>CM028130.1:120040000-121370000 GCA_016271365.2 Neoceratodus forsteri | reverse complement strand
AACTGTATGCATATGATATTTACAGCCACCGAAAATTATGTCTAGTAACGCCATCAAGGTCACACTTGCCCCCACCCCCAAAGGCAGGGCTGCTGTACTTCAGCCGCCCACCTGGGTCAGGTGCCCCCGTCCCAATCACCCATGCTGCAAATGTTCTCCATTTCCCCACCAACCTATTGCCAAATACCCACTTACTTAGGACCCACACCCCTTCACCAGTATAAATGGTAGAGAGCAGTGGCTGGCTTAGCCCTCCGCTCACCTCCTCAGCTGGCTGTCAGAGCGCATTATGTGAGCATGCTGTCAGGTGGTGGACAGCCAAGGTGGTGAGCTGATGGCTGTGCCAGCCGAGGTAAGAATCCTAGGCAGGCAGCTGGCAATTGGTCATGGGTCCACAAGAACACCAGGGATCTCTAGAACTATCACAGCATGGGTAATGGGGGGGGTGTAAGACCACTCAATTACCATGGATGTCAAGAACCATCACAAAATGGGTGGTAGAAGGAATCACTAGACTACCATAGCAGTGTTCGCTGCCACCGTGCACTGGCAGTAGGGGTTCCTTCTCCCCCACCCCCAAGCCCATAATGGGCATATAGATGACCCCTTAGTGCCCAATGAACTAGCTCAAAAACATCCATGCTCCTTCATGTGCCTGCCATGACCCTCCTGAATCTCCCTCCACTAAGCCCCTATAAGTCTCTCAACACCCATCTCCCAACAAATCTCTTCTCCCCTTCCTCCCCGTTTCCCTCCACTAATTTGCTTCTAAACCATCCACAACTTATATCCGTCCTTGCCCTAATCCTCTCCCTACACCTTCAATCCCTCACCCCCCACCATCCTCACGCTACTCCATGGAGGGCTAGGTCCTTGACCATCTCCTCTCACCAATACTTACTCCCTTGATGCCTGTTCCCCCTCAGATAGTGCTCTTCTTAAGATACCCACATTTCCTCCTCCAAGGACCCCCCCCACCCATCCTCCTGTACCCCAACTCTTACCTACAATCAACTCCCCTTCTGTTGTGCTTAACCACTGCCTTGTGCAGGCAGGGTCCATAGCACACAGGAAATGCCACCCCCTCTTTTCCCCCTCCTTTCATGCTGCTGAACCCAAACTCACTGCCACTTCCTGCTCCTCCTTCAGTGGCTGCTAGACCACTGCCTTGTGCAGGCAGGGTCCCCAGCACACTGGTGGAGTTACTAGCCCCTCCCCTTTTTCTCCCCTTTTAATTCATTATGTACAATAACTCAGCCTATAACCGCTTTCTTTCAGTCATGTTGCCACCACCTTGTGCAGGCAGGGTCACCAGCATACTGTTGAGAACAAATCCCACCCTCTCCTGCTGCTGTACTCATTATCGCTGCCTACTTCCTGCAACCCTTCAGTCACTGCTAGACCACTGCCCTGTGCACTCTACCCTCCTTCCCCAAACTCTCAAATATGCCCCTATAGTTCACCCTGCTGTCTGTTCGCCTGAAAATTGTTTCTTCTCCCTCTTCACCCCCCCCCAGGCACTCTACCACTCCTCCCTTTTAATCTAGTCATAGTTACTGGCCTACCCCAAACTATTATGCACCTTTAGTTCTCTCCCTATTCTGTTCACCTGAAAATTGTGTTCTGTCCATGTCTCACCATGAAATTCACTTCCCCATTTCTTATCTTGTTCTCTCTACTCCAATCTAGATTTTCAAAAACTACATCCCAAAGGATTACCAATTATTATTGTGTGGTCATATCTTCTAGTGTTACCCAGTGTTTGATAATGTGTTAATTGTTATGTCTATTTTAGTTTTTTTTTTTTTTTAATGTTACCAGTTGTGGCCAACTAGTGCATTCCTGTATAGGCTTCATTCAGCACTTCTATAATCTGTTCTCACTGTATGAATGTAATCAAATTGTATGCCTACACTAACAAATCTCTGTATTCAACCCCCTTGTTCCCTACACCCACCCACTCCCGCCGCATCGGAGACAAGCAACATGATACTGTGTACCTTTCTAGTGAAACATTTTAATAAATAAATGGCTCACAGGAGCCCTGGCACTATCCTGCTTCAGGCAATGGCATCTTCTGTGGGCCATATGCTAGCCCACATCAGCACACTTACCAGCAGAAACAGGCCAGAATGGTCTGGAGTCTGCTCAGTATCAACTTAGTTTCCTGGAGCTGCTCACCCCCCTCTCCTGAAGTCATCCCCATCCCATTCCTCTCCCCAGTAGTGCCTTTTTCAGTCCTCTTCACCCTGTCCCACCCCACCTTGAATGTGGCCATCTTCCCTGCCACCAGCTGTTCCGCAACTCATTCCCTCCTTAACAACCCTTTCATTGAAAAGTGTTTCCCTCCTGAATCTAGCACACACCCCTCAAAATTAGTGTACAAACTGGCTGATCATTTAGAATCAGCAGTGCACCATCACAAGGGCAACAGTAACAGGCTGTGCCTGCGGCCAACTCTAAAGGGGAGCACCATTATGATAATGCCAACTCTAGTGTTTGTCAGCAGTGGAAATTTGGGCCTTGTTATCGTTCAGTCAATATTCCGTCTTCCTGCAATGTTCAAACTTCCTCTGTAATTTAGTCTATTGTCCTGTTATGGAAGACTGTTTGTACAGTCAGTCAATATTCAGTTTTCCTGCAATGTTCGAACTACCTCTGTAATTTTATCTCTTTTGTAATTCTTGTCTGTAGTCTACCCGACATGGAACCTTTGTAAAAGAGCCTTGGTGGCTCAAAGGTATTAATCTGCAACTAAACTGAATTTACTCTGCAACAATCATTGTAATGCTTGTCTGTACCTAATCTATGTAACGTGGAACCTTTGTAAAGGGAGTGTTTGACGCAAATGTTTTCTTTCCGAAATCTGACAAACTAAATAAAAATATTTCAGACCCCCCCCCCCCAAAAAAAAAAAGATATCCTACTTTCCTGACCAAGCCTTTTCTGGGATTACACAAATGAGCGCCTATCGTAAAATTCACACCAGAATAGCATTATGCACTATATACATGCTGTCCCGTTCGACTAAGGAGCAGCAGTAGCATGCTAGTTCATTTCAGTCACAAGACAAATAACGATAAAAGGCTTTAACATGCTGTTGAATCACTGGATAAGCCACAAAGAGAGCACTTTTATTTTCAATGTAAAAGTACGAACACAAAACACGGGAACGGAATATGAAACGCATGAAAGTGCTGTCTACATGAGATTTTATAAAGTATTGTCTCACTGCACACACACACGTACTACTTTTTCCACTAAAAAAAAAGGTTATGTTGACAAATCTGATTTCTGCAGAGAACAAGATCACGTTTGGAACCCATCCGCAGTTGAATAGGCCAACTCACGTATTTAAAAATCGCAAAAAAAAAAATTCGCTTCGCTGCCACAGTAATGCGTGGAAAAGCCGCATCTCGGGCAGCTTGGCGGACACCAGGCTAGAGAGTAAGGACTGTGACCCTGCAGAGTTGTGCTGTTTGTCCACGAACTCGCAAGAATTCGACAGCCAGTCCAGGAACGGAAAGAAGCATTGCAATGCCCGCACGTGAAATGAACCAACACCATTAAGATGGCGGTTTCATTCAGCAGGACCATTTCCTCAACGACAATCAAAACGGGTACTACCCTCCAATTCCAATTATCTTCTGTAGTGGGAATCTTTTGAAGCGAGAACCCAAACACTGTTAGCCTTAATTTCCAGATACATTAGCCACCAGCATGTACCTCCACCTTCATTCACTGACCGCTACAGAGTCGGCCGTTTCACGGATCGCGTGGTCGGTACTTAAGACAACAAGGCTCCCCCTCCCACATAGAAAATACGTACAACAGCTTAGGTCTAAACAAATAAAAAAAACTATCCGCCTCAACAACCATAGTGTCCAAATTGTCTTCCATTGCCTTTTATCCCAACCCTAACTCCTCACTTACTTCTGCAAAAATAATAGTTTTTTTTTCTCCTAACGCCATCACCAAAGTCAAGATGGCGCCGGACAAAAACGGCTTCTCGCCTACACCACGCAGAAACCGTCACCGCCAGCCCCCGAGCTCGGTTGCACTCACCTTCCCACCCAATACCTTCATCTACCGTTATGAAAGCGCGCCCCGCAGAAGGACCAACTAACGACTAATCGATCGCTTCGATTCAAGCGCGAAGCCAGCACCTACCTTCGCACACCAGGCTCTCTCACCGTGCGCCGCAACTGGAAAGAGAAGCAACCGATAAAACGTCACTTCCGTTCAAATGTACCGCGCGCGCGCACCCCGCCTTCTTAGTGGGCGGAGCGATAGAGCTTTACCTCAATTCGTTTTTTTTTTGGTTAATAAGACTTTTGTTTTCCGGTAAGATTGAGGAAGAAAATCACAAAATATATGAGATAACCATGCATACAGAACAGATAACAATCACAGTTCAATTTAGCGAAAAAAATCAATAAAATAACTCCTGCTGGGACCCCTTTCTTACTCTATCTGAACCCTAGAATAGGTATAGGATGAGCTCTTCCCCGCTCTGTTGGTTATTAAGCTTACCAATACTCCATAGTTATTGGATTGCAGGTCTTGAAATATAATCAACTGTTGTGCCACCTTTATGATAGAAAAACACTGCTACTAGTGTATCCCCCTGCAAATGGGGGTTCCCAAAAGTCTTCCAGGAGCTTGCATGAATGCTCCAAGTGTGGCCGGTGTTCGGTGTCTGAGCTGTTTAAATGTGGTTCCAAGTGAGTGCTATTTGAGTCTCCACGTACTGTCTCTTTAAGAGCTTCTGCTTGCAGACTTAATTAGTTTGTATGGGGGGACTGTGTAGTTAATGCTCGAATCCCGTCCGAGTTGCTGTCAATTCACTCCATCTCTGCCGTCACTACATGTGCAGAGGGAGCATTGTTGAAAGATATAACTGTTTGTCAGAAATCATTTAGAATGACTGAGAAAATGTAGTTTTCCTAACCTGTCTTCATTTCAGCACAAACTGTTTCAGTGTAGCTTTTTCATTTTGGTCCTGAATAGCTGACTTGGACCAATCAGGATGACAGGGAGACCCTAAAATGGAGCCTGTGGAAGAATCAGAACTTTGACTCTCAATTTTGAGCCAGCCACAAGGGGATTGTATGGGCAGTGACTCTGGGAAATGTAGTTTTTTTTTTTGTTTTGAACTTTATGTTTATTGCTTTATAGAAAAAACAATTACATATAGTACATTTCTCCTGTAAGGCATCATAATATATTTAACACAAACATCCAATGTACTTAGGAGATATAACCTATACAGTCTTGTATCAGGAGAAGGGGGAAAACCTAAAACAAAAATGAGATCACAAAATAGGTTTGTCCAGAAAGGCTACAGCTGACTAAGACATTGGGGAATAAGTCCAGAAAATGGTAGTCCATCAGATGTTAGCGACTCAGCATCCAGTGTTGATGTATCCCCAGATCCTAAAGAATGTGACCCAAACAAGTTTAGCTCTAATGAAACAGCTAGCAAATCTTATTTAATTTCTAATAATGGAGAAAATGGTAAACTGGGAATACATATTTTAAACATTTAGACAAAGACTGTGGAGTTTAAAACATTATATCAATAAGAAGAGATCTCCCATATATGTCAGTCCCCATCAGGTCTCCTCTTCTGAATCAGATTCAGCCACTTTTTGTGCCTCCATAGCCTGAAATTCTCTGGAGATGGCCTCGACCTTCTTGCCGCTTCTAGGGAGTCTGTATATTGATAGGTGCGTCCACCATAGTGGATCCGAAGTCGCGCTGGCATCAGTAAAGAATGGGAAACTCCGAGGCCCCTCAGGCGAGCATGAACTGCGTCAAACTTCTTTTTTCTGAAACAGGTGGCAAACGATAGGTCTGGGAACAGATGTATCATGGCTCCATTAAAAGTTATCTTTTCTGATGATCGTGCAGCTTGTAGTAGAGTGTCTCTGATAATGGAGCTACTGGTTACTACCAAAACCACTCTTGGAATGTCTCCGCGTGGACCAGCTGCTCTCGGGGTTATTCGAAAGGCTCTACAAATATGACCTGCAACAGTGTCCCTTGGTAAGTTCAGTTCTTCTGGCAGCCAGGTTTGAAGAAAAAGCAATAGGTCTGAATCTTCACTCCCTTCTGGGAGACCGACGATACGTATATGTGAGGCTCGATTTGCATTCTCCAGTGCCTTGAGTCTATAGCGTAACTGTGTATTCTCTTGAATAAGTTTTGTAGTTGCAGCCATAGCTTGATTTGCCATTTTCTCTGCTGCATTTGCGGTCGAAGATACTGCCTCCAACTTTGCATCTTGTTCTCCAAATCTTAACAAGATTGATTCGACCTTCAGGTCGATCGCCTGCATCGAGGCCTGTAGAGCTCTCCAAGGGGGATCTGAACTGTTGGGAGTAGTCGAAGTGAGAGATGAGGCCTGATCAGTAGTTTGCGCTGAATTTTTTGCACCACTCCCAGTTACCTTCTGATTTCGACCCATAATTAAATGTAGTGTCTACCGATTCCGCTTGGTCCCGTCTTTCCAATTCCACTTTCAGTTTCTTTGAAATCGGGGTAGTATTGATTGTTTATAACTTTTTTCCCTCTAAGATATGCTAAGCTGTCCAGAAGTGTGTCTACGTAGTAAGCTGCTCAACAAGCGCCTCCCTGGGAAATGTAGTTTTGACCTTGGCCCCTTTTTTCCCCAACAGAGAGTCTTATTGTGAGTGACAACCGAACCAGCCAACAGAATGATGAGGAACTCCAAGGAAATGCCCTGCTCTGTTACTGGAAAGTCAGATCAGTTGTGACAGTGAAGAGAGAAGGAGCTCTGAGCTTCTGCTGTGTATAGTTTCACGCGGGAAGAGTGTGTGAGGCCCTGAGGTTCAGCCAGTAGCTGTTGTAAATGCCAGTTCGGACTGAATCTGATTTGTGAGGAGAAAGAAGGAAGTCTGAAGCGTAGAAACCAGGCTCATCCTGTAGAAAAGTATGCCTTTTTGCAGATGACACAAAAATCTGCAACAGGGTTGATACACAAGGAGGCGTGGAAAGGATGAAAAGGGACTTGGCAAGGTTGGAGGAATGGTCAGAAGTATGGCAGCTAGGATTCAATGCAAAGAAGTGCAAAATAATGCACCTGGGAAACAAGAACCCAGGGAAAGAATACACAATGGGTGGGGAGGTAGTAACAACAACAAAAAGGGAAAGGGACCTGGGGGTAATCATATCAGATGACCTTAAGGTTAGCAAGCAATATGGGAAGGCAGTAGAGAGGGCTGGGGGTATACTAGGATGTATAGGGAGAGGCATCAGCAGCAGAAAACAGGAAGTTGTTATCCCTCTGTACAGACAGTTGGTGAGACCCCATCTGGAGTACTGTGTCCAGTTCTGGAGACCCCATCTCAGCAAGGACATAGACAGGATAGAGGCAGTCCAGAGGAGGGCAACTAAAATGGTGCAGGGTCTGCAAGAGAAGCCGTATGAGGAGAGACTAAAAGAGCTTAACATATACCCTTGAGGAAAGAAGGGAGAGGGGGGACATGATAGAAACTTTTAAGTACCTCGGTGGAATCAACAAAGTCCAAGAGGGTAGCATTTTTCAGAAAAAGACTTGCAAGAACAAGGGGACACAATTTAAAGATAGAAGGAGGGCGGTTCAGGGGCAATGTGAGGAAGTATTATTTCACAGAGAGGGTAGTGGATGCATGGAACAGCCTTCCTGAGGAGGTTGTGGGGTCTAAAACTGTAAGAGAATTCAAGAATGCATGGGACAGACATAAGGCAATTCTTGCAGGGGGTAGGAAGAAATAGGCTGTTGGTTAACTAGGATCTGCAGCCTATCCTGTAGGTAGGGAAATGGGCAGACTAGATGGGCCTAGCGGTCCTTATCTGCCGTCAAAGTCTATGTTTCTATGTTTCTATGTTAGAAGACTGGAGAAATTGCTGAATTGCGCTTGGTCTGTCAGGAACTGAAGCTGCTATGTGTACGCCCGGGCATTTTGCAGTAATTGCAATCAGGATCAAGGAGCAGCCTGCCTGGTATAGTACTTTTCTTTTACATATGAATGTGCGTAGTGCTTGTGGGGAATCGTTATTTCCAATCCCCTGTGCTGTGTGTTGAAGCAGGAAGCAAACCCCAGCTTGTCTCGGACTAAATCCGGTTGCTATCAACTGCAGTGGGATCCAGTCACAAGGACCTTGTCTCCATGCCCTGTTGTTCTGCCAGTCCAGAAGAACATCCACCATCCGGTCCTCAGCTTGGGTATTGTGAGCACAAATCAGGGTATTTCCCTGCAGCCTGTTTTCAATCACAAGTGTGTCATCTAATTCTTGTTGTTTCACTGCTTCATGGACTGAACCATCTGGCTCCGGATTACTATTGGGTATTGTGCATATATTTTCTTCTACAGGGCCCTATCCATCTGCACCTGCCGCCGGCCAACCTCGGGCAACGGACCTGGTTAGCCCCCCCTCAACCTGGGACCCAGAGTATGACTTTTCAGCCCCCGTATGTGTGCACAGTACTGTGATTTAATGCCACCAGTTTACCTGATTTCCCCCTCCCGTGTTACTGCCCCCCTAAATAAATCAGAAATGTTGTTGTTATACTATATACTGTCTGTGGTGTTGGTACTTATGGAAACAGTATTGTGTTTTGCTGTGTATGTTGTTTAACTTTATTTTACAGGGGGTCCTCAGAGACGTGCTGCAGAATCAGGCTCGAGGGTAAGTGGTATATACTGTACATGAATGAACAGTGTGTATATGTGGGGTACTGGGGCTGTAACTCCGGTGTACTGTGTGAGCCACTAGAGGGAATAAAAGGGGGTCTCAGTGTCCCAGAGGACTATGACCAAACTAGTCTAACCACTACAACCCCTGACCTCTGGGTGGAGGCACCCGCCATAGGACATAGGCCCCT
Organism: Neoceratodus forsteri; assembly: GCA_016271365.2. NCBI lineage: Eukaryota > Metazoa > Chordata > Ceratodontiformes > Ceratodontidae > Neoceratodus > Neoceratodus forsteri. The sequence continues at coordinate 121,361,110 of CM028130.1, read as the reverse complement.
CAACCTGTCTGTAGTCAGACAGGTGGGGGTCATAGCCCTTGGGATAGTGCCACCTAGGGGTTACATCTTGGAGGCACCACTGGGATTAGCGTCATCTAGTGGCCACATTTACGAATTACTGTTAAAAATAAATAGATACCCCAACAGAAGTGGCTGTACACCAGTTGGTGGGGTGATGTACTGGGCAGGAGATTGACCCCAAAATGCTATACTTATCTTGGATATACCACTGGGTACCAGTACGGACACTGTAGAGGGAGTACTTTCCAAGGTGGAAGGTTTACAAAACCCTGTGGTGGCAGGTCGACATGCTAATCTGCTCATCCACACTTTCATGGCCCTAGTAGAGTATAAGGACCCCATAGATAGCTCCAACATGCCACAGACTATTACCCCAGAGGGAGCCCTCGCTGCCTGGAGAGTGGTAACTAAGGACAGTAAAGATCCAGGGGGGAATGACCCCCCCACTATCTGAAACTTTTGAGGAGAAATTTGCTAAATTGTTGCTGGAGGAAGGGAAAACTGTGGAGGATTTAAAGAAACTATTAATGCCACCTGGGGGCGTTCTTCTCCCAACACACTCTCCCCTTCCCGCACCCGTTATTACCCCTCCTTCTGTGCCAGTGCCAGCCCTATGTTTGTACCTGCCATTAGTCATGACTCTTACTGCAAGCTCAAAGTATTCTCTGGCATCCGCCTCACTCCAAATGGGGAGGTCGATCTGGAAACCTGGATAATTTCTGCTACCCCTGCGGTACAAGACTGGCAATGCTCTGAGGCAGAAAAAAGGGTTCGCCTGGGGGAGAGCCTCCAGGGACCTGCCCAACGAACTTTTCGCTCCCTGAGGGTCTCTGACCCTGACGCCAAAGCCCAAGAGTACATAGTTGCCCTTGAAAATGTGTTTGGGAGCACCACTAGTGTTGAGACCTTGAAATGGAAGCTTAAAGATGTTAGACAACAGCCAGGGGAATTGTTATCTGTCTATATGGATCTATTAGAGGGAATCTTGCAAACCATTTTTCGAAAGGGGGATTGGACCCGTAGTGAAGTGCACCGGGTAAGACTGGATCATATACTCTGCTCTGCCCAGCATTCTAGCTGGGTGTTGCTCAAATTGCAACTCCATCAAAGGAAATCTGGTCCCTTGCCTTTCCATGTGTTGATGAAGGAGGTACGGGAAGTTGAGGATGAGGAGGAAGGTTTGTCAGAGCCCTGTTTAGTCGTAGCTGCTACATCCCCTGCCCCAGGTGCAGGGTCGGACGCTGAATGTCTGGAATCACTGAAATCACATGACAGAACCCAAGACCCAAATGTCAGCCAAAGGGGGCCCAGCCAGAGAGGGATGGCTACCGATGTTCTGCCATGGGATGAACTGCTGAGGGAGATTAGGAATGCAACAGACGATCTCATCATCAATTAATCAATCACTTTATTTAACCAGGCATAATCACCATTGAGCAAGCTCATTTTCAAGGAGGTCCTGGGCATAAATACAATACAGTACACTTCATAAAATTACAATTACGGTGGACAACGGTGCAAAAAAAAAAAAAAGAAAAAACATTGTGAAGGTGCTGGTCAATATGGGCCTATACATACCGGTCAACATAATTAACATGCAAAGGTACATAATGATAAGCTTTATTGAAATGAGAAGAGACAACAATCCCGTATAGTCTCCGCTGAGTAAGAGCTCATACCTAAATGATAAAAAATAAGGAGGTATTAAGGAATAGGGTAGAAATTGGGGTGAAAGAGTAGGCAGCCAAAAGGAGGCCAGAATAGGTAAAAGTAGAGAATAGGCAGGGGCATCTTGGATTAAGGAACTGAGCATGGGCCTAGGTTTCTGTTGTTAGGAATGTGGGGTGGATGAGATACTTAGGCGTAGGATTTGAGAGTAGCACCCGGGCTTAGGGGTCATCGGCATCTGAAACAGTTGCATGATTCCTTCAGATAATCCATTAATAGAGCTTTGAATGTGAAAATGCTTGAAGTGAGGATAATTTTAATGAGTCTTGCATAGTGTTACAAAGTGATGGAAGTGAGAAGTTGATTGCTGCTGAGCCAAGGGTAGTTTTCACTCTAGGAATCTGGAAGCAGATTAAGGAGAAGTGTCTTAGGCATAGGAACCTTTAGTCCATTTGAAGATGTTCGAGATGTATGCAGGAGGTTATCAGATAATGCTCTAAAAACAGAAGAGCATTCCTTTTTCTTCTAGTTGAGTAAGGAACCGTCCGAAACCTGGTATGAACAACAGTGATGTGTGCTCAGAGGTGATTTAAGATAAATCTTAAAGCCCGGTGGTAAAGGGTGTCCAGTTTGTTTAGCATCGTTGATGGGCAATGACTGTAAAGGAAGTCAGCGTAGTCCAGTATAGGTAGGAATGTAGTTTGTACTAGTCTCATTCCGGCTTCTAAGTGAGTAGGTGTTTAATGCGATAGAATAAACCTAACTGCTGTCTTAGTTTCTTCAAGGTTTCATTTAAGTGGCACGGAAAGTTGAGCTTGTTATCCAGCCAGAACCCTAGGTATTTAAAGGTATTAACTACTTCAAGGGATTCATCTAAGAGTGTTCGGATCTGTGTGATATGTGGACATCCGGAAGTAGACTTTGGTGAGAGAATCATTGCTTTAGTCTTTTTGGCGTCGAGGAGGAGCTTATGAGTGAGAAGTTTGTATTGGAGGGTGACAAAGTCTTTCTGTAAGTACTCATGGGCCAAATCCAAGGATGAATTTGTGGTATAGAGTACAGTATCATCTGCGAATAAGTGCACATTTGCTATGCCCAGCTGCGAGTCCAGATTATTGATGTATATTGCAAAGAGGATAGGGCCCAGGATGGAGCCTTGTGGGACTCCTCGTAACAAGGATTTTTGTGGGGACAGATCTCCTATGGCTTTGACTTGTTGTAACCTATTGGTTAGGTAGCTGGTGAACCATTTAATGGCAGAACTATCAAGTCCGATGTTACTCAGTGCAGTATGCATGATGGTATGAGCCACAGTATTGAAGGCCTTACTTAGATCAAGGAAGAGGGCAAATACATGCTTCTTAGAGTCCAAGGCCATTTGCCAGTCTGTAGTTACTTTGGCAAGAGCCAATATTGTACTGTGTTTGGCTCTGAAGCCGGACTGAGCTGGGTTTAGCAACTTTTGTGAATCCAAATGTTCTCTAAGTTGGATGTTGACAATTTTTTCAAGTAATTTAGAGAGGACGGATAGTATAGAAATAGGCCGGTAATTGTTCAGATCACTCGGATCCCCAGTCTTGAATAATGGTAGGATGTGGGCAGTTTTCCACAAGACAGGTAGCTCACCTCATCATGAAGGCCGCTCCTATGACTATGGGCCCTGACAGTTGCCCAACTGCTTCTGCTATGGGGTTGGGGGTGCCCACCCAGGCAACTCCAGCTGACAGCATCTCAAAACTTGATGTCTTGGCTATGGAGGTGAGGGAACTGAAGAGATATCTCCAAATGTCCAACCCACCACCTGCTGAGGTGGCACCAAGGTTTTCTATTGATGGTACCAATGCCGCAGCCCCCAATGTGATGCCTCGGTACCCCCAAACTTCAGCAGACATACTTTGCCATAATTGTGGGAAGGATGGGCACATGAAGAGGGAATGCCGGTCTCAGAAAGACTTAGAGAAAGTGGTGAGCCGGCTACAAGGAGAGCTTTGGAGCACAAAACAGTGGTTAAGAGGTGCACAAAATGACCGCAGTGAAGGTCCCAGAAATGCTAACTCACGTCCCTTTGTGGCTAGATCATCTGCCCAGGCCCTTGCTACCACCTCTCCAGACTGGTCCAGAATAGTGGGTCCCTCCATGGAGACCACTGTGAAGTTGAATGGAGTGTCTACAACAACTGTATTGGACAGTGGCTCCCAAGTGACAATTATGTTTCAGGACTGGTATCAGACGCACCTGTTTGATGTACCCTTAAAACCGTTGGAAGGACTGAATGTCTGGGGGTTAAGTGAGAAGACCTACCCCTATTCCGGGTATATCCGAATTTGGTTGTCTTTTTCCATCTCCGTGGCTGGAGTGGCCAAGCAAGTAGAGACCCTGGCATTAGTGTGTCACCCTACCGGACTGTATGATGGGATTCATTTACTAATTGGGACGAATGCACATATGTTTGGATGGTTGGCACAGTTGTGTTATTAGAAACAAGGGAGAGCTTTGAGAATCCTGGCCTTGATCAAGAAGGCCTATGAGGCACAGAGACATGCTGAAAAAGAGGACCCAGAGGAACTGGTTGGAATTGTCTGGAAGAAGGATCCAGAGTCTCTGATTCTGGTGCCAAATACCCAGTGCACCTTACAGGGGGAAGTCTGTATCAGAAAGGATGTCAAGAATACAATCCTCATGCTGGATGCACCAGGCAATGGGAAATTGCTGGAAGGACTGCTGGTCAAGCCAAGTATTTTGCCTGCCAGATCCCATGCTTATGCCAGAAGGGTAATGATTCACGTTTATAATGTGTCTGATGGAGAGATTCGAGTAAATAGAGGTTGCACCCTGTCTAATGTACATTGTGGAGATACTGCAGTGTTACCCAGTAACAAGTGTTCAGGGGAAAATGACAGAGTGACACCCGATTTGTTTGATTTTGGTGACTTCCCGTTGCCAGCCGAATGGAAGATGAGAATTAGTAGAAAACTTGCCCAGAGAGACCAGGTGTTTTCTTTAAAGGAATGGGTCATAGGATGTGTGCAAGGAGCTGAGTACCACATCCAGCTACATGATGAAAGGCCATTTCGTGAGAGGTCTCGACGCCTGGTACCTGCTGACATAGATGGTGTGAGACGGCATCTGCTAGAAATGCTTGCTGCTGGTGTAATACAAGAATCCAGAAGCCCATATGCTTCACTTATCATGATAGTGAGGAAAAAGAATGGGACAGTAAGGATGTGCGTGGATTATCGTACCTTGAACCGGCGGACTATCCCTGATCAGTATACAATGCCCCGCATTCAGGATGGCTTTAGACTGCATGAACAGTAGCAAGTGGTTCTCCGTGCTGGATCTTCGCAGTGGGTACTACCAAAGCCCGATGGCCCCGGAAGACCATGAGAAGACAGCCTTTATCTGCCCACTTGGTTTCTATAAATTCATGAGGATGTCTCAAGGGATTTCAGGTGCTCATGCCCCTTTTCAACGATTGATGGAGCGTGCGGTGGGGGACATGAACTTATTAGAGTGCCTGGTGTACCTAGATGATGTTATTGTGTTTGGCAGCTACTGGAGGAACATGAGAGCAGATTATTCAAGGTGTTGGACTGACTGGAAGACTTTGGCCTAAAACTGTCCATCAATAAATGTCAATTCTTCCAAACATCTGTAAAGTATGTGGGACACATAGTCTCCACCGAGGGAATAGAGACCGACCCAAGTAAAGTTGAGGCCTTGACCACCTGGCCACAGCCCCACAATCTAAAAGAACTGCAAAGATTCCTGGAATTCTGTGGCTACTATCGCCGTTTCATCAAGGACTATTCAAGAGTGATCCGTCCTTTACTTAATCTTACTCAAGGTTACCCTCCTACCCACAAAAAATACCAGAGGTCAGTTTCTTCTGAGCCTGAGAGAGTGTATTTCCATCCCAATTAAGTACTTGGAGCCAGATGGACACCTGAGTGTGAAGCTGCTTTTCATGAGATTAAATATCGACTTCCCCACACTCCTGTCCTTGCCTGTGCAGATCCAGCGAAGCCTTATGTCTTGCACACTGATGCTAGCCTGCAAGACTTGAGGGCTGTATTGCACCAAGAGCACGAGAATGGCCTAAGACCAGTGGCCTTTGCCAGTAGAAGCCTGACCCCATCCGAAAAGAACTATCCTGTACATAAGTTAGAGTTCCTAGCTTTGAAGTGGGCTATTCTTGACCAGTTCCATGAGTACTTGTATGGGGCTAAGATACTAGTAAAAACTGACAATAATCCTTTGACCTATGTGCAGACTTCAGCTAAGTTGGATGCCACTGGCCATAGGTGGCTTTCTGCATTATCTACATACGACTATGCTGTTGAATACAGAGCAGGCCTGAACCACATAGATGCTGATGCTCTCCCCCGGAGGCCTGTTCCCCGGAATGACTGGGTCAGACTGTCAGAACCTGATATTCGAGTACTCTGCCAGAAGTTTGACAGGGAGGAACAAATGTCCATGGACACAGTGGACTGTATGGTGGATTGTTTGGGACCCTCTGAGAATTGCATACCTGCTGCTTATTGCCACTTTTCTGCAATAGACATTGGTGCACTGCCTCAGCTTGACAATGACAGTATTCAGCAGGCTCAATCCAGAGACCCCATGATCAAATCAGCTTCAGAAGCTCTCTACACAGGTAAAGATGTATCCAAATTAGGCCCACTGATTTGAGAACTGCATTGTTATACAAGGAAGTTCCTAAGTTGAAACTGATCAATAGACTGTTATACAGAGAAACAGTAGACAGGGGGACAAATAGACAAACAACATATACTGCTGCCCACTGCCTTTCGAGACTCAGTACTGAGGTTCTTACACAACCACATGGGGCACCTTGGTATAGACAGAACACTTGACTTGGTGAGATCCAGATTCTAATGGCCTAAGATGGGGGCTGATGTTGAGCAACACATTCAAACTTGTAGTCACTGTTTACAGAGGAAAGCCCTGCCCCAGAGGGCTGCCCCTTCTTGTTAACATCACCACCAGCACTCCCATGGACCTGGTCTGTATTGACTTTCTGAGTTTGGAGCCAGATCAAAGAAATATCAGTAATGTGCTGGTAGTCACTGACCATTTTATGAGATATGCCCAAGCTTTCCCCACCAAGGACCAGAAGGCATCCACTGTGGCCAAAGTACTTATAGAAACCTTTTTTGTTCACTATGGGGCACCACACAGAATCCATTCTGATCAAGGGAGGGACTTTGAGAGTCATCTGATCAAAGAGATACTTTCTCTGTGGGGAGTGCGAAAGTCCAGAACCACCCCTTACCACCCCCGGGGGACCCACAGACTGAATGTTTCAACTGCACTTTGCTAGATATGCTAGGCTGCCTCCACCCAAAGGACAAGCCTATCTGGAGCCAACAAATTAGCACCCTGGTACATGCCTACAACTGCGCCAAAAGTGATGCCACTGAGTTCTCCCCGTACCGCCTGATGTTTGGAAGAGAAGCTCGACTGCCGGTAGATGTATGTTTTGGAGTTTCTCCTGATGGAGTTCAAGCTGACAACTATTTAGAGTATGTGCAAAAGTTAAAGGCCCAGCCAATCATGCGTACCAACTGGCTCAAGCCATGGCTGCCAAAAGATAACTGGCCAACAAAGAAAGGTATGATAAAAAAGTGAAAGCACAGGAACTCCAGGAGGGAGATTGGGTATTGCTAAGGAATCTGGGACTGCATGGCAAACATAAGATTGCTGACAGATGGCACCATCTCCCTCACATTGTAGTGGGCAAACTAGATGATCCGCCTGTGTACAAAGTAAGGCCTGAGAATAATTCAAAAGATGTTAAAACAATGCATAAAAATAATTTACTGCCCATTGGACAAATCTTGATTGAGTAAGAGACCCCAGAAAGTGCTCCCTCCGGACCAGTGACTAGAGCTGCTGCTAAGCAAAGGCAAAGAAAGTCTCCACCTACAGATGCTGAGTTAAAGTGTTCCCCACAACAAGTCCCAGTTGAAAATGACTGTCAATCCATATCAGAGGAAAGTGAGTGCAACTTTGGGTACTACCCCTCTTACGAACTGAGTCAATTGTTTCTGGGCAACCCTCTAGTCACTTATGGAGAGGAAGCTGGGCCTTCTGGACTGCCTAAGCCCCCAGCTTTGTCCCTGGAGCCAATGCTCCCAGAAAGTGAAGTCCGAAGTATCAAGTCAGATGACATGATATCACTGTGCATGGTGGAACTGTATGAGCTCTCAGAGGAGGAAAATGATGAACTGGAACAGACTGGTGATATACCAGAACAAGAAGAGTATTTTGAGTGCCCTGACGGTCCACTGCCAGTGTCCGAAAGCTCTCCATGTGAGCCAAGTGTTGTGGACTCAGAGATTGTAACTTCTGGAGCTGAAACTGCCCCAAGTTCTAGCCTCTCTACCCCAATGGAGACTCCCCTGACAAGTGAGGACAATGCCAAACATGAGGCTCAGGGTGTAGAGACTGTAACAGTTCCCCCTAGAAAGACTGGTCGAGCTGTAAAGCCTGCGGTGCACCTCAGTTATGATTCCCCTATGAGGCCTGTGGACTTGCCTCTCAGTGTTGTCCATAAAGGAGTGTATGTGTCCCCGAGCTCATTGCCCAAACTGAACATCAGTGCTAACTCCAAGTTACTTGTGTTGCCCTCTAGGTATGGTGCCCCTGCCCCATCCAGCCCCAAGATAGTTGATAGGGAAGGGCCCCCTCTCTTCAAGTTTCATGTACAGGAGGTAATAACCCGAGTTATGGTACAATGTGTGTATAATACTGTGAAAAAAGTGATGTACTGAAAAGTTTCAGAAATGTGTTTCTGGTAAGGTGATATGTTGACTGAAGATTACATGTATAAGTCTAATGTGATACTGATGTAAATGTATATGGTTGTATTGAAACTTATGGGGGTACTTACTTGACGCGGATGCCAAGTTTTCCAGGCCAGGAAGGGTGTAACCCCCCTGCAAATGGGGGTTCCCAAAAGTCTTCCAGGAGCTTGCCTGAATGCTCCAAGTCTGGGTGGTGTTCAGCATCTGAGCTGTTTAAATGTGGTTCCAAATGAGTACTATTTGAGCCTCCACATACAGTCTCTTTAAGAGCTGTCTGCTTGCAGACTTAATTAGTTTGTATGGGGGGAATGTGTATTTAATGCTCGAATCCCGCCCGAGCTGCTGTCAATTCGCTCCATCTCTGCCGTCACTACATGAGAAGAGGGAGCCTTGTTGAAAGATATAACTGTTTGTCAGAAATCATTTAGAGTGACTGAGAAAATGTAGTTTACCTAATCTGTCTTCATTTCAGCACAAACTGTTTCAGTGTTGCTTTTTCATTTTGGTCCTGAATAGCTGACTTGGACCCATCAGGATGACAGGGAGACCCTAAAATGGAGCCTGTGGACGAATCATAACTTGGACTCTCAATTGTGAGCCAGCCACAAGGGGATTGTATGGGCAGTGACTCTGGGAAATGTAGTTTTGACCTTGACGCCTTTTTTCACCAACAGAAGGAGTCTTATTGTGAGTGACAGCCGAACCAGCCAACAGAATGGTGAGGAACTCAAAAGAAATGCCCTGCTCTGTTACTGCAAAGTCAGATCAGTTGTGACAGTGAAGAGAGAAGGAGCTCTGTGCTTCTGCGGTGTATAATTTCTCACGGGAAGCGTGTGTGAGGCCCTGAGGTTCAGCCAGCAGCCATTGCAAGTGCCAGTTCAGACTGAATCTGATTGTGAGGAGAAAGAAGGAAGTCTGAAGAGTGGAAACCAGGCTCACCCTGTAGAAGACTGGAGAAATTGCTGAATCGTCCTCGGTCTGTCAGGAACTGAAGCTGCTGTGTGTACTCCTGGGTATTTTGCAGTAATTGTGATCAGGATCGAGGAGCAGCTTGCCTGGTATAGTACTTTCCTTTTACATATGAATGTACATAGTGCTTGTGGGGAATCGCTATTTCCAATCCCCCGTGCTATGTGTTATGTGTTGAAGCGGGAAGCAAACCCCAGCCTGTCTCGGACTAAATCCGTCTGCTATCAACTGCAGTGGGGTCCAGTCACAAGGACCTTGTCTCCATGCCCTGTTGTTCTGGCACTCCAGAAGAACATCCACCATCCGGTCCTCAGCTTGGGTATTATGAGTACAAATCAGGGTATTTCCCTCCAGCCTGTTTTCAATCACAAGTGTGTCATCTAATTCTTGTTGTTTCACTGCTTCATGGACTGAGCCATCCGACTCCGGATTACAATTGGGTATTGTGCATATATTTTCTTCTACAGGGCCCTATCCATCTGCACCTGCCGGCCAACCCCAGGCAACGGATCTATAGCTCTCAACATGGGACCTTGAGTGTGACTTTTCAGCCCCTGTATGTGTGCACAGTGCTGTGATTTAATGCCACCAATTAACCTGATTTCCCCTCCCGTGTTACTGCCCCCCTAAATAAATCAGATTTGTTGTTATACTATATACTGTCTGTGGTGTTGGTACTTATGGAAACAGTATTGTGTTTTGCTGTGTATGTTGTTTAACCTTATTTTACAGAGACTTGCTGCAGAATCAGTCTCGAGGGTAAGTGGTATCTATATGAGTGAGCAGTGTGTATACGAGGGGTATTGGGGCTCTAACTCCAGTGTACTGTGTAAGCCACTAGAGGGAATAAAAGGGTGTCTCAGTGTCCCAGAGGGCTGTGACCAAGCTAGTCTAACCACTACAAACCCTGACCTCTGGGTGGAGGCACCCGCCATAGGACCTAGGCCCCTCAACCTGTCCGTAGTCAAACAAGCAGGGGTAGTAGCCCTTGGGATAGCATCACCTAGGGGTTACACTAGTAATTTTTAGATGCCTGGTCCTTTGTGGTTCTTTTAATTTCTTGTATGCATGACAAGAGAATGCACCTCAGAGCAGCATGTGACTTAGTCCAGCAGGTATGTTATCTTTGCTCCTGACCAAATATACAGTATGTTCCTGGGTAGGTGTTGCTCCTTCAGATGCTGATTATTTTTATTTATTTATGAATTATTTTTTATGATTAGACTGAAATATACTTGGTATGTCATTGTTTGCTGTTACACTAGTCTCCTGATCTGTACCTTGATTTGTTTTGTTTTTTCGCTTATCATACATATGTGAATTGCCCTAATATAACTTGTCAATATATTTCTCTTGCTGTTTGTTGTTGGAAACCAATAAAAAATGATTAGCTCTTAAACTAAAAGCAATGAGTTTAAAAAGACATATTTCATACCATATTAACAGCAATCATCGATAATAAATATGCAATTTGTATTCCTTACCCTACATCCATATCAAAACAGATTAGGCTTCAAGTGTCCCGTACTTTGCTGGAGTCTACAGCATTCTCTGCATCACGTCCGCCAGCATAAAGTACGGTCACGTAAGAACTTACCGTAACAGTAGGTCTTCGATAGTATCTCTTGCAGCAGGTCATAATGTGTTGGATTCAGCCGCAGGCATCATTTCCTCTGGATGACTTTCACAGCAGTTGACCCTGGGACTTCCCCCTAGCACCACCATGTGGTGTACACCTGGCAGATATAAAAGGGGGAGGTCCCAGCCACTCCTCAGTTCTTTTCCCATCCCGGTGACCGTATGTGTAACCATATCTCAGGGCCTCCAGTGGGAACCAAGGAGGGAAATTAAGGCAGCCTCTCATGGATTAGTAGAGACAGGAGCAAGGAATCCTTGTGAAGCAACAGCAAGGGGGAAGGAGGGTGGGTTTCATGACCTGCTGCAAGAGATACTCTTGAAGATCTTCAGTTACGGTAAGTACTTACGCAACCATACTGTCTTTTTCGAGGCAAGCTCTTGCAGCAGGTCATAACATGTGGAAAGATTTCCAAGCGATTGTTATACCTAGTGGGACGAGGAAGCAAATCATGAAGGTTTAGCACAGTAGGTCTTGTAGGACAGCCCATCCAAAAATGGTTCGCCTTTTAGAAATGATGTTTAAACTGTAATACTTGGTGAAGGTATGTATAGTAGACCACGTGGCGGCTTCACAACTATCCAAGGCCGAAACGCCCCAGGAGCACACACTAGATGCAGCCATGCCTCTGGTAGAATGTGGTTTTACAACACCTGCAAGAGGTATGTCTTATTTAGTATGAATAAACGTAATGCAGTTGGCAACCATGTGGACAAGCACTGCTTAGAAACACTGACGCCCTGTTTTCCGGGGTGAAAGGAACAAAAACTTGCTCGGATTTTTGCAACATGAAAGTGCGGAGAAGGTAACTACTCAATGTTCTGTGCACATCAAGAGTATGAAGCAGGGCTTCCCCCAGATTCTGAGACTCCGCAAAGTATACTGGCAATTGGATGATCTGATTTGAAGTAAATTCAAAAACAGTCTTAGGCAAGGATGCCGGGTTTCTGCTTAAAGACACCCGGTCATTATGAAACTGAATATGTGGAGGTTTGCGCATCAGTGTGTGCAACTCTGAGACATGTCTGCCTGACATAATGGCAACTAAAAACATAATTTTCCATGACAGATAACAAAGGTCGCTGGATTCAGCTGGTTCAAAGGGACTTGTGGTCAGTTTTTCTTTTTTTCAGTATTATTTCTTTTCTCCCCAGCTTGCATCCACATCAGCCACTCCGGGCGAGCCAGTGCTGCTTCTGACCCATCCTGTCCTGTCTTGGCCAGACCAGTGCTATGAGAATCATAGAAGCCCCATCCTGGATCAGTTTGAGTAGCGCTTTCTGAACGAGTGGAAAGAGTGGGAAGGCTTACAGAAATCTTTCTGTCCAGAAAAAAAAGAGATAATGTGTCCCACCACACAGTTCCAGGATCTCACACGAGACAGCAGTAAAGCAGCAGTTTTGCAGAGAGGCAAACAGGTCCAACTCCGGATGGCCCCACAAGTGGAAGACATTGTTTAGAACATCTGGCAAGATTTCATACTCGTGGGTCTGGGAAGAGGATCTGCTGAGGGCATCCACCAGGGTGTTGGACACTCCAGGGATGTGTACTGCCAGAAGATGAATATTCCTCTGGATCGCCCAATACCACACCCTCATTGATTCTCTGCAGAGAGGGTTGGAATGGGTGCCACCTTGTTTGTTTAGGTAGTGAACTACCATAGAATTGTCTGATTGCACTTGTAGGCAACCTGGAAGAAGATGAGCCTCGAACATTTGTAAGGTGTAGAGAACCGCCCTCAGTTCCAAGACACTGATGTGGAGGCAGGCCTTCACAAACGTCCAAGATCCTTGCAATCTGACATGTAGGAAGTGAGCACCCCACCCTGTCTAGGAAGCGTCTATCATCAGAATGAAACTCGGGACAGGAGATCGAAACGGCGTGCCTTGCATGAGATTGTCCCTCGTCTTCCATCATTGTAGGGCTCAAAGAGCCAGGGAAGACAGCAGGACCTGGGCATTGAAATCATCCCATTTCTGGTCCCATTGGACTCTGAAGGACCCTCATATTCAACTTGGCTTTGGGGTCTGTCGGTATCATGGCCACCAAGTGTCCCAGAACATGGAGATAGTCTCTTGCAGAGACCAATCTGCTGGACTCTAAGCTTTGCGCCAGAGTGATCAGAGCATCCGCCCGAGCAATGGGAAGAAATGCCTTTCCTACAGAGCAGTCTAGCATGGCTCCAATATATTGGAGGTGTTGAGTAGGGTCCATTTTGGACTTCGGATAGTTTACCGCAATCCCTAACTGGGTGAAAAACTGTAGGGTTTGAGAAAGCATGTGAAACAACTGGTATCTGGAGGATGCTTTTAGGAGCCAGTCATCCAGGTAGGGAAAGACATAGAGGCCCTCCCTGCCACTGCGACCATTGGTAGGCATTTGGTAAATACCCTTGTGGCCGAGAAAAGACAGAAAGGGAGGGCCCTGACCTGGTGATGATGACCCTGGAACATGAAACGGAGAAACTGTCTGTGAGCTGGGTGCATCATGACATGGAGGTATGCTTCCTTCATATCTAGAGAGCAGAGCCAATCTCCCATGTTCAGCAAAGAGAGAGAAGTGTTGGAAGGGACACAATGCAGAACTTTTGGTAAATGATGTAGAGGTTGAGACTCCTCAGATCCAAAATGAGGCATAAATCCCTCATCCATTTAGGAACCGGGAAAAAGTGGGAGTAAAATCCCCGTACCCGTCTGAGGAAGGGGAACTGGTTCAATGGCCTGTTTTGAAAGTAAGGCATCAATCTCCGACCATAGGACTAGTGCCCGGTCTGGTGGGTAATGAGAGACCCTGGGTTGCGATGGAAGAAGTATCTCCATGAACTCCAGTGTGTGTCCCGTCTCGATCAGTTGCAGGAGCCACTGGTTAGTGGAGATAGTTTGCCACCCTTGCATGTGCAGGGAAAACCTGCCCCAGATGGCCGTGGGTAGGGTCTCCAGACCCGCGACTGGAGGAAGTCCTTCAGGCAGAAGGGTGGCCCTGCTGGGGGGCAGCAGGGATGTAATGGGGTTTCTAGGCATTTCTAGTACCTGGCAATTGTAACTGAGGTTTTCTTCAATTGACAGGCTGCATGTTGGATAAGGAACAGCCGCTCTAGGGACCCCTAAGGGCTGTTTTGGCTTTACAGTGGTAACGGGTCTGTTCCCATTGAAGGGTATGACTTGAGTCCTGTAAATCTTTCAAGATGTCCTGGATCTGTGGACCAAACAGCTGAACTCCTTTAAAGGGAGCATTCAAGATTGATTGCTGTATATCCTGGGAAAATCCAGACACTCTGAGCCAGACATAACGCCTGAGACATACACCTGCAAAGGACGTATGAGCCGTAGTATCCATGGCATCACAAGTGGCTCTCAGCAGGTGGCGGACTACCACGGCCGCAGTAGACAGTTTCACCATCAGTTCTGTCTGGACAGAACCCACTGGGAGGGACTGGACTGTTGCCTGGGAAGCTTTTAGAATTTTCTCCTGATATTTCAGGAGGTGTCCCATGTAACTGAGTACACAGAAGGACAAGGTGGCCAAGTAAAAAACACATTTTCCTATGGCATCCAATTTCTTTGATTCTGTATCTGGGGGCTAAGCACTCATGTGTTGAGGCCTAGAGGACCCATTATGTGCAGCATTGATCACCACAGAGTCCGCCTGATGTGGAGAAATGAAGTAGGGGTGATCCACCAGAGCTTGATAAAGCCTGCCAGACTTCCGTGGAATGGAGGGAATCTTGAAAGGTTGCTTCCAGGCAGCCATAATAGCCTCTTTAAAGGCATCTACTTTGCTAGCCCAGTGGTGATGAGGGTTGAGGCACTGGACGCCACACCTCGCTCCATGCCGGTGACCCGGGTTCGGGAACAGACTTGGGCCACCGTGGGTCAGCAGGGAAGGAAAGGGATTAAGCATCTGTGGGACTGCTCTCCCTCTCCAGGGGAGGGGAGCTCCAGTGTCAGCGAACTCCTGGCCCCTAGCGGATGCTGGGGGTGGTGCACCACCACTGTGCACAAGATACGGTGAGAAGGGGCGGGCACTGGTGGGGAGTGCATGTGGACACGTGCACGCTCCCTCCACTGGCATCATTGTACATCCCTCTCACTCTGGGGAGAACAAGGAAAATGGCGTCCCAGGTCATGATGGCTTGATGACCATCTGATGGTTGCCCCGGCTTCAGTGACATCACTGGAACTGGATCCGGACTTGGTGGTGAGCAGAGGGGGCTCCCACTACCCCGTCATGGGGGGTAAGCTGCGGGGGAAGACGGCAAGGGCCCTTGAGGCCGGGACCAGACGGTGATCGTGGAACAAGGAACCAGGGATGAAGTGGCCGACCTGGGAGCCAAGTAGGAGAGAAAGAGAATGACAAAAAAAAAAAGGCATCCACCAAAGGAGGGACAACCAGCGTGGGGCATTCAGGCACAATGAGTTACTGAGCCAATTTCTTGCAAGAAGCATCCTGGTCAGTACCTTGGAAACCGAAAGTTTTGTGGAGGTGGATCATAATGTCTGAAAACGCTGAGTCATCTGATGGAGAACAAGGGAGTTCAGGGGTAGTTTCCCCTGAACAGAGGAGGTGGCAGAGGAGGACTGAGGGGATTCCTCATGGTCCATGTCGTCCTCATTTTTCCTGTCAGCCAGATCCCAGTCCTGCAGGAAAAGGTCCTCCATGTCCACATCCTGGATGTACAGACCCAGGGAGACAGGGGAAGAACTGGTCGTCCACTGGGCTGCAGGTGGCCTAGATGGGGCAGAGACCAGAGTTGACCCCTCCCTATGGGGGCGTTGGGTCTGAGTGAGGTCTAGGATGGTGTTCACCACTGCCTGGACAGCTATCATGGCCATCTGTCCAGCAGAATTAGCCATGGCAGACTGGGCAGAGCGTATGGGCACTACTGACTGAATGGGAGCAGGCAGTAGGACCAAATGAGCAGCCGTCGACGAGGGGTGTACATAGGACCCCAGGATCGTTGACAAAGATGCCAGTAATAGGCTCTGTGTGACAAGGCTGGTCACAGATGATGAGAGTGTCAGCGGGCCCATAGCCCCTGCCGATGAGGATAGCATCATCAACGGAGTATCCATAATTGTAGAGGAAGGCAGAATCATCGACGGAATGCTTTGCATTGTCGACGACAGAACCATCAACAAGCCATGAGGGAAGGCCATCGACGAGCCTGAAGCCATTGTCAACAGACGATGGCTAGGCAGCATGGAAGGGGGGCAGCATTGGAAGCTGCAGGATAACCCCAGAGCCTCTCATCGATGGAGGAGCCATCAACAAGGGAGGAGAAGAGCCCACAATTGTCAACAGCATAGAAGACGATGTGTGAGGGGCTAGCTTCTCCATACTCACTTTTGTAGAAGAGAATGACACAGGGGTGGTAGAAACATGCTTAGTCTTAGAGGCATGTTTCTTACCATGACCCTGTGTCATCATGGAGGGGTCTCCCACGGAGTGGTGAGACCCTGAAGAGGACACTGAGTGGTCTCTAGATGAGGAGTGTTGCTGCTGCTCCAAGAAGGTTACCTTCTGCTCCATGAGAAACTCATGGAACTGTTGCAACCATCTGTGTTTTGGGGCTCTATTGAATTTATTACAGAAGGCACACTCCACAGAGTCATGTTCAGGACCAAGGCAATGAACACAGACTGTGTGGAGGTCTTCTTTAGTTATTCTGTGGCCACAGGAGCAACCTCGGAATAGAGGCTCCGAAGACATCAGTAATATATAACATAAAAAAATTAAAGTTGTGGGTCGATAGAACTCTTCTAAGATGACTGGAAAGCAGGAATTCCGAAGGAGGACTTGTTGCATGCAGGTCACGGTTGAAAGAACTGAGGAGTGGCTGAGACCCCCCCCATTTATACCTGCCAGGTGAACACCATGTGGTGGTGTTAGGGGGAGGTCCCAGGGTCGATTGCTGTGAAAGTCATTGGGAGGAAATTATGCCTGTGGCTGAATCCCACATCTTATAACCTGCTGCAAGAGAGTGCCTCGAAGAAGAGTTGCAGCATACTGAGCTGGAGGTCTGGTGTGGGAGGGAGTACGTAGGAGAAGAGTGTTGCATGTTCACATTAAGCTCCAAAATGCACCACAGAGCATCTGAAACGGGGGGACTAGTTGCCCCCAGACCCCTGGCATTTATATAACTATTTTCTCCATCAAAATCGCAAAAACTCAGCAAAATTACTCAAATTATTCAGCAAAGGCTTCAGAGCCTCTTTGGAAGGCATGGTTTCCCTTAAAAACAGAATAATTATGGAGATTATTATTCATGAGAAAGAGAAAAAGAAACAACTTAGAAATAAGACGGAATAAATATCTGACAAAAAGATAGTTGTTTAGTTCAATAAATAGACAGATTGATAGAACAGTATAGAATACAGAGAAAAAGAAAGAAAGATGGAGTGGAGTGTGGAAGAAGTGACAGAACCGTCAAGTGCATATACTGAGTTTTCACAAGTTGATGAGCTTACTTAGTGCGTCCCAGTAATTCCAAACATTTTTCTTCCTAGTTCTCACGTTTTCAATGAAAGCGTTCTTCCATTCTATTATAGTAGGAGCTGTTGGTTCTATCCAGTTTTCTAAAATGCAGTTTTTAGTTACAATAGAGATCAAGGATGAATGTCTCAAAAACCTGAGCGATAGAACTATAAGCTCCACAGTGGGCCATAGTGACCGAATTATATGATCTGATGTCGTTTTCTGCTGAATTTTCTCATGGTCATGTCTAGTTCCTAAAATTCAAAAGGACATTTGGACATGGAGGCCTCCATGCTCGTCCCTTCCTAGGTGTACCCCATCAGAGTGATAGTGTCGAATATCGGGTACACATAGGACCTACGCTATTAGTGTAGAGCTCAAGTTACACTATTTGGTACAGTCGTCATTCCTTTATTAAGTTTATTTTGGTTGGGGTTTGCCCCCACACCACCCTGTAGAACAAAAAAAAAAGGTGGGTGTGGGGAGGGTGAAGCTCCCAACTTAAATAAACTGACAACCAAGTATGATACAGTCGCTCGTTTCTTAACATTTTAACTGGGATTATTCGGATTGTGGTTCACCCCCACACCACCATCACTTTTCAACCTATTGGAAACCACAGTACATCCTTCCCCCCTTTTCTGGCCCCTGTGGGCCTCGAATCCCTGCCCCAAATGCTCCCCCTTCCTGTTCTACCGGAGGGCCCCTTCAACATCAGCCACACGCAAAGAGGCTGACGAGCTTCCTCCTCTTACCCACCCCACCCTGCCAGCCCCTGACAGGGTGGAGAACTCCCCCCACCTGCCCCTGCCCCTCTGGCCCTCCACCACACAGCTTCGGACCAGCAAGGAATGGGGGTCCCACTCACCAGGCCTTCCCATGACACCCTAACCCCACCACAAGGGGAGCACAGCAAAACCTTGCCTGTGCTCCACACACATACACACACACACACATATGCTCGCTTTTAGGTGCAGTGGTGTTTAACCGGATACATTGTGGTTTCTAACATATATTGTATCACCAAGTTAAACAGCTCAGACCCCACATCCAACAAGTGAACCCCGTCTGTATGATAGGAATTGGCACATGATATATCTATTTTTTTCATGGGCATTTGTCACACTGCCCATCCAGCCGACAAACCTGCCCACTTCCTTATTTAATTTTAATAATAATAATGATAATAATAACTTTATTTGTACAGTGCCTTTCGAAATATCAAGGTGCTTTAACAATAAAAAGATAAAACCGGATACAGTAAAAACACAATTAAATACAGATAGCAATAAAATTCCAAGAATTCAGTAAAATCAGACAGAAAAGGCTTGGCGCCACAGATAGGTTTCCAAGGCCTGTTTGAAGCCCCCCATGGCCGCGCACTCCCGAAGCTGATGGGGTAGAGAATTCCAAAGGGTTGGGGCCACATACATAAATGCACGGGCCCCCGATGATTTTAATGATGCTCTTGGAGTCTCTAGCAACCCCTTGTCAACCAAGTGGAGCGATTGCTCAGGGCAGTAAGGAACCAAAAGCTCTTTCAGGTAGTCTGGGCCCTGTTTATGTAGGGCTTTTTAAGTCAGAAGTCTGACTTTGAAGGTGATCCACCACTGAATCGGCAGCCACTGCAGTTCGCACAGCACCGAGGAGATATGACACATCCAAGGAGTCCCCGTCAACAACTGGGCTGCTGCTTTCTGCACCAGATGCAGGTGGTGGATATCAGACCCGGAAGCTCTAGATAAAGGGACTTGCAATAATCAAGGTGCGAGGTCACAAAGGTGTGGACCAACGTAGGAAGATCACTGGACAGAACTAGGTGCTTGACCTTGGAGATGTTCCTCAGATGATAAAAGGAAGACTTGACGACTGCTGACACCTGAGATCGCAGTGTTAGCCCATCATAAAGAATCACCCCCAGGTCCCACACCCATTCAGAGGCAAGAAGCTAGGAGCCCCCAGGAAAAGCCCTGTAGGCAAACCAGCCCCGACCTCTCTATCCAGTGATCCGGGTCCACAACCATCAACTAAGTCTTTCCCGAGTTCAACTTCAACCAGCTGGAATTCATCCAATCCTGGATTTCAGCAAAGCAGTTGTTAAATACCAAGAGCGTTCTATCCTGGTCAGGTGCAAAACACAGGTAGAGCTGGGTATCATCAGCGTAGCAGTGAAACCTCAGTCCATACTGTCTTACAATGTCTCCGAGAGGCAGTATGTACACCGCAAACAGCAAGGGGGACAACACTGAACCCTGAGGGACCCCACATGACAGAGAGACCGGGTCAGAGGAATAAATCCCCAACACCTCCCTCTGAGTTCTGCCAGTGAGAAAGGACTTAAACCACCTAAGAACTGTACCAGACAGGCCACAGATGAACCTAAGGCATTCAAGCAGTACCCCATGGTCTACAGTGTCTAACACTGAGGAGAGATCAAGAAGAACCAAGATGGAATGGCTCTTCTGATCTCTTGCCATCAGGAGATCATTGAGCACCCAAACCAGTGCAGTCTCGGTACTATGCCTCTTTCGAAAACCAGATTGGAGAGGTTCGTAGATGTCATGGATGGTCAAATGGTTCTCCAGTTGTAGAGCCATTACTTTCTCAATCACCTTCCCCACAAAGGGGAGGTTAGAGATAGGTCTGTAGTTAGCAGGGCAGTCTGGGTCCAGAGGAACTTACTTCAGGAGGAGTGTCAGCACCGCCTCCTTCAGGGAGCTAGGATACTCACCCGACTCAAGGAAGCACTAGACTATCCATGCCAAGACCGGGCCAATGATGTCACAACAACCCATAAACAGGGAAGTTGGGCCAGGAGCACATAGGGCACATACCCTGGACAATCCACATGACATTGACGAACTCCAGCTGGTCGAAAGTACTCTAGGAAAAGTGAGGGAAAGTGACTGAGCACCTATCAGTAGCATCCCCCATAGAGTGTGCTGGTTGGATCCCCGCCCTGATGCCGTCCGCGTTATCTACAAAGAATCGAGCAAGCTCATCACACTCCAATTGTGAAAAAGCTGTTCAAGACTGCAAGCAGGCCAGGTTGCACAGTCTGTCTGTAGTTCAAAAAGCTGAGCTGGTCGGTTCTGAGCAGCCGCAATCTCCCTGGACAGGAACTCTTCCTTCTTACGGGAGATTGTAGATTGATAGACTTGGTAATGTTCCATCAGTCTAAGATGGTTGGCCTCCAGGGCGGATTTCCTCCAGCAGTGCTCTAACCTTCATCCTAGTCGCCACATCTCCCTCAAGGTCCCATCAAACCAAGGGGACTGAGGGCAAAGGGAGAGAGAACAAACACAGACAGGAGCAATAAAGTCCAGAGCGGTAGAAATGGCCTTATTATAGACCAGAACCAAGGCCTCTGGGCTCCCACTTGCCTCAGGAAGCACTAATAGGTCAAGTACTGTCGCTAGGCCATCAGGGCTTACATCCCATAAGGGGCGGTATCTGACCATCTCCACAGGGGTAGGCCTATAAAGGGGGGCACGAAAACTGAAACCCATGGTGTAGTGATCAGACCATCCGACAGGTTCCACCCCCAAGTCGAAGGCTTCAATCTCCAGGAGGAGGACCAGGTCAAGAGAGTGACCGTGTTTATGAGTTACAGAGGTGACAATCTGTGTAAGGCCCAGTGATGTCATCGACTGGAGGAAGTGTTGTCCAAATTGCGAGAGTTCATTATCGACCCAGGCGTTGAAGTTGCCCAGGACCATCAGCCTGGGTGACTCAAACACCATGTCGATCACGAAGTCCTCTGCTTCCTGAAGGAATCGCTTCTCATCCCCAGGTGGGCAGTAGATGAGGGTGATCCTACAGTCTACACCTGCTACAACAGTACACTTGAATGACCCGGCCTCCTCAACTGATACACCTGTGAGGCCCAGTTCAGTCTTGAAACAGACCGCAACACCCCCCTCCCCCGGGGTCCAATCTCGAGCGGTGTATCACTGAGTACCTGGCCAGAATCGCAGCTTCTAACATGGGGCCAGCATTCTCATCCAGCCAGGTCTTGGTGATGCAAGCCAGATCACTTGTCCTAACAAGATCTGCACTAATTGCGGTCTTGTTTTAATAGATCTGGCATTGCATAACACCGCTCAAGTTGGATGGGCTTCCAGGGCTTCCCGAGCTGCCTGCCCACCAGTAGTGGTGGTGCCCTTGGGTATGGAAACCAGACATGGAGGACCACATTCCGGGATTCATTTCACCCCAGGGCATCTTCTGGACCTAACGACCTTGATGCAAGAGCCCCACTCATTCATCCTCCACAGTTTGCACCCCCCAGCCCATCCCCTCGACGGGAAATACCCAGCGCTCTACAGTGCTGGTAGGTTGAGAACTGTAAAGGGGGGGGAGAAAAAGGGCAGAGGGTGCGAAAGGATGAATAGCGCGCGACCATGGGGGCAGGCCTCCAACACATATTGCTAACCAAATTAGAGTAAATTACGCCTAGCCAAAAAAGAAGAAAAAACCCCAACAAATAAATGCAGAACAAAATCCAAAATAAATAAAACAATTCAATAATTCAGTACTCCCACAACTCTCACTTGAGGGAGGGTCAAATAAAAACAAATAAAACCAATTAGATTAACAACTAGACAAAAATTAACTTAATAAACTTAATAAAGCCCCTTTCAGAGAATCTCTCTCTCTCTCTCTCTCTCTCACTGAGGGGCAGAGTTTCAATTTTCATTTTACCTTTGCCTGGCCAATGGCCTTGGGCACATGAGTGTGGCACCCTGCCAGGCATATCAGCATATCAGACCACACCAGCTGGCACCCGGGCAGTGGTGTCCACAGGGTAACCCAATCCTGCATAATCCACAGGATGAACTCCAACCTGACCTGCGTCTCCAAATTATTACCCCCCAAATGCACCACTAATATGTCCAGCACACTTAATCTCTTTTTGTTTAGGTGGATGCAGGGCATGAGTTATTCTCATCTCATGCCCTGCACCCTGAACCATTGGACTTTGACATCCTCCCTGGGTATCCCTAGATTTATTCCATATGGCCTTGCTTCCATCTTCTTCCGGGCCCAGAACACATAGGAGGATCCCACTATCCAAACACACTGGGGTCTCAGCCCTATTAGCATATTTTAAACAGGGGCATAGCCAGAATTTGGTGAGAGTGGGTTTCCAAATATTTCTAGGACAGTCCGTGGGCATGCTCCCCCAGAAAAGTTTGAAAGTTTAGGAGTGAATTTATGTACTTTAGTGCATTTTTAGTCAAGAACTGTTGACTTACAAAATGCATCAAAATGCATGTTGTCAGTCTTATTCCTCCCCAGTTCCAGGTCTGTGAATTCAACCCAGGATTCTTTTCTCCCTTTTTATATTTCCATCGTTCTCTTCTCTAGATCTCTTCCCATTCCAAGGAATAGCCTACCTGCAGAAGTCATTGACTCCAGAACAGTAGTTCAATTGAAATCTGTTTGGGATAGGCATAAGGGGATTGTCTCTAAGAAATTCTAAGGGGAGGGTAGTACTCAGGGCAGACTAGATGGATATTTGTTCCCCATCTGTTGTTGCTTTCTATGTTTCCGTGTTCCTATTCTGTTGCAATCACTATACCAACTTCATTGTTTCTCTAGCTCTTACTTTTAAATTTGTTTTTGAATTTTCACTTCCGCCATTTTTATTTCTGTTTCCAATTCCACCTATCACCTTGGCTTTTATGTTCCCCCTCTCCCTTTGCATGTATTTCCCCTTTAATTGCCAACTTAATGGGAGGGAGCAGACCAGGGTTAACTTGTCCTGGGAACACACGGGCATGTGATGTAGTGTGGTATCTGCCACTTTAACTGTGGTCCATAATAAATTCACTGTCCACAAGCACACTGACAGTCAAGCAGGCATTTTAGTTTATTTGCTTGCCCACGCAACATACCAGCGAGACAATACAGCTTGTGCACTTCATTTTGTTTAATTTGGTAGAGCTCCACATAGAACCTAGTCAAAAAAATTATTTTCCTTATTCATTTATAGCCTCCACTTTGGGGTACTCATATGACTGACTGCAACCATGTTTTATTCATGTGTTTATACTTCCATCATCAACCTAACCCCATCCAGTCTGCCACCCCCAACCCTGTGAATCATCTTCACCTGGTATTTACCCTGTCCTCAGCCCCATGGCTTGCAATCCATAGTGAAGGCCTCTGGGTTCCTCTAACCTTCCAGTGATCCCTCAGGAGCTCCGAATCCAGTGGAGAGATCTGTTGTGGCCAATAGTGCTGGACCTGAGATGGGCAGACTTTCATCGTGTCTGAGTTGCACACCCACACATGTTGTGTATGTTGATGGGGTTAGGGACAGAAACATGGTAATAAATCTCTGTCTGCCACAAAGTGACTACCACACAGCATGCATCTATTGGGGAGAGAAAGCTTCCCAGCCTAACAGCAGGAGCTGCTCTAATACTGGAATGTGCCCCTTCCCTTCCTCAGATATAGAGTATATGAAGGTGGTAGTCACTTTGAGGATGTCGATAAAGCAGGATGTGGTTATATCATGCAAGGCCCCTGGAATTCTGCAGTTCTGCGGTTGCGGAATTTTCCACAGAATTTGCATCATGCCACAGAATATATACATTGCTGCAGAATTCATTGTTTTTGGTGAATTTTCATTTAAATGTTCTGTTTTTCCATAGTATCAGGCATTTTTTTCCATCTCGTTTATCCTGAAGCCCCTCCTCTATGCTCAGCATATGATGTCATTGATGTTGTCACATCATACTTAACCAATGACAGGACTGTGTTCTGCCAGAGAAGTGAATAAATCATGCCTCAGAAATCAAAAAATGCTGCCGCAGGAATCAGAAAATTCTGCCGTAGAGCACCAGGGGCCGTAGTTATATGTAGTGTTGTGACAAACTTTAAAAATAGCTGCCACTGTAGCTCTGTAAGTAACTGATGAAGCATTTTTTTTCCTTTCCACTTTATTGCTACCTTTGCAACTTCCATAATCTCTTACTTTTCTGATTGGCCCATCAGCACAGAAATATTACTTTATAAAATAAAGTAATATTTTTTATGTTGATGGGCCAATCAGAAAATTTGCCCTCACTTTTTATTGTCCTCCTCTAAAATTGTTATTTCTATTGTTTGGAAATATTACTTTATTTCCCGCCTTGTTCTCTTCATCTGTGCCCCTCTGACTATGTTGGTTCACAGTTCTTTGACCTAGCTATTCTTTTTTCTCTAACCTGGCACTGTGATGTTTTTTTCTTAATCTCCCATCTTCATTCTCATACTTGATCTGGCTTAAATCTACCTTGCTTTTTGTTCTTCTGCCAGGAAGATAACAGCAGACACTTAAGAAAAGTCACTAGACAGGCAGGTAGCTTTACAGGGCAAGGCATGATAAGGATTCCGATTTTGCCACTTGCTGCTGCTGTAGCCATGTTAATGCAGCCACACCCCGGGCTAGACTGGACTTGAGGAGCTTAACTGAGTACCACCTCATGCTCTCCGAGCTTCTCCACGTCTGACCACCCACCAAGACTTAGCCGAAGGACCAATCCAGATGACTTTTTATTTAGTATGCCATCACCTGTTAGACGCTGCAGTATCAGCAAGAGTGCTCAGAGACACACTACTTCACTAACTCAGGTGCGAAAGTGACTGTGTCCGTGACTTGGTATGCTCTGCTCCTCCGACGACCCACATGAGTTTGCTTCTCCAGGTCACGTGACCAGTTTAGCAATGTTTCCAGGTTCAGAGCTGTCAGGTTGTCCCCGACCAGAGGCAGAACTTGCTCTAAATATGCATGAGCCAATGCCCCCCTGCTCCGTCTTGCTAGCCCATTGATATACCCAACCCCGTGGCTGCCACAGTGAGTCAGTGCTGACAAATTATGCAGTTTTTAAACATTAAAGCAAGTGGGGGTGGTACATGCACCCAGGACACCCCCAGCTACACCTATGGTAAAGGAAGGAAACAGAGGTTACTGCTGTGTCTGTAATGGCCTGATATAACTCTTAAATCTGTTGGACTGCCATTCCCCAATCCTTTTAATATCGCCTTCTGCCAAACCCAGGCTGGCGGCAGTGCTGGCAGCACCGATCCTAAATAAGTGTCTGCCGAACTGTCATAGATCAAGACAGCTGCTCTAATTCCTGTCTTCAACACCCAGCTGAACTGGTTTTTCAATAGCAGCTCCCCATCAGCATGATTCAGAAGCTGATCATCCCCGGGTGGCTGGACAACAAGGAATTTCATTACTGCCTGCATGGGGCAGATGTCGGCATGTGCTGCTGTCCATAGGATGACTTGTGTCCCCCTGCCCCTTTGATCCATTTTCGACTGCTGAAGCCATATGCTCAACTTGCCCTCCTGGAGTTCTGAATCGTCCCTCCTGAGCCCTCCTACCCAGTCAGCCTTGCTGGCAGCCACTAATTAACCAGTTCTGAAGGCCCCAAATAAACCCAAACAGAAGACGGCCTGGAAAAGCTTGCACTCATACCCATTGGTTGTGCAGTGTTCTAAGGCGTGGACCAGTACCCACAGCCCCTGGAGAGAAATAAGCCTCCGAGTATCCCCAGCTGGTGGGGCTGTGACAGGGTTGAATATGACCCCGTCCCAGTTCTTATGGAGAGTTTGAATGCAGGGATCTGTTCTGTTCTTTCCTTTCCTGTCTCTTGTCTGTCTGGTTGCGCAACCAAATTTTCCTGTGAGACCTGGGATTTGATCACCCTGACAGTCTCACAATTCTTTGCCTCCCACTATCTTTCAGTCTTCCCTTGCTGTTTGTCTTTTCCTCCCTTGCATATCTGCTGGTATAAAAATATATGCAAATCATTATGTAGAAGTATAACTGATATTGGGATCCCTTTGTTTAGAAATTATATAGTGATCATTTTTGAAATGTATATAATTCTAGTTTGAGATGATTGCAAAAAGCTATTGGAAACTCATAAGGTTACCCAAGTGCAGTTTTTAAGCCTTTTGCAGAAGAGCTATGGAAAAGGGGCCTCAGCTTGTGACACTGTGTTCTTGCCAGCACCTGCCTGAAACATATAAGAAGACTTTGAAAAAAACAGGATGTTTATTAAGAAGGGGGTTGGAAGGACTTATAAGAAAGAGCTGCAATTGCTTGCAAAAAGGGACACACAGAGATTGAAGGAAAACTCAGATGGACTTTTTCTGTTTATTTTGCCTTTGTAAATAGTTATTCTGAACAATTTTCTTTTTAATGTTATGGCTAGTAGAAATAAATACTCATGAATTTTACAACTGCTCCTGGTTTTTCCTATGCTTCCTGACCTGTGCCTCGATGACAAGGGCCTGCCATGTCCAACCTTCCATGAACTTCTTCACAGAAAAATGCTGTGTCACTGCACTGCAGCAGTTTACTGAAGAAAATGATCCCTGCCAGCATTGACCCAGTCAATGCTCCTGACACCCCATCTTCCATTAATTTCCATAAAAAAATTGGGTGTTACCTGCTGCACCAGACCAGGGATCAAAAATCACCCAAGCCACACAGAAATCTAAGAATCAGGATACCCCCGACTAAGTACCCCAAGTCCCAGGGGCCACTGACTTAGATATTACCTGCCAGATCCCACTCAGCTGTCGTCACACAGTCAGGTGGGGAGGGGCAATGGTTTTTCCTTGGCCTCAGGTGCCAATATGCTGAATCAGTTCCACAAGAAACAAGAAAGTGTGTCAGTAATTTTGTTATCCACCCCTTAACTTAACAGTTCTGTCAGAATTATCAACACTGTCCCAGCAATCACATTCAAAATGAGGAAAAGGCTCCGGCAGGATTTCAAGAAAAACGTTTACTAAAATTAAAAATAGTAAATGAAAAACACAGAACATATAACATTGAGTGTTCAGTCATACAAATGAAATGGTCAATTTAAACAAAACAGTCTTATTACTGAGTATTTAATCCTACCCTAGTTTCAATTGGCTAATATTGGAGGTTGATTTACCTAATGTAGAAGTGCGCTTGAGAATGTGTCCTTTCAGGAGTCCAGAGGAAAAAAGCACCATGTTCTCTCAGCTTTGACCATCTAAAGGGAATTAGGGCCCCACCCAGCTTGTGAGGTCACAGCTCAATGGTGATGCTGGCTGTGAGGTCACTCACATTTCCTGTATACCAAATGGTAGTCACAGGCATCTGCAAGTTGCTAAGTATCCCACAAAAAATATATATGTGTGTGTGTGTGTGTGTGTGTATATATATATATATCTATATCTATATAATTTTTTTTTTTAATTAGTGAGCCTGCTTTATGGCAGGTTAGAATGACCCATTTGATCTTCAAAGGAAATTCCTGACCTATTTCACTTAGTGGTGAGAAATGTAAGAGGCATCTGTCAGAAGTTGTTTTCCTCCTAATAGAAATACAGCCTGTTTATGGCCAGTTTTCCTGGAATTCACAGTAAATGGGTGTTTTTTGGTATCATTATAGTCCCAGGAAGTCAGCTTTTACAAGCCAGAGGTAACAACAACAAGGCCAGCACATTTGTTTTTCTTTTAAAAAAATCCAGTATCCCATGATGGCCTATGCTGACTGCCATATTTTCCCAGCAGAAATTCACAGAAACATATATTGATATCATAAATATTATACAAATAATAAAAAGCAGATTGCTGTATGTCACAGTCCTCCCTCCTAAGACTGAATTTGGGGGAATCTCTTTGCCCACCTGTGTTTGCGTTTGCTGCCCCTACCCTGTGAGTGACAGTCATGTCGTAACCCTACAAGGCAAGGCTGTATCTTAAAAGCCTACTATTTGTTTTACCAATTTGTTCCAGCCAAACCAGGGGGTTGTGATCTGTTTGTACCTCGAAATGCCGCCCGTATAGGTATGGCTGTAACTTCTTTAGTGCCCACACCACTGTAAGGCATTCTTTCTCCACTATAGAATAAGTCTGCCCCCTGGGGAGTAACTTTTTATTGAGGTACACTATTGGATGGTCTTTCCCTTGGTTAGAAGTCTGGCTAAGTGCTGCCCCAATACCCCCATCTGAGGCATCTGTCTGGACTACAAATGGTTTACTGTAATCTGGACTGGCTAATACAGGAGCACAGCACAGTCCCTCCTTTAGTCGTGTAAAGGCTTGTTCACAGGCTGATTCTCAGTTGACCTTTTTAGGCATTCTTTTCTTTAACAGGCCAGATAGGGGAGCTGCCAGGGCACTGTAGTTTGATACAAATGTTCTATAGTACCCTGGTCCCTAGAAAACTCTGAATCTGCTCCTGTGTTTCAGTTTTGGGCCATGCCTCGATTGCCTCCATTTTTGCTTGATTAGGACAGAGCTGTCCCCAGCCTACTACATGACTGAGGTATGCCACCTCAGCCATGGCCACCTGGCACTTTTCAGCTTTTACAGTGAGCCCAGCCCTCTGTATCCTGCCCAACACTTCCCTAAGGTGGGACAGGTGTTCCTTCCAGCTGGCACTGAAGATGGCAATATCATCCAGGTACGCCACGGCGCACTCTTCAGTACCATTTAACACCTGGTTCACTAACCTTTGGTAGGTGGCAGGGGCATTCTTCATTCTGAAAGGCATTACTTTAAACTCAAATAACCCTATCGGAGTGATGAAGGATGACCTCTTCCTAGCTCTGGCAGTTAACTCCACCTGCCAATGCCCTTTTGTCAGGTCAATAGTGGTAAGGTATGTCGCCCCCTCCCAACTTGTCCAGTAGTTTGTCTGTCAGTGACATTGGGTGGGCGTCTGACTTTGTGACTGCATTGAGTCCACGATAGTCCATGCAAAAACAAGTAGAGCCACCTGGCTTGGGAACAAGGACTATGGGTGAGGCCCAGGAGCTGTGGGATTTCTGGATTACCCCTAAATCTAGCATCTCCTCCACCTCCCTCCTAATGTCCTTTTGTATGGCCTCTGACACCCGATATGCTGTCCACCATATGGGCGCTTGCATCCCTGTCTCTACATCGTGCGTCGCTAAGGGGGTTAATCCAGGCTTGGCACTAAACAATGGGGCAAAGTCTGCTAAAACCTCCCTTACTTCCTGGATCTGGTCCGAGGTCAACTAGGGTGACATTTTAATTGCCTCCACACAGGACTCCCACTTGCTTTCTTCCAGTAAATCTAGAAGGGTGTCTTCTTCATCCATCCCCTCCCTAAAACTACACACTGCAAAGACCATGTCAGTCCCATTTGCATATGGCTTCATCATGTTGACACGGTACATCCTTTGGGTATGTCTCCTGTCAGGCAGTTCAATAATATAATTTACATCATTCACCTGTCTGACTACTTTGTACGGTCCTGCCCACTCAGCCTGCAGCTTATCTTTCTTGACCGAGATTAGGACTATGACCTCCTGACCCATAGTGTACGAGCAAGCTTTGTCTCTGCAATGGTACCATACCTTTTGCTTTTGCTGGGCAGCTGCCAGGTTGCTCTGGGCTGTTCCCATAAGCTCCTTCAGCTTTTCCCTAAACCTAAGGACATAATCCACTATGGGAGTTCTCTGGGGGGCGTGCTTGCCTTCCCAGTCCTCCTGGATCAAGTCTAGGGCCCCATGCACCCTGCGTCCATATAAGAGCTTGAAGAGGGAAACCCTGTCAACTTTTGGAGCACCTCCCTGTATGCAAACAACAGGTGGGGAAGGTATTTCTCCCGGTCCCTCTCATGCTGTTCAGCAAACACTTGGAGCATTGATTTAAGGGTACCATTGAATCTTTCTACAAGGCCATTGGCTTGCGGGTGATGAGGTGTCATGCATCTCGGCACCACCCCACACTTCTCCCACAAACATTTCATCAAGTCAGACATGAAGGAATCCCCTTGATCAGAGATAACCTCCTGCGGGAACCCGACACAAGAGAAAATACCTAGCAAGGCATCTGCAACTTTGTCTGTCCTCAGTGAGCATAGGGTGACTGCCTCTCGGTACAGGGTGGCACAATCCACTACTGTTAGGATAAACCTCTTCCTGGAGGAGCTGGGGGTATTCAAAGGCCCCACAATATCCATTCCTACCCTCTGGAATGGCTCCTCCACTATGGGCAAGGGAATTAGGGTGGCTTTGGTTTTGCTACCAGCCTTTTCTATTTCTTAGCACCGATGACAAGACCTGCAATATTCCTTCACCTGCTGGGTGAAGTTGGGCCAGTAGAAATTATGGGCCAGTCACTGCATAGTGCACACAATCCCCAGATGTCCAGATATGGGAATATCATAAGCAGTCTTGAGCAACTGCTCACAGTACCCCTGGGGAATGACAAGCTACCTGCCCATCACCCCTCCCTCTGTCCTTACATCCTGCGTATACAGCAGTCTTTTGTTCCAGTAAACTCTGTGTTTCCCATCACCTCCCAGTGCTCCATTGGAGTCTGCCCAAGCCCTCAGCCTCTCTAAATTGAGGTCATTTTTCTCAGCAGTTGCAAAATCTTTACACATTCCTAAGGCAAGGGACAGGGCCCCACCAGTTCTAAATTAGAGTCCCTAGCTCTAGTGTCAGGGCATTCAGGGTCACTGCCATCCCTAATCCTCTGACAACTGGCTACCCCTCCCTCCTCAGAGTAACATTCTGCAGTTGTTCTGTTAACTGCTACCTGGGGAATTTCTACCCCCTCTTCACTATTCTCCTTATCAGGAGACACAGGCTGGGGAACCAGCCTCCCAATGTTTTTCACAGGGGCTTCTGTGGGATCCAAGGAACTAAATTTTGCCTTTGCTGCTTGACTGCAGGTAACTACACACATCATCCCCTTTTGGAGATTGTTCCCTATAATCACATCCAGGGCAAGATTTTCTTTTGTCACAACCCCACTCAGCAGGTCAGGCCCTCTGCTCCCACAGTGCCAACCTCCGAGCGCAGTATTGTGAACAGTTAACAGAACAGGGTAACCCTCCTGTCTGTTTTGTGGGTTTGAATCAAACTTTGGTCTCAAGTTCTGGAGGGATTCTAACTGTGAACCTCTTGCTAGCGTATCCAATATACACGCTCAGATAATTCTGCTCTTCAGGGGGGATCAGATATCTTTCACCTATGGGCACCTAACCAGGTGTACAAAATGAACCCTTAAAACTCTATGAAAGACCTAAGAATAAACTCTTACATTTTCCAGTTTGGTAACCCAGTAAGCTATGCCCAGTGTCAACTTTAACCATATATGCTTCACTTGTCAAAGAAAAGAATTTCAAAGGCACACCAAGTAGTCTCAAAAATGAGATGTTCACTTAAAAACAGATAAAAATGTAAAATGTAAACTCAGAACCATATATCACAAAACATACAAATCACTTAAACAAAACAGGTTTAAAAGTGCAGACAAAATCTCCTACCAGAGTACACTTAGAATTGTCTTTTCTAATGTATACCTATCTCCTAACAGTGCCTGATGTTGCTTTTCTCAGAGTCCAAACATGTCTGTTTCGGAGGAAAACAGAATACTGTTTTAAAACTGGCTTTGCCAACCTCTTTGCATGAGGTCACCTAGCTCCTCCCTGTCAGAATATAAAATATTATACACCCAAGATGTCTTATCAATCAGGATGTAAATTAATTAAGTGACATTTCAGCAAAACTTATTTAACAAATTATGACGCTCTTTAAATAACATCCCCTCTTTGATCTCAAGTAGCTTTTCTTCCCAGGACACATCAAAGAATCTTTTATGACTTCGCACTAAAGGGTCATAACCTGCTCTCTTCCTCTAAACGTTATAGAAGTTTGATTTCCCATCCAAGCAGCTGGCAAGCTACAACTAAGCTAGATAAATAGGATATCCTAATTTAGGTCTCTTCTAGCCTGTAATTATCTCCTGGCCTTCCAGGTAACACCTTGTAGCTAAAACCTGTGGGGGGGGGGTCATCCCACAGCCTGTCTCAGCATCTCTCATGATAGACATTCAATAACACATTTTTATATTACAAAAATCATACAGTGATCAGAACCAGCTGTCCAAGTGTCACAATTCCTCCCCACCTAGACTGAATTTGGGGGCTCTATCCCCTGCATGGGATGAGCTTCCCAAATCAGTTCATTCCTCGTAGACATGAGTCAGCCCATCTGAGTTCTGATTCTTTGCTCCAGCCCTATGTACGATTGTCATGTCATACCCTTGCAAAGTAAGACTCCATCTTAGCAATCTACCATTGTTCTTTCCCATCTGCTTCAGCCAAACCAGGGGGGTGTGGTCTGTCTGTACCACAAAATGCTGCCCATACAAGTATGGCTCCAACTACTTTACGGCCCACACTATGGCAAGATACTGTTTTTCCACAGTGGAGTATGCCTGCTCCCTGGGAAGTAACTTCTTACTCAGATATGCTACAGGGTGATCTTTCTCCTTGGCTGGATGTCTGACTCAGCACTGCCCCAATACCCACGTCTGAGGCGTCAGTCTGAACTATAAAGGGTCTGCTATAGTCAGGACTTGTCAAAACAGGAGCACTGCACAGTGTCTCCTTCAATCTGGTAAAGGCTTCTTCACAGGCTGGTCCCCAGGTAATTTTCTTTGGCATTCTTTTCTTTACCAGGTCAGATAGGGGAGCAGCCAGGGCACTGTAATTGGGTACAAATTTTCTATAGTACCCTGCTGTCCCAAGAAAACTTCTGACCTGCTTCTGCATTTCTGGTCTGGGCCACACCTGGATTACCTCTATTTTTATTTTGTTAGAACGGAGCTGTCTTCGGCCTACCACATGCCCGAGGTATGCCACTTCTCCCATGGCCACCTGGCACTTCCCAGCTTTGACAGTGAGCCCAGCCCTCTGTATCCTGCCCAGCACTTCCTTAAGGTGGGATAGGTGTTCCTCCCAGCTGGTACTAAAGATGGCAATGTCATCCAGGTATGCCACGGCATACTCCTCAGCACCATTTAACACCTGGTTCACCAATCTTTCAAAAGTGGCCGGGGCATTCTTCATTCCAAAAGGCATTACTTTAAATTCAAATAAGCCCATCGGAGTGATGAAGGCCGACCTCTCCCTAGGTCTGTCCATCAACTCTACCTGCCAATACCTCTTGGTCAGGTCAATAGTCGTAAGGTAGGTCGCCCCCTCAACTTGTCCAGGAGTTCATCTGTCCAGGGCATCGGGTGGGCGTCTGACTTTGTGATGGCATTTAGTCCATGATAGTCCACACAAAAACAAGTAGAGTCATTTGGCTTGGGCACAAGGACTACGGGTGAGGCCCAGGGGCTGTGGGATCTCTGGATTACACCTAAATCCAGCATCTCCTCCACTTCCCTCCTAATGTCCTTTTGGACAGCCTCTGACACCCGATATGCTGTCCGCTGTATGGGCGTCTGTGTCCCTGTCTCCACATCGTGAGTCACTAAGGGGGTTAGTCCAAGCTTGGTGCTAAATAATGGGGCAAAGTCTGCTAAAACCTCCCTTACTTTCTGGATCTGGTCCGGGATCAGCTGGGGAGACAATTTAACTGCCTCCACAGAGGACTGCTGCTTGCTTTCTTCCAGCAAGTCCAGAAGGGGGTCTCCTTCATCCGTCCCTTCCACAGGACTACACACTGCAAACACCATGTCAGCCCTATTTGCACATAGTTTCATAATGTTGACATGGTACATCCTTTCTGTCTGTCTTCAATCAGGTAACTCTATAATATAGTTCATGTCATTTACCTTCCTAACAACTTTGTACGGTCCTGCCCACTCAGCCTGCAGCTTGTCTTTCAGGACTGGAATAAGAACCATGGCTTCCTGACCCACCATGTACGAGTGAGCTCTGGCTCTGCGGTCGTACCACACTTTTTGTTTCTGTTGGGACGCTGCCAGGTTGCTCTGGGCTGTCCCCATAAGCTCCTTCAGCCTCTCCCTAAACTTAAGGATGTAATCCACAATGGGAGTTCCCTGGGTGGCGTGCTTGCCTTCCCAGTCCTTCCGGATCAAGTCTTGGGGCCCATGTACCCGGCATCCATATAAGAGTTCAAAGAGGGAAAATCCTATTGATTCTTGGGACACCTCCCTGTATGCAAACAACAGGTGGGGAAGGTATTTCCCAGTCCCTCCCATGCTGTTCACCAAACGCTCTGAATATTGACTTTAGGGTACCGCTTGACTCTTTCCACAAGCCCATTGGCTTGTAAAGTGATACGGTGTTGTCATGCACCCTCTGCACCACCTCACACTTCTCCCCATGAACATTTCATCAGGTCCGGCATGAAAGAACCCCCGGGACAGGATACCTTCCTGCAGAAACCCAACATGGGAGAAATCTCCAATTAAGGCATCATGCAACTTGTCTGTCCTCAGTGAGGATAGGGCGACTGCCTCTGGGTACTGGTGGCAACCTACCACAGTCAGGATGAATCCTTTCCTGAGGAGCTGGGGGTGGTATTTAGAGTGTCTCACAATATCCATTCCCACCTTCTGAATGGCTTCTCCGCTATGGGCAATGTGGAATCAGGGGTGGCTTGAGTTTTCTTGCCCGTTTTCCCTATTTTTTGGCACCGGTGACAAGAGCTAAGTAAAAGTTCCTTCACCTGCTGTGAAGTTAGGCCAATAGAAATTGTACCAACTGCTGTATAGTGCGTGATGATTCCAAGACGCATCAGGACAAGGGAATATCGTGTAATCTTGAAGCAACTGCTCACGATACTTCTGGGGAACAAGCTGCCTGCCTAGCACCCCTCCCTCTGTCTGCACAGCCTGAGTATACATAAGTCCATTTTTCCAATAAACCTTATGTCTGCTGTCACCTCCCTGTGCCCCATCAGAGTCTGTCCAAGCCCTCAGCTTCTCTAGACTAGGGTCACTTCTCTGAGTGGCTGCAAACCCCCTCACACATTCCCAAGGCATGGGACAGGTCCCCGTCAGTCGCTAAATTAGGGTCCTTAACACTACCATCAGGGCACTCAGGATCACTGTCAATCCCAACCCTCTGACAGTGAGTCACCCCTCCCTCTTCTGAGTAACCCTCCGTAGCTGTGTGGTTAACTGCTACTGGTGAAATTTCTACCCCATTTTCATTAATTTCCCCATCTGGAGACACAGGTCGGGGAACCAGCCTCTCAGTGGTTTCCACAATGGCTTCTGTGGGGTTCAAGGAACTACAATTTTCCCCTGCCGCTTGGCTACGGGTAACTGCACACACCATCTCCTGTCTGAGATTGTTGCCCAGGATCACATCCACTGCTAAGGTTTTGGCTACAGCCACCTGTTGCACAGTCCCCTGTTTCACCCCCAGTCTGGGAGACACTAGCGAGGGGCAATGTTTCTCTCACCAGTAAAGCTCCTGTACCGTTGGCATTATTCATTGGATTATAAGCTGACCCAGCTCTACTAGATCCCCTTTACCAAAGTCAGGATGCCCCCTGTGTCCCCTTAACCCTTGCGCCTGTACACACCATTCACCATGACTGGGTATGCATGTGTTCACTCATGTTCACAGACACATCCCTCCAGGGACACAACAAACAACCCACTTCTTTTCCTAACACCACCTTGTATATTATTGTCATTCGCTTGGGGACACTGTCTGCCAATATGCCCAGTTTCTTTACACAACCAACATTCATTTCTTTTCTCAGGATCTTTTCTCTGAAACCTCCAGGGAACTAACTGGTTTCCGGTGGAGGCAGTGAGGGTTTTAGCTGCCCTGAAGGTGCGCTTTTCCCTTTCTGCGCTGCCACACCAGCCCCATTTGCTCTCAGAGCAGGTCTGCTCTTGGCATAGCAGTCCGAGAGTTCAGCAGCCTCTTGCACTGTTTTGGGATCTCGGTCCTCCAGCCAGATTTTCAACTCTTCAGGGCATGCCCAGAAAAACTGTTCTAGCAAAATCACATTTTCAATTTTATCAACAGAGTTTGCTCCAATTCCTTCCCATCAGCGTTTTAAAAACTGACGTTTTTTCATGGCTATCTCCTCATAGCTCATGTCAGGGCTTCTCCTGAGCTTACAGAATTTAGCTCTGTATGATTCAGCAGTTTATTCAAATTTCCTTAACAGTGCAGCTTTAAGTTTGCTGTAATCATCACTGCCCTCATTGTCCATTTGACCCAATGCATCCCAAGCTTTCCCGGTAAGTAGTGGGGATAGCTGGAAGCTCCAGGACTCCCTAGAAATTTTAGCCTGAATACAAACTTTTTTGAAAGAATTTAAAAAGGCATCCATATCCTCCCCCTCTTTAAATTCGGCTATTAATTTGGAATTCAATTTGTAACCTAGTCCTGTAGTCCCAGTTAAACCCAAGCCACTTACCTCCTCTGGTGCTGCTGGTTGGAGTCGTAGCTTCTCCATTTCATGTTGCCTCTGGCGCTCACACTCCTCACGGTCCACCTCGCATTGTTCATGGTCCGCCTCTCGCCATTTTTCCTCCCTCTTCTCCTCTGCAGCTCGCTGGCGCTCACGCTCCTCGCACTCAGCCTCCCGCTGTTCCCGCTCTGCCTCTCATCTCTCTCGTTCTCTCTTCTCCTGGAACTCCAGCTACATTTGGTGCAACTCAATCTGCAGCCTGAGTACTTCTGGATCCAGGATACTGGTGACCTTTCCCTACTCCTGTGGCCCTTCGCTGGAACTGGCCCTGTTGCCCTCCTCATCGGATCTGGACACTGCACTGGCCGCTAGCCCTGCCACACTCAAGGTTTGGTCCTTTTCAGTCACTGTCTGTGATCGATGCTCTGGGTATCTGCTACCATCAGGGCATCCATGAGGTTCTACTTGGTGGCTTTCACCTTGAACAGGACTCCTCTGTCCCCGCACAGCTACTTTAAGTAGTCTATAGTGTGCCTGCTATAGTTGGAAGTCATCTTCTTCCCTAACTACGGCTACTCTGATTTGCACTTAAGAAAAAAAATAAAATGGGTAGGAACGTGACTGTACGCCTTGTGATATAGTTCTGTCTCCTTTTATAAAAAATAAATCACTGCCGTTTTCTTTCTTTGCAAGTAAGCTGACGGTCTCAAGCTGACACACTGAACAATAAAAGCTTGTAATACCAAAATTATCACACCGCTGTCAACCAATCTGTCACAACCCCACTCAGCAGGTCAGGCCATCTACTCCCACAGTGCCAACCTCCGAGCACAGTATTATGAACAGTTAACAGAACAGGGTAACCCTCCTGTCTGTTTTGTGGGTTTGAATCAAACTTTGGTCTCAAGTTCTGGAGGGATTCAAACTGTGAACCTCTTGCTAGAGTACCCAATATACAGGCCCAGATAATTCTGCTCTTCAGGGGGGCAGATATCTTTCATCTACAGGCACCTAATCAGGTATACAGAATGAACCCTTAAAACTCTATGAAAGACC
This sequence comes from Neoceratodus forsteri, assembly GCA_016271365.2. Lineage (NCBI taxonomy): Eukaryota > Metazoa > Chordata > Ceratodontiformes > Ceratodontidae > Neoceratodus > Neoceratodus forsteri. Next base: position 121,323,289 of record CM028130.1, on the reverse strand, counting down.
TAAGAATAAACTCTTACATTTTCCAGTTTGGTAAACCAGTAAGCTATGCCCAGTGTCAGCTTTAACCATATATGCTTCACTTGTTAAAGAGAAGAATTTCAAAGGCCCACCAAGTAGTCTCAAAAATGAGATGTTTATTTAAAAATAGATAAAAATGTAAAATGTAAATACAGAACCATATATCACAAAACATACAAATCACTTAAACAAAACAGGTTTAAAAGTGCAGACAAAGTCTCCTACCACAGTACACTTAGAATTGCCTTTTTGAATGTATACTTATCTCCTAACAGTGCCTGATGTTGCTTTTCTCAGAGTCCAAACATGTCTATTTTAGTAGAAAACAGAATACTGTTTTAAAACTGGCTTTGCCAACCTCTTTGCATGAGGTCACCTAGCTCCTCCCTGTCAGAATATAAAAAAGTATACACCCAGGATGTCTTATCAATCAGGATGTAAATTAATTAAGTGATATTTCAGCAAAACTAATTTCACAAATTATGACGCTTTTTAAATAACACCCTTCTTTGATCTCAAGGAGCTCATCTTCCCAGGACACATCAAAGAATCTTTTATGACTTCACACTAAAGCATCATAACCTGCTCGCTTCCTCTAAACGTTATAAAACTTTATAATTTTCCATCCTAGCAGCTGGCAAGCTACAACTAAGCTGGATAAACAGGATATCCTACTTTAGGTTTTTTCTAGCCTGTAATTATCTCCTGGCCTTCCAGGTACATAGAAACATAGAAACATAGAATTTGATGGCAGATAAGGACCGCTAGGCCCACCCAGTCTGCCCATTTCCCTATCTACTGGATAAGCTGCAGATCCTAGTTAACCAGCAGCCTACTTCTTCCTACCACCACCCGCTAGAATTGCCTTATGACTGTCCCATGCATGCTTGAATTCCACCACTGTTTTTGACTCCACAACCTCCTCTGGAAGGCTGCTCCATGCATTCACAACCCTCTCTGTGAAAAAAATGCTTCCTAATTACCTCTGAGCTGCCCCCATCTTCAAATTGTGTCCCCTTGTTCTTGCACACCTCTTTTTTGAAAGATGCTACCTCTTGGACTTTGTTGATTCCCTTGAGGTACTTGAAAGTTTCTATCATGTCCCACCTCCCCTCCTTTCCTCAGAGGCTATACATATTAAGCTCCTTAAGTCTCTCTTCATATGTCTTCCGTGCAGACCCTGCACCATTTTAAAGGTTCCCTCCCTCTGGACAGCTTCCATCCTGTCTATGTCTTTATGGGAGATTGGGTCTCCAGAACTGCACGCAGTACTCCAGATGGGATCTGACCAGCTGTCTGTACAGAGGGATAATAACTTCCTGTTTTCTACTGGTGATGCCTCTCCCTATGCATCCCAGTATCCCCCCAGCCCTCCTTGCTGCCCTCTCACATTGCTTGCCCACCTTTAGGTCATCTGATATGACTACCCCCAGGTCCCTTTCCATTTTTGTTGTTGTTAGTATCTCACCCCCCATTGTGTACTCTTCCCCTGGTTTTTTGTTTCCTAGGTGCATTACCTTGCACTTCTTAGCATTGAATCTAAGCTGCCATACATTTGACCATTCCTCTAACCTTGCCAAGTCCCTTCTCATCCTTTCCACCCCACCTTGTGCATCAACTCTGTTGCAGATCTTTGTGTCATCTGCAAAGAGACATACTTTTCCTTCCAGTCCCTTTGCAATGTCGCTTATAAAGACATTGAAGAGGACCGGTCCTAATACTGAACCCCGCGTGCACCCCACTAGTAACCCCCTTTTCTTCAGAGTGGACTCCATTTATTATTACTCTGTGTCCTATTCTCCAGCCAATTTCTTTACCCAGGCTGTCATCTTGGGACCCACTCCGAGGCTGGCTAACCTGTGTATTAATCTTTGTGTGGGACTGTGTCAAAGGCCTTGCTAAGTCTAGGTAGGCCATGTCCACAGCCCTCCTGATCTACTACTTTGGTCACCCAGTCAAAGAAATCTATCAGATTCATCTGCATGACCTTCCCGTGTGAATCCATGCTGCCTTGGGTCCTGTGCCCTCTGGCCTCTAGATACTCGACAATTCTTTCTTTCAGAAGTGATTCCATCATTTTCCTATCACTGAGGTTAAACCAACAGGTCTGTAGTTTCTTGCTCCTGCCTTGCTCCCACTCTTGTGAAGGGAATCACATCTGCCCTCCTCCAGTCCTCAGGTACCACCCCATCCTCCCATGATTTGTTAAAGGGGTAGTCAGTGGTGTCACCTAGTTCTACCCTTAGTTCTTTTAGAATTCTGGGATGAATCCCATCAGGCTCCATTGCTTTGTCCACCTTCAGTTTTAAAGAGTTCTTTCATAACCCTTTCTTCTGTAAATGGGCTGGTATCAACTTCTGCATCCAGAGTGTTTCTACTGTTTGTTTTTGTACCTCCCCTCTTCATTTGTAAATACTGAGCAAAAATATTTGTTTAGTATCTCTGCTTTTCACAGTCACCCTCTGCCCACCCTCCCTCCTCTTTATTAAGCCTCACTATCCCTCCCTTGGTCTTCCTTTGCTCCCTGATGTACCTATAAAAGGTTTTATCCCCTCTTAACTGAGTTGGCTATCTTTTCCTCAGTTTGGCCTTTTATGTTCTGACTGCCTTCCCGCTTTCCTTTTGCTTTAACTGATAACAGTTCTTCTTGTCCTGCTCCTTCTGTGATTCCTTGTACTTCCTGAATTCTTTCTTTTCTCTTGAACCTTCACTGCCACTTTCTTTGAGAACCATAGTGGTTCTTACATCATTTAGTTTTGTTTATTTGCTTCACACAAAGGCTTGTTACCTCTGTGATGGCAGTTTTATTATTCCCCATTGTTCTTCTACCCTCCTTCTTGCCCATTTGCTAGTGCATTCCTTAGGCACTCTACCCATTTTGGCAAAGTCAGCCTCCTAAAGTCCAGTACTTTGCCTTTGTATGGCTTGACTCTCATTGCTGTGTTTATTGTGAACATGCTGTTCGATGGTCGCTAGTTCCCAGATGGCTACCCACTTCACATCTGTGATCCTCTCCATCTCCATTTGAGAGAACCAGGTCTAAGATTGTTCCCTCTCGAGTGAGCTCCAGTACTAGCTGTCTAAGGCATGCCCCCTGTAGGGCATCTAGAATAACCCCATTCTTCGAAGTGGCTGCTGCAACTGCACTCCAGTTAACATCTGGCATATTCAGATCACCCATCAGCAATATCTCCCCTTTTTCTGCCATTCTAAGTATACTTTCTATCATTTCCTTGTCCATTTCCTCCCCCTGAGAAGGGGGTCTGTATACAACCCCTGTGCGGATTGTGGTGCCATTGCCTGTCTCCAAATTTACCCACAGTGCTTCTTCTCCTCCCTGTTTACCCTTTTTTTGTTTTGTTGCTTTGATTCCTTCCTTATGTAAAGAGCTACTCCTCCTCCTCTTTACCCTCCCTGTCCCTCCTGTAGATAGTGTATCCTGGTATGTTTATGTCCCAGTCATGGTTTTGTGTGTACCATGTTTCTGTGAGTGCCATGATATCCAGATGTTCCTACTCCATCAAGGCCACTAATTCAAGGAAGCTTGTTACCCAGACTATGGGCATTGGTACTCATTGCTCTCCATTTTTTGATGGCTTTACCTTCTGTTGCAGCATCCCCCACTGACCTTTCTACCTCAGTCTTTTTCTCATTTAGTACCCTGTTTTGTAGGGAGAGGCTGGGATTTTCCTGCTGCTTCTCAGAAGTTCCCCTTGACTAGTTTAAAAGCTTTCCAATGAAGCATTTAAACTGATTGCTCAAAGACTTGTTCCATTCCTGGACAGATGCAGACCATCCTGCCAGTATAGGCTGGTGTTCTCCAGGTGGAACCCCAGTCCCCAATGAAGCCAAACCCTGTGCTCCACACAATTTTTTCAACCATTCATTAAACTGCATAGTGCAAAGTACCTCACCTCACCCATGCCATTGACAGGCAGCACCTCTGAGAAGGATACTGTGTGTGCTACTTGTCTTAGGCCCTCCCCAACTCTACAAAGTCCTCCTGCACTGCTCTGATCTCATGATGAGCCAAGTCATTTGTCCCTAGGTGACAATGACGCCCAGCTCAGACTCTGCAGCTGTTCTCGTGATCCTGAGGATGCGCTCCTGTCCTTCCAAGCCATGGCACCAGGCAGGCACCTTACTTCAGTTTTCCCTGCTCCCTCCAGTTCTATCCCCACAATTGAGTCCCCATGAGGAGCTGCCCTTTCCCTGTGGTGTCCTTTTCCTCCTTCCTGTGGGCCTCCCTTGTGACAGTTGTCCTCAGCCTCCTTAGTTTCCTCTCAAGTGCATCCATAAGGGAGCCATGCTCCCCAGAACAGTGTGTATGCATTGTGGAGCCGAACAACTGACTGGTGTGTTTCTGTTCCACCATCTCACCTCCTCCCTGAGCCCACTGTGGTCCAACTGCTGTGCTTTCTTCACAACCTCTGTGGTAGTGGTGGTGGCTCTGGTGCTCCCTGGATGGGGGAGGTTCCCTTCCTACTGTCCAGTGTGGCCTGGGGGAAGGTTCCCTTACTACTGTCCAGTGTGGCCTGAAGACGGGCAACTTCCTTCCTCAGGGCAAAGAGTTGTCTGCAACTAGGGCAACATCTCAGCCTCCAGAAAGACTCCCGGAAGACTGCTGCCCCACAGCCATTACATTGCACTACTCCCCACATGTTTATCTACTTTTTTGTGTGTGTGTGTGTGATTGGTTTGTTATATAGAAATATATATATTATACAATGTGTATGCTTATATTGTCAGTGCAGTGTGCTAGAGAGAATATGACAATGATATGCACCTTGCACTCTTGAAGAAATGATGTCAGAACCCCAGGTATAAAGGAACTATTTCCAGGGATGGGTGGGGTAAGGTGGGCAGGGGTTGGGCCTAAACTGTGCCCTCACTAAACAATCGCTAAAAGCTCGGACCCACCGCCTGCGATGAGTGCCTTCCTGTCAGCAAGATGCCCTACACAACAATTTGACAGAGAAAATACCCTGCTAATCAAACAGAGAAAAATCCAGACATCCAAGTCAGACACAGGTAAACCTCCCAGCCCTAAAACAGCCTGGTGGTTTGTGCTCTGAAAGCAGTCAGCCCCAAAATAAGTCAGCTGTGCTTTAAACTCTTCCTGCACTGAAAATCTTAAGAATTGTAACAAAAGTAAAGCTAGATCCACCTCCTCTGTTGCTTGAAAGACTGTCTTTCCTGATAATTCTAAGTTCCTTCTTTCACCTTTCAGTTAGAAGTAGCTCCACCTGCAGAATATCTGCTACAAACCAAAGACAATTGTAGGTTCACTTTCTCTGTTGTGAGCACAACTCACTTTCTTGCAAATCCTGTGTTCAGTATTGCAGCTTCCAGCCAGAGATAGCTTCACTTGAAGAATATTAGCTGTTCTGATGAGTTTGCTATAAAACACTTGCTTATAATACTGTTGTTCTCAGGTCTGTAAGACTCTTCCAAAGCTATTGGCTGATAAGTAGCTATGATGTAAGTACTTCCTGACACAGTCTGGCCTGGCCTTTTAAGGCACACACAGATAAACACAAAAAACAGTTTCCACCCCCTGGGGCACTTGTCTGGGTCAAATACACAGCCTGTACCTGCACTTACTTCAGGACTTATGACAAATTCTTAGCCCAGGGTTTAAACTCTTCCTGCACTGAAAATCTTAAGAATTGGAACAAAAGTAAAGCTAGATCCACCTCGCTCTGTTGCTTGAAAGACTGTCTTTCCTGAAAATTATAAGTTCCTTATTTCACCTTTCAGTTAGAAGTAGCTTCCACCTGCAGAATATCTGCTACAAACCAAAGACAATTGTAAGGTTCACCTCCCTCTGTTGTGAGCACAACTCACTTTCTTGTAAATCCTATGTTCAGTATTGCAGCTTCCAGCCAGAGGTAACACCTTGTAGCTAAAACCTGCGGGGGGAGGGGGTGTCATCCCACAGGCTGTTTCAGCATCTCTCATGAGAGACATTCAAAAACACATTTTTATATTACAAAAATCACACAGTGATCAGAACCAGCTGTCCAAGTGTCACATCTGCCACTGCAGTTTTTTGCACAGGCTCCCCTGTCTCGCCCAGTCCAGGAGAACACTACAAAGTGGCAGTGTTTGCTCCTCCCCAGTGAATCTCCATACTGTAACAAACTGGGTATAAGCTGTTCAGGCTCAACCAAATCTCTTTTTACCAAAGTAAGAGATGCCCCACATGTCCCTTAAACCATGGATCTGCACCCCATTCACAGTAACTGGGTGTATGTGCTCCCTCATGTTTACTGGCATGCTTTCAGGGATACACAAAAAAAGCACTTCTTTCCCAGCACTACTTTGTGCACTGTCTGCCTTTTTAGGACACTGTCTTGCAAGATGTCCAGGCTGTTTGCAAAACCAACATTCATTTCTTTTATCAGGCAAATCTTTTTTGTAACCTGGGGCTGCCCACATTCAGTGGAGGCAGTGAGGATTTTAGCTGCCCTGAAGGTGCACTTTTCCCTTTCTGCACTGCCACGCTCGTCCCACTCCCTCTCAGAGCAGGTCTACTCCTGACATAGTGGTCCAAGAGCTCAGCAGCCTCCTGCACTATTTTTGGATCTCGGTCCTCTAGCCAGGTTTTCAGCTCTGCTGGGCAAGCCCAAAAGAACTGCTCCAAAAGTACAACATTTTCAATTTTCTCTACAGAGTCTGCTTGTGTCCCTTCCCACCAGCATTTTAAAAACTGACGTTGTTTGGTAGCTAGCTCCTCATAGCTCATGTCAGGGCTTCTCCTGAGCTTATGGAACTTAACTCTGTATGCTTCTACTGTCAAGTCATACTTTTTTAACAATGCAGCTTTAAGTTTGCCATAATCATTACTGTCCTGATTGTCCATTTGACCCAATGCATCACAAGCTTTCCCGGTAAGCAGCAGGGATAGCTGGAAGCTCCAGGACTCTGGGAATTTTTGCCTAAATGCATACCTTTTCAAATGAGTTTAAATACGCATCCATAACCTCCCCTTCTTTAACCCTTGCAGGGCCACGGACCAATATATCAGTCCAAAATTCATATACGTTCTAATTCTGTCAGCAGCCTAAGGGTTAAATTCAGCTAACAATTTAGAATTTAATTTGTAACCCAGTCCTGGACGTCCAGGTTCACCCATGCCACTTACCTGCTCTGGCGCTGGTCTTTGGAGTTGTAGCTTCTCCAGTTCAAATTTCTCTGATGCTCTTTCTCTCTCCTTTTACTCGGCCCCTCTCTCTGAAGCTGTTGCTCTCTTTCCTCTCTCTCAGCCTTTTGCTGCTCTTGCTTCTCCTCTCTCTCCATCTCCCACTTCCTCTGTTCAAACTCCAGCTCCATTCTCCTCAACTCTGTCTGCAACCTGATCCCTTCTGGCTCCAGCATGGTGGCGATCCTCCCTTGTGGCTGTGGCTCTCGGTTCACTCCTGGTCCCGCTGTCCCCCTCACTGGGTCTGGATATTGCAATGGACACTGGCCCCTCCACACCCAAGGTCTGGTCCCTTTCAGTCACCAACTGTGACTCAAGGTCTTGGGCAATGGCTGCCACAAGAGTTTCCATGCCCCTCGCAATGGACTCCTCTCTCCTCGTACAACTGCCACAGGTAGTCTGCAGTGTACTCGCTGTAGGTGGAAGTCATCTTTTTCCCTAATCTACGGCTATACTAGCTTGCACCCAAATAAAAAATAAAACAGGTAGGGAACTTTTGACTGTAACCACAATGACATATTTCTTTATTTTTAAATCGCTGCCTTATTTTGTGTGTGAACTGTTACAGTTTATCAGTCTGACACACTGGACTGTTAATGCTCGTGTCAGCAAATAGGTTTACAGTATACAAACAAATCTTTTCGATTGCAGCACTGCAAACCAGATCTTTTAGATCGCATCACTGCCAGCCAGATCTGTCACCAATGCACTCCGGGGGTCAGGCCCTCTGCTCCCACAGTGCCAAACCTTGAAGTGCAATTTGTGAACAGGAGACAAACAGGGTAACCCTCCTGTCTGTTTTGGGTCCAAACAACTACCAGTCTCGAGTCCTGGGGTCACATATGAACCCTTTTTGCAAACATTCTCAGTTAACAGGTTCAAATATCACACCCTCTTCGGGGAAATGCAGTGCAATACTTAAGCAACTGGACAAAACAGCTCAGCCACCCAAGGAGTGTCCACGATTCACTAATCTAAAGTCTCATATACAAAAAACAGCATCACTCATGGACTGCAATACTCAGCTTTTAATAATAAAATTCAAAATTACCGCCAGTGGTGGAACCACATCCAATGCAAAAAAAATTCTACCGGTTTCACACTAACTCATGCGTCATCAGGAGGTCATGATGACGCATGAGTTAGTGTGAAACTGGTAGAGTTTTTTTCGTATTGGATGTGGTTCCATCACTGGCAGTAATTTTTAATTTTATTATTATAAGCTGAGTATTGCAGTCCCCGAGTGGTGCCTTTTTTTGTACATGAGAGTGCAGTACTTAACCCAGCAGGTACCCAACCTGGTTCACAATCCCCCTTTTGACTCAACTGAGACCTAGGTACTTTTCTTACCTTGGTGCATATGGTAACACACTGTAAGCGCTTAACAGTTCTGTATGAATTATCAACACTGTCCCAGCAATCACATTCAAAATGCAGAAAAGGCTCTAGCAGGATTTCAAGAAAAACAACATTTACTAAAATTAAAAATAGTAAATGAAATACAAAACACAGAACATATAACATTGAGTGTACAGTCATACAAATTAAATGGACAATTTAAACGAAACCACCTTATTACTGAGTATTCAACCCTACTTAATCCTACCCTAGTTTCAACTGGCAAATAGTGGAGGTTGATTTACCTAATGTAGAAGTGCTATTGAGAGGGTGTCCTTTCTGGAGTCCAGAGAAAAATCACTATATTCTCTCAGTTTTGATCATCTATAGAGAATAAGGGTCCCACCCAGCTTGTGAGGTCACAGCTTAGTCACATTCCCTGTATGTCTTTTTATAGCCAGTTTTCCTGAATTTCACAATAAATGGGTGTTTTACAATCTGTTACAACCTGATATCATTATAGTCACAGGAAGTCAGCTTTTGCAAGCCAGAGGTAACAATAACAAGGCCAGCACATTTTTTTCTTTAAAAAAAATCCAATATCCCATGATAGCCTGTGCTGACTGACATGTTTTCCCAGCAGAAATTCACAGAAACATATATTTATATCACAAATATTATACAAAAATAACAAGCACAGCCTGTACCACCCCCATGTTGTCCAACCAAAAGACCACCAACGTATGCTCCAGTCTCTGGTCCAATACTTCCAGGGCAACCACAATGGGGAAGAATTCCAAGAAGGTAAGGTTTTTGGCCAGCTGCATGTCATGCCATGCTTATGGCAAGGCAGTAGCACACCATTCACCCTGGCAGTACATACCAAACCCTAGACTCCCAGATACATCTGTGAAAAACTTCTATTGCCAGTTGGTAGTGGCGGGAGTCTGCCACAGGGCCACCCCATTGAAAGTCATTAAGAACTCCACCCAGATCTCCAAGTTGGCTTTCATGCCTTTGTTTACCCAGATGAAGTGATGTGGTGAGCGGATCCCGGCCATTGCCTTGGCCAACTGCCTACAAAAGGAGCACCCCATGGGGGTGACCATGCACACAAAATTAAGGTGCTTGTGCAGCTCCTGAAGTCACAGCATGGGAACATTTTGGCCACCCCAACCCCCATTGCCAGTGGTACCAGCTTCCGCACCTTGTCCACCGGCAACCTGGAAACCCCAGCTACAGAGACCAGTTCAATGCCTAGGAATGTGAGCATGGTGCACAGGCCCTCAGTTTTGTCCATGGCAAGAGGCAACCTGCATTTCCAGGCGATGTTCATAAAACCATTTAGTGCCCTGTAGCACGTGTCCTTATCCCTTGGCCCAATGAAAAGGAAGTTGTCCAAGTAGTGGATGATGGACTCCGTGGTACATGCCACCCAATTCAGAAAGGTACTGAACTTCTCGAAAATGGAACACGAGATAGAACAGCCCATTGGCATGCACCTGTCCACTAAATACTGGTTCCATATCTTCATGTCCAGCAAGCAGAAATCCTCTAGTTCAATGTGCTTACGCAACTTGATAAGATATGTGATAATGCTTGAGTAACTTGATTACATTTGTGGCTTTCTGCCTCTCTATCCATGGGATATACCACCCTGTAGGGGTATGACGCAAGGAACCCTAAAGAGGGTTCCCCCCCTACAGGTGCCAGAAATAAATGCATCGGCCAAAGGTAGGTTAGGAAGAAGCCCAAAAAAATACCCAAAGATATACAGTGTCGAAGAGGTGAAGATGATGGATAAATTCTATGGAGAGAAGGGCTAACTTCCTAAGGAGAGAGGGGAAAGCCAAGCCACCATCTCTCTCCATCCTACAGTGGAACCTAACTAACTAATGAGAAGAAAATCAGTAACTCTAACTAATATTATGACCATTGGCATGGAGGAGAGGAAAAACCCCTTTGAGGAGGAAACCTCTGGGGATCCAAGGCCTAGGTCACCTTCCTTCCAGGCTGACGATGTTTGAATTGAGGTTGTATATTTTTAAAAGAAAGAGCTCAGTAACTAGGGGGATACGAGCAGTGAGGATGATGATGGAATACGGAGATCCCTAAAAGGAAGTATGAATCGAGGATAGAACATGAGGCTGCGCGCAGATCGAATGCGAACTTGAGGCAAGATTAATATTGATGCTGATGATCACTGCAGGAGGTCGGTGGGTCGATGAGGTAGCATGAGATCGATAATAGGTATGATTGATTGAGTGAGGTGAGGAAGTCGAAATTGAGGTCGATAAGGCATGATTATGCGATGTGAATGATTAGATCCTGATGTTATGGTCAAGAAGTAGCATCGGAGTCGATGATGGAATGCTTGTGGGAATGATGAGTCTAGATAAACCTTGTTGGAACTAAGAAGGGTATGCTCAAGTGATCAATGTGGGATAGTAGATCTGGAAGCAAGGATAGGAGGGAGTGAATCCATTTATGAGTCAGAGCAGCAGGGGGTAACCAGATGTGCTCACAAGGATATTCCAGATGGGTCGATGAGGAGACCAATAATGTTGTAGACTGGCTTGATGGAGCGATGCATTTAATAGAGCTATGCCAGTAAGCAGACACTGAGGTTGAAGATGCATTCTTGATTATGGGATGTAAACGATTAGACCCTGAATGATTAGACCCTGAGGTTGTAGTGGATGAGGTAGAACAGTATTGAATGATAGGAGTGTTAGAGTAAGCGATGTAAATGGATGAGCTTTGAAGTAATGCTGCGTGAAAGATGACTGGATTCATGAACTCGATATGACTGGAGTTATGAACTCGATGCATTCAGCAGGAGGGCTGCAGCTGATAGGTGGCATAGGAATTATGATAGGTGTGCCCAAAAAGAATGCCGAGAGCAGGCCAAGAGTGGAGAGAAGACTGGATAGCCGGAAGTGAACAGAAAGAGGAGGAGATGGGAAAGAACTGAAAATAAACTGGCACGAAGGGAGTACACCAAGGAGGCACCTGGAAAGGCGGTAGAGTCTAAGGCCAAGAAGGGAGATCTGGAACCAGAGGCAACTCAGGGAAAGCGATCGAGGATCAAAACTGGACGAGATACGATGAGGAGTGAGCAAGATTGGATGAAGTATGATGACGAGTGAAGCGAAGAGTGGAGGGAAGCTTACGATGACGGAATCTGGAAGAGTAGGTACGAAGCTGGAAGAAGAGGAGAAGAGAATGAGCAGGAACAGAACTTGAACGAAGGTATTGGTCACCAGGAAGCGATACAAACAATGGAACTCCTCAGAAGGAGATGGACGTCGAGGCCAAGAAAGCACATCAGGAACCACAGGGTCTGCGAACCAGAGGGCAAGCAAGGGACGGCGATCGAGGGGAGTCAGATCTGATGAAGTACGATGAGGAGGGGAACCAAGAGTGGAAAGAATCCACAACGGGCAGGATGAGAATAATTGCTAGGCTAAAGAAGGGAACAGGAAGGGACGAGGTACGATGAGAGATTGATGCCAGGAATGTAGGTACTGGAAAGCGAGGTATGGAATGATGAAGGACGGTAGGGAGGTCGAAAAGGTAGCATAGGACCCAGCCGATGTGGGAGGAGAACTGCACTGGGGTGAGCCGAAGTAGGTGGTACACGATCTAGGATAGGCATGGCCAGACGGAGCAATGGAACAGCACAGACGTGGCAGAAAACCATGCAATAGCATGCCTGAGGAGGCAGCGAATGAGATGAGCATGTCAAGGCCAAGCATCACGGAGCCAAGGGGCTAAGGAAATGAAGGATCATCGACGGTGGACAACATGGAGAGAGTAGACCCCGTGAAGGAAAAAGGCTCCTCAAGGGGGAAGGGAGCAAGCTGGGTGAGGTGGCATGAATGCCCGGGTTGACCAAAGGTTGGATGGAGTCAGCCACAGAAGGTCAGAGGATGTGAATAGCAAAGAAAACAAATAGAGAAGTCATTGCACAATGAGATATAAGCTAAGACTGGATTGAACCAGGATGGCAGAGGTTGCAGAAAGAGCTGAGGAGAGGGAGCAGAACGAGGGTACGCCAAAGCAGGAGCAGATGATGGGAGAGTGAGGTAAGGAAAAACTAAGCTCACAATTAATGGAAATAGATGAGCACGGGACGACCAGGACAATTGACGGCAGAGGGAATGAGAGCCATACAAAATGCTGAAGATATACAAAGTAATGAATGATATGAGATGGGACAGTGGTGGGATAGGGGAAAAACCTGAAAGAAAGCATGGATCAAAGAAGGAATATGAGGCAGCGATGAAGACCGATGAGGATGATCGCCGCAGGAGGGCAGCGGGTCGGAGGGGTATTGTAAGATCCAATAATAGAAATGCTTGATCGAGCAATGTGAGCAGGTGAATACTGAGGCTGATAGGGCATGCCAGATTATGCAATGTGAACGATTAGACATGGAGATCGGAGGCGATGAGCGTAGAATGCAAAAATGGGAATGCTCAAGTAAGCGATGTGAAGAGACAAACCTTGAGGTAATGATGAGTAAATGATCACCGGAGTTATGAACCTGAGACATGCAGTAGGATGGCCGCGGTCCAAGAAGTGGCATAAGAGTCACGATAGGGTCAAGCATAGCAGATATGATAGATACGCCCAAAAGAAATATTGTTTGCAGGCCTCAATTGGAGTGAATCCTTGATGGCCAGTATGGAAGGTGAATAAGAGGAGACAGGAATGAACTTGGAAATGAACTTGTAGGAAGGTAGGCTGCTCGATAGAGCAATGTGAGTAAGTAGGCTCCTTGAAAGGAGGTAGACTCCAAGGCCAAGAAGGCATGTCTGGAACCAGAGGGTATGCAAACAAAAGGGTACACGCAGGTCAAGTGATCGAGAAGAGCAAAATCAGACAGTGTACGATGAGGGGTGAATCCATGAGTGGGACTGGAGCCATGAGCAGAGTGAATCTATGATGGCTGGGATGAGAAGAGGTGCTATGACGAGGAAGGTAAAATAGGAAATGGATGAGGGACAATGATAGATTGAAACCATGGAGGCTGGTGTGGGAAAGCGAGGTATGAAAGGACGAATGACGGTAGGGAGGTCAATGGGTAGCATAGGACCCAGTCTGTATGGGATGGGAACAGTCGGTATTGCTAGTCTGATGAGGTGGCATATGAGCATGTGATCCATGACAGGCATGTCCAAAAGAAATATCGATAGCAGACCTCGACTGGAGTGAATGCTGGATGGCTGGCATGGAATGTGAATAAGCGGAGACAGGAATGAACTTGAAATGAACTTGTACGAAGTTAGCCTGCTCTATAGAGCAAGGTGAGTAAGTGGGCTCCTCAAAAGGAGGCAGAGTCGAGGCCAAGAAGGCGCGTCAAGAGCAAACAATGGACGATGTATGAGGAGCAGTGAAGCTAGGAGCGTGAGACAGTGCTTGAGGAAGTGATGGAATGGATCAAACATGAGGGAAATGAACTTGAATGGCACATAGGAACTAGATGGGATGCTTGGAACAAGTGATCACGAGGAGCCAAAACAGACTAGGTATGATGAAAAAGGAAGCCATGAGGGAAGAGGATCCATTACGGTCCAAGTGGAAAGAATCTATTTATTTTATTTATTTGTTTTTGTTAACCGGGTAGGGCACACTAGACAACCAAGTGCCTATTTTCAGATGCGACCCGGGAGGGTTACATAGGCAGTAGCATACAGGAGACAATTACATACAGTTGGCCAAAAACAGGATTAACAGGTAATGGATAGGCAGCTAACAGTAAAGTACAAAAGTAGCAAGCAATAAAACAACAGACATAACCTGATGGAAAGAGGAAGCAAGGCAGCAATTAGAGTAGAGGTTGGGGAACACGGGTGCACACTATTATGGAGTAGAGCTAAGCGAAAAAAGGTGAAATTAGGTACACTTAATGAGCTAAGTTAGTGCTATCAGAGTAAGTGCATGGGAGGGGAAAAAGCGGTGGGATGGGGAGGGGCTGGGTGGAAATGGGTGAGGCCAAAGTGGGGGAGGGAGGAGTGAGGGGAGAGGATGGAGAAGGGTGAAGGGTCTGAACTGTGTTCGGAGGGTGTGCAGTGCAGTGGGACCCTGGGAGCTCATGGTACATGAGAAGGTAGGGTGGATCTAGGAGGTACAGGGGCAAGCGGAGGAGGGGTACAGGAAGTGCCAGAGCGAGGATTTGAAGCGGGGATGTGAGGGGACGGACTGGGTAAGGACTGGGAATGAGTTCCAGAGTTTTGGGGTGAAGGAGGATGCTTGGTCCCCATGAGGGAGTGAGTTCTAGGGACAATCCGATTGAGGGCCTCTCTTGATCTCAGCTGATAGGACGGGGGGCCAGGGTTTGGGGGGGGGACGAGGGCAGAGGGAGTGGCCGATCTTATAATGTTGTCAATGAAATTACCAAGAACGAAGGTGCGATGCTTTTCTGGAGGGAGCCACTCCAGTCGGGAGTAGAGGTCACAACGGTGAGTGAGGGGCGGAGCAGAAAGGGCGAAGCAGCAGATGTTATTGTAGTCGGTGTCCCATTTCTGAAGGCTGGATGGGGGTACAGGGGCAAAGGTAACCAGCCCGTAGCAGAGAGTAGGGAGGAGGACCCCTCTGGCAAGCGCCAAACGAGCTGCAGGGGTTAGGCAGTTTTTAGTTTTGTAGGCAAGGCCGAGCTTATAACTTGTAGCGCTGCAGACGTTACGAATTTGCAGGGTGAGATCGAGCTGCAGGTCCAGAGTGACGCCCAGGTACTTGATTGAGGCCACAGTCTGTAGGGGAGAGCCGTCAGTATCAAGAATTTGGAGGGGGGAGGGGCAGGACTTTATCTTATGCCGTGAGCCAAACAGCATAGCTTGGGTTTTTTTGAGGTTAATGGTGAGTGTGCGATCCACTAGCCAGGATTGAATGCGATGGAAGTCCGCGTTCAGCTGGGAGTTTATGGTGGCAATGTCATGGGCACAGGTCAAAATGACCAGGTCATCTGCATATAGGGTGGTGCGCCTGTGTATGGAGGTGGACGGAAGTTCATTGATAAAGAGGGAGAAGAGGGTGGGACCAATCTATGACAGGAACAGTAAGTAGTGAAGAGGATAAGCAGGTCGAGACGAGGTATATGGAGGGGGCTAGGTACTATGAAAAAGTGAAGCCCAGGGGCTGGCACAGTAAAGCAAGGGAGGATGGGGATGCCACGTAGGATTGGGATGCTATGAAGGCAGGCACGGGAAATCGAGATAGGAAAGGATGAAGGATGGAATGAGGGAAATAGATGAGCAGAATGGTGCGAGGCATCGTGGAGCTGAGAGGGCCAATGAACTGGAAGGAGCCAGCTTA
Organism: Neoceratodus forsteri; assembly: GCA_016271365.2. Taxonomy (NCBI): domain Eukaryota; kingdom Metazoa; phylum Chordata; order Ceratodontiformes; family Ceratodontidae; genus Neoceratodus; species Neoceratodus forsteri. The sequence continues at coordinate 121,307,409 of CM028130.1, read as the reverse complement.
GAGAAGGTCAAACGATATGGCGATGTATTAAAGTCTGGTGGTGGGCGGGATAGAGTGACATGAGGAAGACAGTACAAATTAATCGAATCCCAGAGGGCTGGTAGAGATAGGGCAGGAATGGCAGCATGCTATGAGAGGAAGGGGAATGGTATGGCAGTATACATATATCAGCAGAATGCTGCAAGCAGAGCAGAGGACAGGCAGGTCCAAACAGCAAACAGCCATAAGGGGGCGCACCCGCCAAGTAGCCCACTAAACAGCGGGCCCCCAGAGAGTTAATGACCAGAAACCAGCCCAACAGCTGCGGACAATGAGGAAATAAAGTGAGCGTCCCAAAAAAAAAAATGCCAACGAGAGTAAGAAAGGCAAGAAATCGAGATGTGGCGAGGAAAACATGAGGGAAAAATCAGAGCACAATGTGAAATGCGAAAGAATGGAGAGGGACGATTAAAACTGGAAACGTTGGGTCCAACAGTCCGGGCTCGGACCTCCATACCATACATCCGATGCCAGCACTGGTAAGCTATAGGAAGCCATGGCAACATAACACACAAGTTCCACAGATAGGAAACATCCATCGGCTATAGATATCAGAAGGGAGCATTGGTAAATGATTTTTATGAAAGGACAATACTGACCCGCGGATGGAGGAGCTAAACTAAACAAAATCCCAGAGAATTACCTGCAGAACAAAAAGCATCCCAATGACTGCGTAAACAAAGTGCGAGGCTCCTAGGGTCACCAGAGTTCTCATTCCAGTTCCAAGTGCATGCCACAAATTCCAGGGCAGCTCCGGACCCAGAGCAGAGCCGGTAGCACAGCAAAGGAGCGAAGGGAAGAGGCAGGGAAAAGCCACTATGATGGGCAGCAGGTAGAATAGACCGGCAACGGCAAAGGGTGTGAGCGAGCAGCAAAGGGTGGGGTGAGGTTGAAAGGAGGAGAGAGAAACGAGGAGGGATTGGGGGCATGAGAGAGAAAAGCAAGTCGGAGAACGACAGCGGCAACAATGAAAGAGCTGCAGACGTGGAGAAAACGCACAAAACAGAAGATGGGGAGGGGCTCGGAGCAAAGAAGGCTGCGCTTTCGGTCTCACAGTGAGATAATCCAGCTAGATAAATGGCGAAAGCAGAGGTCTGGAAGTCGATGGAGAGCAAAGCATCCGGCCAGCAATGAAAACGAATCCTTGGAGAGTCCAGGATGAGTGACATTTTGAGATCGATGGAGGAGTGACGTTGTTGCTCCGCCCACTGAACCTCGGGCTTAAAGCCCTACCATTTTACATGGATGAGGCGGAATACAGATTCTATGTCTACCTTTGCCAGTAGCACCCCAGGGTCACATTTCTGTACTCACCATACTGTCGCATCGACTGATTTTCTCCCATGGGGAGGAGAGGTGAAGAATGAGGCGAAATTCACCTGGGGCTTTTTTCTGTACTAACCTGGGGTGGGAACCCGCAGGTTATCCAGAGGGGGCATGGGGAATGGACTCACTATCCACCCTACCCCCACTTCCATCCACATTTTGTTACCCAAGATCCCAGGCCTTTCCACACCTAATTTCAAGTTATTCATTTCTCAGGCAACCCGGGGACCAGCAGAGGGAATCATAAAACTAAAACCTTCAAACAATTCCAATGCCACAGCTCTGTTCAGGTACCGTTTTAACCAAGGGAGAAGCATCTCAACGTAAATTGGTGTGGGTGCCCTTCCCAGCCCCATGTGAGACAGTGTCGCCCCTAGCGTTGCCGCCTTTGCTTTTCTTTCCACACTTGGACCTGGGGGGTGGGTGCCCCCACACATGTAACAATTATGTTTGTACTTGCAGCTGCCCTGAAAGGGGTAGAACCCCTTGTTGTACCTCCAGCATCTCTTCCCCTTTTGAAATCCCCCCTCCTTTGTTCTTCCCCTAGGTGGATCCCATAACTGGCAGCCACTGTCTGTACGCAGCCCAAGAAAGGGGCACATTGGGCACATCTGTTCTAGGTACAGGAACATCTGCATTCTGCCCCACTTCACTGAAGGGTTAGAGGCCATCATCTTCCTGAACTTCTCATCATAGGTACACCACACTTCACCCCCGAATTAATAGTATACCTTTTTCTCCTTCCTGTATTAACAAAGAAAAGATATCCATGTATTCCTCTTGTCACACGTTTTCCTTTAGGAACTGAGGTTCATGTGCCACCAGCGACCCAGGTCACATGAGGTTGCTTCCTGCCCTCAGTTCCTTGACTTCCGCCATAAGAAGTTTCACCATGGTGGCCAAGTCCTCGCTCGGCTCACTGACCCCTGAGGTTGCCACAGAAGATGCAGTTGTGCCATGGCCCCTGCCGGGGCCTGTGCGGTCAAGGTACCACCACCCTGCTTGCGTAACTCCTGCCCCTGACTGGCAATTGTGCCCCTGCTTTCCTATGTTGGGACCCTTGGGTCCACCACAGTGAGAGAGGCCCCCTTCAAGGCCACTCCCAGCACCATAGTCCCACTTTTTTCCCTGACCCAGACCTCTGTGCCCTGAGGCACTCTGCTGGTTTCCTTAGGCCACAGGTTGGATACTGCCCCAAGCATATCCGTGAACATGCCCTGGAGTAGTGCCATATTTTCCATGGCCCTATCCATCAGGTCTACTAATTCCTTACCCCAGCAAGGAGTTTCAAGGGCAAACTGTCCTTCTGCAGCCTTACCTCTGCAGCACCGGGCACGCCCCCACCCCTAACCACCTGACTCCCCACTGACCTGTCTAGGCTAAGTCCAGACTGTTGCTTAACCTCTTCCTCCCCCCAAACAACCATTCAGAAAAGGCATAAACAGAATATTCACCAGCCCTCTCCACTGAGTCTGGATCTACTGCCAACCGCTTAGGGGTCCTGTCCACATTTGCAGCACTCCTCTTCTTAACTCTTCCATCATGTGTGATCCAGGTGGGGGGAGGTGGAAGGTGTAGGTGGAAGGGGGGCAGGGGTGCTGCAGGCCCTGGTGGGGATGGGGGACGTGCAGGCAGGAAGGGCTGGGAAAGCAGTATCTACTGCCTGACCAACCCCCACCAGAGCAGCAGAAATCACTGGGGGAGGAGTGGCGTGCAGGAGCCAAGTGAGAGCCCCACCCCTACCCCACTCCAGTAGCAGCAGGCTGCCGTGCAGCCATGAAGGCATGCTCAGCTCCCACCAGAGAGAAGAAGGAGGGGGAAAACACATGGCTGTCCCTGTCTCAAGAATGCTGCCGATTGCCCACCCCGCTGATTCCAGCCCCTGCCAAGCCCCCATTGGAAAGGCCCGCCACCGAGCCAGAGCCCCCGTGGAGCGCCTGCTCCAGCTAAGCAGCACCATTCAGCTCAGCCAGGGCCTTGGACTGCTGCAGAAGCTCATCCAGACTGCCAGCATGGAAAACATTCATGGTAGGGCAAAAAAGGAGGCACTGCACAGCAGCAACACTACTGGAGCTCAAGGAAGGTCACAAACACACCATGGGAGAGAAGCACAAAACTAAATAAAAATTGGACCAGGAGCTAAGCAGGGAAGCGCCAAGGAGATGAAAAGACACCCAGCGAAAAACGAACCGACGTGTCAATGCCACGCCCAAACACAGTGGTATGCCTGGCCCAGACTAGCCGCAAGCTGGTGCCTGGCAACAGGCCCAACCACGAGGGACCGCATGGACAAAATGGTGATTCTGGAGCACAAAAGCAGAATGGCATGGCAAGACTGGTGTGAATTCAAGGCTTCAGAGGCTGGGCCGGACCAGGCCAGGTAGGGACCTTTTAACCGCACCAAACCTGCCTCACCTCTGCCTGTGCACTAATCCTCATCTTCGACTGCCTGCCCACTGATCAGTTGCCAGGGACCTGGCACCAACCCCTCCCTCCCGAGCCGCATCACCCACTAGCCCAGCGCTGGCTCTTTTGTGCCCCTAGGGAAGGAGGCTTCCAGCAGAGGCCACGGTGGCAGCAGGAGACCCCTTTACTGAGGGAGGCTCCCTTTAGTTGTATGGTCCTTTCTTCTTATGGGACTAGCTTGCTCTGCACAAGCATGCTAGGTCCCAATGAAAGAACCCTGTGGCCCCCCCAATGGTCAGTCCCCTTTCTTTCATTGCTTTCAGCCAACATGCAGTGAAATTGTAATTTTCCCAGAGCATAGTTCAAAAGAAAGTTATGGTTTTAAATACATGCATGGAGGTGCAGAATTACAGCAGTTCACTCCTCTTTACTGTGACTGGCAGCAAAAACGTAGAGAAATACAGCATTAGACTCTGCTTACTGGCCCTTACTACCATGTGTGACACTTGGACAGCTGTCCCTGATCACTGTATCATTTTTTGTAATATAAAAATATGTTATGGACTGTCTCTCATGAGAAATGCTGAAACAGCATGTATGACACATATACACACACAGGTTTTAGATACAAGGTGTTACCTGGAAGGCCAGAAGCTAATTACAGGCTAGAACAGGCCTTAATCAAGGATCTCCTATTTATCTAAGTTAATTATAGCTGTAGTTGCTAAGAGGGCAATCATAAACTTTTATGGTGTTTAGGTGAAGAGTGCAGGATTATGTGACACTGGTGCGAAGTCATAAATGCTTTGATGTCTGTGTGAGAGAGGATACTGCTTATTGATGAAAGGAAATTTAGACTTGATTGGGGAAGTCACATGGGGAATAGAGTTTCTGCTGATGTAACCTTAATTATCTTACCTTCTAATATGATAAAATATCCTGGGTATATGATTTCTCCTAAACAGAGGAGGAGCTAGGTGACCTCATGCAAGGAGGTGGGCAAAGCCAGCTTTTAAACATAATTCTGTTTTCCTTCAGAGACTTTTGTCTACACTCTGACAAAGAAACATCTTTGAGCACTTTAAGCAAGTATACAGGTAGAGAGAGACAAAATCTAAGTACTGTAGTAGGAACTGCACTGTTAAAACCTTGTTCTTTTAAAAGATTGTATGGTTCTTGTGATATATGGTTCTGTATTTTATGTTTTACATATTTTTTTATCTATTTTAGTAAAACTCTATTTTTAGAGCCTACTTGATCTGTCTTTGAATTTCTTTTCTTTAACAAGTGAAGTATATATGGTTAAAGCAGACACTGTGCATTATCTTGAATGGTAATACCAAACTGGAAAAATGTAAGATTAATCTGAGGTCTTTATTGGAGTTTTTAAGGGTTCATTTTTACACCTGGTTAGGTGCCCGTAGGCAAAAATATCTGGCCCCCCGAAGACAGAATTATCTGAGCCTGTGCATTGGGTATGCTAGCAAGAGGTTCACAGTTTGAATCCCTCCAGAACTGAGACCAAAGGTTGATTCGAGCCCACGAAACAGACAGGAGGGTTGCTCTGTTTCTGTTAACTGTTCACAAGACTGTGCTCGGAGGTTGGCACTTTGGGTGTAGAGGGCTGACCTGCTGAGTGGGTTTGTGACACCATGGACTACTGTATTACAATACCCAGAGTCCTCTGCCCTCACACAGTCCTCCAGGTGGCTATAAAAGGTGAGGGCACCAAACATTGTTCTACACTTTGCACAGCTTTAGAACCGGAATCCCCAACTGGATTGGAAATGGGAACCATCTGAAACAACAACTTGAAACTGGGGCAAAGTAAAACAGGTCTTCACTGGATTCAACCTCACTCTTCCCAGGTCCTCCTATCTGTTAGCTGCAACAGAGTAAAAACAGGAAGAGTGAGGAGGGACTGTAATCCTGCCCCTCCATGTGTTTATTAAAACTATAACTTTCTTTCGAGATACACTCTCGGAGAATTACAATTTTATGTTAACAAACAGAGGCTGGAATTACAGGCATTTTTTTAAGCTCTAGGGAGCACATCAGCCATCCCATTGGTCACAGGCTTATGGTAAAAGTTCCTAAAGACCAAAATTCCCAACCAGTTGTCCACCCGAAGAATATCCTCCAGATGGACACCACTTCTGAACGCCTTGCTGGCTAGCACCCCTCTGATGGAGTTGGTCTCAAACATGGACATGTCTATCCCTGCCTCTGCCATGGTCCACTGAACCCACCTTGCAATGGTGGCAGAAGCCACGGGTTTGCAAGGTTTGGTCAGAGATCAATGTCTGATCCAAGTCCCTACAGAGGGGGCTGTCTGATGCAGGTATTCTGTAAGGCACGATACTATGCACAGCTTGAGCTACAGCTCAAATCATGGATATAACACCCCTTGAGCTGCCATTTTTATCCACCTGGTGAAGGAGAAGTACACTCCTTCCAGACAGTGCAACATTCCAGAAACATCTAAGACCCACACATCTGACACCCTCTTGATCAATATCAGGCAGAGGTGAGAGGCCAGTATCATAGAGATGGACCTGTCTTAGAGTTAGATTTCCATTGAGGCATCAACTTCTAAAGAGTTGCAGGACCTTGTCCACATCCCATGTGCACCTGTACCTGGGTTGTGGCACTCTAGACCATCTTATAGGTGTAAGAAATCTGGAAAATCTGGGGATGATGACTCACAGACTTACTGTCCACTGAAACATCTTCAACTGAGATGGCAGATCTCGCCATACTGATAAACCTGTACACCTTACCTGAAGCATACAGCTGGAATAATAACTCCATCACCTGAGTCACAGGTGTTGTAAAGGGATGCAGGTTCCTTCCACCACACCAGCTAGATCATCAAGACCAAGCCGCTAAATACACCTTCTTGGTCCCTTTGGCCCAGGACTCCCTGAGGAGGTTGTCAGCCCCTTCCAAAAGTCCTGTGATCACCAAGGTACTGCTTAAGAAACCCACACCACTAGATGAAGCTTGTCTTCCAGAATCAGGGGTAGCCCATGACAATGGCAACTGCAGTTGAGCGCTTTCAAAAAGGGTGACTTAGTTGTGGTGCCTGACCACAGGGCTACCGGGCAGGGAGGGCTACTGGATGGGGGGGTCTGCGAATATAGCGACAGGATGTCACTACATGTACACATGCATGGGGGGGAACGAGCACACCGTGCAAAGGTTGGAAGGGGAGGGAAGGTTAATGAGGCATAGTGCAGTGGTGGGATGCTGAGCTGGCCCTGTGGCATGGTGGGTGGGTGGCAGACTAGGGTTGCGAGGGTACTGGGTTCGGTTCCGGGCATGTATTCAGTTTGTTGCACCCGGCTGTTTTTTTTTTTTTTCAGATTTGCACCCCCTGACATGCACCCCCCTGGAGCTGAGAATCCTTTAGTTGGGGGGGAGTGCATCCCCCCACATAAAAAAAACTAAAAACAAGTCCCCAGTGTCTTTTTACTGTGCACCAGGAGTGTACATCTCCGAAACTGATTTTCGGTGATGGACACTCACCCTAACGGCGATCGCCTTTCCATGATTGCCATTATCAGATGGAACAGAATCAGGGGGTGCAGGAAGCTCTCCACATTCAGAAGAAGGTCCTTCAGCTGGAGAAATAGAAAGGGAGGTTGTACAGAGAATTCTGGAAGGGACGGAAACCAAGGTTGGGCTTGGCAAATTGAGATAATCAACAATGTTGTGTCTCTTGATCTGAGCCACTGTTCTGGCAATCAAGGAGAACGGGAAAGGTGTAACCCCTCAGGCTGCTTCAATCCTGGAGAAAGCATCCATGGCACTGGCCTCCAGATCTGGTCTTCAGTGGAAGAAGAACAGGAGCTGAGTGGAGAGGCGTCAGGCGAACAGGTCCACCTCCAGCGGTTCATGCCAAGTGTATAACAGAAGGAACACATCTCTTCTGAGATGGAAGTCACTGGAATACACCAGAAAGTGGGAGGTCCAGTCTGTTATCATGTCTGAGAGTCCCGGAATATGCTGGGCCTGGATTACTTTAGCTGTCTGGTCTTTTCTACTTATGGGAACTAGCTTGCTCTACACAAACAGAAAATCCAGAACCTCTTGGCCACCACTTTGAGATGGAGGGATTTCGTTCCCCACCCCAGCTTGTTTATGTAGCAAACTACTGCCATGTTGTCCTTTTTAAGGAGTATTACCAGGTCAGGCCTGCCTTTGGTAAAACTCTGGATTGCAACCAGCACCACCAGGAATTTAAACATGTTGATATGGAGGGAGGATTTGAGTTCTGGAAGAGTCTGAAAAAGTGGCCCTCCTATTCCATGTGTCCATCTGGCATATCTACCAGAGGATGTCATTGCGGATTGTTTAAGGGAGTCGCACTGGGGCATTGAAGGAACTCAAGAGTCTTAAAGCTTTGATCTTGCACTGCTAGAGGGAGCGGTAATGGAGGGGGTCTGGGAAAGTGGTTTGGTGTTATAGCTGGGTTATATACCACCTGCTGACCCACATGTAACCGTAACCTTAAACACCTACAAGTATTAGTGCCTTACCACAGTCTCATAATGTTTTACCTATATGATATGTTTCTGCCATATATTCTGCTATTCTCATAGTCACTCATATTCTGTAGTTTTCCACTATTGTGACACGTGTGCTTTTGTGATTGCATTGCAAGTATTTCCAGACTCACTGTCTGGAAATAAGAACTGATAACACGTATTTTGTTGCTGACTATGAATTTCCTTTCTTCAGAGATTCTTCCTTATTTCCTATGTAATTGCCCAAGGGAGCCGCCTTATTTACATGCCTTATTCAATGCTGTATGTTTATCATATCTGTAACTGCACTCGTATCAGTCATCTATAATTGTATGCACACCAGCTCCTCAGAGAGAAAGAGACCATACTCGAGGAATGGTGGGAAATCGGCTCCCTTGTGATTTCTTTGTCACATGTCTGACGTGAGTATTTGTAATAAAACTGCTCTTTATTACATACTGCCTGTGGTATATTCTTTGACTAACCAATCCAACATACAAGAATCTGTTGGTAAGCTCGACTTACCACAAACAATGGCAACCACGGGAAATGTTGTTTTCTGGCTAATCAAGGTACATTCATTTCCTATTGGGAACTGAGTTCTAGGAATTAATTTTCCCCTACAAGTAGCTGCAAGCTACAGCTTGGGACTCTGGTTCAAAATCACGGACTACAGTTCTCCATTTGCTAGAGCAGTGGCAACAGGGACTCCGATGTTCAACATTCTGTCACTCCCTTACTGAGTGGGTTTTAGGCAGCTCTGAACCTCTGTGCAGGTGGACTGCCACTCTGCATTTGGTTTAACCTTTAGCATTGGGACTTCATGAAGCTGGGTTGCTTACTCATAGGTTGTGGGGTCCTTTTACAGGCACCCACATATGTCAGGGCTATCTGTTTGTCTGCAGCTACTGTGGTTCAAAACACAGTTGCTGAGCCACAAACTGTTAAAGATTTTCCTGCTTATTGACATGTCTGAAATATGCACGGAGTTGAGAGAAGACATCTCAGCTTATCTCACTTCACACGTTGGGTGGGAAGTGCTTTCATGTACTGTAGTTAACTAAAGATGTTTTGGATCTAATTAAGTTGATCTGTGTGCAGTATATTGAACTGAGACAGTCAACTACAATGCACTCCGGAAGAGGGCTGTTTTAGAAGCTTTCATGCCTAAAAGGGTTAATGGCTACTGATCAATCGGTGGCTGAACCATCTCATAAGTTTATTATAGACTTTCATGAGGATTCCTTCTCGTTACTGGGATTCACGGATCAAACATTTGTCTGTTATGATCCTAGAGGAATTTTTTTTTTTTAAATGGAAAGACCGTCTGGATGGGTGTTGACCCTGTCCTTGTGCTTCGGATTTATGATGAGTACACTTTAATTATACCTGTTGGTTCATCCACCTTTCATTGTGTTCTATAACAAATCTAAGTGTAAACTCTTTTGTCTATACAGCTGTTCCTTGCCACTCACTTTAGAAAAAGCACTACGTTTAATAGTAGTATGACATATCTTGTTATGTGTTCACTGAATGATTAGTTTACTCTGCTAAACGGAAGACAGCATAGTCAAGGTCATGCTGTTCCATGCAGTGGAGATAATGACTAATTGGTGAGTGTTCAAAACACCAAAGACATTACTGTATTCTGTAATGAATGTTAAGGTTTAATGGTATCAGCTTCATTAACTATAATGGTGTGTTTGATTTTAATACTGTTTTGAAGACAGTAATTAGTGTTGGCTGGGACGTAAAAGTTAAGTCTGTCTTTTAGACTGATTGCGTCACTTGGCTTTGTTCACTTGAGCTAATTTTTTTGAATTAGTAGAATCTTCTTTTGCTTATTCAAAGTCTGTCTTCATCTGTGACGTAGGGTTGAAGAATATGCTTTTGTGCCAAATTAAGCATATGCTATGTCTAATTGTCACTGTTACCAGCCATCAGAGTCTCTAACAATGTTTTCTGAAGCTACACTAGTTTTTTTATGTCATTTGTAATGAAGAAGATCTGCTTGTAAAATGTCCGACACCTTTGGCTTGTTGCCACAGACATATTCCGGTCTGCAGTGTTGGCACATTGTCTGCAAACTTTCTATCTTTCAGATAAGTGGTTGGTTTAATGTTGAAGTTGTTATGTATAGTACTGTAGCTGCTACCATTCTTAGTGTGATTCACCATGTCTATGACATTTCCATAAATATGATATACTGTAAGCCTAGCCTCCTGAACTATACAAGGAGCTCAAGGGGGGATTGAACCATGCCACCTTACAGTGCACCTACAGTGGTTGCAAATAAATAAATGTCCTTCTGGACCTGACTGAGCTACAGCTAGCAGATCCAGAAATGAGAGAGGTAAACCCACTGTCCCTCCATTAAAAGCACACACTAAATGTGTGTTTGCTAATAACCCATTTGTTGATTAAAAGTTAAAAAAAAAGCTGGCCAGTGTGTTGGAGGGGGCAGATAGTGCCATTATAATCACGCCGGGCGCACCAGGTTTGGAGTAAGCACGGTCTCCAGGGGCTGGCAAGTGAGGAGGATCGAGCATCCAATGGACTGCTCTCCCTCTGGGGTGGGGGTCCAAGATGGTCAGCACCTGACTGCCCCCTGGCAGAGGCTGAGGGTCAGGGATACACAACGTACACTGGGGAGGAGTCGGGAACAAGACGCCAGGATGGGAGCGCATGCGGATGTGTGTGTGCTCCCGGCTGCCAGCGTCATTGCACACCCACCGACTCGGGCTAGAAAAAAAACAGGGGAAAAAGCATGGCACTTTCGCGTGGCTTGATGGCAGTCCACGAGTGTTCGCCGGGCTATGTGGGCACCCGAACTGGATCCATGAAGGGTGGGAAGATGGGGGCTGCCTGCCACCCCACTGCGGGGGGAAAAACTGCAGGAGGTAGAGGGTGCACATAAGGCTGCGGTAGAGAGGGACGACGGACGGAATCCCCGGTAGGATACGATGGACAGGGGGAGCAGAAGGTGTCCAAGGAGGCAATAAAGTAAATAAAAAAAGAGTTAAGAAAAAATATGTAATGTTCGCTAACATTATAAACCAGCTGAGCCTCTCTGCCTTTCCAGTGTGGTCTCGCACAACCGTACACAGTCTATTTGCAAGTGTTCATCTGGCATATCTACCAGAAAATGTCATTGCAGACTGTTTGAGGGAGTCGCACTGGGGCATCAAAGGAACCCAAGAGTCTTAAAGCTTCGATCTTCAATCAATCAATCAATCAATCAATCAATCCAAATCTTTATTTAGCCTGGTGAACACCATTGAGCAAGCTCATTTTCGAGATGGACCTGGACAAGATACATGAACAATACATAAAGAGTATTACCAACTTACAGAGCCATTACGTAGAATAATGATTACACATAAGCAGTTAATAACAGTACAGGAGCACATTTATAAAATAAGTCAGAAAGCTGAATACCATGTGCTACAGAACTTGTGCTACAAAAGATACAGAGTAAACTTATACAACTATATATGTATATATATATATATATATATACACAGTTTTCATGGAGCAGGCTTGGATTCAAGTATTGAGTACATAGTGCAAGGAGGGGCACGGGTGAGGAAGGGGGAGCACCTCGGGAATGAGAGCATAAGTGCAGGGGTGCCTGAGGGGCTTTAGAGCACCAGGGGCAGGTGGCAATGGTTATAAAGCTAGGTGTAATACACCAGGAACTGGGGCCGAGGGTGACATGTCAGGAAGTGTAATATTAGTAGATGCCAGGATGACTCAGAGAGGGGAGACTGCAACTTAGATTGGGTGATTCTATCAGGTGGGGTACAAACAGACACAGACATACTGAGTAATGGGGCAGGAGAACCAGGAATGGAATGCTCCTGATAGGGCTAGAAACTGAACTCGGGGGAGGGACGCTGGGATGCTGTGACATCAGGGGAAGCAGTCACAGGATTCCTTGAATGAATAAGAATATAATGCTTTGATAGTTGATAGTTTGATTGGCAATGCCAGTCGCAAGGATTTTTGCAGGTTGTTCCATAGTGCAGTTAGAGCGTGATTAATGGCAGACCTACCAAAGCATGACTTGAACATTGGTACTGCAAGTGAGATGTAATTAGAACTCCTTAGGGCATACTTACCTACTGCATTTAGAGGAAGACAGTCCGAGATATATTGGGGCAGTAATTTAGTAATACCTCTGTAGGTCCAGAGGGCTGCATTTCTCTGTCTTCTGTACCCGAGTAAGGACCAACCTACTGCAGTGTAGAGGGAGCAGTGATGAGTAGAATAAGGAAGTCCAGTAATGAATTTCAGAGCTCTATGGTATAGCGTGTTGAGTTTGGCCAGAGCAGTGGCAGTGCTTTAGCTACAAAGAAAGTCTGCATAATCCAGTGAGGTGAGGAAAGTGGTTTGGACCAGTCTTTTTTGCCTTCAATGTTAGTAGGTTTTTGATCCTGCAAAAGAGGCCAAGCCTCTGCCTCAGCTTCTTTATCAGCTCATCAATGTGATAATTGAAGGAAAGCTTTTGGTCTATCCAGACCTCCAGGTATTTGAATTTTGTGATATAGTCCAGTGGTTCGCCGAGGAGTGTATGACTCTGAGATAAGTTACCTGGAATTGCAAGGTATAAGCATTTGCAAAGGGAGAAAAAAGCATTGCCTTTGTTTTCTTTGCGTTCAGGAGCAGTTTCTGTTGCAGGAGTTGTCTTTGTAGCTGGTTTATTTATTTAGTTTTTGTTGGCTGGGTAAGTGCACTAGACAAATCTTGCCTATTTTCAGGCACAACCCGGGGGAGGGGCAAACAGATGAATGCCAACTGACCTTGAACCAGATTAAGCTGTTGGTGGTGGTATTTTTAGTGAATGAAGGAAATTTGGCCAGGACACCAGGGAAAATTCCCCTACTCTTTTTGATAAGTGCCATGGGATCTTTAACATCCACCTGAACTACCACCAATCCAGGGAGATGGGACCTCGGTTTAACATCTCATCCGAAAGATTGCACCTCAGAAGTGCAACACCCCTCTCATGCTGCACTACAGTGTCAGTACTGGGATATTAACCCAAGTACTAGATGTGGGAACTGAACCCAAGCCCTCTGATCTCCTGGCCTCAGAGGCGAGTGTGCTACCTACTGAGCCTGTTAAATTCCTGTTGCAGATCCCTGCAAGCTGCTTCTGGGGATGATCTTTCAATGAAAAAAACATATCATCGGCAAAAAGGTGAATGTTAGCAGATTTGATGTCAATGTCAATTCTGTTTATGTATATTGCAAAGAGCAATGGACCCAGTATCAAGCATTGCGGTACACCCCTCAGCAGAGGTTTCAGGGATGAGAGCTCCCCTTCCACCTTAATCTGCTGTTGCCATCCTGTAAGATAGTTTGAGAACCATCTCAGGGATACAGAGTCCAAGCCAATGTTTTGGAGGAAGACAAGGAGTAGATCATGGTCAACCATGTAAAATACCTTGCTTAAATTCAGAAATACGGCGCAGACGAAGTTCTTAGTATCAAGGGCACACTGCCAGTCATTGGTCACTTTTGCAAGGGCTGAGATAGTACTATGATGTGGCCTAAAACCAGACGGTAGGGGGTTTAACGGGTTAGCAATATCAAGGTAGCTCCTAAGCTGTATACTCACTATTTTCTCCAATAATTTGGATAGGATGGGGAGTAAGGAGATCGGCCTATAGTTGTTCGGGTCACAGGAGTCTCCAGACTTGAAGAGAGGGATTACATGGGCAGTTTTCCGGAAGGGGGGAATAATGCCTTGTGAAATGGAGAGGTTAAAGAGATGCATAATAGGCACTGCTAGTACACAATGACTCAGCTTCAAGAAGAAGGGTTCTAAGAGGTCAGCCCCAGCACTCTTCCTGGTGTCCAGATGTAGGAGAAGATCCTCAACTTCCTTTAGAGTGGTAGGCTGGAGGGAGAACGCCATGCTTGTGACTGGAACTGATGCATCCAGTAAGCCGAGTTGTGAGTGGAGGGTATTTGCAGGAAAGGTATCGAATGTAAGTCCTGCAATTGCAAAATAGTCATTAAAAGAGTCGAGGATGGAGAATTTGTCAGACACCACAGAAACACCATTAGTGATTTTTGTGGGCAGGGTGTTCAGAGCAGCATGGCCTTCAATATCCTTGATAGTTTTCCAGAACTTGGCGGAGGAATTGGCGTAAGAGTTCAATTCTGTACGGAAATAACTAGCCTTGGCCTGTCTAACCAACCTAGTACAATGGTTTCTAGCTTTTCCTAACAAGGCCCAATCTGCAGGGAGTTTTGTTCTCCAAGCTTTTTCCCAAAGCCAGTCTCTGTGCAGTACAGAGGCCTTTAACTGCGCCGTAAACCATGGACATGCTTTTTCTTGGAGCTCATTTTGACCAGGGGCGCATGCCTATCCAGTGCCCCTAGCACAATCTCCTGAAAGATTTTGTAAGCTGTAAGCACTAAGTTTGTCTGGTAGAAGTCCTGCCATCTCAAGGAGTAATGCAGGTCAGAGAGGAATACACCAGTATCCAGGTTATGCCGTGTCCTCCTGAAAGAGAATGTGGAAGAGAATGGTACTTTGGGGACAGACCTTATACATGCTATGATGCAGTGGTCACTAAGGTCAGAGCTGCTGGAGGGAGCAATAATGGTGGGGGTCTGGGAAAGTGGTTTGGATTGATAAGAAGAAGCCCAGTAACTCTGGCTAGGTCCTAAATCATGGACTGCTTCCTCTTAAGGAGTTTGTGTAACTCTTTCTCTATGCTTTTGACCTGGTAAAGGGCAGTTTGAGATGGCCTTCCTCCGAGGCCACCTCAAGCCACAAGAAAATGATTGTCTGGCAAGGGGTCAGGATCAACTTCTCTGAACTGAGGACAAATTGAGGACAAATCCCAGGCATCTCAGCAGAGAAATGAAAAGCTGGAGGTATTTCACTAGGGACAGTGTATCCCGATCCATGATCAGGATGTCCAGGTAGATAATGAATCTGAGACTTGTGGCCCTGAGCAGGCCACCATGGGGCACAGAAGTTTTGTGAAGCATCATGTGGTTGAGGAGAGGCTAAAGGGGAGGCAAGTGAACTGCCAGATGACTCCTTCCCAGGAGAACCTGAGCCATCACTGGTGGTCCACATGGAGGATGGATACTGTGAGATAAGCATCTTTGAGATCCAGTCGAACCAGTCAATCTCCTTCAAGGGGGGCTCTTGGAAAAGGTGGATACCCTCCATCTCAAAGTGTCTGTAGACCACATGGCAATTGAGGACTCTCAGGTTAACGACAGGCCAATGACCCCCCCATCTTTTTTGGGAACCAGGAAGTTGGCGCTAATGATCCAGCCTTGGTGCCCTGGTGGGGCACACACAGTGGCTCCTTTTGAGCAAAGCAAGTTCAGTTCCTGGGAGGTAAGGTCCATTTCTTCTTTGGAGAATGAAGGGGAATGACCTGAAAGGAGGGGAGAGAAGGAGTGGACTCAAGACTCGATCCAGTATCCCCACACTCTGTTCAGAACCCATGTGTCCTGTGAGATGAGATCCTAGTTATGGGAGAAAAAATTGCAGTCTGCCCACTAGTGGCAGTGGGCCTAGGACATAAAGGAATTGTTTGAGAGAGGGGATGGAGGGGGTTCCTCCTTGAAGGTGACCGACCTGCTTGGGATTTAGGCATGGAAGAGCCTCTACCCCTTCTGAAGCATCCTCTGCTCCTGAAGCCATGGTTTCCACTTGACCTGGATCCATAACCATAGGAGCTTGTGAAAATGGGATCTTTTGTTGAAAGCATGAGTCTGGCCCTGGATGAAAGAGCGGCCCATGCCTTTTCTGGCCCTCTCAAAAAGGGGGTGCCCCATTGACCTAAATGAGGATTGGGTCTATGGGGTGATCTTTCCCTTGGCTGAATGTCTGACTCAGCACTGCCCCAATACCCTCATCTGAGGCATCAGTCTGGACTACAAAGGGTCTGCTATAGTAGTTGGACTACTATAGTTGGACTTGTCAATACAGGAGCACTACACAGTGCCTCCTTCAGTCTGGTAAAGGCTTGTTCACAGGCTGCTTCCCAGGTAATTTTCTTAGGCATCCTTTTCTTTAACAGGCCAGATGGGAGAGCGGCCAGGGCACTGTAATTTAGTACAAATTTCCTATAGTACCCTTCTGTCCC
Source organism: Neoceratodus forsteri (assembly GCA_016271365.2). Taxonomy (NCBI): domain Eukaryota; kingdom Metazoa; phylum Chordata; order Ceratodontiformes; family Ceratodontidae; genus Neoceratodus; species Neoceratodus forsteri. The sequence continues at coordinate 121,290,984 of CM028130.1, read as the reverse complement.
TAGAAAACTCCCTGACCTGCTTCTGTGTTTCTGGTCTGGGCCATGCCTTGATTGCCTCTATTTTTGCTTGGTTAGGACGGAGCTGTTCCCGGCCTACAACGTGCCCAACCTAGGCCACCTCAGCCATGGCCACCTGACATTTCTCAGCTTTGACAGTGAGCCCCACCTTCTGTATCCTGCCCAGCACTTCCCTAAGGTGGGACAGGTGTTCCTCCCTGCTGGCACTAAAGATGGCAATGTCATCCAGGTACACCACGGTGCACTCCTCAGCACCATTTAACACCTGGTTCACCAACCTTTGGAAAGTGGTCGGGGTGTTCTTAATTTCAAAAGGCATTACTTTAAATTCAAATAACCCTATCAGAGTGATGAAGACTGACCTCTCCCTGGCTCTGGCAGTTAACTCTACCTACCAATACCCTTTTATCAGGTCAATAGCTATAAGGTATGTCACCCCTCCCAACTAGTCCAGGAGTTAATCCATCTGTGGCATTGGGTGGGCATCTGACTTCATGACTACATTGAGTCCACGGTAGTCTACACAAAAATGAGTAGAGCCATCTGGCATAGAACAAGGACTATGGATGAGGCCCAGGGGCTGTGGGATTTCTGGATTACCCCTAAATCCAGCATTTCCTCCACCTCTCTCCTAATGTCCTTTTGGACAGCCTCTGACACCCGATATGCTGTTCACCATATGGGTGCCTGCATCTCCACATTGTGCATTGCTAAGGGGGTTAGTCCAGGATTGGTGTTAAACAGTGGGGCAAAGTCTACTGAAACCTCCCTTATTGATTAATGCTGGTTTGTTTCAGCTTATAAATTCATTTACTCATATGAATATGAATAGTCAAAATCATACAATCCTGGACTGGGTGCTCGTAAATAAAAAGGTAAACATTTCTTGTGTTGGTGTTTTACCTGATGTAATAAGTGACCATTTGGCCACTTATTGCATATGGTTATCTAAAAGACCCAAATTGCCTCCTAGGTTTATTTCATATTGTAAGTTTACTAATGGGATCAGCTGTGATCTTCTTGTTGACCTGCAAAATATTGATTGGTCTTATCTGGACACAATTCCTGATGTTCATATTGCTGTTGATTATTTTACAACTACTCTTTTGGGGTTACAGAATAAACATTTTTCTAGAGCAATTAGAAGAGTTAGAGGCACTCAAAATAAGTGGATTACTGCTTCTCTGTTACATTTAATTAAATTAAGAAATGTTGCTTGGAAATTGTTTAAGGTGACTAAATTAATGAGTGGTTTTAATAGCTATAGGAAGCTTAGAAATGAATGTAAAATAAAAATTAGGCAATGTAAATCTAGTTATTTTAAGAACTTACAAACCTCTACTCTAAATAATTCAAAAAGGTTTTGGTCATCTATAAATTCCTTAATTAATCCATCAAGGGATGAATTTACTGGAGGTTTTAAAAAGGATGGTCAGATGGTTTCTGATGCGAAGGTTATTTGTGATTCTTTTTTGGATAAATTTTTGGATTTGTCTAGGTATACTCAGACATTTGTTAAGGACCTGTCTAATGTTGAAAAATGCTATGATGTTTCTAAATCTTGTTCTTTTTCCTTCACATTTATTGAACCTTCTCGGGTTTATTACCTCCTGAAATATATGCCCATTTGCTCTAGTGTATGTGAACTTGATTCTAGGTTTTAAAATTAATTTTTGAGCATATTACTTATCCACTTACTTATATCTATAATTTGTCTTTGCTTACTGGGTGTTTACGGACGTATGGAAACAAACATTAATTAGCCTATTTATAAATCAGGTGATAGAATTGACATGGATAATTATATCCTATTTCACTTTTGCCACCCTTAGGCAAGATTTTGAGAGCTTAGTGCTTAACAGTTTACTGCCTATTTACAGGATAATGGTCTTAGGACACATGATCAGCATGGATTTCGTAAGTATCATGGATTGAGCGTGTCTTTTGCTAGGTTCAGACCACACCAGTGTAGCTATGGATGAGGGTTGCTCACTGGTGCTGTGTTCGTGGACCTGTCCAAGGCCTTTGATTTAGTGGATTATTCTTTGTTGATTGGGACACTCCGAAGTTATGGTATAACAGAGATTGCTGTTGATTGGTTTCGTAGTTATTTGTTTGGACGTTTACATAAGGTAGGATTAAATGGAGTTTTTTCAAATAGCAAAGTTTTGTTACAGGGGGTACCACAGGGGTCCGTTTTGGGCCCTTTGTTGTTTACGGTATTTGTAGATGTTATTCCATCTCTATTGAATGATACGCATTGTTTGATTTATGCGGATTATATTATTTTGTATAAAAGTTCAACCTCTATTGAACTAATAAATCAGTCTTTAAATAAAGATTTTGCTAGTCTATGTGGGTGGTTGAAAGGGAATTGTTTAGCATTAAATAATACAAAAACAAAGTGTATGCTTTTCAGATCTCAGATTAGATTGAGAAAATCTCAGGGTTTGTCTGTCTATGACCCATTGGGAATTGAGATGGAGCAGGTTAAATTGTTCAAATATCTTGGTGTTATTTTGGATCAACATTTGAAATTTTCTGATCATGTAAAATACATTTCTCGTCAGATAAATCAGAGACTAGGGGTTTTGTTTAAGTTTAAATCTTTGCTGACTTTATCAGCAAGACATGCAATAGCTGAAGGTGTTTTATTACCTCAATTAAATTATAATTCATTTCTTTTTACTAATTTGTTAAGTAGAGATTTGTCACTTCTTACAAATGTGTTCCATTGTATTTGTAGATTTACTTTTAATTTGCCCTATTATACTCATCATTGTGAGCTGTATAGGTTATCTTCCTGGTTTTCTCCCGGGATGGGTTCTTTATATAGCTTATGTTTATTAACTCATAAAATTCTTTGTCAGGGGATTGAGTCTCCACTATATTCACTTCTTCATATTAAAATAAATTCTCGGGAACTTCATTCAGATCAACGAATTAAGTTAAATGTTCCTAATACTAAGACTAAAATGGGAGATAGTTCTTTTACTTACTCTGCTGCTAAAAATTGGAATGAGCTTCCTGTTGCTTTATATGAAAATGTTTGTCATCAATCTTTTAAAATTAGGTTAAAAAATTATTTTCTTGGTAAATTACATTGTTGTTGTTTTTAATTGTGTTTTCTTTTATATTATCCTATGTCATGTTATGTTGTTTATTGTTGTTTGTGATTTTTTTTGTGTACTGTAACATCTTGACTGTATTCAGTCACCGGATCGAACATGAAAATGGGCCTTTGGCTCATTGTACTTACCTGGTTAACAAATGTTTAAAATAAAATTAAAAAAAATTTCTGGATTTGGTCTGGGGTCAACTGGGGTGACATTTTAATTGCCTCCACAGAGGTCTCCCACTTGCTTTCTTCCAGCAAGTCCAGAAGGGGGTCTCCTTCATCTGTCCCCTCCCCAGGACTACGCACTGCAAACACCATGTCAGCCCTATTAGTACATGGCTTCATCATGTTGACATGGTACATTCTTTCAGAATGTCTTCTGTCAGGTAACTCTGTAATGTAGTTTACGTCATTTACCCATCGAACTACTTTGTATGGACCTGCCCACTCAGTCTGCAGCTTGTCTTTCTGGACTGGGATGAGGACCATGACTTCCTGACTCACAGTGTATGAGTGAGCTCTGGCTCTGCAGTTGTACCACACCTTTTGTTTTTGTTGGGCAGCTGCCAGGTTGCTCTGGGCTGTCCCCATAAGCTCCTTCAGCTTTTCCCTAAACCTAAGGACACAATCCACTGTGGGAGTTTCCTGGGTGGCGTGCTTGCCTTCCCAGTCCTAATGGATCAAGCTTAGGGGCCCAGGTGCCTTACATCCATATAAGAGCTCGAAGGTGAAAAACCCTGTCGACTCTTGGGATACCTCCCTGTATGCAAACAACAGGTGGGGAAGGTATTTCTCTCAGTCCTTCTCATGCTGTCCAGCAAACACTTGGAGCATTGAATTAAGGGTACCATTAAATCTTTCCACAAGCCCATTGGCTTGCGGGTGATAAGGTGTTGTGTGTCTCTGCACCACCCCACATTTCTCCCACAAACATTTCATCAGATCCAACATGAAGGAACCCCCTCGGTCGGTGATAACCTGCTGTGGAAACTCAACATGGGAGAAAATCCCTAGCAAGTTATCTGCCACTTTCTGTTCTCAGTGAGGATAGGGCGACTGCCTCTGGGTAACAGGTGGCATAATCCACCACAGTTAGGATGAACCTCTTCCCAGAGGAGCTAGGGGTATTTAAAGGCCCCACAATATCCATTCCCACCTTCTGGAATGGATCCTCCACTATAGGTAAAGGAATTAGGATGGCTTGGGTTTTCTTACCCGCCTTCTCTATTTCTTGGTACAGGTGACAAGACCTGCAATACTCCTTCACCTGCTTGGTGAAGTTTGGGTCAATATTAATTCTGGGCCAATCGCTGCATAGTGCCTGTGATTCCCAGATGACCAGACATGGGAATATCATGTGCAGTCTTGAGCAACTGCTCACGGTACCCCTGGGGAATGACAAGCTGCCTGCCTATCACCCCTCCCTCTGTCTTTGCATCCTGTGTATGCATCAGTCCATTGTCCCAATAAACGTTATGTTTCTCATCACCTCCCTGTGGTCCATCAGAATCTACCCAAGCCCTCAGCTTCTCTAGACTAAGGTCACTTTTCTGAGCAGCTGCAAACTCCTTAAACATTCCCAAGGCAAGGGACAGGTCCCCTTCAGTTTGTATACTAGGGTCCCTAGCTCTAGTGTTAGGGCATTCAGGATCACTGCCATCCCTAACCCTCTGACTATGGGTCACCCCTCCATCCTAGGAGTAACCCTCCATAGCTGCTCTGTTAACTGCTACCTGGGGAATTTCTACCCCCTTTCATTATTCTCCATCTCAGGAGACACAGGCTGGGGAACCATCCTCCCAGTGCTTTCCACAGGGGCTTCTATGGGGTCCAGGGAACTACAATTTTCCTTTGCCACTTGGCTGCAGGTAACTGCACACACCATCCCCTGTTTGAGATTGTTGCCAATAATTACATCGACAGCCAAAGTTTCTGCTACTGTGACCTTTTGCACAGTCCCCCCGTCTCACCCCAGTTCAGGAGAACACTAGTGAGTGGCAAGGTTTTCTCCTCTCCAGTGGATCCCCATACAGTCAGAAATTGATTGGGTATAAGCTGACCAGGCTCTACCAAATACCCTTTTACCAAAGTCAGGGACACCCCCATGTCCCTTAACCAATGTGTCTGTACCCCATTCATAGTGACTGGGTGTATGTGTTCCCTCATGTTTACTGGCATGCTTTCAGGGTCACACAAACAAACCACCTCTTTCCTAGCACCACTTTGTATACTGCTTGCCCTTTTAGGACACTGCCTTGCAATATGTCCAGTTTCTTTGCAAACCATACATTAATTTATTTTCTCAGGTAAATCCTTTCTTTGTAACCTGGGGCTACCTGATTTCGGTGGAGGCAGGGAGGGTTTTAGCTGCTCTGAAGGTACGCTTTTCCCTTTCTGCACTGCCACTCCAACCCCATTTTCTCTCAGAGCAGGTCTGCTCCTGGCATAGCGGTTCGAGAGCTCAGCAGCCTCTTGCATTGTTTTTGGATCTCAGTCCTCTAGCCAGGTTTTCAGCTCTGCTGGGCATGCCCAAAAAACTGCTCAAACAGTACAGCATTTTCAGTTCTCTCTACAGAGTTTGTTTCAATTCCTTCCCACCAACGTTTTAAAAACTGACATTGTTTAGTGGCTAGTTCCTCATAGCTCATGTCAGGACTTCTCCTGAGCTTAAGGAATTTAACTCTGTATGCCTTTGCTGTTAGCTATTTTTTTAAAGTGCAGCTTTACGTTTACTGTAATCATTACTGTCCTCATTGTCCATTTGACCCAGTGCATCTCGGGCTTTTCCAGTAAGTAGCGGGGATAGCTGGAAGCTCCAGGACTCTCTAGGAATATTTGCATGAATGCATACTTTTTCAAAGGAATTTAAAAAGGCATCCGTATCTTCCCCCTCTTTAAATTCAGCTATCAATTTAGAATGTAATTTGTAACCCAGTCCTGGAGTCCCAGTTAACCCCAGGCCACTTACCTGTTCGGGTGCTGATGTTTGGAGTCGTAGATTCTCCAGTTCATGTTGTCTCTGGCACTCACACTCTTCTCGCTTGGCCTCCCGCTCAGCTTCTTGCTGCTCTCGCTCCACCTCTTGCTGAAGCTGTTGCTCTCTTTCCCCTGCCTCTCGTTGAAGCTATTGTCTCTTCTGTGGCTCGCTGCTCTCGCCTTTCTTCTCCCTGGAACTCCAGCTCTCTTTGCTGCTGGGCTTTGAACCTTTTCTGTTCGAACCCCAGCTCCGTCCTCCACAACTCCATCTGCAGGCTGATCCCTTATGGCTCCAGAATGCTGGTGACCTTCCCCTGCTGCTGTGGCCCTTGTCTTGCACTGGCCCTGCTGTCCTCCTCACTGGATCTGGACACTGCACTGGCCCCTCCACGCCCAAGATTTGGTCCTTTTCTGTCACACACTGTGACTTGAGGTCTTGTGCATTGGCTTTTACAACAGTCTCAATGAGATGCCTTTTGGTTCAGCCCTCATGCTGGACTCCTGTCTCTCTCAGCACAACTGCCTTAGTTGGTCTGCAGTGTGCTCACTGTAGTTGGAAGCCATCTTCTTCCCTAACTATGGCTACACTAACTTGCTCTCAAAAAAAACATATAACAGGTAGGAAAATTAGACTGTAAGTACAATGATATAGTTCTGTTTACTTTAAAAAAAATCACTGCCTTATTTTGCATGTGAGCTATATAGTATTAATCTGACACACTGGACTGTTAATGCTCGTGTTACCAAATACTTTTAAATCACACCACTGCCAACCAAATCTGTCACAAACACACTCTGCAGATCAGGCCCTCTGCTCCCACAGTGCCAACCTCGAAGTGTGAACAGGAGACAAACAAGGTAACCCTCCTGTTTGTTTTGGGTTTGAATCACCTACCAGCCTTGAGTCCTGGTGGTCAAATGTGAACCTTATCCTAGCATACCCAGTTTACAGGGTCAGATATGTACCCTCTTCGGGGGATGCAGTACAATCCTTCACCCAGTGGCACGCAGCCAGGTTCTTCAATTGTGCCCTTATGACTCAATATGAGACCTAGGTATATTCTTACCTTTAGCAAGATTAGTAACACATTCAAGCCCTTAACAGCTGCCAGAATTAAACACTGGTTCAGCATTCACATGCAAAAGAAACTGAGAAAAAGCACAGGCAGAATTTCAAGGAAAGTATTGTTTACTAAAAGTTTAAAACAGATGAGATACCAAATACAGAACATATACATTAATTACTACCACTTCTGTGTAGTGGGTCTACATTCACCCTACTCCAGTCCTACAGAACCACTCCTGTTTCCAGTGAGCTGTTAACTAGGATTGTCAGAGGTGCAGCCAGTATCTTCCTGAGCTCCCCCAGTACCCGTCAATGCACCTTGTCTGGCCTCACTGCTTTGCCCACATTTAGATTAGTGAGTCCCTTCAGGACTCTCACCTCCAAAAAAAGGACTAGTGTCCACCTCCATCCCTCCAAAGCTTCTGTTTCCTTTTTGTGGTCCCTTCCTCTGTGACCACTGAACAAAAGTATGTCTGTCTTTTCTTGTTCCCCCCTCTGTACAGTCCTCCCTTCCCTTTTTAACCTTACAATCCCACCTTCGTCTTCTTCTTTTTCACATACATACAGTACCTAAAAAATGTCTTGTTCCCCTTTCATTACCTCCTGGACTATTTCGATCTCTTCAGTTTGTACCTTTGCACTCTTTACTGCTTTCCCTCATTCCCTCTTTTTCCCCGATACACCTCCCTATCCTCCTCTCTGCATCCACTTATACCGTCTGAATACCGTCTGAGGAGCTGGAGGACAGTCTGGTGGCAGATGTTAGGAGACACTGCAGACTGGGCAGAGGAAAGGTGGTGGTGTTAGGGGACTTAAACATGCCAGGAACAGACTGGGAGACTATGACATCCTCTGTGACCAGGGAACAGAGGTTGTTGGATGTCTTTCAAGACACGCTCCTAACTCAGCAGGTGAGGGAACCGACCAGGAGGCACGGTACTGGATGTGGTCCTGGCAGACAGTGACCAGATTGGGGCCTGGAGGTAAGGGACCCATTGGCGGGAGTGACCATGCCACGGTCTGGTTCTGCCTGGACCTAGGAGGGGTAGAAGGCTGCACAAAGACGGAAGTAACCGACTTCAGGGGGAGGATTTTAAGGAAATGGGAAGGATCCTTAAGGAGCATTTGGATGGGATTGGGTCAGACATGGACGCTGATAGTAGGTGGGAAATCATCAGGAGAGGGGTGCAGGATGCTACCAGCACCTGTGCAAGAGTAAGACGAAAATGCGGTAGGGCCCAAAAACCCTGTTGGTAGATCAGGGATCCAGGAGGTGGTGCGGGAAAGAAAGCAGCCTATAAAGAAATTCAAGTGCTCAAGGGAGGAAAGGGATCGAGGGAGTATGGAGCTGATGGCTAGAAGGGCCACTGGAGTGGTGAGGGTGGCTAAGGCAAGGAAGGAGCAGAACCTGGCCAGAGAAATTAGGAGAGAAAGGGGTTCTTTAGATACATTGGGGAAAGGCGAAGGGTGAAGGGCAGATTAGCAGGATTAAATCAGGAAGAGATGGGCACAAGACCCAGAGAGCAGGCTGAGGTACTAATGAGTACTTCCACCTCAGTTTTCACTAGGAAAATGGGGATGCTGCATCATACATGGGAGGAGACAGAGATAATGAGGGGGGCCCTTACCAATCGGCAGGTCTGGGGAGGGGGGGCATCACTGGCAGGTGGGGGGAGGGCTAAGCAGGGAGAAGAGATACTGGAAGTGGAAATCACAGCAGAGAGAGTGAGGGAAGCCCTCAGCTCCCTTAAGACGGAGAAAGCACCGGGGCCAGATAAATTACATCCTAGAGTGCTGAAGGAACTTGCAGATGTCCTGGCGAAACCCCTGGCAGAGCTTTTCACCATGTCTCTGAGGACAGGGTGGGTGCCCCAAGACTGGAAGGTGGCGCATGTAGTGCCTATCCACAAGGGGGGATCAAGGGAGGTGGCAGGAAACTACAGGCCTGTCAGCCTGACATCAGTGGTGGGCAAGGTGATGGAGGGCATTGTCAAGGAGAGGCTGGGGGGACCTGGATAAGTCAGGGTGCCTGGACGATAGACAGCATGGATTCATCCCTGGGAAATCGTGTCAGACAAACCTGGTGGAGTTCTATGACTGGGTGACAAGTGCCTTGGACCTGGGTAGACCAGTGGATGTCCTCTTTCTAGACTTCAGCAAGGCATTTGACTCTGTTCCTCACGTGGGCCTGTTGGATAAACTAGGAGAAATGGGGTGAAACCAGATGATCCGATGGATAGAGCAATTGGCTCCAGGACCGGACCCAGAGGGTCTAGAGTAGGGATAGTCTCTTCCCCAAGGAGAGCTGGCTAGTGGGTCCCACAGGGATCAGTCCTTGGGCCCTTCTGTTCAACGCCTACGTATCTGACATAAGGACAGGAATCAGGAGGAGATGAGTCTCTTTGCAGATGACTCGAAACTGGGGGTGGTGGTGGATGGGGAGGAGGGGAGGGTGGCCCTGCAGGGGGACCTGGAGGCTCTGGAAAGATGGTCTAGAAAGTGGAAGCTGAGGTTTAATGCAGGGAAATGCAAGGTACTCCACCTGGGGGCCAGAAACCCAGGCCAAGTGTACACCCTGGGGGGAAATACTACAAGTCTCAATGGCTGAGAGGGACCTGGGGGTGGTGGTGGATGTCAAGATGAACAACCTGAGACTTGTAGGGAGGGCAGCAGCCAAGGCCAACAGGATGCTGGGATGCATCGCTAGGGGATCACCTCCAGAAGGAGGGAAGTGATACCTCTGTATAACTGCTTGGTGAGGCCAAGACCTGGAGTATCATGCAGTTTTGGAGGCCGTAATTAAAGAGGGACATAACCTCCTGAGAGGGTCCAGAGGAGGGCAACCAAAATGATTTGGGGCTTGGGGACAGGACCAATGAGAGAGGCTCAAGAGCTAAATATGTACACTTTGGAAGAGAGAAGGGACTGGGGACATGATAGAGGTCTTCAGGTACATGAAGAGGGTAAATAGGGAGGAACAGTGAGGGTGCTTCAAGGAAGGAGGAGGGGCCACTAGAGGGCATGGGTGGAAACTGGAGGGGAAGATTCAGGGAGAAAGGAGGAGGTACTACTTCACTGAGAGGGTGGTAGAGCCATGGAATGCACTACCTAGGGGCTGGTGGAGGCAGAGACAGTGGAGGGTTCAAGAGGTGGGACAGGTACAGGGAAGGGTTCAGGAAGCAAAATCCAATGCAGCAAGAATATCCGGAACTGGGAAGGGAGAAGCCAGAGAAGGCAAGGGGGACAGCAAGGTCAGCACCCAGGGTGGGGGCTGACCAAACGAGCAGACACGAAAGACCATTAGGCCTATTCTGCTGGCATTTTAGTATGTTAGTATGTAATGCAACCCCTTTAGCCTTTACCTTTTCAGCCACCTCTTTTGAGAACTATAGCAGTCTCTTTTTCCTCTTCCTTTTGCTCATTTGTTTGACACAGTTTTTTTGCCTTTACTATGCTCCCTTTTAGCTTCACCCACTGTTCCTCCACCCCACCCAGGGCCATCCCCCATGTGAGATCATCCCTAAGGCATTCTTTATAAAATCTGCCCTGCTGAAGTCCAGGACCCTCGCCCTTGTGTGTTTCAATTACACAGCTGTCCTTATATTGAACCACACTGTATGGTGATCACTGATCCCCAAGTGGCTTCCCACCTTGATGTCCGTAGTACTATCCCTGTTGGTGAGTACCAGCTCCAGTATTGCCCTATCATGAGGGGTTTCGCTGACTAGTTGCCTGAGGAACACCCCCTACAGAGAGTCCAGGATGTCCCTGCTTCTAGCCTGAAGCCACTGCTTGGAGGCTGCAGTCTACATCCGACAGGTTGAAGTCCCCCACCAGCAGCACATCCCCCTTTTCTGCCATCTTGCCAATGACTTCCACCAGTATCTTATCTAATTCCTCCTCCTGTGCTGGAGATCTGCAGATCACTCCAATGTGAATAGTGGCTGCATTCCCCATCTCCAAGGTGACTCACAGTATCTCTGCCTACCCCTGTATTCCTTGTATCTCCATAGTTTTTATGCTTTCCCTCACATGAAGCACCACACTTCTTCCTTTCCTTCCCACCCAGTCCTTCCTGAACAGAGTATAGCCTGGTATGGCCATGTTCCAATCATGATTTTCAATGCAGCATGACTCAGTAATGGCCACAATAGCTAGGTGGGCCTCTGCCATGATGGTCTCTAGGTCTGGAATCTTATTTCCTAGACTTCTAGCATTTGCACACATGGCCTTCCAGATTTTGTTTCCACTCTGCTTGTTACCCCGCTTTTTTTTTCCTTTTTACCTTCCCTCTTTCCCACTTCTCTTTTTAATGCTCCCATTCATTTCCCCCTTTGTCTCTACCACCCTGCTTCCTGTATTATTTTTGCACCCTGGGGGATTTCTCTCTCCTACTACTCAGGACTGTCACCCCTTTATAGGCCCTTATACCCCCCCAGGTGGGTCCCCAGTCCCCAAAGTAGCTGACCCCTTCCTCTGCACCATTCCTTCAGTCATCAATTGACACTCCTGGTGCAGAGATCCTTTCTCCCCCCCATAGATTGGCAGCATCTCAGAAAAAGTCACTGAGCAAGCTACCCATCTAAGACCCCTCCCCAGCTCCCTAAACTCCCCCTGCATTATCTCAGCCCTGTCCCTAGCCAGGTCATTAGTCCCCAAGTGGACAAAGACATCCAACTCTCCCACCCATTCAGCTGCTCTAGCAGTCCTCAGGCTCCGCATCCCATCCCTCCGGGTTGTGGCATTGCATAGGTACCTAACCTGCCCCTCTCTCTCTCTTTTCCTTTCCTTTCCTTTTCCCAAAACTATACCCTTCCCAACTGAGTCTTCCACCCGAAGTTGCTTCCTCCTCCTCTGGGATCTTTTACCACCCTCCTTGGGCTCTACAATATGGAGGACCCACACATCCTCCCCAGTCACTACCACAGGTACCCTCTTTCAGAAGTTTCATCCCGCCAGAGTGGCATTGGAATTATGTAGCGGTACCAGTTGAGGAATGTGCCTCTGTCTCACCACTGCCACCCTTCCCGAGTTCACCATAGTCCAGCCATTCCTCCTCCCTGGTGTCCTCTAAGGTAGCGGTGGCAGACTTGGTGGCCCGTGGTGGGGGCAGGAGGTCCTCTGAATCCTAATCAACTCAGCCTGGAGGGGAAACAAGGAATATAAGTCACATTCAGTCACTTACTGAGTAACAATTTGTAGGTGGATTCTCTTGTCTAACACTGGTAACAGTCTAAAAGAATAAAGCAATAAAGCCAAGAAAGTCAATACTGATGCTCACATTTCAATAAATAAGAACATAGGAAAACCAAAGAAAGATTCACAGACCTGACCCCTGGGACTTAATAAGGAGTGAAAATAAAAACAGGGTTCCTCATTGGCCAAGCAAAATACTCTCAGTTGCATGTGAGTCAAGGGGTTCAAGCAAGGAAACTCTGGCAAAGGGTTCCTGATTTAGTAAGGTACAGTACAGGGAACTTCAGGACTTGGGATTTCCATCCTCAAAGTAGGATTTATGAGATCTACAGCGTCTGGCCACCAGGGGCATCAATGAGAGAAGATCCTGGGATTAGAGTGTTAACTGCTGTGTTCCTGTGTATTAGAGGCCCACAACTGATGCCAAAGTTGCTAAAGCTCCAAAAATTGTGTCAGTTGAAGCCAGAGCACAGCTGTAATTACGTTTCAAGATTTTCAGCCAACATTGGTCCATCATAGGGGGTCGGGGGTCAACCAGTTAATTGTTTAGCATTTAAGTGCCGCAGCACGTAGAATTTGACTTAATTTGGTTCTATTTTTAGGTCCTCAGAGAAGATCCAGGAAATGTAATATAGGACTGGTAAAGGTAATGGGGAACTGACAGCCTAGGACTCTCTGCATTGTAGCATGAACTGTCTTCCAAAAGGGGTCTGTCACTGGGCAGTTCCAGAGAATATGAAAATGGGAGCTGATCCCCCCCACACTGTCGCCAGCAAGTGTCCAAATAGGTAGTGCCAAAATGTTTCGCAAGTGTGGGGGTACAGAAATACCACACCAAAATGCTCCAGTGAAACTCCCTTCAGGTCTGGGAGGCAGTGACCACCCAGCCCATCTTTAACCGGCATTCTCAATGTTCTAAAGAGATACTCAGCCCCAATTCCCTCTCCCATGTACCCCACAAGGTATATGTTGGCTGATTCTATGATGTAGTTAAAATTCGGTAAAGATTTGAAATTCCAGCCAATAAAAATGATATTCCAGACTGAACTGTGGTCTCTTGATTTGAAGCAAGAGCTGCTGGTGCATTTTATATAATACATATATATATATATATATATATATATATATATATATACACACACACACACACACACACACACACACATATATTCATGGCAAAAAATCTGTTTAATGCATCAGTTAGAGTTGTTCTACAGTGACAAAAGAGAGGAAATTCGGTGTTAGGGTTGAACACCCTAACTGCACATTCCACCACCACCGCACACACACATACATGAAAGTAGGGGAAACACCAAGGCAATACAACCAATCACACACAACCAGCAGGAGGTGTATACCTGTAGGAAGTGGATAAATCCAACTTCAGGTATCATACATTATTTACAAAGTTGTTCTACAAAGTTAGTTCACATAAAGGTGAACCAAACTGGCAGTAGCGAAAACAGTGTACCTCGCTTTGTTTTCAACATATGGGTGGTGAAAGGCATCATGGGTGCCGCAGTGTTAGTCTATGGCAAATTGCTAAATTTTGGAACAGTGTAACTTTGTCATCCTTAAGTATTTTAGCACAAAAGCAGGAAAGGGCACATCTGTGGGACCAGGTTTTGCTACTCTGCAAATTTCAGCCCAAAGGACCCAACCGTTTGCTTGCAGGATGATGGAAAAGATACTAACATACTAAAATGCCAGCAGAATAGGCCTAACGGTCTTTCGTGTCTGCTCGTTTGGTCAGCCCCCACCCTGGGTGCTGACCTTGCTGTCCCCTTCGCCTTCTCTGGCTTCTCCCTTCCCAGTTCCGGATATTCTTGCTGCATTGGATTTGCTTCCAGAACCCTTCCCTGTACCTGTCCCACCCCTCTTGAACCCTCCACTGTCTCTGCCTCCACCAGCCCCCTAGGCAGTGCATTCCATGGCTCCACCACCCTCTCAGTGAAGTAGCACCTCCTCCTTTCTCCCCTGAATCTTCCCCCTTCAGCATCCACCCATGCCCTCTAGTGGCCCTTCCTCCTTCCTTCGAAGCACCCTGACTGTTCTTCCCCTATTTACCCTCTTCATGTACCTGAAGACCTCTATCATGTCCCCGGTCCCTTCTCTCTTCCAATGTGTACATATTTAGCTCTTCGAGCCTCTCCTCATAGGTCCTGTCCCCAAGCCCCAAATCATTTTGTTGCCCTCCTGGACCCTCTCCAGGAGGATAATGTCCCTCTTAAGTGTGGCTCCAAAACTGCACGCAGTACTCAAGGTGCGGCCTAACCAAGAAGTTATACAGAGGGAGTATCACTCTCCTTCTGGAGGTGATCCCTCTAGCGATGCATCCCAGCATTCTGTTGGCCTTGGCTGCCCCTCCTACAAGTCTCAGAGTTGTTCATCTTGACATCCACCACCACCCCAGGTCCCTCTCAGCCATCGAGACTTGTAGCATTCTCCCAGGGTGTACACTTGGCCTGGGTTTCTGGCCTCAGGTGGAGTACCTGCATTTCCCGCATTAAACCTCAGCTTCCACTTTTTAGACCATCTTTCCAGAGCCTCCAGGTCCCCTGTAGGGCCACACTCTCCCTCCCCATCCACCACCTCCCCCAGTTTGAGTCATCCAAAGAGACTCATCTCACTCCTGATTCTGTCCTTATGGTCAGAGATGTAGGCGTTGGAACAGAAGGGGCCCAAGGACTGATCCTGTAGGACCCACTAATGACTCTCCTTGGGGATGAGACTATCCCGCCAACTACGACCCTCTGGGTCCGGTCCTGGAGCCAATTGCCTATCCATCTGATCATCTGGTTCCCCACCCCCATTTCTCCAGCTTATCCAAGAGGCCCACTTGAGGAACAGAGTCAAATGCCTTGCTGAAGTCTAGAAAGAGGACGTCCACTGGTCTACCCAAGTCCAAGGCACTAGTCACCCAGTCATAGAACTCCACCAGGTTTGTCTGACATGATTTCCCCAGGATGAATCCATGCTGTCTATCATCCAGGCACCCTGACTTATGCAGGTCCCCCCCAGCCTCTCCTTGACAATGCCCTCCATCACCTTGCCCACCACCGATGTCAGGCTGACAGGCCTGTAGTTCCCTGCCACCTCCCTTGATCCCCCTTGTGGATAGGCACTATATGCGCCACCTTCAGTCTTGGGGCACCCACCCTGACCTCAGAGAGATGGTGAAAAGCTCACCAGGGTTTCGCCAGGACATCCCAAGTTCCTTCAGCACTCTGGGATGTAATTTATCCGCCCCGTGTTTTCTCCGTCTTAAGGGAGCTGAGGGCTTCCCTCATTCTCTCTGCTGTGATTTCCACTCCGCACCTCTTCTCCTGCTTGTGCCTCCCCCATCTGCCAGTGATGCCTCCTTTCCCCAGACCCGCTGATCGGTAAGGGTCCCCCCAGTATCTCTGTCTCCTCCCATGTAGATGCAGCACCCATTTTCCTTGGTGAAAACTGAGGTGAAGTACTCATTTAGTACCTCAGCTCTGCTTCCCGGTCTTGTGCCCATCTCTCCCTGATTTAATCCTGCTAATCTGCCCCTTCACCCTTCATTTTTCCCAATGTATCTAAAGAACCCTTTTTCCTCTCCTAATTTCCTGGCCAGGTTCTGCTCCTTCCTTGCCTTAGCCGCCTCACCACCCTAGTGGCCCTTCTAGCCATCAGGCTTGTACTCTATCCCTTTCTACCTTGAGCACTTGAATTGCCCATAGGCTGCTCTTCCCCGCACCACCCTCCTGGACCTCCCAAGATGTGCAGTCATTAGAGCATACTTCGAAAATACTTTTGCAAACACGAAAGTGTCACAAATGGAAGACATGAAAGTGTCACATTTGCAAAAGCATATAAAATGGTGTTGCAAAATACTGTCGCAAACATGAAAGTGTCGCAAATGCATAGCACAACACTGTCGCTTTTGCGAAAGTGATTTTCGAAAGAATTTAAGGGAATGTGCAAAATCTTGTTTTGGATCTTGCGAACACCAAAATACCATGTGTGCAGTCTGTGTTGTGTGTTGGTGGCAGCGTATGGCCCAAGCTGTCCAGTTGTCCATAGTAATATGTGTTTTGCAGTGCATTGACTGTCCGGGATCAGGGATAGCAGTGATTACCCCATGCCACAGCCCGATGGGAGCATGGGTGTATGGTTTTGTGGTTTAGATAGCTGTATGTGTCAGTGTCAGTGGCTCAGAAGGTAGCACACTCGCCTTTGAGGCCAGGAGATCAGAGGGCTGTGGGTTCAGTTCCTGCATCTGGCACTTGGGTTAATATCCCAATACTGACACTGTAGTGCAGCATGAGAGGGGTGCTGTACTTCTGAGGTGTCGTCTTTCGGATGAGACGTTAAACTGAGGTCCCATCTGCCTGGATTGGTGGTAGTTCAGGTGGATGTTAAAGATCCCATGGCACTTATCGAAAAGAGTAGGGGAATTTCCCCGGTGTCCTGGCCAAATTTCCCTCATTCACTAAAAATACCACAAACAGCTTAATCTGGTTCAAGGTCAGTTGGCATTCATCTGTATCCCCCTCTCCCTGGGTTGTGCCTGAAAATAGGCAGGATTTGTCTAGTGCACTTACCCGGTCAACAAAAACTAAATAAATAATGTTATTTCTGTTACCTGCTGCTGGTTGTGTGTGATTGGTTGTGTTGCCTTGGTCCTTCCCCTACTTGCATGTGTGTCTGTGTGTGTGTGTGTGTGTGTGTGTGTGTGTAGGTGATGGGGTGGAGGGGAGGAATGTGCAGTTAGGATTTTCAACCCTAACACTGAATTTTCTCACTTTTGTCGCTGTGGAACAACCCTAACTAATGCATTAAATGGATTTTTTTGCCATGAATGTACCTTCTTTTTGAGAATGTGCACTATAAATAGTGAATGGAATGTAGTGCTGGGAGCGCGGGGCCATGAGAATTTTAGTTACTTTGCTGTGCAAAAACTGTATGACTGACTGAAATAAAAATTGATAAATGAAGACATGTACCATAGCACACCATGTGTCTAGAATTGTGTGTACATCCATGCAACGGTCACCCAGTGCCATGAGCAAACAACGTAACATGCACAATTCAGCAACCATGAGTGCCAGTGACCTGAGCATTGTCACAGTCAAAGATGTATTATTAATCTTTGTCCATTCCAAATGCCAGGCAAATCGGACACACGGTTCAGAAGTTATTGAAGCATAATGAGCCAATTTTTCATTCATCGGAGTGGTATAATTCTGCACCTGTAAACGCTGTGCACACTAAACCACTGCAAGGCACCTACATACCACTAGGGCAACCTACAAAGGCACCAACATACCACTAGGGCAACCTACGCTATAAATTTCAGGCCAATAACACCATGCAGGATGCTATGCACAAAACATTAACTGTGTCACGCAGTATCTCCACAGCAAAGAATGTTTCCAAAATGCAAACATCATTATTCACATTCCTAGGACAGCCACTCAACACCCTCCAAATTTCCTGTGAAAAGACCAAACCATTCCAGAGATATTATATTTTTAAGTTTCTGCACCTTTAAGAACTCTTCCACCACAAAATGGCGGAAATCACGGCCAAAAATGTGCTAAAATGGCAGAACTAGCAACTGAAAAATCAGTGCCTGTGAAGCGGGGCAACTTCAAATGGCAGTAACTCTGGAACGGAGAAACATTTTTTCACCAAACAAAAACTTACATGCTCCTTGAACACAGGTCTTTCTACTTGGCAAGTTGCAGATCAATCAACCACACACTGGCTGCACTATGAAACTGCGCAGGAGTACCCTAAATAAAATTTTTTCCACTTCGCTACACAAGAACCATATATCCGACAGATCCAAAAATTGTTAAAAGAAGTCATGTACCATAGCACACCGTGTGCCCAGAATTGTATGTACATCCGTTCAATGGTCGCACAGCACCACAAGCAAATAGCGTAACAAGCACAATTGAGCAACCGTAAGTGCCAGTGACCCCAACATTTTCACAGTCAAAGATGTATTGCAAATCTTTGTACATTCCAAATGCTAGGCAAATCGGACATATGGTTCACAAGTTATTGAAGCGTAATGAACTAAATTTTAATTCGTCGGAATGGCATAATTCTGTACTGTTAATGTTTTTCACACCAAACCACTGCAAGGCACCTCCCTACCACTAGGGCTACCTACGTGATACATTTAAAGCCAGTAATACCATGTAGAATGCTATACACAAAACGTTAAATGTGTCACACAGTATCTCTGTAGCAAATTATTTTTCCAACATGTAAACAGCATCATTCACATCCACAGGACATCCACTCAACACCCTCCAAATTTCATGTGAAAAGACCAAACCATTCCAGAGATATGCAATTTTTAAGTTTCTGCACCTTTAAGAAGCCTTCCACCACAAAATGGCGGAAATCGCGGCCAAAAATGCACTAAAATGGTGGAACTGGCTGCCAAAAAATCAGTACCTGCCAAGTCGGGCAACTTCAAATGGCAATAACTCTGGAACAGAACAACATTTGTTCACCAAACTGGCATGTTCCTTGAACAAAGGTCTTTCTACGTGTCAAGTTTCAGACCAATCAACCACACACTGGCTGCACTATGCGTCGCAGAAGACAGTGCAGAAAAAAAGAAACATAATGTTTTGCACTGCACTATTCAAATGCAAAAACACAAATGGTAACATTAATGCAAATGGTGATGGAAACAGTGAGGTAAAAGAAAAGAGTAATACTAATGGTAATGCAAACGCAAGCACAAACGGTAACACACACATGGTGATGCAAATGGAAATGATAACGCAAACTGTAAGAGAAACACAAGCACAAATGTAAATGAAAACAGAGATGGTAATGCAAATGCTAACAGCAACAGAAACACAAACGGAAATGAAAATGGTCACGCAAACGCCAATGGCAATGCAAATGGTAATGGAAATGCAAACGCTAACACAAACAGAAACACAAATGGTAATAGCAATGGCGACGCAGAAGCAAACAGTAATGCACTCGACAATGTAAACGCTACCGAAAATGCAAACGCTAAGGCCAACAGAAACACAATGCAAATGGTAACGAACACGCAAATGGTAACAGTAATGCAATTGGAAATGAAACATAGAAACATAGACTTTGACGGCAGATAAGGACCGCTAGGCCCATCTAGTCTGCCCATTAATTAAATGCAGACAGTTATGGTAACACCAACGATGATGCCAAAGGAGACACTAACACAAACGGAAATGCAAACGCAAGTGTGCACGCAAACACAAATGGTAACGCACACGATCATGGTGACACAATTGGAAATGCAAACACTTACAGTATCACCAACGATAACGTCAAAGGAAAGATAAATGCAATCGCAAGCACATACGCAGATGCAAATGGTAACGCACACGTGACGCAAAAGTAAATGCAAACAAAAACAGTAATGGAAATGCAAAGGGTAACAGTAACGCAAACACAAACGCAAAGGGTAACGCACATGGTGACGTAAACGCTAATGCAAACAGTTACGGAAACGCCAGCAGAAACACTAACGGTAACAGTAACACAAAAATGCACACCCTTTTGTTTCCCAAAAAGGTGCATTCAGAAACACAGTGAATACAAAGAATGTATGCATAATACTGGCCCTCGGAGCAGAAAATGAGCACTTGGAATACTAAATTCCTTATATCTCAGTAACCGTACAATGTAGAAAAAAATTTAAAATCTCATATTATTTATGACTTTCCAGGCTAGTTTTGCGCTTAGCCCCCTCCCCCCAAGTAGGAGCTTAGCATTCTTCTGACGAAAAGTCCGTTTCTCAAAGCGTTTTCAAGATACGTGCCCCGAAAGGTGCGGCGGATGCAGTAATGTTAACCTCTGGGAAAAACTGTCAATTTCAGAGTGCTGTAACTTTTCAGTCCTCTAATATTTTGTCACCAAACCACCAAAAGGCACATCTGTGGGATCTTGGCTTTCTTCCCTCAACATTTCAGCCCAAAAGACCAAACCGTTCTTTTGCAGCAGGGTGGCAAAGATTTCCTACTATTTTGGGCATAGTGTCGCAAAGTAGTGTCGCAAATCACGACACTTTCACAAATAAAATCATGAAAGTGTCGTACATTCGAAAGTACTTTGTTACACTACTGTTTGCAAAAAATTAAAAAACATATTTCTGGGGTGTTTTACCCCCCAAAAAAGACATGGCTAGCATCCTCAGGTCTCGACTAGGTGAACACAATAAGAATTGTGTCCCTAGAGGGTCCCAATTTTAAACGCCAAGCATTTCTCTAACCACTAGCTGAAAACAAGATGGCTTATTTGCGACACTACAAAGGTAATTTGCAAATGTAAAAAGTGCATTTGTGACATTTTTGAATATTTTAACTTTTCCCATTGACTATAATGGGGAACAGTTGTTTTTGAATAACTTTGAACTGTTTAATATTTTTTCACAAAGTCTTCGAAAGGCACATCGAGGACCCCGGCTGCATGCTCCCTTAAGGTTTTGGACTGGTCACACAAACTGTGTGACCTGTAGGCACGAACAAAAAAACCCACAAAAACACGTAATTTGTGCATTTTTTGGCGCTCTGTAGCTCCGCAACCATACATCCAATCATTACAAAAGTGGCAGATCCACAAATCTATGCTAATAGGCTGAGCATTCCAAATTTCAGGCAACTCTGTTGTACAGTGGCAAAGTTATTAAGCTGCCAAATTTTTGATTTAACCTTAAATGGGGTACTCAACCCTAACTATAGTGGCACTATCTTGCCACTATTCTATATATATATATATATAAGAGACAAAGAACTCTCAGGCGTAAACACTGAGGCAGGTTTTTCAGTAAGAGTTATAGTTGTTACAAAATAATTGCTCCCTCACACGATCATGGTTGCATAACAACACAGATCGTGTTGGTCTGCAGCAGACTAGCATGGTGCCGAGTTCTCACAGTTTGCAAAAGGCGCAACAGAACATAAACACGTGTTTCGCCCTACCAGGACTCATCAGCATGCCTCGTCTGTTTGACACCCCAGTGGAATGAACCAGCTACCCCTAAGGCAGTGTGCCTGGGATATAGGGTGTCTATGTCTTCTGTTAGCACCCTTTGCAAACTGTGTGAGAGGCCTTTCGGCACCATGCAATTCTACTTAAAGTTGGACCAGCATAACATTCTGTGGTGATTTGCATATGCAGCCCATGATGCTTTGCATTGTGGGGCATGTGTGATTTTGTATTTTCTTGAAACTTGGCTTCCCAGCCAAATGCCCTTTGGGGTAACCCTTGCCTCAGTGTTTACACAAGAGGTCTTTTGTCTTTAAATAGTTTTTATTTTAATGGGTTCACTACAATATATCCCAGGCACACTGCCTTAGGGGTAGCTGGTTCATTCCACTGGGGTGTCAAACAGGCAGAGCATACTGATGAGTCCTGGTAGGGGCCGAAACACGTGTCTATCTTCTGTTAGCATCTTTGCAAACTGTGTGAGAGGCCTTTCGGCACCATACAATTCTGCTTAAAGTTGGACCAGCATAACATTCTGTGGTGATTTGCATATGCAGCCCATGATGCTTTGCATTGTGGGGGCATGTGTGATTATATATATATATATATATATATATATATATATAATATATATTCATTGTTAAAACATTTAATGCATCAGTTAGAGTTGATAGTACACTGACAAAAGTTTGGAAATTCAGTGTTAGGGTTACCAACCCCTACCACCCCATTCCCCAACCCACCCCCCACCGTCCACACACCAACAAGCATCAGGATGTGCGTTGGGTCGTCGGCCTAATTCTCATCCCATTTCATGTGTAAACAAACTAAGGTGGTGCAGTATAGGAGAATGGAGTGAAGGTTAGGCAAGATGACCCCAACGCACACCTGAATGCCTGTTGGTATGTGGAGGGGGTGGTGGGGATGAGGTGGTAAAGGTTGGTAATGCATTAACTAAGTGTTTTGCAATGACTTTCCCTTCTTTTTGAGAAAGTCTAATGTAACTGGTATATGGTTGTGGGACTGTGGGCCCTCTGGGCCCTGTTCTTCCCTCATACTGCCCATTTTTGCATACTGATATCCATAATGATTCTCCCAATTTTTTTTTAAACTTTATTTATTTATTGAAATTTTGTTGTCACAACACGACAAACAAGCACATACCAAACATTTAACATTAACTAATACAGACAGTGCCTTTTTGTACATACGAACATACGAAATTTGCCAGCAGATAAAGGCCTAGAGGTCTATCAAGTCTGCTCGAATGTGCAGCTAGCACCCCTTATTCTGCAGCTGCCCCTCCCTTCCACCCTTCCCCTTCATTAACCCTCCCCCTTGTCCTGTCCCATCCTCGTTTGAAGCAGTCCACTGTTCTAATGCATACCACTTCAGCAGGTAATGCATTCCACCCAGCCACCACCCTCTCTGTAAAACGTGTCTCCTCATCTCCCTCCTGAACCTTCCTCGCTCCAGTCTCATATCATGGCCCCTGGTGGCCCTCCCTTCCCTTACTTTGAACAGCCCCTCTGTACCCATCTTGTTTATTCCTTTCATGAATTTAAAGGTTTCAATCATGTCACCCCTGTCTCTCCTCTCCTCTAGTGAGTACATGTTCAACTCCTTCAGCCTCCTCTCATATGATAAGTCCCCCAGCCCCTTGATCATCTTTGTCATTCTGCGCTGTACCCCCTCCAGTAACTTAATGTCCCTCTTCAGATATGGACGCCAGTACTGCACGCAGTACTCCAGGTGTGGTCTAACTAATGACCTATACAGTGGCAGAATCACCTCCTCCTCCCGAGGATATACCCTTGCAATACAACCAAGCATTTTGTCGGCCTCTTGCAGCTGCCTTCTTACATTGTGCTGAGTTGTTCATTGACCCTGTAATGAGCACACCCAGATCCTTCTCCTCCTCTGTCTGGGCTAGCTGCACTCTCCCTAGCTAGTAACTCCTCCTTGGGTTCTTCATCCCAAAATGCAGCACCTTGCACTTTTTGGCATTAAAGCCCAGTTGCCAGGTGTCTGACCAGGTTTCAAGCTTTGTCAGATCATCCTGCAACCCCTGCCATCCCCCTAGGTCATCCACCACCGCACCTACCTTGGTATCATCAGCAAACAGACTGATCTTGCTCTTGATTCCCATGATATGTCTGCAATGAACATCCCAAACAACACTGGTCCCAACACCGAGCCCTGTGGAACACCGCTCGTCACTGCCCTTGGGTGTGAGAGCTCCCCACCCACCACCACCCTCTGTTGCCTTTCCTGCAACCAGTTTCCCACACACCTCACCAGCTTTGCACCCGCCCTGTGCTTATTAACTTCCTTCCCAGCCTTCCATGTGGCACTGAGTCGAATGCCTTACTGAAGTCCAGACAGGACATCCACTGCATGGCTCCTGTCCAGTTGCCTCAGTTACCCAGTCATAGAACTCGACCAGGTTGGTTTGGCAGGATCTGCCACGCATGAAGCCATGCTGTCTGCTGTCCGCAGTCCTTTGGCCTCTAGGGAGGGCCACCAGCCTCCTTCAGGATAGTCTCCATTAGCTTACCCATGATGGATGTGAGGTTCACTGGTCTGTAGTTTCCCGGTTCATCCTTGGGGCCACTCTTGTGGAGGGGCACCACATGAGCCATTCTCCAGTCCTGAGGTACACACCCCGAATGTAGTGAGGCATTAAATAGGTTTGCCAAAGGTCCTGCAAGGACCTCTTCCAGCTCCTTCAGTACCTTGGGGTGGATGCCATCTGGGCCTGGTGCCTTGTCCACCCTCAGTGCCTTCAAACCCTCTCGAACTCTGCTCTCCATGATTTCCCATCTGTCACCACTTCCCACCCTGCTTCTGCCATCTCTCCCACCTTGGGTGTCACCCCCCTCTTCTCTTTAGTAAATACTGAGCAGAAGTACTCATTTAGTGCTACCGCCTTATCGCACCCTGCTTCCACCCAACCCCCCTCATTCCTAATCCTTACTATGTGGTCCTTACAGCTCCTTTTCTCCCTGATATACTTAAAGAAGTCCTTCTTCCCCTTCTTAATGCCTTGTGCCAACCTGAGTTCCGAGGATGTTTTGGCTCCCTACTGCCCTTGTCACCTCCTTCGATTCTGTCGAGTACTCCTCCCTGTCCCCCCCTCCCTGTTTTCTTGTACTTCCTAAAGGCAGCTCTTTTCCTCCTTACCTTTTCCATGACCTCCTTGCTCAACCAGATCTGTTTCTTAGCCCTAGCCTTCATGCTCTGGGCTTTGCAGCAGGTTTTGAAAGATTATAGAAGTTCATCAGGAGCCGAGGATTTAGTGCAACTTCACGCCTAAGCTCATAACTCTTTTAACCTGTAGTCAGCACATGTCATACATTACGTCAACCCAAATCATTAGAATCAAACCGATCGCTCAATACAATAAATAATAGTTGTGCAAGGTTACAGCCAACAGATGTCCTAGGGTTAAAGTTAATATTCATTTGAGACTTTCCAAACCTTCGCTTCAGTAATTAGTAAGTTAGCCTATTAAAGCTTCACCATCAGGTCCTCCCATAAGGTATAAATTCAGGTCTCTGTGGTACAATGTAAGTAACCCATCTCCTCCAAAGAAGTTCAAATTGTGGCTGTCTAATTAAGGGTGGCCGTAAGACTCTCCATCTTATACAAATCTATCATAAGATCATGCCAATGGTCCTTGGTGATTTTATTGTTAGTAAGCCATCATTTTGCAATCACTTTTTGTGCTGCTAAAAGCATGATTTTCAACAACTTAGCTGTCTTTGTACCCCTATGTCCAGGAGGCAGGTCCAAAAAAAAAAAAAATAAACTGTAGGGGTTGAGTCAAGGTTTGGGTCAAAGACAGCATGTATAGCTATTTGTAATTCTTGGAGAAAAGTGGCCAAGGAGGGACATCCCCACAAAATATGTACAAGAGTCGCCGGGGAGTGGCCACAGCCCCTCCAACAGGACAAGGACTGTTCTTTTCCATAATTCCCTGTTATTGCCAGAGTCCTAAAGTGTCTAGAGAACACTTTCCAAGAGAACTCTCTCCAACTCCTGGCAGCCACCCCTCAATGTATCCTCTTTAAGGCCCCAGTCCAAACCATCTTGGGTATTGGCATACCCAGGTCCTGTGCCCAAGCTCTCCTGATTGTCTGCGGGGTGTCTTCCTTCAGCAGAGAAGGGCCTTATACAAGCAAGAAATTATTTTTCCCTGTGGTGCTCAGTTCTCTAATGCCTCTTTTATTAGGAATACAGTGTTTTTTTGGAGGGGGGGCAGCCTCCCAGGAGGGGAGACCAAGAGATTGGATATAATCCCTGGCCTGGAAATATCTGCACCTGTCTTGTCAGGCGAGTCCATATTGAACCACCAACTCCTGAAAGGATCGTATTCCCCCTACTCCCAGAAAGTGCCAGACTAAGAAGAGACCCTTCCCCTCCCACTGGCGGAAACCCGAGTCCCATCTGGCCGGGACAAAGGCCTGTTCATATGCGAATACTTTTAAAAGGGACCTCAACTTCTTTTTTTTTGCTTTATCTATTTATGCGCCTCCCACACACACCCCGACCAGCCACTCTTTCGGAGTGCCAATGCCTTCATGCCTCCCTCCAACCTCCTGCCATCTACTCCCAGTCCCAATTGCAGCCTACCTTGGGTAGCCCGGCATATCCCTATACTGGGAGGGTCCCTCTCTTCCAGGGGGGATTGGCCTTATGGCCGACCTTTGCATTCCAGGTGCTGCGGGGCTGGATCCGGGCTGGCTCCGGGGCTTTGGGTGGCAGGGGCGCAGGCGTTCATCATCCAGTCGGCTGGGGGCATAATTTTCCATTTTTTTTCTGTGCCCCAGCTATCGCAGTTCTCGGCCTTGCATAAGCAAGCAGGGTATTCCTGGGGCGGGGGCGTGCCGTGGGCGTGTCAAGGCCACACGTCCCCAAGCTCACCACCAATCTGCCCACAGGTCCCCGGGCAAATCCCACCCCCCCCGGGAGGGAAGCGTCCAATGGATGCTTGTAGAACCCCTCCCTTGCCGGTCTCCGCTCCTGGTATCCAGGCTCGGGGCGTGAACCCGGGTCGCCAGCGTGCCGAGCAAACCCCTTTGCTCAGCGCCATGGAGAAGGCTACCTCCACTTCTTTAATGATTTATCTTCCAACACCTCCTGCCAGTTCTTTAATGTGTATACTGTATATGGATTCCCAATTCTCAATTGGGCAGAAGTCTCCCCAATAGCCAGGAGAAGTCTATTCAAATTCGGGAAACCCCCTATTTCCAGAGTTTTCTATTTGGCCATATATTCAGTGAATAACCAATAAAACACTCTGCATAGTTCTGAGGCTATATGATACCATTTTAAATTAGGAAGGGAGAGTCCCCCCCTCTTCCTATGGGATCTGCAGAACTGAGAGACAAATTCTGGGTCTCAGAGGTCCCTAAATAAAGCGAGAAATTCCCATTTATCCTGTTAAAGTATGTGTTGGGAATATGTACTGGTAGAGTCTGTGATAAGTACAGGAATCTAGGGAGTAAAACCATTTTTACTACTTCAATTTTTTGAATGAATGGGATGGGTACAAGGGCCCATCTCTCCAAATCTCCCTTTAGTTTTTCTAAAATAAGAGCATAATTGAGTTGGAAAAGCTGAGTATTATTCACAGACAGATAAACTCCTACATATTTGAGATATCCTCTGTCCCTTTTGAAGGGGAAGACATCTTTTATTTTATCAGTTGGGAACTATGAGACTGCCAATACTTCTATTTTATTGGTATTGACCCTATAGCCGGCTAGTTGTCTGAATTCCTTTAATGTGTCCCATAACGGGTTCAACCCCTGGTCTGGGTTTTTAAGCTAGATCAAAAGGTCGTCTGCATACAGGGCCAATTTAAAGAGTTTCTTCCTGAGCCTGCAGACCCTCTATCTCCTCTCTTTGTCTCAGAGCTTGTGCCAAATGCTCTCAATATAAAGCAAATAGGAGCAGGGAAAGGGGACATCCCTGTCTGGTACTCCGGAGCAACAATAATGGAACCGAGACTTCCTCATTTATTTTGCTATATGCCTTTGGATCAGAATAGATTTTACTAATGACTTCAATAAATGTGCAAGGGAATTCAAATGCTCCCAAAGTCTGCCCCAGAAAATTCCATGCCACCCGGTTAAAGGCCCTCTCTGCATCCAAACTCAACGAAGAAAGGGGGACCCTAACCGAGTGGCATGGTGCAGGAGGGCCAAGGTCCGCTTGATATTGTCTTGTGTCTGTTCGACTGGGAACAAAGCCCATCTGGTCAAAATCAATCAACCTAGGGAGAACCTCTTCCAAACATTTTGCTACAAGAGATGCATATAATTTATCATCTATATTTAATATAGATATAGGTCTATATGACTTGCACTGTGTTATATCTTTGGCCGGTTTCGGTAAACTAGTGATTACAGCATAGTTCCAGGTCTGGGGCAAGTCTTCTCCTTCCTGGGAGGCCTTGCAGACAGCCAATAAAGGTTTCTCCAGATCTTTCCTAAAAAATTAAAAAAATTCTGGTGTGTATCCATCAGGACCCAGGGCCTTACAGGATTCTAATGTAGCTATTGCTCTGGTTAACTCCAGTAAAGTGAATGGTTGATT
Source organism: Neoceratodus forsteri (assembly GCA_016271365.2). NCBI lineage: Eukaryota > Metazoa > Chordata > Ceratodontiformes > Ceratodontidae > Neoceratodus > Neoceratodus forsteri. The sequence goes on along the minus strand of CM028130.1, from coordinate 121,263,031 downwards.
TAATTTTGTCCTGAATTCAGGGGCTAGTTTCGGAAGTTTAAGCTTCATTAGGTAAGTCTGTATTTTGGAATCTTCTGCAGTTTTCTCCAGAGTGTATAGGAACCTATGGTATTCACTAAAAGATTCCAAGTTCTGATTGGGTTGCTTCCTCAGCGGGCCTTTTCTGGGATCTCTTATCTGTGATATTGTAGATTGAAGGGTCTGCTGCCACAATCGATGGGCAAGTAATCTAGTGGCCCTCGGCCCCATCTGATAATATTTGTGCCGAAGACGTTGTAACGCCTGCTCTGTTTTAGTATCAATAATTTCTTGAATTTGTTGTTTGGTTGTTTACAATAAGGGCCAAATAGTTCTGTCTCCCCCGGCATGGGCAACTTGATATTCATGCAGTTGTTTCTGGAGTTCTTCCAAGTTCTTAGTTTGTTGTTTTTTATATTGGGCTACATATTTAATCATTTCCCCCCCTTAACATCACTTTTATAGTATCCCACAATGTGAATCTAGTAATCTGTTCAGAATCATTATCCAGAATAATTTGGGTTATACGTTTCTTAATAAGCTCCATAAAGTCTTTTAGGCTCAACAAATAATTGTTGAACTTCCAAAGCGTTTGCCTAAAAGAGGATTCCCATTTGATTTTCAAGGAGAGGTAGGCATGGTCTGACAAAGTTGAGGGTGTGTGTGTACAATCTGTTATTTTATAGCGGTGTTCACCCGACACCAGAAAATGATCCAATCGGACGTAAGAGCCAGGTGGGGGGGGAATGTGTGTAGTCTCTTTGCCTGGTATGCTGAATTCTCCAGGCGTCTACCCTCCCAGTCCTACGTATGTAGTTCCTTATCAACTTACTGGCTGGGGTTTCCCTCCGGTATCCTGGGTTTGATGTATCCAGTTGTTCCATAGTCTGATTCAAATCCCCACCCACTATTAATGTCCCTTTATGCATTTCCTTAATTTTATGAGGTAGGACCCTTACTGTGGCAACTGTAGAGCACGGAGGGATATAAATTGAGACTAATGTTATTGGGGCGCCCTCTAGTGTTCCCACCAGAATAGCCAGTCATCCCTCCGGGTCATTGTATGTGGAGGCAACCTACAGTCGGGAGCCTCTGGTAATTAGTATAGCAGTATCTCGCCTTTTTCCCCTTCCATATGTTGAGGCCACCACTGGAGAAAATCCAAACTTTCCCAACTTATCATGCTCTAGTTTACTAAGATGCATCTCTTGTAAAAATATAGCAAAGGGAGAATATTTCTTGGGAGCCGACAGTACCCTCCGCCTCTTCACTGGGTTGTTTAACCCATTCACATTTTATAAAATAATAGTAACTTTCTGGCTCTCACCCATTTTTTGATAATAATGGGGAAACCGCTGATCGTAGTTTCTTATTTTCACCCAAGGTCTTATTATTTCCTAAATTTAGTTTGCCCCCAGATGTAATTTGATACTTCTTACTCTCAAATAGGCAACAGCACTCTTGGCTCTCCAGAATCACCACTTCTTCATTAGAATTCAATTTGTGATTATGGCATAAGTCTGTATAACTTCTGAAACCAAACAACAAAACTAACACATAATAATACCTGTAAGAAGGTACTCCCTACTGAGGCCAATCTAACACGAAGGCCACCATCAGAGAGGTAACTATATATAGTGTGAGCTCCAAGGTAGAGGCACCAAGAATTAGATGCCCTAGTGCTCCAGGCGTGCTGATGGTATTTGCAGTCTGCCTGAAACGGAGCATGAAAAGTCACATAAGTGGCTCGATTCCCCTGGACTCTTAAGAAAATGAGTCCCAGCCAGATGTACAGGCTGTAAATCTGTGCCGGCTTCAATGGGGAGTCTCGCATCTCCAGCCACAGACTCTACCCACAGTGACAGAAACGGTAAGAGCAAAGTCGAATGCATAGGCCCCCTTCTATTCATTTTATGTCCCAAGTTATTCTCCCCCCCTCAAACAAACGAGGGCTCCTCCCCACTATCCCTGTACGCTCTGTTTCTACCTGAAAAGGTACCCTCATTCAGCTTGTATATGAGGGGTTACCACTCGCCTCAAACTTTCTAGTAGCTGATAGAGTGCCTTTTCCCCTTTTTTTTTTTGGCAAGCCTAAGAAGCATACTCCTGATTCAGAAGTTCAAGCTGATCCCCCCTCCCCCATCTGTCTCCGTCTCCCATATTTTCAGCATTAGTTTCCCCATATTTTAATAAACCTAGGATTATGAGACTATAGTCAAAAAATCAGGTGATCAGGGAGAGAAGGTTTAAAGAGCAAAACCCATCCAAATCAACAAGTATGTGACCCTGCAGTCAATTAACGCGGTTTACAAACCGTAATTGTCCCCAAACAGTTCAACGTTTTGGTGAGGGTGGGTGACAGGGACTGCGGTCCTCCTTCTTTCTCTTGTCTGCTCATTGCATAATTCGAGTGACATCTTGCGCCAGGGATTTGGGCAGGGATCCAGGTTGCGATCTAGGAGGGTCATTGAAAACCACTGTCCAGGCGCTTGTTGTCAGGTTTATTTCCAGCCGCGCCATTTCCATGTCAGGCGGGGTTATCTTCCAATCCGACAACGATGACAAGAGATCCAGGAGTCCGTTGAAAATTTTGGGGCCTTCATCAAAATGAAGCTTGATTCTAGCTGGGTAAAGCAGTTGGCCTCGTAAGTTCTTCTTTTCATGGATTTCCTTCAAGACTGCCCTAGCTTTCTGCCATTCTGCCTGCGGGCATTTGAAAAATCCTTCTCAAAATATATGGGATGATTTTTATATTTTATATTTCTCAGCCTCCAGGCTTCTCGTAGCACCCACTCTTTACTCCGGTATTGGGACAATCTAATCACCCAGGATCATGGTCGGGCTGCTGAATTAGAGGGTTTAGGAATAAGGGAACGGTGTGCTCTGTCCAATGTAATGTCCAAATCTGTTGGAATTTCCATTACAGAATGAAGTACTTGCTGGATAAAATCTATGGGAGTAGGGAACCCCACCTCTGTTTCTTCTGGGATTCCATGTATTTGAAAATTATTCCTCCTGATGCCATTTTCCATATCCTCCATGCTGCCCTTTATTTCTTTATCTCTCTTAAGTAGGTACAGCAACATCCAATCATTTGAGTCCTGTGCATCTGAAACTTTATTGATTTTAGCAGTGTTTTCAGTTACTTTCTTGTCCATGATTCGGACATCCTGCCGTAGATCAGCTAAGGATGATTCTATTTTTTGGACCGAGTGTAATATTTTGCTCAAGTTCCTACCAGTTTTGCAGGACAGCAGAGAATCCTCAGTGTCTGATTCTTGAGATGACTCAGAGTTCGATCTAAGGCCTCACGGCCTGATTACCTGGCTCTCCATATCATCATCTAAGGTAAGTTGTTTTAATTTCGGTTGGTGCGGAGTCAATTTCGACCCTTTGGCTCTTGCTGTTTTGGCAGCCATCCCTTCTTGCTATCAATAGGAGAAATAGCAAGGGAATCTAGGATTTTGTCTGAGGATTGGTGAAGTTTTAAAATGGAGGGTACGGAGCTTGGAGACTACGCCGCGACCATTTCCAGAGCCTGAACCGGAAGTCGATTCTCCCTGTTTTTGATTATGGGGACATAGTCTACAATGCTGCATCCGAGTCCACCCTGGCCAGACTGGACCCACTCTTCTAGTCATTTCACTCTAGACTGTCCTCCTTCCACCCATCACTGCATCCTGTATCAGTCCCTGGGCTTTCCCTCTCTTGAGGCCCCTAGGCTGTCCCACTGCACTAGTATCACAGCTAAGTACTGATCCCAGTCCCTTCCCACCTACCTCTCTGCTGTGTTATCTGCCCCAACTACTTCAGTGTACCCACTGAGAAACAATGACACCAGGCTCCTAACTGTTCCCCGCATATCCATAGCCGCTGGCCAAGCTGCCTTCAGATATCACATGCCTACACTGTGGAACTCCCTCCACGGGAGCATTATACACGCCACCACATCCCATCACCTCAACTACCTACTCTGAGCTCAATTCTCCTCCCCCTGCTCTTGTAACTAACTATGCTGGCTAACAAAAGGCTACTTCTCCCACTCTCACTGCTCATCCTCTTGTATCATCACCTGTTACTAGTTCTGCCTATGCTTTGTATATAATATGTCAGTTGTGATTCCAATCGCTTTGTATTGTTTCTTGTTGCCGTGGTACCTGTACTGCATTTTCACCTTGTACCTCTGCTGAGCTACTGTATATTTACTATTGTATATGTACCGCCATGTTGATTGCTGTTGTTCTCTTATTTGCCTGTTGTACATTCCCTCTCCCCAGTCCCCCCAGGATGCATCTGGAATCGAGCAGTTGCCTGCTCAGTATGCCTTCCTGGTTAAACTCTTAAATAAATAAATAAATAAATAAATATGTGGGCGCATGGGCCCTCTGGGCCCTGCACTCCCACTCAGGACCTGCACTCCCTCACACTGCCCATTTTTTGCATAATGATTTGCATATGTGGGAGTGCAGGGCCCAGTCTAGAGACATACCACATCCATATAGTCATGAAAAGGAACCCTTGCAACACTAATTTGACAGAATCTCAGTAGCTGTAGCAACCAAGGGAAAAATCCCACTGCAGCTGTAATCATGGCTTCAAAACCTCCGCAAGGGCTTAGTCCACCTAAAAGTATACTAAGGTCACCACAGAGAAAAAATCCGTATTTTGAACCATTTTCGAGATACAGGTGTCAAAAAGTGTAGTGGGCACTGCAGTGTCATCCTATGGAAAAATTGGCAACTTTGGAGCACCAAAAGGCACATCTGTGTGACCAGGGATGCAAATTTCAGTCAAAAAAGTCCTAACCATTTTTTTGGCTATGAAATGGCAAAGAAACTGGCTCATTTGGGGCTTTAATTCAGCAACTTTCACAAAACTCCCATTGGTTAACATAGGCTACTTTCGCAAAACTAAACAGTAGTGTTGCAACACTACTGGTACTTTTGCAAAAGTAAAGGTAGTGTCGCAAAACTACTGGTACTTTTGCGAAAACTAAAGGTAGTGTTGCAACACTACCGGCACTTGTCTCACACACTTTCAAGATACAAGCTCTGAAAGGTGGCACAGACACTGATATCTCAGTAATGTTTTCCATAGATGCCTTTTGCTGGTTTACTGGAAAAAAATTATGTTAGTTCCATTGTAAATGCAGTGTAACGTAACTGGTATGTGGTTGCAGGGGTGCGGTCCCTCCGGGCCCTGCGCTCCCCTAACACTAAAAATGTTTGTGTAATGGTATACAAATATGAGAGTGAAAGCCCTCTGGGTCTGTGCTCCCACTTGCACATAAGTATGGGGACCTAACGCAGCCCTACAGACATGAAAATGAAGCCTTGGAACAATAATTTGCCAATATCTTAGTAACTGTAGCAGCTATGAAAATAATTCCACTTTGGTCATTTTCATGACTTTGAAACCTCCACCCATGCTTAGCTAAAAATCTGTATCTATAACTGTTTTAGAGATATGGGTGTAGAAAGGCGCAATGGGCGTTGGAATGTTATTCTATGGGGAATTTCACAAGAAAATTGCACAACAGACACTCGTAACACAGTGAATTTTTTAAATTTTTTAACTGAATTTTCAACATGGACTTTTTGGGACCTCCCCTCAAGATTACAGACACTGTGATTTCATTGATCTGTCCCGAAAGTTGATTTCACGTAGCGACTGCGTCATTCTGCGGCAGAAGTGCGAAAACATGTTTCATGAAGGATGTAAAAAATGACAACTGTCCTGTTCATATTGAGGTCTGAAAAAATGGCAATGTTGAAAATCTGGAGTTAAAATATTAACAATTGGCGAAGTTACAATCATGCGTAGGAACAGCGCAATGCACACTCGTAACGCAGTCATTTTTGGGAATTACTTTATCAAATTTTCAACATGGGCTTTCTGGGACCTCCCCTCATGAGCAGTGGCACTGTGATTGTGTTAATCCATCCCGAAAGTTGCTTTCACACAGTGACTGTGCCATTCTGCACCACAGGTGTGAAAACACATTTCGGACTGGATTTGAAAAATGACAGCTGCAGTGTTTAAAAGTAGATGTGAAAAAAAAATGGCAATGCTGAAAATCTGGAGTGAAAATATTAAAAACGGATGAAGTTACGAGTGTGTGTAGAAAATGCACAATGCACACTCGTAACTCAGTCATTTTGGGGATTTTTTGCACCAGATTTAGAACATGGACTTTTTGGGACCCCACCTCATGAACACTGGTGCTGTCATTTCATTAATTGGTCCCAAAAGGTGATTCCATACAGCAACCCCAAAATCATCTTTTGGGACAGAGTAATGAAATAACAGTGACTGTGTTCATGAGGTGGGATCCCAAGAACCCCATGTTGAAAATTTGGGTCCAAAATTCCTAAAATTGGCCAAGATAACTCCCCCCCCCCATTGGCTCCCATTATACGGCTTACCTTGATTCCTCAGATCGCAGTTTGGCTTTGAAGAGTGCAGACATGTCTCCGGTCCAGAGAAGATCATTGATCTCAACCTCTGGAGGGTAAGTATGGGTGAGGGGGGCACAGGGTGGTGGGTGCGCAGAGGGAGGGTGGGGAGACGATGAGGGATTGTTTTCTTTTTTGGAGGGTTAAAAAAAGACATCACGGGATGGTTTTCTTTATTTGCAGATTAAATTGATTTAAAAAAAAACAAACATTTGGCACACTGGGGTGGGCTCCCAGTGTGCCACTTCAGTTGGCGGGGGAACACTACCCGACTCAGGGATTGGGCACCACAGTGTTGGGATAAAAAGAACAGGCTTTGGGGGGAGGGCATCCAACACTGGGGGGGTATCCCAGTGTCAGAAACATGTAATATTAATAAATTGGCACACTGGGATGGGCTCCTAGTGTGCTACGTGAGTTTTTAACGGGGATGCATGCTGCTGACAGGGGGGTTGGGCACCCCGTCAGCTAAAAAAAGTGGGCTTGGGGAGGCAGCCAACACTGGTAGTGGGTATCCCAGTGTCAGAATAGAAAAAAATAGTAAAAAAAAAAATCTGGGCACACTGTAGTGGGCTCCCAGTGTGCCACATAAGTGCTTGGGGGGTGGTGGGAGGCATACCGACATGGGAATTGGGCACTCCATTGTCGGTGACTGTTTACACAAGTTTGATGCAGGATCCTGCATGGCAAATTTTGATGCAGGATTCTGCATCAAAGCCAAAAGACGTCAGGGGACAGTTTTCTTTATTTACTGCCCCCTTGGTATACACTGTCGGTTGTGTTTACCTGTTCAGGGGTAAGGCACACACTGGAGGCATCTGACCCACAGAAATACCATTTTCACAATCCTAATGTCAAAAATCGTGGAAGAAGCAGGTGCCACACTTTCACAAAAGTTGACACTTTTTTTTTCGAAAGTGCCAGATCCGTTTCTTCTGCAGTTTCTGACACTACAGGGGACTGATCATGAAAATGGCATTTCTGGGGGTCAGATTGAAAATCGTATGCCCCCAGTGTGTTCCTCAGCCCCCGATTAGGTAAACACAACTGACGGTGTTTACCTAGGGGCAGTAATCATTGAATTTCAGCCATTTTTGTCTGCCGCTAACTGAAAATTATGGCGGCAGCCTGAAAACAAATTGGCATAGCTTGGAAAACTTTAAAAGCAAAATTACTTTCATGAAAGCTTTTAAAAGCTTTTGAGCTGTACAAATCAAAACTGCCATCATAGAGGCAGCAAACCTTTGTGTGAAACAAATAAAGAAAACAAAACGGAGTAAAGAAACACTATGGTTCTCAAAAGAGGTGGTGAGAAAGGTTAAGGAGAAAAAGATAGCATTCAGGAAGGATAAGGAATCACAGAAGGAGAATGGGGGAACTGTATCAGCTAAAGCAGAAGGAAGCAGGGAAGGCAGTCAGAATAGCGAAGGTGCAAACCGAGGAAAAGATAGCCAACTCAGTTAAGAAGGGGGTAAAACCCTTTATAGGTACATCAGGGAGTGAAGGAAGACTAAGGGAGGATTACTGAAGCTTAATAAAGGGGAGGGAAGGTGGGCAGAGGGTGACAGTGAAAAGGCTGACACTTAGCAAGGTTGGAGGAATGGTCAAAAATATGGCAGCTTAGATTCAATGCAAAGAAATGCAAAGTAATGCACCTGGGAAACAAAAAAAACAGGCGAAGAGTGCACAACGGGGGAAGGGGGGCACTAACAACAACAAAAATGGAAAGGTACCTGGGGGGAGTCATATCAGATGGCCTTAAGGTAGGCAAGCAATGTGAGAAGGTAGTAATGAGAGCTGGGTGGATACTGGGATGCATAGGGAGAGGCATCACCAGTAGAAAACAGGAAGTTGTTATCCCTCTGTACAGACAGTTGAAGAGACCCCATCTGGAGTACTATGTGCAGTTCTGGAGACCCCATCTCCGCAAGGACATAGACAGGATGGAGGCGGTCTAGCGGAGGATAACTTAAATGGTGCAGGGTCTGCAACAGAAGCCATATGAAGAGAGACTCGGAGAGCTTAATAAGTATCCCCTTGAGGAAAGGAGGGAGAGGGGGGAGATGATAGAAACTTTCAAGTACCTCAAGGAAAACAACAAAGTCCAAGAGGGGAACATCTTTCAGAAAAAGAGATGTGCAAGAACAAGGGGTCACAACTTAAAGATATACAGGGAACAGCTCGGGGGCAACTTGAGGAAATATTGTTTCACGGAGAGAGTGGTGGACACATGGAACCACCTACCTGAGGAAGTTGTGGGGTCAAAAACAGTGGGGGAATTCAAGAATGCATGGGACAGCCATAAGTCAATTATAGTGGGGGGGGGTAGGAGGAAGTAGGCTGTTGGTTAACTAGAATCTGCAGTTTATCCAACAGGTAGGAAAATGAGCAGACTGGGTGGGCCAAGCAGTAATTACCTGCCATCAAAGTCTATGTTTCTATATATTATTCCCCATAGGCTGTAATTGGAAACTTTGAACTTTCATAACGTTTGAACAGATTAATATTTTTTCACCAAATCTTCAAAAGGCACTTCCTTGACCCAGTCCCCATAAACCCTGAAAATGTCAGACCAGTTGGACAAACCGTTCGAGCTGTAGTGAGCAAAGAATTCAAAAAAGTTGAGGATTTTTCACACTTTTCAAACCTCTGCAGCTCCGCAACCGAAAATCTGACCAGCATAAAACTTTTCAGATGCAGAGATCTATGGTACCACACCGCACTTCCAAAATTTCAGGCAGATCGCACAACCTGTTGTGAAGTTGTTAAAGTGCATAGAGGTGGCTATGCAACCCTAACTATACTGGCCCTACTGGGCCAGTATAATATGTGTGTGTATATATATATATATATATATATATGTGTGTGTGTGTGTGTGTATCCATACTGTCACATGATGGAAGGACTGGGAAGGGGACCTTATTTATTTGATTTATTTATTTTGAAAGTCGGATTTACAACCTTTGAGTCAGGGACTCATTTACAAAGGCACCTCGTCACAGGGAGGGTAGACATGATTGCAAAGTGAGATACAACAGTGGTAACATACAGGTGCGACACAGATAACAAAAACAGCACAATATAACAGTGGTTATGGGATAAAGTTGCATGCAGTAAATAGCAATCGTTTAAAAAAAGGGGGGGGAGCAGTCCAATGGACATTGTCAAGGCTATGGACAAGAACCGGGGAGGGACCCCAACATTAGGTTGATTATGGGTAACTACAGCTTCGGGCGCCAAAGAGGTGGTTATGGAGAGTGACTTTAAAGGGACCAATTTTGGTAGACTTAGTGACAGAGAGCGGAAGGGAGTTGAACCATGTCGGGGCACAATAGTGGAAGGACCTTTGGGCTAGGGAGGTCTTCATATGGGGCATCAGAAAGGTGGCCTTAACTGAGCTATGTGTGGCAACGGATGGGGAGGCAAGCCACAGGGATGCGGTGACCCCTGGGGGGGACAGTCCTAGCAGGGATTTTTTGGCAAGTAAGCAGGTTTGGTAGCGCAGGTACTCCTCCAATGTGAGCAGGTTGGCGGTGGAATAGAGCAGGCAAGTATGAGTGCGGAGGGATGCACCAGTCAGGAGCCTGCAGGCCTTGTTTATCGAGGTCTGGATTCTGGTGAGGGCAGTATTGTCAGCCGCAGCATAGATAGGTAGGCCATAGTCCACTAGGGACAGGACGGAGGAGTTGATGGCCAGTCGGAGAACTTTTTTTTTTTGTCAGTTTTTTCAAATTCTGTTTTTCTCCCACACCGCTGAACTCTCTCCAGCGACCCTACCTTGCCACACTCCCTACCTCCCTGCGTGATCCTACTGTGTCCTCCTCCGCTACTCCCCGGCACTGGGCATCCTCCTCTCCCGGGTCTAGCCTCCAGGGAAAGGTCGCCCCTGCCCAGGGCGCTCTTTCTATTAGTGTTGAGACACCGGGCCGGAGAGGGGAGGAAAGCGGAGAGGACTTCAGGCCCGACTACAGGAGTGTCAAATGCGGAGGGAAGGCGCCTTCACCTATCAGCGGCAAGGGTTTTTTTTCTTTATTTTCTACATTTCTTGGAGCCATAGCTCCACCCCTGGCGTACACCCTGCAACGCTACGTTCGGCTCACCCCCAGCCTCTGCCAGAGGGCGCTCATTGAGCAACCCGGAGCCCTAACCCACCCCGGGAAGAGAGCTGTCCTCCGGACGCTCAATCTCTCCCTACCCCCACCGATCCCCAGCCACTCAGGGCCATTCCCAAACCCGGGTCGCCTGTGTGGCGCGAGGAGTGGCGTCCAGGCCTGTTCCGGAAAGCGGTTTGGGAGAGGCAATCTCTGTGGCGATAGAGAAGGCCAATCAGAGAGTTTATGGCCGAGGACAGGGTATTGATGTGGGTGTGGAATGTAAGAGCCGAGTCGAAGGTGATGCCCAGGTACTTGTAGGATGACACCTGCTCGAGAGGGTGAGCATTACTGGGGAGAATGCAGAGGGGGTCATTTTTGCAAAGTTGGCCATTGAGGCCATTTCTTCCCGGAAGAGAGAAACCCTCCCAGCAGAGGGATATGCTGGGCTACTCAAGGTAGGCTGCAATGGGGAGATGGTGGAGGTGGCAGGAGGCTGGAGGGTGGTAGGACGGCACTGGCTTTCTGAAAGGGTGGCCGGTCAGGGTGGGGGTGGGAGGCACTTAAGAAAATGAAACAAAACTTGACTTCACATGATTTGCATTATAATTAATTTGCTTTGCTGATATTTGACATTCACATTTTCATAGCAGTTACACATAAAACTTTGTTGAGTATTACTGATGTGAATTACAGTCTTATACTACAGAGCTAATATTACTATCACTGATCATCACTTGATCATGCACAGGTGATCAAAAACCAATTTAGAGAGCAGGTCCTCATTTAGCACTTTAGTTCATGATTGTTCATATGCCCTGTATTAAAGTTTCATTCATGCCTTTTCAGTGTTGGTACTGTTTTTAAATGTAATTAGTTTAAGTTGAATGTCCCATGCCTGCAGTCACTGAAAAAAGTTACTTCCCTGCATCTGAGAAACTGGAAGTGCGAGTGACATCATTAAATGAATCCCAAAGCTGTGCAGAGTGAGTGTGGTTGCCATTAGCCACATGGTGTTTCTTGGCTGCTTGACTTAGTTTCCTCAGCAGGTAATTGTCTAACACCTCCAGATTCCTTGCTGTCTAATAGCACACTATAAAGGTGTCTTGAGAGATGTTTTTGCTACGAACTGGGGTGATGTATTTTGCTTGGATTTGCAATATTTATGTAACTTAATATTGTTGTATTTAGCATACATTCCCTTTGCAGCAATTCAATGTACAAAAGGGTTCTGTATGTTTTTATGAAATCAGACAGGTGCTGTGGTAGGCATTTTTGCTACATTTCTATGTGCTATGACCACTATTGTAGATCAGGTACAGTATCTGCAGGTTAAATTTTTTTATGCCAAGAGTTAATCATTAAAATGTGCACAGCGAATTGAGACAATGTAAGTGTTTATCATTTCAGACTGTGTTGCTGTCGGAGCAAATGCATGCACTGTGAAATTGCAGTGCTGATATACAGTAATGTGTACACGGGGGAGGGGGGCCTAATACACAAAAAGTTGCAAAGCACAGCACAAAAGCTTGCTTGCGCCTTGCAGTTGCCCAGGTGTCTAGGGTTGCTATTCTCAATCGGATAGCACACCTGCACTATCCGACTGAGACTAGGACCAGGTCAAGTCAGTGCTAACCCCATTAGTGCAAGTGGTAACCCCGCTAGTGCCACCCCAACATGGAGCCAGGAGTATGGTTCTGCAATGAATAGCACAGGAGCACTATTTCCATTTCACTAAACAGCCATGTAAATGAGCCCATTGGGCATGCAAGGCACTATGTGGCCATTGGAATGCTCATTATGGGCCCATTTACACAGGCTGCACTGGAGCTTAGTGCACCCCAGCTCCTGCCTCATATGCACCCCTGTTTCCCTTGTGCCTAGTGGTCCCACCCAATCCCATGCCCAACATACAGAACAATTTCCCTGGTGTCCACTGGTACCTCCCAATTTTTTTTTTTTATTTATTTAGTATCTGGGTGATCTCAAAAAGTCCAAATTAGTGGTGCCACCTCCAACACCTGTGAGGTGTCAGTAGATGTACCCCAGGAGTTTATACTGGGCCCTGTCCTCTTCAGCATCTTTGTGAATCACCTCCCTGATGCCTGCCCCACGTCTGAGATCCTGCTATATGCAGACGACACAGTGCTATTCTCATGAAACTCCTGCCAGGAAGCACTGACTAAGGAGTTGCAGAACAACTTTAACCTACTACAGGAATAGTTCAAGGATAGCATGCTGGTGCTCAATAGTAAAAAAAAAACCAAGACAATGCTCTTGGCCGGACGACAAAAGAAGAGGCCCACTGCACCTCTCTCAATTACCTGCAGCTCTCAAACCACCCTGGAGCAGGTAACTTCCTTCCGGTATCTTGGTCTCACCAAAGATGAGTCCCTATTGTTCGACGAACATATACACAATATTACCACGGTGGTCAATAGGAAACTAGGGGATCTGTACAGGCAGCGGTTCTGTCTTACTCCTGAGGCCAGGATACAGGCAGTCAGAGGTACAATCCTTCTAATCCTGGACTATGGGATTGTAGTCTATGGGGCCGCCACTGAAACTAGTCTGCTCAAAGTGTACGCCTCCTTAAATAAAGCCTGTAGGTTTGCGTTAGAGGCAGATGGCCTGTTGCATACATGTGAACTGTACATACGGACTGAATGGCTCCCACTTATGGACCGCAGTAAACTCTGTGCCTGCATCTTGGGACAGAAGGCCCTACTCAGACTTGCACTTCCCTCTATAGAAGCCTTATTCCATCCTGCTCCAGCTGAACATACCACAAGAAGTATTACCAAACATGCATTAGCTGTTCCATTGAGAAGAATTGCCTTGGGGAGACGAGTCTTTGCCATCAGGGCCCCTGCTTGGATAAATGAGCTACCAACCACCACCACAAGCCTTACCCAACTTGGGCCTTTCAGGTCCAAGCTAAGAGAGTCTACCCACCCTCCTGTACATTGCTTAATTAATTATGCTTAATTAATATGCCCTGGTGGCTAGTGGTCCCTACCTAACCCAATCCCCCATACTATCAAATAACACCATTCCCTGGTATCCAGTGTTCCCCCCATCCTGATCCCCTGTACAATAAATTGATACCATTCCCTGGTGTCTAGTAGATCCCCTACTCCAGTAGGTAGTGACCCCCATCCCAACGCCAAGCCAGCAACCTGTACAGCCCTCCTCGCTGCACCATGGGTGGCCACCAGCAGAGCTGTCAGTGAGCATGTACAAGGCTGGCCACTGACCAAGCTGTCAGTGAGCGTGTACTGTAACAGTATGTGCTCACTGACAGCTCAGTCGGTGGCTAGCCATGGTGGAGAGCTGAGGGCTGTGCCAGTCACCGGCTCAGGGTCGGGGTGGTGGAGCACTATCTGCTGGAGGGGTCCCTCTAGACAGCAGGAAATGGTATAATTTTATTGTATAGGGGATTGGTATGGGGGGACCACTGGATACCAAGGAATGGTGTTATTCAATATTATAGGAGATCTAGTTGGGGAGACCACCTGAATCCAGGGCATGTTAATTAATTAAAGATTGGGAATGGGTGCAGGTGTGGGGAGGGATCACTAGACACCAGGGAATATTACTAGAAGATAGGGCATGGGATCAGGTGGGGAGAGGGAGCACTAGACACCAGGGAAATGCTTCCTGTACATCGGGTGAAGGATCGGGTGGGGGGGCGGACCACTGGACACCAAGGAACTGTTTCTTTGTTATCAGGTGGAGGGTGGGACCACTGAACACCAGGGACTATTGTGCCGAGGGTCAGATGGGAGGGTTACCACAGTTCGCCAGCAACTAGGGTTGTGTGGTATTAAAATAAGTCTTGTTGGTGGTATTTTCTCCATGCAAGGACCGCTCAAAAGGCACTTGCACGGAGCAAATGCTTTGTGAATCAAACTGCACTGATATTCAGGTCCCCTCCACCTTACTGGCACCGTGCCTTCCTACACACTTTGCCCAAGCAAGCACAAACCCAGTTTTAGTGTGCAAACTGGGCTTCTGTGAGTAGCAATTTGGTGCAAAATCCAGTTTGCTCATACAAAAACAGGTTTGCGCACAGGCAATTGTGAATTCTGGTTGTGTTGTCTTCTTTTATATGTCACTTACTGCCATATTTTAATGGTTTTCTAACACTCTGTTTGTAATGTAATTTCTCCTTTTCAGGTGTCTCTCTAGAGCTGTATTTTTTGACATTTTTTGCTGCATTCTGTAGTGTTTTTTTCTGTTTACTAGAGACCCCAAGGCAGACCCGTTATGTGACTCTCATTTTCTGTGTGTTATCCTACATTCCCCCCCAAAAAAAGTTATCTGTATCTCATCATTCCATTTTTTAGCACACATCCTCCCATCAGCAAGTGCAAAAGCTAACTAAAGTATCTGTCCTTACCACTGTGTTTATCGTTTCCACCAGCCAACACAGAATTATTCACACATATCATTTCATGCATCCGCCTTTCGGATGAGACGTTAAACCGAGGTCCCATCTGCCTGGATTGGTGGTAGTTCAGGTGGATGTTAAAGATCCCATGGCACTTATCGAAAAGAGCAGGGGAATTTCCCCAGTGTCCAGGCCAAATTTCCCTCATTCACTAAAAATACTACCAACAGCTTAATCTGGTTCAAGGTCAGTTGGCATTCATCTGTATCCCCCTCCACCGGGTCGTGCCTGAAAATAGGCAGGATTTGTCTAGTGCACTTACCTGGTCAACAACAACTAAATAAATAAAATAAATAAATAAAATGCAGCAATCAAAGTGGGCCCCCTTCAACTTGGTGAGCAGTGGTATCTTCCAAAAGTATTGTCACCTAAATACTGAAATGGCAAACTCTGTATGATCATGCCTTGTTGTAATCCCCATATGAAGCATCCTTCAAAAATGCCCATAGGATAAACATCTGAGGGGGTGGTGTGTGGCAATTTGAAATACAGGGAACGTCAATAAAATCCAAACATAATCATCCACATCTAGCCAACATTGCCAGGGTTGTGTGGGGCTGGGTGAATAGTCTAACTGTTGAAGTCCTCCATTGGCATCACCAGGCTGTTTTTGGGGAGGCTAAAGCCCCCATAATGTAAGCTCAAGCCCCTCCAATCATTTTCCCTGAAAAATTTAAAGACTCACAGCTTCCCTTCTTGCCAAGGAAAAAAAGAAGCCATGGTTTAGAGTCAGCACTTTATAGCTCTACCACGTGGAGCGCACTTTCCTTCTTCTTTGCCTGGCCCTGGTCCTCCAGATCCCGCTGCAATCATTGGTGGTGCTAGTGGTAAAGGTCGGGGAGTTCTGCTCCCACCCGGTGCTTTGGTTGCCTCTGAACAGTGGCAGGGTGGAACTTTAGTGGTCCAGGTGCTGGTTTCCGCCCAGACACACTTTGCTGCTGCACCTCATGGTCCATCTGCCCAAACTAATCCCCTCTTGGTGAATGCTGCATGGACCACGATCAGCTAGGCATCCAGGTCTGTGACTGCAGTGGCACTAATATACTGTGGAAGGGAGGTAGGGAAGAGAGCTGAGCAGGGGAACTCCACCACCAATGACCACCAAAATGGATGCCTTCACTTCATTCGGGGGGTGGGCTACAGGAGAAGGACCACAGTCGGGGGTCATCTCAGGGAACTGGAGCAAGAAAGGGGTTCGAGGAACCCACAAAATAGATAAACATAAAAACAGAAAATTGTCAAAACTGAAGGCAGAAAATAAAGAGGCCCCCAAAAGGACACCACACCCCGCAACCAGCACAGAAGGTCAGGCAAAGGGATGCGAAGCAACCTGGAGCCCCCACAAAGGAGAAGAGAAAGAAATTTAATAAAACAAAGAGGAGAAAAAAAATAACCACTCCAGCAAAGCTGGGCAGTGCAACAGTCTGCCGACAAGCAAGTGGCACTAGAGACAGTAAACACAGGGGGAAGGACAGGGGACTGCAATGGCAGCACTATGTGTGGTAACACCCAATGTCAATGCCAGAAGAAAAACAGCCAACATACTGGAGTGGGGAGACAGGGGAACTGCAATGGCAGCCCCCAAAAAACACAAACCGTACCACACTTATTCTGCAAAATAAGAGGAAGCAAACTAACAGACTTGCCAAGCCATATTTTTATTCAAACAAAAAAGAACCTGGCTGAGCATTACCCTCGTCACTTTGCATCTGAAATGTGATGCTTGTGCTACATGCACTACTAGGCACCCAGCGTCAGGACACACCAGAAAACCCCAATACAAAAACTGAAAACTGAGGGAGCAGACAACTAAAGGGAGCTCACCCTATGGAACTGGCTGCTGCTGGCCATCAGGAGGACTTACATAGAAACATAGACTTTGACGGCAGATAAGGACCACTTGGCCCACCTAGTCTGCCCATTTCCCTACCTACTGGATAAGCTGCAGATTCTAGTTAACCAACAGCCTACTTCCTGCAACCCCCCACTATAATTGCCTTGTGTCTGTCCCATGCATGTTTGAATTCCCCCACTGTTTTAGACCCAACGACCTCCTCAGGAAGGCTGTTCCATGTATCCACCACTCTCTCCGTGAAAAAAAATTTCCTCACATTACCCCTGAGCCGTCCCCCCTCTATCTTTAAATTGTGCCCCCTTGTTCTTACACATCTCTTTTTCTGAAAAATGCTACCCTCCTGGACTTTGTTGATTCCCTTGAGGTACTTGAACATTTCTATCATGTCCCCCCTGTCTCTCCTTTCATCAAGAGTGTACATATTAAGCTCTCTCAGTCTCTCTCTTCATATGGTTTCTGATGCAGACCCTGCACCATTTTAGTTGCCCTCCTCTGGACTGCTTCCATCCTGTCTATGTCCTTGCATAGATGAGGTCTCCAAAACTGCACATAGTACTCCAGATGGGGTCTCACCAACTGTCTGTATAGAGGGATAACCACTTCCCTTTTTCTACTTGTGATGCCCCTTCCTATGCATCCCAGTATACCTCTGGCTCTCCTTACCAACTTTTCACATTGCTTACCCACCTTTAGGTCATCTGATATGACTACCCCCAGGTCCCTTTCCATTTCTGTTGTTGTTAGTACCTCCCCATCTATTGTGTACTCTTCTCCTGGGTTTTTGTTTCCCAGGTGCATTACTTTGCACTTCTTTGCATTGAATCTAAGTTGCCATATGTCTGACCATTCCTCCAACCTTGCCAAGTCCCTTCTCATCTTTTCTACCCCCTCTTGTGTATCAACTCTGTTACAGATCTTTGTGTCATCTACAAAGAGGCACACCTTTCCCTCCAGACCCTCTGCAATGTTACCTATGAAGATGTTAAAGAGGACTGGACCCAGTACTGAGCCCTGAGGTACTTCACTAGTAACCCCCCTTTCTTCGGAATGTGTTCTATTCACTATTACCTTCCGTGTCCTGTTGTGCAGCCAGTTTTCTACCCAGGCTACCACCCTGGGACCCACTCCCAGGCTGGCTAACTTGATTATTAATCTTTTGTGCTGGACTGTGTCGAATGCCTTGCTAAAGTCTAGGTAGGCCATATCCACAGCCGCTCCCTGGTCTATTACTTTGGTCACTCAGTCAAAGAAATCAATTATATTCATCTGACATGACCTTTCTGCTGTAAATCCATGCTGCTTTGGGTCCTGTGCCCCGGTCCTATTCCAGACTTCTGGTCCTGTTCCAGAGCTTAGGTGTGACTGCTGCTGCTGGAGACCTCCAAGGACCACTGGCTATAGAGGAGCTGCCACCCAGGAGCTATGAACCCGAGCTTTAGGTAAGCCTCCAGCCATCTGTACTCCTGTGCACTCTACTCTGTCAGTCACCCAGTCCAGAACTACTACTGGCTAGCAGGGAAGACCCTTTCTAGCCCAGAGGAGTGGACCTGGCTTTTGGACAGATCATTGGGTATCTGGGGCTAAGATCAGTCCATTTGGCTGATTTACAGCCCCTTTAGGCACTGGCCGGAGACCTGGCCTGGCCAAGACAAAGGATCCAGCGCCAGAAGGCTTCAGGAGGGGAGGGGGAATAGAGACAGGAAATGGTCAGCCAGCCAGTTTGGTCAATAAGCCAGCTGGCTGTGCATTGGGTGGGTGGGGAGTTAATCCTTTCTCTCCCTGAGTCCTCTTTAGTCTGCTTGCCTGGCAAACTTTGGGGCACTACACTCGCCCACTCACAAGTCTGATGGAGAAAAAAGAAAGTAAGTCTCGTGAGTGAACTGAGTGCACTGGTGGCTGGCTGCTGTGTACTGTGCTGTCGACAAAGAGAACATCAGGACAGGAGTCAGGATGTCACCATGGGAGAGCTCAGAGCTTGGGGCAGGAATTTGTCGTCATCGCTCCCAGGTTAGTTGGATCCCAGTCTGACAGGGAGCGCTGGGGGGTGGATACAACAAATGCGCTCTGCCTCCACTAGTCTCTTGGACTCTGTTCAGTGGGTTCAGAAGCATGAGAGGTTTGGCATGCCTTGCCTTGTAGGAGGGAACACCTGGACAGGACTGGGAGCGATTGACATAAATTGGGATTGGGATTGTGACCACCTTTTAGTAACTGCCATGCCAACACAGTCAGCATTGCTTGCACAGCAGGTGCATTTTTCAGACATGCACAGATGTGGTACACATCTAAAAGGCTATGAAGCATGAGTCTTTACACAGTTGTTTGGCAGATTAGAGAAGGAAGATATGTGCCTGTGGCTTGTGTGAAAATACATTTTGATTTATATAGCACCTTTCATACAGACTGTATTCCTGAGTGCTTTACAATCCAAAGAGGGAGGGAGAGAATTTTGCTGCCTTTTTAAATAGTGACCTACATAGACACAATCATACAAGTCATCCCCAATTCTCCTTAGAATCCAGGAAGAGGGGGAGGGGAGGGATAGTTTCCAGCACACGGGGAGATGCAAAGACTACAGAAATTGACAAGACAGAGAGAAGGAAGGCATGCAAAGAGATTAAGGGCAGGAACGTTAAGTGACTTGTTCAGAATTATGCAGTGTGGAAGTGGTAGCTGTTTGCTCTGGGGCCCTGTAACCTTCCCAGCAGATCTGCTGGGATAATAGTGTCTCTCTTTCCATTGTTCTCACTGGTCCAGTAACCAAATTTTTGCACATGTACCATTTAATAGACGTCACAGTAATCAGGCTTCTCAAACATTTATTTCATCATTAAAATGCAGGAAAAGCCACCATTTGAAGATAAAAATCTCAAAATTTTCTGGGAGGAGCATGCCCCCGGAACCCCCTAACTTTCTTAGGATTTTGACTGTGAGGCATTAGCCCCCCAACTTTATACCTCTGGTGATGCTCCTGAAGTCCTCCCCTATCTCCAAAAAGTACTTTTTTGTTGTACAATGATTTTCATCACAGTATGTGATTTTTTTTTTTAGTTTGCAGTACATTTTTTGCTCCTTGTATTTCCAGTTTGAATGACTACATAGTTTGTACCTGACTCTGACCTATTCCGTACTGCCCTATCTGATTAATTGATAAACATTTTGCTGTTGCATTTTGTCATCTATGTTACTGTATTTACTTCCGATGAAATACGCTAGTCACCTGCCTCTGAGTATACCTTGCTGTGCTCCATACCCTCCCCATCTGCATCACCATATTCTCTCTGCTACACCCATTTCCTCACTCCCCATCTCCAACACCCTCCTGGCCTTTTCTCACACAGTCCCAACTGTTTTCCTGTTAATCTTTACCTCAACTCTCCTCACTCTCCTTTGCCCATGCTTCACCTCTCCTCCCTCACTCTTTCCCATTCCTCTCCTTCCCTCCCCGCCTACCCCAGCCATTCACCCTAGGTTGCTCCACTCTTTCTCCCTAAACATTTAATTTCTCCACCGTGCCCTCCTCTCCTGTCCTCTCTCCCCCTCTCCTCCGTTTTCCCCATTGCTCAAGGGGTCAGAAGTCACACTCCATTCTCCGTCCTTTCATCATCATCCTCTTCCTTGCTGGCAATGTTGTACATAACCCAAGGGCTCCTTCTCCATCAGTTCCACCTACTCTCTCTAAAAGTCTCAACATTTCCCAACTAAGTCATAGGAGCTTCCTCCACAAGCTCAAGTTTCTTGAACTCTGGTTCTCTCAGCATTTTCCTGGCCTTCTGTTCATATCTAGCCGGACTGGACACCCTCTGCAATGTCTTCTGCCATTTCACCACCAGTTCATCCTCCATTCTCAGCACTGCTCCCTGTAATCCTCCTTCTCCTTCATCATTCTACCATCATGTCGCTGGTCCCATTGTTCTGCCTCTATCACCAAATATTGGCTCAGGCCCCTTCCCTCCTGCATTTCCTCAATAGTCTCCCCAGTACTCTCCTTTTCCTACTCTCTCACTCGAGGGATTCCCGCACCATCTCTGTTCACCGCACATACTCTTCAGCCAGACAACCTGTTTGCTCATACTGCCTCCCTACCTCTGTAATATGCTTCCTTCCCCTCTTCGCTCTCTTCCTGCCTCCCTGCCTTTAGACATTTTTTTTTTGCTCCCCCTGCCCCTAGGCACCGACTGGGACATTTTCTAATGCATCTTGCTGCCCCCTCCGGTTCCGGTGTACCCCTTTCCTGACCTCCTGTCCTGTACCATTCTCTCTCTCTCTCTCTCTCTCTGGAAATTCCCTCCATTATTCTCCACCCTCTCTATCTGCCATCCACCAGCACTTTCTGGTGTACAGTCCATATCTTTCTTATGTGATTCTCCCTCTATCATCCACCACATCACTGACCCTGCAACAGTGCATTATGGTCCCAATTTATTGGTTGTTGCAAATGTCTTAATAAGAAATATTTTACAGTGCACTGCTGAGGACTGTTACTTTTGAGAATGGCTGTGAGTTTTTTTTAACATTACTGATGAAGAGATTATGGAAACTGTCAGGGGTAAAGAAAAATATTTCATATTAGAAGCAAGGGTAGATTTTAACATTGTTTTGCTTGGGACCTGGAATAGTGCAGTCAACCCTCTACTTGTCCATTTTGACTCATACAAGTCTTCCATGGCAGTCAATGAAGTTAAAAAAAAAGTCTCTGTTTTAGCAGGCTGTAGTCCTCATGCTAATCTCCCTCATTGTTTCAGATGGCCAGGTCTGATTAACAGCTCTTTAAGAGCTGCAATTACCAGGCACCTTGCAGTGCAAGGTAGGGACTCCACAAAAGTTTTAATGTGAGTTTTTGTCACCCCATTGTTAGGATTTTCAACTAGAGTCTAAACTGTGATCGGGGTCAAATACTGTTAAATCACTAGCTCCCGGTGTTCTGAGTTTGTGTTTCCATGTATGTGCTGCTATGCCCCATTTTATTAAGGCAAGTGTCTCTCATGTTCTTACATTTTGAGTATCATTGCCTAACAAGTAAGTGACAAAATATGTTAAAAGGTCTATATTTATTTATTTATTTATTGAGAACTACTCTCTCATTCGAGGGATTCCCGCACCATCTCTGTTCACCACACATACTCTTCTGCCAGACAACCTGTTTGCTCATACTGCCTCCCTACCTCTGTAATATGCTTCCTTCCCCTCTTCGCTCTCTTCCTGCCTCCCTGCCTCATGTATAGGCAGGGGCATTACCAGCAGGAAAAGGGAGGTCATAATTCCGCTATACAAGACACTAGTGAGGCCCCACCTGGAGTACAGTGTACAGTTCTGGAGACCATACCTACGTAAGGACATAGACAGAGTAGAGAAGGTTCAGAGGAGGGCAACAAAGATGGTGCATGGATTGCATCACAAGTCCTATGAAGACAGGTTGAAGGAATTGAACATGTACTCCCTGGAGGAGAGGAGGGAGAGAGGGGATATGATAGAGACATACAAGTATCTTACAGGGAGGAACAGGGTGCAGGAAAACACTATTTTTAAGCGAAAAGATGTTCCAGGACTAGAGGCATGGGATGAAGTTGGAGGGAGATTCAGAGGAAACATGAGAAAGAATTCTTCACAGAACGGGTGGTGGACAAGTGGAACACCCTGCCAGAGGAAGTGGTGGGGGCTGAAACAATCACGGGATTTAAGAATGCATGGGATAGACATAAAGGAATTCTGGAGGTCAGGGGTAAGGTGCAACAGACTTCTAGGAAAAAAAACTGAACTTACAAGCTCAAATGGGCAGACTGAGTGGGCCATAGGCCCTTATCTGCTGACACTGTCTATGTATCTATGTATCTATGTAACTAGGATTACAATAACGTTTGAACCAGAGGTTCTTTTACAAAGGTTCTGCATTAAAAGGGAGGGGTGCAAAAAAGAGGGTACAAACATGGCATTGCATTTTATTTATTTTATTTATTCAATCTCGGATTACAATACCTTTGAACAAAGGTCCCACATCAGTGGGGAGGGGTGAACAAACATACAGAGGTGGTAATACAAAGACCAGGTTTAAAAAACAAAGTGCATACTTTAATTATCAAGAATTAACAACAGCTAGTGTTGGAACCCACTCGGGAGGGAGCAATACTAGACCTGGTACTCTCAAACGGAGAGAGGATCATAAATTTAGAAGTCAGTAGACATCTGGGAACAAGTGACCACTGCACAGTGTGCTTCACAATAAGCACAACCATGGAGACAAGCCATACAAAAACAAGGATACTGGACTTTAGAAGGGCCGACTTTGGCAAAATGGGTGAATACCTGAGGAATGCACTAGCAAATGGCCAAAAAGAAGGGGTGGAAGAACAATGGAGAAAAATCAAAACTGCTATCATAGAGGCAACAAGCCTTTGTGTGAAACAAATGAAGAAAACAAAGCAGAGTAAAAACACTATGGTTCTCAAAAGAGGTGGCAGGGAAGGTTAAGGAGAAAAAGGCTGCATTCAAAAAGTATAAGGAATCAAGAAGGAGCACGACAGGGAACTGTATCAATTAAAGCAGAAAGAAGTGGGGAAGGCAGTCAGAACAGCAAAGGCCCAAACCGAGGAAAAAATAGCCAACTCAGTTAAGAAGGGGGATAAAACCTTCTATAGGTACAGTACATTAGGGAGCATAGAAAGGTTAAGGGAGGAATAGTAAAGATTAATAAAGGAAAGGGGAGGTGGGCAGAGGGAGACAGTGAAAAGGCAGAGATACTGAATGAATACTTTTGCTCAGTATTCACAAAAGAAGATGAGGAGGATTTACTTAAACCAGACAACAGAAGCACTCTGGGTAGGGGGGTTGACACCAGTCCATTTACAGAAGAAAGAGTCCTGAAAGAACTCCTAAAACTCAAGGTGGACAAAGCAATGGGGCCTGACGGGATTCATCCCCAGAATCCTAAAAGAACTAAGGGAGAACCTAGTGACACTACTGGCCACACTTTTTAACAGATCATGGGAGGATGGGGTGGTACCTGATGACTGGAAGAGGGCAGATGTGATTCCCCTTCACAAAAATGGGAGCAAGACAGAAGCAGGAAACTACATACCAGTAAGTCTGACCTCAGTGGTAGGGAAAATGATGGAATCACTTCTGAAAGAAAGAATTGTTGAGTGCCTAGAGGCCAGCGGGGCACAGGACCCAAAGCAGCATGGATTTACAACAGGAAGGTCATGTCAGACGAATCTAATTGATTTCTTTGACTGGGTGACCAAAGTAATAGACCAGAGAGGGGCTGTGGATATGGCCTACCTAGACTTTAGCAAGGCATTTGACACTGTCTTGCACAAAAAACTAATAATCAAGTTAGCCAGCCTGGGAGTGGGTTTCAGGGTGGTAGCCTGGGTAGCAAACTGGCTGCACAACAGGACACAGACGGTAATAGTGAATGGAATACATTCCGAAGAAAGGGGGGGGTTACTAGTGGAGTACCACAGGGCTCAGTACTGGGTTCAGTCCTCTTTAATATCTTTATAGGTGACATTGCAGAGGGTCTGGAGGGAAAGGTATGCCTCTTTGTAGATGACACAAAGATCTGTAACAGAGTTGATACACGGGGGGGGGTAAAAAGGATGAGAAGGGACTTGGCAAGGTTGGAGGAATGGTCAGACATATGGCAACTTAGATTCAATGCAAAGAAGTGCTAAGTAATGCACCTGGGAAACAAAAACCCAGGAGAAGAGTACACAATAGCAGGGGAGGTACTAACAACAACAAAAAGGGAAAGGGACTTGAGGGTAGTCATATCAGATGACCTAAAGGTGGGTAAACAATGTGAGAAGTCAGTAAGGAGAGCCAGGGGGGATACTGGGATGCATAGGACGGGGCATCACAAGTAGAAAAAGGGAAGTGGTTATCCCTGTGTACAGACAGTTGGTGAGACCCCATCTGGAATACTGTGTGCAGTTTTGGAGACCACATCTACGCAAGGACATAGACAGAATGGAAGCAGTCCAGAGGAGGGCAACTAAAATGGTGCAGGGTCTGCATCAGAAACCATATGAAGAGAGACTGAGAGAGCTTAATATGTATACCCTTGATGAAAGGAGGGACGGGGACATGATAGAAACTTTCAAGTACCTCAAGGGAATCAACAAAGTCCAGGAGGGTAGCATCTTTCAGAAAAGAGATGTGTAAGAACAAGGGGCACAATTTAAAGATAGAGGGGATGGCTCAGGGTAATGTGAGAAATTTTTTTCACGGAGAGTGGTGGATGCATGGAACCGCCTTCCTGGGAGGTTGTTGGGTCTAAAACAGTGGGGAATTCAAACATGCATGGGACAGACATAAGGCAATTGTAGTGGGGGTTGCAGGAAGTAGGCTGTTGGTTAACTAGAATCTGCAGCTTATCCAATAGGAAGGAAATGGGCAGACTGGTGGGCCAAGTGGTCCTTATCTGCCATCAAAGTCAAAGTCTATTAACTTTAGTAGTGGAGAAGAAAGGGGGGACAAGAAGAGAAGGAGAGAGCGGTAAGCAGCCATAAGGCATCAGTAGGAGTTAGGAGTAGAAAGAGTGGTGGGTGCTGATAGTAGGTAGGAGGGAAGGTGGTGGGGGTGGGAGAGTGGGGGGAGGGCAGGAAGATATAGCAAGGGTTGGAAAGGCAAAGCTTTGAGGTGGAGGAGAGGGAAGTGGAGTGCGCGCAGGTGATAGTATCATTAGGTGAAGCTGTCGCAGGAACTATTTGTCGTAAGATGGTGATGGAGCCTTTGCTTGAAAGGACCTAATCTTGGTAAGGATAGGATTTCATGCCATTTCCTCACTCCCCATCTCCAACACCCTCCTGGCCTTTTCTCACAAAGTCCCAACTGTTTTCCTGTTAATCTTTAGCTTAACTCTCCTCACTCTCTTTTGCCCATGCTTCACCTCTCCTCGCTCGACTCTTTCCCACTCCTCTACTTCCCTCCTCCCTGCCCTACCCCAGCCATTCATCCTAGGTTGCTCCACTCTTTCTCCCTAAACATTGAATTTCTCCACCGTGCCCTCCTCTCCTGTCCTTTCTCCCCCTCTCCTCCATTTTCCCCATTGCTCAAGGGGTCAGAAGTCACACTCCATTCTCCGTCCCTTCATCATCATCCTCTTCCTTGCTGGCAATGTTGTACATAACCCAAGGGCTCCTTCTCCATCAGCTCCACCTACTCTCTCTAAAAGTCTCAACATTTCCCAACTAAGTCATAGAAGCTTCCTCCACAAGCTCAAGTTTCTTGAACTCTGGTTCTCTTAGCATTTTCCTGGCCTTCTGTGCATATCTAGCCAGACTGGACACCTTCTGCAATGTCTTCTCCCATTTCACCACCAGTTCATCCTCCATTCTCAGCACTGCTCCCTGTAATCCTCCTTCTCCTTCATCATTCTACCATCATGTCGCTGGTCCCATTGTTCTGCCTCTATCGCCAAATATTGGCTCAGGCCCCTTCCCTCCTACATTTCCTCAATAGTCTCCCCTGTTCTCTCCTTTTCCTACTCTCTCACTCGAGAGATTCCTGCACCATCGCTGTTCACCGCACATACTCTTCTGCCAGACAACCTGTTTTCTCATACCACCTCCCCTACCTCTATAATATGCTTCCCTCTCTTTCTGCCTCCATGCCTTTAGACATTTTTTTTTGTTCCCCCTGCCCGCAGGCACAGACTGAGACATTTTCTAATGCATCTTGCTGCCCCCTCCTGTTCCAGTGTACCCCTTTCCTGACCTCCTGTCCTGTACCATTCTCTCTCTCTATCTCTCTCTCTCTGGAAATTCCTTCTATTATTCTCCACCCTCTCTATCCGCCATCCACCAGCACTTTCTGGTGTACAGTCCATATCTTTCTTATGTGATTCTCCCTCTATCATCCACCACATCACCGACCCTGCAACAGTGCATTATGGTCCCAATTTATTGGTTGTTGCAAATGTCTTAATAAGAAATATTTTACAGTGCTCTGCTGAGGACTGTTACTTTTGAGAATGGCTGTGAATTTTTTTTTTAACATTACTGATGAAGAGATTATGGAAACTGTCAGGAGTAAAGAAAAATATTTCATATTAGAAGCAAGGGTAGATTTTAACATTGTTTTGCTTGGGACCTGGAATAGTGCAGTCAACCCTCTACTTGTCCATTTTGACTAGTGCAGTCTTCCATGGCAGTCAATGAAGTTAAAAAAAAAAGTCTCTATTTTAGCAGGCTGTAGCCCTCATGCTAATCTCCCTCATTGTTTCAGATGGCCAGGTCTGACTAACAGCTCTTTAAGAGCTATAATTACCAGGTACCTTGCAGTGCAAGGTAGGGACTCCACAAAAGTTTTAAAGGGAGTTGTTGTCACCCCATTGTTAGGATTTCCAACTAGAGTCTAAACTGTGATCAGGGGTGGAATGCTGTTAAATCACTAGCTCCCGGTGTTCTGAGTTTGTGTTTCCATGTATGGGTTGCTATGCCCCATTTTATTAAGGCAAGTGTCCCTCATGTTCTTACATTTTGAGTATCATTGCCTAACATGTAAGTGACAAAATGTTAAAAGGTGTATATTTATTTATTTATTGAGAACTAGGATTACAATAACGTTTAAACCAGAGGTTCTTTTACAAATGTTCTGCATTAATAGGGAGGGGTGCAAAAAAGAGGGTACAAACATGGTGTTGCAGTTTATTTATTTTATTTATTGCAATACTTTTGAGTGCAAGGTGCTCATTTACAAAGGTTCCACGTCAGTGGGGAGGGATGAACAAACATACAGAGGTGGTAATACAAAGACCAGGTTTAAAAAACAAAGTACATACTTTAATTATCAAGAATTATTAATTTAGTAGTGGAGAAGAAAGGAGCGGGGGGCAAGAAGAGAGAAGGAGATGCAAGCAGCAGAAGGCGTCAGTGGGAGTTAGGAGTAGAAAGAGTGGTGGGTGCTGGTAGTAAGTAGGAGGAGAGGTGGTGGGGGTGAGAGAGTGGGGGGAGGGCAGGAGGATATAGCAAGGGTTGTAAAGGCAAAGCTTTGAGGTGGAGGAGAGGGAACTGGAGTGCGCACAGGTGGTAGCATCATTAGGTGAAGCGGTCGCAGGAACTATTTGTCGTAAGATGCTGATGGAGCCTTTGCTTGAAAGGACCTAATCTTGGTAAGGATAGGATTTCATTGGAAAGTGCATTGAACTTGAGTGGGGCTCTGTAAGCAAATGACCGCTGCCCTTGAGATGTCCTGCACCTAGGAATCTTCAGAGACTTGATAGGATGAGCTTTGAGTGGGCTGGGAGCTGGGATGAGGGCTAAGAAGGTTCGCAGTTCTGGGGGGCAAAAGGCCAACAAGTGCTTTTTTAGCTAACAGGTATGTTTGGTACTGTATCCTTCCGCTTAGTTGAAGCCACCCAGGTTAGGCATATAGGTCGCATGTGTGGGTAAAGGCATGCAGCACAAGTGAGAAGTCTGCATGCCTTATTTAGTGCAATGGATATTCAAAAGAATAAAGAAGTAGTAGTGGCACCATAGATAACCAAGCCATAGTCAACAGTAGGTAAGACAGAGCTGATAATTATAGGGCATGCCCGTAATTCAAAGGGCGGGGATTCCTATTAAACACTGACACGCCCAGCCCTCTCTGCTTAGCGTTCTCAGTTTGAACTCCGGGCTGGGTGTGTGGTTCTGTCCTCGCTGGGCTTACCTGTTGCCTTGTGTTTTTTCCAGCTTTTTGCTGCTTGTGGCATTCTTTCGGGGCCCTCTGCTGCTCTTCTCCTTGCCCACCCTTCTCTATACCTCCACGGTTTCGGGTGTTGGATAGCCCGATTCTCACTCTCTTTCTCCTGCTAAGCACCCAGACCCTTCCTCGGTTCCTCCGGAGTGCTTCCTGCTGCAGGTTCGGCCATTTTCCGGCCCGCCTGCGCCCAGCTTTTTCTTTTGTTCCGCTTTCTTGGCGGTTCGTTTACTCTTTTTTGGGGGATTTTTGCGGCCTCCTGCTTGTCCTGGATTTCTTGGTCACTACCTCCTGGATATCTGACTGCTTCATTGGACATATTTGCTTTTTGTTTCTGCTATTCCTTCCTGGTGTTCAGCTCGTGATTGCATACATGGATCCTCCTGCCCCACCTGAAGGACCCCCCCCCTTAGAAAAAATCTTCGAAGTCTCATCATTCTGTAAAGAACTGGACTGTTCCTCGTCTCCTCGCTGAACTAAAGGTTCTTGGGTTCCCTGTTCCTGCTGGTGCTAAAAAGCAGGAGCTTTATGATTTATGGCTTGAAAATCAAGATTGCAATCCTTGCCTGCCCTGCTGTCCCTGCTCCTGATGCCTTTGCTGAACTCAAGGATTTGATTTCTCAACTGGCTTCCTCTGTGACTGATATTTCCAATCACCTGGATGTTATAGAATGATGTCAGTCCTCCTCTCCACTTTTGCAGACTCCGCCTGCCTCTCTGCCTGCTCCAGCCCCGATACCTCAGCCCTCTCCTTCAGTGCCTGCCATTGCTTCCAACTCAGGTAATTTGGCTTCCAACTCCTCTATGCCTGCCGTCTCCCCTGTTCATTTGGTTCCCACTCATCTCTGCAAGGATATCATCAAAGGGAAGGATGTCAATCTTATCTCATTGCTTATTTCTTCTCATGATACTATTGAGAACAGAGTCATCTCTTGTGGTGACTTCTCCATTTTCTACGTTCTAAAGACCCTAGGCTTTCCAAGAAGTTGACTATTCCTGAATTCATCCGGGCATTTAGTCTGTTCAGAGACATTCTGTGTTCTGTCTTTCCGTCTCGAAGGGAGGAGCTGGATACCTATTTATATCTCGTAGTCGACCTCGGTGTCCGCTATGGTGGTACTCACTTTTACGACTACCATAAATTTTTTTCAGCTAAGGCAGCTGCTGCTTTATCTCACCTGAATGTCTGCCTTCACTGGGGTTCTCTCGACAATTAATTGTTTTGCCGCCATTTCGCTGGCCAACAGGTGCTCACTTGCCAGATTTGCGGCTCCTTTTCCCATGTCGCTTTTTTCTGCCCTTTATCCGTTCCTGATTCATCTTCTTGTACTTCCTCTTCAGGCTCCACTGTTACCAGGACTATACGTAATCATATTGCTATGCCTTGCTTCTCCTATGACAAACATGGTGATACAATTACATTCATGGCTGGTAGATCTGTCTGTAATAATTTCAATGATATGGATTGCTCCCTTCATCCCTGCTGTATGCTGCACGTTTGCAGTCATTGTGGTGATGCTCATGCGAAATCAATCTGCCCTAACCTCAGAAGCAGGACCTGACTATTCAGTCATCCCTCTACTCTAATTAATGTCACCACACTGGATCATTTCCTCAATCATCCATCTCGCTCCTTGGTGCAATTTCTCATCTCGGTTACTTTTGGATTCCATACTGGCATATGTTCTCTTCCTCAGGACTCCTACGAATCTCCTAATTTGCTAACAGCTCTCTCTCAACCGGTCTTGGTCTCCTCCCTCTTACAGAAGGAACTGGATAAAGGCTATATCATCGGACCATTCCTCCATCCTCCATTTCCTCTCATCCATGTCAGCCCTATTGGCATTGCTACTTGCAAATTCTCTGGAAAGCAGCGCCTTATATTTGAATTGTCAGCTCCACATGCCACTTGCATACCTATTATCAACTCTCTTATCCCTTCTCAGGATTTTTCTCCAGATTATGCCAAGATTGACGATGCCATATTGACTATCAAACAGATGGGCAGAGGTGCATGACTTTCCAAAGCTGACAATTGCCGATGCATTTAAACTCCTTCCTATTCATCCATCCCTTTGGCATCTATATGGCATCAAATGGGCAGATTCCTACTATTTTTCTGTGCGAATAGTCTTCGGTTGCAAAAGCAGTCAAAACTGTTTGACATATTTTCTTCGACACTTTGTTGTTTATTGTTGAATCGTTGTTGGGTGACCTCAGTGATTCATTTGCTGGACGATTTTCTTCTTATCGAGCCTCCTTCTGCGCCTCCGGTGGCAGCCCTTTCTGCCTTACGTCATTTATTTAATCAATTGGCTGTGCCTGTTTCAGAGGAAAAGACTTCTGGTCCTGCTACTTCCCTTGAATTTTTGGGCATCATTCTCGACTCCGTTCGCATGAAAGCCAGACTCCCTATGAACAAGTTACACAGAATCAAGACTCTGGTCCTTTCATTCTCCAATCGCTCATCTTGTACAAACATGAACTCCTGTCTTTGCTAGGTTATCTCTCCTTCTCTACACGTATAATTCCTCAAGGACGTACATTCATAGCATATTTACTCGAATTGCTCCCTTCAGCTTCAGCCCTCCACCATCATATTTCTATTACAGCTACTGCAAACTCCGACCTTGCCATGTGGTTTCTCTTCCTAAACCGATGGAATGGTCACTCCATGTTCTACAAAGACATTTCTCAAGAGCTTTCTCCTAAAGTCTTCACGGATGCTTCGCCTACTCACGGATTTGCTGCTATTTTCCATCAATCCTGGATTTCTTCAACACAGCCTCACGAATTTCTTCACTTACCCACGGCCTCGACTTCTTCTCCATTATTTGAGATATATCCGGTAGTTGCAGCAGCTGCCACTTGGGATCATTGCTGGTCTTTGTCTACAGTATTAATTTATACAGAAAATCAAATAACAGTAGATATTATTAACAAAGGCAGATCATCTTCTCGTACAATCATGCTATTCTTGCAGAGATTAACATGGCTTTCTCTGATTCATAATTTTTGTATTCAGTGTCTTCATATTCCTAGTCATCTCAACACAGCAGCTGACTACCTTTCCCATTTTCAATTTCAGAAATTCCGTATTCTCCTTCCTATGGCAGATCCTCTACCAACTCCAGCTCCTCGTTTCAAGGATCTAGTCATGCCATGAGCAGTTACCTGACTTCAGCACAAAACCTCATGTGGTCAGCATTATCTGTCAGTACACAATCAGCTTACCGCACAGCCTGGAGAAAATACAATTCATTCTGCACCATGTCAGCCTCCTCTGCATTCCCGATTTCCTTACCTACCATATTAGCTTTCACGACCTATTGCCATTCAACCAGTAAATTATCCTATTCTACAATTCATCAAAACTTAGCTGGCATTCAATTTCATTTCTGCTTACAAGAGCCATCATCTGGCTCCTTGACATCTTATCCTGCAGTTAAGCTCCTCCTTTCAGCAATCCAAAAACTTTCATTCAAAAAGATGCCTACTCGCTTGCCCATCGACGATATCATATTCAAACAGCTAATTACTTTACTTAAGTCCGAACCTCCTACTTCACACTCCACCACTCTACTTGCAGCTATCTCTTTGGCATTTTATGGATTTCTATACCCCGGAGAATTTACAGTCTCATCAAGTTCTGCAACATCCTTTCTCAAAGTTAAACATCTTACGAAGCAAGCTGACTACTATGTTCTTCATCTACCCGCATCAAAGACGTACAGACTTCATGAAGGCGTAGACATTCGATATTTTCCTACTAATTCGGCTTGGTGCCCCGTCTACTTCTTGAATCAGCTATGCAACCTTCATAGTCAATCCAGTCCTGATTCTCCTCTACCTACTTCTCATAATAACGCTCCTTTAACCATCAAAGAATTTGTGGATTCCATTCGATCACTATTGCAACGCCTGGGACTTGATCCTTTCGCTTACTCTGGACATTCATTTAGAATTGGTGCTGCTACCTCCACATCTCGAAAGAAAGTTCCAGCCTACATCATTAAACATCTAGGAAGATGGACATCATCTTGCTTTGAGACCTACCTTCCTAATCCCAAAGCAGAAATTCGTTCAGCCTTTATTTCCATCTCCTCTTAATATGCCTAGAAGGAAGGCAACTTGGTAGCCATGGTTCCTCGGAGGTTTCCTCTGTTAAAGGGGGTTTTTCCTCTCCTGAGTGCTGCCAGGTATACTCTTCGTGAGTTGGAGGAGGTGGATTCTATTCTATTCTTTGGGCCTTCAACTATCAGCTCATACTCAAGATGGGAACAAGTAAGGCCAAAACAAATCAATGTACAAACAAGTGGCACCAAGCACAAATCATAAACATCATTTCCCGCACAGTGAATTATAGGGCCTGCCCGTAATTCAAAGGGTGGGGATTCCTATTAAACACTGACACGCCCAGCCCTCTCTGCTTAGCATTCTCAGCTTCCTCCACCTTCCCCTCCTCCTTCTCCGGTGCTCTTCCCATCTATAGGGCCTTCAACTATCAGCTCATACTCAAGATGGGAATGAGTAAGGCCAAAACAAATAAATGTACAAACAAGGGGCACCAAGCACAAATCATAAACATTATTCCCGCACAGTGAATTGCAGTTTTGAGGGCTTTAGGTGTCAAGCAGTGTTTATGTCTATAGAGCAGACCAGTCTTGATGTTGACAGCCCAGGCAACCTTGTCAATGTACTGAGCATAAACAAGTGAGTTGTCCAGGGTTTTTCCCAGATACTTAAAGTGTGGGATTTGTTCCAGAGGAACTCCCATGCAGTTTTGGATTGTAAGTGGTTGAGATTTGTGCTTGCTACAGGTGCCACTGAACAGCATAACTTTAGTTTTTTTTATAGTTCAGGATCAATTTGTGAGCATTGAACCAGTCCTCAACTTCTATAAAACTATGCTATAGTTGATGTTCTAGTTGCTGTGGGCCAGGGTTACTAGCAAAGATGACAGCATCATCCGCATACAGTAGCATCCACTGGTGACAGGCCTGCAATAGGTTGTTCAGTAAGATGCTGAAAAGTAAAGGCCTTAAAATAGAGCCCTGTGGTACACCTGAGTGGACAGACTGTTTGACCGAGGTAACATTTGCATTTTTCACCTGTTGGGATTGACCATCCAGGTAACTCTTGAACCAATCTAACATGTCAGAGGTGAGACCTATGGAGGCTAGTTGCTGAAGAAGAAGAACAGTGTATTGAAGTGTCAAAGGCCTTTGTAAGGTCTATGGAGGCTACTCCCACTAAATTGCCTTTGTCGAGAGATCGATGGATGTAGCCAGTGAATTCCAATAGTGCCGTTGTGGTGCTATGACCTTTTCGAAATCCATGTTTCTGTGGGCATTAGATTGAGTATTTTTCAAAGTAATCCATTAATTGGTCTGCAACTATGTGCTCGAGTGCCTTGGATAACGGCAGGAGTAAAGATATGGGCCTATAATTTGCAGGTAGGGCCCGGTCTCCGCTCTTGTGTATGGGTGTCACTAAGGCAGACTTCCATATTTTGGGGAATTGGGCCAGCTTCAGTGAGAGATTAAGAATCTTAATTAAGGGATTCAGTAGCTCTTCTGGTGTGAGGGCAATGATTTTAAGATCCAGCAAGTCTCTACCGAATCTAGACTTCCCAAGCACTTTGCACAGGTATTTCATGGCTGTTAACAAAGAGACCTTCTTAAAGTAAAAGGGGAGGGGGGGATTATTGTCCTCTCCTTAGTACTGTGTGTAGGGGGAGGGGTGGAATCTTCAAAAAATCTGGGGGGAGGATGCTGCTCAGGTCTGTGAAAGCACTGTTAAAAGTATTTGCTGTGATAAGAGGGTCCAAAGTAGGGGTACCATCAATGTTTAGCATTGAGGGCAAGATTTTCTTTTTTTTAACTTATAATTTTATTATACTAACATACCAAAATGCCAGCAGAATAGGCCTAACGGTCTTTCGTGTCTACTCGTTTGGTCAGCCCCCACCCTGGGAGCTGACCTTGCTGCCTCCTTCTCCCTCTCTGGCTTCTCCCTTCCCAGTCCCGGATATTCTTGCTGCACTGGTTTTTGCTTCCAGAACCCTTCCCCTGTATCTGTTCCACCCCCTCTTGAACTCCTCCACCATTTCTGCCTCCACCAGCCCCCTGGGCAGCACATTCCATTGCTCCCCCACCCTCTCAGTGAAGTAGTACCTCCTCCTTTCTCCCCTGAATCTCCCTCCCTCCAGATTCCACCCATGCCCTCTAGTTACCCCCCTTCCGTCGGAGCACCCTGACTGCTTCTCCCCTATTTACCCCCTTCATGTACTTGAAGACCTCTATCATGTCCCCCTGGTCCATTCTCTCTTCCAATGTGTACATATTTAGCTCTTCAAGCCTCTCCCCATAGGTCCTATCCCTCAAGCCCCAAATCATTTTGTTACCCTCCTCTGGACCCTCTCCAGGAGTTCTATGTCCCTCTTTAAATGTGGCCTCCAAAACTGCACGCAGTACTCGAGGTGCTGCCTCACCAAGCAGTTATAAAATGGGAGTATCACTTCCCTCCTTTTGGAGGTGAGCCCCCTAGCGATGCATCCAAGCATCCTGTTGGCTTTTGCCGCTGCCCTCCTACAAGTCTCCAAGTTGTTCATCTTGACATCCACCACCAGGTCTCCCTCAGCCATGGAGACTTGTAGCATCCCCCCCCAGGGTGTTCACTTGGCCCGGGTTTCTGGCTCCCAGGTGCAGTACCTTGTGTTTTCCTGCACTGAACCTCAGCTTCCGCTTTCTAGACCACCTTTCCAGAGCCTCCAGGTCCTCCTGTAGGGCCACCCTCCCCATCCACCACTGCCCCCAGTTTTGAGTCATCCGCAAAGAGACTCATTTCACTCCTGATACCCTTCCTTTGTCAGACATGTAGGCATTGAACAGGAGGGGCCCAAAGACTGATCCCTGAGGAACTCTACTAATGACCCTCCTTGGGGATGAGACTATCCCTCCAACCACGACCCTCTGGGTCCGGTTCTGGAGCCAATTTCCTATTCTTTCTGATCATCTGGTTCCACACTCCCATTTCTCCCAGATTATCCAACAGGCCCCCATGAGGAACAGAGTCAAACACCTTGCTGAAGTCAAGAAAGAGGACGTCCACTGGTCTACCCAGGTCCACGGCACTCGTCACCCAGTCATAGAACTCCACAAGGTTTGTCTGACATGATTTCCACGGGACAAATCCATGCTGTCTATCGTTCAGGCACCCCAACATTTTCTGGTCCTCCCCAGTCTCTTCTTGACAATGCCCTCCATCACCTTGCCCACCACCGATGTCAGGCTGATGAGCCTGTAGTTCCCTGACACCTCCCTTGATTCCCCCTTGTAGATAGACACTATATGCACCACCTTCCAGTCCTGGGGCACCCACCCAGTCCTCAGAGAGATACTGAAGAGCTCCACCAGGGGTTTTGCCAGGACATCCACCAGTTCCTTCAGCACTCTGGGATGTAATTTATCCAGCCCTGGCGCTTTCTCCATCTTAAGGGACCTGAGAGTTTCCCTCAAATTTCTGCCGTGATTTCCACCTCCGCTACCTCGTCCCCCTGCTTTTCCTTCCCCCCACCTGCCAGTGATGCCCCCCTCTCCAGACCCGCCAATCAGTAAGGGTCCTCCCCTCCTCAGTTTCACCATCTCCTCCCATGTAATATGCAGCCCTTCCCCCCCATTTTCCTTGGTGAAAACTGAGGCAAAGTACTCATTCAGTACCTCAGCTGCTCCCCCGGGTCTTGTGCCCATCCTTCCCCTGTTTTAATCCTGCTAATCTGCCCCTTCACCCTTTGTTTTTCCCAATGTATCTAAAGAACCCCTTGTTCTCTCTCCTAATTTCCCTGGCCAGGTTCTGCTCCTTCCTTGCCTTAGCCACCCTCACCACCCTAGTGGCCCTTCTGACCATCAGCTCTGCCCTCTCAATCCTCTTTCACTCCTTGAGCACTTGAATTGCCTATAGGCCACCTTCTTTCCCCTCACCACCTCCTAAACCTCCCTTGTCCACCAGCAGGGTTTTCAGGCCCTACCGCATTTTGGTCTTAATCTTGCGCAGGTGCTGCTAGCATCGTGCACCCCCTCCTGATGATTTCCCACCTACTGTCAGCGTACATGTCTGGCCCAATCCCATCCAAGTGCTCCTTAAGGATCCTTCCCATTTCCTTGAAATCCACCCCCTTGAAGTCAGTTACCTCTGTCTTTGTGCAGTCTTCTACTCCTCCTAGGTTCAGGCAGAACCAGCCCATGGCATGGTCGCTCCCTGCCAACGGGTACCTTACCTCCAGGCCCCCAATCTGGTCATTGTCTGCCAGGAACACATCCAGTATCGGCTCCTCCCCTGGTCGGTTCCCCCACCTGCTGAGTTAGGAATGCATCCTGAAAGACATCCAACAACCTCTGTTCCCTGGTCACTGAGGATGTCATAGTATCCCAGTCTGTTCCTGGCATGTTTAAGTCCCCCAACACCACCACCCTCCCCTTCCCAATCTGCAGTGTCTCTCAACATCTGCCACCAGACTCCTCCAGCTCCTCCGCCAGCGCAGGGGGTCTATACACCACACCTATTTTTACTCTTTTGTCCCCCCTTGTTATCAAGGTGACCCAAATCGCCTCCATAGTTCCCTCCGCCTCCTCCACTCCTCCTATGGCAATGCAGTTTTTGACTATTATTGCTACCACTCCTCCCCTTCCCTCCCCCCCTGTCCTTTCTGAACATGGTGTAACCCTCAAGGTTCAGGTCCCAGTAGTGCCCTGTGGTGGCCCAGGTCTCAGTGACCACTGCCACATCCACCTCTCCCTCAGTTAGCATCACCTGGAGCTCAGGCATTTTATTGCCCAAGCTCCTGGCATTTAGCAGGACTACCTTCCACCTTTTCCCTATACTTCCATTTTCTCTGCTCATGTTCCTGTGGGGATTCTGTCTTCCCCTGGTCTGCACCTTACCAGTCGGCCTTTTCCTGCATTCATCCAGCTCTCCAGGGGGTGGAGACAGAGTCCCTCCTTTATTGGACCCTCCTCGACAGCCTTTTCTCCCATCCCTCCCCCCTTCACAAGTTTAAACCCCACCTTTCACCAATGAACCCATCTATTTTCAACTTAAGGATTTTCTTCCCCTCCGAATTAAGATGGAGCCTATCTCTAGCATACAGCCCCTTATCCCCCCTGGTCTCCCCCCAATCCCCCATCAACCCATACCCTCTGTCCCCACACCACTCCCTGAGCCACTGGTTTATCACCCTAATCTTCCTCTTGTGTTCCCCACTAGCCCTTGGCACCAGCAGGATTTCCGAGAAGGAAATTACACATCTTATATCATGACAGGCCCTGGCAAGCTCCCTGAACCTTGCCTATATCTCTAGCTCACTATTTTCCTCAATGTAATTGGTACCCAGGTGGACCAGTATGTCTGGAAACCTCCACAATCCTTTGCCAGCTGATATACCTCATGTTAGCCCTGTGCACCGTTGCTCCAGGGAAGTATTTTGTTCTAACCGGGCAGG
The DNA here is from genome assembly GCA_016271365.2 of Neoceratodus forsteri. NCBI lineage: Eukaryota > Metazoa > Chordata > Ceratodontiformes > Ceratodontidae > Neoceratodus > Neoceratodus forsteri. Next base: position 121,224,978 of record CM028130.1, on the reverse strand, counting down.
CTTCTCCCTCCCTATTCCATTTGATCCCTCTGATCATGGAATCACCCAACAGGAGCACTTTGGCCACCCCATCCCCTCCATTTCCCCCCTTCCATGTCCCTCATCCTTTCTACTGGCCCCTCCCCCATCCAGCTCCTTGCTCCTCCCCCTATCTGGGTGCCACCTGCCATCCCCTCCTTATTTAACCTGGCCACCCACTCCCCTCTGATCCAATGCCCCTTGTCCTCCTGAGCATCCTTCTGTACCTCACTACCCCCACCGTTACTGCTCGCGACTGGTCCTTCCCCCCCATCTGCAAACTAGACTGACTCGTCCTCCCTTCCTTCCCATCTCTGTTCAGCCCCTCCTTGCTTGTCGTGCTCCCCTGGCCTAAACCCTCAGCTCCCTTTACTGTATCCTCCTTGTACTTCTGGTCCTTCTCCTTACCTTTCCTCCCAACTGGTCCTTTTCCTTGTGCTTTCCTCCCTCTACCCCCTCATTCTCCTGCTCTGATCCCCTGCCCCCCCCATTTTCCCGCATTCCAAGTTCCCCCCTGTTCCTCCCACTATCTAGCCCCTGCATCCTGCCCCCTACGCCCTTTCCATCTCTAACCACCCCGGTCATGGCTACATCACCCCCCTCATCCTCAAGCAGAAGAAGAGAATTGAAGCGGTTACTGAGCTTAAGGTCCGATCCACCTCCCTCATTTCTTCCTTCTGTCCAGCCCCAGCCATCTGCCTACTTCCCTGAGAATGTCCTCCCTTTGACCCCTGTCTGTGACGGTCCCCAGTTACCTGCCAGCTTCCTTCATAGTATCCTCCTTTTGGGCCCCATCTGCCAGGGTCCCTATGTGACCCCAGAGTACTCTCCTGCACTTCTTTCCCTATGCCCCTACCCCTAGTGTTAGGTGCAACCCCGTGGGAAAGCCCCTGCCTTATTCCCCACCCATACCTCCCCCCTTCCCCCAGCTGTCTCCTAAGTGCCTCAACCTCCTCCCTAAGCTGTGCCAGCTCGTAGCACACTGGGCAACCACCAAACTTCCAAGCCCAGTCCAGTATCATGGCTGCCCCACACCCTGTGCACCCCACCACCCTCCCAAAGATGCCGGCCCTAATGACATGTGGTCCCATCTCCTCCAAGTAGGTTTCCTGGGTGAGCCACCAAGTTCTCCACTAGTCCAAGACTTTTAAACTTTCAACACTTGGTGGCTGAACTTTTCCCCATCTAACTATTAATCCTTATTTAGCTTGTTTGAGGAAGTTTTCAACCCCAAGCTCCTCCCTCCTAGCCTTTAAGTTCAACCCCCAGTGACTCTTCTGTATTTAAGTTCTTAAGGAGTTAGGCCAATTTTAAAACACAACTTACAAACAATAAAAACTTACAGAAACTTATGACAAAGTTAGCTTTCCAGAACCTCACCACAATTTCAAACTTCAACTGCTACCTCCCTCTGCCACAGCCAGAAGACTTAAAATGCCTCAGTGAGAATTTTAAACAGAGATTAATTGAAATGCAAACAACCTTGATTTGCAGGCTGTGTTACTGGCCAAAGACCCTCTCCCACAAGAACAGCCTACAGCTAGCAGAGAGAGACTTAAGGATTTGTGTCCCTCTGTTCCAGAGAGTTCTTAAGGAGTTAGGTCAGTTATGAAGGTAAAGATAGTACAGGTATTACATTCAATCATTTTATTAGTCAATTATTTAAACATTATATCAGAATGCATAACCTCCATGAAATAATCTAATCAATATAGTCTTTCTTAGGCATCCTTCTTTTTCCTTTTTCCAGATGTTGAAGATGTCATCTGTGGGGGGGGAGCATCCCTCTTATCAGCGCCAAGATGTCATCTTGGAGAAATGTCTTCTAAAATATTGATGTCACAAGATTGTACAAAACCTTCAAGTTTTATGTGTAATAAAGCAGACAACTCATAACTGGCTGGGTGTCATTGTGTCAGTTATTACCTATCTTTATTTAGATCAGTTCTAGTGATTACTTCGGAAGCTACATGTGGGGTATACAGGGATCAAAAACCCACCGCTATCCACAAACAGATTAGTCCATAGCTAAAGGTGTTTAAGGCGGTTCAAGACTGTAAGAGCTGTTCCAGAGTGAACCTCCCGCCCTCTGCTTCAGTGAAATCAAAATACGGGAGCCATCTAGAGTTAAAATGGTTAATCTGCAGTCACAGTCTAGCTGTAATGGCTTCCATGTCCCCGATGCGCTCAACATTATTTCTCCATGACTGCATGTGAGATGGCTTGGTTGTTAACCAGTTCTGCGTTACTGCCTTAAGCACAGCTGCCACCAGGATATAATAAAGATATTTTAGAAACACAGACTTTGACAGCAGATAAGGACTGTTTGGCCCACCTAGTCTGCCCATTTCCCTACCTACTGGATAAGCAGAAGATCCTAGTTAACCAACAGCCTATTTCTTCCTACCCCCCACAAGAATTGCTTTATGTCTGTCCCATGCATTCTTTGAATTCTCCCACAGTTTTAGACCCCACAACCTCCTCAGGAAGGCTGTTCCATGTGTCCACACTCTCTCTGTGAAAAAAAACTTCCTCACATTACCCCTGAGCCATCCCCCCTCTATCTTCCAATTGTGTCCCTTGTTCTTGCACATCTTTTTCTGAAAGATGCTTCCTCTTGGACTTTGTTGATTCCATTGAGGTACTTAAAAGTTTCTATCATGTCCCCCTCCCTCCTTTCCTTAAGGGTATACATATTAAGCTCCTTTAGTCTCTCCTCGTATGGCTTCTCTTGCAGACCCTGCACCATTGTAGTTGCCCTCCTCCAGACTGCCTCCATCCTGTCTATGTCCCTATGGAGATTGGGTCTCCAGAAGTGGATGCAGTACTCCAGATGGGGTCTCACCAACTGTCTGTACAGAGGGAAGACAACTTCCTGTTTTCTGCTGGTAATGCCTCTGCCTGTACATCCCAATATCCCCCCAGCCCTCCCTACTGCCTTCTCACATTGCTTGCCAACCTTAAGGTCATCTGATATGATTACCCCAGGTCTCTTCCCATTTTTGTTGTTGTTACTATCTCCCCATTGTGTACTCTTCCCCTTGTTTTTTGTTTCCCAGGTGCATTATTTTGCACTTCTTTGCATTGAATCCAAGTTGCCATACTTCTGACCATTCCTCCAACCTTACCAAGACCCTTCTCATCTTTTCCACACCTTCTTGTGTATTAACCCTGTTGCAGATCTTTATGTCATCTGCAAAAAGGCATACTTTTCCTTCCAGTCCCTCTGCAATGTCACTTATAAAGACATTAAAAAGGACTGGACCCAGTACTGAACCCTGCAGTACCCCACTAGTAACCCCCCTTTCTTCAGAGTAGACTCCATTTACTATTACCTTCTGTGTCCTGTTGTCCAGCCTAAAGTTTTACCCAGACTACCACCCTGGGACCCACTCCCAGGCTGGCTAATTTGTTTATTAATCTTTTGTGTAGGACTGTGTCAAATGCCTTGCTAAAGTCTAGGTAGGCCATGTCCACAGCCCCTCCCTGGTCTACTACTTTGGTCACCCAGTCAAATAAATCTATTAGATTTGTCTGACATAACCTTCCCGCTGTGAACCCATGCTGCCTTGGGTCCTGTGCCCCACTGGCCTCTAGGTACTCAACAATTCTTTCCTTCAGAAGTGATTCCATCACTTTCCCTACCACAGAGGTCAAACTGATTGGTCTGTAGTTTACTGCCTCTGTCTTGCTCCCACTGTTGTGAAGAGGAATCACATCCACCATCCGCCAGTCCTCAGGTACCACACCATCTTCCTATGATTTATTAAAAAGGGTAGTCCGTGGTGTCACTAGTTCTCCCCTTAATTCTTTTAGAATTCTGGGGTGAATCCTGTCAGGCCCCATTGCTTTGTCCACCTTCAGTTTTAGGAGTTCTTTCAGAACCTTTTCTTCTGTGAAAGGACTGGGATCAACCCTCCTATGCAGAATGCGTCTGTTAATTGGATTAGGTACCTCTTTTGTGAATACTGAGCAGAAGTATTTGTTCAGTATCCCCACATTTTCACTGTCCTTCTCTGCTCACCCACCGTCCATTCTATCCACCTCACTATCCCTCCCTTTGTCTTTCTATGCTCCCTAATGTACCTATAAAAGGTTTTATCCCCCTTCTTAACCAAGTTGGCTATCTTTTCCTCAGTTTGGGCCTTTGTTATTCTGACTGCCTTCCCTGCTTCCTTCTGCCTTAACTGGTACAGTTAAATTTGGAGTGTTTAATTCTTCTGGGGGGAGGCCCAACACTAAGTTAGCAAAGGCAGGCTCATTGTGTAGATCAAAGATTTTCATCATACCCTGTTTAACCATGGACCAAAAGGGCTGGATGACTGGGCAGCCCCAAAAACACATGACTGTGATTACCCTTTGCCCCAAGCTTCTCCAACACTTTTCTGTGTGTGGGGATGCGTAATGGCAAGAGATTACTGGGGTAATAAAAAATCTAATGTTTACACACATTAGTGGAAGTGTCTCCAAGAGGGTGACCCCGTGGTCCTATGGGTGCCAATCCATATTTTGCCCCACTCCTCCTTCGTAAACTCTTCCCCCATTTCCTCATGCCATCTTCCTTGTATCTGTTGGACCAAAAGGGTGCCCACCCCATCCTGCAATTCCCTGTAAATATTAGAGATAAATCTAGTATTACACATTTTACCATTTTGATAAGTCACAAGGATGGGTTGGGGGATCAGCTGACATGGCTGCTAAACCTATCACAGTGGTGAGATAGTGCCTACATTGCATGAATTTAAAAAACTCCCTATGGTGCAATCCAAATTCTACTTGTAGTGCACTGAAGGATTTAAAGTTCTGAACCCTGCATGAACTGTGAGGGAAATCTAAGGCCTTGCTGATCCCAACGCAGGAGCACTGGGTCCCTATCTGAGGTTGGGAAGTTAGGTAATTTAATTAGGGGAATACATTCCAAACCCGTGTGAGGATCTCCTACCACTGTCTAGCTTCCAGCCATGCCTTTATAGTCTGCCAGGTTCATCTGTTTTGGATTTTCTTCAGGTCTGCTGGCTTTACAATCCATGGCATAAGGTTTAGAGGTGTTGGTCCAAGGTCATTTTCCTCTATATAATACCAACTGCCTCTCAGTCCTGGGGATATTGGCTTGAGGATGGGAAGCAACTGGGCTGCTAAATAAAAATTTTTAAAGTTAGGGACTCCCAACCCTTTCCCCCGCATCTTTCAGCTCTGTCAGCAGGTCTCATTTTTTCCATGAGCGCCGTCCTGTCCAGATAAAGAGAGTTTTCTACAAAGCTCTCTTCAGTCTGATTTAGTGAATGGGATTGGGAGAGTCACAAAGAGGAATAGGCATCTTGGCAAGACATTCATTTTAACCATGTCAATTCTGTTTACAAATGTGATGGGCATATTTTGCCACATGTTCAAATCTTTGAATATTTCCCATCTCAAGGTGGAAAAATTATGGTGATGCAGCTTAGTTAAATCTTTGGGGATCTGGATCCCTAGATATCTGATTTTATCTTTTACCCATTTAAACGGGATTGGTCCCATAGAGACTTTCGCAGGGCTTTTATTAAGCGCCAGGGCCTCCGATTTACTTAGGGTAATTTTAAACCCCGACACCCTCCCAAACCTCTCCAAGAGGTACAAGGTAGGCCGCAGTAATGACCTCGGATCTTCTAAGTATATTAATGTGTCGGCAGCATACACTGACACCTTGTATGTCTGTTGCCCAATTGAGATATCCCTTATGTTGGGGTCCATCCTAATAGCCTGGGTCAGTGGTTCCATACTTACAGCGAAGAGCAGGGGTGACAAAAAGCACCCCTGTCTCATCTCTCTGCCAATATCAAACCTGTCAGACATCGTTCCATTGACCTTGACCCTTGCTGTTGGATGCTGGTAACAAAAGGATACCCATTTTAGAAAATTACCCCCAGTTCCCATACGTTCCATAACCATTTTCATATACGTCCAATTAAGGCGATCAAAAGCCTTTTCCACATCCAGAAATAATGCTGTCTAGGGAAGGGGGGCTTGAGCGCTCTTTGCCATAATGTTCAGCAGCAACCAAACTTTATCGGATAGATGCCAGCAAGGTATGAACCCTGTTTGGTTGGGGGGACCATTTTTTCTACATATTTCTGAAGTCACGTTGCTAGGATTTTGGTAAGGATTTTGGTAAGGATTTTCAGGTCCTGATTCAGAAGCAATGTCAGTCTGAAGTCTGTGCAGGTTGTACCAGGTTTGCCTGGTTTAGGAATGACCGCTATCACCACCTCCTCTCTAGAGGGGGGCAGACGATTTTCCTCCAGACAGATGTTGGACATCTTCTGCAGCCAGGGTATTATGGTTTTCTTTAGCTTTTTGTAGAATTCCTCCCCAGTCTGTCAGGGCCAGGGTATTTACCTACTGAAAGCCCCAAGATGGTTTTTGCTATTTCCTGGTAGGTTATGGAAGCTGATAGTGCTTTTTGCTCATCCTGAGAGAGCTCGGGGAGGGCAATAGAGTCCAAAAAGGTGCTGGTCTCTGATCTTACTTGTTCGTCTGTTTTATGTTCTGCCTAAACGGTCTGGTAAAAACGTTTAAACTGTTGTGCTATATCTTTGGGCAATACCCCGGTTCCACTGCTCATCCAATATACAATGAATATTTCTTTCAGTTTGAGCTCTTCTGAGATGAAGGGCTAGAAGCCTGCCCCCCAATAATATTTTTGATTTGCAAATCACAGCATTCCTTCTGCTTTTTTATCTTCTAACCTTGAGAGTTCAGTTCTAGTTTTATTTAACTCCTGATTAACTTTCCTCTTCCCCGGATGCTGTTTAAGTTGTCCTTCCAATTCTTGAATTCTACTAGTTAGTTGGGGCAGTTTTGGCTAGATTTAGTTTCTTTTGGGCAGAGGCAAAGTGGGGAGCACTCCTGCATTAAGGAGTCCGCTGCCAGATTCATGGCTGCTTGTGTCAGTTGCTTTATAAAGTTTTTGTCATTTAGCAATGAAGTATGAAGACTCCACATTCTGGTCTTCTTATCCTGTCCCCACTGTAGTTTAATCGATACTTGCCCATGATCTGATAATGTGATGGGGTGTATTTCTTCCCCATTAATAAGATGCCGGTCTGATTGTTATGTAAAAAAACAAGTCTATCCTAGAGCAGGCTTTCTGAGCATTGGAATAAAAGGTATATGCTTCTCTGTCTTGTGGAGGGCTCTCCACACATCTACCAATCCCATCTCTGATGTCAGGGCTTTAAGTTTTTTAGTGGCTGCTTTGTTGGTGAGGGAAGTGCTCCTAGATTGATCCACATGGGGGCAAGGAGCTATGTTAAAATCCCCTCCAATTATATATTGTCCCTATGGTAGTGTGGCCAGCTTAGAAAAAAGATCCATTAATATCAATTCCTGCGTTTGGGCCGTAGACGTTTACCAAGTGCACCACCCTACCATGTAGTTCCCCAGTGACTGTCACACAGTGCCCCTGCAGGTCCTGGTCCAAGTCTTTAATCATTAGTGGGCTATTTCTTTTAAGAAGGATGGCTACTCTAGCTTTTTTGGAAATAGGATGTGAGGCTGCCCACACTTGTCCCACCCATGCCCTTCGCAGCTTTTCGTGCTCTGCCTCCGAGAGATGTGTCTCCTGGAGAAGGGCTATGTCACTCTTGAGCAATTTCAATTCATTCAGCAGCCTAGTGCATTTGACTGGGGAGTTCACTCCCTTCACATTATAGGATATTATATTTAGGATACTCATTTTCTATACGGAGAGGAAAGAAATGAAGCACCCTTGGGAGGTGTCTCCCAGGCCGCATTCCATGCCCCCCCCAGTAGCCTGCCCTCAGCTTCCCCACCCCCCTGTTTTGCAATTGTATAGAGCCACTTATACTTCCCATGCCATTGAGTTGCCTCAGTATTTAACTGTATAACTGTATATATTCTAATACAACACTTAAACATGACAATAGAAATGTTAAACTGCAAATCCCTGTGGTAAACCAGGGGATTGATGTGAAAAACTCCAATTAAACTTGTAAATGCACTTCCAAGGAAGAAAAGTTCCACTCCACAGCCATAGGGTGGGGGATCACTTGTTGCGATCCGAAGTTGGCCTTACGTGGGAATTCCCACTAGGGCTGTGGGCACTTACTCCACCTTAAGTAGGCAGAGATCTGTGGCCACTGTACTTTCCGCCACCAAATGGACAGTCAAACACTCCAACTGTTTACTTCCCTGCTCCCCCAATCATGACTTTGAACCTCCCAATGCATTATATATTATTTATTTCCCTCTCCCCCCTTCTCATCTTAGTTTTTAGTACTTGTTAGTTCACTTTTGTAAGCATGACCTCAGAACTCTTCCCCCTCAAAACCAAAATCAAGCTCCAATCATATCAGAGTGGTCGGTTTTTGTTTAGAGCCCCAATGATCCAAACACACCGTAGCAACATATGCAGTGTCTCCCATATGATCCCCAATTAAACCTTGGTTATCTGGACCCTTTACTTTAAGAGGAAGATTCACCCCATAGAGGGATAACCCTCTTTCACAAAGTTCTCCCTTACCATGTTATTGTCCACAGTACCTCAACGCTTGGAAGATTTGGCAGCATGTGTGGTCCTTTGTCCGCCTTGGCCCCTCTTTTCTGCTTGGCTGAGTAGTGTTGCAACATCCACGAGGGCACCTCCTGTGAGAGTTCCTGGTGGGCTCCATTTCCTGTTCTGCCCCTTACTAACCACTTCCCATGCTGAGGGTGCTAACTTGTGCTCCAGCTTCTGTAAATCCATATTGGGGGGAGTGACAACTAGTTCTTGCAGGGTTGGGGCTGCTTCCAATAAGGAGTCATAGGTTTTTGGCCCTGCTTCTAAAAACAGACAAATTTTGGCTGGGTGCTGCAGTTGTGCCTTCATACCTCTTTTTGCCTTGAGCTCTTTAATCACTGTTCACACTTGCTGGTGTTCCATCTGTAATGCAGTAGAGAAATCCTGATCAAAATATATATTTGTTTCCTGATATTTCAGATCTTTCAGGCGCCATGCTTCCTTTAACAGCCAATCCTTGCTTTGAAAATAGACCATTCTATTGACCCATGACCTTGGCCTGGTGTTGGGGTCTTTTGGTTGGGGGCCTAACGATCTGTGTGCCCTATCTATGTCCAAGTTCAGGTCGGGAGGTATCTACAGCAAAGTCCGAAGCAGGTGTTGAATGAAGGCAATGGGGCTCACAAAACCATCCTCTGCTCCCTCGGGCATGCCGTTTATATGAAAATTATTGCAGCATGCCCAGTTTTCCAAGTCCTCCAGCTTAGACTGAACCTGCCTGTCCCGCTGCAGTAGTAATAGTAGCAGTCACTCATGCATGTCCTGGGCCTCTGATAACTCCATCACCTCATTTGCATTTGCTGAGACCTTTTTGTCCAACAATCAAACCTCCTGCTGATGGTCCGCCAGCGATAAGTCTATTTTATTGAATGTGGCTAAAACATGCTGCACAGTGCAGGCTGTGTCCATTGGAGCATCCGAATCCTCCAGTTCGGGTTCCATTGAAGACTCTGATGATGAGTGGTCACAAGTCATTAGGGCTGCAAATCCTCCATGTCCCTGCCAAGAAGTAACTGCTTCATTTTGCCACCCGACTTGCCTGCTGTTTTCGTTGGTTTCTTCTTGGGGGGGGGGCTTCTCAGCCATTCGAGGATTGAGGAGAGATAATGACTTTTCAAGAGAGGTTTTTAATATGCTAAATTCTGACTTTTATGTGAGGGATGGTAGTGGGGGTCCAGAGTTCAGCTGCCTCTCATCAGGTGACGTCACCGAAGGCTCTGAGGGTGAGATTTTTGATACTTTGCCAGTGACATCTTTAATGCTGTTCCAGAAATTCTTACTGTCCCCCCAGGAATTTGTTAGCACTTCCTGGTGGAATTTGGCTTTCACATGGCAGATTGCCCTTGTGCATTCATTCCTGACTTTTCTATATTCCTGCATGTCTGCCTGTCTACCCATTTCTCTTGCACAGTGCCAGAGGTGATCCATGTGTTTCATCCTGGAGATAAGCTCAGGGGTTATCCAGTAGTTTGAGGTGCCATGAACTTTCATCGTTTTGTAGGGAGCATGTATGTCACAGGCAGTATTGAACTGCTTCATGAGATGTTCCAAGGCTAGGTTGATATCTTTAGTAGTGTCCAGTAATGACCAGTCTATATTACTCAGGTGTAGTTTGAGGGGCTCAAGGTGCCCATGTTTCAGCACCCTGCAATATATTGTCAGACGGGTGGCTTGTAAAATTTGTTTGTCCAGCCACAGGTAATGGGGGAGTGATCACTTAATGCATCTGGGTGCACTGTCATATCTCAAATATGGTCCAGTCAGTTAGAGAGGATCCAGTCAAGGAGGGTACTTGTTCCCATTCTGTAATTTGTCCTGGTGGGTGAGGGAACGAGCTGCGAGAAATGAAGCACAGAGACAGAGTCCTTGAAAGTGCCAATATCAGAGTAGGACAATTGATGTTGAGATCACCAAAAACTATTATTTCAGAGTGTGGTTTTAGGTTTTGGATGTAGTCCATGATGCTGTGAAAGCCAGTCGAGTGTTCTTTGGGAGGGATGTAGACAGATAAGATCGTGAGAGCCTTATTATGGGCACCGAGGAGAGGTATAATTGCAAGTGCCTGGGTGGAGCATCCAAGGCTGGTCATGGGTAAGGTAAAGCCCTTAAGTGTCTCATTGAGATATATGGCACAGCCACCACCATGCTTACTTAGCCTGTCCCGTCGGAAAATGGTGTATCCTGGTATGGTGACTGCAGTGTCAGGAATGTTCCAGGAGAGCCATGTCTCAGCCACTGATAACATATCAGGGTTGTGCTGGTTGATCCAGACTTTGAGGCTGTCTAGTTTACTTAACAGGCTGCAGATATTGCCAGACACCATCTTGATGGATCCCGTCTTTGCTTGGCCTGTGGGTTGGGCAACACTACCTGGGCCAGGACTGGGGTGCACATTGCTGGATATTAGTAGTAGGATGAAAATGATCCTATATAGGTAACCTTTCAGGAGTCTGTAATTCACTTTGGTTGACTGTTTTGGGTTGGAGTACCTCCTCAAGCCGGAATGCATCACTTTAAGGTAGATGGGGAGTGCCTGGAGAGGGTATAAGACAAGAACCCCCAGGCCAATGGATGTAGCAAGAGCAAGTGCTGTAACCTGTGGCCATTTGGTAATGTGAAGAAGTTTCCTGTGTGCATGCCTGGGTCATACTTAAAATTGTAATTGAAATCAGTTTTAGGTGTAGGATGCTGTTTGCCTCCAGTTAAGTCGCCAAGACAAAGAAATGTTAAAACAAGATGTACTAGGAGGCTGGTATGTGATTTGCCCATTTTAATAAGAATTGAGTCAAAATCAGGGGAAGGATTAGGTTCATGTGAAAAAGTGCTGTATGAGAGAGTTAACAATGAAAGATGACTGAAAAACAAATAATCTCAGTACTTAAAATGATTGTAAGGATTAAACAGATTATTAAACCTAGGCACACATATTCAACTAGAGAGACTGAGGGAATACAGTGGCGAGAGATGTGTTCAGCAGAGATAGTGTGGGCCACTTGGCGATCAGCTTTCACTGGCACTGAATTCAAAAGTTAGGGCTAGTATCTTGCAGATTCAGCTGAGCTGTAGCTCACAGCAGATATTTTGGACCACTGTTATAGTTCAAGAAATTAAGGGGTTCCTGGCAAGATCAAGGCTGACTGGATCCCTGAAAATAAGTAGAAAAACAGGCTTTTTTAAAGGCTGAAAGGGGAAAGCTTGTAGCATCAGAACAAAGAGGACAAAAGACACGGGCAGGGACAGAAAGCACAGCAGGCTGTTAGGGAGTGTGTGTGTGTGTGTGGGGGGGGGGGCAGACAAAGAGATGTGCTGGGCCAGAGAACAGCAAAAGTATTTACACAGTCAATGCTCAAATTCACTTCTAATATCAACTCAGTACTTAAAATTATACCTCTCAACTGTACCACATTACAAGGAACGTTACACATTTTACTTCACAAAAACTCCCTGTTCCACATTGTGATGACTTGTGCAACATTCAGTGTTAACATTTTGAAGCAAAAATATATATTAAATGATGCAAAAAATATATTATTCAATTAATAACAGACTTTCTGAATATACTTGCAAACATTTTAACAGTGTTCTGAGCTTTTTAGATAAAGATTTGATTAAGTGTTCCACATTTTGCTGATTTGTTCCACATTTTGAGAGGCAGTGTTCCACATTTGGGGGACAAAAGGTTAAGAGGTATGCTTAAAATGACTGTAAGGATTAAACAGATTATTAAACCCTGGCACAAATATTCAAGTAGAGAGACAGAGGGAATACAGTGGCTAGAGATTTTTTATTTTACTCTTTTGGTAACTGGGTAAGGCCCACTAGGCACAAGTGCATGTTTTCAGGAGTGACCTGGGAGCACTGGGTGGTTAAGTGACTTGCTCAGAGTCACACAATATGCAAGTGGAGGTTGTGAAAATCAAACTCAGGTCTGGTCTGCTGGATGTACCAAGCTTGTTCACACCTCATTCCTCTAACCTCTAGGCTATACTGCCAGCCCATAAATGATGGGCTTGTGTTGTGTTTAGCAGAGATAGTGTGGGCCACTTGGAGATCAGCTTTCACTAGCACCCATTTCAAAAGTCAGGGCTAGTACCTTGCAGAGTCAGCTGAGCTGTAGCTCACAGTGGATTTTTTGACCCACTGTTATGGTTCAAGAAATTGAGGGGTTCCTGGCCTGATCAAGGCTGGCTTGATCCCTTGCAGATTCAGCTGAACTGTAGCTCACAGCAGATTTTTTAAACCACTGTTTTGGTTCAAGAAATGGAGGGGTTCCTGGCCTGATCAAGGCTGGCTGGATCCCTTGCAGATTCAGCTGAGCTGTAGCTCACAGCGAATTTTTTGAACCACTATTATGGTTCAAGAAATTGAGGGGTTCCTGGCCTGATTTGGCAATGTCATAGGTTACAGTGGCAAAACACGGAGTTACAATAGCAGATAGGTTGCATGTACAATAAGCAGTCAGAAGTTAGACCTAGTCGAGAAAGAGCAATGAAGAGGGTTTCAAGTGCTGTACATTGGGGGAGGGAACTGGGAGGGCAGGAAACAGAATGGGAGAGGTAGAGTGGAATGCTAATGGAAAGACAGGTCTGGGGAGTGCTTAGGAGGGTGGCACAAAGTTAGAACAGGGGGTGGAGGGGATAAACCAGAGAGTGGTAATAAGAGCTGTAGGTTGGGGGAGTGGGGCAGATGGAGTAGCAGAGGAAGGGGAGAGGTAAAGGAAGTAGGCTAGGCAAGTAGTAGGCATGGGTATGGAGGGGGGCTGGAGAGAAGGGGCAGTGGAGAAGACAGCAGGTAGTGGGGGGAAGACAGTTGAGGATGTGTAGGTCAAGAATGGCACAGGTGGTAGAGAGGGAGGGAGTGAGGAGGTAGGGAGGGCAGGAAGCAGGAGTAAAGAAGAGAAGGTAGGGAGGGCAGGAAGCAGGCCTGTGCGAGGCTTGGCCTAGGAGTAGCAATCACAGCGGCTTTGAGTGATTAGGTGTTTATGGTGTCTGACATGCAAGTGGTGGGTTTTTACCCAGCATCTCCACAGTCACTCCCTCTCCTTTCCTTCGACCCACTGCAGGCTGATGGGAAAGGAGGACTTGGATGCTAAAATTTAAGAAGCCATGACAAATTGAGCCAAACAGATGTCTATCACTGATTTCTTTAAAGTTGATTGATGATAAATGAGAAATGAACTAAAATAGATTTTATCTGCCATGTTGTGGTTTTTAAGTATTTTTTGTTACCAAACTGTACACAAATAAACTGAATAGTTAATACCTAAATGTAGTTCTGTGCTAATTTTTCCATATTTTACCAGTGCAACATAACACATGTGTATTATCCACCACCCTTTATTATTTGCCAAAAAGCTGGTGCGCCACAGTTGGCAGATAACAGAAGGTGAACTGAAACATAGAATGTGTTGACAGATGGGGTCCATGCGGATCATCTAGTCTGCCTGTGAATACTACACCCCCCAATTAAGCTGCTTTCTGGAGTTTACCACACTGTTTGTCCCATGCCAGCTTGAATTCTCTGACCGTTTTTGACCCCACTGCCTCTGGGGGAGGCCATCCAAGGCTCCACCACTCTTTCTGCAGTAAAGAACTTTCTCGCGTTACCTTTGAACGTACCCCCTTAGGCACGTGTCATGACCACTGGTCAGGGTACAAGTGTTTACCTGAAAGAGATCATGTGCTTGTACTTTACTGATGCCCTTCGTGTATTTAAAGGTCTCTATCAAGTCCCCCAATCCCTTCTTCATTCCAGGGAATACATGTTGAGCTGTGTTAGCCAGCTCATATGACTCGTGATGATGCAGCCCATGCACCATTTTTGTTGCTCTTCTCTATACAGCCTCCAGTCTGTCAATATCTTTCTTAAGGTGAGGCTTACAGAACTGAATACAGTACTCCACATGAGGCCTCATCATGGACTTGTACAGTGGCATAATCACCTCCCTTTTTCTACTGGTTATGCCCCTTCCTATGCAACCCAAGATGCTGCTGCTGGCCTTTTGTGCAGCCTTTTCACATTGCTTGCCTACCTTCAAGTAATCTGCGATGACAGCCCCAAGATCACACTTGTGCTTTGTTGTTGCCAACTGTTCCCCATTTAGACAATATTCGCTCCCTGGGTTGCATCTTCCTAGGTGCATAGCCTTACACATTTTAGCGTTGAATTTCAACTGCCACTTCTCTGACCATTCTTCCAGTTTCCTAAGGTCTGACTCCATCCTTTCAGTTTCTTTGGCTGTGTCCACCCTATTGCAGATCTTTGTGTCATCTGGAAATAGGCACACCTTCCCATGTAGGCCATCAGATATGTCACTGATGAATGCATTGAAAAATATTGGTCCCAGCACTAAACCCTGTGGAACAAGACTTGTAACTCTCCCCTCCTCCGACAGTGTACCATTTACCAGTACCCTTTGAGTCCTCCAGTTGAGCCAGTTTTGGATCTAAGATACAATTTTTGGTCCAATGCCTGTGTGTTCTAGCTTGTTTATTAGCCTCCTTTGTGGAATGACGTCCAAGTATACCACGTCCACCGCATCCCCCTGGTCCATTGTTTTTGTGACCCAGTCAAAGAATTTGATTAGGTTGGTCTGGCAGGACCTTCTCACCATGAAGCCATATTGATTTGGGTCCAGCAGTTCACTGTCATTTGAGAACATCACTAACCTCACTTTTAGTAGGGATTCCATCAGTTTCCCTACTACTGAGGTGAGGCTGACTGGGTGATAGTTACCCACATCTTCCCTACTGCCACTCTTTTGTAGGAGCACTACTGTAACCCTTTTCCAGTCTTCAGGGACCTCTCCACTTTCCAATGATTTGTAGAAGACCTCTGCCAGTGGGGCTGCTAGTTCCTCTCCAAGTTCTTGTAGCATCTTTGGGTGTATTTCATCTGACTCCATTGCTTTGTCTACCTTCAATTTCTTTAGTTCCTCCAGGACTCTTTCCTGAGTGAAAGAACTTGTGTCGACTTCTTTGAGGTGGTGTACTGTCCTGTACAGAGATGGTCCATCGCCTATTTTCTCCTGTGTGAAAACTGAGCAGAGTTATTTTTTCAGATGCTCTGCCTTCTCCACATCCTCCTCTGCATGTTGGTGCTTGTTTTTTGCTGATTTAACTATTCCCCCTTTGCTCTTTCTTTTATCCCTCATATATAGGTAGAAAGTTTTGTCCCCATTTTAGATCTCCTTTGCTATCCTTTCCTCTGTTTGAGCCTTTGCAGTCTGAATTGCCTTTCTGGCCTTTTTAAGTAATTTCTTATATATCTCTCCTTGTCGCTGTCTTTTTTTGTTTCCTCGTATCTCCTGAACGCTCTCTTCTTCTCCTTAATTTTAGATGCTATAGCTCTTGAAAACCAGAGTGGTCTCCATCTTCTTCTTGTTTTGCTTACTAGCTTGGTACACTGCGAAGTTGTGACTAGAGTTATTGCTTCTTTCAGTTTCCTCCATTGTTCTTACACTCCCTTTTCTGGGCAGCAATCCATATTTTGTTTTAGACAGGATTTCATTTTGAGGAAGTCCGCTTTTCTGAAGTGCAGGACTTTCTGTTTAGAGTGATTGAAGTCCTCTGTCCTGTTTACTGTGAACCATACAGTTCTATGGTCACTTGACCCTAGATGGGTTCCTACTTGTACATTTAAGATTCTGGTATAGTTTGTTATACCATGGCAAGAAAGAATGCTGCTCTCTTATTGGTCACTCCACCACCACAGGAGGGATGTTATCATGGCATAGTATCCCAGCTGTAGTAAGCAGGATTTTCAAAGGTATCTGCATCAAAAAATACTGCTCAAGAAAAGAGAGAAATCGCACATGGCAGATGAAGGGGAGAGTTTGCAGACTCGCTCCTGATTAGCCACGGTGCCGGCACACTGGATCCATTCTTGGTGGGGGTGGGTTCTCTGTGGGGGTGCCACCCATGTCGACCCCACTGGGGGGGTAAGCCCTGGGGATATACAGCTGGCGCCAGATGGTAGACAGTTGATGGGGCTGGGACTCTCCCAGAGTGCGAGGGCCGTGAAGCAGGAGCATAAATACCCCCCAAAAAATGCTGCTGTCTGATAGATCAATCCACCACTAATGCAGGGATGTTATACTGTTATAACATCCCAGCTGTAGTGACCAGGATTTTCAAAGGTGCCTGCATCTGCTACTACAGTATTTTCCAAGCAGAAATTTATCTAATCCTGTTAGATCATTTATTAATTGAAAACAGTTTAAAACAAGAAAATGTGGTCTGTTTCCTTAAACAGTTACGAACCATTGTATAATAGGAATAATGCACTCCAGGGTGGGTGTTATGCTGGGATAACATCCCTTCTCGAGTGTTAGATGCTGTCGGCCTGTGGCCTTGGGCCCAACCACCTGAGGCGGGATGTTATCCCAGCAAAAAACACCCACCCTGTCATGCATTATTCCTTTACTAGCACAAGGTCTAGGACTGCTTCCTTGCTAGTGGGGGTTTCCACCAGCTGGCTCAGGTCTGCTCCTTGGAGACCCATTAGGAATTCCTTACTCCTCTCTGATGCAGCTGTGTAGAGCTCCAATCTACATCCAGTAAATTGAAATCTCTGACCAGCAGTAGCTCACCCTTGTCAGCCATCTGCAGAATGCTGTCTAGAATTTCCTTGTCTTTTTCTGCTTCCTGGGATGGGAGTCTGTATATCACTCCTACCCATATGGGGGCCTTGTTTCCGGTTCCAAGAGTGATTCAACAGGCTTAGGCCTCACTGTGAGTACCCTGAATTTCTGTGGCTTTGCTGTTTTCTTTTATATAGATAGCAACACTTCTCCCCTTTTTCCCCTTTCCAATCCCTTCTGAACAAGTTATATCCTGGTTACATCCCAGCTGTGGTTTTCATTGACCCATGTTTCTGTCACCGCTGCCCGGCCGAGGTCTGAGTCTGCCATCATGGCTGTTAGTTCTGGCATCTTATTCGCTAGACTGTGGGCATTGGTGCACATTGCCTTCTACCCCTGGTTTCCTACTATGTTTTTAAGATTACCCTTCTCCCTCTGTGTATCATGTTTACCTTGTTTATAATCCTCTACAGATCTGAGTTTCTCACCATTTATGTTGCATACTTCAGTTTGTCCTACCGGTGTTTTGCTAGCTAAGGGGGTGAGGAGCGACTATTTCCCCGTGTGATGTAATGGGTGCCAGACCCCTCTCTCCATCCACTAGTTTAAATGACCTGCAAAAACACTGAACTTTTGACCTAGCACTCTGACCTCTGCTTTGTTAGGTGGAGGTCATTTAATTTAAAGAACTCCCTCTCCCAGAAGTTCGGCCAATTCCCTACTAATCATACTAACATACTATTTGCCAGCAGATTAGGCCTTATGGTCTATCGAGTCTGCTCGAACTTTAGATCCTTAGTTGGGTGCCGAGACCCTCCCATCCCTTATGCTCCAGAAACCCGTATCATCCATCCCCACCCCCCTGGGACAGGACATCATCTGATACATCCACTTTCTGTGTCTGTCCCATCCTCTCTTGAAGCCCTCCACTGTGGATCTCTGAACTAGCTCACCAGGCAGTGCATTCCAAGGGTCCACCACCCTCTCAGTGAAAAACCTCCTCCTCTTTCTCCCCTTACCCTTCCACCTTCCAACTTCAAACCATGCCCTCTGGTGATACCTCACTGCTTTAGTCTAAAGATCCCCTCCATGTTTACCCTATTTATTCCCTTGAGGTACTTGAAGACCTCAATCATGTCCCCCCTGTCTCTCCTCTCCTCCAGTGAAAACAGGCAGAGCTCCTTAAGTCTGTCCTCATACGTCAAATCCCCTAGCCCTCGTATCATCTTTGTTGCCCTCCTCTGTACCCTCTCTAGGAGCTGTATGTTCCTCTTTAAGTGTGGTCTCCAGTATTGTACACAGTACTCAAGGTGTGGTCTAACCAGTGCATTGTACAGCAGCAGAATCACTTCCTTTCCTTCCAGAATCAGTATCCTTTCTCGTGGCACCAGTCCTTGAGTTCACCTAGTTCTCTTTCCCTGATCTTCTGCCTGCTGCCATCTTTCTCCCAGACAGGCAGAACCTCAGAGAATGAGATGTCAGATGAAATCAATGCCAACTGATCTCCCAGCCTGGCCAGGTGTTCCTTGATCTCCTCTACTGATTGACTGGCGAGGTTGTTTGTTCCTAGGTGGATCAGAATGTTTATATTGTCTCCAGTGCTTTGTAGGATTTTTGCAATGCAGTCAGTGTCTCTTCATGTGGATGCTCATGGGAGACATCTAACCCCAACCTTGAGTGGTAAGTGGGAATCAACTCCCTGAATCATGGAACCTCCTAAGATCAAAAGGTTTTGTTTAGGGCTAAGGGAAAAGGGGTGTGTGTGGCAATATACAGTATGTATGAGAGAAGATAAGGTGTATAAGGGAGGAGAGGGAGGAAGGCAGAACAGAGGCCCTATGGATGCAGCTTCAAGACTCAAAAAGTAGGACATTGAGGATGGGGTTTGTGTATAGACCGCCAGCCCAAGGGGATGATCTGGATAGGGAGTTAGCTGAGTAAATCAGGAGGGTCTGTAGGAATAGGAACACTGTGGTGGTGGGGGACTTCAACCTACCTACCAGGGGCGGAGTTAAGCACCCCAACCACCAAGAGTGCAAGGGAACAGGTCCTATTAAAGGCATTTCAGGACAGCTTCCTGGTGCAGTTGGTCAACGAGCCAACTAAACCGGATAGGACTCTGGACCTGGTCCTATCAAATGGGGAGTCTGTAGGGGATCTGGAGGTGGAGGATCCTCTGGCTGGGAGTGACCACCACACAGTTTGGTTCACGCTCAGCATGGGCATGGAAGCAGGGGATAGGGGTACCAGAGTAATTGACTTTAAAGGGGCAGACTTTAAAAGGATGGTGGAAATTTCGGGCAGGCATCTGGTGGAAATTCAGCTGTGCATGGATGCTGGCCAAAATTGGGATATTATTAAGAGAGGGCTAGTGGAGGCTACTGGGACATGTACAAGAACAAGAAGTAAGAAGAGAAGGGCAAAAAAAAACAGCTGGCTGATGCAGGGGGTCATGGAAGAGGCGAGGGCCAAATAAAAGGCATTTCGAAGACTCAAGAAAATGGGAGGGGTATATGAAAAAGTCCAGGGAGATTACCAGGCTGGTCAAAGCAGCCAAGGCTTCCAGGGAACTGAGACTGGTGCAGGGCATTAAGAATGGAGAAAATGACTTCTTCAGATATATCAGTGAAAGACGGAAAAACAGGGATCAGATTGTGAGGATTAGGAAGGACAGAGGCTGGGTGGAGAAGGGGGAGGACCAGGCAGTGGCACTGAATGATTACTTCTGCTCTGTATTTACGAAAGAGAAAGGGGGGGGCAGACACCACCTGGTAGATGAGGAGTGGGTAGGGGGGTGACTGATATAGGGATTACAGAAGATAGGGTGCTGAAAGGATTAGGGCTCTGAGGGGGGAATAAGGCACTGGGTCCAGATGACATTCACCTTAGCGTACTTAAGGAACTAGTGGAGATCCTGGCAGGACCACTGCCTGACCTGTTCAACACCTCCTTGGACACTGGATGCATGCCACAGGACTAGAGGATGGCCGATGTGGTACCCATTCACAAAAGTGGACCTAAGGATGAACCAGGCAACTATAGACCAGTGAGCCTCACATCAACTGTGGAAAAACTCATGGAGATGATCCTAAAAGAGAGGCTGGTGACCTTTTTGGAGATCAGTGGTCTCCACGATGGTCAGCAGCACAGCTTTTTCTCAGGAAGATCCTGCCAGACAAATCTGATTGTGTATTACAACTGGGTGACAAGGGAACTGGACTATGGCCATGCAGTGGATGTCCTGTATTTGGATTTCAGCAAGGCCTTTGATTCCGTGCTGCATGAGAGGCTGGGGAGGAAGCTGGAATATAAAGGGGTGGGAAGAAAGATGGTAAATTGGATCTCCAACTGGCTGAAGGGAAGGCAGCAAAGGGTGGTGGTGGGTGGGAAACTCTCATCACCAAGGGCTGTGATGAACGCGGTGCCACAGGGATCAGTATTGGGACCGGTGTTGTTCAGGATATTTATAGCTGATATCTCCCACAGGATTCAGAGTAAGATCAGTCTCTTCACAGATGACACAAAGATGGGAGCTGTGGTAGATGACATCGAAGGGTGGAGGGGGTTGCAGGAGGACCTGACCAAACTATAGGAGTGATTGGATGCATGACAGTTGGGGTTTAATGCCAAAAAGTGCAAGGGCTTGCAGTTCAGGGCTAACAACCAGGGAAGGAGCTATCAGCTGGGGGAAGTACAGCTGGAATGCACTGAGGAGGAAAAGGATCTAGGGTTGCTTATAATGGGGAGTGTGAACAACTCAGCTCAGTGCAGGAAGGC
Source organism: Neoceratodus forsteri (assembly GCA_016271365.2). NCBI lineage: Eukaryota > Metazoa > Chordata > Ceratodontiformes > Ceratodontidae > Neoceratodus > Neoceratodus forsteri. The sequence continues at coordinate 121,204,045 of CM028130.1, read as the reverse complement.
AGCAGCAAAAGCCAACAGGATGCTGGGGTGCATAACGAGGGGAATCTCCTCCAGGAATAAGAAGGTGACCCTGCCCCTCTACTGGTCATTGGTCAGGCCGCAACTGAAATACTGTGTGCAGTACTGGTGCCCATTCTTGAAGAAGGACATCAGATTGGTGGGGGGTGTACAGTTGAGGGCAACAAAGATGATCCATGGATTAGGGGGATACTCCTATGAGGAGAGGCTGGGCAAGCTGAACATGTATTCCCTGGAGTAGAGGAGGGATGGGGGGGGGCATGATTGAAACCTTTAAATACTTAAAGGGGATTAACAAGACTAGTACAGAAGGGATTTTCCAGATTAGAAGGGGGAGGGTCACGAGGGTGCACCAGATGAGACTGGAAGGGGGGAAGATTCAGGAGGGAAGTCAGGAGACATTTCACTGAGAGGGTGGTGGACAAGTGGAGGTAGTAGCCTGTAATATGGTAGAAGGTTTTAAGAGGGGATGGGACAGAGTGAGATGCGGTTAATTATGAGGAGGGAAGGGGTGGGTGGGGCAGCTGCAAGTTGAGGGTCTAGCTGCACAATCGAGCAGACTCGATAGACTGTGAGGCCTGTTTCTGCTGGCGTTTTCATATGTTCGTATGCACAATCACATGGCATCAGGGATAACTCTTCTATTTTTCTTTAAAACATTGTATTTATTCAGTTTCATTATGAACCAGCACATACGTTCTTTGATTTCAGGTATAGGATATATCATACAGAGGAATATGGTAGGCAGTACTTAGCCCTACATTCATTGTTACAATACTGCGGGGAAATGCATTATAACGTAAAGTGTCCTTTGGATGAAACAAATTGAGCCATTGCAGTAAGACCATGAACAGCCAATCAAAAATGAGTATTTGTAAGTCCAGAGAATCCCTTCTATGAAGATGGGCTTATGTCAATGACCGAGCCCTGGAGTCCATGTTATTACAATAAGTAGAGGAGTATTCCCTTTCATAAATTGTCGATGCATCTCCATTTAACTCTGAAGCATCACAATATAGTGTACTAGTCTGAGCGTCGAAAATGATAACACAAGTGATCAAAACCCCTATTACTATTCTTAAAACTGTACTTATTTACTATTTCTATAAAACTCAAACCGAGCTTTACCACCAGATGGCAGCAAAGACAACATTCCTTTAAACTTTCCCTGTATCTGTGTCACAGTAACTTTTAAAATTTAGAAATGCCCCAGCTAGATTGTAAAGAATTGGAAAGGCTATGCCTGGAGTTCAGTGGCCAAGCAGCCAGCCACTCCCACTTCCTGAGCTATATAAGCATCTCTCTCACCTTCCTGTGAAGCACTTTTTCTTTGCAGCTGAAGGCTCTGTCTGTCTGTCCTCTGAGCTGGTTGGGGCCTGCAGGGCTGGCTGAGCCCCCCCCCCCCCTTGCTGCTCCTGCTTGTCTTTGCTGGATTTCTGTGTTTATTTTTCTGCTTCTGGTTTGTATTTTGCCTTTGGCTGCATGTGTGCTTCTTTTTTCTTTGTTTCTGTTTTCTGTGTTTGTGTCTTTGGTTTTGGTTTTTTGGGGAGGCTTTGTTTCTAAACTCCTAGCATATTGTTCCAGAGCTCCTACTGCTTGCTTTCAGTTACTCACAACTCTCGAAGTACTGCAATGCAACTGCAATCATTATGTGTGTGTTTTAGCTCAACCATAGCTGCTTCATGTTGCATATTCAATTGATTTCACCTGACTCAGGCTTACACTGAACCTACAGCAGCTATGCAGCTCAATCATGCTCTCTCATTCTACTTGCATCATTATAGCAGCTTAATTGCACTGCCTGGCTACACCTGCTTTCAGAGCATTGTGTCTCCTTATTTATGTTTATTGCAGTTACAACTCAGTGTACTCCATACAGATGTTGCTTTTACGTTTATTCACCCTATTCTACTCTGAGGTCAGCCAAAAAAAACTCCAGCTGAGGCTGTTAACCTAGCTTTAATATCTGTATGTGGTTCTCAGCCCTACCATCATGTTCTTGTTTGTCCTACGACGGGGACTGGGAAGTGTTTGGGGAGTTGTGGCCCCATGTGGCTAATTATTTCTGTTCTAAATCCTGCCTTCACTGCCGAAAATCATAAGAGTATTTGTCACCTTGATTTGGCTTTTAAATGTCTGGCTGGCTTGTCCCGCTTTTCATGCTGTTTCATTGCTACTATGTTATGTAGACTTATGTGCACGTCCACTTATTACTACTCTGTTTACTGACCTATGTACAGGTCCATGCTTGCTTATGCAATCGATTGCTCATGCCTACTGCATCCTCTCGACTTCAGCCTCTGGGATGTCTGCTGCACTCAATCTGCTTTCGACCTTGCAAGGTCTCAGCACTCACTGCTCATTACGATCGCACACCAGTACTCAATCAGCTCAACAACTTCTCAGCTCTCAATCTAATTCTGGGGCATGCCAGCCATTCTATTCTGGTGCAGGGTTCCTGCAGCTGACGGTCTTGCTCTACATTTAGTCCGCATCTTGAGCGTGTCCAACTTGGGGCGGAATCCTTCTCACCTGGCCCATAGCTGGGAATGTTCTTGCCCTGGGCTTGGCTTTAGCTGCCTGCTACATGACAGCAGCTCTGGTGTAGAATTTAAGACTAACGGTGAAGGGTGGTTACGATGGTCTCCTTTGGCTGTAGTGTTCTACTATAACAGTTGTCCATTGGCTTTAGTGGTTTCCCTAGCAAGGCACGTATTCTCCCGATGACTGCCTCTGGTTCACCTGGTTTGAGTTTAGGGCGGGTAGGCCAGGTGAGTGCCTCAGCAGTCGTTGCTCTCCTCCTCTGCCTTGGTTGCACATATTGTTGCAGAGTTTTCTCACAACCTTCCATGGCGTTCCTGCTAGAGGGTTTGAGTGAGAGCCTTCCTCCAAATTAAAATATTTTCCACCTCCCTTTAACTGAGTTTTCCAAATTGCAGCTGCTGAGCCATCATTAAATAAACTATCCCAAGCCTGGAGGGAAGGTGACCTAGGCCTTGGATCCCCAGAGATTTCCTCCTCATAGGGTTTTTTTTCTCTCCTCCATTGCCTCAGGTCATAACTGTTAGATAGCATAGTAGTGTCCCCTAGTTTCTTTAGGTAGGTTCCACTATTGGATGAAGGTAGAGGATGTCCTGCCATTCCCTCTCTCCTTAGAGGATCCCCTCATTCTCAATGCAAACCATCAGTATCATGCTATGCAAACCTGGGCATTTCATTACGTTATCAAACTAAGCATCTCATTACGTTATCAAACTGCCTATGCTTATCTACTACTACGTTACAGTTACTGCTCCTATGCCACAGTTACTGCTTGCTCATAAGCTTCATGTCACCTCATTCTTTAGGATATGATTGTTCTACATTTCTTTTGGGGATTCCTAAGGTACCTTTAGCCATGGGAATCTTCCTGTGGCACCTCTAGAGGTGGAACCCTCTCCAAGGGTTCCTTGTCTTTCGTACTCCTACAGGGTAGTAATTCCTCTGGAATAGAGAGTGTGAATGGCCAAAACCAAACTAACACAGCTGAACAAGCATACCACTATAAATGGGAGTAGAACCTCCTGCCCCTTTGCCTGCAGTGAACTCGCTCTATTGCTTCCTTGAGCAAGAGGCTTTGAACTTCTTCTCGAATGAGAAGAGCCTGATCCCTGGAGTAAGAAGACCTTTTTGGTGGAGATTCTGGAGGAATTTCCAGAAACTCTATAGTGTGTCCAGACACCAGCTGCAGGACCCAAGTGTCGGAGGTTGCCTTCTATTCCTGCGCATGGCGGATGAACCCCCCACCTGCTCCTCATCATGAGACTGAAGAGCTAGTGTGGATAGGGAGTTAGGAAGTGGCAGGACATTCAGGGGGAGGACCTCCTGAACGTCTCTGGTTTTTGGAGGCCAGAGGAGTGGCGGAAACCATGGTGGAACCCGTGGCCTTGCATTTGCCCTGTCATTGAGCCGGGGCCTGCTTCCTCTGCCTTCAGGTCCTTTTCCAAAAGGGCTGTTGCTTCTATTGAATGCTGGATTGGTACATGGACCTTACTGATCTTAGGGTGAGACCTCTGTCCTGGAGATCAGTAATAATGTCCTTGGTGTCACCACCAAAAAGCACCGAGCCCCAGAAGGGGGCATCCTGAATCGCAGACTGTACCTCATTGTCGAGGCCAGAGATGCAGAGCCAGAAATGCTGCCTTAAGGTGATAGCAGCTGCCGAGACATGAGCTACAGAATTGACTGAGTCGTATGTGGCTCGCAAAGCATGCCTAGAGGAGAAGCAAGAGGGGCGAAGATCCTTGGCAAGTTCCTCCTTGAGGCTCAAAGGATTCATAGCCTTGACTTGGGCCTCTAGCCTGGCCAAGGTGGCTTTTTGGTGTAACACCATGTGGGCCACATAGTTAAGGGACTGGAGCGCACATGTGGCCGAAGCGTAAACCTTCCTGGCGAACTGGTCTATTTGCCTCAATTCTGTCAGGAGGAGAGGTGCTCATGTGCTTGGGTGCAGATAAGTGATCATGAGCAGCTGAGATAATGACAGAGTCCACCTTAGGATGCATCTTGAGGAAAGGAGCTTTCTTTGGCACCTGGTACACCCTGTCCACCCTCCTTGGGACAGCCAGGAGAGAATGAGGCATCTGCCAGACTGTAGAGGTGAGGGCCGATCCATGGGGGGATCGGGATTGGAGACAGAGATTCAAAGTCCAGGTGTTCGGCCAGTCTCTGTCTCATGGGGTCCTGATCCTCCGACTCCCAGCTGAAAAAATTCTTCATGTCCCTCAACAGATCCAAGAAAGCAGGGTCCTCCAGGGGGGGATTTGGGGTAATCCTCCAAAACATCCTCCACTGACTCACTGGTGTCCTCATCACCATCATCTTCATCATCCACCCCCTTGTCCGGGAGGCTGTGAATGTCCAGGACGACAATGGTTTGATGTGCCATCCCTGATACATGAACCATAGAAAGTGAGGAGCTCCTCTGGGACAGAAATCTAGGAAAGTGTGGATGTGGGAGTCTACTCTCCAGATCCGTTACCAACTCCAAGCATGCCCCTGCCACCATGACTGGATTAAAGTCTTGAAATACGGCGTAGCCGGAGGGGGAGGTGGAGGAGGAATAACCAGTGGAGGAGGGTAATAATACCCTTGGTAATCCTGGTAATGGAAGTAAGGATTGTATCCAGGGTAATACTGTCCAAGAGAACCCCAATCAGGAGGAGGACCAGCTGGGTAGTGATCCCCAGGTGGTTAGTGTGGAACAGTACAGGGCCTGGAAAAAAATCCCTGTCATCAGGGGGTCTGACAGAGGGGGAACTCACGTTGGACCCACCATCATGTAAATTGGGGGGGGTCCGGCGTCAGGATAACCAACATCAGGGGCACCAATGTCGGGACTGGCGCCACCCGATCTGGCATCGGAGGGGCTGGGGACCCAATGGAGGGACTGAGTCTGGCATCAGGGCCAATGGCTGAGGCCAACCACTGAGCCCAGGCTGAGGAAGAGTTGTTGGAGGTTCCAGCATCAGGATAGGAGTAACTGGATCTGATGGTGGGATTGGGCTGGAATAATTGCTGGGTCTGAAGGGATGTCCCACCCGATGAGGGATGAGGGACCTCCACCGTAAGGCCAGATGGCTGAAGAGGAGCCTCCTGCGTCATGACCCCATCAGAAGAGTGTGGAACTAACCCCAAGGATGGATCTACAATGTTGAGGGGTCCTGCACTATCCTCACCGGAGGTACCCACCTGAGAAGGGGAGGGTACCGCCGGGGAGAAGAGGGGAGAGGGGCAATCTCCCCCTGGTTTTGTCACACATCAGGTGTGGCACCATTAGGCCCTGAAGGGAGAACCACGCCTGAGTGACCATCAGCGATGGGTATCTTACCAGATGGAGCCGGGTGGGGGAGGGGCCCCTGGCTGACTTCTCGGCTGTAACCGGGTGGGTCACTGAGGGTTGGGGAGCTGACTTACTGGTGGCTGGGTGGGCTCCAGAGGAGCCAAGGGCCAACTCAGTGGCCGGTGCGGCCATTGGAGCCGACAGATGACTGACCCGCGGCAGGTTTGTCAGACTTACCATCCGAAGGCTTCTTAGGTGGTGGCTGTAAGGCCTTGCTCATCAAGGGCTGCGAGGCTTCAGACTGGGCCTCCGTGGAGCAGTCCCGCTTCCTGGATTTCTCCTTGTTGTGTTTCTTGGAGGGAGAAGATTTTTCTGAGGAGGACTCGCGGATCTTGTCCATTTGCTTCTTAAGGGAAGCTAGGTGGACTTTTAAAAGATGGGCCTCCAAAGCCTTCTATCTCCGCTTTTTGGTGGCCTGGTTGAAAGTTTGGCACTCCAAACAGGATGAGACAGGATGGTCTGGGCCCAAAGAGATCATGCACTTCAGATGTCCATCCTTATGAGGAATTTGTGTACCGCAGGATGAGCACTTCTTCTTAGAAGACATTAAGTGAAAAAATTGAAAAGGAATAGCGAAGGACAAAATCCAATGTGAGGAACTATCACGACGATCGCTACTGGAAGTCTGCTATGCGACTGACACAAGGCGACGGTGGGAAAGAACTGGAGGGCAGGCTTGGGACAGCCCACTATATACGGCCACGCTGACGTCAGTCACGTGATGTCGGGTGGGCAGTCTCCCATCAGGGATTGCTAGGAAAGTTTGCTGTGTGGCCTGCCAGTCCTATATGTAATACCTACTGACGAAACCCTCTCAAAGTAAGATCTGTATATGGCCAGCCCATAGTCTATGAGGGAGACAAATGAAAATTACGTACCTACCGTAATTATGATCTTCCTGTGTATCTTCACCATTCTTCACATTTGGATATATGGCCAGAGGTCATGACCCCGTGGGAGCTTTTTTTTTGGATGGGCGGAGTCGATGCACTATCGGTGCCACCCTCGAGGCTGACGCATTACGTGGCACTCGTGGGTTGGCCATTAGGTGCTGTCAGCTCCGCCCTCCCGCCAGTTCTGAGTCACCGGAGAGGTGAGGAAAAGAGTTGGGAGAGTGGGACAAGGAAGTCCAAGGGACAGACAAAGGAAAACATATATAAAATAAAAGGAGAAATAAATGATTGAGAAGACAGAAGAAGAAGTAAGTCTAAAGCAGTGGTTCTCAAATGGTGAGGCTAGCCTCCCAAGGGAGGTCCCAAACTGTTCCAGGGGAGGCCCAGTCAAGTCTCAGAATATACAATATTTAAATTTTAAGTTCTGGCTGTTTTGTGTGAAGGGAAGAAGCAAACCAAATATGGATAATAACAGGTGGATTTCTTTGCTTATGCACAAAGTTGTGACCAGGAAATGCCCATTGAGCCAAAGCTTGTTTCTAGGTGTGTATATGCAAATGTGTGACTAGAAGGCATACTGAGACAAAGCTGGTTTGTACAGTGTTTATATGCAAATTAGTGACTGGGAAAGGCACATGGAGTCGGGGCTTGTTTTCAGGTGTGACCTGGGGTAAGGGTACAGGAAGTGGCTTGACAACAGGGCAAGAGAGGGAGAGATGACGTGGGCTAGTTTACTTCCAGATAGAGAAAAAGCACAGTAACAAGGGCCCAAGAGCCAGAAAAGTGAAGGATAAATGTGGGGTTGGGCTGGAGAACAGTAAGTTGAATGAAATGGGAATATACTCTGTCAACTTTATAAGTCTCAGTTTATTCCTGTTGCACTATGCAAAGTATGATATTTTTTTCTATGGGGAGGCCCACATTTTTTTCCAAATTTGAGGGAGGCTCAAAAGCTTTTCCATGGCTTGGGGGTGGCTTCACTATCACAAAGTGTGAGAACTAATGGTCTAAGGGGATCGGGTAGGGGCTCCAATCTCTGGAAACAGGAAAAAGGAGAGAGGAAGGATTTAAGATAAGCTTGAGAGGGGGAGGAGAAAGGTGACAACCATATCCTGGACCTTGACTCATCTCCAGATTGTATAGGAACTGCAAGGAGTAGCCAAAGGGCTCATTATCAGGATTCAAGGCACGGAATCACTGGCAAAAACTCCAAAGCAGAAAATGGCTATTCTGGAAGAAAGACAGGACACAGGAAAACTCGCCCTCTCTCAGGGAAACAAGGTTTTTTTGGCGAAAGAAATATATATATATATATATATATATATTTTTTTTAACACAGCATGTCCACTGGACAAAGAAAATCAAAAGACAGATGGGAAACGAGGAGAAAGAGAGAATGGAGGTAGGGCCGGTGTTAAGCACCCGCCAACCCTGCGGCTGCAGGAGGCCCCCAAATGTAACGAGCACTGTGGCGGCAGGTCTGGCGGCGGGCCCCAGCGCAGCACAGCAGCCTGCAGCCAGCAGTCAGTCGTCATCATTAAAAGTTGAGAAGAGAATTAGAGAACCCCTGTATGGCTGTATTCAAAGAAAAAAAAAAATGTGTTTGCATCATCACTTCTTGCAGAGTGCAGATTAAATTAAATACCTTTTCCTACCATTTCTCACGAGTCGATGACGCTGCTGCCTGCAGAGTACCCAATTTCCCGACCCTGGCAGTGGCTTCCCTGATGAATGCTGAGCCATGTCGTGTCCTGTGACTCCTGTTCAAGCCGCGTTCAGCTGCTGCACTAAACTTTGTTACCTGTTTCCCTACGTCCCCCTATTGTGCTGCACATGCTGACGTGGGAGGAGGTGTGGTGAACCAATCACAGGGCTCCACTCTGTCCGCTCCTGTTATCACACCTCCTCCCACTGGGACCTGAACATTTCTGTCCCCCTCAGGTCCGTAGCTGCACAACAAAAATTGACCCTCTGGTGCTCTTGGAATCACAGCCAACTGAGCCAAGGACCAGTTCCAGAGCGCTGGGGAGAAACCTGAGGATTACAGTCGCTAGCCTGAGGAGCAGAGAGGAGGACTATCACCCACCCAGCCAGGCAGCCGCTTCAAAACCGTCCAGCGGTTCATTCAGACCCGCCGCCACCGCCCACTGACACAGGGCCTCCCCCCGTACTTCTGCCAGTACTGCTCTAGAGCTGTAATTATTTTTTTCTTTTTTAAGAAAAAAAGCAGCAGCACAGTAGTTTGTTGGGCATTGAGTGCCTCCCACTTTGCCAGTGCAGAGAAACTGCTACACAGCCACCGTGCTGACTGCCGTACAGAGGTGACCATGCAGTTGCAGTGAGAACAGCAAGGATTCAGGGAGACCAGCAGTACCTTGCCTTGCCTGCCTTCGCTTCCTTTTAGGTAGGTAATACAGTGAATTTTGATTTGGAGAATGGTGGTGAAGTGCAGCATGGGGAGGCTGTATGTAGAATGGTACTTACTTTGTACCTAACTTAATTTTTTTCAGGGTGTTGAACTTGTGTTGATCTTTAAGTGCTTCTGACAGTATTTGCTTTGCTTGTTTTTATTTAGTGTTATACTTTACTACCCCTTTACTAGTACTGTAGCAGCCCAAGGCATTAATGTAGGTCTCCTGTGGAAACATGTAGGCTCTTGGTGCTGCAGAAACACAGAAGTGGGAATTAAGTGAGTTTCTGGAGTAGGGTGGCCTGTTAAATTGAACAGACTGGGTGGGTTGCCAGAGCAATGCAGCCTTGCTGGAGACACACATTAGGTGTCCTGTAGTGCAGAAGCTATTCTCAAGTCACTGACTGGACAGACTTCAGAGGTGGGTTACCATAGTGACAAGTTGCCATTAGTGCCGCCACTTACCTTGTCTAGCATGCCACTGACGAATCTATCCAAAATGAAGCTTTGAATTTTAGCAGTAAACAAGCAGACAGCAGTACTTAAGCACACAATACTCAAGGGTGCCAGAAGATGGTAAAAAACTTCATTTTGGATAGATTGGTCAGTGGCATGTTAGGCAAGGTAAGCAGCAGCACTAATGGCGACTTACTGAGTTCACTTTTTTTCTTTTACTGAGAATCAAATGTGCAAGCGCATGGTTGGGAAAGCAGAGGAAGAAGTTTACTTTTTTGTTTTATTGACAGTTAAGTGTATGAGCACCTTGTTGGGAAAGCAAAGGAATATATGTCATTTACTGTTTTGGTTTTAGTGTATTTTGGGGCTCACTGCTGTGAAGAATTAATTTTCTGAGCTTCCTGTGCATCCAGCAAATGCGCCTTGCTGTAGACTGGCAAATGAAACATCCTTCAAAAGTTTTTGGTGATTTTTTTTGGGGGGGGGGGCGATTTTTGCTGGAAAAACAGAAACTGAGGTATGGGTCAGGAGCCATGACAAACATTCGTTACAATCAATTGTTCATTATAATGAGGTTTGTTATAGTGAGGGGTCACTGTACTGTGATAGCCAGATAAGGTGGTGTCTGTCCTACTGTCTTGGTTGTCTGCCTGGCTGGAATTACAAAACATGCTCCTACTGATCCGGCTCTTATTGTTCTATCTCTGCTGCTCTACTGTGTTGCTGTCTCCTCTCTATGTATGCCCCATCTGTATCCTAGCAGAGGCTAAATTAATTCTGGTGAAGAATTAATTTAGCCTCTGCTGGGATACAAATAGGCACACAGAGAGGAGACAGCAGCATAATAGAGCAGCAGAGATAGAATAAGAGCTGGACTGGTAGGAGCATTTTTATTTTATTTTGTACATTTATTAATAATAAATGAGTAGTTTGATTGTTTCTTGCTCTTCAAGTAATTCTGACACACTGTCTGGGAAAATGACAGATTGTGTAACAACTTGCTGGAGCACTCCAAGCAGTTAAGGAAGCAATTTTTATTCTAATATATAATATACTGTATTTATATATGCAGTAGCTGGAACCTGAAGCACTTTCTTTTTTTTTTTATTGTAGGGGGAGTTTTATATAATGTTTATCATGTTACTGTCTGATACTATGAGAAATCCTGCAGTAGCTGTTGCTGAAGCAGCTCTGGGGCCTGGAGGAGCAGTTAATGAAGTTACTTAAAATGTATTCTTATAAATGATGTAGTTACAATAACGCAGCATTAATAGTGCTCTTCATGTCAGTCTGTAATAAAACTGCAGTAACTGGAGGAGCAGTCAGACTGACAAAATGTACAGTAGCTGGAGCCTGGAGGAGCAGTTGAGGAAATTATAGCCACTAGCCACCATGGATAGTGACTGGGGAAAATCCATTGGCCCAGCCAGTGATCATCTGTTACTTTCTCCAGTATGAGCCCATAGGGCTAGTTGAAGAAAAATCTTACTAGCCTGACGCAATCTACCAGCATTTGGCTAGTGAAATGGCACAAATTTCTACCCCTGGATGTGCCAGGCAGTCCTTATTTGTTGACAGTTTCTATATTTCTGTGTTAAACCCACGCAATTTGCCTGTATGCCCTACACTAGCTTGCAGTCTCTGACCCTACCAGGTCAATGGCTTCACTTCTCCTTCCCACCTCTAAGGTTCCCTTATGCCTGTGTCCCAGGAATGTTCAAATTCCTCCACTGTGCTCACTCCCACCACCTCCTGTTTCAGACTATTACACATGTCCAGCACCCTCTCCATGAAGAAACGTCTTCACATTTCCCCTTATCCTGCCACCTTCCAGTTTGATATGTACCCTTGTTCTTCTACTCATCCTATATTGGAAGATGTGAAGATGTCATCACCCCCCCCCAAACCTTGTTTATGACTTTAGAATGTTTCTAAAAAGTGGTTTTGATGTTTGTTTTTTGCTAGCTGAACACCTTAAACTGCAAGTCTGACAGCAGATATAATCAAGCTAAGCATAGCAAATCCTATATTTCTTTCTGTTTCTATATGTATAGGACATTTACCAGTTGTCTCAATGCAGAATGGTGGACAGTGTCCAAGTTGTATATTTGCCTAGGCAACTATGGAAAATAGCTAAAATATTAATTAACATACTAGACGCCAGCAGAGTAGGCCTATTGGTCTATGAAGTCTGTTTCTGATTGGGTACCGCTGTGCTGAGTTAATTTTGCTTTTGCCTCCTATGGATTTTCAAACAGTAGCTTGGCAGAAGACACCAGGAGAAAGGACTGCTGTGTGACTGGACTTCTCTACTGGGACTAAAGAAGTAGAACTTTTGTACTTGGAACTTTAATTCAGGGTAAAAAAAAACAACTAACAAACAAAACAAAAAAAAGTGTGTGTTTGTCTGAGTTAACTGAACTGAATGGTTATCTGAACAGTTATCTAGGTGTAAATCTCAGGTGATTGAAAGGACTTGATAGCTGTGAGGTTTAAATTACTTGTAGAAAGATCTAGTAAGTAGGGGGTGGCTTAGCTGGAAGGAAGCTACATTTAAAGACTGCCTTAGAAAGATTTTGCTAGTAGCTTGGCAGAAGACACCAGGAGAAAGGACTGATGTATGACTGGACTTCTCTACTGGGACTAAAGAAGCAGAACTCTTGTACTTGGAACTTTAATTTAGGGTAAAAGAAACTAACAAACAAAACAAAAAAGTGTATGTTTGTCTGAAATAACTGAACTGAATGGTTATCTGAACAGTTATCTAGGTGTAAATCTCAGGTGACTGAAAGGACTTGATAGCTGTGAGGTTTAAATTACTTGTAGGAAGATCTAGTAAGTAGGGGGAGTGGCTTAGCTAGAAGGAAGCTACATTTAAAGACTGCCTTAGAAAGATTTTGCTAGTAGCTTGGGAAAAGACACCAGGAGAAAGGACTGCTGTGTGACTAGACTTCTCTACTGGGACTAAAGAAGTAGAACTCTTGTACTTGGAACTTTAATTTAGGGTAAAAAAATAACTAACAAACAAAACAAAAAAAAAGTGTGTGTTTGTCTGAGTTAACTGAATGGTTATCTGAACAGTTATCTAGGTGTAAATCTCAGGTGATTGAAAGGACTTGATAGCTGTGAGGTTTAAATTACTTGTAGAAAGATCTAGTAAGTAGGAGGAGTGGCTTAGCTAGAAGGAAGCTACATTTAAAGACTGCCTTAGAAAGATTTTGCTAGTAGCCTGGCAGAAGACACAAGGAGAAAGGACTGCTGTGTGACTGGACTTCTCTACTGGGACTACATTGCCCTCCTTCCCTTCCCTCCCCTCCACCCTCCCACCCAAAGCTAGTTCTACTTTTATAGGCACAGAATTTGACTGACAACAGGAACTTCCTGTTTGGGAGCAGGAAGTGAGTGATCACAGAGCCACCAAAGACCCACCATCCTAGAAGGGCAAGAGTAGCTCTCCAGCCCCCTCATGCTGCTGGAGGTCTGCCTCTGAGCAAGTAATGGGTCTACTGAGAAATATAAGATATTCTTGTCTCAGAACAGGACAATCAGGAGCTTAGAGGGCACACAGGCAGAAAGTAAGGAGAGAGAGAAAAAGAAAACAGAGGAAAGAGTAAAGATTACAAACAGTTAAGGGGCCAGAAATAAGACATGATGGGAGTGGTGCAGTGCAGTGGCTGTGGAGCAGCAGTCTTCCGGGAGACGTTCTGGAGGATGCAGTGTTGTCCCATCTGCAGGCACCTCTCTGGGCTGGGGGAGGAGGTTGCTCATCTCCAGGCTGAGTTGGCCAGGATTTGTGGGACCTCCTCTTCCATCCAGGGACCAGTGCCACTGCCATTGCCTCAGAGGTTGCCAAGAAAGAGGAGCTGTTGGACCACAGTGAGTTCAGGGAGGTGAGGGTGGTGTAACAGAGGTGCATCCTCCAGCTGTACCTCTCCACAATTCCTATGCCATTCTGGCAATGTGGTTCCTCTATGGAGGCACCCGCAGTGGAGACCAAGGAGGATGCGGGAACCTCCACAAAGGAGACCCACAGGAGGGTGGCAGGGGACCCGAGAGGGAAGGAAACAACTCCTGGTGGGGACTCCATTGTTAGGAAGGTTGAACTGGGGGAGGAAGGGAAGAGGGAGGTAAGGTGCCTGCCTGGCACCATGGCTTGAAGGGACAGGGAGCAAATCCTCAGGATTGCCGGAGAAGCTGCACAGGGGAGGGAGCTGGATGTCATTGTCCACCTAGAAACAAATGACCTGGCTAAGAAAGGGATTAGAGAAGTGCAGGATGAGTTTGTGGAATTGGGGAGGGGCCTTAGACAAGTAGCACGCACGGTAACCTTCTCGGAGGTGCTGCCCATCTATGGCATAGGAGATGGTAGGGTGTTCTGCACCATGGGATTCAATCAGTGGTTGAAAAACTGGTGTGGAGTTCAGGATTTGGCTTCATTGGGACTGGGGGTCCACCTGGAGTGATGCAAGCCTATACTGGCATGATGGGTTGCATCTGTCCAGGAGGGGAACCAGGATCCTAGGTGATAGGTTTAAATGCTTCATTGGCAAGCATTTAAACTAGCCAAGGGGGGAGGCACTGAAAAGGAGCAGGGAAATCCTAGCCTCCCAAAAAAAACATGGTAGTAAGTGTGGTAAACACCAACATAGAGGTGTCGATAGGGAGAAGGGCAGGGGTAAAAGGAGAATGTGACAAAGGCAAGAAGGACAGGGATGGGGCAAAAAGGAGTAAGGCCATCAGGAAATGGAGGGTAATGAGTACCAATGCCCGTAGTCTGGGCAACAAGCTCCCTGAGCTGGTGGCCTTGATGGAAGTGGGATGCCTGGATATCGTAGCAGTCACAGGAACATGGTACACAGAGAACCATGACTGGGTTGTTAACATACCAGGGTACATAACCTACAGGAGAGACAGGCAGGGGAGAAGAGGAGGAGGAGTAGCTCTCTATGTAAAGGAAGGGATAAAAGCAACTGAACAAAAGAGTAAACAGGGAGGAGAGGAGGCACTGTGGGTCACCTTGGAGACTAGAAAGGGCACCACAATCCGCACAGGGGTTGTGTACAGACCTCCATGTCAGGGGAAGGGAATGGACAAGGATATGATAGAAGGCTTTCTTAGAATGGCAGAGCAAGGGGAGATACTGTTGATGGGAGACCTGAATATGCCAGATGTTAACTGGAGCACATTTGTTGCAGCCACATCCAAGAGCAGGGCAATTCTTGATGCCCTACAGGTGGCAGGCCTCAGACAGCTAGTTTCAGAACCCACTCGTGAGGGAGCAATCTTAGACCTCGTACTCTCAAATGGGGGCAGTGAGAGGATCTCAGATCAAGAAGTGGGTTGCCATCTGAGAACAAGTGACCATCAAACAGTGTGGTTCACGTTAAACTCAGCTACAGAGTCAAGTCATACAAAAGTGAAGGTACTGGACTTCAGGGGGGCTGACTTTGGCAAGATGGAAGAGTGCCTCAGAAATGCACCAGCAAACGGGCTAGAAGGAGGTGTGGAGCAACAATGGGGAATCATCAAAACTGCCATCACAGAGGCAACAAGCCTTTGTGTGAAGGAAATAAACAAACCAAAACAAAAGAAAAAGCCACTGTGGTTCTCAAAAGAGGTGGCTGTGAAAGTCAGGAAGAAAAAGATAGCATTCTGGAAGTATAAGGAAACACAGAAAGAGCAGGACAGACAACTGTACCAGTTAAGGCAGAAGGAAGCAGGGAGGGAAATCAGAATAGCAAAGGTCCAAACTGAGGAAAAGATAGCCAACTCAATTAAGAAGGGGGATAAAACCTTTTATAGGTACATCAGCGAGCGTAGAAAGACAAAGGAAGGGATAGTGAGGCTGAATAGAATGAACGGTGGGTGGGCAGAGGGGGACAGTGAAAAAGCAGGGATACTGAATGAATATTTCTGCTTAGTAGTCACAAAAGAGGAGGGGGAAGTGCCTAATCCAATTAACAGAAGCACTCTTGATAGGGGGGTCGATCCCAGTCCTTTCACAGAAGAAAGGGTTCTGCAAGAACTCCTAAAACTGAAGGTGGATAAAGCAATAGGGCCTGATGGGATTCACCCCAGAATTCTAAAAGAATTAAGGGGGGAACTAGTGAAACCACTGGCAACTCTTTTTAATAAATCATGGGAGGATGGTATGGTACCCGAGGACTGGAGGAAGGTGGATGTGATTCCCCTTCACAAAAGTGGGACCAAGACAGAGGCAGGAAACTACAGACCTGTCAGTCTGACCTCTGTGGTAGGGAAAGTAATGGAGTCACTTCTGAAGGAAAGAATAGTTGAGTACGTAGAGGCCAGTGGGGCACAGGACCCTAGGCAGCATGGGTTCACAGAGGGAAGGTCATGTCAGACGAATCTAATAGATTTCTTTGACTGGGTGACCAAAGTAGTAGACCAGGGAGGACTGTGACATGGCCTACTTAGACTTTAGCAAGGCATTTGACACAGTCCCACACAAGATTTATAGTCAAATTAACCAGCCTGGGAGTGGGTCCCAGGGTGGTAGCCTGGGTAAAACATTGGCTGGACAACAGGACACAGAAGGCAATTGTAAATGGAGTCCACTCTGAAGAAAGAGGGTTACTAGTGGGGTACTGCAGGGTTCAGTATTGGGTCCAGTCCTTTTTAATGTCTTCATAAGTGACATTGCAGAGGGACTGGAAGGAAAAGTATGCCTCTTTGCAGATGACACAAAGATCTGCAACAGGGCTGATACACAAGGAGGCATGGAAAGGATGAGAGAGGACTTGGCAAGGTTGGAGGAATGGTCAGAAGTATGACAGCTAGGATTCAATGCAAAGAAGTGCAAAATAATGCACCTGGGAAACAAGAACCCAGGGGAAGAATACACAATGGGGGGGAGGTAGTAACAACAACAAAAAAGGAAAGGGACCTGGGGGTAATCATATCAGATGACCTTAAGGTTAGCAAGCAATGTGAGAAGGCAGTAGGGAGGGCTTGGGGTATACTGGGATGCAAGGAGAGGCATCAGCAGAAAACAGGAAGTTGTTATCCTCTGTACAGACAGTTAGTGAAACCCCATCTGAGTACTGTGTCCAGTTCTGGAGACCCCATCTCCCCAAGGACATAGACAGGATAGAGGCAGTTCAGAGGAGGGCACCAAAATGGTGCAGGGCATGCAAGAGAAGACGTATGAGGAGAGACTAAAGGAGCTTAATATGTATACCCTTGAGGAAAGAAGGGAGAGGGGGGACATGATAGAAACTTTTAAGTACCTCAGTGGAATCAACAAAGTCCAAGAGGGTAGCATCTTTCAGAAAAAGAGGCGTGCAAGAACAAGGGGACACAATTTAAAGATAGAGGAGGGGCGGTTCAGGGGCAATGTGAGGAAGTATTATTTCACAGAGAGGGTAGTGAATGCATGGAACAGCCTTCCTGAGGAGGTTGTGGGGTCTAAAACTGTGGCAGAATTCAAGAATGCATGGAACAGACATAAGGCAATTCTTGTGGGGGGTTGGAAGAAATAGGCCATTGGTTAACTAGGATCTGCGGCCTATCCTGTAGGTAGGGAAATGGGCAGACTAGATGGGCCAAGCGGTCCTTATCTGCCGTCAAAGTCTGTTTCTATGTCATGGTAAACCATGATATCTTGTGGTGGGGGTGGGACTGGGGTGCTGAGTGACCCACTCTGCAAGCACAGAGCTCAGCACCGTGGTCCAGCCTCCAAAACAAGATGTCCTGGATTATCATGGCACTGTTTTCAAAGTCCACATAGGGCAAAAGCAAAGTTAACTTGCCACAACTATTTTCCATAGTTGCTTGAGTATCTCAAGTTGGACACTGTGCCCACTGCACCATCCATAGTCCCACACTGGGGCAGAGGCAGTATATGATTGTTTAGCATGGTCTGACTCATCTGCTGTGCTTGTGTGTGTGTGCATATATTCATGTTAAATATTGCACCTTATAAAATGGGCATGAAAATATAAGCTCACTGATTGGCTAGAAAATCAGTGTCATATGTGTATTACACATAGAAAAAAAAAAGGGCAGTCAGAAATCAATACTCTGAATTAGAATGTT
Source organism: Neoceratodus forsteri (assembly GCA_016271365.2). NCBI lineage: Eukaryota > Metazoa > Chordata > Ceratodontiformes > Ceratodontidae > Neoceratodus > Neoceratodus forsteri. The sequence continues at coordinate 121,186,329 of CM028130.1, read as the reverse complement.
CAGTACTGAACATGCCAAACATAGAATGTTCACAAAGGCTCAGTTAGCCATCTTGTTATCCCATTAAGCACCCTGCATACAAACATGTCAAATGAGTCTGTCAATTTCAATATTAACTTAACTGAAGAGGAGCTAGAGGAAATATTTAGAAATGAAACTAACATAGAAGAAGCCAGCATGCCTTGTCAAAAAGCTGCCGACTATAACAGCGATCCTCCAAGAACCGCAGTGAGTAGCAAGTCACAGCTGTCAGATTCAAGAGCAGTGGCAGGAAAAAGCAGGCACCAGTTTGTAAATGAAAATGCTTTAAACGAAATTTGAGGACTCCCGGAACAAAATAAAGGTTGCACTTGAAAGGGAACTATTTCCCTTGCATATGGACACTAATCAAATAAAGCAATATTTGAATGCAAAAACTGAATTTCCTTTTTTTTTATTTCTATTGCAATTTCTCCATTTTATAAGCGCAATAAGACCCTCCGGGGTATGAGTATAACATATATTACCGCACGGCTGTGGCTGAAGTAACTCGGCCTGTCGGCCTCGTGACTTACAACGCCCCAGCCGTGCGGTAATATATGTTCTACTCATACCCCATCGTGTCTTATTGCTTACATATTATATCTAAAAAGAGATGTTATGTTTGCATGTAAGTGTAATGGCCTAGGAGAGGTAACTCCTCGTTCAGGTCCTGTGGATGGGTAGGGGAGCGTTGGTGAAAAGCAGTGCCGCTACGTCAAAGCCCTCCTCTGTGGGCACTGTTTTTACCAATATGAATATATGCATGAGGGTTTTATTTATCTATCTCATGCTGTGTTTCAATGACTAGGGCTAGAGGCTTACCACTCTTTGGGGGGGGTGCACACAGTTTATGGTTTTGTGAATGAGCAAGTGTGAGTAGTTAACATTGGATAAGAACTGTAAAGGGAGATGTATGGTTTTCCCATTTGGCTAGTTCCCCACCAATTACCTGCACACTAGTGGTTGACTACACCTTGGGTCTATTTTGGACTGGTGTTGCCTATATGAAGGTAATACACAATCACACATGCCCCCACAATGCAAAGCATCATGGGCTGCATATGCAAATCACCACAGAATGTTATGCTGGTCCAACTTTAAGCAGAATTGCATGGTGCCGAAAGGCCTCTCACACAGTTTGCAAAGGGTGCTAACAGAAGGCGCACAGAGGTTCTTTGTCTTTTAAATAGTTTTTATTTTAATGGGTTCACCACAATATATCCCAGGCACACTGCCTTAGGGGTAGCTGGTCCATTCCACTGGGGTGTCAAACAGATGAGGCATACTGATGAGTCCTGGTAGGACGAAACACGTGTCTATGTCTTCTGTTAGCACCCTTTGCAAACTGTGTGAGAGGCCTTCCGGCACCATGCAATTCTGCTTAAAGTTGGACCAGCATAACATTCTGTGGTGATTTGCATATGCAGCCCATGATGCTTTGCATTGTGGGGGGATGTGTGATTTTGTATTTTCTTGAAACTTGGCTTCCCAGCCAAATGCCCTTTGGGGTAACCCTTGCCTCAGTGTTTACGCACAGAGGTTCTTTGTCTTTTATATGAAGGTAAGGCATTTGAGGCAAATGCAGTTTGCCATGGGGACCAAGCTGTTGGGACATCACAGCAGAGCTCTGAGAGCCCACTCTTTCTGAAAACAAATTCGTAAATTGCAGTGCCAGTCCAGGCTGAAAATAATTTATTGTTGCTGATCCTGGGGGTGGGGTGGGATGGGGGTGCACTGACCTATTTTGTGTTTCTAGAGGTTTCAGACCTGGAGTACATTTACAACTGAAAAAATGTGAGAGCAGCCAACTCATCACTCATTAGCAGCTCTTTATGTGATCCTGATGGCCTTACTAGGACAATGTGAAAAAACTGCATGTGGCTGTGGGCTCATTAGCAGCTCTTTATTATGTGCACCTGGTATAATCTGTAGGACAATGTACAAAATGCAGACAGTTTAAGGCTGGATTAGAACTCATTTGCAGCTGCTTGGGTATACTTGGTACAGACATCACACACACTAGGTGAACATTAAATGGGTTAAAAGGAGAACTGCACTGAATCTAAAGCAATGTTTCTCAGTTTACCTCTGTACAATGCCTTGCTTAGGCTGCACCTTGAGTATTGCATGCAGTTCTATTCTGCTGGCTTTTAGTATGTTATTATGTTAGAAACTGTTTTCAATATATTTTCACATTCTGCAATTGTTCCATATCTAAAGACTTCTTGGGTATCTCAGTGAGTTTCTCCTACACACTATAGTGTTCAAGTGACATTTTACAACTCTGTGTAGTTTATTTCTCAGCCACAACAAAGTTCTATTTTATAGCAGAACATGGATGAATTGTGTCAGTGATGAGATCCAACCAAGGGTCTGAAACTAAAATGGTTCTTGCATGCAATGTGCAAACCAGAATTATATAATGTGGTATGAAAATCCTGTAACCTCATTGGTCAAAACACATCACATGACCGTGGGTATATCTTATAGTAACCCATGGCTGAGAAATGGCATTTATAAAAAAAAAAAACAAAACACAATTGAACATATTTTAAATTAATTTTACACGTAGGTCCATTGTATAATCGCAATAAGATACTCCAGGCCCTGGGTGTGAGTTATCGGGTGATCCATTTTTGCAGTGGAAATTGCTTACAGGTTCAGTGCAGTTCTCCTTTTAGCTTGTCCAGCTATTTAGAAGTGATGCTTGATGCTCTGCCTCTGCTACAGAAATGGCAGGTAAAGGCAAGAACCTATTGTGAAGTCAGTGTTAGTCACTTATTTTTGGGTTTCTTGACTGTAGCACTTATTAGTAGATGCAAAAGAAAGACAGCACTCATTCATTTTTTTTTAAGATGCTCAGTGTATGTTTTAATCAGAGCAGGTGCCTCACAAAAATCAGCACAAGGTTGATTTTGTGAGGGCCCTGCTCTGATTAAAACATACACTGAGCAACTTGGAAAAATCCACAGTGAGTGCTGTCTTTTGTGCAGCTGGGCTGGCAGCTTTGAGATGGCACCACCAAACCTGAGCGCACCACTTTCCTGTTTGACCATAATGGTAGAAGGACTGCAAACACACATTCTAAGGCCTGACTTGCTGCTTCCTTCAAAGATTACTGATTTGTTCTGTGGTTATTTTGAGTTGTGGTGTGGGTAGTTACTGAAAGAACAGCCACGCATATTGGTTTTCAGAATTGTTTTTATTTACACGAATACACAGTACATATCATGATTTTAGGATGTTGTTTTAATTTTATGTATTTGATTTATTGTAAAAGCGCTTTGGTTTTGGAAAGGTGCTTTTTAAAAATAAAGCTTTGATTGATATCTCTCACACACACATGCACACAGACCCCTGCACTCTCACTGGTATACATGCCTTCCTATTACCTGTAGTATCCAGCAAAATCAACAAATTTCCACCCAAATTAAAATATTCAGCAAAGCCTCATGGCTCCTTTGGGGGGGGGGAGGCTGATCATCCTAGCGTGGAGTGCAAGGGATCAGGACTCTCCCAGTGTAGTATACCAGTAAGGGGTTCATGACCATCCCAGTGTGGGGCCAGGGACTCCCGGCGTCTGTCGGTCTGGTCTGTCTTGTCGGTCAGGTCTGTCCCGTCGGTTGCGTCTGTTCTGTCTGTCTCTGTCTGGCTGTGACCCACTCACTGTGTTTTGGGGTCATGATCCTTATGGTGTGTGGAGGGGGGGTGTTGTCTATCACAGTGAGCTGTTTTGTGCCTGTGGCCATCTCAGTGTATGGCGTAGGGCCTGGGCAGCTACCTTTACACAGAGCAGGTCAATACAAGTGTTGCTGGATCCACAGAGCCGAAATTTTAAAATGCCTGATGTAGTCACCTTTCACTTAAGTGGAAGGGGAAAGTAAAAAACTGCTCTTGAGTAAATCTGCAAATTCTGCTGCAGAAGTTTCATGAGATTTTTTTTTTTTTTTACCACCTTCAGTTTTAAGAAATGAATCGCACAGATTTGTCTGGAGCTGCAAGAGAAAGTTACAGCAGCAGACAAATGAAGACAAAGTGGCAAAGAGGTGCTATTGAGAAATGTTTTTGTTACTACCCCATCACACTCAAGTGAAAGCCTAGGAAGCGGAGCTGATCTTGAAAGAGCACCTGAACCTGGAGCAGACGTTCCTGCAACTGCTGTAATGGAAGAAATGGTGTCCACCTATGAAACTATCACCCCCAAAGTTCTACCATTAGAGGACACCAGGAATGCACCTGCCACTGTCTATACGGTGCCCATCACCTGTGAAAATATCCCGGGAGTTCTGCCTTCAGAGGAGACCAGGAACACACCTGCCACTGTCCACACTGTGCCCACCTGCATAGATAACATCACTTGTGATTTAACGGGATCTTCTGAAATTTCATTTGAGGATCTTGGAACTTGGCCACACACACTAAGGGATGACGTAAGAGTGTCATCTGTGAAACATGGACCTGTGCAAGTCATACTGCCACAATTCCCAGTAAATGAGAAGAAGAGAAGATTTACTGCAGAAAATTATTTTCGCACTCTGCCCAGTGGTGAGAGAGTCAAGCGCACTTGGTTGACATACTCTGTGTCTAAGGATGCACTATTCTGCTTTGCCTGCAAATTATTTGGACACTCAAACAATCTTCTTCGGACTGGAGGTTATCAGGCATGGTGAGAAATGTCCAAGGCTTTGAGTTCCCATGACCGTGCACCAGAAAATGTAGCAAGCATGTTACAGTGGAAGGAACTGGAGACCAGGTTGAAGAGTGGCCAGACACTGAATGAAAAGAGACAGCTGCTGATAGAGAAAGAGATAATACACTGACGTGGAGTCTTGGAACGTATCATAGCAACTATTCAATTCTTGGCTGAGAGGAACATGGCTTTCCGTGGCACAAGTGATGTGCTTCATACCCAAGGCAATGGAAATTTCTTGGGTCAGGTTGAATTTCTGTCAAAGTTTGACCCACTCATGGCTGAACATATACGCCGGATTCAGAATAAAGAAATAATGGACCACTATTTGGGCAAGGACATTCAAAATGAAATAATTCAACTAATTTCAGGTGCAATTGTAAGGGCCATTGTATCACAGATACAAGAATCCAGATATTTTTCAGTGATCCTGGACTGTATTCCTGACATTAGCCACCAAGAGCAGATGACACTTGTTGTTAGACATGTGGATGTTTCGAAAAATGTCGCCACCATCAAGGAACACTTTTTGGGGTTCATACCTGTAAATGACAGAACCGGAGAAGGACTAACTGACTCCTTTTTTCAGACTTTACAGCAACATAATCTGGACATCAGCAACTGTTGGGGGCAAGGATATGATAATGGGAGCAACATGAAAGGGAAATGAGCTGGTGTGCAGGCTTGCATAAAATAATTAAACTGCAGAGCATTTTATGTGCCATGTGCTTGCCATTGCCTGAATCTCATCATCAGTGATGGAGCCCATTCATCAAGGCATGCTGTCTCTTTCTTTGGCTGCCTGCAGAAGGTCTACAATCTTTGCTCAGCATCAACAGGCCGCTGGCAAATATTGAAAAAACATGTTCGGATAACTCCAAAGCCACTTTCTGAGACTCGGTGGGAGTGTCGGATAGAGTCTGTAAAAGCACTTCGCTATCAGCTCAAGGAAATTAGGAGTGCTTTGCAGGAGATTGTAGAGTCTGTAAGGACCAAGGATGCTGCAACATATGCAGAGGCAATGTCACTTTGTGCTGAACTCCTGTCATACAAATTCATTGTATGTCTCGTCATCTGGTATGATGTCCTTGAAGTCAACCGTGCAAGCAAGATATTACAGAGTGCTTCAGTCGACATATCAACCTGTGTGAAGGTGCTTGCTTCAACCACTGACATACTTAAAGTACAGAGAGAGTGGGTTTGAACAGGCATTGGTACAGGGCTCTAAGATTGCTGCAGAACTGGATGCCCCAGCTGGATTCCGTCAGACAAGGCACAGAAAGGTCAAGCGACTATTTGATTACGAAGGACAGGATGAGGCAGTGCAGGACCCAAAACGCAGTATTCAAGTTGAGTTTTTCAACACATTGCTGGACACCACACTCATGTCCTTTAGCGAGCGCTTTCAGTAAATGTCCGAGTTTGCTAAAACATTTGGATTTTTCTCTAACATAAAAGCGCTAAATGGTGTTTCCATAGAAGACCTGATGCAGCAATGTGAGGTCCTCAAAGAAAAATTAACAGACAGGACCACTAACCACTCTGACTTTGATGCTCATGAACTTGCATGTGAACTCAGAAACCTGGCAGGAATGCTTGAGAATGATACGTCACCAATACAGGTGTTAAATTTTCTCCTTCAAAACCGGCTACTTGAAATCTGTGTGAATGTCTTTGCGGTGTTGCGCATTTTTTTGACAGTACCTGTAACTGTGGCTACAGCAGAATGCAGTTTTTCAAAACTTAAGTTGATAAGGACCTATCTGAGGTCATCAATGAGCTAAGAAAGACTGTCTGGGCTAGCAGTGCTGTCCATTGAGCATGAAGTTGGCAAAACTCTCCCTTATAGTCACCTTATAGATGAATTTGTCAACAAAAAAATCCGGAAAGTCTCTTTGAAGCTTTAAAAGTCGTATGAACAAGTTCATTACAAATATAGGGGTTGAGCTTGTCAAATCCCTTATACAGTTTGGAATGCACGAGAATTGTAGCCTTCTTCAAATTGGTGAGCTCCCAAGTAAAACCCTGCGAGCCTCTTATTGGCTGGAGCACACTACCTAAATAGTAAAGTCGGTGAGTGGTTTACCCACAAGACTAAAAGCAGGAGAACATCGTCTCTGAAGGGCAAGATAAAATGTTTTTTCCTGACCGATGGAGGTGGTCACTTTGCCGTAGTGGTCAGGCTTAATCATAATTCAGCTGGAAGATGAGACTAAGAACCCCTCAACAACTAAGCATATTGAGTTACATGTAAACAAATGAAGACTTTAATGCAGCAGAGTTGGGTGGGGATGGAGCAGAGAGTTCTGGTTCCTTAACTATGCTGTTGGTTGGACTTGCACATTTGCACTGTATACTAAACTGAAGCACCTTTTATGAGCAGTCTCACTTTTGGGTGGGGAATGTGATGAATTTGCTGATGCTTTTGGCTGGTCACATACAGGGATACACGGTGCTTCCTCACTTTTTTTTTAAGATGCATTGTGAATGCAGGGATTGAGCTTACCAGATTCTTTCTAATGAATTTATGTAAGAAATTCCAAATGAGCTATGTCCCATGTATGTACACATTCCTTCAAGTGTTTCCCCACCCCCAAAATGTATTATTCATTTTGTTTCGAGTTCGAGAACAATTTTTCAGTTTTTATAAATGTGGTGGGCTTGTTTCTATGCTTCCAAATGTGATTTAGCATGTAAGTATGCATTGGCACATATTTTACGAAATTACTATGTAGAAAGATTACTGGGAAGGGGGGCACCAGCCCTGTCTGTGGGCCCCCAGTCATAGAGTTTGCTGGAGGCCCCCAAAGTCCTAAAACCAGCCCTGAATGGAGGGCAACTGTCCACTCCCACTCCACAGGGGTGGAGCTAGAGCACCAGAGAAGGAGTGCCCCCCACACTAACCACTCTCCCTCTATAAACAACATCCCCCTATGCGCCACTGTCTACCCTACTCCTAACAAGAGGAAGGTGGGGGGGCGAGCTGGGCACAAAGAAGGAGGGGGACCCAGAGACTGAGGCCCCAGGGGGATGAAGGCCGGGATTGTGATGAATGGTGAAGATACACAGAAAGATCATAATTACGGTAGGTATGTAATTTTCATATCTTATCTGTGTCGATCTTCACCATTCATCACGTTTGGGTGAGTGTCGATACCCCCCAAAGGGGGTTTTCTTTTAACCCTAAGGGACAGTGTCCCTTAGCTCTCAGTGGGTGACACACTAAGAGGGAGAACCTCCGGGGCCTGGAGAGGCCCGAGAGTGGGAAGAGTGAGATGGGGACCCCCTGGAGGGGGAAGGAAGTTGCCCCAACAAATGCTGTCTTGCTCTACGGGAGAAGAGATAGGTTCTCTGGTGGGCGGAGTTAATCACCCTACGCCAGGCCAAGGGTGACAACTGGGAAAGACGCAGCCATGCCGTCTGCCTAGTGCAGATCGTTGTCCCTACGACCCTGGTAGTTACCTCATTGGCATTGCAGGATGCCCTCACTTGGTGCCTTGCTAGCTCCAGGCCACGTGCAGAGAGTGCAATGGCTTGTCTGGTTTGCTCCGTGTCAGGCATAGAGGCTAGGAGTTGACCGAGCCTGGACCACAGGAACCAGTCATAGGTTGCATAGTGGGCCTGATGTGCTGCAATAGACAGCATCAACCGTGCCAAGTAGAAAGTCTTCCTACCCCAGAAGTGAAAATCCGAGGAGTCTTGATCTGGGAGCTGGTCAGGGTGAAGGGCGCGAAGCCCATCGGGAGTGTCCAGTTGCGTCAATCCTGACTGAGGATGAGGCATGGAACCTGGAGACTCCGGGGGGGGTGCATTACCACTGGCAGAGATCCCAGGGGGCAGGAACTCCAGAAAAAGGTCTCTGCCAGGAACGCAATGACGCCTCCCGAAAGGGAGCAGGCCAGGGGGGCTCCACAAGGGTGTCCTCACCGAAATCGCCTAAAAATGCATGCGCAAAGTGCTCCAGATTGCTTTGAGTGGGAGGGGTGATACACAGGTCCTCCAACATCCTCACAAGGAATCACTGATACTCTGCGAGATCAGCAGCTGGAGAAATGTGGACAGAAGGCTCCTCTCCCCCAGAAGAGGAGGATGAGGAGTCAGAGGACCTAAGCTGTTCGAAGCATGGCTGCCCAGGGGGAGGTTGAAAAATCTGTCTGTCCATGGCCCTGATGTAAGCAGGGAACTGAGCAGCCACGGCTCTGAACTGCTCCCAGGTGAGAGGCCCGGAAGGACCAAGTATACCAGGGAGCACAGGAAAATGTGGCAGAGGGATGGGGACAGAGCCGAGAAGAGAAGTTGACTGACCTCCGCCTGGGCTAGGAAGCGGGTCCAAAAGCTCCAGAAGAAGAAGAAGGAGCTCCAGAAGACTCCACAGCCGACAGCTGAACAACTATTTTGGAACTGCCTTGGCTTCACCTGGAAAATTCCCCCCTGTGAGGTGACTGGGACTGTGTAGGCCCAGAAGGATGGTCTCGTACCTCCAAAGAATGGGGCCCTCTCAAAGAGATCGAGGTGGAAGAGCGGAGATCCGCACTACAGCTCCTCCCAGAGCCCGGATGGGTTCCGGAAAAAGGCCGCTGAACAGAACTGACACCCCTCGACCCCTCAGAATCTGAGAGCGCCCTCCTCCTTGAAAGACAACCCTGGTCAGCCCCTGAAGGAGCTATCCAAGGAGCACTGCCTTCCCTTCCTGTGGGTGCTCTGATCTGCCCCAAAGTTGGGCAATCTAGGCACACCACTGGAGGAGGTACCATCACTGAGGGGTCAGCGAACCCTCCGAGGCCAGGTTGCAGAGCAATAGTGCCCTGCACCACTGCCTGCTGGTCAGCACCCCTGACCCTGGCCACGGTAGCTGCTGTACAGTCCTCGGGGGGGGCTGGTCACGGCCTGTCGAGGATATTACTAGAGTGCCCACCTGGGCAACTAGCTCCGAGGAGCCAGACTGCCTGTCTGACCCAGAATCCTCCTCCTCCTCCTCCTCCGAAGAGGAAACCGAAGTCCTGTGCCAGACAGTTGGTGGGTGCTCCGTGCCATCTCGACCAAACAGGGCACCAGAAAAGGAGACTGCACCCGAGACAGTTCCAATGCCCCCCTCAGCACCGTGAATGGTGACAGAGGGAGGCACAGTCCCAACAAGGGCAGCAATCCCAGTGTCAGAACCCTACACAGTGCCGTCCGGCCCCGGGGACAGAGACGGCGCCAACATTGGGTCTGACAGCCCTATCAGCACTGAGAATGGCGCCGCCCAGCTCCATGACACTGTGAGTGGTGCCGAGGGCAGAAGCAGCACCGACAACACCGCCGACAGTGGTCTCGGTGCCGCGAATGACGCCGCGATCTGGAATCCCCACGGCGCCGTGAATGACTCCTGAGGAGGACACAACACCGTGCTCAACCTCGGCACCGCGGACGGTGGCGAGGCAAGAAAGAGACGAAAATGGCACCGTAGAAACTCCAATGGCGCCGCTAGCACTATCATCACCGCAAACTGCATTGACAGCAGCCACAGCGCCTATGATGGCACCATCAGGGCCTACAGCACCGCGAATGGTGCCAACAGACGACGTCGAGGATGGTGCCGACCCAGACCTTCCAAGCTGTGGGTCCGACACTGGGGGAGCCTTCACCGCCGAAGGGGCGATTGCCATAATGGTGCCTCCCATCCGTCTCCTGGGGGAAACAGACTGTGCCTCCTGCACCGTAGGAGGAGCCACGGCTAGGCTGGGAAAAGCCGAGGCTCCCTCCTCCTCAGTTTGTATAGAACCAGGAGGAGATCCGGAGGAAAGGCTGAGAGAACATGGCTTGGCCGGATGAGTGCGAACCCGACCCCCTGAAAGTCTGCGGAGCCGCCCCACTTTCCACGCACGTTGTTCGATTACTCTCCAATCCATGGAGAAACAGGCTTCGTACGAATCCATGTCATGAAGCAGGCCAAGACACGTAAGGCAACCGTCGTGTTGGTCGGTGATGGAATATTTTACGCATGGGCACCTGGGCTGCATGGGGGTTGACCCGTCCTGAAATTCTTTTTTGCCCTCCCACCAAGACATGCCTTATGGAGAAAAAAATACCAAAAACAGACTTGACATCGCAGAAAACAGTATAATGGAAAGGTCTTATCGGGCGACGTCGAGTATGGCAAACAGAACTGGCAGGAGGAACAGACGAACTTCGACACCGCAACTGAAAATAACGATAGAGTCGAACTACGAAGCAGGTAGGCCTCAAACTCTTCTTAGCTTCCCATGAGGTGACCTCGACGGCAGGAGATGAACTGGCAGGAGGGCAGAGCCGACAGCACCTAACAGCCAACCTACAAGCGCCACGCAGTGCGTCGGCCTTGAGGGTGGCACCGATGGTACGTCGACTCCGCCCATCCAAAAAAAAAAACTCCCTTGGGGTCATGACCTCCGGCCATATACCCAAGCGTGATGAATGGTGAAGATTGACACAGATAAGATCTGAGCAGCTGATTGCCAGGTTTAAAGCTTCATGGGTTAGACAATGCCTGTGGTGGTAGAGGATCCCGATTCTGGTATTAACAGTTCTTGCAGTGATATCAATGTGCTGGGAGAAGGCAGGGAGGAGTCGATTGAAACCCCCGGGTATGTGAAATGTGACAAGCTCCAGTGTCACCACTGTCATTTATTATTGCCATGGGGTAGCTTTTTAGCTTGCTTTGGGCTGTGGAGTAGAACATGGTCTGCGTTTTTTTGTAGTTCATGACCAGTGTTTGCTCTTCAAACCAGTTTTCCGCATTTTGAACTTGGAGCAACTGAAAACAGTAGTTGGAAGGCAGATAGTCTAACTGGCATATACTTTTACACCAGAAAATATATGTGTACACCTGGACAAATCTCTAAAACCAGACCCGAGTGTGTGGGAATTAGACTCTTCACATACCGAACAGAAAATTCTGAAACCAAGACTTTTCAACAAGGACAGCACCTGGAGCCTTTTAAAGGGACACCCAGAGACTTGGATCAAGGATTTGCTACAAACTCTACTGTGCCCAATGAACTGTTATCTCCACAAGAACATTTGAAATCTTTTCTGAACTCTAACATCAAAACAAGGTATATAGTTTAGAATGCAGTATCTAGTGTTTTCTGTAAACCCTCCAGTTTTACTTGTGTTACTGTCTGCATTTCAAAGTTCTTCCAAACTGTAGACTTTTCTGTATTGCTTTTTTGTTAAGTAAACTTTTATGATTTTCTTATAAATTCTGCCTGGGGTTCGATTGTGTGATTTACCATTTTACACAGAAGGGTTTTGAAAAGACTGTGTGCCTAAAACGATAGAACCGCTTGGCTACCGTCTAAAACTACCTAGGCAAGATGTAGTCAGTGGCCGTGGTGGGATTCAAATATTGAAAGTAGTACGGAGTCAAGGGAACTCGAAACTACAGAATCCACCCTCCCACTGGAAAAAGGAAGGTTGGGAAGTCTTCCTGAACCCTTATTCCTGCTCATGAGTTTATGAATAGGGGGATCCTCTCTGCAAACAGTTGGTCCTACCGGGCTGCCTGAGGTTTGGGAGCCAGGGGAACATGACAGATTTGGTGACAACCCCAGTGACATTTGGTCCATGCATTTGGTTTAACCCCAACCTTTTCTTGTCATGGAAAGCTAGATACTCAATTTTCTCTAAGAGTTGTTTCCTGGCTCAAAAAGACTGTCTCCCTTATCTTGAGACATAACAGGTCCACACTAGCCTTTATAGAAATAAGTTATTTTGTAGTTACCTGTTAAAGGGAAAGTGTCTTAATTCTAAAGTACATTACAGCAAATACAATATGAACCCACATAAATGGATCTAGGCCTATAGTGCAACACTAGGAAGAAGTGGGAATAGTACCCTTTCCCTCTCTAGATCCATGGGACCTTTTCTATGGCCTCCTTCATGAGAAGGGCACTGATTTCCTCTCTGATTAGTGTGGTATGTTGTCTCGAATACTGAGACTGTAGTGGTGGTGGTCTGGATGGTGGTTGCCCGATGAATTCGATAGAGTGTCCTCTTTGAAGTAATTGAAGCACCCATTGGTCTGAAGTGATTTGTCACCATCCAGTTAGGTGTCTTGAGAAGCAACCCCTGACCTTCTCTTCCCTTTGAAACGGAGGGAGAGGAGGAGTCTGCAATGAGTCAGGCAGTGGAGGGTTGCCTGAAGAGTTTTTATGTTCCTGGCACCTGAACCTCCTGCAGTTCGTGATGGGCCTTTACGGTTAAAGCCGCCTCTTTGCTTCTGTCCCTATTTGGCTTTGAAGTGGTTCTGTTGGCTCCGAAATGGCTTTGGGTTGAGTCTGTACATGGCCTGTACAGATCTTACCACCTTTCCGGCGTCTTGCAGTTTTGTAATTATTTTCTTGGATTCTTCTCTGAAAAGAACTGAGCCTTTAAAGGGAATGTCAAGAATGCCCTTTTGGAAGTCCGATGTAAAGCCCAATACCTTCAGCCAGGAGTGTCGTCTGAGGCATACTCCTAATGCTGCACTTCTTGCAGCTGAATCTGATGAGCTGTATGCTGCTCTGAGTACTTGTGTACCTACATCACAGCCTGTTTGAAGGAGCTTTGTTAATGCCTCTTTTTGGTCTCCTTTTGGAAGGTTTTTAACCAAGTCCTGGCCTTGTTCCCAGAGGGCATTTTGAAATTGGACCATGTGGGTCAGGAAATGTGGCGAGTGGATGGAACATGTTGCTGAGGCATAGATTTTCCTCCCTGTGGAGTCCAGTTGTTTCACCTTGTGGTCCGGGGGCTGGGTGCTTAGATGTGAGTGGCAGTGATGAACATAGAGTCTGCCACTGGTTGCTCTCCTAGATAAGGATCTACCAAGGTGGCCCTATGTAGGTGATCCGCCTTCTTGGGGACTGCTGAGGAAGAAAAAGGGTGCTTCCAAGCAGCTTTTGTCACATCCTGGAAGGTATCAACTAATGGCAGGACCACCACTGGTTTGGGTTTCTTTTTGTCTTAGATACTTGGTGAGGTGTCGCCTTTCAGGATCAAAGTCTTCCGTGTCCCACTCCATGTTATCTTGGATGTCGCAATATCTCACTCTCGCTCCCTCAGGTCCTCTACCACCCCGTTACTATCCACTCAGACTTGCTCCATAAAGATGGGCGAACAAGCCTTCTCATACTTTGCTCCTAGGTTGTGGAACTCTCTCCCATGCAATGTCAAGAACTCCTCATTCCACCTTACTTTTAAGCATGTCCTATTTTCCCACCTCCTTGTTTCTGGAACCTGTGACTGCTCTTAACTTCTTTCCTGTCCCTTCTGTCATCTTTGACTACTTGTTCGTGACCTACCCACCCCCTTGGAATTTCCATTTGTCTTGAGTTCTGCCTGCCTCCCCCATCCCCTGGCCTGATGTTTGTGTCTATCATGTGATCCTAGCCAAGCATGTTACTTTGGATATCTGCAGTTAGCTGAGCATTCAGGACTGCTTGCTCCCAGCTAGGTGTCCTGAATGTTTGCTTACTGCCAGCTGTTATTAATGGCATGATACACTGTTGGCTGCTATTCATGTTTCGTATTTAAGGCAGTCCTCTGTTATGTATTTTGTACACAGTTCCTCGGCACTTACCTGATTGTTTGTACCACTGTTATGATTTTGTACTCTGCTGTATTTGACTTAATGTACTCTCCCGGGTCGTGCCTAGCGCACTTACCCGGTTACCAAATGCAGGCAGGGAGACAGTATAGTGCAGTGGTTTAAGGCTCTGAGCTGCAAATCTGGAGACCTGGGTTTGAATCCCACAGCCCCCACTTACATACTGTGTGACCCTGAGCAAGCCACCTAACTTCCCTGTGCTCCCAGGTCACACCTGTAAACAAGCTTTCAGTTTAGTGTGCTACTCCTGGTTAAACAATTGAAATAAATAAATAAATATCCATAAATGTTGCGTTGTCAAGTGGGGGACCTAGGTAGATACCTTGGGTCTGGTGAAGGAATACTAAATGGACAGCTTGATCTGGAAGATTCTGAAGAAGAGGAGCGAGACTCGTCAGAGGAGTAGGCTGACCTCCTGTGGTGCTTTTTAAGTCTGTGCATGCTGGGAGAGCGGTAAGGGTTCTGTTATGCAGATCTTGACTGCTTCTTCTCTGTGTGACTTCTTGTCCTTAGATCGGCCCCTAGGTTTGGGACTCTCCTCTCTAGGGGGTGGTCTGTCCAGGCTTTTCTCCTTTGGAGGAGGCAGGTTCTCCACTGGTGGTTTGGTGGGAACTACGTCCTTCCTATGGCTTCCCACCAATAGGAAAACAATTCCTTCATCTCAGAGATGTTGAGCCCTGACTGACCTGGCATCAGTTCCTCTCAAGGTGCTGTCTGACTGTTGCCTGCGTCTGACGGTCTGTGGCCTGACGCACCCATCGTTTGATCCTTGGGTGGCACCGGGGTTGCGTGGGAGGTTTGCATACTCCGTATCATCTGACGATTGGTTGTTGCTTAGTTGCTTGACCCTGGCATTGGTATCTTCGCTGTCCAAATGTCTGGCTGGACTGACATCCGGTATGGACGAGGTGATGTCCTTTCTGTGAGAGTGGACCTCTGTTGGTGGTCGTTGATTCTTGGGACGTTTTGTGGGGAGTCTGTTCTGACGTCCGTTTAGTGGACGTCCCCAAGGTTCCCTTAGGGGTTTGGGAGGCTGATCTCCAGTGGTTGGAGTCCTGGCACTGGTTCAGGGAGTTGGGGCCTGCAGTGGCAGCCAATGGAGTGCACCAGTTCTATAAGCCGGAGAGGCAAAATAAGGATGAGAAAAGGAGAGTGAGGCAAGAGACCCTAGGGATAGGCAAAGGAAAGGATATAAACTGAAAAAGGAATAAGCCGATAGAGGACAGGAAAGAGGAGAACCCTACTCTAAGGAACCGCAGGGCCTTACTCCTGAGGCAGCTTCGAGGGTGGAACAGATAAGGGAGAGAAAAAGAAGGAAGGAGAGAGAGAGAGGGAGGGATGTTGGGAGGAAGGAAACATTCTATCAAATTGTGAGTTAATTGGCTTAAGGCTTATAAGATCGGAACCAAAGGGCAAGGGAGCAAGGATTCCATCAAACAGAAACTGGTGAAAGAAGGTTCAACCGAACCTTTTGCACAGCTTGACACACAAAAGGTAGACTTTCTACACCTCCCGCCATCCCCAACCCCTTACTCAAGCTGACAGCTCACAGATTACCAAGGCAGATAATCTGTTCCGGAGGGACAGCACCCAACTAGGAAGGGGGAAAGGACCCCACTAGCACCTTGCTGTGTGCCAATACTGATGTGTGTGTGGGGAGGGGGGGTATTCAAAGCCCTACTGAGGGCACCCCTTTGGGAAGGCAGACAGAGACAGAGTAGGAAACTCATTCTGACTCTTGGGGAGGCAGAGGCAAAAATCAGGTACCAGCTCAAGGCAATTGAAATGCTAGAACAAAGTTTGACTAGCACAGACTGGCGAAAACAGGACAAGATCCAGAGATGCCAGTGGGGTCCTAGACCAAAGGAACAGGACTATTTAAGGAATAGTTTTGTTAACTGGTGATTGAGCAACATGTCCTAAGAAGGGGTCGACAGGTCACCTTCAAGAGCAATCAGAAAGAGTTCCCTCAGGAGAAAGACAAATTCTACTCGTTCCCCTCTCTCTCCAAATTTATGCTACCTGTTCTGAGAGAAGAACAGAAGACCCAAGTTTTTAAGGATTTAGGCTTTAAGGCCATGAGGAGAAGGGGAAGGGGAGGAGGAATGAGCAGGATGGAGGGGACGCCCAAGAAGGAGGCCCACGAGGGGAAGGTGGGCAGAATTCAGTAATGAATGGTGAAGATACAAGAGAAGATCAAGAATTACAGCAGGTACGTAATTTTCATATCTTCCCTTGTTAATTTTCACCATTCATGACTGCTCGGTGAGTACCAAGCCCCTCCCGAAGGGGGACTAGAGTAACCCTGAGGGAACAAGACCCTCAGCCTCCTGCTGGTGAGAAACAGGGGGAAGAGACCCTGGCCTTACTAGACAGGAAGCCTAAGGCCGAGGAGAGCTAGAAGGTGTCCCCTGGAGACGAGGAGATGGAGAAAGCCCCGGCAGAAGCCTCCTAGCCCTAGAAGAAAACAGGCGGTTCCCTCGGAAGGTGAAGCGAATCACCCTACGCAGGGCCAGGGGTGACGACCTTGTCAGATGAAGCCATGCCATCTGCCTAGTGCAGATCGCTGTCTCCGCAAGCCTGGAAGCCACCTCATTGGCATCATAGGATGCCCTTGCTTGGTGCCTTGCCAGTTGCAGGCCTATAGTGGAGAAGGCAATGGCCTGTCTAAATTGCTCTGTATCAGGCACTGATGCTAGAAGTTGAGAAAGCATCGACCACAAGTGCCTGTTATAGGCAGCATGGTGTGCCTGATGTGATGCAATGCACAGCATCGCACGAGAAGAAAACACTCTTCGCCCCCACCGGTCAAACTGTAGGGAATCTCAGTCTGGTGGTCGGTCATGCGCCGGTGCCCGGAAGGAGTCTCTAGTAACACCAATCTCAAGGGTGGGTTGGGGAGAGAACCTAGGGACTCCGATGGAGAACAATGCCTCCTCCTGCAGTCTGCCGGGGCTGGGATTAGGTCAGCTGGAGACTGCCAGGTGTGGATAGATGTCTTCTGGAAGGTAATGGGCCAGGATGACACCACCAAATGCTGGGCACTGAATTCACTGAGGAATTCATGCGTCTCCCGGTCAGTATTGTCATGTCAGACTTAGGAGATCCCCAACCATCCTTGAAAGGAAGTGCTGATAATCAGTGAAATCAGCATCGGAAGAAAGGTGAGCAGAAGGTTCCTCTCTCTCAGAGGAGGGAGCCGAGGAGGATGGGGAACTCGAATGTTCAGATGACTCCTGCAGCGGAGGGGATAGGTGAAATACCCGCTCATGCATGTATCTAACTTATGACGGGAAGGCCGCCACGGTGCCTCTGAATGTCTCCCAGGATAACGGCCCTGTAGGACCGACATGGCCTGGGAGGGAGGTGGCTACAGAGGAATGGGAGAGGGGTACCTGCGAGGAGGCAACTGTCCACTGCCAGGGCTCTGAAATCCAGGGAATGGAGCCTGAGCTGGCGGGGTCCTTGAAATCAAACTAGGTCGCAAGACGGAACCCTACGGATGCGAACTCTGGAAGAGCCCTACTGGGGAATCTCCCCTGTGACGCACCTGGGGCTGCATAGGTCCAGAAGGGCAACCCACATCGGCACCACTGGAAGAGTCCCCCGAGCCCAAGAGGGAGAGGCGGAGTTCAGCACTACGGCTCTGTCCCACACTCCGACCTCTCAACCCCTCAGACTCCGAGGATGCCCTCCTCCTCGACTCCAGCGATGGGGTCCGTCGATCCCGAGACCTCCCGAGGAGGGCTCCTAAAGACAGGACCTCCAATCCACCCCAAGAAGGTGCAGCAGCAGCACCAGGGTTGGCAGCTACCACAGCCTCCTCTGGGAGGATAGCCCCCCCCTCAACTCCCAAACCACCTTCCCCCTTAGACTCTAGGCCACACCCAGCCTGGGAGTCCTCAGAGGAAGACTGTTGTGGGGACTCAGGAATGGGAGTGCTGGACCGCTTGACACCACACCTCCCAAAGGACTCTGACTCCGAAGAATCGGGGTGCGAGACCAGGTCCATGTCTGAATCATCTGCTTCCAGATAAGAGTCGACCAGAAGGACCTTGATGTTGGCCACCTCAAGAGTCCACTGGGAAGCGGAGCCACAAACGGCGCCAGTGTTGCTCGCAATGCCGACCATTCCCAGCACCTCGTCAGCGGCTCCGAGACCTGGTGCCGACCCACCAACAGATGGCCCCGGTCGAATCCCCGCTATCGCATGTGGCCCCGGAATCCAACATGGCGCCGCCAGCGGTGTTGACTGGATGAATGGTGCCACGAGCAGCACCAAGAACCAAACTGGCGTGCCAGGATCGAGATGGCACCAGCATCGAGGGTTCACCAGTACAGGACCTAGCAAAAGTGACCCTCGACATTGGGGGAGTTTGCACCTCTGAGGAGGAGACTGCTGAGGCGGTGTCCCCGACGCGACCCCGGGAAGGGTCACGACAGTCCTCTGACACCATGAAAGAGGCCTCCTCCTTGGCAAGGCTTGAAGATGAGGAGGCCTCCTCCTCACCGGACCATATAAGATCGGGAGGAGACTCGGAGGAAGGGCCTAAAGTCTTGGCCTGGGAAACCCGAGACCGACGCCGTCCTCCGAAAGTCGGCGGGGCCCTGCCAACTTTAAATGCGTGGACTTTGAGAACATGGTGTTCCACTGAAAAAACAGGCGTCGCATCTATCTATGTCATGGTTATGTCCCAGGCACCGAAGGCAGACATCGTGCCGGTCTGTCACAGAAAAATGCTGGTTACAGGAGCACTGATGCATGGGGGTGCGGCCCGCTTTGGACTTTCGCTTGGCTCCCGAATCAGACATGATGCGAAACAAATAAAACACAGAAAAGCTCCTGGCGCCGTCGAAAGAATAAAAAGAACATTCTTACCAGTTGCCAACGGCATCGGGAGAGAGCGAATGGGATGAAGGTAGGTGTCGAAAAGACGAAGAAGGCCTAGTGGTGCAGCAACAAACTGTTTACTCGTGTAGCAGGTGTGGCCTCAGCGGGAGAAGCAGAACTAGGATGGAGGAGGAGTCTGCGGTGTCTAACAGCTGCCCCTCATGCACCACATAGTGCATCGCTCTCAAGGGCGGTGCCGATTCCTCTCCAAAAAAAAAAAAAAACTGTAGCGGGTGCACTCCTCGAGCTTTCACCCAGCAGTAATGAATGGTGAAGATTGACAAGGGAAGATAGGGCATTCTGGATGGACAATTGAACCTCAAGCACCAGGCCTGAGATCCTCAACCATGAGTCCCTTTGTCAGCTGACGGCAGTAGCCATACCCCTTGCGGAGACATCCACTGCATTGTAGGTAGCCCTAAGTGTCTGACGGCTAGCGTATCGAGCCGACCTCACTATACTGGCCATGTCCTCCTTCAGCTCAGAGTCAGGGAGTTCCTCCAGCTTCGATTCCAGTTGTCCCAGAATAGACTTTTACTAGACTACCATATGAGCGACACAGTTAAGTGCTCTAACGGGTAAGGTGGATGAAGAGTAAAACCTCCTCTTGAACTGATTCAGCATCTTTGACTTGTAAAGAGGAGAAGTACTGAGATGTTTTGATTGGATGAACGATCATGGGTGGCGCTGATGACCACGGAGTCGGCCTTTGGAAGGACGCTGAGTTGATCCCTACCCTCTGGCGTCTGGTACAACCTGTTGGCTTTCCTGGCCACTAGTGCCAGAGAGGCAGGTTGCTTTCATATCGTGGTGGGAAAATCTTCATGATGGCCTGTCCAAGGTGGAATGAGAGTCGGAGACTGGTCAGATAATTACAGGTGCTCTGTAAGCCTCTGGCATTGGGGATCTTGTTCCTCTGTTCTCCAGTTATAGGCCTCTTGAATCATTCTGAGGAGTTCCATAAGAAAAGGGTCCTCAGGAGGGGACTTGGGGGTGTCCTTTGGTTTTGTCTCCTCCGGGACAGAGGATTCATAATTCGATCCTGAATGGGCGGAGTCAGAGTCAGATTTCGATGCTGGGCTTTCATCGAAGGTACAGAGTCTGGGTAGAGGAATGTCCACAGGTCTCAAGAGGTCCAAGGATCTTGAAAAGTCTGTAGGTTACTCCGGCTGAGGCAGAGGCTCAGGAGACCTGCCTGACGTTGAAAGTCTGGAGTCAGTCGATGGTAGAGGTCACTGCGCCTGATCTCTGGTGACCGACGTGGGGGTGACTGGTGGCTGATGTTTCTCAAGTTCTGATGTGAGCTATGATTTGGGCTTTGTCCCACTAAGATCGCAGCATCACCTGCAGGTCCACCTGTGTTTTTTTTGGGGGTGGGCTGGAAGTGGTGGAGGCTGATGTCCATACCTGGGTGTCAGGTAGCTTGGCACCTGGTAATAAAGTGATGGGTATTATTCTGTCGGGGGATAGTAGGAAGAGATAGTGAGGAAAACCTGGCATAGGGTACCCCAGTGTCGGGTAACTAGGAGCCGGGAACCCTGGCGACTGGTACTCCAAAGGGTAGTGTGGAGCTTGGTAGTTCATCAGAGGTCCCAAGCGGCCCAGCGAAGGTCCTGACTGAGGGGCTGTTGGAAGGCCCAACAGCAGAGGGGCCTGGTGATGGGCCTGACGGTGGGTCCAGTGGACCTGAAGGAGGGCCCCGACAGCCATTCTAAAAGACCCAAAGGAGGGGCTGGTGTCAGGCCTGACGGTGGCCCAAAGGGACCCAAAGGACCCTGTGGGATGCGATTCATAGTCATTGGGCTTGAGGGCAGACCAGGTGTAGGGAGATCCGCTGTTGGCAGCAGGTCTGATGGTGCCCGATGGTCGCTCTCCTTCCCCCGGCTCCCGTGGTACTGTGGAATCTGGAGGGACTACCTCAAGAGGCAGAGGGGGAGAATCCTGTGGGGAAGGGCCCCCTGGGGTAAGCTGCGGCTCAGACAACAGCTGGTCTGGGTCCTCGACATCGGGCCTATTGTCGGTGCCTGCCAGAGGATCCAGGGCTTGGCGCACGTTGGAGGGTCAGAGGTGCTACTTAGCTGCGGTCATCTGAGGAGCCAAAGGTCAACTTATTGGCCTTGTTACTTGCTGTAGACTCCATAGTCTTGAAAGGTCGAAGGGTAGCAAGCGTCTTCCATTTCCTATGGACACTACCGTTGGAACCAAAATTGGTCCTGGCCGTTTTGCTTGTGGCGGCAGATGCAGTCTTGGCCGGAGGAATACCTCCTTGGGGGGGAGCCCCTCCTTGTCCGTGACTCCAGGAGGGGGTTGAGGACAGGAAGGAGACTGTTTCCCAGTCCCGATGTCTCTCCTTGTCCCGCTTCTTCTTGTGACGGCCCTCTGGTGAAGAGGATGAGCTCCTGAGTTTCTGAAGCTCCTTCTCCATGGAGGCCATTTTCAACTTCAGTAAATGGGCTTTCAGGGTCTGCTGGCAGCGTTTTCGTGTGGCCTGGTTGAAGCTTTGGCAGGCCTCACAGTCCTTGGTCTTGTGCTCTGGGCCCAGGCAGAAGAGAGAGGAAATGGCCGTCTTTGTGAGGGAGCTGTGATCTACTGGAGTTGCGCTTGTTTTTATGTGAATTGGGAAGCGTTGGAGACGATATACATGATGCAAAAGAACACTAATACTCTATGCGAAAAGAAATCAGTAGCAAATGCTCATCCAAAATGGCGTTGACAGAAGCAACGTTCTCCACAAGATCTGACGTGCACAGGTTGATGGCGGGAAAGAACTGGAGAATGGGTGTGGGGACAGCTCACTATAGCGCCATGCTGACAGGTCACGTGACGTCAAGTGGGCGGCCTCCCCGCCAGACACTGCTAGCTTAAGTTTTCTGTGTGGTCCTAGTGCCTTAGTCCCATCGGTTAGTACCTACTGTAAGAGCCATCTCGAAGGAAGATCTTAATATGCATTTGCTACATTTTGGGTTCAGCAGATCTGGCAGCGGAGATTTTGTCCCTGCATGCATAGTTTTAGGTTAAAAGAGCCCAACAGCAGTTCCCTATGATCCTGAGGAGAGGGCCACCCAAGTCTGGTATAACTGGCAGTGGTGTGTACGGAATGGGACTTGGATAACAAAATCTACCAACGTTATAAGTTGTGTCCAAACGACTGAGGAGTTGAGATGTAAGTGATATCGGTATGTTACTTTATCCTCCCAACAGCAAGTCTGGCTTCAGAGGACATAAGGTGTTTGAGGCGATAGCACACCACTAAGCGGTGACTGGCCTTTATTAACCCTAAAACCTACGTGAGTAGCGAAGGCAAGCACTGGATCTAGTGGGACACCTAGATATCTGAAGTCCATTACTTGCTCTAGTAAGGATCTGTCCGGGAACAGACTGTTGAGGGAGCTTAGTTGAGAGGAAGAGGACCTAGAAAGCCTATCTTTGGATCCGAACAGCATACACTTAGTTTTCTTGGCATTACCAATGAGTCTATGCTGAATAAACCAGTGGGAAGCTGCAGAGAAGTCCTAGTTCAGGGTGTGGTTCATCTTGGAGAGGTTATTATCACTGCAGTATATGACAAGATCATCTGCATACATAATTCTTTTGCTGATACATAGATCTGAAAGTAGGGGGTTGACAAAAAGTGAGTACAGAAGGGAACCTTATATTGAACCTTGGGAGAACTCCCGTGTGACCTTGGAGCGGATTGGACAGTACACCCCCTAGATGCACCATTTGGGTCCTACTTGTCAGGTAACTTTGGACCCAACTTGCAATATTTGAGAGGAAACCAAGGGTTGTCAATTTCTTTTGCAGAATCTCATGATCAGCCATATCAAAGGCTTTTGATAAAACCACGAATATGGCCCATGTGAGATTTCCCCAGTAAGCTTCCCAGAGTACATGATCCATAAATTTTGCAAGTGCTGTGGTCGTGCTAAATTCCCTCCTGAAACCATGCTGATTCAAGGATAGCAGACAGTATTCCTCAAGGTGTTTCTATAACTGTTGATCAACACCTTATCAAGGATTTTACACATGTGGAATAGAATGTACACTGGTCTATAATTTTCAGGAGGGTGAGGGTCACCTGACATAAATAGGGACAATTCTAGCTTCCTTCCAGAGTAATGGGACAGTGGAAGTGGACAAGAAAAAATGACCATAGTAATCTTGTTTCTTCCAGGGGATACTCCAACATTCATAACTCTTATGCAGTATGCCTTTAAGCCAGATCTGCCCGGTGATGGAACATTATGCTAATAGTGGAATCATTGGTCTCGTTCCACTTTTTCAAATGCTGCCACCTATCAATAGCCTACCTTCTAACCCTCAGATTTCGTGGAAACCTGACAAGACAGGGCCCGAGAGGAAATTAATGATTATCTAGAATAATAATAATAATAATAATAACGAAACACCCAGGAACCTCCAACAGGCGGGAAAAAAATTTAACAAAAACACCCCTCAATGTCAGAATTACCTGAAGAGGGTAAAACCAATGAGAACACAGTTCCAAATACAAACGCCAGAGTGTGGCACACACACCTGGTAATACAGCATGGAGTGCAGAGGCCATTGATTTTAGCAGGGGAGGCAGGGTGGGAAAGTTATGAATATTGGAGTATCCCCTGGAAAAAACAAGATTACTGTGGTAATTTTTTCTTCTCACCCCAGGAATAGTCCAATATTCCTAACTCTTGCAGACTAAGAAGCAGTACCTTTGGAGGTGGGCATATAACTTTCTTTGGAAATAAGACTGCAGGACAGCTGTACCAAACTTGGCATCACCTCTGGCCTATGTGTCCAGGCTGTAATATTTAGTAAAGGTGTGCACTGTTCTCCAGGTAGCTGCTTTACAGATGTCCATCAGTGGAACATCCCTGGATGCTGCTACAATAGCAGCTGTAACCTTTGTGGAACAGGCTCTTAGCTCTGCTGGTGTCTCCTTCCCAGCTTCTGAATAGTAAAACTGAATACACTGAACTATCCGGCAAGAAATGGACATCTTAGATGCTGGATTTCCTTTTCCCACATCCCCATATGTCAGGAAAAGTGGTTTCCTGTCCTGTCTATGGGCCTTGGTGACTGTCTTGTAGCATAGCTAAGAGTTCTCTTGACATCATGACTGTGCAGTCTACACTGGCAGAATCAGTGACAAGGTTACCATTTTGAACCTTTGCTTTAATAAGTGCCTGTTAAGCACCCTTAGGTCTAGGATAAGCTGCCACTCCCCATTTTTCTTTGTTATGAAGAAGTACCTTGAATAAAACTCCTTTCCCTTTTGTTGTGGAGGCACAGGTTCCACTGCTTTTGCCAACAATAGGTTTTTAACCTTTTCCAACAGCTTTCTCTCCACATTGGAAGCTGGTTTGAAAACACTGGTTCTTAGAGACGGAGGGGATTTGAAGCTTAGGGACAAACCCTGACACTATTTCCAGGACCCACTTGTCTGTGGTGATCAGTTTCCAAGCCTGGAAATAGTGAGACAGTCTGCCCCCTACAGGAAGTGGCGTGGCATCCTAGCAGGACAAGTCAGAGGTCCTGCTTTGCCTGGGACTGAGAATGGGCACCACGCCTGGAACCTCTTCTGCCCCTGAAGTACCCTTGCTGAGGGTAGTGTTGCACCTGGGATACAGCCATGGCCTGATAAAAAGGCCTGGAATGACACTGTCTGCCCCTGCCTCCCCTTTCATATGATCTGGTGGATGGGGAAGACTTTTCTTCGGCAGAGTTGCTTCTATAAGTGGCCTTTTACTCATCCACTTTCTTCATATTGGCTTCTGTGTGAGTTCCAAAGAGGGAATTACCTTCAACTGGGAAATCCAGAGCCTCATTCTGTGTCTTGAGTAACATTTGTGGCTCTAAACCAGATAAACCAGCCGGCCCTGTGGCACAGAGGGTTGAGGCGCTGGATGCCACGCCAGCGACCTGGGTTCGGGATCGAGCCTTGGTCGTCGGGGGGGGGTGGCCGGGAGGGGAAGGGAGAGGACTAGAGCAGGCTGCCGGCCCTCTACCTTGGGATAGGGTTAGCAGGCCACCTATGAACTTGGCCACCCTCTGGTGGAGGCTGGAGAAGTGGTGCCTCTCCAAGGACCATTGGCGTAAGCCATTCGGGAAGGGTGGAGGAGACCCCATCTGGAGCTGTGGTGTGCAAGTGCACCTCCACGCACATGCGCTACCACTTCCAGGGGTCTTGGGTATAGGCACACGGGAGAAAATGGAGGAAAAAAGTGGGGGTCTTCCGAGGATGATACCTCCGGACTGGCTCTGGGGGATCTGCTGGGGCGCGCATGGCGCTACAAGCCCCTGAAAGACCCAGAGTCCGGTAGGCTGGTGGAGAATAAGGGAGGACCTGCCACAGGAGGATAAAATAAGTTGAAAAGAAAAAGAAAAACAGATAAACCTTCGCTGGGCAACTGTATTGGCCATCCACCAGGCAGCAGCATCGTTGGTGTCTGCTGCCATCTGAAATTGATATTTGTAAGCTTCCAAGCCAAATCTGGCAGTCTCAGCCAGGTCTGTTGAAAGACTGGAGGGAGCCTTATCTGTCATAGCCATGACAGATTGCCAGAGGGATTTTTGGTACTGGGCTGCATAAGCTTGGAAATTAGCCTGTCTTATGGCCAAAGAAGCTGATAAGTAGCCCTTTTTTGGCCATACTGTATTTTTCTAAAATCCTTCTCTGGTGGATGAGAAGCAAGAGCAACTTTTGCCTCATCACAGACTGCAGCTTGTACCACTCCCTGGTGGTCAGGGTGAGAGAATAAAAATTCTGCCCTCTTCCCTGTCTAGCTGGTTCTTCTTGTCCAGCTTTTTATCCAAAGGAGAGACAGAACCAGGTGTCGAGAAGTTTTATAGCATCCCTTTAAAAAGAAAAAAAAAATTTATGGGAAGCAGTAATTTTTTGGTGGGAGTTAACCCCATCATTTCCAAATACTCTGCCTCCTCCTCATCCTCTATCACCTCAGTGGCACAGGTATTCAGAGCATCCACCATTTTTCTAACAAAGGAAAAATGGGATGAATAATCCTGTCATGACCCGGGAGGAGAGCCGAACTCTTGCTCAGGAGAGACTTCAGGCTCTACAGGCTCCTCTTCTTCATATTCCCCATAATCTTCCTTGGACTCATGCAGGGAGGACTAGGTCGACTCAGCAGGGGTCTGAACTGCAGACTGCTGGCCTGTCCAGCAGGCAGCAGACCCTGCAAGAGCTAGTGTGCTGCCTGGCAACTGCCTACAATTAATTGTAAATTTCAGATGTAGTCAGCTATCACTTCTATCTCAGGTATTTTTTTCTTCTCTGTGTGCTAATTAGATTTTTCACCTGGCAGTACTGGAGTGATGTGTGGAGCTGTACTCTGTCTGGAGGGAAAAAAAAAGTCAGTTATGTTCCTTCTAGATCAACACTGAGACCACCCTGACTATGAAATCACTAGTAACCAATGAGAAACCATTTCTCACTGCCAGGTTTCACTTTCACATGAAGCAGCAGGGACTGGTTCTCCCTGGTTACTAGAGATGTCACATTTTCCTGCATTTTGATTGGTAGTTTGAGAGTCACTGCTCAAGCTGCAAGGATTGTGGTGCCTCAAGGTGTTTGGTCTAATTTCGGATGATGTAGTGGGAGGAACAGAGCTGACTTTTTCCTCCAGCCAGAGTGCTGCTCAGCACATTACCCCAGTACTGCCAGGTGGAAAATCTTCTACTTGCCAAACAGAAAAGAAAAAATACTCGAGCTGTGATGATCAGGCAGTCTGGACAAAAGGCTGTGACCGAGCACCAGCGGCTAGACTCCTCCAGAAGGCAGCAAGCAAACTTGTATTCAGGGGAGGACTGGGCGGCTCTTGCTGGTCACTCTCCCCAGCCACGTGCACTTCAATAAGTGGAGCACCATGGGGTTGAGGCGTTGGCTAACTTCACTGAGCCGGGTGGATCTTCCCCGACGAAATTACATTGGGATTTTTGGCAGCAGCATTCGGGGCATCTGAAATTTCCCTCCTCCCTGCCCCGTTCCCTCCTCCCCTTAAATGCTCGCTAACCACGCCCACCTACTGCTTGGGGCCAATCTGGTTTGCGATAGCCTGTAACAGATCCAACCGACTTCACTATAGGCTACAAATTAGCTTGCTACTGTGTATTCTCTTTGATAAAATTTACATGAATCATCTAGTCTTTTCAAATTATATGGTGCTGGCTAGAACTGTTAGCGAGTAGGAAGTACAAGAATCCGAATGTACAAAGTATTAAAACCTGTTTGCTAACCTAATTTGATGTTCACGTCCTGGTCAGATCCCTATAGGGGATGTTTAGCTCCAGTTGTTAGAGGGTATAAACCTAGATGCCGCTAATCAATTCTGCCCCATCTGCATACTCCTATATTAGAAACTGAGTAAAGAAGTGTAAGGCAGACTACAGTAATTCTGGCCATCACACATAGGTGATTCAAGACAGTAGACCAAGGTCTAAGGTGGTTTGAAAGTTACTAAACCAGTCGCACACAGAGGGTAAAATGGAAGGACGCCATATCAGATCCACTTCCATTAAAAGAGGGGGTGCCACAAGGATCGATACTCGGCCTCCTCCTCTTCTCCCTGTTCACTAATGAACTAAATGTCAATTGCAGAGGCAGCGCTGTTGTCCAGTAAGCGGACAACGCTGTCCTCTATCGATCCACTGCCAACCTGGCAGACCTCAGTCCCTTACTCCAAGATGACCTACAATCCCTTGAGAACTGGCTCATCGAGAACAGAATGGTCCTTACCATGGACAAAACCAAAGCCATGTTGTTTGGTCCTAGATCCCTCGGTCGTTACAGAAAACAACACCTACATCTCACCTCCGCATCTGGCATCCGCGTAGAATTAATGCTCTTCTTAAAATAACCTCAGCCTCACCCTGTACCAAGGTCTTACCCTTAAGAACCATGTGGACCAAGTCACCAAAACCATACATGGGAAACTTGGCACCCTCTACCGACTAAAAGACCATTTGGTACCGGAAGCCAGAGTCTCTATCGTCATCAGTGTCCTCCTCCAGACACTCGCAGACGCTGCCCCAGTTGTATATGGGCTGTCAAAGATTGAGAAGAACAGACTCCAAGTACTGTACAATAAGGTGGCTTGGTTTGCCTCCCTGGCAAACCCCAGGGACCACCACTGTGACACCCTATCCCTGCTAAACTAGCCCTCACTGGACACCCACCTCCAGTACCCTCTGCTATGCCTAGCCTACAAGTTAATCAGCCCGACTCCTCCCCATAGTCTCTCTGGACTCATTGCTCTAAAGTTCAATCCCCGGCTCCTCTGTACAACAGGACAAACACTCCTACATGTCCCCAGAGTAAGAACCAAGGCGGGCGGCAAGTCATTCACCCACACTGCGGAACATACTCCTACCCTGTGTGCAGGAAGCACCCTCTATCACAAGTTTCCGCACTAGGCTTAAGGCTCACATGGTGGTACCCAGTACTTGTCACTGCATTGGCCCCTGAGACCACCCTTCAGATAAAGGCTTTTCCTGGACCTACCATGACTCAGGGTGTCCTTTAATTCTAGTACTAGTTACCAGCATTGCAGCTCACCCTATTTACTCCTCATGTACCATGACTATATGTTGCCTGTAATACATGTAACTCATGCTCACTGTTTTACAATGCTGTTCATCAATTGCTATGTAATCCTGGGTTGTCCCTGAAAAAGGAACCTCCAGGGCCCAGTGGGCTTACCCGGTCACCAAAATGTAATAAATAAATAATGTAAGAAGTGACTACTGGACTTCCGGTGACGTCATGCACTGAACAACAGCTTGGGTTGCAAGGCTCCCTGTTGAAAATAGCAAACACCTCTTTAAACATTGCTTTTTAACGAAACAGAACCTATCCATTACAATCCAGAGGTGGCAGAATGCCAAGGAAAAGAGGTGACTCCGTCCGTGGATCCCCCAAGCGCCTGAATGGAGATAGATCTCTGGAGGAAGATTCCGAAAGTGAAGACTCGCGGGCCTCCTCGACCTCCCGCCATGGCAAAACGCGGGCAGACCAAGTCCCCCTATCTATCCTACAGAGGCAAATGGCACAGATGCTGTCGGAAATAAGGGACTTTAGGAAAGAGATGCGGATTACAGTCACAGCACTCCGCACGGATCTGGGCAAGCTTGAAAAGAAGCAGGAGGAACAGGAAGAGCAATTAACAGCCACAGATAAGAGAGTGGGGGAGACCGAAAGCGCAATCGTTCAGCTGCACGGCCTGCTAAGAGGCCTACAGGATCGTGCAGAGGACGCCGAGAGTAGGAGTTGCCGAAACAATATTCGGCTGTCGGGGCTTCCGGAGGGCACAGAGGACACCGAAATTATCCCTTTCATGCAGAAAATGCTCCGAGAAACTCTAAAACTGCCAGAAGAGATATCTCTCGAGATGGAGAGAGTCCACCGCACTCTTGGCCCCAAACCAGCAGCAGGAGCCCGGCCTCGCACCCTGTTAACAAAATTCCTGAGACATCAAGATAAAGAAAAAGTGCTACATACAGCGTGGAGGCAAGGAGCAGTCTTCTATGGCACCCACAGGCTCTTCTTTGAGAACGATTTTGCCCCCCGAGGTTATGGCGAGCCGGAAGGCCTACATTCCAGTTATGAGGTCCCTTAAAGCGGCAGGAGTGCGCTTTAAAACGTTGTATCCAGCGAGAATTGTGATCCACTTTAAGGAGGGGGCCCACACATTCGAAAACGCGGCGGAAGCGATAACCGAGCTTAAGAAGAGGAAAATGGAGATCGTGCAGCAACAACGGAGATCTGCAGCCACCCCTGCCGCCAGGTTAGCCCAGAAGGTCTGGAACGCTGGTCATCGGGACGCTAGACGCCGCCAGGGCCTAGAAGCCATCCAGTCAATTGTGGAATCACTGAAGTCCAGATCCAGCACCCCAACAGAGGAAGTCACTGCAGCACCTAACACCTGAACTAACCGCAAGTACATACATGGACTGAGCCTACTTAAGTGTGGACTGGATATAATGACTGTTTTAATAGTGTCCACAGCCAAGCTCTTTCTCCTGATTGGGCTCTGGCTTGGGAGTTGGTGGGGGGAGATGGATGGTATGTACAGGGTCATTACTGTGAACTCAACGGGGCAGAATAAGTGGGGGGCTGGAGTGATAGTAGTGCAGTGAATAAAGTGGTGAAGATCTGCATGGGAAGCTTTGTGGAGGGACGTCAGGAGCCGCAGTGCATGGGGTCAATGGTGGCATGGTTTAAGAGCTGCCACGTGTCGCTCAGGGGATCGTTGGGAGGGGACGCCTGTCGGCTCATACTCCATTTCACTCCCGGGCTTAGTTGCTAGAAGAGGGGGAAAGATGGTATAGGGGCTGGTCCGGTGGGGGGGGGGACCTGGGGGATGCGCCTTATCAATGCTGATGGCCTATTGAGATCTAGCCGGAGACCTCGCTGAGAGGGTAGACTTAAAGCCCAGACCGAGGGTGCCCTGCACTACGGCCGCTATGAGACTAGGAGCGGGAGGAGCAGCATGGTCTCGTTATGCAGTGGCTGCATGGCTACGGGCACCAGGTGGGGGGAGGGATCATATTGAGATGCAAGGAGAAGGGGGGAGGGCACTGGTTTTAAAAGAGGTCGCATGTGAGTAGCCTTGCAGCCAGCAGAGGAAGGCCGATGGGCGGGCTGGGGGAGGGGACTGGGGATCTTACGCGGGGCCAGGGACCACATTTCTACCGCCCCTGCGATCACCACGTGGCTCCAGATCCCACTGCCAGTCGAGATGCCACTGCAATTGCTGCCCTCATGGGAGGTGAGTGGGGTGGCATCCTGCATGGGCAGCAAGGAGGGTAGAGGGAAGACTTGGGGAGGGGGAGATATAAGCTGCCCCCCTGGCAAATATGGACAGTGACCTGTAACGGACCAATGGGACTGAGATTAAGGGGGGGGAAGGGTATAGACGGCAGGCAATAAATTAATTAACTGCGGGGAATAAAGGATTCCGGACATATGAAATACAACTATAGATCGGGGGGTAAGAAGGTTAAGACGTGGGGATGAGTCTCTGGGGTGCCCGATACAGCTGTGCAAACTCACCATCGCCTGAAGGGGGGGAAACTGTCTGCGGGCCAGAACCAAGTTATGAATAGACTGTTCGCCCTATCCAGACCTTAGTGGGGGTGGGGGCCCCCCCCCTCCTTCCGCTCAGAGATGAATGGCCAGCACTGAGTGGCTCACGGCGGAGAAAACAGGCTGCACAACCACGAGTTTTAGAGAGTGAGGGCACCATGGGGACAGAGAACTGTAC
This sequence comes from Neoceratodus forsteri, assembly GCA_016271365.2. NCBI lineage: Eukaryota > Metazoa > Chordata > Ceratodontiformes > Ceratodontidae > Neoceratodus > Neoceratodus forsteri. The sequence continues at coordinate 121,154,842 of CM028130.1, read as the reverse complement.
TCTCATGGTTGAGGACTCACTCGGTCCTGGGGAGCCCTGCGACGGGGTGGGTGTGATCAGCTCGCGGGCTGGGACTCTCAGCTGAGCTAATGGGAGAAGTTTTTGCCCCGGACACACGGTGGTGGTCCCTCTAACTGCAGTACAGCTCCCAGGGAAGCCTACGACTCCTGCATGACGGTCACTTTTCCTCACTACCTTACCCGGACAGGTACCTCGGTGCCTTGAGCCCTGAAATAAGGGCCTTTTAGGTTGGGTCATAAACCCACCCTCAGGTCAGGGCCAAGCCCAGACCAGTGGAAGTGCCAGTAGTAGTTTAGTTGACCAGGTTGGCCAGAACGAGATATGTTAGGTTTCATGTTTACTGTTGGTCTTTACTTCTTGTTACGTTTGTATTGTATTGTTTGTTCTGGAGTCACCAAATCTACACAACTTGGAACACAGTCACAAGCGGTGTTAGACCTTAGAGGGGGTTCCTTCGGGGGACTAGGAAGGCCGGGTGTCAAATACCACAACGGACATGCACAATGCAGGCCCACACATTGAAGTTGCTATCCCTTAACATCAAGGGCCTGGCCTCACCGATCAAGAGAACCAGGGCACTGGCCTACATTAGAAGGGCTAAGGCAGACATTGCCTTCTTACAGGAAACACACATGAATCCAGCTGAGCATAACAAGTTAGCCAAACTGAGTAGGGGACAGGTATTTCATTCATCCTGTAAAGACGGTAGGAAACGTGGAGTGGCTATCATTGTGTCCCCACACACCCCACTTCAGGTGGAGTCCACTTGGTCGGATCCAGAAGGCCGATTGGTGGTTGCCCAAGGGAAAATTAACGAGGTGGAAGTAACGTTAGCAAACGCCTACCTGCCACCGGGTATCACGGTCTCAAGACTAAGACCCTTGTTGGATAAGGTAATTCAGAAAACCAAAGGTATACTTATGTTGGCAGGGGACTTCAATCTGATTATGGCCCCCAGGACTACTCGACCAGTCGGAGACCCTGAGGCTAACACCTACCCAAAAGTTTTTAGTAAGTTTATATCGGAGGTTGGATGGTGATGTCTGGTGGAAATTACACCCAAATGCCAAAAATTTCTCCTACTATTCCCCGGTACATCATACGTATTCCCGTATAGATCATACATATACCCAGATAGAAAACCTAGGTATTGTGCAGGAGGCCCAATAGGGAGATATTTCCATCTCGGATCATGCGCCTCTGACAACCTGCTGGGAATTGGGCCTTCAACCGAGAAACACGCAGTGGCGATTAAACCCCTTTCATCTGCGATCGGAAAAATTTAGGGAGTTCCTCCAAGATAAAATCACGGAAATAGTGACGGATAACCCACCACAGGATTCTACTCCCTCAGTACACTGGGACACAATTAAAGTTGTCCTTAGAGGACACATCATTAAGTACACGGCGGAATTAAGGAGGCAGCGACAAGAACGCAGGAGTAAGTTGGAGGAAACACTTCACTTTCTCCAGATGGCGCACCAGCAAGGGGACAAGTCAGTCCTTCCCCAGCTACAACAAACTAGGCGGGAATTGGACCAGCTGGTTCAGCAACAAACTGAAATAGCCCTAACCTTCCTGAGACAAAGATTTTATTAGGGGGCCAAGAGCAACACGCTTGCTCGCTACCAAGTGCGAAGCAGAAGAAGGGGCCACTATTAGGTCTATTAGGCACCCCTAGAGGAGGCCAGCTGCTGTCTCGTACAGGATATAGTAGACGCATTTGCAAAATTCTATAAAGCTCTCTATACCCCAGAGACTACAGCCTCTGCTAAACACATGATGGAGCACTTGAACTCGATCTCTCTTCCCTCTCTTTCCGAGGCACACAGGGAGGACCTGATGAAGCCCATTACAGACTTAGAAGTTGCTCAGGCAATCGCTAAAGCTAAATCCTTGAAGGCCCCAGGGCCGGACGGGTACGGTCCAGAGCTCTATAAGGCAGTAAGGGCCCGGACTGCTCCCTTGCTTCTCCGGGTCTTTAACTCAGTCTTGAGGGGGGGAGCCCCCTCCCCAGTCGTGGTCATATGCCACAATTTCGGTGATACCTAAGCCAGGTAAGAACCCACAAGACTGTGCCTCTTACAGGCCAATATCTGTACTTAATCAGGACTATAAACTATTTATGAACATTCTGGCACATCGCTTAGATAGAATACTACCTTTGTTAATACACAAAGATCAGACGGGGTTTGTCAGATCACGTACCACCACAGACAGTATTAAACGATCCTTGTATGTGGTGCAACGGATGCAGAAGACCAGAGAATTGGTAGCCTTAATAAGTCTCGACGCAGAGAAGGCCTTTGATAGGGTCTCCTGGCCTTATCTGTACCACACTCTAAGCAAATTCGGATTCCCCCCCTGTTCGTCCAAACCCTTCAAAACATATACTCCGCCCCCAGGGCTTGCGTCAAAGTGAACGGGCACCACTCTGAGTTTTTTCAACTTGAAAGGGGCACTCGACAGGGATGCCCATTGTCACCCTTGCTGTTTGCCATAGTCATCGAGCCTCTGGCGCAACATATCAGGGAATCGCACCGATTTCGAGGGATCAAGATAGGAGACACTGAGCACCGTGTGGCTTTGTACGCAGACGATATACTTTTATACCTTCGGGAAACCGATCACACAATCCCAGCTGTGAGACAGATACTTGACACATACGGTGCGGTTTCTGGATATAAGCTCAATTTCGCTAAAACGGAGATCCTTACCTTTAACTACACCCCCACACAGGGCACCCGGGATACCATCCCGGGTAGGTGGGACTTGCAGAAACTGAAATACCTTGGTATATATATTCCAAAAGACCCTACGAAATATTATAAACATAATTATACACCATTTATTTCCCAGTTAAAACAAGAATTACAAGCTTGGGCCACCCTGCCCCTTGGCCTTTCTAGGAGAGTGGACCTGATCAGAATGACAGTCCTTCCGAGGGCTCTGTATCTATTCCAAAATATTCCTCTCAATGTACCATTAAAAACTTTTAAGGACATAAACCGTCTTATACGGAACTTCATATGGGCCTCTCAGAAACCCCGAATTCAGCTGGGGATACTCTCCCTCCCACGCCAGGAAGGGGGCATAGCTCTCCCGGACTTGAGGCTTTACCAACAAGCAATCACCCTCACGCATATAATGACCAGGCAGAGGGGGGTACCTGCACCGCATTGGCTTGAGATAGAAAGGACCCTAATTAGCGATCGGGCGTACCTCAGGACCCTATATCGACAGGATCAGGGGGAGGGAACTTCAGGGAGCCCCGATCCCTGGCTGGGAGCGCAGTTCAGAAACTGGACCGCACTAAAAAAGGCACATCGTTTAGCGCCCTACCAGGCACTTATCTGCCCGATATCAAGTTTAACAGATTTTGCCCCTAATAGTATGGATAATGTTTTTTTTCGCTGGGAAAAACAAGGGTTAAAATACCTGGTACAGATAATGACTCGGGGAAATACCTGGTCGTATGCAGAGATCCAGAGAAAGTTTCACCTTCCACATGGGGACTTTTTCCGTTATCTCCAGCTGCGACACTACATAGAGAGCCTACCACGAACGATGTGGGATCCTGAGGGATACCCGGCATTGATTCACTGTCAGATACAATTAAACGCCACAAGGGCTCAAGAGCACTTGATCTCACGATATTATCAGGCACTTAATTCACAAGGAAATGCCCGCACTGAAGGCATTCGCTCACTATGGTCGCAGGAGACGGGACACCAGCTCTCCTTGGAGGAATGGAGACGAGCATGCATTTTGTCAGGCCGAGCCACCAGCTCGCACCAGTGGCGAGAATTCGCCTGGAAAGTCCTAGTCCGCTATTTCCGCCCCCCGGTGGTTACACGGCACTACTCTTCAAGTTATACAGCGGAGTGCTGGAGGCAGTGTGGGGAACCATGTGCCACCTTGTCTCATGTACTGTGGACATGCCCGGTTCTTCGAGGTTTCCTGGTACAGCTAGAGTCCCAGCTACAGGAACTAATTGATACACAACTCCAGCTAACCCTGGAGATGTTTTTGTTTCTGGATCTCCCTAGAGCTTTCAGAAACCCCAATACCAGATATTTGCTTGTTTTACTATTAACAGCTGCAAAGAAGGCAATCACCAGGCAGTGGTTAACTACAAAAGTTCCCACAGTCCAAGATTGGTGGGACATCACACTGCAGATTTATAATATGGAGAAAATCACACACAACCTAAATGAACAGGGGGAGAAATTTAGGGTTAGATGGACACGATGGCAGATATATTATATGCTGAAGGACCCTACCTTCGTACCCTAGAGTATCTAAATGGGATAATTAGTTGGGATCCCTGGGCGGGAAGGGGGGCGGATTGTGCCCAGCTGTGCCCCACTTGGCCTTCCTGGTCCCCCATGGAGTGGCGTCACCTACACAGAGGAGATGCCCTGGAATTGGGCTGGATGGGATTGGACCCCTAAAGGAACAAATTGGTAACGCTGAGATAGATGGGGAGATTGGATGTTTAATATAGCTAGAATGTAACCTGAAATGGGAAATAGGTTAAACTAGACACCCTGAATGGCCAACCCCCTACTAGATAAGGGAAGGGGTTTCTGGAGGTCAATCCAGCGTATCATCACATCACGGTGGAATGATCTATTACAAGAATGAGCCCTGCACCTAGGGGACGGATGCCTATATGCCTGAGCTCATGAACGGGGGGGGGGGGGCGACCTGGAGAATACCCCCTGGCCTTCAACCCTAGGGTGGGATCGCCCTAGAGGTATTGGTTGTCTGGGCCTTGAGTTTGGAGATGCAACTGGTTATATAGTCACAATGAATTAAGAGTGTAACTGCAAACTAGATATAGAACCACGCAGGGGATAACCCATAATGAATGTTATAGCACTATTATTACTTGACTGTAATATATGAATTATCTGACGATTATACAGATGTCTAAATATTGGTGACCTATGTGTATATATGTTGAAAACTTAATAAAAAGAAGAATTACAAAAAAAAAGAAGTGACTACTGACTACATCTGAAAATTACTCTTAATCCCAAGCAGTACACTAGCTCTTTAAATGCCTGTGCAATCTCCAGAGGAGTAGGCATGTTTACAGTCACACCAGAAGTCCCCAGGTGCTGATCAGCAGGGGGGGGGCGGCTCTGTGTGCTTTGTTTTCGTCCTTTTTTTTTTTTATACACAGAAATCAGAGAGCTAGCCACTTCAGCAGGCCTTTTTGTGATGGTCTTTGTACCCATATTGGGGTAGAAAACAGCAGTTACGTAAGAACTTACTGTAACAGTAGATTTTCGAGAGAGGTTCCTGCAGTAGGCCTACACATATAGGACTGCGCCCCATGGCATCAGGTCTGAACGGCAAACTTGTAGCTAGCAATCATCAGTGGGGACTGCCCCCGTCAGGTGACACGATGTCAGCCCGACTATAAAAGGGGCGGTCTCACGCCCACTCTCCAGTTCTTTTCCACCGGAGACCTAGAGAGAGGACAGCAGAAAGAAAGGAGTAACAACTCCTGGGACCCTGTGCCCTGGCTAGACCAGGAACTAGACAGGACGAAAAAGGAACATTTCCAGGAGCTGGGGAGGGTGGGAAACTAGACCTACTGCAGGAACCTCTCTCGAAGATCTATTGTTACAGTAAGTTCTTACGTAACTGCTATATCTTACTTTGAGAGGGTTCCTGTAGTAGGTCTTCACACACAGAACTGAATTCCAAGCAGTTTATCAAAAAGGAGGAGCCAGAGATGAGTTTCCTGAAGGAGGAAGATGTCTGCCAACTAAGGATCTGTCTTAAGATAGAAGACCTTGCTAAACTGCAAGGCCGAAACCAGCTCGATGCCTAGAGGCAATGTCCAGACTGTAGTGCTTAGTGAAGGTGTGGCTGAAAGACCAGGTGGCTGCTGCACAGATCTCCACAGTGGACACATTCCTAAAATTAAGTGGTAGAAGTGGCCACGCTTCTGGTGGAGTGGCCTTTAACCATCCCCAGAAGGGTTTTTCTGTATTTCTGGTAAGTGTAGTGAATACAGTTAGCCAGCTACCTAGAAATAGTTTGTTTAGAGATGGCCTTGCCCTGGCACTGGGAGGCAAAGGTCACAAAGAGTTGGTTCGACTTTAGAACCTCCTTAGTTCTGGAGGTATAGTACTTCAAAATCTGATGCACATCCAAGGTGTGCAAAAGATATTCCCCTTTGTTGGAATGCTGAGGAAAACAGACTGGCAGTTCAACACTCTGGTTTAGAGTCATCTACGAAACCACTTTCGAAAGAAAAGAAGGATTAGTCCTCAGGACCACCCGGCCCTTGTGGAAAATCAAATAAGGCTCTCTGCAAACAAAGGCCTGAAGCTCCCAGATCCTTCGAGCTGAAGTAACTGCAACCAAAAACAGCGTCTTCCAGGACAGGAAGTGCATATCACAACTTGCTGCTGGTTCAAAAGGGGGCAAAGCAAGTTTCTCCAACATAAAATTAAGATCCCAGGAAGGACAGGGGTTCCAGACTGGAGGTTTGATGTGAAGGATACCCTTCAGGAAAGATTTGGAAACCTCTAGTTGTGCTAGGGTTTTGCCCTCCAGCGGAAGGTGGTAGGCTGACACTGCAGAAAGACGGACCTTAACAGAGGAGTAACTAAGGCCCAACTCAAAAAGATATAAGAGGTACTCCAACACCTGGGAGGCCGATCAAGAAAAAGGGTCCAAGCATTTGGCTGAGGCCCAGATAGAAAATATTTTCCACTTCATGGCGTAGGTAGATCTGGTAGAGGGTTTTCTGGCTTCCACCAGGACCTGAGCAACTTGAGAAAAAGCTCCATAGCGAGAAACTGCTATGACCACAGGTGCCATGCATGAAGATGGACAGACTGAATACTCGGATGTACCAGGGTGCCCTGGCTCCTGAGACAGAAGGATGTGAGACCGTGGCAGGAGGATCGGTGGTTCTAGAACTAGTTGTAACAGTGGGAACCAAATCTGCCGGGGCCACAGAGGGGCAATCAAAATCAAGTGGGCCCCTTCTGCCTGGAGTTTCAATAGAACCTTCTGAATAAGAGAAAATGGAGGAAACATGTATAGAAACCTCCCTGTCCGAGAGAGAGTGCATCTTGCCAAAAAGCACCATGCTTGCGAACAAGTGAGAAAAAGTTTGGTAGTTTTGCTTGGAATGGGGAGGTGAACGGATCTAGGTCTGGCCGATGCCACTGAAGAAACAGGTCTTTGACTACCTCCTGCTTTAGTTCCCACTCGTAAGCCCTGGCCACTGATCGACAGACTGTCCGCCAGGACATTGTGTATGCCTGGCACGTGGACTGCTCTCAGAAACGGGCTGTGCCGAATAGCCCAATACCATATTCTCATTGTTTCTCTGAAAGAGGGTACGACCAGGTACCTCCGTTTGTTGAGGTACCAGACAGTCGCCATGTTGTCTGTCTAGACCAGAAGTGTTACCGGGAGGAGTAACGACTGGAAAGCATAAAGGACTGCTCTGGTCTCCAGGATGCTGATGTGAAAATGTTGCTCCTGAGGAGACCACGAGCCCTGAGTTCTGTGATCAACAAATGGGCTCCCCAATCCATATCGGAGGCATCCGAGGTGAGGGTTTGGGAGGGAGCCAGAGAGTGGAAGGGGGCTCCCACCAACAAGCTGGCGAGGTCCTGCCACCAGAGATCTTTCAGAAGACTGTTGGAGATCATGACCAATTGGTTCCTGTCGTCAGATTGTTGATCCCACTGGACTCTAAGAGACCACTGGGAAACCCTCATGTGCAGTCTGGCCAGGGGACAGTAGGAATGGCTGCTGCCATAACACCCAAAAGACGGAGCACCGAGTGCGTTGGGGTCCATCGAGCTTTGGCCACTAAACTGGCCTGAGAAGCCAAAGTCTCAGCTTGATCCAATGATAAGAACGCCTTGCTCTGGACTGTATCCAGTACCGATCCAATAAATTGGGAGGCGCTGAGAGGGTACTAGCCGAGACTTGGGGAGGTTGCCAGAGATGCCCAGCTGGGCAGATTCAGAGTGAAGGAGAGAGACTCCTTCAGGCTGTCCGGGGCTGGGGCTGAAAAGAGCCAGTCATCCGGGTATCGGAACACATATATGCCCCTGTGGCAGAGAAATGCCACTACCACCGCAAGGCACTTGGTGAAAACCCTGGGCGCTGAGGACAGGCCAAAGGGAAGTGCCTTGAAATGGAAATGGTTCTCCTGGAAGGAGAATCGAAGAAAGCACCGGTGGGCTGGGAGGATGGGGATACGAAGGCAAGAATCCTGCATATCCAGGGAGCACAGCCATGTGTTTGATGGGAGCAGGGGCAGGAGTCCCTGAAGAGTCAGCAAGCAGAACTTCTTGTACTCCACAAAGAGGCTGAGCGTGCCGTGATCCAGGATAGATCCCAGATCCCCCACCTTTTTTGGGACTAGGAAGAAATGGAAGTAGAATCCCCTTCCTAGTTGATCTGGAGAAACATAGAAACAGACTTTGACAGCAGATAAGGACCGCTTGGCCCACCTAGTCTGCCCATTTCCCTACCTACAGGATAAGCCGCAGATCCTAGTCAACCAACAGCCTATTTCTTCCTACCCCCCCACTAGAATTGCCTTATGTCTGTCCCATGTATTCTTGAATTCTCCCACAGTTTTAGACCCCACAACCTCCTCAGGAAGGCTGTTCCATGCATCTACTACCCTCTCTGTGAAAAAATACTTCCTCACATTGCCCCTGAACCTTCCCCTCTATCTTTAAATTGTGTACCCTTGTTCTTGCATGTCTCTTTTTCTGAAAGATGCTACCCTCTTGGACTTTGTTCAGTGGAATCCACTGAGGTACTTAAACGTTTATTTCTATCATGTCCCCCCTCTCCCTCCTTTCAAGGGTATACATATTAAGCTCTTTTAGTCTCTCCTTGTATGGCTTCTCTTGCAGACCCTGCACCATTCTAGTTGCCCTCCTCTGGACTGCCTATATCCTGTCTATGTCCTTGTGGAGATGGGGTCTCCAGAGCTGGACGCAGTACTCCAGATGGGATCTCACCAACTGTCTGTACAGAGGGATAACAACTACCTGTTTTCTGCTGGTGATGCCTCTCCCTATGCATCCCAGTATACCCCAGCTCTCCCTACTGCCTTCTCACATTGCTTGCTAACCTTAAAGTCATCTGATATGATTACCCCCAGGGCCCTTTCCTTTTTGGTTTTTGTTACTACCTCCCCCTCATTGTGTAATCTTCCCCTGGGTTTTTGTTTCCCAGGTGGATTATTTTGCACTTCTTTGCATTGAATCCCAGCTGCCATACTTCCAACCATTCCTCCAACCTTGCCAAGTCCCTTCTCATCCTTTCCACGCCTCCTTGTGTATCAACCCTGTTGTAGATCTTTGTGTCATCTGCAAAGAGGCATACTTTTTCTTCCAGTCCCTCTGCAGTGTCACTTATAAAGACATTAAAAAGGACTGGACCCAGTACTGAACCCTGCGGTACCCCACTAGTAACCCCTCTTTCTTCAGAGTGGACTCCATTTACAATTACATTCTGTGTCCTGTTGTCCAGCCAATGTTTTACCCAGGCTACCACCCTGGGACCCATTCCCAGGCTGGTTAATTTGACTAGTAATCTTTTGTGTGGGACTGTGCCAATGCCTTGCTAAAGTCGAAAGCAACGGACCTGCTTCAATAAAATCCTCTCCGAACCCCTACCGGTGACCTCTGGAGTTCCCCAGGGTTCGGTATTGGGCCCCCTCCTGTTCTCCCTCTTTATCAATCAGCTACCCAAGGTGACAACCAGCTGTAGTGCTACCTTGTATGCTGATGACTTGGTGATACTGGCTCACTCCAAGGATGCTGCCACTCTAAAACAGTGCTTGTCCCATGACTTTAACAATATCTGGCTCTGGGTTACCAGTCAAACTGGTCCTGAACCTGAAAAAAAACCCAAGCTATGCTCTTTGGCTCCAAGGCCAAAATCAAAGCCTCGTCGGCCTTGCTAAACGTCACCAGCCTTGATGGACCCCCACTGTAGTAACCTCTACCAAATACCTAGGGTAACACTTGACCCCCAACTTGACATGGGGTCATATCCTTAGTATCTGCAGGGCAGTGAGCTCTAAACTAGAGCCCACAACCTACAGGGGTCCAGAGTACAACCTTACTCCGGCGGCCAGACATGCCCACTTGAGGTACTTCTTCCCTCGCTTAGCTATGGTCTGCACCTATTTGCCCGCTCCCAAAAACTCATCTCACTGGTGGTACACGGCATATAACAGCATCTGCCGCTTCGCTCTGGCTGCCCCCCGTCTCACCCACCGGTGTGAGCTATATGATCAACTTTGTTGGCTCTCCCCAGCCAGATACCTCGATTTTGGGGTTGGGTGCCTCTCGGGGAAAGTGATCCGAACTGGCATCCCCCAGGGGTTAGCCCTGCTCCTACCACAATTGGATGCTACCCCCTACCATCTCATATCCCAGACCTCAGGGATGTTCAAAGTCCCCTCCACCCGTACCCTCATGGGGGATCGGGATTTTGCCGTTGGTGCACCCAGACTTTGGAACTCCCTCCCTGGTGACATCCGCTCGGCCCCCTCCTATCAGAGTTTTCGCAACTCCCTGTAGGGCTACCTGAAACTAGCCTCTGTGTGTGACTGCCCCAAGCCTCCCTAGGGGAATCCTAAACTATTTGTCATACTTGCCCCAAGCTGCCTTCGCTGAAGCTGCTTGATACTTCTCACGGACCCCAATGATCCCATTAAACTCTTTTCAGTTTCCCAGGTTTTCTGACTGTTGGGTATACCTTTTTTGACCACAGCATTGCACCATGATCATAAGTTTGTCTATGAACCTCCGTGCCCTGGGGTGCTAAACTATATAGTTATAACTTTAAGTTAAAAGTTATATTATGACCTACCATTCCTTTGGATAGTGCTCTACTCCTGTATGTTACTCTTATTAGTCAATGATGTACCTTATTTCCCTTATGTCTTGTTATATTTGTCATGATGTACTTGCAACCTTTATGTGCAACTATCTATTCCTTTTGTTGTATTCTCCCGGGTCGTTCCTGAAAATAGTCAAAATACTTGTCTAGTGTACTTACCCGGTAAACAAAAGCTAAATAAATAAATAAAGTCTAGGTAGGCCATGTCCACTGCCTCTCCCTGGTTACCCAGTCAAAGAAATCAATTAGATTCGTCTGACATGACCTTCCCGCTGTGAACCCATGCTGCCTTGGGATCCTGTGCCCAACTGGCCTCTAGGTACTCAACAGTTCTTTCCTTCAGAAGTGACTCCATCACTTTCCCTACCACAGAGGTCAAACTGACAGGTCTGTAGTTTCCTGCCTCTGTCTTGGTCCCACTTTTGTGAAGGGGAATCACATCTGCTGTCCTCCAGTCCTTTGGTACCACACCATCCTCCCATGATTTGTTAAAAAGGGTAGTCAGTGGTTTAACTAGTTCTCCCCTTAATTCTTTTAGAATTCTGGGGTGAATTCCATCAGGCCCCATTGCTTTGTCCACCTTCAGTTTTAGGAGTTCTTTCAGAACCCTTTCTTCTGTGAAAGGACTGGGATCGACCCCCCCATCCAGAGTGCTTCTGTTAACTGGATTGGACTAGGCACCTCCCCCTCCTCTTTTGTGAATACTGAGCAGAAATATTTGTTCAGTATCCCTGCATTTTCACCATCCCCCTCTGCCCACCCACCATTCATTCTATTCAGCCTCACTATCCCTCCCTTTGTCTTTCTACGCTCCTTGATGTACCTATAAAAGGTTTTATCCCCCTTCTTAACCGAGTTGGCTGTCCTTTCCTCAGTTTGGGCCTTTGTTATTCTGACTTCCTTCCCTGCCTCCTTCTGCCTTAACTGGTACAGCTCTCTGTCCTGCTCTGTTTCCTTATACTTCCTGAATGCTATATTTTTCTCCTTGACTTTCCCCACCTCTTTTGAGAACCATAGTGGCTTTTCCTTTTGTTTTGATTTATTTGCTTCACACAAAAGCTTGTTGCCTCTGTGATGGCAGTTTTGATTCCTCATTGTTGCTCCACCCCTACTTCTAGCCTGTTTGCTAGTGCTTTTCTGAGGCACTCGCCCATCTTGCCAAAGTCAGCCCTCCTAAAGTCCAGTACCCTCACTTTTGTATGGCTTGACTCTGTAGCTGAGTTTAACGTGAACCACACTGCTTGATGGTCACTTGTTCCCAGATGGCAACCCACTTCTAGGTCTGAGATCCTCTCACTGTCCCCATTTGAGTACACGAGATCTAAGATTGCTCCCTCATGAGTTGGTTCCGAAACTAGCTGAGGCATGCCACCTGTAGGGCATCGAGAATGGCCCTGCTCTTGGATGGTGGCTGCAGCAAGTGTGCTCCAGTTAACATCTGGCATATTCAGGTCTCCCATCAACAGTATCTACTCTTTCTCTGCCATCTTAACAATGTCTTCTATTATATCCTTGTCCATTCCCTCCCTCTGACCTGGGGGTCTGGATACAACCCCTGTGCAGATTGTGGTGCCACTTCCAGTCTCCAAGGTGACCCACAGTGCCTCCTCTTCTCCATTTACTCTTTTGTTCAGTTGCTTTTATCCCTTCCTTTACATAGAGAGCTACTCCTCCCCCTCTTCTCCCCTCCCTGTCTCTCCTGTAGGTTACGTACCCTGGTATGTTAACATCCCAGTCATGGTTCTCTGTGTACCATGTTTCTGTGACTGCTACAATATCCAGGCATCCCTCTTCCATCAAGTCCACCAGTTCAGGGAGCTTGTTGCCCAGGCTACGGGCATTGGTACTCATTATCCTCCCATTTCCTGATGGCCTTACTCCTTTTTGCCTTTGTCACTTTCTCCACTTACCCCTGCCCTTCTCCCTATCGACGTCTCTATGTTGGTGTTTACTGTACCTACCAACGCAACTTTTTTTTTTGGGGGGGGGCGCTAGGATTTCCCTGCTCCTTTCCAGTGGCCCCCCCTTGGCTAGTTTAAATACTTGCCAATGAAGCATTTAAACCTGTCACCTAGGATCCTGATTCTCTTCCTGGACAGATGCAGCCCATCATGCCAGTATAGGCTTGCATCACTCCAGGTGGACCCCAGTCCCCTATGAAGCCAAATCCCTGAGCTCTACACCAGTTTTTCAACCACTGATTGAATCCCATGGGGTGCAGCACCCTAGCCTCTCGTACACCACAGACAGGCAGCACCTCTGAGAAGGTTACCGTGCGTGCTACTTGTCCAAGGCCCCTCCCCAATTCCACAAACTCTTCCTGCACTGCTTTGATCCCTTTCTTAGCCAGGTCATTTGTCCCTAGGTGGACACTGACATCCAGCTCCCTTCCCTGTGCAGCTGCTCCGGCAATCCTGAGGATTCGCTCCCTGTCCCTCCAAGCCATGGCGCCAGGCAGGCATCTTACCTCCCTCTCCACTTCCACCCCCAGTTCTACCTTCCTAACAATGGAGTCCCCCACCAGGAGTTGTTTCCTTCCCCTGTGGGGTCCCATGTCACCCTCCTGTGGGTCTCCTTTGTGGAGGTTCCCAGCATCCTCCTTGGTCTCCACTGTGGGTGCCTCCATAGAGGAACCACATTTTGCCAGAATGGCACAGGAATTGTGGAGAGGTACAACTGGAGGGAGGCGCCTCTGTTCCACCACCCTCACCCTCCCTGAGCCCACTGTGGTCCAACCGCTCCTCTTTCTTGGCAACCTCTGAGGCAACGGCAGTGGCCCTGGTGGTCCCTGAATGGAAGAGGAGGTCCCACAAATCCTCGCTAACTCAGCCTGGAGATGAGCAACCTCCCCCCTCAGCCCAGAGAGGTGCCTGCAGATGGGACACCGCATCCTCCAGAACGTCTCCCGGAAGACTACTGCTCCACAGCCACTGCACTGCACCACTCCCATCATGTCTTTTTTCTGGCCCCTTAACTATTGTTTGGAATCCTTACTCTTTCCTCTTTTGGTTTTCCTTCTCTCTCTACTTACTGCCTCTGTGCCCATTAAGCTCCTGACTGTCCTGTCCTGAAACAAGATCATCTTATTTCTCAGTAGACCCCTTACTTGCTTAGAGGCAAGCCTCCAGCAGCTAGAGGGGGCCAGAGAGCTACTCTTGCCCTTCTAGGATGGTGCGTCTTTGGTGGCTCTGTGATCACTCACTTCCTGCTCCCAAACAGGAAGTTCCTGTTGTCAGTCAAATCCTGTGCCTATAAAAGTAGAACCAGCTTTGGGTGGGAGAGGGGGGGAGGGAAGGTGGGCAATATAGTTTTTTTTCAGCAGGGGGGTCTGTACCAAGGATGGGGCCCTAGGTAAAGAGGACCCACAGAGGCCTCTGGAAGTAGAGGTACTATTACAATGGGGGAGGATGGCGTGTGGGGGAAGGGAAACCATCAGGGCCAGGATAAATGGTTCAGATAACAAAGGGTTAAAGGGGACACCTATTCGGGGGCTGAGTTAAGTGGTCAAAATAACAAGGGAGGCAGAAAGGGGAGGGTGACAAGGGGGTCTCTAATAAGGCAGGAAGACTCCCATGGAATTGAGAACACGAATAAAGGGGGGATGGGGGGTTGAGAGTGCATAGTGGAGGTAACCATAAGGATGATGGTGGTGTTAAGGTTCTGTTATTGGGAGACTTGATGATTAGGGGTATCCAGTGGGAGGGACAGATGGTAGATGTCATACCCAGGTGAAGGTAGTGAGCATCGCTGGGCTGACAGTGCACAGAGCAAGGTTCATGGTGTACAAACTCGTTAGGGATTGTGGAGGGACACCGGATTTCCTGGTGCATTTGGGAACTAATGATCTAGAGGGAAATAGCGTTTTGGAAATCCAAGCAAGGTTCCAAGAACTTGCCAGAGTCTGTCGGGATAATGGATGCAACATTTCCTTTTCGGTGATATTGCCAGTACCAAAGGCCTCAGTGGATAAAAAAATGAAAATCACAGAGGTTAATGACTGGCTCAGGAAGCGGGATGAAGAGAGTGGGTTGGGGGTGTTAGGGAACTGGAAAGGAGTTTGGGAGGATAAGGGACTGTATGCCAAGGACAGGCTTCATCTTGCCCAGTTAGGGAAGGAAGTCCTTAAACAGGGGATGGCTGACTACATTCAAGAAAGGTGGGGTTTAAACTTGTGAGGGGAGGGATAAGGGAGGGCTGACCAGCCGTCTCCTCCAGATGAGGGAGTACCTTCAAACCCAAGGGGGGAGGGGAAACAGAATGGGGGTGGAGGTTTCAGGAGAAGCAGAGGGAGGATAAGAAGCATAAGGAACCTGGGTGGGGTTCGACAAAGGGATCAGGGATAAGGTGGGGGTGAGGTTAGTAAATGCCAGGAGCTTGGGAAGCAAGTTGCCAGAGTTCCAGGCCATGCTGTTTGGGGGAGGCGGATGTGGCGGCGGTCACAGAGACGTGGGCCAACAAAAACCATGACTGGGACCTAAACGTGCAGGGGTACACTATGCTTAGGAAGGATAGAAAGAAGGGCAGAGGGGGTGGAGTGGCTATGTTCATTAGAGATGACATAGAAATTGCTAGGGTAGAAGAGGCAAAGGGAAACGTGGTGGTTTTTATCAGTCACCTTACGAACCCCAGCAGGAGATCAGGTCAAGCTGGGTGTAGTATATAGGCCCCCCCAGGATGGGTGATGTTCTGGAGGATGGTTTGCTGGACAACATCATTGCCCAGTGTGGACCAAAAGGGGAAGGAGTGGTGTTGATGGGGGACCTTAATATGCCATGTACAAACTGGGGAACCATGTCCTCTAAAGTGGCCAAGGAACAGAGGCTGCTAGACGGCTTCCAGGATGTGTTCTTAACACAGCATATGATGGAACCCACAAGGGAGGGGCATGTCCTGGACGTGGTTCTGGCAGATGGGGATCTGGTAAGGGACCTGGTTGTAGAGGATCCTGTCTGGTTTAAATAAGCATGGGGGAGGGGGAGAGGTCTAGGACACTGGCAGTGGACTTCAGGGAGCAGACTTTGTGGGCATGGGAAATATTTTCAGGATCACTTGAAGGGATTACATCAATAACAAATGTGGAAAGGAGATGGAGGTCATAAACAGGGACTTCATGAGGCAGTCAGGACCTGCGCTAAGGTGAAACATAAGGGAGCAAGGTCACATAAACCATGCTGGTGGTCCAGTGAGGTTCAGGTAGCGGTCAGAGAAAAGAAGCCGGCCTACAAAAATATAAAACAACAAGAGGGGATAAGGAAATGTACCATCTTGCATCTAGAAAAGTCACCCGGATGGTGAGGGGGGCAAAGTCCAGTAAAGAGCAGCAGCTGGCACAGCGGATACAGGGAGGGGAAAAGGGGTTCTTCCGGTACATTGGGGAGCGGAGAAAAACTAAGGGCCATCTCAGCAGATTGAGATCAGAAGGAGGGTGGGTGGAAGAGGCGAGGGACCAGGCAGAGGTATTAAAAGAGTACTTCGCCTCTGTGTTCACTAGGGAGGGGGATGGGATAACTACAAAGCAAGGCATGATGGGGATAGAAGCGGCAGTGAGTGAGATTAGGGGAGCAACAGAAATCGAGCAAGAGGGTGGGAGAGGTACCCCAGGGGTGTCACATCAGGATAAGGATAAAAAGGCCAGTAAGGTGGTGGGGACAGATGATGCTATCTCCACTGAAAGGGTGTGGTTAGCCCTCAAGGCCCTAAAGAAAAAAATCTCCTAGGCTGGATGGCATTCATCTGAGAGTACTATGGGAATTGGCGGACATACTGGCTGCACCCTTGGCGGAGCTCTTCAACAGGTCACTTGAGACAGGGAGGGTACCTAGGGATTGGCGAGAGGCACATGTGGTGCCAATCCATAAGGGGGTCGAGGGAAGTACCAGGTAACTATAGACCCATCAGTTTGACCTCGGTGGTGGGAAAATTAATGGAGAGTATACTAAAGGAACGATTGGGGTGTACTTGGAGGAGGTGGGAGGTCTGGACAGTCAGCAACATGAGTTTGTGCCAGGTAGATCATGTCAAACCAATCTTGTGGAGTTCTACGGATGGGTAACATCAGAACTGGACAAGGGAAAGCCTGTGGATGTATTATTCTTGGACTTCAGCAAGGCGTTTGACTCTGTTCCCAACAATGGTCTGCTGGAGAAACTGATGGGGTTGGGAGTAGGCCCTTTGATGGTCAGATGGATTGAAAACTGGCTAGCTGGATGCACCCAGAGAGTAGTTGTCGGTGGGGAGCTCTCAAACCCTAGAGAGGTCAGTAGTGGGGTACTGCAGGGCTTGGTCCTGGGTCCGATCCTGTTTAATGCATACATATCGGACATCAGGGAGGGTATAGAGTGTGAAATGAGTCTCTTCGTGGATGACTCCAAGATGGGAGCAGTAGTTGAGGGAGAAGAGGGAGGTTGGCCTGCAAGGACCTGACACCCTGGAAAGCTGGGCTCACACATGGAAATTAAATTTCAATATCACCAAGTGCAAGGTGTTACATCTTGGGCGGGGAAACCCTAAGCACAGGTACACCCTGGGAGGGGAGGTGCTGGAGGCCTCAATAGGGGAAAAAGACCTAGGGGTCATGGTGGATGCATGTATGAATAACTGAGCCGTGCAGGAGAGCGGCTAGCAAGGCAAACAGAATGTTGGGATGCATCATAAGGGGAATTACCTCTAGGAGCAGGGAAGTGATTCTGCCGCTGTACAATGGACTGGTTAGACCACACCTTGAGTACTGTGTACAGTACTGGAGACCACACTTGAAGAGGGACATACAGCTCCTGAGAGGGTACAGAGAAGGCAACTAAGATGATACAAGGACTAGGGATTTGGCGATGAGGACAGATTTGAGGAGCTCTGCCTGTTTTCACTGGAGGAGAGAGGAGGACAGGGAGGACATGATTGAGGTCTTCAAGTACCTCAAGGAATAAATAGGGTAAACATGGAGGGATCTTTAGACTAAAGCAGGGAGGTATCACCAGAGGGCATGGTTTGAAGTTGGAAGGTGAGGGGGAAAAGAGAGCAGGTTTTCACTGAGAGGTGGTGGACCCTTGGAATGCACTGCCTGGCGAGCTGGTTCAGAGATCCACAGTGGAGGGCTTCAAGAGAGGGTGGTACAGACACAGAAAGTGGATGTATCAGATGATGGCCTGGCCCAGGGGGGTGGGGATGGATGATAGGGGTTTCTGGAACACAAGGGGGGGGCCTCGGCACCCAACTAGGGATCTGAGGTTCGAGCAGACTCGATAGACCGTAAGGCCTAATCTGCTGGCAGTTAGTATGTTAGTGTAGAGAGTAGAAGAGTTCTACTTCTTTAGTCCCGGTAGAGAAGTCCAATCACACAGCACTCCTTCCTTCTGGTGTCCTCTGACAGAATCTTTGTAAGGCAGTGTTTAAATCTAGTTTCCTTCTAGCTAAGTCACTCCCCCTACTTACTAGATCTTTCTACAAGTAATTTAAAATGCACAGCAATCAAGTCCCTTCAGCCACCTGAGATTTACACCTAGATAACTATTCAGATAACCACTTTAGCTAACTGAGACACGGTAATTTTGGTTTTTTACCCTAAATTAAAAGGTCCCAGTAGAAGAGTTCTACTTCTTTAGTCCCACTAGAGAAGTCCAGTCACACAGCACTCCTTCCTTCTGGTGTCCTCTGCCAAGCCTCAGGAGGAACACGCTCTATGGCCGCTTTTTGTAGCAGGGCCTGGATCTCTTGGACGACGATGGGGATGTGACCTGACCTGATGGGTAAAAGGACCTTCCTGGAGGGTTTGAAGGTGGAATCTCCAGAAACCTGATAGAGTGACCTCTTTGTATGAGCTGAAGAACTCATACCTCTGCGGTGACAGACTTCCACCCCTCCAAGTGGAGACCGAACCTCCCTCCTACTGGTTCCTCTGAGGGGGACAGAGGGAGCGGGAGGAGGGGAAGTGAGTCAGGATGCTGAGAGGAGTTCAGCTTTGGTTCCAGAGGCTGCTTGGCGAACTTAGCCCGAGGAGCTTGGGCTCCGGAGCCAGTGGTATGTCTTTTGCCTTTGACGCTTGTTCTGGTTCTTGTTCCATCTTCTCTGGCGACGAAAGCGCTGTTTCTTTTGACCTGTCCGATACATGGAGTGTATGTCTCTAAGAGACCTACCGCTCTCTTGCAGCCCGTCAAACCTGCAAGGTGCAGCCATGCTAGGTGCCGAAGGCAGATTCCTGAGGCTGCAGCCCAAGCCATGGACTCCACAGAATCATGTGGACCAGAGTGCGCGACGGCAGAAAGATTTATTCATGCGAACAGTGTCCAGCAGTTTAGCCCTGAAGTTTTCGTCAGGGATGTCTTGAAGGTCCCTCTCCAGTTCTGTGAGAGAGGACTTCTGAAAAGCCACCATGTGGGACATGTAGTTCAGCGAACGGATGGCGCAGGAGGTGGATGAGTAGATCTTCCTACTGAACTGGTCAAGCGTCTTGAGTCCTTGTCTGGTGGGGAGGAACTCAAGTGTTTAATTTAGGTTGAGCTGAGCTGTCATGCGTGGTCGTGATGACCACAGAATTCGGCTTTTGGGTGTGAAGTCAGACGAAAGATCCCTTCTGGAGGGGAAGTAGGTTCTGTCAGCCTTCCTGGAAACAGCCGGGATGGAAGAGGGCTGTTGCCATATTATAGTAACTAGATCCTCATGCGGGCCCATCCAAGGGGGGGATGGGTAGAGGGATCTGTGGTGGACAAGTCCAAATGTTCAGCCAGCCTTTTTCGCTGAGGATCTATCTCCTTGGAAGGCCAGCCCCCTGCTGTTTGAATGGTTCTCAAGATATCCGAAAAGAAGGATCTTCCCGTATCAGAGGACTCCGAACCACTGGGAAGGGAAGGATCCATCCCAGTGTTACCCACTGGAAGAGAACCCGCAGCACGTCCCAAAGGAACTGGAGTAGGGGGTGGTGCTCTGGGTAAAGGAATTCCTCTGAACAGCTGGGACTGCCTAAGTTCTGTAAGGAGTTGTGTCCTAGCATCCTGCCACCATGCCGGGACAGATTTGTGATCAGGTGGCCATGGAGGAGGAGAAGAAGGCGTCTGGTATCCGGGATACCCAGCCAAGGGCTGGTACGCAGGATGATGCCAGTAGGGGTACTGGTACCCTGCAAACCTTGATGGATAACCTGACCGGGGATATCCAGGCATCTGGTAACCCGGCACCTGATGAGAAGGGTCCGGCGGAGGGCCACCTGGCGGTGGAACATAGGGGTCAGGCACTGGGAGACTGCCAGAGGGTCCCACAGGAGGAGCTGAAGACCCGGCCGGGGGAGACGCTTAAGGGCCCCTGGGCAGTGGCAAGGGATCAGGAGTAGGGCCCAAGGGGGGGCTCATACCTAAAAGATCCCAGTCTGGCGACGGAGCCATAGCAGGAGGGGGATCTGGTGGCAGAAAAAAAAAAAAAAAACAGGTGAAGGGGGAAGCTCTGGAAGAGACCCAGACAGGTCTAGGAGTGATCCTGACGGAAGGAAAAGGTTGGGAACGGGTGGCAAATCCCTGGGAGTAGAGACCGGCAGGGATGAAGTGTCCCCCATGAGCACACTCTTCCCAGTGTTGGGGTCCTCAAGGGAGCCCGACTGGAGAGTAGATGAGACTGTGCGGTTGATGGAGGGTCCGTCGTCCGGCTTATCAGTTGCGACCGGGCTGGCTGCAGAAGGACTGTGGTCATGCTCATCTCTCTGGGCCTGGCGCCAGGGCCGCAGAGTGACTTATCGACGGTGTTACAAGTGGGAGAAAGTACAGTTAAGTAAGAACTTACCGTAACAGTAGATCTTGGAGAACAGCTCTTGCAGCAGGTTACACAATTAGGACTGAAGATGGCAGGCGCCAGGACCCCACGGAAAAATTCTAGCTAGCAGTATCCAGCAAGGGACCACCCCCGATGTCAGGCATCACATTAAAGCGGACGGTCCCCCAGCATCCCGAGTTCTCCTGCCAGAGACTCCCGGCCCAAAGGTGACATCTGAAGGGGAGACAGAGGATCCGCTTCCAAAGGAAGGTTTGTAGTAGGCGTCAAAAGACGCAGTAGGTTATAAACTAGGTCAGAAGACTAAACCTCCAGAGGGGAAGGTGGGAAGGAAACTACCTGCTGCAAGAGCTGTTCTCGAAGATCTACCCTTACGGTAAGTTCTTACGTAACTGTACCATCTTACTTCGAGAAAACAGCTCTTGCAGCAGGTTACACCATTAGGACTGATTCCGAAGCAGTAAGGGAACAATTTGTTATCGGGAGGAGAATAGGAGAGATGTCTCAGACTTCAGGACAAAAGTCCTTGAAGGACCACCAAGCCGAAACCAGCTCTGTGTCTAGAGGCAATACCCAAACTGTAGTGCCTGATGAAGGTGTGTACAGTGCTCCAGGTTGCTGCTGCACAGAAGCCTGAAGAGATATTTTTGAGTGCAGCAAAGCAGGTAGCCACCCCCCTAGTAGAATTACCTTTTATCAGACCCGGTAAAGGTTTGCTGCGCTTCTGGTAACAGAACATAATGCACTTTACCAGCCATCGAGAGAGAGGGAGTGTTTGGAGGCAGGAGCGCCGGGCATTCTTTGTGCGTAGGAAAGGAAACATAGAGCTGGTCTGACTTACGATGTGCCTTGGTTCTGGTCAGATAATATCTGAGACACCTATACACATCCAGAGTGTGCAACAGGGCTTCCCCCATTACAGTGATTTGGGTAATACACCGGCAGGTCTATATCCTAGCTGAGTGTGACCGCGGAAACCACCTTGGGAAGGAACTTAGGATTTGTTTTTAAGGACACCCTGTCCTTGTGAAAAAACAAATAAGGATCCTTGCACGTAAGTGCATGAAGCTCAGAAATTCTTCTGGCAGAAGTAACAGCAACTAAAAGGAGCATCTTCCAAGCGAGGAGACGCAGCTCGCAATCCACGGCTGGTTCAAAAGAGGGCAGCGTAAGCTGCTCTGGAACAAAAGTAAGATCCCAAGGTGGAACCGGGTCTTTAATGGGAGGTCTCAAGTGCAGGATACCATGCAAAAAGGCGCGAGAAGCCTTTAGTTGAGCTAGAGACCTGTGACATTTCAGAGAATGGTACGCTAAAATGGCACATCAGTGAACCTTAATGGAGGAGTAGGAAAGACCTGCCTCGTAGAGGGATAGGAGGTAGTCTAAAACAGACCTCTCAGAACAATCCAATGGGGTCAGTCCGCGAGCTTGAGCCGAAATACAAAATCTGCGCCACTTCATGGTGTAAGTGGCTGAGTGGAAGGTTTTCTGGCTGCTACCAGAACGTCCGCAACTTCCTGAGAGACCACGTATCTCAGGACTTATGTCCTTAGGAGCCAGGCATGCAGGTTCAGAGACAGAAGATCCGGATGGACCAAGGAGCCTGTCTCCTGGGACAGAAGATGACAGCTGAATGGCAGAGGCACCGGAGGTTCCTGGGCCAGCTGATGTAAGAGAGGGAATCAAATTTGCCTGGACCAAAAGGGCACTACTAGAATCAGATGCACCCGCGCTTGTCGGAGCTTCAATAGAACCCTCTGGATCAAAGGGAAGGGCGGGAAAGCATAGCGGAACCTGCCCGTCCAAGAGAGGGACAACGCATCTCGCCAGAAAATACCAGGCCCTGGATCTAGCGAGCAGAAATTGGGCAGTTTTGTGTTGGATGGGGACGCGAAGAGGTCTAATTCTGGTGTCCCCCATCTGTGGAACAGGTCCTCTGCGACTTCCTGAAGCAGTTCCCATTCAGGGACTCTGGCCTGTGATTGGCTTAGACTGTCCGCGATAGTGTTGTCCACTCCAGGAAAATGCAATGTAATATCTGCGCCGTGTTGCAGTACCCAGTTCCAAACCCTTTGAGCCTCCTTGCAAAGGGGGTAGAAATGAGTGCCTCCTTGTTTGTTGGGACAGCACATCACCGTGGTATTGTCAGTCTGTACCAGAAGAGTACCCGGTGGAATCTCCGTCTGGAATGCCTGTAGTGTATATAGGACTGCTCTCATATCCAGAATGTTTATGTGAAGCTGGGACTCCAGAGACGACAAGGAGCCTGGAGTCCTGACCCCATTGAGGTGAGCTCCCCATCTGGACCCTGAGGCGTCCTTGGAGAGAGTCGCTGATAGAGATGGTGCTGGGACAAGCCTTCACATAGAATCTGATTGCTTAGATTCCTGATCTGGAGGCTGGGTACTAAAATGCTGAGGCTGCTGGGACCTATTGTGAGATGCAGTGGTGACCAGGGAGTCGGCCAGGGGTTGTTGCGCCAAATACAGGTCCTCCGTGGGAGCCCTGTAGAGGTGGTCAGCCTTCTTTGGAACAGCTGGTGTAGAATGCAGATGCTTCCCAGCTGCCTTGGTAACATCTGTAAAGGTGTCCACCAAAGGTGGGACCACCACAAGCTTCAGGTCTTTCTGCCTGAGGTAACGGGCAAGGCATTGTCTCTTGGGGTCTAAGTCTTCAGTCTCCCATTCCATATTTTCCTGGATGTGCCTCATGATTTCTGAAAAGGAGGGATCATCTGGAGGCGACCTTGGCAGGTCCTGTGGGTCTGGTGATGGGGGACTAAAGGGAGATTAAGACCTGGAGGTGTGGGACGTATCCAGTCTGGAGTCATCTCCCGGTGAGTGGCGTCTGCCCCGGGTCGCTTTGGGCTTGGGGACCCTGAGGGAGAGCGTGATGGGCATTTTCTGTCTCACAACCAGCCCCAAGGAGGTGGAGTTGGCTCCCTGGGGGTCAGGGGTCTTGAACCTTCAGTGCCCCGAGGAGGTGGGAGGTGACTGAGGCTTAGGGGAACTATGTCCTTCTTTATGGTATCCCATCAGAAGGTGAACAATTCTTTCACCTCCTGAATATTCATACCCAACGGGCCCGGTGTCGGTGTGGGTCTGTCGATGGGGTCGGGAGTTGGCTCCCTGGGAACCACTGGGACCAGCGATGGCTCCCTGGGTAGGCTGGTGTCCTCTGTGTCGCCCGTCTGGTCATCCGGTGACACAGCAGCCTCTTCAGCTGATGACCCCTGATGTCCAGTGTCCACCGGCGTTGGTACTACTGTCGTCGGGGTATTCCATTTTGTGGGCGCTAGGTCAGATGCCATCTTGGTCTCAGACATCCGCTTGAGGGACATCAGCTCTGCAGTCTTCCTTTCAGGGACCTTTGGAGGTTGGGAGATGGATCTGATGTTGGTGCCCCAGCGTCGGTCAGATGCACCGCCCAATATTGAAGGAAGACTTTTTGTGCCTGTCTGAAGAATCAGGCTTGGTGGTGCCCGAGTGGTCTTGAGCGGGTGTAAGGAGGCTGAGGAGCCCCCTGAAGATCTTACCTTAATGGGGGGAGGTTGGAAATGAGCCCAGGAAAGAGATCTGTCTGACCGTGTACAGCTGGCCCTGGACTCGGGAGGCCCGGCTGGGGGATCTCGCCCTATCTGAGTCCAGATGATTGTCCCGGTGTTTCCCTGACTTGTGGGAAGATTCCCCTTTGGAGGAAGGTCTTTTCTCCATTTTCTTCAATTTCTCCTTGAGGAGGAACCCCTGAAGGGCCTTTTGGCGGTGGATCCGGGTTTGCTATTGAATTGCTGGCAGATTGAGCAGGCCTGAGTGTTGTGCTCTGGGCCTAGGCACCTGACACAGGCCCAATGGTGGTCTGCAGAAGGGATCTGCTTGCCACAGAGGCACACTTAGAGGGCTGTCCTTCAAGAGAAGGGGTAGGAAAAGCAGATATGGATTGAGATTTTTGGAGGAAAAGCATTTCTTACGTCATATCATTAATGCAGGTGTCTGTGAGGCCGATGCTGGCGAGTCAATGGCGTCAATATAACCAGGGATGCTGGGGGACCGCCCCTTTTTATGTGATGCCAGGCGTTGGGGGGCGTCGGGCGGTCCTCCACTGGATACTGCTAGCTAGAATTTTCCCGTGGGGTCCTGGCACCTGCCCGCTTCAGTCCCAATGGTGTAACCTGCTGCAAGAGCTGTTTTCTCGAAGTAAGATCTAACAGATACCTTGAGAGGCACAATCCCCAGCTGCCGGCACACCTCGGCAGGAGGGGGAGAAGGCGTCCGGCCCACAGAAGCAGACGGAGTGCCCATAAGAGTGGTACTCACTGTTCTGGAAATGGAGGGTCTCCCTTACGGAGACAGGCTTCTCCTTGTCTTTTTTCTGGGGCCGGTGATGATGACCTCTCCCTAAGCTCCAGGAGCTCCTTTTCCATACAAGCCAACCGTTGGGTCAGAAGGTAGGCCTTGAGAGTCTGCTTGCCTCAGGTCCCTGTGGCCTGGTTGAACCCTTGGCAAATAGCACACTCAGCCGAATTGTGCTTAGGCCTCAGGCAGAGGAGGCAGCGGGAGTGGTCGTCCCCGTGCGGGATTTGGGCGCCGCACTTGGAGCACTTCTTAAGACGAGATGACATACACTCATTTAGAAAAATTCAGAGAAAAATATATAGAATAAGATGAAAATCGCGAATACTAAGCAGGCGACTGATTGCTGTTCTATCGTGTCTGTCCAATGAACTGAAGCAATGTCGGGAAAGAACTGGAAGTCCTTTTACAGTCGGGCTGACATTGCGTCATCTGATGTCGGGGGCGGTCCCCGCTGATTGCTAGCTACAAGTCTGCCATTCGAACCAGACACCAGGGGGCGCAGTCCTATATGGGAAGACCTACTGCAGGAACCCTCTCAAAGTAAGATTTGTGGTTTCACCCACAACCACTGAGGGTGTCGGTTGGTCAGAGCCAGAGGGACCCTCAGATGGAAGTACCTTCTTTTTAAGCCTTTCCAAATGTTTGCCATGTGTTTTTTCAGGAAAGGTCATACAGATTTCACAATCAGTGTTCAAATGATCATAGCCAAGGCAGACAACAAAAGAAATTTGTTCATCTGCCCTGGCAAAAACTTCTCCACACTCAGTACAATTTTTGAAACCAGGTTCACCCGTCTTTTTCTTAGATTTTTCAGACATTCTTGCAAAAAAACCCAAACATCGCAACTGCGAATAAATGAAAGCTTTTTTAAATTAAAACCATCAGTTGTGTTGGTTTAGAAACCGATCAGGGAACCAATCGGAACCGGGAACCAAAGGAAAAATGAACCGGGATTAGTGGTTC
Organism: Neoceratodus forsteri; assembly: GCA_016271365.2. Lineage (NCBI taxonomy): Eukaryota > Metazoa > Chordata > Ceratodontiformes > Ceratodontidae > Neoceratodus > Neoceratodus forsteri. The sequence goes on along the minus strand of CM028130.1, from coordinate 121,128,836 downwards.
AGTAACAGATATTAGCGGTTACAGAAAAACAATTTAAATTGATGATTCACTTTAAAATAAAAGTTTTAGTAAGGAAACTCCGCTAAGGACTAAAAAGTCCTCTGTTCCCCTCCGGTTATCCCGAATTGAGAGAACCAGAGAAAAATAAGCAATGAAACTAAAATAAAGCTAATGGTTAACTACAAACAAGAGATGAGGACAGCAAATGAAAATAAAATAATACTTGTATGTATTTTTATAAGACTCACAGCGAGATGATGAGAGAATCTTTGCGTGTTTAGTCTTGACAGGCAAAGAGAGAAATCGGAGGGTTAGAAGGTAGGCAGTTGATAGGTGGCAGCATTTGAAAAAGTGGCACAAGCCAACGATTCCATCATTAGCATTAACGTTCCATCTCCGGGCAGATCTGGCTTAAAGGTATACTACATAAGAGCTAGGAATATTGGGAGTATTCCTGGGCTGAGAAAGATAGATTATATGAGAGTGGTTTAGCCACTAAGGCAGCAGCTAGCTTGATAAACTTGGGGTTGAGCCCAAAACTACCTGCACTGCCACAGTTGGGTAGTGCCTTCAGAAAAGCGATACATTTCTGACTGGGATGCAACTCTGAAGTAGAGAAGGCAGGCGTCCATCTGCGATGCTGATAACCAGAGTTCGGGAACGGACTTAGGATGTCGGAGGGCCAGCGAAGGATCAGTATCCTAGGGACTGCTCACCTTCTCTGAGGGGTGGAGGTCTGTGTGTCTGGCACGCTACGGACCCCTAGCGGATGCTGGGGGAACTGCAGTGCTGGCGTGAGTGTGTGTGTGTGTGTGTGTGTGTGTGGGCAGACATTGACAGTCCTTGCATGTCCACGCTCCTGATACAAATTACAAAATGCCGTGCTTCGAAGTGTGAAGCTCTGCTCTGCCATCTCCACTGCTTACTGTGTGTGATGGGTGGGGCCCCGCTCCTGTAGCCCCATCGGGGGTAAGCCTGGGCACAGGGGAGGCGGCGTGGGTAGAAGCTGAACCCCTGCGGGGGGAGACAAAAGAAGGGGGGCAGGGGGAGTTAGTCATCTTACCCTGTGTTATAGTATCCTGTGATGCAATGGGAAGTTGGGCTAGGCAAGATTCCTGATTGGAGAACTTGTCATTCAGGAGGTTAGCCATGGTTTCAGGGTCAGATTGGAGTCCCTTTGCAGTGGTTATGGTAATAGAAATGGAAATTACATACCTACCGTAATTCTTGATCTTCTTGGATGAAGTCTCCACCACTCATTCACACTAATGGGATCTTCTACGCAGGAGGTGCTAGGACCCAGCGGGAGAAAACTTTTTGCAAGAGGGCCGGCGCCAGAGATGGAGCCGCGAGGAAGCGGCACCACGAGCCTCTGCTCGTGCGGTAAAGACCATCTCAGCGCCGACCCTCCAACCGCCTCAGTACCTTTTTTCCAAGGAGGTGCAGCGTAACCAAGCTAGAGGGACTAACCTAACAAAATCGGACATAAGATAGTCCGAACGACCCGTATAAGAAGAGTCAACAATGAAGTCTTCATAGCCCAGTCATTGAGGGAGTGAAGATCAAAAACAGAGACGTGAGCTCGGGGGATGGTGGGTGGGCGTGTGAATGAGTGGTGGAGACGTCGTCCAAGAAGATCAAGAATTACAGTAGATACGTAGTTTCCATATCTTTCTGGACATAAAGTCTCCACCACTCATTCACACTAATGGGAGAGTACTGAGCTAACAATCCTGCCCCCGCCGAGACAGGAGGCAGGAAAAACTAAGACCTCACATATTTAGGACAGTAGTCAATTAAGGATAGTCCTGCCAAACGAAAGATGTCGTCTAGCATGGACATCCAAGGCAAAGTGCTTAACAAAAGTATGAACTGAGCTTCAGGTAGCCGCATTGCAAATGCCTGCAATGGGCACGTTGCGGATTTCTGCCAGAGATGCCGCAACTGCTCTAGCAGAGTGAGCGTACACTCTGCCTTCCAGCTTAACCTGTGCCATAGAATAGCAGTGGTGAAGGCATGCCACCAGACACGCTAAAATGCACCTAATAGCGACAGGTTGACCCAGCCGGGTCTCGCTGAAGGAAACAAACAGTTGAGCCTCGTGGATTTCTTTGTCCTATCCAGATAGAATCACAGCGCTCTTTTACCATCTAAGGAATGATGGGTACGCTCTCCTTCATTCTGGAAGCTCGCAAAGTAGGTAGGCAGGACCAAAAGTTGGTTTAGATGGAATTCTGAGACAACCTTAGGGAGAAACTTAGGATGCATCCTAAGAACTACTTTGTCCTTGTGAAATACAGTGTACAGAGGGTCTGTGACCAATGTATGTATTTCAGAAACTCTATGGGGAGAGGTGATGACCACCAGGAAGGCTGTTTTTCCAAGTGAGGAATTTCAACTTGCAGGTAGCTAGAGGACCGAAGGGCTTTCGAATGAGCATGTTAGCACGAGATTAAGTTCAAGTTCAAGTTCATTGCAGGAAAATTCCATTGAGCAAGCTCATTCACAAGGAGGTCCTGTGACATAAACACTTAAAATGTCCCAGGCTGTGACCGGACGTCTATTGGGAGGTCTGGTATGCAGAATACCTTTAAGAAACCTCTTAATTACAGGTAACTGAGCCAGTGACATGGAAAGTACCAGCTCATGATAAGCTGAAATAGCACAAAGGCGAACTTTGACTGTGAAGTATTTCAGACCTGAATTTGAGAAGTCTAAAAGGTACTCCAAGACTTTATTTGGCGGGCAGGAAAAAGGGTTCAAAGACGATTTTGCACACCAGAGAGAAAAACGCTTCCATTTGGCCGTGTAGGTTTTTCTGGTGGCTGGCTTACACGCAGCCAAAAGAATATCTGAAAACCTATGAGACACATTGAACCTATTCACCTCCATCTCTTCAGGAGCCAAGCGTGAAGGTGAAGTGACCTCAGTTTGGGATGGACCACAGGATCCTGGGTCAGAAGGTTCAGTGAAGGGGAAGCGCCCTCGGAGGGGTTTCCGACAGAATGTTGAGCAGCGGGAACCATATCTGTCGAGGCCAGAAGGGAGCAATGAGAATAATTTTGTCCCCCTGAGACTAGAGTTTGAGAATTACCCTCAATTAGGGGATGAGGAGGAAAGGTGTATAGAAAGCATTTTGTCGACTGCAGCCTGAACGCATCCCGACAGAAAATGCCAGATCCTGGATTTCTGGAGCAGAAAAGCGGCAGTTTTGCGTTGAGTGGGGATACAAAAAGGTACAGGTCTGGAGTTCCCCACTCTTTGAAGAGTGACTGAACTACGGTTGGAGTCGAGAAACCACTCATGAAGATCTGTCTCCGTTCTGCTGAGACAGTCTACCAGCTTGTTCTGCACTCCTGGCAGGTAAACCGTGTGAATTAGAGCCTTGTGCTCCAGGCACCATTCCCACACTCTCATATCTTCCCTGCATAATGGGTAGCAGTGTGCACTGCCCTGCTTTTTGATACAATACATCCTGTTGTCCATTTGAAGGAGAATGTTCTTGTGACAGAGAATGTCCTTCAAGGCCCAGACTGCATAGAGGACGGCTCTCATTTCCAGGACATTCATGTGAAGCTGGGACTCTACTAGAGTCCACGTACCCTGGGTGTGGAGATTCTGGCAGTGAGCTCCCCCACCCCATCAGGGACGCGTCCGTGGTAATGGAACTCTGATGATCCAAAGGAGTAAAGGGATACCCTTACAGAAGGTTGTCCTCCTGCAACCACCAGGTGAGTGACTTCCTTAGAAGTTATGTTACCTTGATGAGAAAGGACTGAGGGTGAGTGGTTGGAGACCATTGAGTACTGGGCATCCACTGAGAGGTTCTCATGTGGAGACGTGCTAGGGGTACGGTCAACACTGAGGATGCCATGAGACCCAGCATCCGTTGCATGGAGATTGCTTGAATCGAGTCGTTTTCTCTTGATGTACCGGGCCATCTGTAGGATATTGTGACTTCTGTCCTCTGGGAGAAAAGCCCTCGCACAGGAGCTGTCCAGAAGTGTTCCTAGGAAGAGGAGCTTTTGGGAGGGCTGCAACTGCGATTTGCTGAAATTCAGCAGGAGTCCCATGGACGTGAGGAAGTGTGAAGCTGTGGCTACAGCATCCTGAGTTTCCTGTCTGGAGGGGCTTGCTAGAAGCCAGTCGTCCAGATATGGGAACACTTGAATTCCGATTTTCATGAAATGTGCTGCGAGAATTGCATAACACTTTGTAAAAACTTGCGGCGCCGAGGATAGCCCAACAGGACTCTGAACTGATAATGTTGACCCACTGCCACAAACCTTAGGCATTTGTGGTGCTTTGGATGTATAAGAATGTGTTGGTAGGCATCCTGCATATCCAGGGAGGCTAGCCAATCGTGTTGATGAATCAAAGGTATAAGGGTACCTACAGAAGTCATCTTGAACTTTTCCTTGTGGAGAAATTTGTTTAACTTTCTGAGATCCAGAATGGGGTGCTTGCTGCCAGTTTTCTTCGGAACTAGAAAGTAATGGGAGTAGAAACATATGTTTCGTTGGTCCGGTGGAACTACTTATACTGCCCTGTTGTTCAGAAGGCCTTGTATCTCGGAAGCAAGAAGGTCTGACTGTACTATGGAAACAGCCTGGGCTGTGCGTCTTGGGGAGGAGGGTTCTGAAAGATTGAGGGAGTACCCCTCTCGGATTATCCAGAGGACCCATTTGTCTGATGTTATAGACTTCCACCGGTCACAGAATGAAGTCAGACTACCTACTACCACTGAGGAAGAGTCCCCCCTTGGGCAGCTGAGGTGGGACCTGGGCCAAGAAATCAAAGTGGCACTGTGAGCTTTGGGGCCTTGTGCCTTCTGCTGCATTTTCTTTTGTGGCTGAGGGGTGTGGAGTTTGTTAACACCTCCCCTGCCTTTGCTCCGAAAGGACTGACAGTTGTGAAACTGATGCTTGTTGGCATCTCCCCCAAGAGGGGATGGGTGCGGGTCGAGCTGTCTTAATGGCTGACCTAGTCTTCTGTGTGGCCTCCAGAGCTTGTTCCACCTGGGGTTCGAACAGATACACCCAGTCAAAGGGTAAGGCCATGACCTGCTGCTGGGCATCATTCATGAAGCCCTAAGTACGTTGCCAAGAATGGCGACGGGTACAAATGCTTGCCGCCACAGCTCGAGAAGCAGTATCGAAAGTATCCATTGCAGCTTTAATCTGTTGGTTATTGGACTCTATACTCCTGGTTATGGTATGAAGTAGCTCTGAATTAGTTTCCGACTCCGGCAGAGCTTCCACCACTTGCTTGAGCGAATGCCAAAGGACATACTCATATTGAGGAAAAACAGCCCTGGTAGCTGGCAGTAAGCATACCCAGGGTGAAGGCAGCAAAGACCTTCTTACCTAAGGTGTATAGCTTATAAGATTCTTTATTTATAGGCCGGGCTGTAGATGCCTGAGGGGGGACGGCCCTGACATTCTCCGCTAAGACTACAATGGGATCAGCAAAGGTTTGTGAGGCCAAAATGGGTCGATCCTTGGGAGCAGCATACTTCCTATCTATGGACTTGGCCAAGGAAAGGATAAGAGCAGGACTGTTCCATACCATCTGAGAAAGGGTCTCAAATGATGGTTGTACCGGAGTTAATTCCATAGGGATCTCCAGGGACATGTAGGTATTGGAGTCTTAAAAGCTTCCCAGGATCAATTTCTGTAGTCTGGAGAGAAAGAGTGGAATTTACATTTTTCAGCAGAGACTTAAAGGAAAGGTCTTAGACTACAGGCTCTGCAGCAGGATTGATCCCTGCTCCTTCAACATCACCACCCAGATGAAGATCTGGGTCAGGCTCAAAATCATCTCCTGACAGTCCAGGTTGGGACTGTGTGGACAGGAAAGGAGTGAAAATCAGGATAAAAATTAGAAGAGGAAAGAATCAGAGTCGAAAAGCCCTGGAGGCTGGACAGCGCCGAAGAACACAGCACTGAACTGAAGGCAGTCGGCGCCATCGGAAACAGCCCAGCACCGACAAAGGCCACGGTGCCGACAGAGCCCCAAGCGTCGCAGGCTGCACTGACAGAGCCCCCGGCGTCGAAAGTGTCCCAGGGTTCTGAAAACTTCGATTTGAAGGAAAAGGGAAATTAACAGGCGATAGAGGCATCGGTGTGGACCCCTGTGCAGCAGCCACGTTAGGGGGAAAACACCTGAGCACAGAGTCGACGGCACCGATGAAGGCGCCGTGCGACCAGGAAAGTCAAACCGCTTTACCCGGTCCCTCGAGCAGCCTGAAGGCCCTGGAGTGACCAGGTGAGGCAGCTGGACCAACCTCCTAGCCCACTGCTCCATAAGAGCAGCCCACTGGTGAAATTGCTCATCAGAGGCCCATCCAATAGGCGGGGACGGGCTCCAATGTCGAAGAGGTCGGACACCGGAGTCAGAAACCGGTGACTCCGAGAGGAGACTGGAGCCTAGACCCATGACCGACCATTTACGCGCAGACATACCAGAAGGTGACCTCGAGTGATGCCTTCTCTTTCTCGACTTATGCACCAAAGAAGAACTCTGGGCCAAATGGTGCCACGAATGGGACAGTTTCCTTTTAAGCTTTCGGGAGAGAAGGAGAAGACACTGCCCATCTCCCTGAGCATTGGACAGTCTGTTGTTGGACCCACCCTCTGGGAAGGGCGGTGGACCGATCCAGCCTGGCCGACTGAACAGCTTTCATACAAAGTCTCCCTACCGTCACCTGACCAGCTCAGGGTCGACGCCCATCAATGGAGGGCTGAAGACTTCTTTATTAATCTTATAGAATTAATCTACTCTGTACTTGTTCCGAAGATAAATTACAAACCAAAAAACTGAAAACTATGCTGCTAGTTTGAAGTTTGACTCCTGGCGGGCGAGCGATTGTCACTGAAGCGCACTCGGCGGGAAAAAAAGAAACAGCTTTAGAGATTACGGCGCCCGAGAACGATCTTTACCGCTGAAAGCGGAGGCTCGCCGTGCCACTTCCTTGCTGCTCCATCTCTGGCGCTAGCCCTCTTGCAAAAAGATCGCTCCCACTGGGTCCTAGCGCCTCCGGCGTAGATCCCACTAGTGTGACTGAGTGGTGGAGACTATGTCCAGGAAGACTGATCTTTCCTGGCTGGTTTGAGAACGGAGTTCACTGCAGTCCAGAAACTGCAGGGATCTTAGGTTACATACCTGTTGGGACTTGAAAAATTATGCCTTTAATGACCCGATTTCCCACGTCTTCTGTAGTCAGTCCAGCTGCACATAGTGGATGCCAATTTGTAAATAGCCCAGGCTTCGTCACAGTTTCATGAAACAACCAGTTTGTTCCTTGGTGACCCATTTTGTATTCACACCCAACTCGCCACGTTGTGAAAGGAAAGTGTTCGTTTTGAACAGAGGCAAGGGCAGCTATGAGAAACCCCAGTGCCTAATCTATATTTTCAAGCGAGAGTAGTCCTGACTAGTTTATACACTTATATCTTAGCATTTGTACAGTTTAAGATCTTAGCATTCAACCATTTTTCTCTTTTGAATTGGGGGCGCCAAACAGAACAAAAACAACAGATTCCAGCTACTTTGGTGTTATAATTTTATTTTGAGTTAGGAAGTCAATTGAACAAAATTGTGTAACCAATTACTGGGGATTTTTTTTTTTGCAGTAAACCAAAAGTATTCAGTTTTCCAAAACGAAGAGCAGTTGCCATCTACTCTTCCATCCCTTCTGAAAGACGGGGACTACCATAATCTAGAATAACTTAATTCAGAAGGACCGATCTTTAAAATGTAGGTTTGAAATACTACCTAATGGACAGACAAATTGTGGCACCTTTATGGATGCATCAAAGCACAACTGGTCCTAAAAATGAGACAACAGACTCTCCAACGAAAAGGCTCACTTTTACACTTGGGCTCGCAGTTCTACACTCTTCAATGCCCCCAACCCTATAACACGCACCTTGCTACAGCAAAATGCTCACCTCCTGGTTACTGTATTTTAGATTCCTCTAATGATCCACTGATCTGCTTTTTCTTGATTGCATATACTCCCCACCCAAACCAGTCTGTTCTGCAAACTTTTAAGATGCCCAATAGTTTGCACATACGATCTGTAATTATATACATTATCTCATAACTCTGAACATTTTATTTGAAACTTACAGTTAAAGTGAACTGAACAGATTAAGAAATCAGTCACCTAGTATACCAGCCTTGTAATACAAATAAAGAAATGCTGTGTGGATGTTTTTATACTCCTGTATAAGGGCAACTCATCTGTAAGCACACAGGACATATGCGATCTGAAACAAGACATCAATATTGCTAAAATGTAGACATTCTTATCTGAATGATTACAAACAGAAATCACTACATATATATATATATATATAGGATACTGCAAAAACACAGCATATAAAATATATTTTATGCTCAGGAGAAGAGGTCTTCCTTTAAGCTCCCAAGCTTCAAAATTATTTTGGCAGCCTTCAATACACGAGTCAAGTCCATCAAATTTACTGTTTTTCTTCCTTTTTGTCTTCTGTTCCAGAACTTTCCTTCTCAGCTGCCATCTGGGGAAAAACAAGTATATGTATTGTAAAGTCTTTGCATCTCAATTACATTTTAAAAGATTACATTTTTCTTTAAGGCCTGAAGAGCAAATGCACAGTAATTCAGAAGGAATGTTAACGATATCGTGACAGCACAGTACACACACGATAGTAGTTGTATGGAATTTCTTACTTTGCACAGCTCCGCAAAGCATTATACCATAGTGTTCAGGCTGACAGTCCCCAATTCCCCTTATAAACATCCGAACAGCTTCCAGTTATATGAGCCAGACTGTCTGCAGCTGGAAATCTCTGGGATTTGTTTGGTCTAATATCTTCACAGTTAAACTACTAAAATACTTAATACACAGCAGTACCAGTCATAATAGTTAAACCAAGGGTTGAAACTGGAACTGGTCCACTATCCAAAAGCAGGCACATTTTGTATCGGCTAGTAATATTTTCCTGTAGCTGGACCTGCTGGCTTATACTGGAGAAGACAGCACTGCACTAAATGCATTATTTGGACAAGTGGAAATGTTTGTGTGGGTTAGGGAATTTTGCCAGTAGCTAGCCCAGGTTGCTAGTGTTGGTAAAAATGATAATTATGTACTCACAGTAATTCTTGATCTTCTAGGAATATCTTCACCATCGATTCACCCTAATGGGTCTGAGACGGGCACTAGGACCCTGTGTAAGTCAGAACATTTCAGGAGGGCTGGTGCCGAGGTAAGCTGCATGCGTATGTGGCATGAAACTAGCTTGCACAGTGTAACCTAACTGGTACTTCTGCGCTAAACCTAAGGGCATAAGATAACCATGGTGACCCATGTTAGAAGGGTCAGTAAACAAGTAACAAGTGTTTTACAGCCAAAACCAAGAACAAGGGGTGAAGCCTGGCAAACAGCCTAGAGTCAGCCTGGGGGATGGCGGATGGAGTATGAATCGATGGTGAAGATATTCCGAGAAGATCAAGAATCATGGCAAGTGCGTAATTTTCATATCTTCCAGGAATCTATCATCACTGATTCACACTAATGAGTTTTCCCCTAGACTGGGACGGTAGGAGAAAAGGGCTGACTCATCACTCAAGTCCATTAAGGACAGTCCTGCTGAAGGAGGCATGTTGGCTATCATGGACATACAAGGCACAATGCTTAACAAAAGTGTACACTGTGCTCCAAGTTGCAGCTCTTCAATATCACTGACTGGCACATAGCACATCTCTGCTAGGGATGTAGCTACTGCTTTGGTGTAGTGGGCATGTACCGGGCCTTCTACCCCGACATGTGCCTTGGCATATCAGTGGCGTAGACAGCTTACAATCTAGGCAGAAATGCACTTGATTGTAGCAGGCTGTCCCTTTCATTTGGGACTGAAGGGTACAAAAGGCTGTTTTGATCTGAAGTCCTTAGTTCTGTCCAGGTAAAATGTAAGGACTCGTAGCATTCAGAGAATGGAGGGCATGTTCTCCATTATGCTAGTTAGCAAAGTAGGTAGGCAGCAGTACTGGCTGCTTCCGATACAGCTCCAACACCGGGGGGACATGGCTAGCAGCTGAGCTGTGAGCTGCACTCTAACACAGCTCCATCACTATTTTATTTGCAGTAAAAACAGTACCAAACTACCTAAAATTGAAAATTACGTACCTACTGTAATTCTTGATCTTCCTGTGTATCTTCACCATTCATCACTGTTGGCTGTCTGCTGGAGACAGGCTCCCTGTGAGAGACTATTTTTTGGGAAGCAGGAGCTGGCGTGAGTGGTCGCCGCCCTGACAGGCAGCACTGCGTCAGCCCCTCACGGGTTGGCCAGAAACAGCCGTCTGGGTCCTCCCTCCACTTCAGTTCTGCTTGCTGGAGACAGGAAAAAAGCATAGAAAGAAGGGTGGGGAAAGGGGCCCAAGGAACAGCAAAAGGAAGAGGAGCAACTGAAAAAGAATAAGCCAATGAGGACAGATCAGAAAAAAGGGGGAGCAGTGAGGGTTATGGGCCAGGAGGCCCCAGTCCCTGAACTAACAAGAGAAGGCGAAGAAAGAGCAAGCGAAGGGGTTAGTGAGCATGGGATGAGGGAGGCCAAGACCCATTAGGGCAAGGTTGATTAGAAGATTGGCAGGTGATGTTCAAGGAGATTCTGAATTTTCGGAATTCCAGATGGATAAGGCCACCCCAGCTCCGATCCCAGCTCCCTAGGGGACATCACACTCCTCACTCCCCCCCACCGCAGTTACCACAAGGAGAAAACAGGTTTTCGAGAAAAGGGGGAGGAGGGAGAGAAGGGACCCCGTACAACTCACCATCCACATTGGAGAAGGTAAGAGAAGGTAACAAGGGCAAGGGAATTATGGGCAGCCCAAAACCACCCATCCTGAAACTGACAACTTCAAGAGAGGGAGGCATCCCATGGAGGACGAGGATAGAGGAGGGGCCCACCAGAAGACCCTGAGGGGAAAAAAAAAAAAAAAAACACGAAGGGTCCCCACTGCCCATTTCCCAAGGCCTTCCTGAAGGCCTCCTGGCGGCCTGCCAGAGAGGAAGGAACAACACAAGGGAGAGGGTGAGCAGGGAGGCAGTATGACACAGGGACTGAGGCCTTGTAAGGGGAAGATGGGAGGGATTCAGTGATGAACGGTGAAGATACACAGGAAGATGAATTACGGTAGGTACGTAATTTTCATATCTTACCTGTGTCAGTCTTCACCATTCATCACTGTTGGGCTAGCATCGAACACTCTCAAGGGGCCCTAAAAACCCTGAAGGAATAATATCTCTAACCCCCCAAGTGGGAGAACGGGGGCGCCCAGCAGCCCGCTAAGGCTTGGACTGGTCAGGATGATGGGGGTTCCTCTGAAACCTAGGGGAAGGAAGACGCCCCTGAAGCTTCCACCTCGCCCTGTGGAAGAAGAGATGGGTCCCCTGGATGGAGGAGGCCAGTAACCTGTGCCAGGCCAAAGGTGACAACCTTGAAAGGCGAAGCCATGCCGTCTGCCTAATGTAGATCGCTGTCCCCCCCAAGCCGTAAAGTGACCTCACTGGCATCATAAGATGCCCTTGACTGGCGTCTCGCCAACTCCAGGCCTATAACAGAGTGGGCTATAGCTTGTCGGGTAGCCTCCGAATTGGGCAGTGATGCTAAAGCATGACCTAGCATCGCTCAAAGATGCTTGTTATAGGCAGCGTGGTGCACCTGATGTGAGATAATTGCCAGCAGACTCCATGCACAGGAGAAAACTCTCCACCTCAGCTAATTAAACTCCTGAGAGTCTGTATCAGGGGGTTGGTCGTGGACCAGGCGTCTATGCCCGGAAGGGGTGGCCAGTCGCATCAGTCCAGAAGGTGGATGAGGCAAACCACCTGGAGACCCACGGGTCGCAGAATATAATCTCTGGCAGTCTATAAGGGCTGGTTCCAGGGAGTATGGACAGGACAGAACCACCAAATGGTGCACCCCATATTCATCAAAAAAGGCTTGCGTCGCACACTCTATAGTTTCTTGCATAACGGGAGATGTGCAAGTCCCTTACCAGCCTTGAAAGGAAGTGCTGATAACTGGGCCTGATCAGCATTTGAGGACAGATGGACAGTAGGCTCCTCTTCCCCTGTAGAGGAAGATGAGAAGATCAAGGAACTCTAGGCAGATTTTGGCTGTGGCGGAGGAACCCGTCGAAGACCTGCTCGTTCACAGCCCTAACATACTGTGGAAAAGCCGCAGCCTGAGATCTGAACTGACCCCAGGTCAAAGGTCCCAAAGGACCAATGTGGTCTGGGAGAGGGGGAGCTAGACGCAGAGGCACAGGCGAACCTGTCACCTGACGTGATGCGACATGTCTGTCAGAGCTAGAAGGATCCACAGGAGAACCTGGCATAAGCGGAAATCCGCTGGTCTGTAGATTCACCGGGAAAATTAAAACTGTGGGGACTTAACCCTACAGGGTGAGCTACCTTATGAGGGGACTGGGGCCGCGTGGATTCAGAAAGGCGGACCTAAGCTCACCCAAAGAGACCCCCTTGGGAGAAGATGAATGGAGGAGGCCGGGCTCAGCACTACGGCTCCTTCCCCGACCCCGGAGGGCCATGGAAGTGTGCCGAGGTCCATCACCCCATTCCCTCAACCCCGTGGACTTGGAGGAAGCTCTCTTCCTCACACCCTGTGCCAAGGAGCCCCCCAAACTCAGATGACCCCCAGGAGGGCCTCAATCTTGATTCTAGGAGGAGGGATGGCAGCCACCGCCTCACTCAGAAACCTGATCGCCACCACACCCACAGCGGTCTGCAGCCGACTCCTCAAGCTGCCACCAGTTCAAGAGCCAGCACGGTCCATAGTCACCTGTGCTGTGGGAGGAGGCACGTGGGGAGGTGCAAGGGTGCTAGGCCATGGGGAACCCTCAGATTCCGAAGAATCAGGCCTCCAGTCCAGATCCACTTCAGAATCGTCTGCCTCTGAAGAAGGCGATCAAGAAGGAGAACTGTTGTGGCCCAGAGTTCCCAAGTCTCATGGTGCATGAGTGGCGGGAGTTGCAAATGGCTCCGGGAACTGAAGCGGCAGTGTCAGGTGGCGCTGAGGACCGCCTGCCAGACCTGCAGCCATGGCTCCTGACAATGGGGGAGCCTGCACCTCCGAGGAGGCAACTGCCAGAGTGTAGCCAGAGTGGCTCTCTGGCACCGCTGTAGGTACCTCCTCTATGGCAAGGAAGAAGAAGAGGCCCCCCTCCTCACCAGACCATAAAGGCCCGGGAAGGGACCTGGAGAGAGGGCAAAGTGTCCTGGACCAACGCTGCCCTCTGAACGCTGGTGGAGCCCTGCCGACCTTCAATGCATGGTGCTCGAGAACTAGGCAGTCCATCGAGAAACAGGCATTGCAGGAATTCATGTCGTGGTGCGGTCCAAGGCAGGAAAGGCAAACATCATGCTGGTTGGTAATGGATATCTGTCGGCCGCAGAGGCACAGATGCATAGGGGGCCGACCCGTTTTCTGTCCCGACGACTAGACATGAAGCGTACGGTAACTGAAAACAAATCAAACAAAGACTCGATGCCGCCAAAAAAAAAAGGAAATATCTTACTGGGATCTGGAACAGCACTGAGTAGGTAGCAGAACAAAGGTGGAGTTGATGGGAGAAGGGAACGGTGTGGAAGGCCTTAAAGGCATCAACAAAACTAGGCCACGCAGAGTAGTCTCGAGCAGAGGTGCTGTCTCGATGATGGGAGATGCAGAACTGAGGTGAAGGAGGACTCTCAGCCATTTCTGGCCAACCCATGAGTGCCACGCAACGCGTCTGCTTCATGGGCGGCGCCGGCTCCTCCGCCAAAAAAACAACAAACAAAAAAAGTTTCCCGCGGGGTGCCTGTCTCCGGCAGACACCTAACAGTGATGAATGGTGAAGATTGATACAAGTAAAATCTACTTAATCAAGCTATAGCTATGGACCTTGGGCATACTAACATTATTGCCCTCTGCATAATGGGTCGCACAAAAATGACTGCAGGAGGAGACGGGTCCAAACAAAAAGAAACACGGCTAGGCCCAGACAAAGAGAAGGAAGCTGCTGAATGTACCGTGAATCAGTCCTTGAATGCAGTGCTACTAAAAGCCAGACAAACAATAGAGAAGAAAATAGATGATTTTACATCGCGATTAACATTGGTAGAAACAAAGATGGCTGGTGGAAGATGTAGCACAGGGGGCCAGCAAAGCGGTGGAGAATGCTTCAGTCACCACATCGGGGATGGTGATGGAAAAATCTTCTACTCCGCCGACACCTAGAGAACTTAAGGGAATGGGGTGTGGGCGTCCCACATTCTGATTTTAGGTCTACCGAAGATGGAGGAAGAAGACCTAGAAAGTTTTTTTGAAGCAGTGACATCCTGAGCAGATGCAGCTCGAGCTACTGCTCTCAATCCAGTGGGGATATCAAGTTAATGTGAGAGGGGCCCACTTGCATGTGAACTCTGCCCATCCTCCAATATGCATGGTATTGGCCGGTTTGGGCTCAATGAAGGAACAGGACAGTGTTTTTCAAATGACGAGGAGACTGGGCCCTATGCAATGGCAAGGATCTCCCCATCCATCCACATTTTCCCCAGACCTCAGCTACACCATCCGGCAATGGAGCAAAGCCGTTGGTCAAAGCTTCACCAACTCTGGGTACACCACGTTTTGTTAATGCCGGCAAGCCTGAAGGTGGTTTATGGCAACAAAATTGTCCATTTCTCGGATCCTGCAGATGCGGGGAAATTGCTGGAAAAGCTTCAGCTGGACTGTGCAGCGCGAGGCCCGGAGCTGGACTGATGGGGAGGAAGACACCTGAAGCATGGAGGACTGAAATCTGTAAGTCGCCACGTGGCAGTGGTGCTTAAAAGAAGTTTGGGACTGATATACCTTTGATTACTGACTCTCCTCTAAGCTGAACACCATACATAAAAGACTATGCATTTAGAACTTCTAGTTACAGCCAGTGAAGTTGAATGTGCACTATTTTGTGTAATTTCTAAATGTTATAAGGCCTAAGCAAGGTGAGTTTAATTTAAGCATTTGTTATGACGCAGCTTACTTTTACACCCAGATGTTATGCTAACTGCCTAAGTTCAACTTAATAGAGATTACTCCCCCTTTTACAAAGTTCGATGCCCTAAAGATGTTTAAATGTTCAGTCTTTTGGCTAATACAGTGGTAAAGGGTAATTTGGGTACCAGTTCCTGAATGATACAACTTGCAGAAAGCTTACCGAAAGATACTAGTCCTACTGCATTATAGCAATTGATATGGGTAGTGAGGAGCTGGGGGAAAGTTTGTCTGTTTTTTAAATATACTGATTTTCTCTACATCTGGTTTTTGGGGATATTTTCATCTATCATAGGGGTGATTTATCTGACTGGCAGATAAGTTTGTTAAAGGATTTCCCCACTCATGGCAGCAACAGCCCATGAATATTCTGTTTAGATACTGAAATGGTTACACTGGTAACCCCCACATGATGCATCAAGTTAGGAATGCCAATAATACTGTAAGATCATCAGTTTTATCATAATGCACTGTCCTGCGGGAGATGCTTTTATCTACTGCATTATAAAATCAATAAATATAAGTTCAAAAAGAACTCACACCACTTTGGGAAGGAACTTACGGTGTGTGCACAGAACTACCCTGTGCTGGTGGAAAACAGTAATTTTTGGGGGCAGAATCTGTGACCGAGTATGGATTTCAGACACTGCGGCGGAAGAGATGACCACACTAGAAAAGCTGCTTTCCAAGTTAAAAAACTTCAGGTCACATGTCACTAGGGGCTCAAAAGATTTGCCGGTGAGCATGTCCAGCACAAGGCTGATATCCCAGGCAGCCACTGGCTTCCTGATCAGAGGCCTTGTGTGAAGAGTGGCAACTGAGCCAGGCAGAGTGTACAGATGGGCTCGTGGCATGCTGGAACAGTACACAAATGGACCTTAACTGTGGAATACTGGAGGCAAACATAAGAATGGTCCAACTAATACTCCAGAACCTTGTCAGACGGGCACCGAGAGGTCCATGTGGGTTTTTGAGCACCAGATGAAAAACCTTTTCCACTTGGCTGTGTAAGTCTTCCTTGTGGAAGGTTTATGGGCAGCCAAAAGTATTTCAGAGACCCTCAGAGATATCACTTCTATTTCTTCGAGTCAGGCCTGAAGGTGAAGGGATGGACCAGGTGACCCTGAGTCAACAAGTCCATCCTGAGAGGGGGAATCCTCAGTGTGCCGACTGAGTCTGCTCAGCAGAGGAAACCATGTCTGTCAAGACCAACAGGGGGTGATTAGAATTATCCTGCCCCTGTGAGCCTCCAGTTTGAGCAGTACCTTCAGCACTTTGTTGAGACTGGAGGACATGCATACAGAAAGATTTTGTCATTACATAGATACATGGACAGTGTCGGCAGATAAAGGTCTATAGCCCACCCAGTCTGCCCATTTGAGCTTGTAAGTTCAGTTTATGTTTTCCTAGAAGTCTGTTGCCCCTTACCTCTGACCTCCAGAATTCCTTTATGTCTATCCCATGCAGTCTGAATGCATCCTGAGTGATAACGCAAAGACCTAAATTTTGGGAGCAGAATCGAGGCAGTTGGCGTTGACTGGAGATGCACAGAAGTCCACATCTGGTGTTCCCCACTCTTAACAGTGATCTCACAATGTTTGGAGCCGGTGATCCCTCTTGAGGATCAGTTTTTATTTGGCAGAGTTTGTCTGCCAAAGCATTTTGTACTACTGGTAGGCAAACTGCTTGGAAAAGGATCCTCTGCTCTAGGCACCATTCCCACACTCATCACCTCCCTGCAGAGAGGGAAAGTGTGCTCCTCCTCCTCCTTGCTTGTTTATGTAGTACATGACTTGTCCATCTGGATGAAGACTGCTCAATGGTTGATGAGATCCACTAGGGCTTGCTGGCCATACAACACAGCTCTCATTTCCAACATAGCGATATGGAGATTTGTCTCAGAGATGCTCTGGACAACTTCTATTTATACCATGACAGTGGGTGCACCATCCCAACAGGGAGGCATCCACGGTGAAATTCACCTAAGGCTCCAGTTGGGAGAAGGGAAAGCAATGGAGGAGACTGTTCTTCACTGTCCACCCTCTGTCCACAAAGCGAGTGACCGAACTAGGGGTTGAATGGGGCAAATATGAGGATGTGATGCTTGTGATCACGGTGCATTCACCAAGTCATTCTTATGTGCAAATGTCCCAGGGCACTATGAACTCTGAAGAGGTTATTAGACCTAGTATGCGTTGCATGGACTGTGCCTGCACAGATCTGGCCTCTGTAATGTAGCATGCCATTTGCAGGATTGGCTGCCTTTTGCTCTCTGAAAGGAAGGCATGGGTCTTGGTAGTATCCAGAAGAGCTCCTATAAACAGCAGCTGCTGTGAAGGTTAAAGCAGAGACCTCTCTAAGTTCAGCATAACCCCCATGGAGTTAAGGAAGAGAGATCGTGGCTACTGCTTGTTCCATCTCTAGCTTGGACAAACTGTCAGCAAAACTACTGCACTATGACTGTATGCTTATTATGTTTTGTACTATTGTGTATTTTTCTGCCATTGTCTCTGTCATATTAGTAATACTGTTTGTGTCACAGAACATCGTGTATATTTTTCCTTGTATGGTTGATTACCTCTGAATTATACCTGTTATTTGTTTGTCTGCCAATTTTGTATTGCAACCTCCCGGGTCATATCTAAAAATAGTCATTTTGTGGCTATGACACCATTCCTGGAAAACGAAATAAATAAGTCATCCAGGTAACAGTAAAGCCAGAATTCTAGCTTTCTTAAACATGCTGCGAGTATGGCAAAGCACATTGTAAACACTCGAGGCGCCGAGGATAACAGACAGGACTCTAAACTGATAATGCTGTCCCAGCACAATGAACCAAAGGTGTCTGGTGGCTGGGATGCACTAGAATATGCTGGTATGCATCTTAAATATTCAGGAAAGCTAACCAATCCTGAGGCTTCAGGAAGGGAGGAAGAGATCCCATAGAAACTATCCTGAATTTCTCTCAATCCACGAACTTACAGTATTTATGTTGACAGTGGGGCACTTGCCCAATTTCTTTGGAACAAGTAGTGGCAGTATAAGCCTGTGTTTCATTCGGACTCTGGCACTACCCTCCACTGTCCTGTTGCTCAGATGGCCTGCAATCTTCTGCACAAAAGCTCTGACGCAAGAGCTGATGAGAAGGGTTGCCTTTGGGCAGATGGTCCCTGAAGACATTCTGTGAAATTCAGGGAGTATCCCTCTCAGATAATCCTGAGGACCCATTTGTCCATCATGACGGACTCCCTCGGATGGTACAACTGGGTTAGAAAACCCCATGTTGGACGAGAGGTATGCCTGGGGCAGCCAAGGCAGGACCTGGGCCAGAGCTTCAGAGGGTGGCACTAGGAACTTTTGGCATCTGTGCCTTCTTCTGAGGTTGGGGAAGTTGAAATTTGTTTTAGGTTCCCCTATCTTTCCCCCGAAAAGGCTGCCTATTCTGAAAGAAATTTCGTCCCGTCACAAGGTTAGCAAGGAGTGGTCTGGACATCTTTATAGCTGTCCTAGTTTTCTGGGATGCTTTACCAGACTATGTACTATCCAAACAGATAAGTACCACTGAAAGAAAAGAAAACTTATGTACTTATACTTACTGTTAGAGAAGATCCTAAGAGAGAATTCCTTTCATCAGGCCACACCTTTGGAACTACAGCCACCAGGCACTAGGACTACATGAAAACTTTTTGCAAGCAATCAGCCAGGGGCCACCTACAATAATGGGATGCAGTATATTCGGGGCCCCTGGTGTTCTGCGCCAAAATTTTCTGATTTCTGCGGCAGGGCTCCTTTGCTTCTGTGGCAGCATTTTTTGATTTCTGCGGCATGATTTATTCACTTCTCTGGCAGACCACAGTCCTGTCATTGGCCAACTATGATGTGACGTCATCGATGACATCATTTGCTAAGCATAGAGGAGGGGCTTCAGGATAAACGAGATGGGAAAGAAAGCCTGACATTATGGAAAAACAGTATATTTATAAGAAAATTCACCAAAAACAATGAATTCTTCGGCACTATATATATTCTGCGGCATGATGCAAATTCTGCAACCGCAGAATTCCAGGGGCCTTGAGTATAGTGCAGTGGTTTAAGGCTCTAAGCTAGAACCTGGAGACCTGGGATTGAATCCCACTGCCCACACTTGCATACTGCGTGACCCTGAGCAAGTCACTTAAACTTCCCTGTGCTCCCACGTCACATCTATAAACAAGCACTCAGCTTAGTGTGCTACTCCTGGTTAAATAATTGGAACAAAAAAAAAATACATAAACGTGGGAGGCCCTCCTGTCTTCCAGTTCCCACTGGAAATCATGCTCAAAGGATCTCCCTGTAGGGAACCAGGCGAGACCACAGCACTCTGCATGCCAGGCAAGACAGAGTGCTAGAAGGCAACAATAGAGACAACAGCAAAAATATCCTTCGTTGCAACCCTAAAGGGAAAAGTGTGTGGGACTGCATGGCCTGATGAAAGAGATTCTCTCCAAGACTTGCTGTTACAGTAAGTATGTAAAGTACAGTTACTCAAGAACTTACCGTAACAGTAGATCTTCGAGAACAGCTCTTGCTGCAGGTTACACCATTAGGACTGAAGCCGGCAGGCGCCAGGACCCCACGAAAATTTTCTAGCTAGCAGTATTCAGCGGGGACCGCCTCCGATGTTGGTCCTGCCCCCAACGTCAGGCGTAGTACATATGGAGCTGGTCCTCCATAATCCTCAGTTCTCCCGCCGGAGACTCCCGGCCGCTGGATGATATCAGAAGAGGAGACCGAGGATACGCCATCAAATGGCAAACAAAGAGGCAGTAAATGCCTTATCCTAGGAGAAGGATGCTGCGACTACAACCTACCTCCAGCGGGGATGGTGGGAGGGAAAGTACCTGCTGCAAGAGCTGTTCTCCAAGATTTACTGTTACGGTAAGTTCTTACGTAACTGTACTATCTTACTTCGAGAAACAGCTCTTGTGGCAGGTTACACCATTAGGACAGATTCCTAAGCAATACTGGTAATCACACACCATCGGGAGGAGGAAAGGTAAAAATCATGGAATTACCTCGAGCCTAGGGCAGAAGTCCCTGAAGGACTGCTAAACCGAACCCTGCTCTTCACCTCTATGCGATGTCCAGGCTGTAATGCCTGATGAAAGTGTGTACGGAGCTCCAAGTAGCTGCAGCACAAATAGCTGAGGTGGACACATTCCTTAAAGCCGCAAAAGAGGTAGCCACCCCTCTGGTGGAATGACCCTTAACCACACCTGGTAAGAGTTTGTTGCGCTTCTGGTAACAGAACATAATGCACTGAGTAAGTCACCTGGACAGCGACTGCTTTGAAACAGGGGCTCCCATCATTCTATGGGCAAAAGAGACGAAAAGTTGGTCCGATTTTCGTTGGTGTTTGGTTCTGGTCAAGTAGTATCTGAGACACCTATGCACATCAACAGTGTGCAGAAGAGCTTCTCCTCGATTAGAGTATTTCGGGAAATACACTGGTAGATCGATGTCCTGATTAAGGGTGAGAGCTGAGACCACCTTAGGCAGAAATTTAGGATTAGTCCTTAGGGATATCCTGTCTTGGTGGAAAACCAAATAAGGTTCTTTGCACATAAGTGTATGCATCTCAGAAATTCTTCTGGCCGAAGTAAGTGCAACTAAAAATAACGTTTTCCAAGACAGAAAACGCAGCTCGCAATCCGCGGCTGGTTCAAAAGGTGGCGGCATGATCAGCTCCAAGACGAAGGGTAGATCCCATGGTGGGATCGGATCCTGAATCGGGGGCCTACGGTGGAGGACACCTCTCAAGAAGGCACGTGTCGTGTCCAGTTGAGCTATAGTGAGTTGGCCTACAGGGATGTGGTAGGCTGAAATGGCACATAGGTGCACCTTAATCGAGGAGTAAGCCAAACTGGAGTGGAAAAGGGACAGCAGGTAATACAATACCAGCTTCTCTGGACAGTCCAGAGGCGATAAGCCGCGCGCTTGAACCCATAAGCAAAACCTGCGCCACTTCATGGCATAGGTCGCGTGGGTAGCCGGTTTCCTGGCGGCAGTGAGAATGTCTGCCACCTCTTGCGAGATCCCGTGTCGCATCATGGCTACGTCTCTAGGAGCCAAGCATGCAGGTTCAGGGGACGTAGGTCCGGATGGACTAAGGAACCCGCCTCCTGAGACAGCAAGTGGGAGCTGATTGGTAGAGGCACTGGAGGTTCCCGGGATCGCTGATGCAAGAGAGGGAACCAGATCTGTCTGGGCCAAAAGGGCGCGATCAGTATAAGCGTCGCTTGCTCACTGCGAAGTTTCAGAAGAACTCTCTGGATCAACGGAAAAGGTGGAAAAGCATAGAGGAATCTGCCCGCCCAGGGGAGGGACAACATGTCTCGCCAGAAAACACCAGGCCCTGGATCTAGTGAGCAAAAATTGGGCAGTTTTGCGCTGGATGGGGACGCGTAAAAAGGTCTAGCTCTGGAGTACCCCATCTGCGAAACAGATCCTCTGCCACCTCCTGCAGTAGTTCCCATTCGTGGACTCTGGCCTGAGAGCGGCTCAGGCTGTCTGCGATGACGTTGTCCACTCCTGGAACATGAACGGCAATAAGGTTTGCGCCGTGTTGTAAGACCCAATCCCACACTCTCATGGCCTCCCTGCAAAGCGGGTACGAATGGGTGCCTCCTTGTTTGCTGAGGTAATACATCGCCGTGGAATTGTCTATTTGTAACAGAATGGTACCCGGTGGAATCTCCGATTGGAAGGCCTACAGGGCATAAAGAACTGCCCTCATTTCCAGGATGTTTATGTGGAGATGAGACTCTTGGACTGTCCACAGGCCCTGAGACCAGACACCGTCGAGGTGTGCTCTCCAACCGAGCCCTGAGGTGTCTGTGGAGAGTGTCACAGTTGGGGACGACGCTATGAAGGGGACTCCCGCAGAGAGATTCCTTGAATCTAGCCACCACTGCCAATCTTAAATTACGGTCTTTGTGATCCGGTCTGGGTGCTGCAGATGGTCTTGCATTTGGTCCCACTGTACCTGTAACATCCATTGGATTACCCGCATGTGGAGACGGGCTAACGGGGCTGTTGCAATGGCCACAGCCATGTGTCCGAGCAGGCAAAGGACCAGTCTGGCAGGAACGGTCTTCGCCGAAAGGTACCTGATGAGGGATCTGATGTGTTCCGCTCTGTCCGGGGGAGGAAAGCTTTCCCTTGGATGGTGTCCAGAACTGCTCCTATGAATTGCAGAGTCTGGGACGGAACCAGGCGTGACTTCTCGTAATTGATGATGATGCCCAACGTCTCGAACAGAGACTGAGTGCAGTGAACGGCAGACATCAGGGCCTCCTTGAAGGGCGCCATGAGAAGCCAATCGTCCAGGTAGGGGAACACGTAGTGGCCCTGTCTCCTCAGAGATGCGGCTACGACCGCCATGCACTTCGTGAACACCCGAGGTGCCGATGACAGTCCGAAGGGAAGAGCCTGGAACAAATAATGGCGACCCTGAAACTTGAAGCGCAGGAACCTCCTGTGCGCCTGAGCGATAGCAATATGCAGGTAAGCATCCTGCATGTCTAGGGACGCTAGAAAAGTGCCCTGCTTCAGCATGGGAACCAGACCTGGAAGGGTCACCATGTGGAAGTGCTTGTACAAGACCGAAATGTTGAGGTCGCTGAGGTCCAGTATTGGACGGAGATCCCCCGTTTTCTTTGGAACCAGAAAGAAGTGAGAATAATATCCTAGTCCCACCGAGTTCCTTGGTATGTGCTCTATAGCTTCTTTTTCCAGAAGTGTGAGCACCTCCTGCTGTATGAGCAGGGCATGCTGACCCGAGTAACAGGACAGCAGGGGAGGTCTTGTAGGTGGGTCGTCTAGAAACTCTATGCGATGGCCTTTCTTGGCCAACTGGAGAACTCACCTGTCGGAGGTTATAGATTGCCACCCTAAAAAGTGGCGAGCGATGCGACCCCCGATTTTCCTTGCCCGTTGATCCAGAGGAGGGGCGGGGGCCATGAAGGAGTCATGCTGTGGCCGCATTAGTCCCTGCAGGCTGGGCAGACTTCGAGTAATGTTGGCCTCTGCCTGGGGACGACTTGGCCTGGGCTTTGCGTGAAAAAGTGCCCCTCTGCTGCTGGCCGGAACGTTGCTGCTGCCTTTGTTGCCGGCCGCAAAAACGGCTCAGATTCCTATGAAAGGAACTAGGCCTGGATCTGTACATGGCCTGTACAGATCGGACTGCCTTCCCTGCGTCTTGGAGCTTGGTGATGACCTTCTCGGAGGATTCACCAAAGAGTACCTCGCCATTGTACGGGACATCTAGAATATTCTTCTGTACTTCCGGGGTGAAGCCGGAGACATGGAGCCAGGAGGGTCGCCGGAGACAAATGCCTGAAGCTGCAGCTCTGGCCAAAGAGTCCGCGGAATCGTATGCAGCTCTAAGCACTTGGGTCCCCACATCTGACCCAGTGCAGAGTAGGCTGAGGAGCTCTGCTTTCTGGTCGCCATCGGGAAGCTTTTCAACCAGGTCCTGGCCCTGTTCCCACAGGGCATTCTAGAACTGTACCCATATGGGTAAGGTAATTCAGAGACCTGATGGCGCATGTAGCAGCCGCGTATGTGCGCCTCCCCAGGGCATCCAATTGCTTGGATTCCTGGTTCGGTGGCTGAGTGCTCATATGCTGGGGCCTTTGAGACTGGTCATGTGAGGCTGTGATGACCAGGGAATCTGCCAGAGGTTGCTTCGTCAAGTACTGGTCTTCTCTCGGAGCCTTGTACAGGTGGTCAGCCTTCTTCGGCACCGCGGGAGTGGAGTGCGGATGCTTCCACGCAGCCTTGGTGACGTTCGTGAAGGTGTCCACTAAGGGTGGCACTACCACAGGCTTTGGGTCTTTCTGCTGAAGGTAGCGGCCAAGGCGTTGTCGTTCAGGGTCAAGGTCCTCAGCATCCCACTCCATGCTGTCCTGGATGTGCCTCAATCTCAGCGAAAGAGGGATCATCCGGTGGAGACCTGGGGAGATTATGTGGGTCAGGAGAGGAGATGCTGAGCGGAGGAGGAGATCTGGAGTATTCCAAAGTGTCCGACCTTGAATCCTTCCCAGACGGAGTATACCGGCGTTGCCTGGGGCTGGGTGACCCTGAAGGAGATCTGGAGGGAGGCCTTCTCCTGTCTGTAGATCTGCCCCTAGGAGGTGGAGTCTGCTCCTTGGTGGATGGTGGTCGTCCTACTGACCCCTTAGGTGGAGGAGGGGGCATAGGAGGAGAAGGGGTAAGAAGAGGAGGAAGAGTAGTAGGAGGAGGATGGATGGGGACCACATCCTTCCTGATGGTGTCCCAACAAAAAGTAAAGAGCTCCTTTACTTCTACAATGTTCATGCGCGACGACGGGCCTGGCGCCAGTGGTCTGTCACCGGGGTCGGGTCCCCGTGGGAGTCCGGCATCCTCGGTGACGCCCGCCTGGTCTTCAGGCCGTGGGGTGTCCTCCTCTGTCGATTCCCTACGACCTGCGTCCGCCGGTGACAGGGGTGTGAGGTCTTCCGCTCCGGAGATGCCGACGTCAGTCCCCTGGCCGACGTCTTTGGACCTGGCGAATGTCTGGCCAGCGACTGGTGTCTAGCAGGTGTCGTTGGCTCCTGTGAGCGCCGGGCCGATTTTGTATGTTTGGCCGACGTCGGGTGGTGAGCAGACATCGGGTCCGACATCCGTTTTAGGGACATCAGGTCCTTGGTCTTTCTGGGTGCCGGATCAGGACCTCTGGGCGGTTGGGAGACCAACCTGGTGTCGGTGTCCCGACGTCGGGTGGAGGAAGATGACTTATGACGCTCAGCAGACTTCAAAGAGGCTTTGGATGGGGTTGAGGAAGCCGAGGACCTCGATGTCTTAAGAGGCTGGAGTAAGGAAGAGCCACCTGAAGACCTGACTTACTGGGGGGGGGCTGCGACTGAGCCCTGGAGGGAGAGCAGTGCAATCTGGAGCCGGAGCTACGGGAGTCAGAGGCCTGAGTTGGGCACCTAGACCTCACCTTCTCCCAGTGCTTGTCCCGGTGTTTGTGGGATTCTGATGAAGATTCTCCCCTGGAGGAAGGTTCTTGGTCCATCCTTTTTAGTTTTTCTTCGAGAAGATATGCCTGAAGTGCCTTCTGACGGTGGAACCTGGTGCGGCTATTGAAACCCTGGCGAAAGGTGCATGTCTTGGTGTCGTGGTCCGGGCCTAGGAAACGCACACACGAAGAGTGAGGATCCTTGAAAGGGATCTGTCTTCCGCAGGCACACTTCGAAAGGTGACCCTCAAGAGATAGAGTTGGAGAGGACATCAGTTGTGAGGAGAAAAAAATTTGCCGAAAGTCCTGTAGTCGTCGTGCGCCAGAAAGAGACCGAGAGGCCGATGCTGGCGAGTCAACAGCGGGAAAAGAACTGAGGATTAGGGGGACCGCCTCCATATGTACTACACCTGATGTCGGGGGCGGGACCGATGTCGGAGCCGGTCCCCGCTGAATACTGCAAGCTAGAAAATTTCCGTTGGGTCCTGCCGCCTGCCGGCTTCAGTCCTAATGGTGTAACCTGCTGCAAGAGCTGTTTCTCGAAGTAAGATCTGCTCTATCTTCTTCAAGGACACTTTTAGAATGAGTTCCAAGCAGCACCAAATGCAAACAGTTTGGATGGCTGAAGCCAATAGGCTTATGATAGTAGGCCTTGTAGCACAGCTAGGCTAAATCCAGCTCATCTCGGAGAGGCAATGTCCAGACTAGTGCTTACTGAAGGTGTGGACAGTACTCCATGAAGCAGCTGCACAGATCTCTGCAGCGGAAACATTCTGAAAACAGGCTACAGAAGTGGCCATGTCTCTTGCTGAAAAACCACAAACCACATCAGGAAGTTCCTTACCGTACCTCCTGTAACACAATGCAATATGACGTGCTAGCCATTTGGACAGGCAGTGTTTATAAACTGGGGTGCCCTCTTTCCCAAGGGCGAACGAAATAAAAAGCTGCAAGGACTTTTTGCACTCCTTTGTACAGTACCAGAGTATTCTATGCACATCTAAGGTATGGAGCAGTACTTCCTCTGGATTGGCATGTTCTGGATAAAACACTGGTAGGTGGATGGTTTGCTTTAAAGTAAACTCAAACACCACCTTTGGCAGGAACTTTGGATTAGTACGCAACCAAAAAAACAAGATTTTTATTTATTTAGTTTTTGTTGACCGGGTAAGTGCACTAGACAAATCCTGCCTATTTTCAGGCACGACCCAGGGGAGGGGGATACAGATGAATGCCAACTGACCTTGAACCAGATTAAGCTGTTGGTAGTGTTAGTGAATGAGGGAAATTTGGCCAGGACACCGGGGAAATTCCCCTACTCTTTTCGATAAGCGCCATGTGATCTTTAACATCCACCTGAACTACCACCAATCCAAGCAAATGGGACCTCTGTTTAACGTCTCATCCGAAAGATGGCACCTCAGAAGTGCAGCACTACTCTCATGCTGCACTACAGTGTCAGTACTGGGATATTAACCCAAGTGCCAGATGTGGGAACTGAACCCATAGTCCTCTGATCTCCCGGCCTCAGAAGCGAGTGTGCTACCTACTGAGCCACTGACACTGCTGATAGGTTCTCTGGTGAGCAGAGTTAATCACCCTACGCTGGGCTAAGGGTGACAACCGGGAGAGACGCAGCAATGCCGTCTACCTAGTGCAGATCGCTGTCCCTATGACCCTGGTAGCTACCTCACTGGCGTCATACGATGCCCTTGCTTGGTGCCTTGCTAGCTCCAGGCCACGTGCAGAGGACAATGGCTTGGCTGGTTTCCTCCATGTCAGGCACAGAGGCTAGGAGTTGACCTAGCCTGGACCACAGGAACCTATCATAGGTAGCATAGTGGGCCTGATGTGCTGCAATAAAGAGCAGCAACTGTGCAGAGTAGAACGTCCTCCTTCCTCAGAAGTCAAAATCCATGGAATCTTGATCTGGGGGCCGGTCATGGCTAAGGGTGCGAAGCCCATCAGGAGTATCCAGTTGCGTCAATCTTGACTGGGGATGAGGCATAGAACCTGGAGACTCGGGCGCGTGCACACAATACCGCTGGTAGAGGTCCCTAGGGGCTGGGACTCGGAAAAGGGTTTCTGCCAGGAATGCTCAGCCTCCTGAGGGGAGCAGGCCGGGGGCACCACAAGGGTGTCCACACTGAAATTGCCTAAAAAGGCATGCGCACAGTGCTCTGGATTGTGTTGAGTGGGTGGGGTGATGTGCAGGCCCTCCAACATCC
The DNA here is from genome assembly GCA_016271365.2 of Neoceratodus forsteri. Lineage (NCBI taxonomy): Eukaryota > Metazoa > Chordata > Ceratodontiformes > Ceratodontidae > Neoceratodus > Neoceratodus forsteri. The sequence continues at coordinate 121,101,501 of CM028130.1, read as the reverse complement.
TCATGAGGAATCGCTGATACTCAGCGAGATGAGCAGCTAGGGAGATGTGGACAGACTGCTCCTCTCCCCCAGAAGAGGGGGATGAGGAGTCAGAGGACATCAAGTGTTCAGAAGCTGGCTGCTCAGGGGGAGGTTGAAAAACCTGTCTGTCCATAGCCCTAACATAAGAGGGAAACTAAGCAGCCACTGCTTTGAAATGTTCCCAGGAGAGAGGACCGCTAGGACCAAGAATACCAGGAAGCGCCGGAGAATGTGGCAGAGGAGTGGGGGCATAGCTAACAACAGGAATCTGCTGACTTCCGCCTGGGCTAGGGAGCGCATCAGGAGCCCCAAGGAAAGGAGGAGCTCTGGAAAACTCCACAGCCAACAGCTGATCAACCAAATTGGAACTGCCTAGGCTGCACCCTGAAGAATCCCCCGTGAGGTGACCGGGGCCGTGAAAGTCCAGAAAGACGGTCCCCTACCTCTAAAGAATGGGGCCCTCTTGGGGAAACTGAAAGGGAAGGGCCGAGATCCACGCTACGACTTCTCCCAGAGCCCGGTACGGGCTCCAGAAAAAGGCCGCTGCACAGACCCCATACCCCTCGGAATCCTAAAGCACCCTCCTCGAACCCAGGCCTGCCTCCGAAGGGGCTATCCAGGGAGCGGCACCCTCCCTTCCTGTGGGTGCTCCGATCTGCCCCAAACTTGGGCGATCCAGGCACACCTCCTGAAAGGGTACCACCAATGAGGGGTCAGAGTTCAGGCTGCAGAGCAATGGTGGCCTCCACTACTGCCTGCTGGTCAGCACCCCTGACCCTGGACCCGGAAGCCACCGTCTGCTCCTCAGAGGGGGGTCTGGTTCCGGCCTGTCGAGGACACTACACCAAGGTGTGAACGTGAGCAGCCTATTCCAAAGAGTCAGACTGCCTGTCCGACTCAGAGTCTGATTCCCCCTTCGAAGAGGTGAAGATCGAAGTCCTGTGCCAAACAGTGCGTGGACGCATGCTACCATCACGACTGAAAAGGGCACCAGATCTAGAGACTGCACCAAAGTCGGTGCAGATGTCCCCAACTGCACCGCGAAAGGTGCAGGAAGAGGACATGGCTCCAACAATGGCAGCAGCCTTGGGGCCGAAGCCTTTCACAGCACCGAGGACAGAGACGGTGCTGACGACGGCCCAGACAACGCTAAGATCCGAAACCCCCATGGTGCCATGTCCTTGCTTGAAGCCGCGAGCGGCTCCAGAGCTCGACACGGCAATGTTGTTGCTCAACCACGGCGCCGCAGATGGTGCTACAGTGACAGATAGTCGAGGACAGCTCCGTAGAGCCTCCCACAGTGCCACGAACACCATCGGCGCCACAAGCGGAGCCAACAGCGCTGACGATGATGGCATCGAGGAAGGTGCTGACCCAGGCCTTCCGAGCCAAGGGCACGACACCGGGAGAGCCTTCACCCCCTAAGGGGCAACTGTCAAGGTGGTGACTCCTGCCCGTCCCCCCGGGGGACAGACTGGGCCTCCTGCACCGTGGAAGGGGCTTTTGACACGGCTAAGAGAAGCAGAAGCCCCCTCCTCCTCAGTCCATATAGAACTGGGAGGGGACCCAGAGGAAAGGCTGAGGGAACGTGGCATGGCCAGACAAATGCGCACCTGTCCCCGAAAGTCGGCAGAGCTTGTCCAACTTTCCACGCGCATTGTTCTATTACACTACGGTCCACGGAGAAGCAGGCGTTGCACGAATCCATGTCATGAAGCGGGCCAAGAGACACGAGGCAACGGTCATACTGGTCAGTGACTGAATACTTACGGGCATCCACGCATAGGGGGCCGTCCCGTCTTCACAGATTTCTTACCCCCCGACCTACATGAAACCTACAGAAAAAAAACAGACTCAACGTTGCAATAAAGAAAAAAGGAAGAATCTTACTTTAATTTCTCTGGTGATGTCGAGTGGGCGCAACATAACTGGCAGGTAAATGAATGGAGTCGACGGACTCTAATGGAGCCGAAGACTTCAGAAATTCTTTAAGGCCTCTCAACAGCAGAGCTTCCATGAGGTGATCTCGATGGCAGAAGACGAAGAACTGGCGGGAGGGCAAAGTCAACAGCACCTAACAGCCAACCCTCAAGCACCATGCAATGCGTCTGCCTTGAGGGCGGCGCCGATGGTTTAATATTACTACGTCAAAAATGCAACCTAACCTGTTCCTGCTGCACCTGCTCCTTCTGACCCTACTGGCATCCCACACTACCAATATATTTAAATGCCCACTGCAACCAACCTCCGATTGCCTGGTTGATAGCTCCTTGCACAGAAGTGGAATGGTTACCAGTAGTCTCAGCTGCAATAACACTCATCTCTTCTCCCAAATACTAGGATACACGAACATGCTACTGTGCCCACAGTCGACCTTACCATTAAACTATTTCTCCCTGTTCATGTTATCGGGAGTCAGGTCACTACAGACAACTAAGAATAAGTATAAGGGGAAAAAGTGCACAAAGCGGTCACTGCAGACATCTTAAGGAACTCCTGAAAAGACTAATACTGCTACTCCTGCTAATATTGGGCAATGTTCACCCCAACCCTGGACCACCCCTAGCTACTCCCAGGGAGCAACAAAGAACAGGAACCCTCTCACTAGCTAGTATCAACATCTTCGGCCTTACCAAAAAATTAGATGCCCTCACTGCCTGGACAGCACAACACAGCCCAGATGTACTATCTGTAGTTGAGACTTGGTTGTCTCCAATTATCTCTGACGCAGCTATGGCAATACCTGGGTATACTATCTTTCGTCAGGATCAACTATCCAAGAAAAGGGGGCAGCTGTGCCATTTATCTTAAAGATTCCATGACTGGGCATGTCCTGACCCTACCCATTAATGGAGATGAGCTTCAGGTCCTTGCTATTAAAGTCACTCTTGGGGCCCATAACAAAACTCTGACAATAGCCTCTGTATATATTCCACCCAAACTTACAACAAGCCTTAACCCATTCCTTACCTGCATCAGTAGTCTAAAGCTTAACTCTTAAGTTATATTGCTAGGGGATTTTAATGTCAACTGGCTTGCCCCCAGTGGAAGTAACTACTAGGATGCCTTGGCAGCTGCACATTGTACACAGCTAGTTACCTAACCCACTAGAATCAACTATAGAACAGGGACCAGTACCTTACTGGACTGGGTCTTCTCAAATTGCCCTGACCATATTAGCCACACTACAGTTCTCCCTGATGCCATTAGTGACCATTCCCCAGTCCAGTGTATATGGTCAAATAAATTCAATAAACCCCTCGCGAAAACTATCAACAGTCTGATGCTAATCACGGGACACCTTGCACCACTTAAGGCACTCCTGCGACAAGACTGGTCCCCGACTGATACCGCTCTGGATGATGATGCTGCACTTCAATACTTCATCTCAAAATTCAATGCAGCATGTGATATCCATGACCCTTTTAAGAAATGCAAAATTAAAGGCCTTGACAACCCATGGATCACAGGCAAACTCCTAGACCAACTAAAAGCTTGGGACCAGCTATGGGTTTGTGCTACATCCTCTGGCGACCAACAGACTTTCAGGCATACAGGGCCGCCAGGAATGCCTGTATCAGAGCTATGTGCACTGAAAAAGCCAACTACTACAGGAGCACCCTATCAAACTCATGGTCAGATGGAAGGAACTTCTGGCAAAGTCTCTCTGAAGTGATAGGGAAAAAGTCCAAAGCAACTCCTAATATGCTAAAGGTTCATGGCAGCAACACCCTGGACCCCACCACAATTGCCAATACTTTCAATCTGGCATTCACTGACCTCAGCCATGTGCTTCCCTCCAACTTCTTTGACACCATCCAAACAACGGCCTCCCAATATAAACAGGCTCAGGATACAAATCATCCACATTTCTATTTCAATGCAGTTACTGAAAGGGATGACAAAAAATACCTCCTCTTGGAAAATCCAGATCAAATGGGGACACACTTGACTTGAAGCTCATCCCTGACGATGTCCTGCAGCCTCTTACCGAGATTATTAACCGGTCCTTCATGCTCTCCCAGTTCCCACTCAAGTGGAAGTCCGCCCTGGTGACCCCAATACACAAGTTCGGGGATAAGACATTACACTGTAATTACAGGCCCATCTCCATCCTACCCCCTTTATCCAAAGCTCTTGAAAAAATTATTGCGGACCAACTGGTGGAGTACTTGGAGAAATACAACTTGCAATGCCCACAGCAACACGGTTTCCGCAAAGGACATAGCACCACCTCTGCCCTCCTTGAATTTACAGGGCACATTCATCTAGCACTAGACCAAGGACAACTTGATGGTGCCACCTTTATAGACCTCTCGAAGGCCTTTGATACAGTCAACCATCCATTACTACTGGAACAACTTGGCAACTTAGGGCTTTCTCAAGACACTTTACAATGGTTCAACAGTTATCTCTCCAACCAGCCATACAATGGTTCAACAGTTATCTCTCCAACCAGCCACAAGTTAAGATTGGTGACTCCCTCTCCTCCAAACTACCTGTCCGGGCTGGTGTTCCCCAAGGGTCAATATTGGGACCCCTTCTTTTCAGCATCTTCCTGAATGATCTCCCTTCTGCCTGTGATGGAAACATTATTCTGTATGCTGATGACGCAGTGATTTTAAGAATTCTGACCCCTCCCTCTTGGAGAAACAACTTCAGGAAAGCATCAAGCAAGTTGATGCCTAGCTCGTCTCACAGAAACTAGTGCTAAATTACAAGAAAACAAAGACAATGCTGTTAGATGGCACACATAACAAACAAACACCAACAGTTGGCAATCAAAAACAGCTCGGGTGTGACCCTGGACCAGACAGACTTTCAAATACCTTGGTATAACCCTGGACCCTACTCTGTCCTTCTCCAGCCATATCGATTCAGTTGTGAAATCTGTAAATATCCGTATAGACCTTCTCTATAAACATAGGCACTGCCTGACACCAGACGCCCATAATCTAGCAATACATAGCTCTACTGTTTCCATCATTGATTATGGACTTGTTATCTACGGAGCAGCCACAGCTGGAGCAGTACAGAGAATTGTATCAGTTAAAGCAAAAGGAAGCTGGGAAGGCAGTCAGAACAGCAAAGGCCCGAACTGAGGTTCCGTACATCAGGGAGCGAAGGAAGACTAAGGGAGGGATAGTGAGGCTTAAAGGGGAGGGGAGTAGAGGTGGGCAGAGGGTGTCTGTGAAAAGGCAGAAATACTAAAATATTTTTGCTCAGTATTTACAAAATGAAGAAGGGGAGGTACCTAAAACAAACAATAGAAACACTCTGGATACAGAAGTTGATACCAGCCCATTTACAGAAGAAAGGGTTCTGAGAGAACTCTTAAAACTGAAGGTGGACAAAACAATGGGGCCTGATGGGATTCATCCCAGAATTCTAAAAGAACTAAGGGTAGAACTAGTGACACCACTGACTACCCTCTTTAACAAATCATGTGAGGATGGGGTGGTACCTGAGGACTGGAGAAGGGCAGATGCGATTCCCCTTCACAAAAGTGGGAGCAGGGCAGAAGCAGGAAACTATAGACCTGTTAGTTTAACCTCAGTGATAGGGAAAATGATGGAATCACTTCTGAAGGAAAGAACTGTAGAGTACCTAGAGGCCAGCGAGGCACAGGACCCAAGGCAGCATGGATTCCAGCCGGGACGGTCATGCCAGGCGAATCTAATAGATTTTTTTGACTGGGTGACCAAAGTAGTAGATCAAGGAGGGCTGTGGACATGGCCTACCTAGACTTTAGCAAGGCATTTGACACAGTCCACACAAAAGATTAATACACAAGTTAGCCAGCCTGGGAGTGGGTCCCAAGACGATAGCCTGGGTAAAGAACTGGCTGGAGAATAGGACACAGAGGGTAATAGTAAATGGAGTCCACTCTGAAGAAAGGGGGGTTACTAGTGGGGTGCCACAGGGTTCAGTATTAGGACCGGTCCTCTTTAATGTCTTTATAAGCGACATTGCAGAGGGACTGGAAGGAAAAGTATGTCTCTTTGCAGCTGGCACAAAGATCTGCAACACAGTTGATGCACAAGGTGGGGTGGAAAGGATGAGAAGGGACTTGGCAAGGTTAGAGGAATGGTCAAATGTATGGCAGCTTAGAATTAATGCTAAGAAGTGCAAGGTAATGCACCTGGGAAACAAAAACCCAGGGGAAGAGTACACAATGGGGGGTGAGATTACTAACAACAAAAATGGAAAGGGACCCGGGGGTAGTCATATCAGATGACTTAAAGGTGGGCAAGCAATGTAAGAGGGCAGTAAGGAGGGCTGGGGGATACTCGGATGCATAGGGAGAGGCATCACCAGTAGAAAACAGGAAGTTGTTATCCCTCTGTACAGACAACTGGTGAGACCCCATCTGGAGTACTGTGTGCAGTTCTGGAGACCCAATCTCCACAAGGACATAGACAAGATGGAAGCTGTCCAGAGGAGGGCAACTAAAATGGTGCAGGGTCTGCACTGGAAGACATATGAAGAGAGACTAAAGGAGCTTAATATGTATAGCCTCGAGGAAAGGAGGGAGAGGGGGGACATGATAGAAACTTTCAAGTACCTCAAGGGAATCAACAAAGTCCAAGAGGGTAGCATCTTTCAAAAAAAAAAAAAGAGGTGTGCAAGAACAAGGGGGCACAATTTGAAGATAGAGGTGGGGGTGGCTCAGAGGTAATGTAAGGAAGTATTTTTTCACAGAGAGGGTTGTTGATGCATGGAACGGCCTTCCGGAGGAGGTTGTGGAGTCAAAAACAGTGGTTGAATTCAAGCATGCATGGGACAGCCACAAGGCAATTCTCGGGGGTGGGGGTAGAAAGAAGTAGGCTGCTGGTTAACTAGGATCTGTAGCTAATCCATTAGGTAGGGAAATGGGCAGACTGGGTGGGATGTCAAATTCTATGTTTCTAGCTACAGCACTACAGCAAATTCTTACAGTGCTGAATAGGGCCTGCAGACTGCTTACTGGTGCTGCCCACCGCACGCATACCTGTGACCTCTACGAACAGTCAAACTGGCTACAACTTCAGGGAAGGAATACTTTCCAAACCTGCCTACTAGCAAAAAAGTCATTGATGGGACTCGTGTCCCTTGGGGGTCAGTCTCTCTTAAGCCCAGCCAACCACCTCCGTTACACAAGAAGCTCTGACAACTATTCTCTGGCTGTTCCCTGCTGTCGCACCGCCCAAGGTCAGCGGTCTTTTGCAGGTAGAGCCTCTAAGATGTTTAACTCCCTGAGCACCGAACTCACCAACTTAGGCAACCTCTGCTCGTTCAAACGCTTGTCTCCAGAGCCACCTGTGACTGTTTCTCCTAACCTCCCAGGTAGTCACTTCTGTTCTTCGCACCTCACTATCATCACTACCTCTGCCTGCCACCCCCCCCCCCATATCTACCCCTGCCTCTCTCCCTAGCCCAGGTCCACCACTTTCCTCTCTTACCCTCCTTCAGCTCCCTTCCTCTCTCCCTTTTCTAATCTGCTCATCCCACCCAATGTTGCACTTGTTCCCCAATCCTTGCCTCCCACCCACATCTCCTACCTCCTTCCCAGTTACTCCTCTACACCCACTCTTCTACTTTCCTACGCTACCTGGCACAACTGGCAGCAACTTAGTTTTTTCCACTCTACCTTTCCTTTTGACAATGCCCTTCTGGCAGCTTTAATCCATGTAAATATTATTTGTTGCGACTCATCATTCTTAAATGTATGCCTGATTATGTTCTGTTATTTATATCACCTGTAGCTTTAGACCATGTATACCCTCTTTTTGTGTTCAAAGTGCTTGCCTGCTAATCTCACACAAACTGTACTTCTATTCTTTGTATACTGATGTGGAACCGTTGTAAAAGAGCCATTGGCTCAAAGGTATTTATCTGAAATCCTAATAAAATAGATAAATAAATAGATGGTGCCCATCCAAAAAACCATAAAAGCGCTCCCTCGGGGTCAAGACCTCCGGCAAGTACCCCCAAAGGTGAATGGTGAAGACTGACACATAAGATCTACTGTTACAGGTGAGTAACCTGTTTTTCTAGGATCGTGGATATGTTGTTTATCCACATTCTTTGACAGACTCCTGGCAGTTCTCCGGGAGGAGGGAGGCAAGGCACCCCCACAAACTACTTGCATGGGAAATAGACACTGGAGAACTGAGGCCCCAAAACCAGCATCCTGGTGTGACTTGAGGTCAATGTGGTAATGGGTAATGAAGGTGTTTGCCGACTTCCAGGTAGCAGCCTGACAGATTTCCTGGAAGCAGCCACCAATGCAGCGGTATGGCAGTTAGAATGAGCTCTTATCCCTCTGGGAGGCTCCATGCCCGCCAACTCATAGCACAGACCTATGCAAGATGTAATCCACCTTGCAATAGTCCGTTTTGCTGCAGGTCTGCCACAAGTGGCTTCAGCGTAGGTGACAAATAGCTGGCAAACCGCTCCCCAAATTTCCACCATCCTCTCCTTTTAACAGAAAAGGGCTAGTCTCAGGTCCAGGGTACAGAGCCTGTATTTGGCCTCAGAGGTGTAATTAGGGTAGTATACTGGTAGAGTCAACACCTGGTTAAGGTGAAACTTTGACACCACCTTCGGAAGGAATTTCAGGCGGGGGCACAAGACAACCTTGTTCCTGTGGAAGACCAGATAAGGAGTCCACCGAAAGCGCCTGGAGCTCCTCTGTCCTTCGGGCAGACGTGATAGCCACCAGGAAGGCAGTCTTCCACAAGTGTGACAATGCGCACTTGTGCACTGGTTCGAATGGCTTGCCCAGGAGCTTTGCCAGTACCAGCAGTAAATTCCACGGAGGTGGAGGTTCACGCACCGGAGGGGATATGTGATCCAGGCTTTTGAAAAAGTGCCCGACCACTGTCTCCTGTGCCGTCGGCCCGTGCTCGGTAAGCAGAGATGGCTGCCAGGTGCACCCTAAGGGTCGATGACCGAAGACACCCTTTGGACAGAGACCAAAGGTAGTCGAGAATGTTAGCCACTGGACAAGACAGAGTCTCCAGGCCCTTGCCCTGACACCAAATGGAAAATCTTTTCCATTTGAAGGCATAACATTTCCTGGTCGATTCCTTTCTGGATGCCTCCACCACAGTGAGGACATCCTCTGAAAGACCCAAAGTCTGAAACTCTAGCCATTCAGGAACCAGGTTGTGAGGTGCAGCGACTGAAGGTCTGGATGGTATACCTTCTCCTGACAGAGAGAAAGAGAGAGATCAGGTTCAGGCATGCTGGAAGCCGCTCCAGGGGCCTGCAGCTGAAGAGATCTGGATACCAGAACTGGCACGGACAGTCTTGGGGCTACCAGAATCACCTTTGTCTTGTGCCTCTTCACCTTGAGGAGCGCCTTGTAGATCAAGGGGAATGGAGGGAAGGCGTAGAAGAGGCCTGGGGTCCACGGCCTAGAGAAGGCATCCCCCCCTGCAGTGAGCCCTGCTGAGGGGGGTGGGCATGAAACAGCTTCAGCTTGATGTTGTCGCTGGAGGCAAACAGGTCCACGATCGGTTTACCCCAGTGGGAGAACAGGCTGTAAGCTACACCTCTGGATGGAGAGACCACTCGTGGGATATCTCGCCTAAGCTGCTGAGAGCATCCATCAGATGGTTTGAGGCTCCTGCCACATGAATGGCTAGGAGATCCGCCTCCAGATGGCTGACAAGGGTCCTGATGCAGAGTGTCTCCCTGCAAAGCAGACGGGAGTACGTGCCGCACTGTTTGCTGAGGTAGTACATGGTCGTGGTATTGTCCACCTGGACTTGAACCATTTGACGCCGGAGCTGAGGCGCGAAAGCTGACAGTGCCAGTCTGACTGCTCTGAGCTCCAACAGGTTGATGTGTTATCGGGACTCCTCTGGGGTCCAGAACCTGTGGGCCCTTTTGTCCCCCATGTGGTATACCGAGCCCATGAGAGAGGCACTGGTCGTGAGGATGGCAGTCTGCTCGGGGCAGACAAATGGGATCCCTTCCTGCAACCAGTGTGGGGCGATCCACCATTGAACAGCGTCCCACATCTGGGTTACGGTGATCAGCTGGTCGAAATGACCATGGCGTTGAGTCCACTGGGCGACCAGCTCCCATTGGAGGGGGCACATGTGCCTCTGGGCCCAACGGACCATGGAGGTGCACGCCGTAATGTAACCCAGAAGGCGTAGAAAGTCCCGGGCAGGGCGCAAATGCCCAACCAGAAATGACTGGGCAAAGGAGGAGAGAACTTCCACCCTGTCTGCAGGAAGCCGAGCTCTGGCTTGACGAAAAAGTTGAGCTCTGCCTCGATGAAGCACATCATCTGAGAAGGCACGAGTTCAGTCTTGGCCTCGCTAGTCAGGAGGCCGAGCTGAGAGCAGGTCTGGAGGGCCAGGTCCCAGGACCTCTCCACCTCCTGCTGGGTGGGACCTGCTAAGAGCCAATCATTGAGGTAGGGGTAAATTCTGACCCCGAGATAGACTGCCACCACTGCGATGCATTTGGTGAAGACCCATGGGGCTGATGACAGGCCGAATGGCATGGGTCGGAACTCGTATAGGGTCCCTATGGCTCTGAAGCGGAGGAACCGCCAATGAGATGGATGGATTGGGATGTGACAGACCGTGTCCTGTAGATCCAGTGAACAGAACCACATGTTTCTCTTCAAGGATGGTATGATCTGGAACAGAGTGACCATCCAAAAGGTGCGTGACCCGAGATGCTGATTTAGGTCGTGCATATCTAGAATGGGGTGTCAGCCCCCATCCGCTTGGGCACCATGAAGTACCTGGAGACAAAGCCTGGGTCTGCTGGAGAATCTGCCACTGGAGCTACTGCCTCCTTGAGGACGAGCTGAGCGATGTCATCTCGGAAAGCCGACCGAGTATGGACAGATACTCTTTCCTCCCGTGGGGCGCGGGCTCGGCTTGGAGGGTACTGCTCAAAATTCCAGAGGCAGTCCCTGACCGACCACCTCCAAAACCCACCTGTCCGTGGTGATAGCAGACCAGTGGAAAGGAAGTGGCGGAGGCGGCCCCCCTCACAGGAGGACCCAGAGCTGGTGTGACAGGAGAGGGGGTGGCAGCCCCCTGCCCCGTCACTGAGCAGGCTTGGAGGAGGATCCAGGACCTGAACCTCGGCCTTCTTTACGGACCTGGGAGGGCCAGAGCTTGGGTCGGGGGGTGCCAAGCATGAGCCTGCTGCTGTTGCCCTGCTTGAAAAAGAGGGCTGCTGGGCTGCAGGTAAAGAGTTCCAAAAAGGCTTCTTCTGCTGCTTCTTACCTGAAGAACCTTTAGCAGAAAAATAGCGTTCAAGGTGGCACTGGACTGTTCAATACGCTGAAGGTGACCAGCCACACCTGGGCCGAAAAGGTTGGTGCCCAAAAAAAGGCACATCAGCTAGTTTGTGCCAAGTATCTGTCGGGAAAGAGAAGAGTCTCAGCTAAGCCCTGCGATGAGAGGGCACAAGAATCCCCAATGTCCAGGGCTGTCTGAAGCTGTTTGGTAACAGCCTAGCACTGATCTCGGACTTGCTTGACAATGGTCTGCGTGTCCACGGGGAGGTGTTACCTACATACTAAAATGCCAGCAGAATAGGCCTAATGGTCTTTCGAGTCTGGGGGCTGACCTTGCTGCCCCCCTCGCCTTCTCTGGCTTCTCCCTTCCCAGTTCTGGATATTCTTGCTGCACTGGATTTTGCTTCCAGAACCCTTCCCCTGTACCTGTCCCAGCCCCTCTTGAACCCCTCCACCGTCTCTGCCTCCACCAGCCCCCTAGGCAGTGCATTCCATGGCTCCACCACCCTCTCAGTGAAGTAGCACCTCCTCCTTTCTCCCCTGAATCTTCCCCCCTCCAGCTTCCACCCATGCCCTCTAGTGGCCCCCTCCTCCTTCCTTTGGAGCACCCTGACAGTTCCTCCCCTATTTACCCTCTTCATGTACTTGAAGACCTCTATCATGTCCCCCCGGTCCCTTCTCTCTTCCAATGTGTACATATTTAGCTCTTCGAGCCTCTCCTCATAGGTCCTGTCCCCTAAGCCCCAAATCATTTTGGCTGCCCTCCTCTGGACCCTCTCCAGGAGGTTAATGTCCCTCAAAGTGTGGCCTCCAAAACTGCATGCAGTACTCAAGGTGTGGCCTCACCAAGCAGTTATACAGAGGGAGCATCACTTCCCTCCTTCTGGAGGTGATCCCCCTAGCGATGCATCCCAGCATCCTGCTGGCCTTGGCTGCTGCCCTCCTACAAGTCTACGAGTTGTTCATTTTGACATCCACCATCACCCCCAGGTCCCTCTCAGCCAGAGACTTGTAGCATTTCCCCACCCCAAGGTGTACACTTGGCCCGGGTTTCTGGCCCCCAGGTGGAGTACCTTGCATTTCCCTGCATTGAACCTCAGCTTCCACTTTCTAGACCATCTTTCCAGAGCCTCCAGGTCCCCCTGTAGGGCCACCCTCCCCTCCTCCCCATCCACCACCACCCCCAGTTTTGAGTCATCTGCAAAGAGACTCATCTCGCTCCTGATTCCTGTCCTTATGTCAGAGACGTAGGTGTTGAACAGGAGTGGCCCAAGGACTGATCCCTGTGGGACCCCACTAATGACCCTCTTTGGGGATGAGACTATCCCGCCAACTACGACCCTCTGGGTCCGGTCCTGGAGCCAATTGCCTATCCATCTGATCATCTGGTTCCCCACCCCCATTTCTTCCAGCTTATCCAACAGGCCCACGTGAGGAACAGAGTCAAATGCCTTTCTGAAGTCTAGAAAGAGGACATCCACTGGTCTACCAAGGTCCAAGGCACTTGTCACCCAGTCATAGTACTCCACAAGGTTTGTCTGACACGATTTCCCCGTGTTGAAGGACTTCATCCAAGGATCCCAAGAGGGCATGGGAGAAGTGTGCCATGACAATGGCCGAACTTGCCTGATGGAGGCCTAAAGATGAGGCCGCATAGACCTTACAAGCCGAATGATCCAAGTTTTTGGATTCCTTCTCGGGAGGTCGGTCAGTGTTGGTAGAAAGTACAGTTACGTAAGAACTTACCGTAACAGTAGATCTTCGTGAACGGCTCTTGCAGCAGGTTACACCATTAGGACTGAAGCCAGCAGGCGCCAGGACCCCATGGAAATTTTCTAGCTAACAGTATTCAGCGGGGACCGCCTCTGACGTCGGTCCTGCCCCCGTCGGGCGTAGTACACAAGGAGGCGGTCCCCTCATAATCCTCAGTTCTCCCGCCAGAGACTTCCGGCCGCTGGATGACATCAGAAGGGGAGACAGAGGATCCGCCGTCAGGTGGCAAAACAAGGCATCAGTAAATGTCCCATCCTAGGAGATGGATGCGAGGGAAAGTACCTGCTGCAAGAGCTGTTCTCGAAAATCTACTGTTACAGTAAGTTCTTACGTAACTGTACTATCTTACTTCGAGAAACAGCTCTTGCAGCAGCTAACACCATTAGACTGATTTCCAAGCAGTAATGGCAATCATGCACCATCCGGAGGAGGAAAAGTAGAAATCCTCGAGATACCTCCAGACTATGACAGAAGTCCTTGACAGACTGCTAGATCGAACCCTGCTCTTCGCTTCGATGCAATGTCCAGGCTGAGCTCCATGCAAACCTTTATCAGGTATTACAAAGTAACTGCAGCGCAAATAGCTGAGGTGGATACGTTCTTTAAAGGCGCAAAAAAGGTAGCCACCCCTCTGGTGGAATGACCCTTAACCGCACCCGTTAAGGATTTGTTGCGCTTCTGGTAACAGAACGTAATGCACTGGATAAGCCACCTAGACAGCGACTGCTTCAAGACAGGAGCTCCCTTCATCCTATGGGCAAAGGAGACGAAAAGTTGGTCCAACTTTTGGTGTTTAGTTCTGGTCAGGTAGTATCTGAGGCACCTATGCACATCAAGGGTGTGCAGAAGAGCCTCTCCTCGATTACAGTATTCGGAAAATACACTGGTAGATCGATGTCCTGATTAAGGGTGAGAGCTGAGACCACCTTAGGCAGAAATTCAGGATTAGTCCTTAGGGATACCCTGTCCTGGTGGAAAACCAAATAAGGCTCTTTGCACATAAGTGCGTGCATTTCAGAAATCCTTCTGCCAGAAGTAACTGCAACTAAAAACAATGTTTTCCAAGACAGAAAACGTAGCTCGCAATCCGCGACTGGTTCAAAAGGTGGCAGCGTGAGCTGCTCCAGGACGAACGGTAAATCCCATGGAGGGACTGGATCCTTAATCGGGGGCCTAAGGAGGAGGACACCCCTCAAAAAGGCACATGTGTCCAGCTGGGCTACAGTGCATTGGCCTACAGGGGCATGGTAGGCTGAAATGGCACAAAGTAGCACTTTAATCGAGGAGTAAGCCAGACCGGAGTGGAAAAGGGATAGTAGGTAGTCCAGTACCAGCTTCTCTGGACAGCCCAAAAGGCAAAAAACCACATGCTTGAGCTCATAAGCAGAACCTGCGCCACTTCATGGCGTAGGTCGTGTGGGTAGCCAGTTTCCTAGCGGCAGTAAGCACATCTGCCACTTCTTGCGAGACCCCGTATCGCATCATGGCTATGTCTCTAGGAGACAAGCATGCAGGTTCAAGGAACATAGAGCCGGATGGACTAAGGAACCCGCCTCCTGAGACAGTAAATGGGAGCTGATTGGCAAAGGCACTGGAGGTTCCCAGGATAGCCGATGCAAGAGAGGGAACCATAGCTGTCTGGGTCAGAAGGGTACAATCAGAATGAGCGTTGCTTGCTCACTGCGGAGTTTGAAAAGAACTCTGGATTAACGGGAAAGGAGGAAAGGCATAAAGGAATCTGCCCGCCCAGGAGGGACAACGCGTCTTGCCAGAGAAAACGCCAGGCCCTGAATCTAGCCAGCAAAAATTGGGCAGTTTTGCGTTGTATGGGGATGCGAAGAGGTCCATCTCTGGAGTACCCCATCTGAGAAACAGATCTTCTGCCACCTCCTGAAGTAGTTCCCATTCGTGGACTCTGGCCTGAGTGCGGCTCAGGCTGTCTGTGATGATGTGGTCCCCTCCTGGAACTGCAATAAGGTTTGCGCCGTATTTCAAGACCCAATCCCACACTCAAATGGCCTCCCTGCAAAGCGGGTAGGAGCGGGTGCCTCCTTGTTTGTTGAGGTAATACATCACCGTGGAATTGTCCGTTTGTAACAGAAGTGTACCCGGTGGAATCTCCGACTGGAAGGCCTGCAGGGCATAAAGAACTGCCCTCATTTCCAGGTTATTTATGTGGAGATGAGACTCCTGGGCTGTCCACAGGCCCCGAGACCGAACACCATTGAGGTGTGCTCCCCATCCGAGCCCTGAGGCGGCTGCGCAGAGTGTCACACTCGGGGACGGCACTGTGATGGGAACTCCTGCCAAGAGGTTCCTTGAATGTAGCCACCATTGCCAATCTCTAATTACAGTCTTCGTGATTCGGATTAGATGCTGCAGATGGCCTTGCCTTTGGTCCCATTGTACCCGTAACATCCACTGGGTTACCCGCACGTGGAGACGGGCTAGCGGTACTGTTGCAATGGCCACAGCCATGTGTCCGAGCGGGTAAATGACCAGTCTGGCTGGGACGGTCTTCTTCGCCGACAATTCCCTGATGAAGGAAAGCTTTCCCTTGGACGGTGTCCAGAACTGCTCTGATGAATTGCAGCGTCTGGGATGGAACCAGGCGTGACTTCTCGTAACTGATGAGAATGCCCAAAGTCTCGAACAGAGACTGAGTGCAGTGAATGGCAGACATCAAGGCCTCCCGTGAGGGCGCCATGAGAAGCCAGTCGTCCAGGTAGGGGCACATGTAGTGGCCCTGTCTCCTCAGAGATGCGACTACGACTGCCATGCACTTTATGAAGACCAGAGGTGCCGATGACAGCCCGAAGGGAAGAGCTCGGAACTGATAATGGCGGCCCTGAAACTCGAAGCGCAGGAACCTCCTGGGCGCTTGAGCGATAGGAATATGCAGGTAGGCGTCCTGCATGTCCAGGGATGCAAGAAATGCGTCCTGCTTCAGCATGGGAATCAGGCCCGGGAGAGTCACCATGCGGAAGCACTTGTACGCGACTGAAAGATTGAGATCGCTGAGGTCCAGTATTGGACGGAGGTCCCCTGTTTTCTTTGGAACGAGGAAGAAGTGAGAATAGTACTCTAGTCCTCTCTGGTTCCCTGGTACATGCTCTATAGCTTCTTTTTCCAGAAGTGCGAGCACCTCCTGTTGTATGAGTAGGGCATGCTGACCCGAATAGCGGGAAAGCAGGGGAGGTCTTGTAGGTGGGTTGTCTCTATGTAATGGCCATTTTTGACCAACTGTAGAACCCACCTGTCGGTGGTGATCGATTGCCACCCTGAAAGGTGGCGTGCGATGCGACCCCAGCCTTTCTTTGCCCGTTGATCCTGAGGAGGGGCGGGGGCCGGGAAGGAGTCATGCTGTGGCGGCGTTTGTCCCTGCCGGCTGGGCCGACTGAGTAGCACTGGCCTCTGCCTGGGGACGACTTGGCCTGGGTCTTGCACAAGAAAGTGCCCCTCTGCTGCTGGCCGGAACGTTGCTGCTGCCTTTGTAGCCGGCTACGGAAACGGTTCTGGTTCTTGTGAAAAGAACTAGGCCTAGATCTGTACATAGCTTGTACAGATCGGACTGCCTTCCCTGCGTCTTAGAGCTTGGTCATAACCTTCTCGGAGGCTTCACAAACAGCACCTCGCCGTTATATGGGACGTCTAGAATGTTTTTCTGTACGTCCGGGGTAAAACCGGAGACACGGAGCCAAGAGGGTCTCCGGAGACAAACACCTGAGGCTGCAGCTCTGGCCGAAGAGTCTGCAGAGTCGTATGCGGCTCTAAGCACTTGGGTCCCCACATCTGACCCGGTGCGGAGGAGGTTCAGAAGCTCCGCTTTCTGGTCGCCATCGGGAAGCTTTTCAACCAGGTCCTGGCTCTGTTCCCACAGAGCGTTCTGGAACTGAACCATATGGGTAAGGTAGTTCAGTGACCTGATGGCAAAAGTAGCAGCCGCATACGTGCGCCTCCCCAGGGCATCCAATTGCTTGGATTCCTGGTCTGGTGACTGAGTGCTCATTTGCTGGGGTCTCCGAGATCGGTCATGTGAAGCAGTGATGGCCAGGGAATCTGCCAGAGGTTGGTTCCCCAAATACTGGTCCTCCCTAGGGGCCTTGTACAGGCAGTCAGCCTTCTCCGGTACCACGGGAGTGGAGTGTGGACGTTTCCACGCAGCCTTGGTGACGTCCACGAAGGTGTCCACCAAGGGTGGCACTATCACAGGCTTCGGGTCTTTTTGCCGAAGGTAGCGGGCAAGGTGTTGTCGTTCGGGGTCAAGCTCCTCAGCATCCCACCCCATGTTGTCCTGATGTGCCTCATGATCTCAGCGAAAGAGGGATCATCCAGTGGAGACCTGGGGAGGTCGTGTGGGTCAGGAGAGGGGATGCTGAGTAGAGAAGGTGATCTGGAGTACTCTGAAGTATCCGATCTTGAATCTTCCCCCAACGGAGTGTACCGGCGTCGTCTGGGTCGTGTGGGGCTGGGTGACCCATAGGGGGATCTGGAGGGAGGCCTTCTGTTGGTAGATCTGCCCCTAGGAGGTGGAGTTTGCTCCTTGGGGGATGGAGGTCGTCCTACTGGCCCCTTAGGTGGAGGAGCGGCGTAGGCAGTGAAGGAGTAGGAGGAGGAGGACGGGCGGGGACCACATCCTTCTTGATGGTGTCCCACCAAAAGGTAAAGAGCTCCTTTACCTCTGCAATGTTCATACCCGACGACGGGCCTGGCGCCGTGGTCGGGTCCCCAGGGGTCTCCCGTCCGGGGATGGTTTCCGTGGGAGCCCGGCATTCTTGGGGTCGCCCTCCTGGTCTTCCGGGCTGTGGGTGTCCTCCTCTGTAATCCCTATGACGGCGTCCGCCGCCGATGATGTGCGGCCTTCCGCCTCGGTAGCCGACGCCGGTCCCCTGGCCGACGTCTTCGGACCTGGTGAACGCCTGGCCGACGACGGGTGTCTAGCTGGTGTCGTCTGCTCCTGTGAGCGCTGAGCCGATTTAGAGTGCTTGGCTGCGTCGGGTCCGACGTCCGTTTGAGGGACGTCAGATCCTCAGTTTTTTTAGGCGCCAGATCAGGACCTCTGGGTGGTTGGGAGACCGACCCGGAGTTGGTGGCCCGGCGACGGGAGGATGAAGACTTGTGGCGCTCACCCGACTTTGAAGAGGCCTTGGAGGGTGTTGATGAAGCCGAGGGCCTCGAAGTCTTGAGAGGCTGGAGCGATGAACTGCTGGAAGACCTGACTTGACCCGGGGAGGTTGCGACCGAGTCCTGAAGGGAGAGCGGTCCGATCTTGAGCTGGAGCTGCGGAAGTCCGAGGCCCAGGTAGGGGACTTGGACCTCACCTTCTCCCGGTGCTTGTCCCGGTGTTTGTGGGATTTAGATGAAGATTCTCCCCAGGAGGAAGGTTCCTGGTCCATACTTTTAAGCTTTTCTTCCAGAAGAAATGCCTGAAGTGCCTTCTGATGGCGGATCCTGGTGTGGCTATTAAAACCCTGGCAAAAGGTGCAGGCCTTGGTGTCGTGGTCCAGGCCTAGGCAACGCACGCAGGACGAATGGGGATCCTTGAAGGGGATCTGTTTGCCGCAGGCACACTTTGAAAGGTGACCCTCAAGAGATGGAGTAGGAGAGGACATCAGTTGAGCAGAGCAAAAAAGTTCGAAATTATTCGGTAGTTCAGTAGTCGTCATACGCTAGAAAGGAGACAGAGGCTGATGCTGGCGAGTCAACAGTGGGAAAAGAACTGAGGATTACTGCTAGCTAGAAAATTCCCGTGGGGTCCTGGTGCCTGCCGGCTTCAGTCCTAATGGTGTAACCTGCTGCAAGAGCTGTTTCTCGAAGTAAGATCTTCCAGAATGCCTGAACACACAGGTGGTCACCAGGCTCTCGGCCGAAGGGTGCTCTGTGAACCCCGCAAGGGATCCCATGGGCACTGCATACTTGTGGGCCATGCGGGCAGATGGAGCTGGCTAAGAGGCAGGGTGCTGCCAAAGTTCTAGAGCCGGGCCAACTATGGCCTCGGCCACTGGAGAGGCCTCCGTCAGGGTATCCCCCCTCTCGAGAATGTCCATGTGAGGGTACTCTGCCTTTTTTTGGATAGGTTCCAGGGGCATCCCAGTAGACTCTGAGATGAGGCGACAAATGCCCTGAAAAGACGAAGGACCACCTTCCATCCCGTTCGTCATCCCTGGGATAAGAATGTAGGCCGGTCTCATCCGAATCCGAGGAATCAGGATACAATGGTCGACTGCCCAGGTCACCTTCGACCCACCGAGTGCGGTCCGGGGTGACAGTGACCGAAAGACATAGAGGAAGCCCGGTGTCTGGCCCATCTCCGTTAGAAGGAGCCCCTCCCACAGGCTGCTTGGGCGGCAGTTCCACCACAATCAGTGGAGAGACCGGTATACGCCAAACTGGAGGTTTCGCTGGCTCCTCGGGCGGAGGAACTGACTTAATCAGCTCTGAGGGAGTCTGCTTTGGCCTGGGAAGCAAAAGCCAAGTAATGGCCGAGGTAGAAGCCGGGGTCAGCTTGCGCCTGGACAAAATCAGCAGTTGCCACATGAGGTCCTCGTAGTGCTGGAGATACCACCGGAGCCTCTCCTCATCCAAGGAAGATGTGGAGACCGATGGCGTCGCCTCTTTTTAGAGAGCTTGTTGCTCTTCCTCGGCCTGTTGGACGAGGGGGCCCTAGACCGTGATCGAGATCGGATGGGCCAATTTGGTTGCTCAGGAGACAATGGCGGAACTGGTGATTTCCCGGGGTCGGGGACCACTTCCTCGATGGGATTCCCAGTTGGCTGGGTCGCCTCGTCGGGGAAAGACAGGATCGGAGTCCAATTGAGAGAATCGTCGACCGGAGTAGAAGACAATGGGTCAATCGTTTCGATGACTATTTTGACCTCATCGATGGACACTTTGGTCGACTGGCCAGATGGCAAAGCCGAGAAGCTAGTGGCCGAAGAGGCAATTTCGACCGAAGTCGAGACTGCCAGTTCTTGGGACTGAGATCTCTCCCGATCCCAAGAATGTCTTTGCCGAGACAAAGTTGATCCCGGGACCTTTTCCCGCTTACTGGACCGAGAGGAGTGCGTGACCGCAGGACCCTCTCCCTTAGTCGGGAGCGACCGACAACTCTCTGAAACAACCTGAGAAGGTGGAGCCCAGGTTGAGTGGAACGAAGATGCTCGGAGAGGAAGATTCCGTGGCCCAAGCAGCTTCCTCCTCGAAGGCTTGCATACGTTCCAATTGCTCGGCAGATCCCGCGGCTGTGGAAACCGCCCACAGAGCCTCCTTTGATTTCACCGGAGAGTTCTGTTTTTCCGGCCTCCCCAACTTCAGGCATGTGAGACCGCCGTCGAGGATGTTAGGGTGAAAGGCAAGACAAAAATCGCACTTCGAGGTGTCATGGCCGACACCCAAGCAATACACGCACGCTGTGTGGGGATCGGTATGCGACATTTTCTGGCCGCATGAACACCGGTGAAATCCAGGGGAATACTGGTCTTCCATAACTGAAGGAGTCGTCGTCGTGATTGCTAATGCGAACTGGACAAAGTTTTGGAATAACTAAAGGTTTTGAAGCCAGGGCCTACAAAATGCGGCAGCATGAAGAAGGCAACCTGAATCTTCCAGTGGGAAGGAATATCTGGCATCATGGGGCGGAGCACAGTGTTATACCACCCGGGTGGGTGGGTGGAGCCAGCTTGAAGACTTGCGGTGACCCGGAAAGGCACATGCCAATAAGTGTGGATGAACAACATATCCATGATCCTAGAACAATTATTATAGATGAAGTGCTGTAATAACACCTTAAACACACAATAAAAACAGTATTTCCTAATTAACCTGTTGGATTAAATACAGTCAAAGAAGAACCTAGATCTTCGGTGACATTTCCTGTCAGGAGCCCAAAATATATGGTTGCCACCAGCCTTTAACTACAGGGTAATTTACATATGAATAACTCTGGACTGCAAAGATTCACAGATCAACACAATAGCTCAATCAAATTAGCTTTTTATGGGCTTTCAGACATTAACAAATCCTGTTGATGACAGTTCTCCTTTAAGGGAGTTCCTTACAGCATAAATGGGGAATTAGTAGGAGTCCTGGTCGATTAGATCCCTGGAACAGTGAGGCCAGGCAGTAGCCGTATTATGTCTGAGAAAGACATGAGAACTGCTTGAGCATCAGTGCCCCTTTCGTCAACAGGCGTAACTGGAGGAGTCGACAGGGGAGGCACAGTCCCCGATGTCAACGTACTGGCCGTAATAAGCCCAGCAGTGCCTAGGCCAAGCCCTGACCTTGGTGTCGTGGGGGCAGTCTACACCACAGCCGTAAAATACTGTCTAAGTGGAGGTGATGTACCTGTATTGTGCAGGGGCAACCTGGAGCATGCCGGGGAAGCCTGCTCTTTGTCCTGGTGCTTGTGACTTCCAGGTGTTTTCTTCCAGGATTTCGATAACTGTGATTCAGTCAGTGGAGCCAGTGACGCAGATTTCTGCTGAAGCTCCTTCATTCTTTCTACAGTATTTTGAATCAAGAACGTCTCCAAAGCCCCTTTTCAGTATCACCTGATTGCAGAGTTACTGTCGACAACGCACGGTCTGTAGGAGACATGGAATTGCCTAAGCAAAACCCCAACCTTGGTGTCTGGCTGGTGATGGTGGTGGTGCTGTAGTCACCAACAGTGAATTAGAATAGTTACCCTGAGGCTGAAATGGCATCTAGGATCTTCCAGGAGAAGTCTTTCCTTTTTCCTTATGCTTGTGTTTGTGGGTCAACAAGGATGGGACTTTATTGTGGTCCTTAGAAGTTGACGACAGGGAACTAGTCGATGGAGCGGGTGACAGACTTCTGACTTTGGTCTGCTTTTTTGGCAGTGGCCGCTAAAGTCCGAGAATAAACTTTTCTAATGCCTTTCTCTGAAGTTACCTAGTAACTTGATTAAAGCCCTGGCAAATCTCATAGGCCTGAACCTTGTGAGGGGTGCCCAAACAGCAAACGCACACCTTCTGGGTGTCGTTCTGAAAAATCTTCTCTGCATTCGCAGTACCAGAAGAGTGTCTGAGGCTTTGGTGATGAGATGGCTGAAAAAAACTGGAAATATAAATGATTACGTGGTCGATGTTCATTTATGCTGATGATCTAGCGAGGCCAACGACTGTAGGAAATGAACTGAAGGACAGGGCCACCCACACATATATACATGCTGACACGCGACGCTGTCGGCAGCCCTAGCTAGCAAAAGTTTCTGTGTGGTCCCAGTACATGACGGCTGTAGTTCCAAAGGTGTGGCCTAAGGGAAGAGATATCCTTAAAGAAGATTGCTGACATCAGTTGGACATCTTTAAGTTAAGGGACTTCCCACCACCCAGGTAGTATACAGACAAGTTTCTCAGCGGTAACTGTAGTTCTAGGAGTGGTACATGGTGTACATCCATACTTCTGGCAGAATTCCTTTCCCCTTTAAGACTTATAGAAAGCTCTTTAAACTGGCTCCTCCCACCCACCTGGGTGGTATCCTCTTTGGCACCGCCCTGTGATGTCAGATCTTACCCACTGGAAGCAAGACCAGTGTGCCACTTGCCTGGGGAGGTCAGGTGTGTTGTGTGGATGTACACCATATACCACTGCCAGAACTGGAAATTATGTACTCACTGCAATTCTTTATCTTCTTGGACAAGTCTTCACCACTTATTCATACTGCTGGGTTAGAGTACCAAGCTAAAACCAAGTCCCCTGAGCAGGGTGGTAGGAGATGGAACTCGCTCAGGACAGAAGTCCATTAAGAGGCTGGCCCGCCAGCGCAGCGGCACGGTGTCAGTCTATGACACTGACGTCCCGGGTTTGGACCTGGAAAGTTGGAGGGCTGGCTGGGGGGAGAAGAACTGAGCATCCTAGGAATGGCTCTCCTTCTCTGGGGGGACTGTGTGCCTGGCGCAAGTCAGACCCCTAGCCGAGGCTGGGAGTCTCGCAGCGACGGGCACCTTGATTCTCTAGGAGGTGGTGTGTGGACGCTGGCATCATTGCATGTCATGTCTCCTCAAGGGGAAAAATTAGCAGCCACTATTTATGATGCCCTGCTCGCTTCCCCAGCTCGATCGTCCACCCTGGCACTCCAGAACAGATTACCTATCCCCTCGTTTGCTGTATCGAGCAGACACCACACCCCACCCAGGGGGCAAGCCAGGGAGGTATCAGTTGGCACCACTGCCGGCACCCTTCTCACGTCGTCGGGCTGTGCTGGTGAGGAGGCCACACCCTGAGTGAAATTCAGGGGGTATTGCCTGTAGGGTAAGTCCCGGGGGTAGGGACAGGGTCTGGGGGGTTGGTGAGGACTTGAAGACGTTACGGTGATCTTTAAAGGGAAAGGCAACTGCCAGCAAGTGTGGAAAGATCATCATAGCCACGTCCCTAGAAAATCCCATTATAATCTGAGATAATAAGGGTCTGCGGATGACCACATTATTTATTTATTTATTTAGCTTTTGTTGACCGGGTAAGTGCACCAGACAAATCCTGCCTATTTTCAGGCACGACCCGGGGGAGGGGGATACAGATGAATGCCAACTGACCTTGAACCAGATTAAGCTGTTGGTGGTATTTTTAGTGAATGAGGGAAATTTGGCCAGGACACTGGGGAAATTCCCCATCTCTTTTCGATAAGTGCCATGGGATCTTTAACATCCACCTGAACTACCACCAATCCAGGCAGATGGGACCTCAGTTTAACGTCTCACCCGAAAGACGGCACCTCAGAAGTGCAGCAACCCTCTCATGCTGCACTACAGTGTCAGTACTGTGATATTAACCCAAGTGCCAGATGTGGGAACTGAACCCACAGCCCTCTGATCTCCCGGCCTCAGAGGCGAGTGTGCTACCTACTGAGCCACTGACACTGCTGATAAAATTAAACAAATTCTATATCTTCCAGGATATGTCAAGTTTGGATAACCCCTGCCAGGCACTTCATAAAGCTCTGGGGCTTTTACTGGACAGTCAGCCAACTTCACTGTTAAAGTTATTTTGGTTCTTGTCTCAATGGACTGACCTGAAAAAGATGGAAGAGACTCAGCCAAATTTTTTTTTTTTTTTTAAACATTTAAAACTAGCTGTATCTTACCTTTTTGTAGGCCATTTCAAAAAGTTTCAGTGACGCTTGCTGAAGGCTGGATGCTGCCTGTTTAATGCTCTCTCCAGTCTCTGTATCCTTTCGAGCCAACAGATCTCTCATTTTAGATATCTCTTCTTTCAATTTGGTGCACTGTTAAAATGAGAAAGCCCAATATTGCACATGCAGCTGTTATTTTGATGTTGGATACTTTCATCGACCTCTTTAAAACTTCAACTGCATGTTACATTTCTTTGACAGTACTTGCCTAGAAGGCAAAAGTTTTTTAATATTTCATATTGCCCTAACAAGCATTTACTCGGGATCTTGGCCTTTAAATGTGTACACTACTACTGTGTAGTGCACTTACCTGGTAACCAAAACCCAAATAAAATAAGTAAATACTCTTCAGAACTTTTTTGGTCTGAAACATTCTCTTCAACACTTTCCCTTGAATATGACAATATTGCGTATTCGAGACAGGGACACAGAAGGAAGCTGTCTGCAGCGATCATACAGATATTATGGATTAAGGGAACACTCCTGACCAATCAGAGTGCCCCTTTACTCTGCATGTGAGAATTTTATGCTTTGAAGAGTGTCTCACGTACAGCTGCCCTGGAAACGGGCATCTTCGGGAAGGTTTTTTTGTTGTAAATAATACATTACTGATCAAGCTCGACCAATAATATATTAATTATATTAAGCTTACTAAAAAGGTGATCAAGTTTGTCTAATTTCTGCTAGCATCTAAAAGGTTTACTTTCACAAGGGAAGGAAGTCACATTTAGTAAGATAACGCTGGTATTTTTCCCTCCTACAGTGAGATTTTCCCAAATTCCTGCAGTACAATTTATCGGAATTTAGGGACAGCACTGGCCTGGAATACTACTGAAATGAACAGAAAATTAGCCAATGTCTTTCCTACACTTTAAATAAACAATACAAGCAGTTGCTACCAAGGCGTGATTTACTTTCACATATTTTCTGAAGATGCACATTACAGTACTACAGTAGGCAAGATATAAATCTAAGACTCACATAAGAAAGCAGGAAACAAAACTAGAGTACCCCCCCCCAAAAGAAATGCTCACCTCATCTGCTGGTAGCTGATCTTTAAATTCTTCCATCTTGGACTCTGTGTCATGGACAATCCCCTCTGCCATATTAACAGCTTCAACTTGTTCCTTTACAGAAAGAGCAATTGGTAAAGATAAGCAGGAAACTAAGGGCAATGCAGCCAACTACCGTACTTGTTACACTACCATCTTTTCTGCCCAGTCCAGGCCCACAGCAGCTATAAGGATTAAGCCTCTCACAAGACATGCAGCACCTTCTTTTCAAACAAGAAATCTGAATCGGCACTGAAAACAGTTTAATTCATATAGCAAAAGATCCTTGTTGGATACACTGTAGATCTGAGGAGACCCCCAAAAAAAAAAACTTGTGCAAAGAAAACCTAGTTCCCTAGGTAGCCAGCAGGTTCATGCAAAAAAATTATCTCTACAGGCAAACTTCTGCTCTTAGTTTACAGTATGAATAAGAGCTGGAAATTATTGGTATTCTGACCAGTTTTGCCCACCAGTTTTTGTAAAGGAATGACATTTTTTGCCAAACTAGAATTCTGACAGGAGTACCACTCCACTATACTACTGCTCCGCAGTTTCAAGTACAACACTACTTTGCTTTAATATGCAAAATCCTGAGACTGAATACCAACAAACCCTGTGAGCCAAGAAATGCTGTCTTGTAGTGCAGTGCAGGGAATTAAATAGCTGGTACTGCACAACTAAATGCTATGCAAAACAGGATGCAATGCTACAGAAATGCACAGCAGCAGACCGATAACCATTTTTTGAACAAGTCCATATCTCAGAAGACTTCATGAATAAAACTCATGTTGTTTTAAACAAATTTTGCTAATCAATCTGTACCAAGTGTTCTGCATTTTCACAGGTGATAAACAGTTTCACATTTGAAAGTACTGATCAATTTTTCTGGCTTAATACCCTGCAGTGTTTCTCAGCATCTACTGCAGCCCTTCCATCAGCAGACAGGCAGATGTGGGTTGAGTGTAAACGGAACAATCTGAAGAACTGATCATCCCCCCACAGCTTTAGCTTTAGGTACTAAGTGTTAAAGGGATTATCTCCTCCTTATAGCTCCACACACTGCACTGAGCAATCACCGATATATGAAAATTACGTACCTACCGTAATTCTTGATCTTCTCTTGTATCTTCACCATTCATTACTGCTTGGGTAGTGCCGGAGGCGTACACCCGCTATGGGAGATTTTTTTTTTTTTTTTTTTGGAGTTGGCTCCAACGGTGCTGCCCATGACAGCGACGCACTGCGTCATGCGCGAGGGGCGGCAGTTAGGTGCCACAGACTCCTCCTGCATCTCAGTTCTGGTAGCTGGAGAGACAAGAAAAAAGGGTAAAGGAAAACAGAGTGAGGCAAGAGAGCAGAGGGATAGGAAAAAGGAAAGGATATAAACTGAAGAAGGAATGTCAGTAGAGGACAGATGGAAGAGGACGAATACATTACCCTAAGGGACCACAGGGCCTCCCATCTGGGGCGGCTCTAAGGGAGAAACAGATAAGAGAGAAGGAAGAAGAAGAAAGAAGGGATGTTGAGAGGGGGAGAACTACCCAAAGATATAGTGATTGAGAGGGTTACAAGCCCGGAACCAAAAACCTAGGGAGCAAGAATCCCTGCTAATAGGAGAGAGAAAAGCTTCAACTGAACCGCTTGTATAGATTGGACACTAAGGGCAGATTCTCTATAATCTCATCATCCCAACCCTTTGCACTCTAGCTGAGAGCTTACGGACTGTCCGGACAGAAAAATTGTTCCGGAAAGAGAGCACCCAACTATTGGGGGGGGGTAAGCCCCTTAGCACCTTGTTAAGTGCTAACACCGAAGTGTATGGGTAGGGGTTAGGCCCTACAAAAGGCAGCTTTGTATGAAGGATAGAGTGGGAACTCAATCGGACTCCCTGAAGGCAAGGCAAGAGCAGCAGTTCAAGGCTAAGAAGTGCAGAAGCACCAACCAGAAGGAGCTGACAATTAAATGTCTGCCAGGGGGAAACTTAATTCTGAAGCCGAGCCATAGAGGGATGGTCTGTTCAGTTGTGAACTGAACTTCGTGGCTAAGGAGCCCAGAGGTCACCCCTAGGAGCAGTCAGAAAGAGCTCCCTCATAGGAGAAAAGTCCTACTCGTTCCCCTTTACCTTGAGGAAAAAAGACCTAGCCAAGAAGGACGGAAACCAGGACAGTTTTTTTTTTTTGGCATAAAGGCCAAAGGAAATGATAGGAATGAGAAGGAAGGGGGAGACGCGGCAGTAGGAGGCCACTGAGGGGAAGGTGGGTGAGTATCAGTAATGAATGGTGAAGATACAAGAGAAGACCAAAATTACGGTGAGTGCGTAATTTTGATATCTTCTTGTGTCAATCTTCACCATTCATTACTGCCTGGGTGGTACCCCCCAAGGGAGAGGGAATAAAAACCCTGAGGGAGTAAGACCCCCAGCCTCCTGCTGGTGAGAAATAGAAGGGTAAGACCCTGGGCTAATCGAGTGAGAAGCCAATGGTGGAGGAGAGCTAGGAGGTGTCCCCCCGAGGACGGGGAGAAGGAGGAAGCCCCTGCAGAAGTCTCCTAGCTCTGGAAGAA
The DNA here is from genome assembly GCA_016271365.2 of Neoceratodus forsteri. Lineage (NCBI taxonomy): Eukaryota > Metazoa > Chordata > Ceratodontiformes > Ceratodontidae > Neoceratodus > Neoceratodus forsteri. The sequence continues at coordinate 121,073,687 of CM028130.1, read as the reverse complement.
AAGAGACGGGTCCTCCGGAAAGCGGAGCGAATCACCCTACGCCGGGCCTGGGTGACAACCTTGATAGACGAAGCCATGCCATCCGTCTAATACAGATCGCTGTCCCTGCAAGTCTGGAAGCCACCTCATTGGCATCATAAGATTGCTTGGTGTCTTGCCAGCTCCAGGTCTATAGCAGAGAGGGCAATAGCTTGTCTGGTTTACTCCGTATCAGGCACTGATGCGAAGATTTGGGAAAGCATCGACCACAAATGCCTACTGTAGGCAGCATGGTGAGCCTGATGTGATGCAGTGCATAACATAGCACGAGAGGAAGAGAACACTCTTCGCCCCCACTTGTCAAACTGTAGAGAATCCGAGTCCGGTGAACGGTCGTGCGCCAGAAGGGAGTTTCTAGGTATGCCAATCCTGAAGGTGGGTTGGGGAGAGTACCTAGAGATTCCAATGGGGCACAATACATTCATTTGCAGTCTGCCGGGGCTAGAGAAGGGCGGCTGGAGACTGCCAGGAACAGATAGACACCTCCTGGAAGGGAACAGGCCAGGATAGTACCACCAAATGCTGGGCACTGAATTCACCGAGGAATTCACACGTCTCACATTCGGTATTGTCTTGCCTAACAAAGGAGATACGAAGATCCCTCACCATCCTTGAAAGGAATCGCTGATATTCAGTGAAATCAGCATCGGAGCAGAGATGAGCAGTGGGTTCCTCTCCCTCAGAGGAGGGAGACGAGGATGATGGAGAGCTTGAATGTCCAGAGGACTCCAGCGGCGGTGGGGATAGGTGAAATACCCGCTCATGCATGTAACTACCTTATGAGAGGAAGGCCACCTCACAGCCTCTGAACATCTCCCAGGGTAACGGGCCCGTAGGACCAACATAGCCTGGGAGAGAGGGGGGTGGCTGCAGAGGAATGGGAGAGGGGCACCTACGGCGAGGCAACTGTCCTCTGCTGAGGCTCTGGAATCCGGGGAACGGAGTCCGAGCTGGCGGGATCCCAGACAACAAACCAGGTCGCAGAATGGAACTCTAGGGATGCGAAGCCTGGAAGAGCCAAGTAGAGGATCCTCCTGTGACGAACCTGGGGCTGCAAGAATCCAGAAGGGCAGCCCACAGCAACGCCACCAGAGGGGTCCTTGAGGCTCGAGGGGGAAAGATGGGGCCCGGTGCTACGGCTCCTATCCACCCCCAAGGGATGGCAGGTGAAGACCTAGGCGCCTGAACCCTGTCTCTCGACCCCCTGGACTCCGAGAATGCCCTCCTCCTCGACCCCAGCGACCCACCACCCCAAGGGGGTGCATCAGCACTGGGATCTGCAGCTGCCACGACCCCCTCAGGAGGGAGAGCCCCTCCCTCCACCTCCACTCCACCCCTCCAGGGACCCCAGACCACCCCCAGCCTGGGAGGCCTTAGGGAAGTACAGCAGTGGAGACAGAGGAATAGGCGTGCTGGGCCGCCTAGCACCTCGTCCCACTGGAGACCCTGACTCCGAAGAGTCAGGGTGCCAGGACGGGTCCACATCCGAATCATCCGAGGAGGAGGAAGAGACCAGCTGGACCACAATACTGGCCACCCTGGGGGTCTCCAGTGAAACGGCACCGTGAATGGTGCCGGTGCCAGCAGCAGCGCCGAACGACCCTGGATCCCCCCGCAACACTTAGACCCTGCCCAGACTCCCCAACGGTGCCGGCCAGACCCACGGCACCGCCCTCGGTGCTGTGACCCACCTCGGCACCGCTAGAAAAACCAAATGGGCCCACGGCGCCACGGGTGGCGCAGACAGCCAACACGGCGCTGTGAACGGCGCCGCCTCAATCACCGGAGCCGTGAATGGCGCCGGGATCCGAAAAGGTGCCGGAAGGCGGCGTTGAGGGTCCACTGATGCCGGGCCCAGCAGACCTGGGCCTCGACACTGGGGGAGCCAGCACCTCCAAGGAGGTGACTGCCGAGGCGGTGTCCCCACCGCAGCCCTGGGAGGGACCTCAGTATTTTTACGACACTGCAAAAGAAGCCCCCTCTTTGGCAAGAGAAGATTAAAAAAACCTCCTCCTCTACAGACCGTATAGGCCTGAGAGGGGACCTGGAGGAAGGGTCTAGAGACCCTACCTGGGAATCCCTGGAGCGGCACCGTCCCCGGAAAGTCGGCGGGGCCTTGCCAATCGTGAACGCGTGGACTTCCAGGATGCGATGGTCCATCGAGAAATGGGCATTGCACGCATCCATATTGTGGCTGAGTCCCAGGCAACGGAGACAAACATCATGCCAGTCCGTGACGGAAAAATGCCAGCAACAGGAGCACCGACACATAGGGGCGCAGCCTGCCTTCGTCTTGCCCCTGAACCAGACATGATGCGAAAAAAATTAAGACCAAAACAAGCACAGCTCTTGGTGCCGTCGAAAAAAGAAAAGGGAAAAAGAACTGTCTTACCGGTGACTATGTCGAGAAAAGCAGGAGAAGGAGTCTGGAACGGTTGATGTCACACTACGCCTAAAACCGAATCTGACCACGCAGCAGGTGCAGCCTCGACGGCAGGAGAAACAGAACTGAGATGGAGGAGGAGTCTTGGGCACCCAATGGCCTCCACTCGCACATGACGCAGTGCGTCGCTCTCGTGGGCGGCACCGCTGGAGCCAACTCCAAAAATCTCCTCAGACAGGGTGTGGCGCCTCCGGCACTACCCAAGCATTAATGAATGGTGAAGATTGACAAAGGAAGATCAGATTTTACAAAGCTGGGGCCAGGAATGTTGCTGTGTGGCTGGCATAGGATATGCCTCCTATATCGGTGGCACCACCTATATTAGTGGATGGGCCCTATCCCTTCAGTTCGTTCCTTAATCTGTCATAAGTTAAATGTCAGGTCCTGTGAAGGTTTCATTTTCAGACTCAGCTTGGTTCGAAGTAGCTCCTTTTCCTACAAAGATTTGCTGTCTGTTTTTAGGTATTTGACCTGAAAAGATAAGCTGAGCTGGTTTCCAGTAGAGTCCTAGAACATGAGGCCCCCCTCCCCCCAAGAGTTATCTTTCTGTTGATAGAGTTACGAGTTGGGCAGCATGCAGGCCCTTGGCACAGTCTGCACCACGGCAACCTAGTTTCATGAACAAGCCCAACTCATACAAGGACCAGGTGAGGAAGGACCAAGCATCAGAGGATGCTGTCTCCTCCTCAGGAAGGGAGGGAGGGTTCCCAGCCTCTGCTGTGCTATCACAACTTGGGTGATCACAGGGGATTGTGTGTTTGGAGCAGGAAGTCAGGAAGGGGTGACACTGACAAAGCCTGGCATGCTGACGAATACTTCTGTGCCTGTGTATGCTGATGGCTCCAGTCAGCCAATGTCTTGGGGGTGGTGGTGTGTGCAATTCCACAGGCCCCGTACACACCACCTAACTTGGTAGGCACCTGCCTCTCAACCAAGTAGGACCTCCGATGAGGTGCGCCACACATACCCATCACCCCCCCACCCCTTGGGGAGAAGCCAGACAGAAATATGAACAGGGTCTGGGAATGCAAGTAAAGGAAGAGAGGTAATCAGGATTTATGAAAAAACAGCAACTTAAATATCTACCCAGGGATAGCTCTGCAGAGATGCAGCATCTTGTTTTCTAAAAGATCCTGCTTTTACACATTTTCACAGCTGGTTTAACTGATGCAATGAAAGGTTACGTGACCTGATCAGGTCACTCAGTGAATCAGTGTCTAGGACGGGATTTGAACATGGGTCTCCAGGTTCTCAAGCCTGTCATCTAGCCAACAGATCACACAGCCTCTTAACTGCAGCTGACGCTGTGTGTGTGTGTGTGTGTGTGTGTGTGTGTGTGTGTGTGTGTGTGTGTGTGTGTGTGTGTGTGTGTGTGTGCGTGCACATGTGCTGTTCTGGGTCACATATTTCTGGCCAATTCACCTGCTCGGGGGTTGCAGAGAGTTATTTTTTAACATGCCTGACATGCAACAGAAATAAAAATTAGTCAACAGTCATCACATTATGTACATTACCTTTCTCCTCCTGTCTTCCTCTGCATATCTCTCTGCATTTTTAATCATGTTCTCAATGTCGTCTTTGCTGAGACCACCGGATGACTGAATAACAACTGAAAAAAATGGACCACAGAATAAGTCAGCAGCAACCCCTGAAATTAATGGAGTCTAGAAACCAACAATCAGAGAAGCAACATGCGTCTGTTACACATACATGTCAGTTCAAATAAGTTTCACCCAACAAACGCCACGTTTCAAAAAATTGAGAAGCATCCTGTGCTCTCAAGAGGGAGCACTGAAATTGGGACACGAGCCCCTTCACAACAGGGACCTATTAACTAGGACAGATGTTTGAAGACTAAGGATATCTGGGAAGGTGCGAGTCCCAAGACTTCTCTCAGAATCCTGGCTTGCAGGGAAGGACAGCCCATATAAACCAAATGCCTACAGGAAAGATGCACAAAAACGGATTACTGTGGCATTCCATCTGACCTCACCCAATTAAATGGCACCAAGTCAAACACTGGAAATGCATGTTATAAAGCAGAGGTGTGCAAGCTTTGCCCGACGTTCAAGGCTTACCTAAAATCTACATCACGTAGATCCTCCGATGATCTGATCTGCTGACTTCAGCTCAAGGACAAGTGATGTTTTTGGCTTATTTTGCCTGTGACATATTTGGGGATATTCCACCCATCCCCCGCAGGCAGGTTTTATTTTTTACTGGCACACGTCTGCTTCCATTGCTAGGTGAGGGGTCCTGAGATCTGAACTGCTGCTGATCAGACAGGATGAACGAAGTTTGAGAATTGTGCTGTGGCGGTCACTGGGAGTGGCATGCATCATGTCTTTGGCTCATCAAAATGAAGCAGCCTATAAATGGTATGATACAACTAGGGGTGGTTCGCTGGCTCTGGACTTACGGGATTAAAGCTAACATCCGGAACTCAAGACAGTGGTTGCAGCAGCAGCAGCAGGCAGCCCCATCACGGACGGGGGACCCTAAGTGTGGAGGAAGTCCAGTCAGGTTTTTTCTTGGGGTTGGGACCATGTTTGGTGCTGGACTGTCTGCATCACAAGGGCTTGTACTTCACTGTCATGACTTGGGATGTGGTTCTCATGGCACCATAGGCTACTAAGGTGACAGTTATGGACTGCTCAAGCTCTCCACTCTCTGAAGTGAGTTTAGGATTGGGTTCTTTAGGCATGACTACAGTTAGCCGTAACCTATCTTTCTTGCCAGGCACTGTACCACTCACAACATTGGTGACGTACAGGTTCTTTTTAACACGCTTCATTTTGTGCGTGTTTGGTACTATGCAGTGCCTTGCCAAGAATAACACATCTAAAACTAAGACTGACAAATCGTAAGTCAGCTGAACCTTTAATGGTCAGCAGACGGTTTGTTTGGTTTCACAGTCTGCGTAGAAATCATGGCTAGTTTAATTTAACATCTTATAGGTTTGTTTATAAGACAACCAAAGGATATGGAAAATGTTCGCTCTACTGTGGGGAGATTTTTTTTGTTCTAACGATAACTGCTTTGTAGATTCCGACAAAGCAAATATGAGTATTAACTACACAAGCAGATTTACCAGACTGTATGATGTTTACATTTTCTGTTCCTATATATTCATATTTTGTATACATATTTATAAACATATGTATACACATATATTATATGTATGTGTATATATACACACACACCCACACACACACCCACACACACATATACATATATGTACATACACACACACACCCACACATAAACATTAATATCCCCTATACAAATGGGATTTTCAACACTACTTTTGACCTTGCCCTTTGTAATGTTAGCTTGTGATATTCCAGAATGTACACAAAATGCATGGATGGCGGCACTCCAGTGCAATAATTCACAGAGTGCATTTTTTGTGGGTCATTACTGAAATCTCTCTCAAACTGAAGGATAAATCCCAATTGTGGGGACAGTGAGGATTCAAATGAAGAAAATTATTGGCAGGTTAGGGACTGAGTGAAAAAAAGGCAGGAATTGAATTGGTGCCATCTACTGCCAGGGTCTTCCCTTGGAGCTGACAGGGGACACATCTCAACAAACCTTTATTGGTATTTTTTTCCTTTCCTAACTTCATATGAAGTAGATTACCTAGATTTGTTTCTGAAGATATTGTTTTTCTCAGACATACAAAGCTGCTGTACTTGGGAGTCTCACTGCGTCTCTAAACCATGTGGTATTACAAAGAGAAGGCAACAGAAATACAGGTTACTCACCTGTAACAGGAGTTCTAGGAATGGTATATGTTGTTCATCCACTGTCTGGCAGGTTCCTTGCCGCTTTAAATCTTGCCGGAAGGTCTTCAAGCTGGCTCCTCCCACCCACCCGGGTGGTAAAACTCTTGGCTCCGCCCTATGACGCCAGATCTGGCCCGCTGGAAGCTCAGGTTGTGCTTTGTCGAAGCAGTCGGGTGGGTCGTGGGATGAACAACACATACCATTCCTAGAACTCCTGTTACAGGTGGAGTAACCTGTATTTCTAGGGACATGGATATGTTGTTCATCCACACTGTCTGGCAGACTCCTAGCAGTTCTCCTCGGGAGGAGGGAGGCAAGGCGCAAACCCCTACTTAGGGAATAAAGACTGGAGAACTAAGGCCCCAAAACCAGCATCCCAACGTGACTCAAGTCGATGTGGTAATGGGTAATAAAGGTGTGTGCTGACTTCCAGGTAGCAGCCCTGCAGATATCCTGGATAGGGACGCCCTGGAAGCAGCCACCGATGCAGCAGTATGACGGGTAGAATGAGCTTATCCCTCTGGGAGGCTCCATGCCCCGCCAACTTGTAGAGATCTCACGAGGAGGTGACCCACCTGCTTATCGTCCGCTTGGCTGCAGGTCTGCCAGGTGCGGCTTCAGCGTAGGTGACAAACAGCTGGCGAACCTCTCCCCGAATTTCAGCCGTGCGCTCCTTATAATAAGCGAGCGCCCTTCTAGGGTCCAAAGTATGGAGCCTGTATTCGACCTCCGAGGTGTGATTGGGGTAGAACTCTGGCAGAGTCAACACCTGGTTAAGGTGAAACTCCGACACCACCTTCGGAAGGAATTTCGGGTGGGGGCGCAGGACAACCTTGTCCCTGTGGAAGACCAGGTAAGGAGACTCAATGCAGAGCGCTGGAGTTCTCCCATCCTTCTGGCTGGACGGATAGCCACCAAGAAGGCGGTCTTCCACGACAGGTGAGAGAGTTCACACCTGTGCATTGGTTGAATGGCTTGCCCATGAGCTTTGCCAGTACCAGCAGTAGATCCCATGGAGGTGGAGGTTCTCGCACCGGAGGGGAAATGTGATCAAGGCCTTTGAAAAAGCGCTAGACCACCTTCTCCTGCGCCACCGACTGCTCCCCGGCCCGCACCCGGTAAGCAGAGATGGTTGCCAGGTGCACCCTTAGGGTCCTTGACCTGAGCCCTTGACTAGAAAGGGACCATAAATAGTCCAAGATGCTTGCCAAAGGACAGGAGGAAGGGTCCAAGCCCTTGCCCTGACACCACATGGAAAATCTCTTCCATTTGAAGGCATAGCATTTCCTGGTCGACTCCTTATGGGACGCCTCAACAACATTGAGGACCTCGTCGGAAAGACCCAAGGCCTGGAACTCTAGCCGCTCAGGAACCAGGCCGTCAGGTGCAGGGATTGAAGGTCCGGATGGAACACCTTCTCCTGATTGACTGAGAGCAGGTCCGGGTGAGCTGGAAGCTGCCTCGGGAGCCTGGAGCTGAGGCTGAGGAGATCTGGGTACCAGAACTGGCGGGGCCAGTCTAGGGCTATCAGAATCACCTGCGCCTTGTCCCTCCTTGCTTTGAGAAGCACCTTGTGAATCAAGGGAAATGGGGAAAGGCGAGAAGAGGCCCGGGGTCCACAGCCTCGAGAAGGCATCCCCTGCAGAGGGGGCGGGCATGAACAGCCTCAGCTTCGCATTCTCCTGGAGGCAAACAGGTCCACCTGAGGTGTGCCCCAGTGGGAGAACAGATCTTGTACTACCTCCGGCAGGAGAGACCACTCGTGAGATGCAGCCCTATCCGGCTCAGGGCATCGGCCAGGGTGTTGGAGGCTCCTGCCACATGAATGGCTAGGAGATCCGCCTCCAGGCTGCGCACGAATGACCAAATGCGGAGAGCTTCCTTGCATAGAAGCATGGCATGCGTCCCGCCCTGGCGGTTCAGGTAGTACATGGTCGTGGTATTGTCTGGACTCGGACCACTTGACCCCGGAGAAATGGAGCAAAGGCGGTGAGAGCTAGGCGGACTGATCGGAGCTCCAGCAGGTTGATGTGGCATCGGGACTCCTGCGGGGATCAGAGGCCGTGCGCTCGGTGTTCCCCCAGATGGGCACCCCAACCCATCAGAGAGGCATCGGTCGATAGAGAGACCGTCGGCTCGGGGTGGACAAACGGGATGCCCTCCTGCAGATGAGATGGAACGGTCCACCACCGGAGAGCGATCCACATCTCCTGGGTCACCGTCACTAGCTGGTCCAATGGATCGCAGTGTTGTGACCACTGGCTGGCCAGTCCCCACTGAAGGGGGCGCATGTGCCAGCGAGCCCAACGGACTATGCTGGTACAGGCCGCCATGAGACCCAGGAGGTGCAGGAAGTCCCGGGCAGGGCGCGATTGCCCAACCAGAAATGACTGGACAAAGGAGGTAAGAACCTCGGCCCTGTCCGCCGGGAGCCGTGCTCTGGCTCGAAGAGAGTCGAGCTCTGCCCCGATAAACAGAATCACCTGCTTCGGCTCGAGTTCCGACCTGGCCTCGTTGATGAGAAGGCCGACTTGAGAGCAAACCTGGAGGGCCAGATCTCTGGACCGCTCCACCTCCTGTCTGGAGGGGGCTGCTATCAGCCAATCGTCAAGGTAAGGGTACACCCGGACCCCTCGGCACCGCAGGAAAGCTGTCACCACTGCAATGCATTTGGTGAAGACCCTGGGAGCTGGAGACAGGCTGAAGGGCATGGCTCGAACTCGAAGAGGGATCCCTCCGCCTCGAAGCGAAAGAATCCCTCCATGTGACGGACGGATAGGGACGAAAGAACGCGTCCTGCAGGTCCAGAGAGCAGAACCACGCCGTGTTCCAGGGATGGTATTATCTGAGCCAGAGTGACCATCCTGAAGGTTCGAGACCTTAGGAACTTGTTCAGGTCGTGTGGAGAGAATGGGCGCCAGCCCCGTCTGTTGAACCAGGAAGTACCTTGACACAAACCCCGGGTCTGAGGGAGGGTCCGCTACCTCCCTGATCACCTCCTTTTGGAGGAGGAGAGCGATGTCGGCCCGATGAGCCGACAGTGAGGCTGCGGACCCCGAGGCCCCCCGAGGTGCGACGGCTCTGAAGGGCGGGGCCTGCTCGAATTCTAGAGGCAGGCCATTTCCCACCACCTCCAGTACCCACCTGTCCGTGGTAACAGCGGACCAGGCGGAAAGGAAGTGTCGGAGCCGTCCCACGGGGAATCTGGGGTGAGGTGACGGGTTTGGGGGTGACACCCCCCAGCCCGTCACTGGGCAGGCTTGGAGGAGGGACCGGCCGAGGGACCTCCTGGGCCTTTACCTCCCTGCTTCCTGTTGGAGGAAGCTTTGGGTTTGGGATGCCAAGCCCGAGCCTGCTGGCCCTGACGTTGCTGGGCCGGACGCGCCGGGGGCGCAGAAGGACAAAAGGGCTTAGGCTGTGGTTTGCAGCCTTTGTCCTTCTGATCGGAAGTGACCGAGTCCAAGGTAGCATTGACTTCGATCCTCTGCAGGTGACCTTCCACCCCAGGGTCAAGAGGTCAGTCCCAAAAAGGAACATCCGCCAACTTGTGCTGGGTATCCTAAGTAAAGGTGGATATCCTCAGCCAAGTCAGGCGACGCCAGCCACCGCGGCCCACAGACCTGGCACATGAGTCCCCAATGTCTAAAGCAGTCTGGAGCTGCTGTTTGGCCACTGCCCTGGTCCCGCACCTGCCTGACCGTAGTCTGCAGATCCGTGGGAAGATGAGGGACAACCTCATCCAGGGAGCCCAACAGGGCATGAGAAAAATGTGCCATGAGGACGGCCGAACTGGCCTGGCAAAGGCCGAGAGAGGACGCAGCACAGACTTTTCGCTCGGCATAGTCCAATTTCTTGGACTCCTTGTCGGGAGGTTTGTCCACATCCCTAGTGTTCCCGGCACGCCAGAAAACGCTGTCGGTAACCAACCCCTCAGCCGAGGGGTGTTCCGAAAAACTGGACAGGGAACCGCAGGGACCACATACTTCTGGCCATCCTGGCCGAGGCGAGGACAGGAAGAAGAGGCTGCCAGAGCTCCAAGGCCGGACCCACTATGGCCTCGGCCACGGAAAGGCCTCCGAGGGGAATCCCTCGGTCCAGAATCTCTGTGAGGGATACCTGGCCCGCTTAGAAACGTGGTTCGAGCTTCATCCGTGGACTCCGAGATGAGCCGAGCTAATCCTAGGAAGACTTAAGGGCTATCGTCCACCGACTGTCCTCCTGAGGACTCCAAGTCCATCCGCTGGAGAAAATGGAGAATCATCCTCGGACTCGGAAGAGTCCTCAAAGAGCTGCCTCGGCCTGAGCCACCCCTCCACCTGCCGAGGTCTATCGGGAGGAGGGTGACAGACAGCCTATGGGGCAATCCCTGAGCCGATCGAGAATTTTTGGTCGAGCCCCAACTAACGGCTGTGGAGGCGGAGTCCCACCGGCATCGTGGGCAGCTGGAATTGGCCGAACAACCGCCTGGAACAGGCCTCGGCTAAAACGAAGGTTGTTTGCCGCCCGGTGACAGCCACTTAATGGCCAGGAAGACGACGTGTCGGCTTATTCCCGTCAGAAGGAGCTGTTGCCACATGAGTTCCTCATACCTCCGATGCAACTAGGCCAAGCCTCCCCTCATCAGAGAGAGGAGGAAGAGGATGAGCGGCGGCGCCATTGCCAAGGTGCCGAGATCGAGACCGCCATGACGGCGGGATCGCTGGACAATCAAGACGGCCCGAGACAGAGAAATCTCGGCCAGGCCGAGGATGGCAGGGAGAAGCCGGGAATCTGCACTCCCCAGTTCGTGATTTATTCCATCAAGGCTCCGAACCGAGACACAGACGAGCCGACGGGATCCTCAACTCTCACCGGGGAACTGGGGAGAGAGGATTCTCAGCTTCTCCAGTCTATTAACTCGTCTAACGGTCGAGAAAATCTCGACCGCGTTGACGGGAGTCTCGTCAACTGGCCTGACGGGGACACCGTGAAACCAGTGGTCAAGCCGAGGTGACGCATCGAGCCGACGGCCGACAACAAAGGGAGAGGGATCTTTCCGCTCCCAAGAAGGCGTCCGACAGTGAGACTTACCCTTGTTCTCTCTTTTTGGACCGAGAAAACGGTCCAGAAGAAGTTGGACCCTCACCTTTTGTCGAGAGGGTCAGACAAAGCTCCTTAAAAGAAACCGAATAAGAGGCACCGAGAGATAGCGGGACAAATGCCGCAACCGAGGTAGATGCGGCCCGCGCCGCCTCCTCTTCGAGGGCGATCATCTGCTCGAGCTGATCCGCCGCGGACACCGCCGACCGGGCCTCTTTTGACTTAACCGGAGGAAATCCCTTCTCGGGACGCCCCAGTTGTAAACGGGCAGCACGGTCTTCGAGGACGTAGGCCGAAAAGGAAGAGCACAGGTCGCAAGCCTGCGCGTCGCGCTCAAGGCCCAAGCAGTAAACGCACGTGGAGTGCGGATCCGTCTGAGACATCTCTGCCCGCGAGGCATCTCTCCGGAAACCGAGGTCGATTTGTCCTCGCAGCCAGGGGAGAAGACCGAAGTCTTTTAGCAAAAACTTTTAATTTCGAAAATCAGAAGTGAGAACTAGTCTTATCACATGAGGCGTTAGGAGGAACCTGAGCTACAAGCGGTAGAGAAGATCTGGCGTCATGGGCGGGCCGAGGTTTACCACCCGTGTGTGGTGGCAGGGAGCAACGAAGACCTTCTGGCAAGATTTAAGCGGCAGAGAACCCCAGACAATGTGTGGATGAACAGCATATCCATGTCCCTAGAAATACAGGTTACTCACCTGTAACAGGAGTTCTAGAGTGGTATATGTTGTTCATTCACACTTCACGGCAGGTTTTTGCCGTAAATCTTGCCGGAAGGTCTTCACAGCTGGCTCTCCCACCACCCAGGTGGTAAAACTCGCTCCGCCCATGACACTAGATCTAGCCCGCTAGAAGCTTGTGGTTGCGCTTCGAAGCTGGGGAGGTTGGGTGGCTTGTGTGGATGAACAACATATACCACTCCTGGAACTCCTGTTACAGGTGAGTAACCTGCACTTCTAGGGACGTGGATATGTTGTTCAATCCGCACTTACTGGCAGACTCCTAACAGTTCTCCGGGAGGAGGGAGGCAAGGCACGAACCCCCTACTTGGGAAATAAGGACAGGAGAACTGTGGTCCCAAAACCAGCATCCCGGCGTGATTCAAGGTCGATGTGGTAGTGGGTAATGAAGGTGTGTGCCGACTTCCAGGTAGCAGCCCTGCAGATTTCCTGGATAGGGATGTCCCTTGAAGCAGCTACCAAAGCAATGGTATGGTGGGTAGAATGAGCTCTTATCCCTTTGGGAGGCTCCATGCCAGTCAACCTATAGCAGAGATCTATGCAGGAAGTGACCCACCTGCCTATCGTCCGCTTGGCTGCAATGTAGGTGATAAACAGCTGCCTAACCTCTCCCCGAACTTCAGCCGTCCGCTCCTTATAAAAAGAGAGCGCTCTTCTAGGTTCCAAAGTATGGAGCCTATATTTCGAGCCTCAGGTGTGACTGGGGTGAGAACACTGGCAGAGTCAACACCGGTTAAGGTGAAACTGCGAGCACCACCTTCAGAAGGAATTTCGTGTGGGGGCGCAGGACAACCTTGTCCCTGTGGAAGACCAGATAAGGAGACTCGATGGAAAGCACCTGGAGCTCTCCCATCCTTCTGGCCGACGTGATAGCCACCAAGAAGTCGGTCTTCCACAACAGGTGAGAGATGTCACACCTGTGCATCAGTTCAAATGGCTTGCCCATGAGCTTAGCCAGTACCAGCAGTAGATCCCCCGGAGGTGGAGGTTCTTGCACCGGAAGGGATATGTGATCTAGGCCTTTAAAAAGGCGCCTGACCACCTTCTCCTAGCCTTCACTGACTTGCCGTGCTCACACCCGGTAAGCAGAGATGGCTACCAGGTGCACCTTAAGGTCATCGGCGAAGCCCTAGCTGAGAAAGGGACCACAGGTAGTCCGGAATGCTAGCCAAAGAACAGGAGGAAGGGTCCAACCCCTTATCCTGACACCAAATGGAGAATCTCTTCTATTTGAAGGCATAGCATTTTCTGGTCGACTCCTTACGGGATGCCTCAACAACGTTAAAGACCTCGTCAGAAAGACCCATGGCCTGGATGGAACTCTAGCAGCTCAGGAACCAGGACATCTGGTGCAGTGATTGAAGGTCCGGGTGGAGTACCTTCCCCTTGTTGACAGAGATCAGGTCCGGGCGGGCTGGAAGCCATCTTGGGAGCCTGGTGCCAAGGCTGAGATCTGGATACCAGAACTGACGGGGCCAGTCTGGGGCTACCAGAATCACCTGCGCCTTGTCCCTCTTCGCCTTGAGAAGCACATTGTGGATCAAGGGAAATAGAGGGAAGGCGAAGAGGAGGCCCGGGGTCTACGGCCTCGAGAAGGCATCCACCTGCAGTGAGCCCTGCTGAGGGCAGGCAGTGAAACAGCCTCAGCCTAGCATTCTCCTGGAGGCAAACAGGTCCACCTGAGGAGTGCCCCAGTGGGAGCACGATCTTGTACCTACCTCGGCAGGAGAGACCACGTGAGATGCAGCACCTATCCGACTTGGGCAACGGGCCGAGAGTTGGAGGCTCCTACCACATGGATGGCTAGGAGATCCGCCTCCAGTCTGCTCACGAGAGACCAAGTGCAAAGAGCCTCCTTGCACAGAGGCAAGGAGTGAGTCCCGCCCTGGCAGTCTAAGTAGTACATGGTCGTGGTGTTGTCCGTCTGGACCTGGACCACATGACCCCGTACAATCGGAACGAAGGCGGTGAGGGCTAGTCGGACCACTCGAAGCTCTAGCAGGTTGATGTGGCATCGAGACTCCTGAGGGGACCAGAGTCCGTGGGCTCTGAGCTCCCCCAGATGGGCACCCCAACCCATCAGAGAGGCGTTGGTTGTCAGAGTGACCGTCTGCTCTGGGCGGACGAACGGGATACCCTCCTGCAGATGAGCTGGAACGAGCCACCACTGGAGGCCGTTCCACATCTCCTGGGTCACGGTCACTGGCTGGTCCAGAGGACCGGATTGCTGTAACCACTGGTGGGCCAGCCACCCCATTGCAGGGGACGCATGTGCCAGCGGGACCAACGAGGCCCAGGAGGCGCACGAAGTCCCAGGCAGGGCGCAACTGCCCAACCAGAAATGACTAGGCAAAGGAGGAAAGAACCTTGGCCCTGTCCGCCGGGAGCCGTGCTCTGGCTCAAAGAGAGTCAAGCTCTGCCCTGATGAACTGGATCACCAGCGTTGGCAAGAGTTCCGATTTGGCCTCGTTGATGAGGAGGCCAATCTGAGAGCAGACCTGGAGGGCCAGATCCCTGGAACGCTCCACCTCCAGCTAGGAAGGGGCTGCAATCAGCCAGTAGTCCAGGTAAGGGTACACCCGGACCCTTCGGCGCCACAGGAATGCTGTCACCACTGCCATGTATTTGGTGAAGACCCTGGGAGCTGGACAGAAGCCGAAGAGCATGGCCCGGAACTCGAAAAGGGATCCCTCTGCTCTGAAGCAGAGAAATCGCTGGTGAGACGGATGGATTGGCCGTGAAAGAACGCGTCCTGGCGGTCCAGAGAACAGAACCACATGCCTCGTTCCAAGGATGGAATGATCTGAGCGAGTGACCATCCTGAAGGTCCGAGACCTTAGGAACTTGTTCAGGTCGTGTAAGTCTAGAATGGGGCGCAAGTGCCCCGTCTGTTTTGGGACCAGGAAGTACCTGGACACAAACCCTGGGTCTGGTGGAGGATCTGCCACCTCCATGATCACCTCCTTCTGGAGGAGCAGGGCAATGTCGGCCTGACGAGCCGACAGAGAGGCTGCGGAACCCGTAGCCCCTCCCCCGTGGGGCGACAGCTCAATAGGGGTGATTGCCTCCAATTTCACCGGGCAGACCTTTCCCTACTACTCAGCACCCAGCGGTCCGTGGTGACATCGGACCAGGTGGAAAGGAAGTGGAGGACCGTCCCCCATGGGAAACCCGGGGAGGAGTGAGGAGGCGAGGCGACACCCTCAACCAGTCACTGGGCAGGCTTGGAGGAAGGGCTGGCCAAGAGCTGCCTGGACCTTTCCTCCTCGGCTTCCTGCTGGAGGAAGCAGCAGGCTTGGCTTTGGGGTGCCAAGTGTGAGCCTGCTAGCCCGATGCTAGGGATAGCTGGAATGTGTGGGGTGGAGACAGGATACTCCAGGCCCTGGGAAAGGCTGTCAGGGTTAGGGAGAGGGAAGCCAGTGCCGACAGGTCACCAGGGACAGCTTGGCAGAGTGTGAGGTGGGAGACATGAGGCACCAGGCCCGAGGAAAGGCGAAAAAGGTTAGGGAAAGAGAAGCAGGCACCAGGTCCGCTGGGACAGCGAACAGGATGTGGAGGGGTAGACAAGTGCCACCAGGCCTCAGGAATGACTGACAGGTTGGAAAGTGGGAAGCATTCACCACCAGGTCCCCTGGGACAGCAGGAAGGGTGTGGGGTGGGAGGCAGGAGGCATGAAGCATCAGGCCTCAAGGAAGGCTGATAGGGTTCGGAAGAGGGAACGGTGCCACCAGGTTCCTGGGACAGCAGGAAGGGTGTGGGTGGAGACGGGAGCCTCCAGGCCCGGGAAATGCTGAAAGGGTTAAGGAGAGATAAGCAGGTGCCAACTGGTCACCAGGGGCAGCTTGGCAGGTGTGGGGTGTGAGATGGGAGACACCATGCCCCAGAAAAGGCTGAAAGGGTTAGGAGGAGGGTAACAGGCACCCCAGGTCCCATGGGACAGCAAGCAGGGTGTGGAGGGCAGACAGGTGCCACCAGGCCTCTGGAAAGGCTGACTGGGTTGGGAGAAGGAAGCAGGCACCATCAGGTTGCCTGGAAACAGCAGGTAGGGGGTGGAGGGGTAGAAGGGTGCCACTAAGCTTCAGGAAAGCTGACTGGGTTGGGCAGAGGGATGCAGGTGCCAGAAGGTCTCCTGGGACACAGGCATGGTGTGGAGGGCTGTGCATGCTGTCACCTGTGGTCTTCCAGGTCCCTGGTCCATTTTTTTCAGGGTCCTGGTGGGTCCGCACGAGGAGTACTGCACACACCTGCCTGAGTATGTCACTGTAGGCCAGCATCTGTGTTCTCATCTGGTGGATTCAGCTCTGGTGTCACCTGTGGTCTTCCAGGTCCCTGATCTGTTTTCTTCAGGTCCTTATTAGGTCTGCATGTGGAGTACTGTACGCACCTGCCCGAGTATGTTACTGTTGTCCAGTGCCCATTTTCTCGTCTGGTTTATTTAGCTACGCCATCACCTGTGGTCTTCCAGGTCCCTGGTCCATTTTCTTGAGGGCTCTGGTGGGTCTGTATGAGGAGTACTGTACACACCTGCCTGATTATGTCACTATAGGCCACCACCCTTGTTCTTCTCTGGTGGATTCATCTACGCCATCACCTGTGGTCTTCCAGGTCCCTGATCTGTTTTCTTTATGGCCCTGGTGGGTCTGCATGAGGAGTACTTCAGAATATTGACAAAGTAGATGTAAACTATATAATATGTGGACCACTGGTCACTGTGGGAGATGGGCCTCATGTGGTATAAGGCATAGAAACTGTCAACAAAGCCTTGAAAATAATGAAGCTGTAAAGCAGTTGGGCAGTATGAACATTTACTAGATGTAACTGAGGCTGTAGTAATCAATGTATATACAGTAGTGTGTTTAGTGTGGTTTGTGTGTAGTGTAGAGTTTGGTTAAGGTTTTAGTAGAAATTTATTTTGTGTACCTACTATTTTATTTAGTAATGGTGTTGATCTGTTGTATGATGAACTTCCTTTGTAGTGGTGGTATGCAATATTATAACATTTCCTCTAATGAATTCATTACTAATATGACCTTAAACAGTAAAAATATTAATTGGAAAAAATAAAGAACTTCAGATTTATGTTTTCCACAATGTTTCAGTGACAACTTGCACTTTCTGGATTTTTCTCCATCCTGTTATATGCGTTAATATACTGCTTTTTCACTGGTTTTGGGGGGTTAATTTGTAAAATAATCAAAAGAAGTTTTAAATGTTATCTATTGTTATTCCCGTTTACACACAAATGCATTGTAGTCTATGAATACCCAGGAATTCTGGGTAAGGAAAAACTTTGAAATTATTTCACCCCATAAAATTGCACCATGTGTTAGATTGGTAGTCATCACACACAGCTGCATGCAAATATTTTGGTGTTGCTTAGTGAATTAACTAAATAAAGTGAAGTACTGCAAATTCATGTGAAGACCAAAAAATATTTACACATTTTTTTTTTTCATTTTGCATATTCTCTGTCCCTTTTATATACGTTACATGGTTACTGTTTCCAAACATTGGGGGCTGTACTGGGAAAACCACAACTGATATTATCTTATTGTTTACAGTTTAAGTAAAGGCCCTTAAGGGTAATATATTGATAGTGAAAGAAGAAAGAAATGATAAAAATTTTTCCGCAGTCATGTCCCACATGTGTCCCCTATTGCTGTGTTCAGGCCCATATACAAATAACACAGAAACATAGAAAGTGATGGCAGAAAAAGACCAATGGTTTATCCAGTCTGCCTAGGGGTCTCTATGGAATCCCGCAACCTGGGGTCGATCAGGGTTTAACCCCTGCCGAGCGGTTATCCTGTTTCATTCCCCTTCCTTGACATGTGCAGTGATGACTACACCTATCATTCTATCCCAACCCAAGCACGCTTGAAAGTACCCATCATTTTGGCTGCATCACTTCCGCTGGCAGGTGGTTGCATGGTTCCACCACCCTTTCTGTAAAGTAATACTTCCTCACGTCCCTCCTGAAACTTCCCTTCAGCTTCCAGTCATGCCCATGTGTGGTTGAGCTGGTGTTCTGGTAAACAATTCCTCTGAGCTCACCTTATTTATTTCCTTCAGGAATATGAATGTTTTTATCATATGAACATACGAAATTTGCCAGCAGATAAAGGCCTAGAGGTCTATCAAGTCTGCTCGAATGTGCAGCTAGCACCCCCTATTCTGCAGCTGCCCCACCCTTCCCTTCATTAACCCTCCCCCTTGTCCTGTCCCATCCTCGTTTGAAGCAGTCCACTGTTCTACTGCATACCACCGGCAGGTAACGATTCCACCCAGCCACCACCTCTCTGTAAAAAAAAAAAAAAAAAAAGTGTCTCCTCATCTCCTCCTGAACCTTCCTTGCTCCAGTCTCATATCATGGCCCTGTGGCCTTCTCCCTTTACTTTGAACAGCCCCTCTGTACCCGTCCTTGTTTATTCCTTTCATGTATTTAAAGGTTTCAATCATATCACCCTGTCTCTCCTCTCTCCAGTGAGTACATGTTCTACTCTTCAACCTCCTTTCGTATGATAAGTCCCCCAGCCCTTGATCATCTTTTGTCGCTTCTGCCTGCACCCTCCAGTAACTTAATGTCCCTCTTCAGATACGGACGCCAGTACTGCACACAGTACACCAGGTATGGTCTAACTAATGACCTATACAGTGGCAGAATCACCTCCTCCTCCTCGAGGATATACCTTTGCAATACAACCCAGCATTTTGTTGGCCTTGCAGCTGCCTTCCTACATTGTGCCGAGTTGTTCATTGACCCTGTAATGAGCACACCCAGATCCTTCTCCTCCTCTGTCTGGGCTAGCTGCACCCCTAGCTGGTAACTCCTCCTTGGGTTCTTCATCCTAAATGCAATACTGCACTCTTTTGGCATTAAACTTCAGTTGCCAGGTGTCTGACCAGGTTTCAAGCTTTGCCAGATCCTCCTGCAACCTCTGCCATCCCCTAGGTCATCCACCACCATGCCTACCTTGGTATCATCAGCAAACAGACTGATCTTTGCTCTTGATGTCCATGATATGTCTGCAATGAATATCCCAATAATACTGGTCCCAACACCGAGCCCTGTGGAACACCGCCGTCACTGCCCTTGGGTGTGAGAGCCCCACCCACCACCACCCTCTGTTGTCTTCCTTGCAGCCAGTTTCCTACCCATCTCACCAGCTTTGCACCCGCCCCTGTGCCTACTAACTTCCTTCCCAGCCTTCCATGTGGCACTGAGTTGAATGCTCACTGAAGTCCAGATACAGGACATCCACTGCATGGCCCCTGTCCAGTTGCCTAGTTACCCAGTCATAGAACTCACCAGGTTGGTTTGGCAGGATCTGCCATGTATGAAGCCATGCTGTGTGCTGTCCTGTAGTCCTTTGGCCTCTAGGAGGGCCACCAGCCTCCTTCAGGATAGTCTCCATTAGCTTACCCACAATGGATATGAGGCTCACTGGTCTGTAGTTTCACGGTTCATCCTTGGGGCCACTCTTGTGGAGGGGCACCACATGAGCCATCCTCCAGTCCTGAGGTACACACCCCGAATGTAGTGAGGCATTAAATAGGTTCCGCTAAAGGTCCTGCAAGGACCTCTGCCAGCTCCTTCAGTACCCTGGGGTGGATGCCATATTCCCTTCTGGTTTCAACTTATACATATTCAGTGCCCTAAATCATTCCTCATAGAATTTTCCTTGTTGGCCCTGAATCATCTTCGATACCCTATGCTATCCCATTTCCAGCCTATCTTTGTCTCTTCCAGGATGAGGGTTCCAAACAGGGATGCAGTACTGCAGATGTGGACTCCAAGTATCTGTAAAGGGAGAGTATCACCTCCTTCTTCCTACTGTCAGTACCTGTCCCTATACAATCCAGCATCCTGCTTGTCTTATTGTAAACCTTGTCACATTCCAGCTGGGCCTCCCCTTGCAGGGACTGCAGGCTCCAACCACCGACCTGCTCGGCCCCCGGACTGACAGCACTCCTCAAGGCGCCGCCCACGTCCTCCTGCCTGGATCCTCAGCCTTCCAGGTACGGCACTAGTTGCCAGCCAATCGGAACGCAAGCGTCTTTCCAGGGCCCGCTTCGACTGGTCCGAAGCTCTCCTTGACTCTGCTCCTTCAAAACTGTCAATTTAAGAGATTTCAAGATATTCTACAGAATTGCATGCCATGTTACAGCTTGTTTAGAGTTTTAAGTTAAGTGTTCGAAAAAGGGCTGTGATTACAGTTCTCTCAGTGAATTGGTACTGCTCCACTCAGGCCCAGACTTTTTGGCACCCAAACTACTGGTCCCATTGTTGTGTAAATTGGGCCCCTGCTGAGCTGACTGCACCTCTTGCATCGGCCAGCATACTTAATCTCTCCCCCTCTCTTCTTTTTCCAGCTGGGCCCCCCCCCTCGCAGGGACTGCAGGCTCCAACCGCCTACCCGCTCGGCCCCCAGACCGAAGGCGCTCCTCAAGTTGCTGCCTGTGTTCTCCTGCCCACATCCTCAGCCTTTCAGATGGCCGCCAGCATTTGTGCCCTGCCAGCTCCCCATCCACCCCCTGCTCGCCCACCCGTTGTCGACATTTGTATTTATAATTAAAACTGATCACCAGATCGGCTTTTTTTCTATCTACCCAATCCCCATTGACTTTTTATATTTCTCTACCACTAGAGACTCCTCCTACATGAGCTGCAGCTCACTAACTTTACATCCCTCTTCCAGTTTTCTTTCACCCTCACTGCTTGTACTGTGGAGTTCTGTCCGACTTCTGAATTATAGTTCATACCTTTCATACTTCTTTCACTCTGTACTGAGCTGCCAGGAGGCCAACCTAGTCTGCTAGCGCCGCTTGATGGCGGATGACAGCTCGGCCTGCCCCACTGGAACATTGCACCACCCGGTTGCATTTACTCCTCCACTACCTGCTCTCCCCTGTGCCATGATCACCTTGGCGCCCATACAGCCTCGGTGACAAGGGATCCCTACAACCTGAAGGGAGAGATGAGGAACCAGCAAAGTGAGAGGTCAGTCTCAGTCGAGACTAGAGGATGGAAAGAGGCTAGGGTACAGGCTGGGCCAGACCAAGAAGGAGTAGGAAGGTTGCATGAGGAGTGGATTCGGGAGAAATCACAGTGGATAGGGTGAGGAGGCCCTTCGGAAACTAAAAACTGATACGGCACCGGGGCCGGATGGACTATATCCGAGGGTTATAAAGAAATTGGTGGAGGTGCTGGCAGCTCCACTGGTTGCACTGTTTAACACCTCTCTGCAGACGGGATGGGTGCCACAGGACTGGTGGGTGGCTTATGTAGTGCCTGTATATAAAGGGGGGGGGGGTCTAGGGAGGAGATGGGGAATTATAGGCCTCTCAGTCTGACGTCTGTGGTAGGCAAGGTAATGGAGTGCTTTATCAAGGAGAGGCTTGGGAGGCAGTTGGAAAGGTTAGTACACCAGGATGATGAACAGTATGGCTTTGTCCTGGGGAGATGGTGTCAGACCAACCTCATAGAGTTTTATGTCTGAGTGATGGGGGCCTTGGATAGACATAGGCCAGTGGATGTCATATACCTAGATTTCAGCAAGGCGTTTGATTCAGTACCACATAATGGACTGATAGCAAAAATGAGGGAGATAGGGTGGGAAGACAGGAGCTAAATTGGGTTGAAAATTGGCTTTCCGGGTGTTTACAGAAGGTAATGGTCGGTGGGATACTATCCTCCCACAGGAAGGTAATCAGTGGGGTTCCTCAAGGTTCAGTATTGGGGCCACTCTTGTTTAATGCCAGTGTCTCAGATATTGGGAGGGAGGTTAGGAATAGGTTGAGTCTCTTTGAGGATGATTCAAAACTGGGAGCACTAGTGGGTGGATTGTGAAGAAGCAAAGGAGACAGTCCAGGGAGATCTGGATACCCTGGAGGGGTGGTCAAGGAGGTGAGGACTGAAATTTAATGCCGGGAAATGTAAGGTACTTCATTTGGGGTCAGAAACCCGGACATGTATACACCGGGGGCACTCTGCATGCCACACTGGGAGAAAGGGATTTAAGGGTGGTGGTAGACGTCAAAATGAATAACTCTGAAAATTCTAGAAGAACAGCAGCCAACGCAAACAGGACATTGAGTTACATAGCCGGGGTATTACGTACAGAAGGAGGAAGGTGATCCTCCCTCTATATAATGCTTTGGTCAGGCCGCAGCTCGAGTGCTTTGTACAGTTCTGGAGACTTCATCTGAAGAAGATCATAGCACTGCTGGAGAGGGTCTGGAGGAGAGTGACCAGAATGATTCAGGGCATGGAGGGGAGACCTCATGAGGAGAGACTGGAAGAGCTTAGGCTTTACTCACTGGAGGAGAGGAGGGACAGGGGAGACATGAGAGAGGTTTTCAAGTCCGTAAAAGGAATAACTAGGAGTGGAACCCAGGAGCTGTTTAATCTGAAGAAGGGGGAACAACCAGGGGTCATGAGTGGAAGCTGGGGGGGGGACGGGGGAAGCATTTTTTCACTGAGAGGATGGTGGAGCCGTGGAATGCGCTGCCCAGGAGGCTGGTGGAAGGGGGCACAGTGGAGGGCTTCAAGAAGGGGTGGGATAGTTACAAGGGGAAACTGAACCTAGAGAAGACCCTCTTGGGAGCTAGGGGGAAGGCGAGGTGAGCAACCACTAGATTGCTGGCTTTTGAGCAGACATGACAGACCATTTGGCCTATTCTGCTGGTTTTTTAGTATGTTAGCACCCTCTTTACGATAATATTCTCTCCTATCATTCTGTCACCCCCCAAAACTAGTACATGATTACTTCTCTGTACACATCGATGCCGTTCTGAATAAACTAAGGCCCAAGCTTGGTGCCCTTTACAAAAACCGCAGCTACATCCCACTCGCCGCCAGGCATGAGCTGGTACAGAAGATGATCATGCCCATTTTCGACTATCGTGACATAGTCTACGATGCTGCCCCACAGTCCCACCTATCCAGACTGGACTCTCTCTTCAATTCCTTCTGTCGCTTTTTTTTTTTTTTTTTTTTTTTTTTTAAATTCATGTTTATTGGCAACAAGCAGGTACGCATTCAAAGTACTTACAATAGCAATATAAGTACAATCTGGTAGTTTTCATCCAATAATACAGTAACAGTTGATTATTTCTACTAAAAAGATTCTAGGAGTGCCCAGCCTTTTCATTAGAATCAAGCTCCCCAACATCTCACTGTGCCAGGTCGTGAAGCTGCGGCCTTCTTCTTCCCAGTAGGCCCAGTCCCTTTAACATTTTGCTCTCTCACCCTATATTAGATAAACATCTTGTTTCAGCTAACCACTGTCCCAGGACCTGGATTCCTGTGATCATCTAGCCAGGTGAACCATCTCGTCCACCTACAAGTAAAAACATGTGTCTGCAGGCTGATTTTAAAGGTCAGTTCTTCCAAGTCTGAGATTTCTTGTATGATTTGGATCCAAGTCCCCGTAGCAGAGTGGCTCTGGCTTCAGCCAGGCGCGAGTAATGGTCTTATGTGCTGCTGCTAGTACTATAGCCCAGAGGTACATTGAGTCAGCACCCCTAACTGCATGAGGCGGAACGCCCAAAATCGCCTCTGGCCACTCCAGTGGGCGTTCCAGCATGTGTCGCTTTGCTCTTGATGCCCCTCCCCGCACCAATCATTATGACCTCTACCACTTTCTCAACCTCCTTACCCTGCACTCCCGGCGTGTACTACATGGTGCTAAGTTCATCTCTAAATTCTGGCTTGGTTCTCTCCCCTCATATATCTCCTCCTGTCTTGCCACCCCTATTCACTCCCTCTATTCCCTGAGATCCCAGGCTGACACTCGTATCCTCTCAGTCCCCTGCAGAACTACTTCCTCTGGCCAGAATGCTGTCTCTTACCACTTGCCTAAAATGTGGAATGCACTTCCTCCACAAATACATCACTCCTCCTCTCTGTATTCTCTTACCTCTGTTCTGCACAATTACCTCCCATCTACTTGTACCTGCTCCTGACCCCCTCCTTGCCTACCTGTCTCCCTCTCTCTCTCACTTTTTTCTCTCCCTCTCGATCTCTTCTTTCTCATCCTCCTACCCCACCTGTGCTTATACTGCCCCTTATAGACTAGCTCTTAAAAAGGTGACTGATCCTATGTTTTCACCCTTGCAGCATCTGCATCACGTGAACTGCCTGTATGTATGCATTTGCCAACCTTGCATCCTATGCTTTTGACCCTGTACTGATTTTTTATGTATGCTGCTCTTATGAACCGCAAGTACAGTAACTGTTGCATCAGCCTATTATGTACCCAATTGTCTGAAACCTGTTTTGAAATTGTATGTATGTATTCACTATCTGTTATGTATGTATCTAAGTACTCTCACTCTGTACACCCCTCTCCTCATTTCCCCCAGGACGTACTGTGAGACGTGCATTAAGTTGCTCATTGTATCTTTCCTGGTGAAACAATTCAATAAATAAATAAACATTGGCTAGTCTGCTTTAGGGTGTCGCTGATAATGACACCAAGGTCATGCTCCTCAGTTGTAGTACTGAGTCTTACCTCACTCATCCAGTGTTCAGTTCTGTTTTTTTTTTTTTCCCTAGGTGCATTACCCACAGTTTTTGGCATTCGGATTCTAATCTCTGCAGGTCCTCTTGTAGGTCACTGATTTCTTTGCTATCCACTGTTCCACAGAGCTTGGTGTCATCTGTGAAGAGATGTAGCCAACCCCACATCCCTTCTCCAGTGTCATTGTTGAACATGTTAAAAAGGACCAGATCCAGGTCAGATCCTTGCGGTACCCCACTTATGACTTCCCTCTCCTCTCAGTTCACTCTGTTTACCACTGCCTGCTGCTGTCTCCCTCTTGGCTAATTCCCTACCCATCTAACTGCATCCAGGGCCAGATGGGGTGCACCCCAGGGTCCTTAAAGAACTAAGAGAGGTGGTGGCTGAACCTCTGGCTATCCTGTTTAGCCGATCACTGGAAACAGGGGAGGTACCCAAAGACTGGAGGACAGCAGTTGTAGTCCCCTTATACAAAAGTGGGAACAAAGAGGAAGCAGGGAACTACAGACCAGTCAGCCTCACCCGGTAGTGGGTAAGATCATGAAGCACTACTGAAGAGAGATTGGTGGAACATCTGGTTGTCAATGGACTACAGGACCCAAGGCAGCATGGTTTCACCAGGGAGGTCATGTTAGACCAACCTCATTGAATTTTTGACTAGGTGACTAGGGAGGTGGATCAGGGAGGGCAGTGGACATGGCCTATCTGGACTTCAGCAAGGCCTTTGACACTGTGCCACATAGAAGACTATTACACAAACTGGGGAATATGGGTGTGGGCAGGACAGTAGTGTGGTGGTAGGTAACTGGCTGGGTGGCAGGACACAGAGGGTGGTGGTAAATGGCTGTCACTCCACAGAGGGAAGAGTGACCAGTGGGGCACCACAGGGATCAGTGCTGGGACCGGTCCTATTCAACATCTTCATCAGTGACATTGCGCAGGACCTAGAAGGCAGAATTTCACTGTTCGCTGATGACACAAAGCTCTGTAACAGAGTAGACATGCCAGAGGGTGTAGACAGAATGAGAAGGACCTGCAGAAACTTGAAGAATGGTCAGGGGTTTTGCAGTTGAAATTCAATGCAAAGAAGTGCAAGATAATGCATATGGGGCACAAAAAACCCTGGCACAATATATCAGTTGGGGGTGAGGATATAGCATGCACCAGCAGGAAAGAGATCTTGGGGTTGTCATCTCTGATGACCCTCAAGGTAGGGAAACAGTGTGACAAGGCAGCAGGTAAAGCAAATAGGATGCTGGGATGTATAGTCAGGGGCATCACCAGCAGGAAAAGGGAGGTCATAATTCCGCTATACAAGACACTAGTGAGGCCCCACCTGGAGTACAGTGTACAGTTCTGGAGACCATACCTACGTAAGGACATAGACAGGGTAGAGAAGGTTCAGAGGAGGGCAACAAAGATGGTGCATGGATTGCATCACAAGTCCTATGAAGACAGGTTGAAGGAACTGAACATGTACTCCCTGGAGGAGAGGAGGGAGAGAGGGGATATGATAGAGACATACCAGTATCTTACAGGGAGGAACAGGGTGCAGGAAAACACTATTTTTAAGCGAAAAAGATGTTCCAGGACTAGAGGGCATGGGATGAAGTTGGAGGGAGGACGATTCAGAGGAAACATGAGAAAGAATTTCTTCACAGAACGGGTGGTGGACAAGTGGAACACCCTGCCAGAGGAAGTGGTGGGGGCTGAAACAATCACGGGATTTAAGAATGCATGGGATAGACATAAAGGAATTCTGAAGGTCAGGGGTAAGGGGCAACAGACTTCTAGGAAAACAAACTGAACTTACAAGCTCAAATGGGCAGACTGGGTGGGCCATAGGCCCTTATCTGCTGACACTGTCTGTGTATCTATGTATCCATAGCCACCCTAAGATCGCCCAGCTTTTTTAGCAGGTTTTTGTGAGGCACAGAGTTGAAAGCCTTGCTGAAGTCAAAATACAGCAGACCCATGGCATGGCCTTTATCCATACCCAGTCAAAAAAAAGACTGTTAAGTTTGTCTGAAATGACCTCCCTGACACAGTGCTGTGCTGCTTGCTATCCTGGAGACCATTACCCTCCATAAGTCCACAAGGTCTGCTTTGATAAGCGACTCCATCAGTTTGGAGGTGGTGGATGGGGAGGAGGGGAGGGTGGCTCTACAGGGGACCTGGAGGCTCTGGAAAGATGGTCTAGAAAGTGGAAGCTGAGGTTCAATGAGGAAAATGCAAGGTACTACACCTGGGGGCCTGAAACCTGGGCCAAGTGTATACCCTCGGTGGGGCAAATGCTACAAATCTCGATGGCTGAGAGGGACCTTGGGGTGGTGGTGGATGTCAAGATGAACAATTCGAAGACTTGTAGGAGGGCAGCAGCCAAGGCCAGCAGGATGCTGGGATGCATCGCTAGGGGGATCACCTCCAGAAGGAGGGAAGTGATACCCCCTCTGTATAACTGCTTGGTGAGGCCACACCTCGAGTACTGCGTGCAGTTTTGGAAGCCACACTTAAAGAGGGACATTAAACTCCTTGTGAGGGTCCAGAGGAGGGCAACCAAAATGATTTGAGGCTTGGGGGACAGCACCTATGAGGAGAAGCTTGAAGAGCTAAATATGTACACATTGGAAGAGAGGCGGGACCGGGGGGACATGATGGAGGTCTTCAGGTACATGAAGGGGCTAAATAGGGGAGGAACAGCCAAGGTGCTTCGAAGGAAGGAGGAGGGGGGCCACTAGAGGGCATGGGTGGAAGCTGGAGGGAGGAAGATTCAGGGGAGAAAGGAGGAAGTGCTACTTCACTGAGAGGGTGGTGGAGCCATGGAATGTGCTGCCTAGGGGGCTGGTGGAGGCAGAGACGGTGGAGGGGTTCAAGAGGGGTGGGACAGGTACAGGGAAGGGTTCTGGAAGCAAAATCCAATGCAGCGAGAATATCCGGAACTGAGAAGGAAGAAGCCAGAGAAGGTGAGGGGGCAAGGTCAACTCCCAGGGTGGGGCTGACCAAGAAGCAGACGCAAAGACCATTAGGCCTATTCTGCTGGCATTTTAGTATGTTAGTTTCCAACAGTAGAGGTCAGACTGATGGGTCTGTAGTTGCCTGGCTGTTCTTGTCCCCCCATGTAGTGGAACCGCTGCTACACGTTTAATACTTCACAATATTTACATATTGTACAGGGCTACATACAATAAATATTTTAGGAATACTGTATACTACGTAGATGAAAAATAAAATACTTGAAAAGATAGAGATCACACTGGAAAACCTAACTAGATTTCTAAGTAGTGGCAGCTTGCCTCCAGCTGGGATATTGCGAGTTTTAGTAGATTTGGACAGCATTAGTAATAGTGTAATAAAACTGATTTACTCAGAAAAACACTGTCAGAAATATCCCTGGCAAGCCAGCTCACTTGGCTTGCATCATCGGCACTACCTCTCTGATATCACACTCAGGACAATTCTTTTGAAATATGGGGACCTCCTCTACCCCAGAAATGATCCAATCTGGTTGTATGTATTCAGGCTCTGCCCTATTGTTGTCATGTCCATCTGCACAGTAGGAAATGTCCTACTTTGCCTTGGTCAATGCTTACATTCAAAACACAAGTGTTTTGTGATGAAAAGAACTCTGTTACCATAAACAAGACACCTAAAGGGAACATTGTTTAACCAGGAGTAGCACACTTAAGTCGAAGCTTGTTTCTAGATGCGACCTGAGAGCACAAGGAAGTTAGATGACTTGCTCAGGATCACACAGTATGCATCTAGGCGGCTATGGGATTCAAACTCAGGTCTCCAGATCTGTAGCTCAGAGCTTTAACCCACTGTGCTATACCGCCTCTAAGATGAGCTGGTCTGGTGGCACTGAGGTGCTGGGTGCCTTACCTTGTGCCAAGGGACTGCTCTCCTTCCCTGGGGGGGATGCCAGTGGTCAGCGTACGACTGGACCTTTTGGAGGCTGGCTGGCAGCACGCTGATGCTGCAGAAGGGGGTGGAGATTGGGAAGACACCTGGAGGAGTGCATGCACACTCCCTCCGCCAGCATCATTGCATGTCACATCTCCACAGGGAGAAAAATGGAGGAAAAGAGTTGCTGTGGTGCATGACGGAGGGTGCTTCGCAGGTCCTGCTCCGGGTAGCCACAGCGCTGGCCACACTGGATCCGGTCTCCGGCGGAGGTTGGAGAATCCCGCCTGGGGGGGGGCAAGCCCAGGGGGTAAGGGTCTGTGCTAGCTGGTGGACGCGGGGGGCAGGGCTGGGGCTCCCTCCTGAGGTAGGGGCCGCAGCTACAAGAGTGTAAAGAATAAACAAAAAAAAAAAAACCTAAGATGACTGGAAGTCTTGCTTTCCACACCCAGCTTCTGTGAGAATGCTCACATAAAAGCCTGAGAATGCAATAGACAATTTTTAATTCTCGCCACATGTCCCATTTCAATTAAAATATTTTACAAAGAAAATAAAGTTTTAAAAAAAAAAAAAAAATTTCCTATGTGTTACATCTGTCACAGTGTTGTAATTTGATTCAGAAGATTGCGAAGCATGAACACTTTCTGTGTCTTTCAGTAAGCACATATTAAATCAGCAGTATTTGTTAGTTGGCAAAAAATTTCATTTTTTTTCTAAAGCAAAAATGTATTTCTAACCCCAGGAATTGATTAGTACATTTCTGACATCCTTAGATTCATCCTCTGTATATAAGGATTAACCCACCACAGAGTATGGGTTTACTTCAGAATTAATCCACGCCTGGGCTGGTTGGTCCAACCGCCCAGGCGTGACTTAATTCTCAAATTAATCCATGCTGTAGAGTCGGCTAATTCACTTGTAGCATGGCTCCCTCCTAGTGTCCTACCTGCAGGTCATGGTGTGGTGGATGGCAGCACAGAATGCTGCTCTTTCGAACAAAACACAAAAAACAGACATTTTGCAGTCAGGAGATAGTACTCTGCTGCGGAAGCAGTTCTTGGAACTGGGTCATAGAGTGGGAGATCGTTAAGGTACTTGATTAACTGTGTGGAACATAGCTAGGAAAAATGGTGGTTAGTGCGGGGGGTTGTGATTGCAAGGGGCGGCTGTGCAGTGGGGGCGCCTATGCAAAGGGATGGGGCTGTGGATGCCATTACTCTCATGCAGCTCCTGCAACTAGGTGTTTCTGCCATTCTATGTTGGTCTGGTCTGCAAAGAAGGCACTCCGATCCTGTAGCTCCACCGTCTGCTCCTGTGCATGGCTGGGAGACCTGGGGTGTTAGTGCAAGGGGGTGGTTGTGTAAGGGGGCAACTGTGTGAGGGGCAGGGCCATCATCTCAGAAGCTACTGATGCCGCTGCTCTCACCTGCATCTCCAGTGACTAGTGTCTACCCCCATTCTGGGTCCGCCTGCCTGCAAGGAAGGTGCTCCTGATACTGTAGCTCCACCTTGTGGTTACTGTAGGGACAACGTTTAAATGGGGGATATTGTTGCTTGTCTGTGCAAGTCATTTGCACGCTCCCAAGTGAGACCTGACCCCCAACATACATGCTCACTCTGGAGGGCAAGCGTTGATAAATAAGAATAAGACACGACAAGGTGTGGTTTTATGGCCTGATAAGAGCATGCCCCTGGTGTGTGTAAAAGCGCCAGTGCCTTTAGCACCCGGGAAGTGCTCTTATCAGCCATAAACCACACCTCGGAGTGTCTTATTCCGCTTTATAAATGGGTCCTCAAGGAAAAAGTTAATTTAAAATGCACGAAAAGTGCACACTAAAAGAGTAAAAAATTATGATATTATAGGAAAAAAAACAATAAAGTAGTCCTTGTCATTCATTGTATTAGGCATAATTGAAAATTTAAGTAGGGGGCTCTTGTGTCTGTCTCTCCTTCCCCCAAACACACAGAAAATCCTTTAGAGTATTGGTTTCAAAATTCTTCAGAGTATTGGTTTTCTTTTCTGTTTTCCCCAGTTATTTTTATCTACGAGTAAATGGCTAGTGAGTTTTAATCAGAGAAGCGGGAGCGAGCGTGTCCCTCGCTAGCCACTGTAGTTCATGCTTGTACCTTTTTAATAGGCTTCCCCAGTCGCTGTTTTGGCTGCTCGCTAACCACATACACACACTCTCCAGAATTTTTCATTTTCTCTCCTGCTTTGTTTGGTTTGTGAGTAAACAGCAAGCATGTTTTTCTCAGAGGAGTGGGTAGCGCTTCCTGATTAGCGCTTCCCCAGTTGCAGTTTCGGCTGCTCGCTCTGGCATAATACTGAAACCAGCAATGTTTTAAGAAGAAAATCCACATCTGGAACAGTCAGTGGAGGAGCGGGTGTGGTGAGCTACTGGAGAAGCAGATCTGGTGAGCCAATGGAGCTGTATTTAAATCTGGTACAGTTTATGGGAGATAAACATCGATAGGACGAAGGAGCAGGTTTCGATTGTCATTTAAAAGCCACGTGCGGTCTGTGTTTCAAAATGTAAAATATACTGTATTTATATTTGGTCAGGTTTATGTGAGAGAGCACTCTGTGTTACAAAAGGTAAAAGCTGTTATATTTGTATTTAGTAAGGTTTACTTGAGAGAAACATCTATCGCATAAAGGAACGGACAGAGGAGCAGGTTTCGTTTGATTTGAAAGCCGCGTCTTGGCGGCAGGCACGATGCTCACTGGATTGGGCGGCTTTTTGTACAGAAGCTTCAAAGCAGCAGAGGTCAGAGTTTTACTTTTTTAATAGGGGCAAGATACAAGAAAGGCCTTCTGTAAGAGATGGTGTGTGTGTGTGTGTGTGTGTGTGTGTGTCTGGGGAGGGGGGTGTGGCTGAATGATGATGACTGTGCCGGTCAGACTTTATTTTTTTATCTGGTTGGATGGTATGGATCTTTCTGGCTGTGCAGCGTCCTTGACAGCCTAACTAGGACCGGTTGCAATATTATGGCTGGATAAGAGCATGCCAAAGTGGGATTCTTATCCAATCAGAAAGCAGGAACATTTCTACCCATTTTATAATTGAGAATTAATCCATGGTCGGGTGACCAGTTTTGCCCAATGAGGACAGAGCATTTTTCCTAGCCATGTTAAAAGATATTTTTAAAACCTCTTTTGTAGCTTGTTTTGTAATTAATGGCTCACATTTTTACTACTCACAATTTCTAAAAAATCTCCTCTATTGAGGTTACCTGTTAACTATACATGCTAGATTCATATTGTGGATGAATTAGTATGGGGCTACCACATGCTTCTGACAGTAAACAGAACAGCACTGTACTAGGCTATATATATATATATATATATATTATATATTTTATTTTCATGGTAGCATGGCATGGGAGTTTGAACTTTTAAAAATGTTGAAATCCTGTATCTTGGTTTAGTAATGAAAGAAAACAAAAAGACAAATGGCTAACTTGATATTTTTGCCATGAACTTATTATTGATGAACAAAGTTGTATGGTGACTAACAAATACTGCTGCTTTAACAAGGTATGAAAGGTCATTAGCCTGATATTTTGTGTACTGATATGCACGTGTTAATAAACATTTGTATTTACAGTTTGATGTCTTCTGGTCTTCTTTTTGTCCTCGTTTTGGCCAGGGCTTCAACCGATAAGTGGATGTCAGGCACAAAGGACAGTAAGAAACGCAGAACAGACGCAGTTTATGTATCAGCTGAATTAAAACACAATCTACTGAGCTTAAACCTCTGCTCCCATAAACTTAAACTGAAAGAGCTAGTGGAGCCAAAACAGGCAGACAGGAAAATACAAATGTTTTAAAGTAGTCAGTCGTAACTTTTATTTCAGAAGTATTTTTCTTATTGCTTTTGCTCATTAGAGAATCATGGCAGCTGACATATCTACCTCTATGCTCCCCTGCTGCATCAGCATTCTGATCTCACTGACGGTGATCTGACTGTCCAAGGAGCCACCAAGTGGCTGTCCCTAAGTAACACTATAAGTCTAATTCATTGTTCATGAGCTTAACTAACTCATTGATTGGCTGCCATGCTGGTCTGAAATCTCTAAGAAATGTCCAGCATGGCAGCCACGCAGCTGTTGCACGCAGCCGATCTGTTATGAAACCAGCTGTTAGAAAACCTAACAGAGCCGGTCACATGAAGAAACAGGAAATGGAATCGCAGCATTTTATAACAAAACTGAAAGCATCTCAGATCCATTTTGGCATGATCTGGGGAAGAGGAGCAGTGGCTCAGTGCCATGTTTCTGCATTACTATTGTGTCTAGTGATGTCCTTCCATCTCATTTGCAATGCACAGTACATCTGTTTTACATACCCCTACTGAATATTAATGCGTCCGACATTTGACTTGGTGCCGAAGTATTACAGAGTATGAATTTGTAAGGAAAACTTAAATATTAGAGTTAGCCAGTTAAAGGACATTTAAACACAAAAACATGTACACAAAAACGTAGAAGATACAAAATCATGACATCTTCCCGAACACAGAAAATAAGGAAAGCAGGCCACGCAGCAATCTTCAAGACACATTACAGTGAGATAGCGTATGCATGGCGCTGCAGCAAAAGAATAAACAAAAAAACAATAACTTCCTCCAAAAGTTCATTATTGCAATTAGACTTATATCGCAGTACGACTCTGCCTGGCCATTTCCTCGTCGATCAATGATCGGCTGGAGGGGGTTACCAGCTGGTCGTTAATCTCTAGGAAATGACAGGCTCTTCGGGTCATTATTGCTTAAGATGTGACAGTAAGCCTTAATGCTGATGATGTAGTGGACAGCAGTTAGAGATAGATATGTCAGCTCAGCTGCCAGGCTGATAGCTGTTCCACTCATCCTAACATCAGGTAACAGTAAGTCTTCTAACTGACCAGAGTAAAGAAAGTGCTTTGGATATAAAAGGTATTCGATTGCTTTTAAAAAGTAATACCAGTTTTAGACGATATTAGTCCTTTCAATTGGTCCCTTTGTCTGGTGTGTGAAATATAGCCTGACACTAACTCCTCTTCTTCGCTCCTCGTGGTTCCATGTGTGCGCAGCTTGTTCAAAATCTACAGTTCCTCTACTGCCACCCAGTTCTGAGATTATCATTAAGTTTTGTAAGATTTTTTATTATTCAGAGTTCCTAAATTTGGATTTTATTTGGTTCTGAATACTGAAGCTACGCTCACATTCTAAACTGGCCACAAGTATGACTGTTGTAATCTGATATAGTTTTTAAACTCTGGAAACACTTGGATGCTCTTTCAGTACAGCTTCAGAAAACTGCTGGAATGACAGAGCTTGGTAGTAGTCATTTGAGAGCATGATCTGTTGTAGTAAAATGAATTCCCTCTTTGCAGATTCTGTAGCAAGGTCAGGTCCACACATCACCCCAGTACTTCCAGGTGGAAAATCTTCTAATTGGCAAACAGAAAAGAAAAAAATACTTTGGATATAAGACGTTAGCGTACTACATCTAAAAGTTACTTTTATTTATTTTTATTTATTTAGTTTTTGTTGACCGGGTAAGTGCACTAGACAAATCCTGCCTATTTTCAGGCACGACCCAGTGGAGGGGGATACAGATGAATGCCAACTGACCTTGAAACAGATTAAGCTGTTGGTGGTATTTTTAGTGAATGAGGGAAATTTGGCCAGGACACTGGGGAAATTCCCCTACTCTTTTCGATAAGTGCCATGAGATCTTTAACATCCACCTGAACTACCACCAATCCAGGCAGATGCGACCTCTGTTTAACGTCTCATCCAAATGATGGCACCTCAGAAGTTCAGCACTACAGTGTCAGTACTGGGATAGTAACCCAAGTGCCAGATGTGGGAACTGAACCCACAGCCCTGATCTCACGGCCTCAGAGGCGAGTGTGCTACCTACTGAGCCACTGACACTTATTAATTCCGGGTAGTATACTGGCTCTTTAAGTATGAGCACTGCTGCCAGAATGTCTTATTAGGCTCATTGTCTTGTAACAAGTGCTTTTAAAATGAATGGATCCATAGGACTTACAAACAGAACAGCTCATCTGACCACTGTTGAACAGCAACCAGCTGTATATGGTTAGCGACCTTTGCTGGAATATATCTTGTTTTTACGGCTGCATGGTGATGTCACCATTCTGACGTATTGCTGTGAGTAGGGGAAAGGACTAATAGGATTGTGAGTCTGTGGTCTTCCACTGAGTAGTTGGGTTTGGACTCCACTGTTCTCTCCATTTACTTCAGGTGTGTGTGTGTGTCTGCACCCCTGCCTGCAGTAAATAGCACTATTTCTAGAGCCCTTTTAATAATCGTGCCTGTTAAAAGAGCTTAAGGCAGTAATTGCTGTAATTCCTATTGAAACACATTCATCATTTAAGGGCATGTAAGATACATAGCTTTGGAACAGCTAACTTCCATAAACAATGAAAAGATGATTTTCTTTCCATGGCACATCTTCGGCTGCACTCTATCCTGCCTTCCACTGTTTAGCATTCCAGTCCCCCTGCTCTCAGATTACCTTGCAACACACTTGAGTTCTAACCCTTGATTATCCTGGTAGTTTATCTTCAGCCTTATTGAGTGCTTTTAAATATGTTCTTTAGTGCATTATCTTGTTCAGACCCATAGAGACATTGTGTCTGTAGAGTTTTTTTTTAACTTTGTATTATTTTATGTAAGTCATTCACATATTTCCTCATACAGGGTAATAATATCACCTCTTTTATTTTATTTTACTGTCCAATGTCCACCTCCACATTAACATTTTTTATTTCTATTTGATCAAGTTTCACAGCATGTGAGGCTAACTAGGAGGAAGGTTCACAGCTGTAGCTGTTGCAGTCTGAAAATTGACCCAACAATCCTCAAATAGTTTACTGTGCATCCGTGCATGCAGAGGTCCTGGAAAAGCTTGTAAGGGACTCTGGGTCCATCATGTCCAACCCCTCACTGTAACATAGTAATTAAATGTTGTCAGGACTCTAGGTCCATCATGTCCAACACCTCACTGTAATATAGTAATTTAATGAATTAAGGGACTCTAGGTTCATCATGTCGAACCCCTCACTGTAACATAGTAATTTAATGTTGTAAAGGACTCTAGGTCCATCATGTCCAATCCCTCACTGTTTAACAAGAGGTATTGTAAGCCTCAGGAGGTATCTGCATTCCAAAAGAGACTTGTTACTTTATTTTAAATAACTGAAAAAAAATCCCTCCTGATACAGGGAAGTGAGTGGATTAAAATTTTATAAAACTAAACCCACATTTCACCTGGGTTTGAGAGTCAGCCTTGGGCTTGATGCACGGACTGATGACTGGGCTTCAACTCTCCAGGAGTCCAGGGATGCCACTTTCGCTGAGAGGGCTGGGTGTAGGCACAGGAAATGGAGAGGAGCACACACAGGTGAGGGTCTGCGGCAGCCAGGTGCGAGGGGCATGCTGGTTAAGACATGGATGGGGGATTTGTAACACAAACACAGAGTAGTCAGAGGCATATGAATATTGTTTCTGTTTGAAAACCTGAAGCTGCCACTATTAATATAACTAGGCAGTCACCAGGAACCAAATCTCAGTGCCACTTCCCCTCCCCCTCCAACACTGGGTGTCCAGTTCTGGAGTTGGATGGTAAACTAAATGAAAAGTAAGTAGCCACTTGTTGCCCAACCCTGGTGCTACTAACCCACCATTTTAACACCAGGTGCCCAGTCCCCAGGTCTAAGAGTCTATGAAAAGTAAGACACTGGGAGCCCAACTCCAGTGATGTTTTAGAAAGAAATGTTAGTCGTTTTTTTGCACTGATCTGTTGTAGCCTGCTCCCTGCTATTCATTGTACTATTGTACTTTTGTGTAATTGCCACTCGTATATCAAATCAAAAGCAGCTTTATTCCATAATTAGCAGTAAAACTTTAACCAGCTTCATAAAACAGCACATGCAAATTAATAGGATGAATACACAAAATAACAAGCATGCAGTACTGCAGTGAATAGCAGGGAGCAATGCAGGGCCAGATTGGGCCAAAAACAACTAATGTTTCACTCCAGTAGCAGAGCTTCATCAGCATTAGTAACTTGATGTAGAAATACCCTTATATTGTCCACCACCAGTGATGTGTATGTAACCCCTCCCTACGGTGGGGCT
Source organism: Neoceratodus forsteri (assembly GCA_016271365.2). NCBI lineage: Eukaryota > Metazoa > Chordata > Ceratodontiformes > Ceratodontidae > Neoceratodus > Neoceratodus forsteri. The sequence continues at coordinate 121,037,013 of CM028130.1, read as the reverse complement.
TACCTTGCCGCCTCCTGTCTAATTGTGCTATCAGTCCTGGTCCTGTAAAGGCCCATGAATGCTGCTGCCAGCCCTGTTGTTTCACCTTCATGCTAAGGGAACTGGCAGAGCAAAGAAGAATAAGAAAAGTAAAGCCGCCTGTTTGGCAGGTTTGCCGATCACCATGCAGCTTGCAGTGTGCGAGCTGCCTCAGTTGTCTCTCTCTCTCTCTCTCTCTCTTTGAGTGAGCATGGTGGCTGCCATTGCTCTGTTTCTGTGTGCCCCAACCCTGTGTGAGTGCAAGAAAGTAAAGGGTGTCCGAAGGCATTTGGGAGGAGAAAGGAGGAGAAAAATAAATGTTTTGTAAGAGTGCCCTTAAGCACTATTAATTTAAATGGGCACCTGTAACTTTAAGGGCAGTTAATGAATATTAATGAGCTCTGCCTGTTACTCAGGGGGACAGTGCTATGGGCGTAGCAACTGGCAAAAGAAGCCCTGTTATTAGCCTACTGTGCTACCAGATGCAAGGGCATAGGGGCAGTGACACGTGGTACGGGGCAAATAAATTGAAAACAATGTGGTTTGCCTATAATGTTAGTGTTAAAAATTGGACATTGTGAACTGTTTTGAAAGCAGCCATGGTTGCCATCTTTGACCCTGCAGCACAGCCAATCAGCAAGCTAGGATCCCAAGGAACTGTAGTGATGGCTTCTGGTAAAGGGAATGCCAGGTTTTGCCTCTCAAATAGCCAGTAGGGCGTCGAGTAAGCCCATTGTCGACCACTTTTTAAATTATTTTATTGAAAGCCTGCATCAGACAATCGAGGCTGCCATGTTCCCTGAAAGCCCTCATCTTTCCAATCAGGAGCTGCCTTGCTCTTGAAAATCCTGAGGAGAGAGACAATTCAGTCAGTTCAGCTGGAGACCCTCCTGAGCTCCTGCCCCTTGCTCGGTGATGGTGTGTGGAAAAATGAAGAAGACCTGCCTGGGGGCTTATATAGTCACTAGCTCCAGGAGGCACCTGTGTTGCCTTCCAACGCCTGGAAGGAGAAGCTTCAGTTTAAATTGTGATTTGCTGTCCAGAGGCACAGACGTTGGCTAAGGGTTTTCCTGAGGGAAAGGATGCCTCTCTGTGTTCTTCAGTGAAAAAGAAGGCCATTCTAGGGGCTTGCACAGCCACCAGCCCAGGAAGCGCCTGTGTTGACTTCCAGTGACTGGAAGGAGTTTGCCAGAATGAAGATGTCGTTGCTGACCAGTGTCAAGGTCATCGACTGGGAGTCCCTGGAGGGAAGAGAAACTGCCCAGTATGCCTGTGACATCTGAATAGATACAGAGGCCTACCTGGAGGTTTGCTCAGCTGAAGAGCCAAGGGAAGCCTGCCTGAAGTTTCCAGTAGATGGAAAGTGAATGGAGAAGATTAGTTTTCTGTTCGTCTGATCCTATAATGTGAGAAGATGCGCGCTCTTCTGTTCGAGTCTGCACCTGTACAGTGGGATTTTGTTCTTCTAGTCAAGCCTGCACCTGAATGTCTGTGCCTGAGAGACTGGTTACTGGCAATATTTGGTGGGAAGCGCAAAGATTGTGTTTCAGTCAAGAACACCACTGCTGCTCACAGACAGTGTGGTTGAAGGCATCTGCATCCTGCTTGGTCCCTGATCACCAATGAGAAGAGTCCCACCCAGCAGCAGACAGTCTGGGGAATCAGCCAGGTAGTGTCACTGCTAGGCATTACCCACCCCCTGAGGGTTGGATACCTGGATGTGGGGGGTTGAGGTCCCCTGACTGGACTTTCCAGCCTGCTGCCACCGCCGGTAGAGAAGATGACAAACTGCAAGTGAAACTGAGAGGGGTCCAGACTGCTAAAGCTGCGCAAGAGCCTGCTGCAGAGGAAGGACCCAAGCTGCAAGAGCCTGTTGTGCATCTTGGCCCGTCACATTTTCTGTTGAGTCTAGCCACCCCAGATCTGCAGTCTGAATGCCACCCGGGACTGGTTCTCCAAAACACTCAGTAAGCAGGGCTCACCCTGCGTCTGGGAAAAAAGTACATAGTTGCTGCCAGGTACTGAGTTTAGCTACCCAGACAGAAGTTGCAAGTTAAACCAACTAATTGTTGCTACAACTAAAAGGGTTGAATTCAATATGTGTTAAAAGTGCACCAACACCAGCCAACCCGCTGCATCATACAGGCCTGCAACTAGTTCCTGGGCACCCAGATAGGACTCTGAGGAGTTTGCACTGGTACCAGTTGGGGAGTTGGGAAATGTGTTACAACCTGTGGGCTAACACCTTTTTAAGTAAAATGCTGGCAGGAGGCGGGCACTGGAAAAGTTTTGTATTTACAAAGTGATTAATTGATATTTACCAAATGCCAATGCTAAAAATGTTGTTTAACCTTACATCCATTTTACCTTTTCCTAGCCCTACCCCATGTGAATAGTCTATTTACTTTTTACAAATGTCTCATGAGAATATTATTAGTGAGCATATTATTAGCTCAAGTCAGTAATTGCAAGTTTTTTGAAAAATTTTTTTTGCTTTATGGTGATCCATGTATGGGGTGACTGTGAAGGAGGTGGGTAGGTACAGCATCCCAGGGGATTGTACTGCTTAAAATACCTGACCCACTTTATATTTTATTCTGGTGGAGGCACCATACTATTTATCTTACTTTTGGGAAAGAACACCCCTTTTTTTCCCAGCAGAAACTGAACCCAGGCCCCTCAGCCTTGTTTGAGCCCACATGGCAGGAGTAGTAGCCCACTGGTACACAGCGCCTGGGCTACATGTACAAATTAAAAATTTAAAACAACGAATGTGACACATCCTCAGGCTATGAAGAGGCACTTATAAAATTACAACCGGCAATTAAGGTAACGAAAAGTATAATATCAAACCTGGCATAAACTACCCACAAGGCATATTTTCATAGTGGGTTTTACATGTAATTATATAATGGCAAAGAAAATTGTTAGCCTCTGGTCAAGCTGGCACTGGACCCGTGATGTTATCCTGGCATAACATCACGGCTCTAGTGCCAGCACACTCTGACCACACTCAAAAGAAAAAAAACAATTCTGCTGCCTACACGAGCAGCTTCAGTGCTACTCACTTTCCAGCTCAGCCGAGTACTGATAGTATGTTAGCCACCATCTGCTACAACTGGCAGTGCCTCTCACAAAGAGAACTAAGACAGCAGTGCAGCTCGAAACAACCGAGCGAGATGATGCAGGCTGCTGACCGCGTGACATTCAAACTGGGGAAAAAATAACGTTACACTCAAAAGCGTGATGGAGACTTGACAGCTTCAGAGTATGAAGAATGGTAGAAAGTACCACTTACTCTACTTTTGCTCAGCAAGCTGCTGCAAATTTCAAATTATGTCCAGTGTTTCTTCCTTTTAAGTTCAATATAATACTGAGCGACCTGACGACTGTCCAAAAAACAGAAGCAGTTTGTCACCCCATCCCCGCTCTGTATAAAAATTCATTTTACCCTCAAGGTGAAACAGCTGAAACCAGTCACACTGCCAACAACCTACAAACGTCACAAAAATGTAAATTAAATATTTTCTTCTAACTAGACAGTAAAAAATAAAAACAGGAGTGGGGGCAGAACAAGTAATAAGTAAAAACAACAGCTCTACCTATTGGACAATACAAGTAATTGCACAGTTGTTTCTGTAAGTGTACCTACCCTTTCAAAAAATAACAGAAAAATGCAGCCGGGGAGGGCTAGCAGCAGACAGATTAGACTCTTTCACACGGCTCCAGATGCGACATAATAAAAGTTTAAAACTCTGAATTTATTACTGCACTCCAAACTAAATCTGTCATTAGCAAATTGCAGTTTTACAGCCTCTCTCGGGTGAAATTTATGCTGATCCGATGATGGGAAGAACCAAAAGCGAGACTTACAAAGACCCACGTCGAGGGAAAGGCCTTGTGCCATCTTCCAGTGGTGTCTCGAATGCTGCACAGCCTAATGAGAAGCCCGGGGACCTGGAGGTTAAGATAAATGCCATTCTCTAAGCAGTCCAGCAGTTAGATCAAAAACTGGATACCTACAACACCAGACTGACGACCGTATAAACAAAAGTTATGGATTTTGAAAAAAATCACTCTGCTCTTAGTTCTACTGTCACAAAAAGCAGCTACGGTGACCAAGGAGTATTAAGGGAAAATAAGCTTTTATGCACCAGGCTGGAATATCTTGAGAACAGAGCTCGTTCCTGTAATCTCCGATTTTTGGGCATACCCAAAGGAGTTGAGGGAGCTAATTTGGTGAACTACATGCACCAGTTCCTGCAAGACGTTCTAAAATTGAGTACGGAATGTCAGATTATCCGGGCTTATCGTGTCACCCCACGTAAGAAACCTAACAACCCTGAGCTTCCGAGGACTGTCTTGGTGGTAACTGCAGGAGTCCATATGTGGGACATAATTCTTCAAAAGGCCAAATCGACAGGGGCTCTTACCCTTCCAGACGGATCAGTAGTGCACTGTTTTCCTGATCTCAGCTATTCAACAAGAATGAGGCGCCAGGATTTGACTCAGTTCATGCAGGCTTAGGAACTCGGAATTTATTTATTTATGAAAATCATATATGCTGGAAAGACCTATGTACAACGATCCAGCAGACGAGGTTGGAGGCTCGAGATGATCCGGGAGTACTTTGCCAAATCTGGTCATTCAGATATAGAAGAGGACGATGAACCATGATAGCTGGAACTTGAGTTTAACTTGCGGGTTGAATGCTTAGTACTGAGCTGCTCCTGATAAATTATATCACTGGAGACTCTTGATCACAGGTGAGAGGTTTTATTATAGTTTAAAAGTGTTAGCATCAGTTATAAAAGTGTTTCAGAGCCTCCTCTGCTTATCTTAAGTAAGTTTGTTACTACAAACGGTATATAAATGGAATTAACAGTTTTATTAGGGGCAGAACTACCACCTTGTGGTAGATTTGGGGAAGGAGTATCTTTTGACTTTTCTAAGAGATTTTGGGGCTTTTATTGTTATTTACCCAGAAGGTACAGATTTAAATTTTTAGTATATTGAAGGGAATGTCTGTGAGCATACCTGAGGTGCATCTTTATCAATTACATAAGAGATTTATTCTCAATTTTTGCTATACTTCATGGACTCCTGGGCTCTGCCAGTAGACGAAGGCCTTTCTGAAAAGATGGAACTCTGGACTTATTTCTAAAGTATCTTTGGAAGGGTTGTCCATGGTCTTGCTGCATAAAGCCTATTTCAGTTAACTTTGTATAGTTTTTCCTATGGAAGTATTATGTCCCCTTAATGTTGTAACTATGAGAGGTGGGCTTTGTATTGCCTAGCATAATATTTCCTGTAACTATTCTTATACCTGGAATCAAGGAATATTTTCTTTTGTAAGAATTATTACAAAATGGAAAAATAAAGTTTGAAAAAAGGAAAATGCAGCTTAAATAAAAGTAATAATTCTTCTCACTTTTTTTAAAACAAGCCATTGTATAATAGGAATAATGCACTCCAGGGTGTGTGTCGTGCTAGGATAACATCACTTCTGGGGTGATTAGTTGCGCTGTGCCTGTGGCCTTGTGCCTAATCACACCAGGTGTGATGTTATCCTAGTACGACACACACCCTGTCGTGCATTATTCTTTTATTAGAAAACATCTTCACATATAAACTACAATATTAGGAAATAAAAATTTATATAGAAGTCCATTTTGTGGATTTTGGGTTGAAGCACTTTGGATATAAAATGTACTGGTATTCATTTATATATCCCCTCTCTTGATAGACATTTTCTTTGGGACTGTGGAACCAGTGAACTCTGCAGTACAATAATTCCAAATGTCAGGAGTCTATTCTAAAAAAAAAATGGATAAAAAGCAGGACATTATTATATCAGATGCTCAGGCATAATGGATTTATACCGGGGGTGGGGCTCGCTGTAGCCTAGGTGTGAATGATTGCTTTGAACTTACATAGAAGTTGATGGCAGATAAGGACCACAAGGCCCATCCAGTCTGCCCATTTCTTTTCTACCTTTCCTCTGTCAGTGGCCTATCTATTCATACTCTTCTGTATTGCTCCTTATGCCTATCCCATGCCTGTTTGAAGCCCTGTACCGTATTCATAGCCACCACTTCCTGAGGTAGGCCGTTCCATGTATCCACCATCCTTTCTGTGAAAAAGAATTTCCTCACATTCCCCCTTAATCGGCCTCCCTCTAATCTCATGCTGTGTCCTCTTGTCCTGCTATTTTTCTTATATTTAAACATGTTAGACTCCTTCACCTTGTTAATGCCCTTAAAGTGTTTGAATGTCTCGATCATATCACCTCTCTCCCTCCTTTGCTCAAGGGTATACAAATTGAACTCCGTTAATCTCCGTTAATCTGTCCTCATATGTCTTCTGATATAGTCCCTGTACCATTTTGGTTGCCTTTCTCTGGACTGCCTCAATTTGGTTAATGTCCTTGTGAAGCTGTGGCCTCCAGTCCAGCACGCTGTACTCCAGATGGGGCCTAACCAGTGTCTTGTAAAGAAGGATTATTACCTCCCTCTTACGACTTGTGATACCCCTACTAATACACCCTAACATCCCCCTAGCGCACTACTACTACAACTTGTGCACTCTCTGTAAGATTTCTATAGACGGTCTTTATTTCCAGTATATGGAGATGGCATACTTTGCAGTAGAAGTGTTTCTTTATTGTATTATGACTAAATGAGCATCTGATATAATAATGTCCTGCTTTTTATTGTTTCTTAGAATACATGCCTGACATTTGTATTTTGTATCGCAGAGTTCATCGGATCCACAGTGCTAGAGAAATGTCTCTCAAGAGAAGGAATATATATGAACACCTGAACATTTTATATCCTCAGTGCTTCACCCCAACATGTACAAAATGGACTTGTGTATAAATTTATATTTCCTGATATTGTGGTTTATATGTAAAGCTTTTCAGTAATTACATGTACTAACCAACTTTTTAAAATATGCCTTGTGGGTAGTTCATACCAGGTTTGATGTTCTACTTTTCATTTCATTGACAGTTGTAACTTTTATGAGCCTCCTTGTATCCTGAGGATATCACATTAATAACAGACTGCTCTTTCATATGACACTGTATGCATATTACATGTAATATGGCACATTTTAAATAGAACCTTTAACAACAACAAAACACAGTACTAATTCCTGATATCATGAACATTCACTAAAATCCTTTTGCAGCCGTATTGGCTCTGACTAGAGTTTGTTTAGAGGAGGTGCTGCAGGATGATGCAGTGTCTGCTGTGTCTGGCTCATCAACGGGTGAGTCTTGTGGCTCGAGTTATGGTGCCAGGTTTTGTGTGTCTAGTACGTTTCCTTCGTGTGTAGCCTTTTTTCTGGTAGAACTACTTCTTCCCCAGAGGTCTCTTGGTTTGGTTGCTTACTTTTCAACCAGGTCAATGAGGATGCATGTGCCATGTCACTGTCTGCACCCAGGTAAACTACGAACCTTCCTGCCCCTCGCTTTATCAGGAAGAAAAGTAACACTTTTCTCATTCAGTATGTGTTTCAGGACTCACCCAGGTAACAGACCTTCCCACCTCTTGCTTTAGTAGAAATTTTTTTTTGTCTTAAAAAAAAAAATAAAAATCCCCTTTTCTTGGTACTCACCCAGGTAACACCTCCCCACCAGTTGCTTCAATAGTGTTTTTTTTGTCTTTTTTTTTTTTTAAATAATAAATACAAACCCATGTCTGTCTTGGGACTCTTCCCATGTATCACTTTCCCACCCAGTTGCTTTAGTAGTTTTTTTTTGTCTTTTTTGTTCTTTAACTATATACAACAAACAAGCACCCAGTTAGACCTTCCCACCCAGATGGCAGGCCTTCGACTTGGCACATACATGCTCAGAGAATAGCTTTTGTTTCTTGACACACTGTCAGGACACACACACACACACACACGACGGGGCACGCACCTTTTAACCCTTTTCATTTCTCCACGCAGTTCTTGGAAAAAGGTTGTTTATTTCTGTTTTTTTTTTTATTTATTCTTATTGTAATTTCCAGCTTTTCTTGGGTAAGTATACCCAGATGGTCCTTCCCACCCACTCCCAACCCTTTTATTTCCCCACAGGCCTGCCCAACACAGTTTCTCTTTTTTTCTTTTTCCTGTTTTTTTGTAATAAATGTCTAGCTTTTTATGGATAAATATAGCGAGGTGGTCTCTTTTCATGCCCCCTTCACTTGTTTCCCCACTGGTCTACCCAGCAAAGTTTTTCTTTTTCAATTTTTTTTATTTTTGTAATTTCTACCTTTTCTTGGGTAAATATACCAAGGTGTTCCTTTCCCACCCCTTTCACCAGCTTTCCCCACAGGTTTGCCCCAAAGTTTTTTTCTGTTATTTTTGTAATACATTTCCAGCTTTTCACGGTCCTTCTCACCCTTTAGTTTCACCCCCCCCCTTTAAGTTTTCCACCTGTATTATGCTTTAAGCCCCTTTATTTCACTCACCAGACCTTTTTTAGCACAGTATTTGTGTTTTCATTTGGCTGCTTTAGTGGCTGCCATGTTGCTGCATGTGTTTTTTTTTAAATGACCGCCAACTGCCCAAAGCGTGTTTTCTGCCACCCAACCGTACCCTCTGTTTTCCGCCACTGAAGCTGCTTCACTTAGTTGTCATTTTCATTTTTTTTTAAACCAGTTTGAGGATCGTTGGTAACCCTCTCGCTGTTGTGCCACTGTCCTTTAAGTCGCTGCCACTGGCCTTGTGTCCCAGGAGTTGTTGCCGTCTAGAAATTCTCCTCGGCTGCTCTGCTTCTCAGCTCTTCCTCATCCTGGCCTTCTTGGCATCTCCTGCTTGCTGCTGCAGCTCTCCAGTCCGCCACATGAGCTGCTATCGCGAGAGCAATGGAGGATGAGAGCGCACACTAGACCACCAGGAATGTACAGCAGCAGGAAAGAGTCAGGGGACCCCCAAAAAAGTGGCGCTTCCTTATAACGCAGTGGCAGAGTGCCATACATGGCACATTGCCCCAGCACTTTAAGAGAGTGCGTCTGGGCAGGATTGTCCCGCCCGGGAGGGGGGGGGGTTCAGAATTTGTGGATGGGGCTAAAAGTAGTAGGATTTGTGCAGTTCTATCTCCCCCACCCCGAATTTTAGGCCCTACTAAAATTGAAAATGGAATCACAGATAACCTGCTGTGGCTCACAGGAGGATAATCTAGTTGCCGCCATTAGATCTAGTGGTAACCTTTAAGCATTCATTAAACATTTGGTTAGCCATAGTAACAGTGAGTAGAAACACAATGGAGATGGTACTCAGCCTCATACTGGGCTAACACAGTAGAAGACCAGAATATATTTTGTGTATAGAACTTGAGTAAGAGACAATAATTGTTGTGGTATATAGAAACATAGAATTTGACGGCAGAGAAGGACCGCTTGGCCCATTTAGTCTGCCCATTTCCCTACCTAATGGATAAGCTTCAGATCCTAGTTAACCAACAGCCTACTTCCTCCTACCCCCCAGTAGAATTGCCTTATGCCTATCCCATGCATTCTTGAATTCCCCCACTGTTTTTGGCTCCACTACCTCCTCAGGAAGGCTGTTCCATGTTTCCACAACCCTCTCCATGAAAAAATACTTCCTCACATTACCTCTGAGCCATCCCCCCTCTGTCTTCAAATTGTGTCCCCTTGTTCTTGCACATCTCTTTTTCTAAAAGATGCTACCCTCTTGGACTTGATTCCCTTGAGGTACTTGAAAGTTTCTGTCATGTCCCTCCCTCTCCCTTCTCTCTTTGAGGGTATACATATTAAGCTCCTTTAAATCACTCTTCATATGTCTTCTGGTGTAGACCCTGCGCCATTTTAGTTGCCCTCCTCTGGACAGCCCCCGTCCTGTCTATGTCCTTGTAGAGATGTGGTCTCCAGAACTGCACGCAGTACTCCAGATGGGGTCTCACCAACTGTCTGTACAGAGGGATAACAACTTCCTGTTTTCTACTGGTGACGCCTGTCCCTGTGCATCCCATTATCCTGCCAGCCTCCTTACTGCCTTCTCACATTGCTTTCCCACCTTAAGGTCATCTGAGATGACTACCCCCAGGTCTCTTTCCATTTTTTTTGTTGTTGGTATCTCACCCCCCATTGTGCACTCTTCCCCTGGGTTTTTGTTTCCCAGGTGCATTACTTTGCACTTCTTTGTGTTGAATCTAAGCTGCCATACATTTGACCATTCCTCCAACCTTGCCAAGTCCCTTCTCATCCTCTTCACCCCACCTTCTGTATTGACCCTGTTGCAGATCTTTGTGTCAGTCTGCAGAGAGACATACTTTTCCTTCCAGTCCGTCTGCAATGTCACTTATAAAGACATTAAAGAGGACCGGTCCCAGTACTGACCCCTGCGGTACCCGCTAGTAGCCCCCCTTCTTCAGAGTGGACTCCGTTGAACATATAAAGGAAGACTTACTTAGCGCTACCTGTTGGGACAGCATGCTTGCATGCGTATAGCATGCTATACCTCTGTTTTCCTCATGACATCGGTTGTCTTGGTGCCAGAGACTTCTCGCCAGCCCCAAGTGCCACGCTCTGAGTTTAATCAAATCAAAAGTTTCATTATGTTGATAGCTTGCTCTGACTGCTGCCTTGCTCAAAGTTCATCAGTAACTTCTATAGACATTTAACCAGACATTTCACTATTTTACAAACTTGGCAAAACTGCCAAATCCCACAATCATATTTCCCTTCTTATAATAGGTCATTAAATTGGAGAACCATTCTGCCTGTCAGTCATTCCCTTCTATAAGTCTTCATCTAGTTGTTGGTGGGCAAAATCTATTTTTATTTGGTGCAGTCGTTTCCCAGCCTCTGCAGGGTCTGAACACAAGAAAGTCTTACCTGTGTAAGAGATCTGAAGGTGGGCATGGAACTAAAGAGTGTGTGCAGCACCTAGAGTGTGCAGTCTGTACTGCACTGCCTTGGAGAAATTGTGCCTCTGCTGGGTTTCATAGCTCAAATACAGAAAGCAGTATAGTTGAGGGCAGTCCTTCTAAAAAAAGGTGTCCCTTTTGTTTTGCTACTGAAAGAATGCTGTTCTTGATATAGGTGTCCTGTCACTACAAAGATTGTTCTTGGCTGATCTTCAGTCACGGCCTCTGTCAAGGAGTGATGCAATTGGATTCGACACGTGTCGCGATGTCTGCATCTGGAAGAGACTTGTATAATATCTGTGTGAAGATAGGTCCGAGTTTTAGGTATGCCTCCTTACTTCATTTTCTAAATGCTTCAGCTGGAGACTGAGCAGTGTGCGTGCATCTCCTGCAGGAAGAAAATGTGGACCAAAGTTGTTTTAAATGCCTGATTAGTTGGTACCTCTTTTCCTTAGTCTCAGCCCCCTTTGCATCCCAAGTGATGTAGTTGATCGATCCCTGTACCCACCATTTGTACTGCTGTGTAAATAAGTTATTTTTTCCAGTATGTGTTTATGCTTCGTGCCTGATTCCCCTTTCCCCAAGTAGCTTGGATTTGCACTGCTGTTTCTAAGGTGTGAACCCAATGCTGTGCTAGTGGCTATGGTGACCCTGCTGTTAGACCTGTGATTTCATGTGTCTTACCCAGAAATAAATCTGCAAACCTACGTTAACATGAGCAGAAAATTAAATATGAACAAGTTTAAAGCACTAACCTTCCTGCCTTTTTTCCTGTCTTGGGCAGAGTTGGATAACAACTTCCAGCTCATGGCTTCACCCTTTGCCCTCTTAATCATGCTGGTCCGTGCAGAACTCTAGCAGGGATTCCCCCTGTGCTTTTTGACTATCCTGTTTAGGAGTTGGCATAGAAAATTTTTGGTTTGTGTCCAGAGATGCCCATAACAAACGTTTAACTAAATTCCTGGTAATTGTCCACTGTTAGTGATCTCATTGGGCACTTAGCTTGTACTGAGGCCAGTGTGTCTGAATTTACTGGGACACACCATATGTCATGCCATTTCACCACATGCAAATATTTGCTTATCCTGTGTGGAGCAGTTTTAGTCCAGTTGCAGCTAGGTCATGTTGAAACTTACCAGCAGCCCCCCCCACCCCCTTTTGGCCATGCTTAATTCAGAATATACTGCAGCTAAAGCCTATGATTTTAGATGTCCCTTTATTTTTAGATAGCACCCTCTTCTCTTTTCCTACCTTTTGTGGTAGGTGCCTCATTTTAAGTCCCTGACATGGTATGGATGGGTTTAGTTGGTCACGTGTCTGTGAAAGGATTTATCCATGGTGGTGTTCAGAAAGTGGCACCCTCCCCCTTCAGCGGTCAGGTTAGAAAGCGTGGGAATTTATATTTCCAAGTGTGTATCAAGCTTGGTTGTGGGGACTGTTTTATACTACCATTAAAAACATATAGTGACCTATGCATTTATTTTAACTGGTTCCGCTCCCCCTTCTTGATGTTGTGTGTGAGAGAGCTTCATTTTGAGTTTTTTCACCCAAACTAGGAAAGTTACCATGGTCCTTAGATGTGATATATATTCTTTACTGAGCTGCAGTGGAGGCAACTGCTGAGTTAAGTGACTTGCTCACAGTGATACTCGGTAATGGACTCCACCTGTTATACTGAAAGTGCAGGAGTTTCTACACTTTCACACCACAGACCAGTGTATTATAGGACATAGAGAGGAGAAAATTGTCACAGAAATTGCAATCCCCTATTGAAGTGGTTTCAGATTTTGCTAAACCGACCCTAACAAAAAACTGTGAGAAAGTACCCAACTATAAGTGTTCCCAGTATTGTGGAGTAGCACTTTAAGGCTTAGTAAGAGATTCCCATGTATATATATTACCGTGACACTATAGTTAGGGTTGAGGAACCATTTCTATGTTAAACCCCAAAACTTTGCACCTTAATAACTTTGCAACCATGTGACAGATTTGCCTGAAATTTGGAATACACGATCAAGAACCATAGGCCTTGGGATCTGCCAAGTTTCGTACTGGTCGGATATACGGCTGCGGAGTTATTAAGCGTGATCTGTATGTGCGTTTTACTCTTTTTCTGGAATTCTGCGGTCGCGCCTACAGGTCGTACGGTTTGCGCGACTGGCCCAAAATCTTCAGGGAATGTGCGGCTGGGGTCCCCGATGTGCCCTTTGAAGATTTCGTGAAAAAATATTAAACTGTTCAAAAGTTATTCAAAAACAGTTTCCCATTATAAGTCAATGGAAAAGTTAACAAAAGTTCGGCAGTCGCGAAATGCATTTATTCTTCGCAACGGGCCTGTTACCGCAACCGGCCATTTTGTTTTCAGTTGCTGATCAGGAAATGGCTGGCATTTAAATTTGGGACTCTCTAGCAACCTAATTATTTTTGTATTCACCTAGTCTGACCCTGAGGATGCTTGCCATGTCTTTATTTTGTGGTAAAACACCCCAGAAATATGTTTTTCAAATTTCTGGAAAAAGTACTTTCGTGCTCATGAAAGTGTTGAACTTTTTTGCGACAGCTTTCGCAAATTGCGACAGTAGTTTTCCATCTGTGGGAAAGTGACAGCGATTCTTTGGCACTGTGCTGCAAAAGAACCTTTGGGAGTTTTGGGCTGAAATTTGGAGGGAACGGAGCCAACATCTCTCAGATGTGCCTGTCAGTGTTGTATTTAAAAAAATATTACACAGCGGCAAAGTTACGGCACTCCAAAGTTGATGGTTTTTCCCATAGGATAACATTACGGCGCCCGACGCATTACAGAAATCCTTTGGCACCCTGCTGCAAAATAACGGTTTGGTCTTTTTTCCTGAAATTTGGAGGGAAGACAGCCAACAGCCCACAGATGTGCCTTTCAGTGGTTTGGTGAAAAAATATTACACGCGGAAAAGTTACCGCACTCCAGAGTTGACGGTTTTTCCCATAGGATAACATTATGGTGCCCGACTCATTACAGAAATCATTTGGATCCCTGCTGCAAAATAACGGTTTGGTCTTTTTTCCTGAAATTTGGAGGGAAGACAGCCAACAGCCCACATATGTGCCTTTCAGTGGTTTGGTGAAAAAACATTACAGGGAGGCAAAGTTATGGCGCTCCGAACTTTTCTTTTTTCCCCAAAGGATAACATTACGGTGTTCGCCGCGCCTTTCAGGGCCCGTATCTCGGAAATGATACGAGATACGGACTTTCGTGAAAAAATTCTAAGTGCCAAATTAGCCAGGACAGTTGTAAATAATATGACTTTTAAATTTTTTTCTCGTCATACGGTTCCTGAGATATAACGTATTTAGTATTCCAAGTTCTCATTTTCTGCGCGATACTCATTATTATGCATACATTATTTGTACTCACTGTCTTTCTCTATGCAGGTTTTGGAAAAACCAGCCATGTGCTTACATTACTGTTACTGTTGCCCTTTCCATGCGAGTTCAGTACCCATTTCACTTACCGTTGGCGTCTGCACCACCATATGCGTTATCCTTGCGTTTTCATTGCGTTGCGTTTCTGTTATTTTTGCCATTTCTGTCTACAGTACTGTTTATCTTTCTGTTTCACTTTACGTCACCGTGCCCATTGACATTTCTGTTTGCAGGCACCATGTTACTATGTGACAACACATCACGTGGCAGACCGTTCCCTTCTATGCCACCATGTCGTTACCCTTTCTGTTCTCATTCGCTTGTATTTACCATGTCGCCACTGTTAGCATTTCTGTTTCGTTGCTGTCCCTGTTAGTATGCCACAAGACATCGTGTGGGGCCCAGCGCTCCTCTGCAAATAAATTCACTATTTCTGTTATCATTCTCAAGAAAGGAAATTAGAGGCAAAAACTCAGTTTAATGCATTAGTTAGGGTTGTTCAGAGCGACAAAAGTGAGGAAATTAGCTGTTGGGTTGAAAACCCCTTGGACCCCCCCACCCCAACTGGCATTGGGTGTGCATTGGGATCGTGGGTCCTAACTCTCACCCATTCTCCTATACTTCTGCTGCTTACATGTCGGGGTGAGAGTTGGGCTGACGATCCCAATGCGCACCCAATGCCGGTTGGGGGGTGAGCAGGGTCCAAGGGGGTTTCAACCTAACAGCGAATTTCCTCACTTTGTCGCCATGAACAACCCTAACTAATGCATTAAATGGATTTTTGAAATATATATATATATATATATATATATATATATATATAACCCTTGTTTTCTAATGGCGCAGTGAGATTTGTTAGTAGTTAAAATAGCAAGGTTTCAACACAGAGATGTTTCTTAATGTTGTGCAATAAACACTATCCTGGTATGTTCTCCAAAGATCTGTGTCAGTCAGGGTTTCTTAGTCCCATGGCCACTTGACAGAGTTCTGGATGTTTGGATCTGGGGATGGTTATACTATCCTGCCAGGGTTGGAGATTGCTGAAGCCTGCTTCAGGGGTTCCTTAGCCGGTTCTCAAGTCTCCTGTATCCGCCTTGCCTTATTCAGTGCACGGGGAGGGAAGATGCTACACTGCCTGGGCTAAGAACAATGGAGGACCGCTTCTTTGATCCTGCGCAAGTCAGTACCTTTGTGCCAGTAGGCTGAGCCTTTGTTATGTGGAAGTTGCCACTTTGAGGAGAGAGCATGGTGGATTAAGTCTTGTGCTGGAAGTGTACCGCCTGTATTTTGTGATGGTTTGAATCATGGAGCGGTGGGAAAATTTGTTTGCAATGTCTGTTGTGTTAACTCTCACCAGATTCTTTTGTGTAAAGTTGAGGGGCCAGCACCTGACAGTTGGAGCTGTAAATTTGCATGCGGTATTTCATGGAGTTACTGGTGGCTAGCTTAGTTGGTCCATGTGAGATAGTTCACATATTAGTACTGCATTCTTTGGGTTTTCCCTTGTTCCCCTGCTGCTTCTTCTAAGATATGTGGGAATTTGCCCAACAATTCCATCTTAACTCTCTTGGCTGATTCAAATTCTGCATTTCCTGTCAGTGTTGAGGTTGTGGGGCAAGCAAGTTAAACCATTATGAATTTTACCCAAGCTGCATGGGTGACTCATTAATTTCTTTATAGGCTGTTGCTTCTCTCCGAAGCTCATTAGTGTAAGTCGGTATGTGTGGTGTGTGGGAAGCTGAGACAATAGATAGGCACAACTTTTGGATAAATGTTGACATATTCTTTTCTGCCTTTTCATGTATAACAGCAATCACGAGATTGTTAATGCTGGCTGCTTCCCTACAGGTTCTTCAGTTGGTTACTTTTCTGCAGCATGTCATCAGCTTCTCACCGCCCCTTTCTGCCCGGTCCTGGGAAGAGCTTATTTGGGCCTCAGTGTCTCTCTCCCCCCCAAGCCTTAACTTCCACTTCAACTTACAATATAGCAATGACAGTTGTGTTACTGTGTTTTAATAAATAACTCAAACAGGTGACCATGCAGTACAAAACCAGTTCCTTTTTGTTTTTATATAGCAAGAAACAGTCATTAGAACAGTCTAACTTTAAGCTGCTACTGCCGTTTCTGTTGTCCGTCCATACCTCAAGCTTCAGTTTTCCTGGCTCAATTGCCTATTCCATATAACTTGTTTTCTTAGGATGGGCATATGAGTGTAATGGCTTGTTTGATGCTATTACTTTCACTTTGGGCCTGCTGCATTTCCGACCGTTACTATGGCTCCATTAAGCAGCATGTTAGGTTGCACTGTGAGTGGAGATCACACAGAAAAAAACTTGATGACATTTCTGACGTGCAAACGTATCTTCCTCAGAGATTAAAGCTCAAAGTGAGACTGTTCTAATGACTGTTTTCTTGCTATTCAAAACCAAAAAGGAACTGGTTTTGCACTGTATGGTCTCCTGTTTGAGTATTATTTACTAAAACATATCAACACAAAAGTCAGTATATGAGTGTTACTTTCAGGAGAGTGCTACCAAACATTTTCTACCTGTTTGGGGAAGAAACTATGTCTAGTGATTTAAACTCCCTAGGCTTGCACCTCTGTGGGGGCTCCATATGAGGTAGTTAACTTGAGCGTCAAAAAATAAATACCAGTTATACCCCAGGAAGTGGCTCTATAAACTTTCTTCTGTTTACAATACAGCAGTTTTTATTGCAGCCAGTTTCAAAGAAATGCATCTGTTTTCTCAGATGCCGTCTCTGGGTGCGAGATGGCTGTTTTTGGCTCTTGTTGGCATGGCGTGATCAGTGTTGCAGGTTCTCGGTCTGAGACGGGATCAAAGATTAAATCTGCCATTCAAACAATATGAAGTCTTGCTGTATTCTGACAAATTGCAGTGAGGTCAACCTTCGAACTGCCCCGGAGATGAAAGAGTTAACTTTCCATGCCAGGCATGGAACGCTGAGCTCGAGCTCAGTTGAGACTCTTGTCTGTTGCTGTTTGAACTCAAACCGTCAGATTCTTTACTCCGCCTCACTGAACAGTCGCTCTGGAGATTTCTCCTTTGCTCGGTTCATTTGTCGGTTAAAGTACCATTTTTCTTGGTTTTCGACCAAATTTAAACCGCAACCTATCGGTTCAGTCTCTGTCTGTGGTATTCGTGAGTGCTAGATAGGTTTATATTGTTTTCCTATTCTGTGTGGAATTTGTAAACGTGTCCTCGGTTCGGTTTGAACCGATCAGGTTGTTTAAAAATCTTTACTTCTACTTTTAGAGAGTGGTTACCGGTTCTTATCAGTTCTAAAAAAAAAAGCTGATTTTATTACGTTTTTTTCCACGATCCGTAACACGGTCAGGAACGATAAGTGTCTTGCCTGGTAGTTGCCATAAAAGGTGAAAGTATTGTTTAGGACTGGCCATGTCTGAGAAACCCAAAGAAAAACCGGGCCCACTGGGTTTCAACACTGTAGTGTGTGTGGGGAAGTCTTTGCTAAGGCTGACCCCACACCACCTGTTGTGTCTGGGTTTGACCACCTCGATTCAGACTGCCAGATTTGTAAAAATGTTCCTGCAGCTACCCTAGAAAAGAGAGTTGGTAGGCTCAGGGAAAGGGAGGCCAAAAAGTCCGCTGACCTGGATGGCCAGTCCGGTTCGGTTCAAACCAAACCAGAAGAAGTGCCCTCTGACCAGGCGAAACATCTTGAGCAAAGGAGAACTGATTCCGAGTCGGTTCGGTTAAGAGAACAAGAAGGGATAAATCAGCCAGTGTGGATCCAAAAGTTTCTTCTCCAACTGCTGATGAAATAGCCAAAGTGATAAAAATTGTTCAGTCACTATCCCCGGTGCCGACTGAACCGGCACTATCAGGAAGGCGTTCGGTTCGGCCAGTTCCACCGGTTCTGGATTATGATTTGGAGGAATTTTATGAACTGGAGGAGGAGGAAGGAGAGTATGAGGAGAGTGAATGTGATTATGAAAGTGTGGATGTGCCCATTGACCGGACATCTCCCAGACAGACCTTCAGGATGTCTCTCCTAGGCTTTCTGAGTCCCTCCCATTTCATGTTTTACAAGAAAGTGGCTGAAACCCTTCAGCTTCCTATGGAAGAAGCTGTGGATGACCAGGAGGAGCCTGACTATGTTGAAATGATGGATATCCTAGAGTCCAGGAGGCTGTCTATTCCCCTTCACAAGTCGTTTGGGAAACAGACAATAAAGATTTTAAAGACTCCTAATTCTATACCTCCTGTGGATAAGAGAATGGACAAGAGGCATACTCTCTCAGGCTCGGATACAGAGTTCCTTACCCAGCAATGCAGCCATGTTGGGGTAGTTCAGGCTGCTGCCTGTGATAAGGCAAATATACCCTTGGCTTCACACCCCCCAGATAAGGACTCTAGCAGGATTGATGCCATGGCAAAGAAACAGTACATGGCAGTATTCTTGGGACTCAGGCAGGCCAATTATATGGCCTATGCAGCCAGATATCAGAAAACTAGATGGGACACTGTAATGGCTTTAGCTAAACAGATCCCTGGCCAGCTTGCCAAGGAGCTGGAGCAGGTAGCTGCAGATGGTATTGAGGCATCAAGGTGCAGTTCCATGCTGCAGTGGACTGCAATGATGTTTCATCTAGAGTCATGGCTACATCTGTGGCCCTTCGCAGGATGGCTTGGCTCAGATGTACTAGCCTGTCTCAGGATACCCAGACTAAGGCCATGGATTTTCCTGTTGTGGGTAATTCTCTGTTTGGGGAGCAAACAGAGAACTACATGAAGAAAATGGATGAATACAGGACCACTTATAAGAGTGCTCAGGCCAAGGAAAGGCAAGCCACTCCTCAGGGGCAGCATCCCAGGGGCAGGGGCAGGCCTTTTCATAGGCCTTTCTACCAAGCCCAGGCCTCCTCTTCTGCTTATGCTCAGAGGGGGTTCTTTAGAGGGAGAGGCAGACAGGGTACAAGCAGGCCTGCTTCCACCCCTCAGCCTTAACCCCCTGCCAAACAGGCACCCTGATGGGTTTGCCAGGGCTGATTCTCCACCACCTGTAGTGGGCAGGTTGGCTTACTTTGTCCAGGACTGGATGTCTTTAACATCAGACAAATGAGTCCTGGAAGCAGTAAGCCAGGGACTGGTTCTCAGCTTCAAAAAATTTCCGAAGATGAGAACCAGATCCTTTCCACCTGCAAATCCTTCAGAGGCACTTGCCCTAGAGGCAGAGGTCTCTTCCTTCTTGGCTCTCAGAGCTGTAGAAAGGGTTCCACCCCTACACAAAGGGAAAGGATTGTACTCCAGGTACTTCCTCACCCCCAAAAAGACAGGAGAATGGTGGCCCATCCTGGATCTCAGATATTTAAACAAGCACCTTTTAAAGCCAAAGTTCAAAATGGTGACTCTGGGGAATAATTCTACCCTCTCTAAGGCCAGGGGACTGGCTAGTCTCCCTGGACCTCAAGGATGCCTATTTCCATATTCTCATCAGAAGCTCCCATCGAAAATACCTCAGGTTTGAGCTGCCCTCAGGCCATTACCAATTCAGAGCAATGCCCTTCGGCCTAACCTCTGCTCCAAGGGTGTTCACAAAATGCCTGGCAGTAGTAGTTGCTTTCCTAAGAAGGAAAAGGATTTCCATCTTCCCATACCTGGATGACTGGCTCATAGTAGGCCAGTCCCCAGACCAAGTCAAGTCACACCTTCAGATAACTCAGCAACTGCTCACTTCTCTAGGTTTCCTTCTGAATCTTTCAAAGTCAGTTCTAGAGCCTGTACAGCTCCTCACCTTCATAGGCGCAGAGCTAGATAAAGAAAAGGCAAGAGCCTTCCTTCCCCTGGACAGGGCAAGGACCCTTATCACACTGGCCTCTTCATTCACCCTACAGGTGTCTCGACCAGCAAGGCATTTTCTGCAGCTCCTGGGGCACATGACTGCTTCCACAGCAGTGGTGCAGGGAGCAAGATTTCAGATGAGGGACATTCAGTTCCACTTGAGATCCTTTTGGTCTCAGAAAAAGGATCCTCTGAACAAACTGATCCCAGTGACTCGAACCCTGATCCAAGCTTTGCAGAGGTGGCAGGATCAGGACAATCTAAGACAGGGAGTTCCTTTTGTCACTCAGTCTCACTGTTTAATCCTTACTACAGATGCCTCCCTCCTGGGGTGGGGGCCACCAGGAGACCTGACCACCCAAGGGTTGTGGTCTCCTCAGGAATCTCTGCTTCACATCAATCTATTAGAACTCAGAGCAGTGTTTCTAGCACTTCAAGCTTTTTCCAAGTCTGTTCAGAACAAAGTAGTTCAGATCAGGACAGACAATACCATATATCAACAAGCAAGAGGGCACTCGGTCTACGGCCTTGTGCGTAGAAGCAATGAAGTTGTGGTTTTTGACCTATTCCCTGAACACCTCTCTTACAGCAGTACACCTCCCAGGCAAGGACAATGTCCTGGCAGATGCCCTCGGCAGGATATCTCAGGGCCATCATGAATGGTCACTGGATCCTCTGGTTTTGGAGGTGATCTTCTCCAGATGGGGCACCCCACTGATAGATCTTTTTGCAGCTCCAGACAATCACCAACTTCCCCTCTTTTGCTGCAGGCCCCCCAATGTTGGCTCAGTCCCCCTGGATTTCCTGGTTCTCAATTGGGAAAGGAAGTTCCTGTATGCTTTCCCCCCTTCCCTCTCCTGTTCAAGGTGCTAGTCAAAATCAGGTCTCAACCCTGCAAACTGATTCTGATTGCTCTAGACTGGGCCAGACAGCCCTGGTACCCTCTCCTGTTGTCCTTTGCAGTCCACCTTCCCTTGTCTGTTCCCAGAATTACAACCTGTTAACCTGTGCTCGGGGAGGGTTTGGTACCCAGATCTCAAATCTCTCAGCCTCGAGGCTTGGCTCTTGAAGAGTTAGAGTTTGCTGATTTACACTCTCTAAGGTGTTATGGATATCCTAAAGGCTTCTAGGAAGCCTTCCACCAGAACCACTTATAATTCAAATAGAAAGATTCTCCATTTGGTGCTCTGGGAAGCATATTTCTCCAGAGTCTGCTGGCCTGCCCACAGTCCTTGACTATATGGTTCATCTGAATAGCTTGGGACTTAGACCAGCTACACTAAGAGTGCATCTGGCAGCTGTCTCTGCTTTTCTTTCAGCAGGTAAGCCTTCTTCTCTTTCAGCTCGTACTGTATTCTCCAAGTTTTTCAAGGGATTGCTTCATTCCAATCCACCATTCAGGGACCCTGCCCCTGCTTGGGACCTTAATGTTTGCATTGCTCAGCTTATGCAACCCTCTTTTTGAGCCATTGTCCTCAGCAGAGCTTAAGTACTTGACTTGGAAAACTGTTTTCTTGGTGGCCATCACTTCTGCCAGGCGCATAAGCGAGCTGCAAGCCCTGTCAGTGGAGCCTGATTTTATCTCTTTCCATAGAGATAAGGTGGTCCTCAGGACTAAAGGAAGTTTTTACCTAAGGTGGTTTCAGACTTCCACCTTAACCAATCTGTCTCTTCTTGTGTTCTTCACTGACCATTCCTCCTCTGGTGAGAGGAGGCTGCACAGTTTGGATGTGAAAAGAGCCCTTAGCTACTACATAGGGCGTACCAAGGGTCACAGGTTTGACTCCCTCCAACTGTTCCTCACTTATGGTGAGGTTGGTAAGGGAAAACCTGCCACTAAAAGATCCATTGCCAGGTGGATTGTCTCTTGTATTCAATTTTGCTATGAAAAACTAGGTAGGATTCCACCCTCAGGCCTGAGGGCTCACTGTACCAGAGATACAGCTGCCAGGGATATTCCTATCTTAGAGATATGTCAAGCAGCTACCTGGAAAACAATTCACACTTTTACCAAGCATTACTCTCTGGATATCCTGGCTAGGAGTGATGCTCGGTTTGGCACAGCAGTGCTTCAGAGTCTATTTCCTAAGTAGGTTCTGTCCCTCCTTCATGGAGGTACTGCTTGGTAGTCTGCAGTTTGTCAGAATACAGCAAGACTTCATGTTGTTTGAAGAAAAAATTACTCATCTTAGTAATGTTGTTTCTTCTAATGGAGTATTGCTGTATTCTGTCCTCCCCTTCCCCTCTCAGAACCTTTGTTTTTGGGATGTGGGTGGGCAGTAGCAGGTTGGCACTCAGGAGGTGCCCCACCTTTTTATTATCGCCCCTTTTTCTTTGGGTGAGTGGGTGTTGTGTTTATTTCATTTTTTGGGTTTCTTGACTTGAGTCTTTGTTTTGGGACCAAAAAATCTGTTTATTATATTTAGTAGCCAGTTGGCTAATGTAGGTTTACAGCTTCCACACAGGACACTCAGTGAGTTTAGCTCGTAAAGATCTGACGGTTTGAGTTCAAACAGCAACAGACAGAGTCTCAACCGAGCTCGAGCTCAGCGTTCCATGCCTGGCATGGAAAGTTAACTCTTTCATCTCCGGGGCAGTTCGAAGGTTGGACCTCAGTTCAGGTTATACCTCAGTCCTGTTTGGGGTCACGAAAATTGGGTTTAAACTGTAAAAAGCCATGTTTTTAGCTAGGAGAATGCTGTCTCATAGCTAGAGTTCGTCTCATAACTCCTACATTTTTTCAATAGAATTGTTAATTTGGCCAACCAATCTGTCACAAACCGCACTCAGCAGGTCAGGCCCTCTGCTCCCTCAGTGGCAATCTCCGAGTGCAGTATTGTGAACAGGTAACAGACAGGGTAACCCTCCTGTCTGCTTGGGTCGAATCACCTTTGGTCTCAAGTTCTGGGGGGATTCAAACTGTGAACCTTATGCTAGTGTACCCAAATGTACAGGCTCAGATAATGTGCTGTTCGGGGGGATGCCAGATATCTTTCGCCTAAGGGCACCTAACCAGGTATCCAATATGAACCCTTAAAACTATATAAAAGACCTTGGGTATATTCTTACCTTTTTCCAGTTTACTAACACCATCAAGCTTATGAACAGCTTTGTCAGTCTTAGCCCTCCATACATCACATGCTAAAGAAAGAACTGGAAGACTCAGGCAGTATCTTTCAATTGAAAGGTTTACTTAAAAATGGAAAAAAATATGTAAAATGTAAACAAAGAACACTATATCGCAAAGCATACAATCACTTAAAAGAAAACTACAGACAGACTCCTATCAACATACAGTTAGACTTTTTCTATCTAATGTATTACCTCTTCACAGTGCTTAAGTTAGATCTTGTTTCTTAAGAGCCCAAAAAGAAAAATGTCACACAGTTGAAGCACAGAATACAGTTTAAAATGCTGTGTTTCCACCCCTTCTATGATGTCCTCTAGCACCTTCTTTTAGAATATAAAAAAATATACAAACAATGATCTTCCTGTCAGGAGATATTTTATATACTGTGACTTCAGCAAAAATGAATTTCCCAATATGACTCCTTAATTAACATCCCCTCTTTGATCTCGAGCAGTTCCTCTTCCCAGGGCACATCAAAGGATTTTTTATGACTTTTCACACCATTGTATAAAAATGTTTTTTTCCTCTAAAACGTCATACAAGTTTATGATCCCTATATCCTGGCAGCTGGGTCAGTTCTAATTACAGGAGACCATTAATTAAGTCTGTCTAGTCTTTTAATTACCTCCTGGTTTCAGGTTACTTGACTGTAACTGAAACCTGGGGGGGGGGCACTCATGGAAGCACTGACAATCGCATACTATATTTTTATATTACAAATATCATAGAACAATCATAACTAGCTGGCCAAGTGTTTGTCCTTCCCACCTAGACTGAATTTGGGTGCTCTATCCCTGCATGGGATGAACTTCCCAAATCAGTTCCCTCCTCATAAACACGCAACAGGCCATCAGTGTTCTGATTGGTCACTCCAGCCTATGTAAGATCGTCATGTCATACCTTGCAAGGCAAGACTCCATCTTAATAATCTACCATTAGTTTTCCCATTGCGTCAGCCAAACCAGGGATTGTGGTCACTGTGTACCTCAAAATGCTGCCCATATAAGCGTGGCTCTAACATCTTTAGGGCCCACACTATGGCAAGACACTATTTTTCCACAGTACAGTATGTCTGCTCTCTGGGAAGTAACTTTTTACTCAGGTACACTACCGGGTGATCTTCCCCTTGGTTGGATGTCTGACTCAGTACTGCCCCAATACCCACGTCTGAGGCGTCAGTCTGAACTATAAAGGGTCTGCTATAGTCAGGACTTGTCAGTACAGGAGCACTGCACAGTGCCTCCTTCAGTCTGGTAAAGGCTTTTTCACAGGCTGCTTCCCAGGTAATTTTCTTAGGCACCCTTTTCTTTACCAGGTTAGTTATGGGAGCAGCCAGGGCACTGTAATTGAGTACACATTTCTTATAGTACCCTGCTGTCCCTAGAAAACTCCTGACCTGCTTCTGCATTTCTGGTCTGGGCCATGCCTTGATCACCTCTATTTTTACTTGGTTAGGACGGAGCTGTCCGCAGCCCACAACATGCCCAAGGTATACCACTTCAGCCATGGCCACCTGGCACTTCTCACCTTTGACAGTGAGCCCGGCCCTCTGTATCCTGCCCAGCACTTCCCTAAGGTGGGACAGGTGTTCCTCCCAGCTGGCACTAAAGATGGCAGTGTCATCCAGGTATGCCACGGCATACTTCTCAGCACCATTTAACACCTGGTTCACCAACCTTTGGAAAATGGCTGGGGCGTTCGTCATTCCGAAAGGCATTGCTTTAAATTCAAATAAGCCTATTGGAGTGATGAAGGCTGGCCTCTCCCTAGTTCTGTCCGTTAACTCTACCTGCCAATACCCCTTGGTCAGGTCAGTAGTCTTAAGGTAGGTCGCCCCTCCCAACTTGTCTGGGGCATCGGGTGGGCGTCTGACTTCCTGACTGCATTCAGTCCACGATTGTCCACTCAGAAATGAGTAGAGCCATCTGGCTTGGACACCGGGACTATGAGTGAGGCCCAGGGGCTGTGGGATCTCTGAATTACCCCTAAATCCAGCATCTCCTCCACCTCCCTCCTAATGTCCTTTTGGACAGCCTCTGACACCTGATATGCCGTCTGTGTCGCTGTCTCCACATCGTGCATTGCTAAGGATGTTAGTACAAGCTTGGCTCTAAACAGGGAGGCAAAGTCTGCTAAAACCTCCATGACTTCCTGGATCTTGTCTGGAGCCAGCTGGGGAGACAGTTTAACTGCCTCCACAGAGGACTTCCGCTTGCTTTCTTCTAGCAAGTCCAGAAGGGGGTCTTCTTTGTCCGTCCCCTTCCCGGGACTACATACTGAGAACACCGTGTCAGCCCTATTAGCATATGGCTTCATCATGTTGACGTGGTACATTCGTTCTGTCTGTTTTCTGTCAGGTAACTCTGTGATATAGTTCACATCATTTATCTTCCTAACTACTTTGTACGGTCCTGCCCACTCAGCCTGCAGCTTGTCTTTCTGGACCGTAATAAGGACCATGACTTCCTGACCCACCGTGTATGAGTGAGCTCTGGCTCTGTGGTCATACCACATTTTCTGTTTCTGTTTGGCAGCTGCCAGGTTGCTCTGGGCTGTCCCCATAAGCTCCTTCAGCCTTTCCCTAAACCTAAGGACGTAATCCACTATGGGAGTTCCCTGGGTGGCGTGCTTGCCTTCCCAGTCCTCCCAGATCAAGTCTAGGGGCCCACATACCCGGCGTCCATGTAACAGCTCAAGGAGAAAATCCTGTCGACTCTATAGGCACCTCCCCTGTATGCAAACAGGTGGGAAATGTATTTCTCCAGTCTCTCCCATGCTTTTCAGCAAACACTTGGAGCATTGATTTCAGGTACCATTAAATCTTTCCACAAAGCCCATCGACTTCTGCGGGTGATAAGTGTTCGTCGTCTCTGCACCACCCGCACTTCTCTCACAAACATTTCATCAGGTCCGACATGAAGGAACCCCTCGATCGGTGATGACCTCCTCATGGAAACCCAACACAGGGAAAATCCCAAGTAAGGCATCTGCCACTTGTCTGTCCTCAGTGAGGATAGGGTGACTGCCTCTGGGTACGGGTGGCATAATCCACCACAGTCAGGATGAACCTCTCCTTGGAGGGCTGGGGGTTTTAAAGGCCCCACAATATCCATTCCACCCTCTGGAATGGCTCCTCCACTGTGGGCAATGGAATTAGGTTGGCCTGGGTTTTCTTACCTGCCATCCCTATTTCTTGGCACCAGTGACAAGACCTGCAGTACTCCTTCACCTGCTGGGTGAAGTTGGGCCAATAGACCTTCTGGGCCAATGCTGCGTGGTGCATGTGATTCCCAGATGACCAGACAAGGGAATATCATGTGCAGTCTTGAGCAACTGCTTATTATACCCCTGAGGAACGACAAGCTGCCTGCCTATCACCCCTCCCTCTGTCTTCACAGCCTGAGTATACATCAGTCCATTTTCCCAGTAAACCTTATGTTTGCCGTCACCTCCCTGTGCTCCGTCGGAGTCTGCCCAAGCCCTCAGCTTCTCTAGACTAGGGTCACTCTTCTGTGTGGCTGCAAACTCCTTACACATTCCCATGACATGGGACAGATCCCCTTCAGTCTCTAAACTAGGGTCCCTAGCACTAGCGTTGGGGCACTCTGGATCACTGTCCACCTGAACCCTCTGGAAATGGGTCACCCCTCCCTCTTTGGAGTAACCCTCCGTAGCTGTGTGGTTAACTGCTACTGGGGAAATTTCTACCCCTTTTTCATTAGTCTCCATGTCAGGAGACACAGGCTGGGGAACTAGCCTCCCAGTGGTTTCCACAATGGCTTCATCACATCTAGGCTTGACTACTGCAATGCGCTGTACCTCGGGATCACAGGGGAATCTCTCCGCAGGCTACAGCTGGTGCAAAACGCAGCTGCCCGGTTACTTCCTGAGCAGCATAAATTTTGCCTCATAATACCGGTACTGCGTGAATGGCATAGGCTGCCAGTCAGGTGGAGAATCCTCTTTAAGGTGGGTCTTCTCACCTATAAGGCCCTACACGGGCAGGGCCCTGGTTATCTGTTGGACTTTCTGGTACCTGCTGTCTCTTCCCGACCTCTCCGTTCCTCTAGTGGGGGCCTCCCGGCCATTCCTAGAACAAGGCTAAAATCTGCTGGCGACAGCTCTTTCAGTGTCGCAGCTCCCCTTCTCTGGAATTCTTTGTCAACTGAGGTCAGGGGAGCTCCCACTGTAGATATATTTAAGGCTCGCCTGAAGGCCCTCCTATTTTCCCAAGTTTTTATGGGATAAAATCATGAATTGTAGTAAGAACCTGATATTATTTGCAGAGTTATTTATTTTATTCTTTATTTTGTTTAAAAATTTGTGATGTTTTATTTTATTTTGATGCTGTTATATTTATTTTGTACGGTGCCCAGAGCCTCTGGGATTGGGCATTTTTTAAATAAATTTTGCCTTCCCTTGCCTTCTGTGGAGTCCAGGGAACTACAGTTTTCCCTTGCCACTTGGCTACGGGTAACTGCACACACCATCCCCTATTTGAGATTGTTGCCAAGGATGACATCAACTGCTAACGTTTTGGCTACAGCCACCTGTTGCACAGTTCCCCCTGTTTCACCCCAGTCTAGGAGAACACTAGCGAGTGGCAGTGTTTTCTCCTCACCAGTGAAGTCTTGTACAGTGACATATTTATTGGGTATAAGCTGACCAGGCTCTACCAGATCCCCTTTTACCAATGTCCGGGATGCCCCTGTGTCCCTTAACCCTTGTGTCTGTACACCATTCACCGTGATTGGGTGCATTTGTTCCTTCATGTTCACAGGCATGCTTCCAGGGACACAAACAACCCACTTCTTTCCTAGCCCCATGTTGTGTATTGCTCGTCCTTTTGGGACACTGTCTCGCAATATGCCCAGTT
The DNA here is from genome assembly GCA_016271365.2 of Neoceratodus forsteri. Lineage (NCBI taxonomy): Eukaryota > Metazoa > Chordata > Ceratodontiformes > Ceratodontidae > Neoceratodus > Neoceratodus forsteri. Next base: position 121,008,882 of record CM028130.1, on the reverse strand, counting down.
TCTTCTACAACACCATACACTTTCTCGAGAAATCCTTTCTCTGAAACCTAGAGCTAACTGGTTCCGGTGGAGGCAGTGGGGTTTTAGCTGCCTTAGGTGCGCTTTTCCCTTTCTGCGCTGAAATGCCCGCCCATTCACTCTCTGAGCAGGTCTGCTCTTGGCATAGTGGTCGAGAGTTCAGCAGCCTCTTGCACTTTTTGGGGATCTCAGTCCTCCAGCCAGGTTTTCAGCTCTGCTGGGCGTGCCCGGAAAAAAATGTTCTAACAAAATAGCATTTTCAGTTTTATCTACAGAGTTTGCTTCAGTTTCTTCCACCAACATTTTAAAACTGACATTGTTTCATGGTTAGCTCTCGTACCTCATATCAGGGCTTCTCCTGAGCTTACAGAATTTAGCTCTGTATGCTTCTGCAGTTAAATCAAACTTTTTAAAAGTGCAGCTTTAAGTTAGCTGAAATCATTACTGTCCTCATTGTCCATTTGACTCAATGTATCTGAGCTTTCCTGGTAAGTAGTCGGGGATAGCTGGAAGATCCAGGACCCTCTAGGAATTTTAGCCTTAATACAAACTTTTTCAAAGGAATTTAAAAAGGCATCCATATCCTCCCCCTCTTTAAATTCAGCTATCAATTTGGAATTCACTTTGTAACCCAGTCCCGTAGTTCCAGTTAAACCAAAGCCACTTTCCTGTTCTGGTGCTGGTGGTTGGAGTCGTAACTTCTCCAGGTCTCTCTTGCTCTGCTTCTCTCTGTTCTCACTCCCTCTTCTCCTCTGTGGCTCGTTTCTCTTACTCAGCGTCTCTCTGGAACTCCAGCTCCATTCTGTGCAACTCAGTCTGCAGCCTGAGTGCTTCTGGCTCCAGAATGCTGGCGACCTTCCCCTGCTGCTGTGGCCCTTCGCTGGTACTGGTCCTGCTGTCATCCTCATTGGATCTGGACACTGCACTGGCCCTTCCATGCTCAAGATTTGGTCTTTTACAGTCACAGTCTGTGACTCGATGCTGTGGGCATCTGCTGCCATCAGGGAATCCACGAGGTTCTGCTTGGTGGATCTTGCCTCATACAGGATTCCTCTGTCCTGGACAACTGCCTCAAATAGTCTACAGTGTGCCCGCTGTAGCTGGAAGCTATCTTCTTCCCTAACTACGACTACTCTAACTTGCACTTGAGAAAAAAAATAAAACAGGTAGGAACTCGACTGTAAGCAAAATGATATAGTCCTGTTTCCTTTTTAAAATTAAATCACTGCCTTTTTTTTTTTTGCAAGTGCACTGTACAGTATTAAGCTGACACACACTGAACAGTTAAAGCTTATGTTACCAAATTTATCTGCACCGCTGCCAACCAATTTGTCACAAACCGCACTCAGCAGGTCAGGCCATCTGCTCCTATAGTGCCAACCTCCGAGCGCAGTATTGTGAACGGGTAACAGATGGGGTAACCCTCCTGTCTGCTTGTGGATCCGAATCACCTTTGGTCTCAAGTTCTGGTTGGATTCAAACTGTGAACCTTATGCTAGCATACCCAAATGTACAGGCTCAGATAATCTGCTCTTCAGGGGGGAAGGGTGCCAGATATCTTTTGCCTAAGGGCACCTAACCAGGTATCCAAAATGAACCCTTAAAACTCTATAAAAGACCTTGGGTATATTCTTACCTTTTTCAAGCACACAATCACTTAAATGAAAACAAAGAAAACTACAGACAAACTCCTACCAACATACAGTTAGACTCTTTCTACCTAATGTATTACCTCTTTACAGTGCTTAAGTTAGATATTGTTTCTTAAGAGCCCACAAAGAAAAATGTCACACAGTTGAAACACAGAATACAGTTTAAACTCTGTGTTCCCACCCCTTCTATGATGTCATCTAGCTCCTCCTTTTGGAATATAAAAATTATACGAACAATGATCTTCCTGTCAGGAGATATTTTAAATACTGTGACTTCAGCAAAAACTAATTTCCCAGTATGACTCCTTAATTAACATCCTCTCTTTGATCTCGAGCAGTTCCTCTTCCCAGGGCACATCAATGGATTTTTATGACTTTTCACACCATGATATAAAAATGTTTTTTTCTCTGAAACGTCATTAAAGTTTACCATCCCTATATCTTGGCAGCTGGGTCAGTTCTAATTACAGGAGACCCTTAATTACTGTAAGTCTCTCTAGTCTTTTAATTACCTCCTGGTTTCAGGTCACTTGACTGTAACTGAAACCAGGGCACTCATGGAAGCACTGACAATCACACGCTATATTTTTATATTACAAATATCATAGAACAATCATAACCAGCTGGCCAAGTGTCACACAATGTATTTTTTTTTGTCTTTGTTTTGATATAGTTCTAATTATCCTTATTTAGGGTTCCTTGTTAATACAGCCTTTTCTCCACCCAGTATGCTATTTTAGCTTGTGTGGAGCAGAACTATCTGTACTATTGTAATGCTTTTTGGAAATTTTCCTTAAAAACGAGTACATGAACTCCCTACCATTTAAAGAACACCAGTTACGTAGTTTCCCCAAGCCCCCACCTACCGTACTTCAGCCATCCATATTTCAAAATTTTGTAAGTACTAGTTTATGAAGGGGGAGGGGTCATAATTTCTCACTCAGAGGAGCTAGCCACCAGATCCTTTCCTCTTCCTGGTCCAGAGTTGTGAAAACAGTGCCCCTGCGCGCCGACGTTTTTTATGATGGTTGAGCTTGTAGAGTGCGATTATCAATGGGGTGAGTTTGTAAGATTCTTTTTTTTATTATTGTTTTTATTATTTTAGAGGTCTGGTCAACAAGCCTCGCCAACTAATGAGGCCTTGTTAGTTGAGCTGGCTTTGATTTGATCTATGTCGGACCTCTAAAAATATGAAAAAATAACTTTAAAATTCCCCCCGTTGATATCAGTAAAGCGTGCCCTCATGTTCCACAAACTCAGTCATCAGAAAAGGGGGAATTAATCAAATCTAGACTGTTAAAGTCCATTTCGGGTTATCAACCAACTTGATCAAAGCACTGACGCTGGTGCTCTTTAAAGAGCTGCTGACAGCTCCAGGACCATTGCGACTGCTGAATTGCCAACTGTGTTTTTTTGGGGGGAAAACTAAAGGTTTCAATTGCATTTGCAGAGACAGCGCCTGAACGTGCAGCTCACTGTCATTCAATCTGTCAGTGCTGCTGAAAGGTTTATGAATGACATCACGTCAGGAGACAGACTGGTACTGTAGTCTAGGGTTGCTGTATGAGTTAGTTGCTGAATCCTGACTTTGTTGTCCATATGTTTCAAAACACGTAAATAAACAAACATGCTAGCAATGTACATTTTCTGTTTAACTTTCTGTAACTAGTAAAAGAACAGCATTAATGACCACAAATGTTTTTGAGTCATTAGCAGCATTTGTTTATGCTGGGCTAGTCCTACCTTCATTAGGTTTTAAATTCTATCCAGATATTATCTTTTTTCGTTGTTATAATGACCGTTTAAAAGAACAAAAGGGGGCAGTTCTGCATAGCAGGGTCAGGAGTACAATACTATATCCAGTATACAGTCAGTGCGATGCTCTCAACAGTCACAACTATAAGCTGCAGGAGGGCAGGAACTGAAGCTGTCAGATAATTTAATAAAGCCGGTTTATATAGGACCTTGAGGGGTGGTACTAAGTCACTCTTTCAAAAGTAACAGTTATGTTTCTTTGTATTTATTTAAAAATGTAACCAGACAAATATATTGAGTTTAACACCACGTTTTCCCTGATAGTGGATGATGGGTACGAGATTTCCAGAGGAGCACAGCTCCAAGACATCATACACGTGTATAGATCATAGTGAAGTGGCCCACAGTATTCGCAGGGCACAAAAACATTGCATGCTGTAGCTGCAGTTTTAGTTTTGTGAGAAAACTGTTGCACAGTTACACTTGTCCTCATAGTAGTATTGTGAAGTGCAGTGCTTGGTAAGATATACTCAGGCTGTAGCAATGTACATAGGCAGAAAAGACACAAGCTGATAAATTATCCCAGATGATTCAACAAACAAAACTTAAGGAATATTTTACGGAGCATCAGAAGGCAGCTGCACGATTGATGCGACTAAGGACTTATTCACCAACTAACAAGCATCAAGCACTTGATTTGCTGGCAATCATCTGAGCAGCCAGAAGCAACCTTTCATGAGTACGCCAGATGCGATGCTGAGGGTAATGACTGTACATCTCAGTTAAGATGTGCTGCGGTTTAGCCCATTAGGGGCTGGCAGAGTTCGCCAACCCCTGCCTGGAGACTGGATCCAGTGAAGCTAGTGTTGTGGTTAGCTAGGAACGGGTCCTGCGAGGTGTCCTCTGTCGTGTTCGTGGCAATGCTGTTTTCTCCTCCATTTTTTCCCTGGAGATGAGCGTGCAGTGACACGGTGGAGAAGCATGCTGCGCATCCGCCTGCGCTCCTCGAGCTACCCATCTCCACCCCATTTTCTGCAGCGTCGCACGCACTGCCCCAGTTACCGCTTAGGCAAGTGGAGCACCAAACACTGATGTCTCCCTCGAGAAGGAGAGCAGTCCCACAGACACTCTATTCTTCCTCCCTGCTGTCCCCTGGTGGCCCGTGCTTGTTCCTGAACTCGGTCGCCTGCATGGCATGAGGGATGGCGCCCAGCACCACGTACCCTCAACACCACCGGGCCAGCCTATGTTGTAAGTTTTTGATATTTCTATGACTGTCATTGTCTGAGAGTGTCCACAGCTTCAGCATGCTGGAGGTCTTTCATACTATTTGTTTAGCAAATGCAATATAAAGATTAGAAAATAAAAACTGTAAAACTGTGTATGTTAGCTTTGCTCAGTTTCCTGGTTGTAAAGGCAGCATCATCCGTGCGCTGTTAAGTTTTCGTGTACATTGGACAGCTGACAGGGTTACTAGAGTTCATAAATCCAGCTATTAGCTGATCTTCTGTTACATATATTTACAGCCTATAAAATCAGTAGTAATAGATGCATAGGGCTGGTTATCTGAGTTGTTTCTTAAACAAAATAGTGAGTCAGAAGTTTTGTCTTTTTACGCTGTATGGAATATACTAAATGCTATCAACCCCAAATGATGCACTGTGTAGGAACCCTATTCAGACTGATGGTTTGCTTTCTAGTTTTCAGCATCTCATACTGTGTGCACTCTGTTATTATTATTTTTTAATTCCATTTTTTAACAAATGAAAGTAATAAAACATTTGCAGTGTATTCAGATGCACTAAGGTTTTCTTTATTCTCATCAGCTAGACTTGCTGTACTGTTCAGTTTCAGCATTGACATTATTTATTGATTGTTCTTGTTTCAAGGCTGCACTTGAGTGACCCTATGATCAAGGTACCTGTGTTTGCCAAATTGTGCTGCTAATTTAATTTTGTGAGTTCGATTGCCATCAGTGAATATAGTGATATTAAAATTAGAGTAAACTTTAACAGTGTTAAAGCACATTTGCTAACTGGAAGGGTTAAAAACATAAGCACTAGGGGCTGTGATCATAAATTGATCTCAGAATGCTACCACAATACCATTATCCATATTACTGTCACTCCACAGGTCAGTTTTATTAATGCAGTTAGATAGGCAACATTTGGTTACCCATATTATTTTGCAAAGTGCATATCACTTGATAATACTTGAGCACCAGCAGGAACAATAAGTGACAATATATTATGGCATGTTACTGTAACACTGTTGAAGTTTACTGTGATTTTAACCGCTGTATTCACTGATGGTATTGAACTCGCAGTTTTAAATTAGAAGCACACATTGACATCCGGGAGTGCCTTGACCACAGGGTCACTAAAATGGCATCTTAAAACAGTTGTAATCAAATAGCAATGTCAGTGCTCAAACCGAATTGCAAAGCAAGTCTAGCTGATGAAAAAGCAAAATGTTGTGCCCCTTAATAAATTAAAAAAGTGTTATTTTATTATAAAAAATGGAATTAAAAAAGAACACAGTGTAATGCAGAAAATTGGAAAGTGACTGTCAGTCTGAATAGGGTTCATACACAATGTATCATTTTGGATTGGTAGCATTTGGTACATTCCGTACAGTTGTGCGAAAAGGCAAAACTTCTGACTTAATGTTTTGTTCAAAAAAACAACTCTGACATCCTCAAGTAATCTGCCACACCCTCCTAGTAGTCTGCGTCAATCTGTAGTTTAACAGTTCCTGCGTTGTTGGATGTCAGTGAAGCCTGAGCGGTCTGTAAAACATTAGGTTTCTCTCTCTCTTTTTTTTTTTTGCTTTAAACATGATTCTCTTTGCCAGTTGAAATGTTATTGCTTGGGTAAAGCCTACCATACTGTAAACTTTACAGAAAATTTCAGTGGAGGTTAGTGGGGCATTTGCTACAATGTTTGTCTAGTTGAAGCATGGCTGCTGAGTGCAGTGCAGTGTGGTGTGGTATGAACCAATCCGGAAGAGACTGGACATGGAAATAGCCCACACAGAAAACCAGGCTGTACTATATACTGAGGGCCCTCATTCTTTGAATAAAACATAATGGCTTATTGGATGACTGTCATCTAAGCCAGAGCATTTAGCTGTGGGGTGGGGGGTGAGTCTTCAGTTATTATTTTAAATCAGTCATCCTCATACTCTACCTGTGAACTCCTGTAGCACTCTACAGATTGCCAGGTACCTGCCGGCACACAGATTCCAGACCTGATGTGAGCGGGTCTTCAGTGCTAGAGCAGCAGCGGTACTAGAGCACAGGAGCGCGTATCACAATGGCGGGAGGAAAAACATGAAAAAGATGCTCTTTATTAAACAAAACTATATTCATCTAACAACATAATAAGCCATTGTGGCACAAACCCAGCTTAGTAATAGATGTTATGTTAGCAGCTCTTTAAGGTAGGTAACTTTTCTTAAGTACAGTGCATGGTGTTACAGAAGGCCTTGACTGTATACTTTCAAAGAGCTACTGACGCTTCAAAGAAAACTTTAAAAATCATGATAATTAGGCACAATTCTGCCTGCATTCCATTTATATTTTATGTATTTCTCCTCCCCATTATTTATTACTGAGGAAATTTGCATGGATATGTGATCTTTATTCCGTAGAGTTCCTTTTCAAGCCATCTGCCTCTGTAGCTTACTCCCTACTTCAAGTCATAATCCTCTGTTGTGATATCACAATCTGTTGCCATGAGAGCAACTGATTTCACAAGCAGTGCTCTATAACTTAAGGTAGGGAGAAAGCAGCAGGAAAAGACAAACTCCTCAGGAGCAAAAATTCTTATTTCATACAGATGACCTCAGTAATAAATAATAGGGAGGAGGAATACGGCACTGATAGAAAATACAAGCTGGACTGTGCCTAAATATTAGTTGGTAATAAAGTTCTCCTGAACGTGCCACCATCTCTTTAAAGGGACACTGTCAACCTTTTTTTCCATCATATTATTTCTGTTTAGAAACCAACATTTTATGATTGCTTTAACATCTCAAAACAGCCAGCAACATCAATGAATTTTAATCTGCTCACTTTCTTACTTGAATTGACGTGTGTTAATGGTGTAATATTGCCCAGCCTTGTTTTGTTTCAAATCCTTGATTTCAGCAAGGCCTTTGACTCTATGCCCCACAAAAGGTTGATCAGGAAGTTGGTGGATCTCCGGGTTGGAGAAAAGATGGCCAGATGGGTGGAAAACTGGCTGAGGGACAGAACCCAGAGGTTGGTTGTGGGGGAGAGTTATCAGGCACTAGAGAGGAGAACAGTGGCGTCCCGCAGGACTCTGTGCTGGGGCCAGTGTTGTTCAATGTCTTCATCAGTGACATTGGAGATGGCATTAAGGGAAAAATGTGCCTATTCATGGAAGACACAAAGCTTTGTGGAAGAGTGTACACAGCTGAAGGGATACAGGACCTACAGAAAGATCTGGAAAAGCTGGGGAAGTGGTCCAGAAGCTGGCAGCTTGGCTTCAGTGCCAAGAAATGCAAAGTTATACATATTAGAGCCAAGAATCCCAGGACAGAGTACTATCTGGGTGGAGTCAGAGTATCTGCATCAGAGGAGGAGAAGGACCTGGGAGTGATGCTCACTAGTGATCTGAAGCACTCCACGCTGTGCAAGAAAGCAGCAGCAAAGGCAAACAAGATGCTGGGATGCATATCTCTGAGGATCAGTAGTAGGAGAGAGGTTATACTGCCCTTGTACAGGTCACTAGTAAGGCCGCATCTAGGGTATGGAGTTCAGTACTGGTGCCCACACCTGCAAAAGGACATTAACCTGCTGGAAGATCCAGAGGAGGGCTGCAAAGATGATAGCAGGTCAGCAGGGTAAGGAATACGAGGAGAGACTGAGGGCACTGAACATGTACTCCTGGAAGACAGGAGAGAGGGGCATAATTGGGACCTTCAAGTGCTTGAAAGGAATAAATATGGTTGATAAGGAGAGTCTCTTTAAGCTGAGTGGCAACCACAACACGAGGGGGCACAGTCTTAAGCTGGAGGGTGGGAAGTTTAGGAGAGAGATCAGGAAGCACTTCTTCACAGAGAGGGCGGTGGACACTTGGAATGCACTGCTGGAAGAGGTAATCTCATTGAAGACAGTGGACAGCTTTAAGAGAGGCTGGGCTAGGCATGGGGGAAGGTAAGGTCATGGGTAGAGAGGATGGGAAAAGTGGGGAGGGAGGGCAGGGACATTAGCTCAAGCTGTGGACCCTGCAATATGAGCAGACTTGATAGACCAGATAGTTTTCTTCTGCTGGCTTCTTTGTATGTTTGTATGTACTCTTATTTGCAAGGCAAAGTTTGTTTATATAGCGCCCAATCAACATGGGCTCTGAGCGCTTTACAGAGTTAGATCAAAATCATCACGAATCACATTTAAAAGCAGTAACCAACAAATAAAATCAAAGTAAATCAAAACATTATACTGTGAATACTTGATCGAACAAAAAAGTTTGTTATTGCATACTTTATGAACATTAGGAGCATATACTGACAGGCAGAGTCGGTTCTACGGCGAAGACCATCACAGCGACATTGTCGGCAGTCACTGTGATGGTCTCCATTACCCCACACTGGTGCCAGGAGGTGTTGCCCCATCCCGAACTAACTCTGACTGAGTTAGTAATCTAATCTGAGGTGCAGGGGGCGAAACCCCTACATGGGGGAGGGGACCCCTCTCAAGCTACTTGTCCCCGAGCGACAGTACAACACCAGTTGGTGCTGTTTGCTCTCACTGTGCCATCGGTTGACAAATTTCTTGTCGTCGCGGCATAGTGGAACCCATTAGGAGCACCCCCAAATAAAGCAGCCACTCATGGTGTAATATTCTACTTTCCTCCCACTACATCTTGAGTGTCTAGACTGTGTTTGGGGTGTTCCCAAGTCCAGGAAAGATGCAGTTGATCAAGGACATTATGTTCTGTGTGGTAACATCAGTATGCCGAGAAGTCTGTTTTTCACTTTTAGAAAGACAGAATGAATCAGAATCAAACTACCAGCTACAAAAACAGTCTCTACAGAGTGTGATCAATCATAGCATGTGTTTTTAAGGTACTGATGCGTTGAGGCCTGAGGGGTTTGACTGTGTCCCTATGTTATATTTCTGTTACCATTATTGTCGTACCTTACACATAGGCTTTAAATTAACCATATCATCTATTTTTAGTTGCCGAAATGGAGGCAACATGGACAGGTTTTTCAAAGAATGGTGAACCAGGAGATCCAAGGTTTAAATCTCACCACAGCTCCTTACTCACTGTGTGACCTTCCTGTGTTTTAAGTTCTCACTACTGGTAGGTAGGCTGATAATAGTTTATTGTATAACAAGTTATGTCGTTACAGAAGAAAATTGTACATCAACAGTTAAAACATCTGCTCATTCATAAGTAGCTTACACACTATACATTAGTTAAAAATGTGTGCAATACAGGCCCCTATATTTCCCCTTGTTTTAATCATATTGACAATTTGTCATTTCCTTAAGAGCATTTTTGATTTTCTAGGTAACATCTAGTGTTCAGCTTTTAAGTGCAATTTCTGCAGTTCCACAGTTTTCAAAAATGAAACAATTATTTCCAATATCCTTGTTAAATTTGAGTTCAGTAGAATCGTTCTTAGTTCCTGTGTGTTCATATAGGTCTGTCCTAATATTTCTCCTAGTATTTTCTTTCTGTGCTTTTCATACAAAGGACGGATGAGCAAAAAATGTGTAATATCATCATCATCATCACCACCTAAATTACAACTGCATTTGCCACTGGAGCAGCCTTTTTTTATTGATAATGGCCTCCATATGTTCACTTTTGCAGTGTTCATATCAGTATTTCATGAATAGCTGTCTGACCTGGATGCTTTATGAGAAGCAAGGATTTCTCAAATCCAAATTTTTTTTTTATTGAGAGCCAGCCAATTGTTTATTTTGAATTTTGCACACTGCTCTATGTCTCTCTGGTGAAAAATGCCTCTGATTTTATTCTTAATATGGAACTGTATTTCCTTAAGGGGTCTTGCAATGCCTCAGTTATATATTGGAGCAAGTCATAAGGTTTTATCAATGTCTGCTTTTTTTATTGTTGGAAAAATAATTTTATTACTTTGATATCTAATTGCTTTTCTAAGCACATCCTCGGTAGTCTGTCTGCATGCATGATATATATTTTAATCTAATGGAGGATTAGTCTCTCTCTTGTATTAAGCATTCCATGGATATTTGCCCTAGTTCTGCTTGTATTAGAGCTGAAGGTGCACCTGATAGTAAACCTGTGATTTTCTTGTAGAAAATGTTAATTAATTCCCAGTATTATTCTTGCTATTTCATCCCCAGATTCACATCTATATTGTATTTGTGCACTTATGTTTGCATTTATGACCTTAATACTTCCCTAATGGTACTCCCTCCCTATTTGTACACAAAGCTTGATACTGCTGGTAAAAAAAAATCTTTGTTTTTATTTCTATATCTTTGAGTGTTTTCCATGATAAGCTTACTTGACATTGATATTCCCAAATATTTAAATTCTTTGACTTGTTCAATTTTTTTCCTTTTTATTTTGATTGTATATTTCTTTCTGCTATTGTTTCTGAAGATCAACAATTTTGTCTTGTTATAGTTTATATGTAAATCTCTTTCATGACATTTTTCCTGGAAGTCATTGAACAATCTCTTGATAACCTAGCAAAACTAGCTGACATCAACACCACATCATCAGTAAATGCAAGGTATGGACATGCCCTTTTACCAGTTCTAGGCATGTGGAAATCAGTTTTGTACATCTTTATCAGGATAGTATTTAGGAATAAGGTAAAAAGTACTGGAGACAGAACATACCCCTGTCTAACCCCTCTGTTACTCTAATTTTTTTTTTGTTCCGTCTCCCGCATTACTATATTTTACTTGGAAGATGTTATTCTCATATAATGTGACCAGGTGACCTAACATTGCCCTGTTAATGCCTATTTTGTATATTGCAGACCAAAGTAGATTCCTATAAATACTACCGAAAGCCGATTTTAAATCATAGATACATAGATATATAGACAGTGTCGGCAGATAAGGGCCTATGGCCCACCCAGTCTGCCCATTTGAGCTTGTAAGTTCAGTTTGTTTTCCTAGAAGTCTGTTGCCCTTACCCTGACCTCCAGAATTCCTTTATGTCTATCCATGCATTCTTAAATCCGTGATTGTTTCAGCCCCACCACTTCCTCTGGCAGGGTGTTCCACTTGTCCACCACCCGTTCTGTGAAGAAATTCTTTCTCATGTTTCCTCTGAATCGTCCTCCCTCCAACTTCATCCCATGCCCTCTAGTCCTGGAACATCTTTTTCGCTTAAAAATAGTGTTTTCCTGACCCTGTTCCTCCCTGTAAGATACTTGTATGTCTCTATCATATCCCCTCTCTCCCTCCTCTCCTCCAGGGAGTACATGTTCAGTTCCTTCAACCTGTCTTCATAGGACTTGTGATGCAATCCATGCACCATCTTTGTTGCCCTCCTCTGAACCTTCTCTACCCTGTCTATGTCTACATGGGTATGGTCTCCAGAACTGTACACTGTACTCCAGGTGGGGCCTCACTAGTGTCTTGTATAGCGGAATTATGACCTCCCTTTTCCTGCTGGTGATGCCCTGCCTATACATCCCAGCATCCTATTTGCTTTACCTGCTGCTTTGTCACACTGTTTCCCTACCTTGGGGTCATCAGAGATGACAACCCCAAGATCTCTTTCCTGCTTGGTGCATGCTATATCCTCACCCCCAACTGATATATTGTGCCAGGGTTTTGTGCCCATATGCATTATCTTGCACTTCTTTGCATTAATTTCAACTGCAACCCCTGACCATTCTTCAAGTTTCTGCAGGTGCTTCTCATTCTGTCTACACCCTCTGGTGTGTCTACTCTATTACAGAGCTTTGTGTCATCAGCGAACAGTGAAATTCTGCCTTCTAGGTCCTGCGCAATGTCACTGATGAAGATGTTGAATAGGACCGGTCCCAGCACTGATCCTGTGGTACCCACTGGTCACTCTTCCTCTGTGGAGTGACAGCCATTTACCACCACCCTCTGTGTCCTGCCACCCAGCCAGTTACCTACCACACACTACTGTCTGCCCACACCACACCATAAAATCAACAAATATGCAATCAAATGTTTGCTTTTTTTTTTTACTTTTGTGTATTTATTTAGTTACGTGTGATATGTAACTTTGATCTAAAGTTGAATGATGAGGCATAAAGCCTGCTTGTGCTTCATCTATTAATCTGTGTTCCTGTATGCATTGAAGTATTCTGGTATTTAATATTCTTGTGAAGATTTTCTGTGTTGTATCTAATAAATTAATTGGTCTATAACAACATGTGTCTGACTTATTCCCTTTTTTTGAATAATGGTGTTATTATTGCCTCTGTCCAAGATTCTGGGATTTTACCTGTTTTAATCATGAAATAATTTCCACAAAACCAAAGCCCATTTATCGCAAATTTTGATTATGGCATATGTTGGGACCCCATCTGGACCTGGGGCTTTATGTTTTGTAAATGCTTGCATGGCAATGGTTATTTCTTCTAATTATATTTTCTTTACTAGGAGGCGTCCATTTCTCACTTTTCATGTTTGTTTTCCATGGCCCTATCATTGAAGAATATTTTATTTTAATGATTTATCCATACTGATGGTTCAATGTGATTTTTGGGGAGAGTTCTGATCGCTCTAATAGTCCCTTCCCCACTGTTTGCCAAAATTTCCTTTTGTCTGTTTTGATTATTTTTTTTTCCCAGTTTATGCCAGGTTGCTTCCCTTTATAGACTGTTTCTTTTTTGCTTGGTTATACTTGTACCCTCAGTTCGTTTCAGCTAACTGCAACTGATGGTTTAGTTGTATTTTGGCTAGCTGTCATTCTCTATTGAGCCATGATGCCCCTTTTTCTTTTTATGTAAAATTTAATTTATTTTTTCACTTCTTCTGATATTTGTGTTATATTTTTATAAGCAGCTAAATGCTCTTTCTTATCCATTTCTGTAAATTCATCCATTTTTTGCAATATACCTCTCCTCTGCAATACATCTGTGAACTCTGCACTATTTATTAGGTTCTACCCCATACTTCTTTTGTAATTGTTATAATGTTGAGTGTTGTCTTGTTCTGTTGTCTGTTTCTTTTCAAACAACATGACGTCTTGCTGTATTCTGACTATATGCAGTTAGCCCCAGCACTTGAACTGCTCAGAGAGGAAAGATTAACTCTGTGCTAGAGCATAGAATGTTGAGCTCGAGCTCAGTTTTCCAACCTCTGTCTCTGGTACTTCTCAGTATAACCGTCAGATTCTTTACTCTGCCTAACTGAAAGGCGCTCGAGAATTATCCTTCGCTGCATCGGTTCAGTTAAAGTAAAATCTGTCAGTTTTTTCCATTTTTATTTATTTTCGTTATCTGATCTTTGTCTACGGTACAGGTAGTGTTATAGATAGATAGTGAGGTGTTTCTGTTAAAATTGTTTTCCTTTGGTTTCTTTCCGGTCAGTCTGGTTTGGGAACCAAAATGATTCTTGTTCTATTTTATTGTAATTTTGGAGTGGCGTTCGGTACCCTATCGATTTCTAAAAAAAAAAAAAAAAAGCGAGTTGTTTTTTTAACCATCCAGTGACATGGTTGGAACAGATGAGCAGTTGTTACCTAGCTTGAAGGCTTAAAAGGTAACTTTAAATATTTTCAAACATCTAAGAAACCCCAAAGGAAAACCAGTCCCACTGGTTTAGCTACTGCAGTGTGGGGCGCATTTGCCAAGGCTGATCCCCACCTCGTCTATGTATATTGTGTGGAGTTTGAGCACCTCAAAAAAGACTGCCGAATCCATAAAAACCTTCCCAAAGCCACTTTGGAAAAACGTTTAAGTAGGTTAAAGGAAAGACAGGCTGAGAAGTCCACTGATCTGGATGGCCAGCCCGGTTCGGTTCCGACCGAACCTGAGGTGGTGCCTATTGACCCGGGCGATACCTCCTCTGGCAATAGGAGAGATGATGCTGCGGAATCGATTCCTAGTAAAAGAAAGCGAAAGTCAGCCAGTTTGGATCCTGGTTCCCATGTTCCAGCTGCTGAGGAGATTGCTAAGGTGATCACTGTCGTCCATTCGCTTTGCCCAGTTCCGACCAAACCGTCTTCGACACATATCAGTTCAGTTGGAGTCTACTCCCTTGGATTACAATCCAGAGGCATTTTATTACAATGAATGGGAAGGAGAAGAGGAATATCCCAGTGACGATAACTGTGAAGGCCTAGATGAACCAGTAGAGCCTGACATCTCCCCAGACAGGCCTTCTAATGTTTCTTATCCCAGACTTTGAGTCCCCTTCCCACTCCTTGTTTTCAAGAAGGTGGCCGAGTCTCTCCAGCTTCCTGTGGAAGAAGCTGAGCAGGATCAGGAGGAGCCTGACTACAGGGAAATGATGGATGTCCCAGAGTCCAAAAGAGTGTCTAGCCCTCTGCACAAATCCCTGGGGAAACGGACATACAAACTTTTGCAATTTCCACATCTATACCTCTTGTAGACAGGAAAATGGACAGGAGGTATACTTTGTCAGGCCCTGGTACAGAATTCTTAACCACTCATTGCAGCCATGTTGGGATAGTGCAAGCTGCAGCCTGTGACAAGGCTAATATTCCTTTGGTATCTCACCTCCCCCAGATAAGGATTCCAGGAAAATGGATGCTGTGGCCAAAAAACAATACTTGGCATCCTCTTTGGGACTCAGGCAGGCTGCCTATTCGGCATACACAGCCAGGTACCAGAAATCTAGGTGGGATACGTTTCTGGAACTGGCTAAGAATGCCCCACCCCAGCTAGCCAAGGAGCTGGAGCAGGTAGCTGCAGATGGTATTGAGGCATCCAAGGTCCAATTTCATGCTGCTGTGGACTCAAATGATGTGCGTTCCAGAGTTATGGCTACATCTGTCTCCATGCGGAGATTTGCTTGGGTCAGGTATACCAGTTTGTCTCTGGATACCCAGACCAAGGCCATGGATTTCCCTATTATGGGTAATTCTCTGTTTGGAGAACAAACAGAGTTTTACATGAGAAAGATGGAAGAGGATAGGACCACCTACAAGAGTGCTGCAGCTAAAGAGAAGCAGACCACTCCTCGAAAGCAGCAATCTAGGGCTGGCAGGGGCAGGCCTTTTCACAGGCCTTCCTACCAGCTCAGGCCTCCTCCTCTTTTCAGCAGAGGGTTCTTAGGGAAGAAGGTAGAAGGGGGATGAGCAGAGCTGCATCATCCTCTTAGTCTAAGCCCCTGGCAAGCAGACACCCTGATGTGTCGGCCAGGGTCGCCTCCTCAGTCCCAGTGGGTGGCAGGCTGGCCTACTACTTCCAGGGTGGAAGTCTATCACTTCAGACAAATGGGTCCTGGAATTGATAAGCCAGGGATGTATTCTCAGTTTCAAAGGTTCCCAAAATGAGAGTAAAGCCTCAGTCCTCCTACTCCCTTGAAACAGAGGCCTTAGAGGCAGAAGTCTCCTCTCTGCTGCTTCTGCAGGCAGTGGAGAAGGTACCTCATCAGCACAGGGAAAGGACTGTATTCCAGGTACTTCCTTGCCCCTAAAGACAGAGGAATAGCGACCCATCCTAGATCTATGATACCTGAACAGATATACAGTGTATTACAAAACCAAAGTTCAAAATGGTGACTCTGGGAATAATTCTTCCCTCTCTGAGACCAGGAGACTGGCTAGCCTCTCTGGATCTCAAGGATGCCTATTTTCACATACCTATCAGAGATTCCCACAGAAAGTGTCTCGGGTTCGAGTTGCCCTCGGGTCATTATCAGTTCAGAGCAATGCCCTTCATCCTAACATCTGCCCCAAAGGGTGTTCACAAAATGCCTAGCAGTAGTAGAGGCCTTCCTCAGGAAACAAGTAATTTTAGTGTTCCCTTATCTGGATGACTGGCTCATAGTAGGTGAGTCCTCGGACCAAGTCAGGTCAGCTTTAGGAAACACTCAGAAGCTTCTGGAGTCTCTAGGGTTCATCCTAAATCTAGCAAAGTCCATTCTCGAACTGGTCCAGCTTCTCACTTTCATAGGGGCACTGTTTAGGCAAAGGCCTTTCTTCCCCCCTCGAGGGTAAAGGCCCTCACAGCTCTGCGTCTTCTTTTCGACCAGTGGTGTCTCAACCAGCCAGGCACTTCTACAACTATTAGGCCACATGGCAGCCTCCACTGTAGTGGCGCAAGGGATAAGGGCCCTGATGAGGGACATTCAGTTCCTTTTAAGGTCCTTTTGGTCCCAAAGAAATGACCCTCTTACCAAGTTAGTTCCAGTGACTCAGACACTTGTCCAGGCTCTCCACTGGTGGCTGGAAGAGGACAACCTTCGGCATGGCGTCCCTTTCCTCAGTCAGACCCCTTCAATGATTCTCACGACAGATGCTTCCCTACTGAGATGGGGAGCTCATCTGGATCATCTCTCTGCTCGGGGGCCGTGGTCTCACCAGGAGTCCCTTTTACATATAAATCTTCTGGAACTCAGAGCTGTCTTTTTAGCTTTTCAGGCATTCTTACAATCAGTTCAAGGGAAAGTGGTGCAGATCAGGACAGACAGCACCACAACCATGTGTAACATAAGCAAGGGGGCATGTGGTCCACGGCCTTGTGCACAGAAGCCATGAAAATATGGTCATTGGCTTACTCTCTTCAAGCTTCCCTGATCGCAGTGCATCTCCCAGGGAAGGACAATGTGTTGGCATATGCACTCAGCAGAATTTCTTAGGGTCAACAGTAGTCCCTGAATCACCAAATTCTTCAGGCCATTTTCAAGAGATGGGGCACCCAAGAGATGGATGTCTTTGCAGCCTCAGACAGTCACCAACTTCCCGTGTTCTGTTGCAGGTCCCCTCTTTTGTGGTCTGTTCTTCAGGATGCTGTCCTGTTGGAGTGGACAAGCAGATTGCTGTATGCATTTCCTTCCTTTCCTCTGATTGTCAGAGTGCTAATAAAGATCAGGTCTCAGCCCTGCAAAGTGATTCTAGAGGGTCCAGACTGGGCCAGGCAATCATAGTACCCCCTCCTATTGTCACTATCAGTGACAATTCCTCTTTGTCTCCCCAGGAGGTACAATCTACTGACATCCTCTCGGGAGGATACTGTACCCCAACCTCCAGTCTCTCAGGCTCAATGCCTGGCTCTTGAGGAGCTAGAATATACAGGCCTGCATCTCTGTCAGTTCTGGATAACCTTAAGGTTAGTAGAAAAGCTTCTACTAGGAAAAGTTATAATTCCAAAGCTGGAGTGCTTCTCTGCGATATAAGTGATCACTGCCCCATTGCAGGGGTAAGATCCACCAGCATAACAACAAGCCCTGCAAAATTCCTCATGAGGAGATCCAAGAAAAACATCAATATTGAAGGATATTTGCATGATCTAGCTTACTCTCCACACTGGCAAGAGTTTTATCTTGGCCATTCTGTTGAAAAAGCTCAGCAGGTGCTAAATAACATTATAATAAATGCCCTTAACACCCATGCCCCAATCTCTAGTATCCGAATAAAAAACAAATCCTGTTGTTGGTTTACAGCTGACCTCAAAGCTGCACTGCTGGAGAGAGACAAACTCTGGAAAATGGCAAGAAAAACCAAGAATGCAAATGAGTGGATGATCTTTAGGAAAGCCAGGAATAGATGCACCAAGAAAGTTAGGGATGCAAAGGCTGCGTCTACTTGGCGAACCGACTCTTCCTACCATAATCTTGCTAGGTTTTGGGGCACCATCAAGGGTATGGTGGGGCAGGGCGCTAACACCCCCTTCAACTCAATTACACAACAGTTATGGCCCTATCACTGACAAAATGGAAATTCTGGATGCCTTCAATAACCACTTCCAGCGGCTGGCCTTGCCTTTGACACCTCTCCAGCTAACCTGCTGAGGGAACAATTAAGCTCCCATTACACTGGTGATCAGAGAGTTGACTCTTCCTTCAGCTTCAAATCTATACTGTTGAAACAAGTAGAGGATCTATTATGGCAACTGGATACCAAAAAAGCGCGAGGCAGACTCTCTGGACCCCTACTCTCTAAAGATTGCATGCCATGTACTTGCAGTCCCCTAACAGACCTCTTTAACCTATCCCTAAACTCTGGCTCTATTCCACACTGTGGAAGACAGCCCAAGTGGTTCCCTTCTAAAATCAGGGGACCCTATGGATCTTAATAATTACAGGCCCATTTCCATTCTACTAGTGCTATCCAAGATGCTGGAGAAATTAGTGAGTAATCAGTTAAGGAGTATCTTGACAATGCTAACCTCTAAACCCAGCTCAATCTGGATTCAGGGCCAAGCATAACACTATCACTGCACTAGCCAAGGTCACAAATGACTGGCAATCGAATTAGATAAAAGAATAATGTCTGTGCAGTATTCCTGGACCTGAAAAGCATTCGATACTGTGGACCATGAGCTACTACTTTCATCCCTGTACTCCATTGGCCTAGATCCATCCTCCCTTAAGTGGTTCAGATGCTATCTCACCAGTAGGTCACAGCAGGTAAAAGCTGAAGGTGACCTATCCGCATTAAAACCACTGTCAAGAGGAGTCCCACAAGGTTCTATTCTGGGTCCTATCCTTTTTGCCATTTATATAAATAACATTGATTCAACCCTTACCAATTCCTGTACACCAATTTGCTGATGACACTGTTCTGTATGTCAGCAACCCTTCTCACAGCTACTGTTGAGAAATCCTACAAACAGAATTCTCCTTGCTACAATATCAGCTACTAGAAAAAGCTTCTGTTAAATGCAAAGAAAACTAAAGCAATGATGTTCACAAATCAAAGCTCCACCAGCACATCCTCTCCAATCATTCTCCCCAGCTATGCACTATACTTGGAGAAATCTGGGTATGTAGAAAACTTCAAATACCTAGGTGTGTGGATTGACAACAGACTTGACTTCACTCACCATTTAGAAGAACTGTTAAAAAAGCTTCGCCAAAGGCTTGGCCTTCTCTATAGATTAAAACCCTTCCTAAACAGAGAGTCAAAGATGAGGTTAGTCCAGGCCATTTTTCTACCAGTTGTTGACTATGCAGACTTCCTTTATACTCACTGCCCCACCTCCTACCATCACAAGTTGGATACCTTGCATCATAGAGCAATAAGGTTCATTACAGATCTGCCATCTAATACTCATCATTGCTCTCTTTATGCTGCAGTTGGATGGGTTTCCCTTCACGTCAGAAGGAACAGAAATGCAGCACTATGGATTTACAGTGCGTTGTCAAAAAACTTCCAAACTATATCCTGGACTGCTTCACCCAGACCTCTCTAGCTCCTATGCCTAAAAGCAACATCATTATCCTGTTCAAATTGCCCAAATTCAACACCAGGCTAGGGAGGGCAGCAATCAGCTATTCTCTAGCTATAGCATGGAACACCTACAAAAATCCCTAAAACTGTCCAATATCATTCCATTTGCATCCTTTAAACAGCATTGTACAGTCTTCTTCAAAGAGAAATGCAATTGCTACCACTAGAGCTAGCATTGTCATCTCACAAATCTCCTTCCAAACCATATATGGCATATTCCTTCCAGACAGACACCCCATCTTATGGCACCAGTAATACCTTCACCATCCTAGTATTACATTATGTTGAGTGTCTGCCATGCCCCCCACAGGGATATGTATATACTGTACATATTAAGCTTAACTTTCCTGTAACCGTTTTTTTATCATGTGAATTTACTGTACATCACTGTGTTTATAAGCGTTATTTTCCTGTATGTATAACTGTCTTATATAAGTGTATGATGTATCTGTTGTGTATCAACTATTGAACCTTGACCTTATCAGGTCCATCTTGTAAATGAGCCTTGCTCAATGATGTTCACCTGAATAAATATATGATGATGATGATGATGATGATGATGATGATGATGATGATGATGATGATGATGATGATGATGAGATTTGGCATTTGGTGTTCTCGGAGGCACATTCAGCCAGATTCAGCTGATGTTGCCACTGCCTTGGATTATCTGGATCATCTTAACAGCTTAGGCTTTATGCCTAACACTCTTAAGGTTCATCTGGCAGCTGTGCCTGCATTCATTTCAGCTGGGAAGGACTCTTCCTAGCTTCTCATCAGAATTTAGAAATTCTTCAAAGGTCTGGCTCATATCAGCCCTCCCTTTATGGAACCTACTCCTGTCTGGGACCTGAATATCTGTATTGCACAGCTTATACAGCCCTCTTCAAAACACTATCTTCAGCTGAGCTTAAGTACTTGACTTGGAAGACTGTGTTCCTGGTAGCCATTACTTCTGCCAGGAGAATCGGTGAAATGCAGGCCTTGTCAGTGGAACCTGTTTTCATCTCATTCCACAGGGATAAGGTGGTCCTTTGGACAGATAGAGAAAGTTCCTTCCCAAGGTGGTATCAGACTTTCATTTGAATCAAGCTGTGTCATTGCCTGTATTTTTCACAGACCATTCTTCTTCTGGGGAACGAAGAATATACAGTCTAGATATAAAAAAGGGCCCTCAGTTACTACATAGAGCACACTAAGGCCCATATAAATGACTGTTCACAATTGTGTCTCACTTATGGAGAAGTGGGAAAAGGTAAACTTGCCACCAAAAGAACCATTGCCAGGTGGATTGTCTCCTGTATGCAATTTTGCTATTCAGAGTTGGGGAAAGAGCCACTTTCAGGCCTGACGGCTCACTCCCACCAGAGGTACAGCTGCTTTGCTAGCAGCAGCTAGAGACATTCCTTTACTAGAAATTTGTAAAGCAGCCACCTGGAAAACTGTTCATACATTTACCAGGCATTACTCTGTCGACGTCCAGTCCAGAAGTGATGCAGAGCAGAGTACTGCAGAGCTTGTTCCCAAAATAGGTTCTGTAGCCCCTCCTCCTAGGGGCACTGCTTGGTAGTTTGCATATAGTCAGAATACAGCAAGACTTCATGTTTGAAGAAAAATTACTCACTGAAGTAATGTTTCTTCTAATGGAGTCATGCTGTATTCAACCTTCCTCCTCCCCTCTCAGAACCTAGTCTTGTTTGGGATGTGGGTTGGCAGGAACAGTGCTGCCCCCCAGAGGTGTACCTTTGCATCCTTCCTTTCTAGGAGGGGTTTTTGTTCTTGCTTTATGCTTTTGTTATTTATCACTATCTACAGAGATTTTTGGGGGGAGTTCTCGACTTGAGTCTTATGGACCCAAGCTGTTATTCCCTTTTGGCTTAAATTTCAAGACAGTTTCTATACTTAGTAGTTGGTTAGTATGTGCTCATAAGAATCTGACCGTTACACTGAGATGTACCAGAGACAGAGGTTTGAAAACCGAGGCTCGAGCTCAATGTTATATGCTCTGGCATAAGTCAACCCTTTCCTCTCTGGAGCAGTTTGAGTGCTGGGGCTAACTGTATGTAGTCAGAATACAGCAAGACTCCATTAGAAGAAACAACATTACTTTGGTGAGTAATTGTTTCTTTTCTTGTACCCTGGCTTAGGAGCATCTCCAGCTCCAGTGGCAGGTGCTCGCTTTCTCCCCTGGTACCTATTTCTAGATTTATGCATCTATTACTTATATTCATTCTTATCCATATTTGACATACTATAGAATTCCCATTGGTACTGATGAATGTAAATGCACCCTTATCATCCTGTCTAGTGCGATCATTGACTAGAGTGAAGTTTTATCCATACATAGTTTGCTAAGCTGTTGTCCATTATTATTACTTTTTTTTTTTATCCATGGTATTTCCAATGTTATGCAGATGATCATTGTTATTTGATGCTCGGAAGTCTAATACATCTTTACACAATTTTACACAGTGACCCACTCTAGCATTACAGAGTCTTGCTATAATATATCCTGTTGGATTTTCAAGCATGTCGTTCTCAATAAACTTCCCAAGTTCATTCTGTATGACAGTTCTTAATCCATTTTTGTCAGTAGGTGGCACATACACATTAATCATAACAAAGCCTTGCTTGGAGGTACGGATTTTGATTCCCAATATATTATCATTATCCTTGTTAATCTCCTCTGTCCTGTAGCTTGCGTCCAATTAGCAAAGTGTAATCAGACCCCCCTGAATAGCTACTGTACTTTTTAGTTCTACTGGCTAATTTGGAATAAACACTAAAGCCATCGAGGTGCATCTCTTTGTCAGACCATGTTTCCTGGAGATTGATAAAATTGAACTTAATGATATAAGAAATTAATTCTTTATCAGCCATTTTGTTCTTTATGCCAGATATATTCCATGACAGTACATTGGGGTTAATCCCTGTGTCCCTTCAACATGTTTCCTTTTGATTGTAGTCAATTATTTCCTGGATCTTTCAGCACTGTGTTCCTATTGGCTGTTTCCAGCATACATCATGATCTGGTTTTCCCTCCATTTTCTTGTATGTCATATCTTGATTATCATTATCATACATGTGTATTATCAACATTCTTAGCCTTCAGTCCAAAATAATACTTGGCCATTGGCTTCCCTTCTTATTGCTTTCTTGATTTGCTTGCCTAGATTTTGTATTCTTAATGTGGATTCTAGTAGGTCCCCTAATTTAAACTTTAGATTTTTACTGTTTCATTGTGGAACATATTTAAGCCAAAAACAGACAGGAATCAATACTTTTTATTCTCTTACATTGTTGAGTTTTGAAGCTATCTGGGAATAAATCCCCAAAGTTGTTATATTTCCATACTTTATTCCCATTTGTTGTAATTTTATTTTGTTATGTTCTGCTCTGTTGCCCTTAAAATGTAAAATTGATTGTTTACCGCTAGAATCCACTTTTCCTTAGGCCTTACTGTAGTCAGATAGAATCCTAGTTTCTGTTCTTGTCCCAGGACTGCATCCAGAATAATTTTGATGTTTTTATTTAGGACAATTTCTGATTCATTTGATATTATATCAACATTAAACAGTGATATCGCACAATTTGTCTCTTTTGTTTTCCCTGTAAACTTGATGAATTCTTCTCTTAACCCTGGGTGCTTGGCTTTCCCTTTACCCTTGTTTCTTTGGTTTGTATTGTCATCCTTGTTTCATGGCTCTTTTCGCTCTTGTTTGACTTGTATCTGGACTATGCTGCCCTCTAACTTCCTTCTCAGGTACGTTTGTCTTTTAGGCCTTTTTGTTTATTGTTTTCTCTATTGGTGTTATTTCACTTTTCCTTTCATACTTTTATTTGCTTTATTAATCTTTGTTGTGATATTTTTGTTTTGCTCTTTCTGTTTCACCCTTGCTGTTTATTGTTATTTGTTGTGTCTTTCCTATATTCCCCAAATCTTTTCTCTGGCTTTCCAGAGCATAACTATTATGTATGTCCTTCTCATTATTGCTGGTGTGGCTTCTTTTCCAAGCTTTGTCCACTTTACTTGCTTTTCCAGCTCTTTTTTATGTTCCAGTTTTTCCTCCTTTTCCCATACTGTTTCATTTACCAATTTTAGTCCTTTACTTATACTATCCACACTAGATTGGGCAGCATAATGAGCTCTTGACTAGATTCTGTTTCTGTACTAATGTGGTAGATGTCCTCTTGTTTCTCCCTCCCTGATGTTCCTTGCTTAGGCCAGTCTACATGACTTTCTTTGTGTACTATGTTTGTGTGCTCTGTTTGGTCTAAAGAGTTTTTAATTTTCAATTGTTATTCCTTAAGAAAACTCATGTCCTTTTTTTATTAAAGACAGTTGTTCAAATATCAATATATTTGCTGCATATTGATATTTTAGTGCCCTTGCCAAGTCCTTAGATATTAAATCTGTATCATAAATGTGGGTAGACTCAAAGCTTAGGGAATTATTATTCATTAAGCTCATTTGGGTGTTTTATGTTCCACTTTGTTATATTACCTTTTTTTGTCATTTATATCTGTTTTAACTGTAAGGTTGCCCCGATTCTTCTTTGCTTCCTTCCTTCCTTCCTTCTTTTTGGTTGTAGCTAGATCTTTTAATCCAGAGGCAGTGTACTGTAATTATGAAAGTACTTCACTCAATTTGATGGGCCAATTGCCTAGGGTATTTTTCTTTATTAACTGGCTAGATACCCTATCCATAGCTATTACAGGGGGCTCTTCCAGATCATTTGATGCATCTTGTAGTGGGTAGATTTGGCTCTGTGGACTTTTCTCTAAATGTTTATTGGGACTATCCATATTTGGTATTAGGATCACTGGTACATCTTTTTTTTTTCCCCTATTGCTGGTGGTCGACGTTGCCCCTTGGTTTATTAACACCAGACATTCCTATCCATATTCCTTCAAGCTCATCAACTTCCTTATTTGTTCTTTTTTTTTTTTTTTTTACTTTTTATTTCTGGATTTTATGCCAATACAGAACATATATACATCCTAACTGAGTAATGCAATACATCAGACGAAACAGTATACACTGATATTAGGACAGATAAGTCACTACTCATTTGGTACAAGATGGGGGGGTAGAGCTAGATAATTAAAGATAATTAAACACCACTATGAAATTAATCTCTTCGGCTATGGCTACTAATGCCTTAAACTGGTAATATTCTATATAGTAATCCCATAATGCTGAAACCGGCTGAAAAGCCTTTGTTTTAAGTTTGAATAAATTTAAAGCAATAATTCCTCTTAGAATGCCCCCTACCTACATCCGATAGTAATCTGTCATAATTCTTAGTGTGAAATTTACCCACTATTAAACTAAAGCCAAAACAGAGCAAATTAAACTTTTTAAACCCAGAGAGACAAGAAAAGCACAAGGTGTCTTTCAAAGAGCCACCCACACTATCATTTGTCTTTTTTTATGAATTAAGTAAACAGTTCACACAGACGTCCCTCGCACCAGTTAACTAGTGGGCCATTAATGCTACAGTACTGTTAATTAAAGGAAAAGCAACGATGGACTTTTTAATCATGCCATAATGATAAGAAAAACAAAGCCCTCTATATACTATATAAAAGTTAACATTATATTCTTTATTATGCTTAATCTGAGGGCACAAAGTCAAATGTTACAGAACCATATTCAGTCCCCAAAAAATACTTTCCACTGGTAAGTCCATGCTGAATGCTATCCTCCATGGAAGAAGCAGTTAGTAGCCCCCCTCCAAACAGAAAAATACTAGGGTTAGACAAACTGAATATGTGGTAATGCACTTATGACCTTGGACCAGAAAAAAGTCAAGTGTCCTCCTTGTCTCTTTTTCTCTCTCTCTCTCTCTCTCTCTCTCGGAATCTGAAGAAGCATGTCCTTCCCATGCAGCTCTCTCCGCCTCCAGCTTGGTGATTCATTTACCAGTTTCCTTAGGATCAGCATAGATGAAGGCCTTACGACCTATGGTGACATGCAGGCAAACTTGCATTAACATGTTATTTGGAATCTCCAGCTTCTGAAGGTGATGACGGATCACATCAAAACTTTTTCATTTAGTGCGTGTAGCATAAGATGAATCCAGAAATAATGTTATTTGAGAGCCATCGATGTCTGCACCCCTTCTGCGTCTGGCTGCCTGCAGGATCTGGTCTCTGGTCATTGTGACACCATTACCAACATGATAGTCCTCGCTCCCTCAGGCTGGTCACTTGCTCGGCGTGTATTTACTCGGTAGGCATGGGTTACCAGACGTTGCAATTCCAGGCCATATGTCTCTTTGAGCCACTTAATCGGAAAAGAGAGCAAATCCTCTCCCTCAGTCCCTTCCGGCATTCTGATTATTCTAACATTTGCATCCCGTACTGTGTTTTCCAGATGTTCTGATCGGAACTGCATGAGAGCCTGCTTTTTAACGCAGGTCGCCGTCATCGTTAGAGTGCGTTCTGACAACTTCTCCACAGCTTGGGTAGTGCTAGTCAGACCGTCCATTTTTTGCTCCACAGCAGTCATTCTATCACAGTAGCTATCCATCTTTTTGCCCATCTGCTGAACAGTTTTTGTAAGGTTTAGCAATGCTAGCTGTGGAGACTTTAATGTTGCTGGTCTAGAGTCATGTTTTTCAAGCTCTGCCGATGATGGGCGTGCTGGAGTTGATGGCGTTTTTGCGGCCCTGCCACAAGGGGCAAAGAAACTTGTTTTTTGCTCAGCATTCTTTCAGCTCATTTTGGGAAAAACTTTCTCCAGTTAAAGGAGTTGTACCGCCAACAGAGAAGCCCCGGCTGCTGCACAGATCGGGGCTTCACCGTTCCGGACCCCCTGCAGTCACTGTAAAAAATCACTTGTTTAATTACCACATCACTTGTAAAATGCTGATAATTCCCCGGTGGCCTCAACATTTTTAAATATTGTGCCGCGGAACCACCACAGTGAGATTGTGACGTATCATTACCCCAGCCTTAATACTGTTCCTGTGTATGGAAGAATAACCAGGTCTGTATCTTCAGTACCTGGTGCTATTTTCACAGAATTTGACTAGATGGGATTCAGTCAAATTCTGTGAAAATAGCACAGGGTACCGAAGATACAGACTCAGTTATTTTCCATACATATGGACTATATTAAGGCTATAGTAATGATATGTCAAGATCTATGACGCTTCCAGTGAGATCGGTGGTTCCAAGGCACCATATTTAAAATGTCGCCACTGGGGAATTAACAGCATTTACAAGTGATGTAGAGATAATTAAACAAGTGATTTCTTTAAGGTGAATGTAGGGGTCCGAATGGTGGAAGCCCTCGATCTGTGCAGCAGTTGGGGCTTCTCCGTTGACAGTAGTTCTCCTTTAATCACTGCCTGATGAGAAACCAATGTGGATATTCCCGCACCAACTAACCATTCCAATGTCATAACGTAATAAAATTATCAGACGTTGTCCAGGGAGCTCCCCGGAAGTGTGTCTGCATGGCTGAGCAGCTAACCACGCCCCCAGCTTCCTTATTTGTTCCTGATGAAAGAGGTAATTTAAGGAAGTATTTTTTTACAGAGAGGGTTGTGGATGCATGGAATGGCCTTCCGGAGGAGGTCGTGGGTCAAAATTAGTGGTGGAATTTAAGCATGCATGGGACAGTCATAAGGCCATTCTAGGGGGTGGGGGTAGGAAAAAGTAGGCTGCTGGTTAACTAGGGTCTGCAGCTTATCCAGTAGGTAGGGAAATGGGCAGACTGGGTGGGCCAAGCGGTCCTTATCTGCCGTCAAATTCTAAGTTTCTATGGGTTACTTTCCACACATTTTTGGTGTAGATGTTCTAGTACAGTTGGCTACTGCATAGATGTTAACCTTCCCTTTTTTCTGGTTATGTAAATATGACATAATTAGTAACTGTCTTGATTCCTTAACTCTCATTTCTCTCTTTTTTTGCTAATCTGATTTTTTTTTTCTTTTTTTTTTTTTATTCTCCTTATCATTTTTGGTACTTTTCTGGTTTTTATCTACTTGCTATATATTTGGAGGCGGTGTAATGAGTCCGGTATTGACTGGCTTCTCGTGCGCACAGGCATGGTTACAGTCTGTCTAGGTGTAATTTGGTATTAATATTATAGGCAGGTCACTTGATGAAATATAGTATGGCAGTATACCAATATCAAAATGTCTAAATATATGGCAAAAAAACACTATTAAAAGCACTGCAGGATATGTAATATGCACACTAAAAATTGGATACTCAAGTTAGATTCTTCTATAACAAAAATCAGTTTACAGAACCTGAATGATAGAAGATTGATTCAGACAACAGACAATTAATATGATTCACTTGTATTAATTTGTTCACCTGTTACTTCTTTTGAAACATGACTGAGACTTTATGCACAAATATTCTTGTGTGTGAACGTTCTTGTTCTGAATTCATCGTTTTTAAGTCCAGATTCTCTTACTCATGTCCATCTGGACTGAAATATACAGCCTTCTCTCCAGTGACTCTTTTTTTCCCCCTCTCTTGGCTCCTGTCTCCAATCATTGCCTGGCGTTAAACTTCAGTTTCTGTTGATTACCAGTGAACGTCGATTGAACCAAATTATCCAAATAAATCGAAACAGGTTTATAGTTTGTAGTTAAACCTCAAGATTTCACTTAAATCTTGCAGTGTAAGCACAATATTGGAACACGGTTAACTAACGTGTGGATTCTTCCATCGGTCTTTGTCGTCTGACCCTTGTGCTTGCTGCTGGATGGTGTAATAATAATTTCTTGCCCTCTGCAACACTGTGTGGATTCCACTGGATTAAAAGAAAAAATCTAGATTCAATGAATTTTCAGTTACTGAAGCAGTTAACTTTCCAAGCTAACATTTATAAACTTTGCTAGATGTTTAATAATTCAAAAATTCAAAAAATCTAAAACTCCATAGCTCTGTACTTCATTTGCTTTATAAAAATGCTTGAAATTATCAGGCCGTCTATATGCCCATGTCTTTATTTCTATATTTCTAGTAATTTCCGATCACTTAAACCTTGCTGTGACACTATTATCTATAATCCAGTTTTGCCCAGATAGGGGAAGGAAAGACTTTCATATTATACATTACAGTTATAAAATTACTTAGTCTTGCGCAGAAGTAAGTAGCTTGAAAAGCTCATATCTTGGGGGTTGCCTTAGGTCTTGCTTTGTATCGGTGTTTTTCTGGTCAGACACTGCTATTTTAACACGCCTCCTGAGTAAAAGGGTTCTTATTTCTTTTGCTGTTAATATACTGTGCCCACTTTAGGAAGCAAACTGGTCTGCTTCCAAGTGTAAAGTGATTTGAGCTTTTAAATTAATTGGACTCTCTGATTTAAAAGAGCAGTATGAAGAATCCTGCTACTTCTACTCACTACTTCGTGTATGGGGTTTTCTGTGGCGTCTGTTAAGAAAACGGCACACATGCTCTTTTGAACTAAATGGTCATATGACCCATGTGGCATGAAAGAGAACTCCTTTTTTTTTTTTATTACGTACTTTGTCCTCCTCCTCAGGAGATCCTGACAGGCAGATTCGGCCCTCCAGATGAAGGGACACTCTCCGGCCCGACCACACCTGCCGACCCCGGTATTTCCCCCGCAGATTGCCCCCTCATGGCGGGGCCAGGAAGGATGCGGCAGACTACACCTCCCCCAGGAGACCCAATCCAGAAGCCAGGGTCAGCCCT
This sequence comes from Neoceratodus forsteri, assembly GCA_016271365.2. Classification (NCBI taxonomy): domain Eukaryota; kingdom Metazoa; phylum Chordata; order Ceratodontiformes; family Ceratodontidae; genus Neoceratodus; species Neoceratodus forsteri. The sequence goes on along the minus strand of CM028130.1, from coordinate 120,979,385 downwards.
TCGTTGCTGCGACCATCATTGAGTGCCTGCCAGGGCATTCCTTGTTTTCCATTTCTCCCGTCTATCCTCCCTACTGACTGAAACGTACCTCCTGACCCTTACCGTCCTCTGGCTTCAACCAGGGGGCAGTTAGCGAGCGGGATGACAAACCTCCCTTCCTGAGAGAGAACAGTCCTCCAGATGCTTGATCCTCTCCCCCTCCCAACCCGAAACTCGTTCCCAAACCCAGGTCTCCGGCGTGGTGCGAGGTGTGGCGTCCAACGCCTCAACCCTCAGCACCACCGGGCCAGCTCACAAGAGAGAACTTTTAAAATCGTTAATCATTTCATAAAATACAATATAAATATGTGTACTAGTTGGACTTGTTTATAAAAAAAAAAAAAAATTATTCTAGCAGCACTAGTTCCTAGGGTTTTGAGACAAAATTACGAGTGACACCAATAAATGTAAAAAAATCCTAACTATTTAGTACTTTAGGCTTCTCTCTTACCTATATCGTATTGTACTCATGAAAGGGGGCAGAATATAGGAAGAATATAAAAAGCACACATAAAATGTAGGGATGAAATAAAATAACATACAAAGTACACAAAAGTGAATGGTACAAAACGTCCCTCCTTTGACTTTTATATTGCTGGATGGTCGATTAAATCTTCTTGCCAGTGGGCACAGTTTTCACATCAAAGTTCCTTGGTGTATGCAGCCATTCCAAATGGCTCCACGGCTCTCCACCAGCTCCCGCACTACCTCAGGGGGAAACCCCCGATCCTGCCGTTAGTTGGTCTTCCTGCTGGTGGGAACAAAGAAACGCAAGGGAGCAAACTATGCGGGCCAGCAGGCTGCAAAAAGGTCTACTGGTAAGGGAATATATTTTCAGGCAGTGATAGCATACATGCTGTTACTTTTTATATAGTGTTATATCCCCTGCTTCTCCAGTCTCCTCCTCAGAACGGTAGAGCACGTAGAAGCACTTCAGCCTTTGTCAGTCCCAACCTCCAAAAGGTCTGAGTCCAGTTCTCACTACTGTAAAGTAATGGGAAAAGCAGGACCACACTGCAAATGAGATGTTGCATCTCTGTTGACTATCTGAAAATGTCTTGACTACAGAAATCTAAATAAGACCTGTGTAATCTTTCACCATAGTAAAAGTGCTCAGCCAAATGTCACCGTCAGTAACACCATAGATGGCAAGCTACAGTATTAGTAGGAGGGCTTTACTTGGGAAAGGAGTGGGGTCTGTGGGAAAAAATGGATATGGGGGAGGGCTGGCCAGCCACATATGTTGGCTGCCCTCCTTACCACACTCTTACATGCCTACAGGGCTCTTGATGCCTCAAGGCATCCCAGCATTCATCACCAAGTGCACTGGAGGTTTTTCCCCAGTGATGGGATAGATTTGAACCTTGGGTGCTAGTGAAGTCCCAAGGGTATGGAGGAGGTTTTGGAACGGTGGAGAGCCAGTTGGGCAGTCGCTTACTGGGGCCGGAGCACAAGAAGGATCCGCTTAGAAGTTAAGAAGATACTGTATAAATGAACAAAATTTGCATTTAGCAACTTTGATTTGGGTTGGTAATGCACTGTTATCAAGTCCGCTACATACTGATGCTTATGTAATAGTTTTGTAGTTCACAACCTCAAAATGTAAAATCGTCTTGAATACAAAATATTTCTGTATGCTCCAAGTTGTCAATGAGCAGTCTATACATATGGATATTTTGTGCCAAAAGGAAGGGATTACGGGCTAGAGCTAAAAATGTAAAATGCTTCTTCAATGCAAAATATATGATTGACAGCCTCAGCTGTGTTGCCAATCATGTGCTTTCACAGGGGGGAGTGAAGACACCTTTTCTTCTCATGTGTCTGGGCTTAAAATAGATAAAATCACAGACTAGCACATGACATGAATGTGCTCTCCTGAGGACTGATTGATTGTCAAGCGGTGTATTGCCAGCCTAAATGGGTGCACAATAGAGCACTGCTGTTTTGTGACAGGAAGGGAAACAACTGAGCCCCCTAGTTACAGTATGTATACCGAATTTAACTTTGATTTGTATAGCATGTTTATGACACAAGAGTGTATTCATGTGGTTTACAAAGCAATATGCTAGATACTGGAAGCACAGGGACTATATAGAGACTAATGCAGTAGCCATAAAACATGCAGCCCACACACAACCATAGATGGGTACATTAGACCATATTTTGAGAAGGTGATCTGGGGCAGGAGACCAGGGGTATCCCATACTCTTGTGTAAGGGACCTTGGAATCTGCAGCCACCACCTGGACAGCCACCAGAGTTGGGCTGGGGCAATGCTCCATATACTGTTGGCATTCAAGAGTAATGTGCTCACCATTTGTGACATTAGGTGAGTAAAATACAATTTTGAGGTCTAAAAGTACTTTAAACTTGCAAAAACAGAAACTTTTGAAGTATCTATGGAACATTTGTAGGGGTTGGGATGAGTATCAGTACCCATAAAAACAAAAATTAAGAGTATTTCTTAAAATTTGGTGAGGAAAATAGGCCTTTACTCACGTTATCTTGAGCACTGGGCAGAGTATACTGGGTTTAACATCTCATCCAAAATATGGCACCCACAGCAGTCCCCCACCCCAGCACTTTACTGCTCTGTTATCTGCACTGGGTTAAAAAATGTATTTATTTAACATTTGGTAACCAGGTGTGTGCACTGGTTCACATGACTCCTTTACAGGCATGACCCAGACATGAAAGACAACGATGAGACATATTTTTGTACAGTACATAAAACATCATTAAACATATTGACTATTTGTAAATACATCAGTATACTTATAATATTAAGCCATTAATTTAAATATTACATTGTAGTAGCATCAGAAGGATTAAAATAGTATACAATAAGAGGAGACACCGTTAAGAAGCCTACATCATACACTTAATAATGCAGTATTCAAATCTGCCAGCAGTGGCTGTTAAGTAGTACTAAGTACTAAAGCTTTATTCGTATAGATATATACAGGTATGTGAACATTGCAGTAGACCAGTACTGCTTGTAAAGTACCTTTAACTGACACTGTTCTGGCATGTTTTATTTATGATGTTTGTTATGGCAGACTGCAGAAGGTTCAGCCCCCGAACCCTCCAGACCCCTATCTTGCCCCTGTGCTTGCCCCCCAGGGCAGGACTGTAGGGCAGACACAGAACCTCACGATGCCGGTACAAGGGTGCCAACAGGAAGCAGATACTGGCATTGCCTCCCTGACTTACCCCCCAGGGTGGGGCATGGAGTAGGGCTCTACCGGATGGATGCTGGTACTAGAATGCCATAGAGAGACACGGTGGGTGAAGGGGCCAGAGGAGTTGGGCGTTATGAAGGCGGCTGTCGTTTTTGAAACTAGGTACCCCATGGGGGTGTGTGTGTGTGGCATGCAATGACATGAGATGCTGTAGTGTCGATGTCTGGCACACCCGCAGCAACTAGGAGACAGTAGCTGCTGGTCCCCCGCCAATGGTCAGACAGATACAGAGTAGTCACACACCCTCCCACCCATAGGAAGAGAGCATTCCGGGGGACGCTTAATCCTCCTCCTTCTGACTCTTGGGTCCATTCCGAACCCAGAATGTCGGCATCACAAGCAGAAATCTAACTGCTGTACTGGTGAGCCAACTTCTATTTGTATGATATTCCAGGTTTCAGATATATTGAAGGTAAAGGGTTTTGGCCTGTTGTGGTTCTGAACCGGGTAACACAAAATCAGTGCATCAGAGGATCTTAGATTTTTTTTTTTTTTTTGCCATATACAGTTTACCACCTCGTCTCCTTCAGACACCCCTTATAGGTTCATAGTTTTGGTTAAAGTTCAGTGAGCCAATGCCCCTTAGTGAACTTGCCACCTCTCATGAGTGGAATGCAAATCTTTTTCCCATGTGGTTGTCCAGTTTTCATTTGAATATGGCTAAGCTGTTACTTTCAATTATCTCTTTTGGCAGAGTATTCCGCCCGTTGTAACTGAGTATAGAATTTACTCCTTTTAACTGTTAATGAGTGCTGTCCTAATAATTCTTGTGTGTGGGACGTAGTAGAATCACTACCCATGTGTCTTGTAAGTCCTATTGTCCCTAAGGCTTAAGGATCGTTGACGAATTTATATAGATGAGGCAAAGTTCTCCCCTGGTACATCTATACTGTATTGAGTACAAATTCAGTCTTTGAAGTCTGTTATTGTAGCCCAAGTGATATATTGACCTGATTTTTTTTTTTTATCCTTCTTTGGACCTTCTCTATTAATGTGTGTTTTTTTTTTTTTTTATTTTTATTCCGAGGTGCACAAAATTGGGTGCAGTATTCCAAGTGGGGTCGAACTAATCTGGTATAGAGCGGTATTATGACCTCACTACCTCTACTCTTAATATTACTAAGAATGCATCCTGTTAATTTCTGGCATTTTTTAACTATTTCTTGATTATGCCTACTGAATGACAAATCTGTAATTAATACTCCTAAGTCTCTTTCTTCCTTTATATCTAATAGTGGGATATTATTTATGTTATATTTATACATAGTGTTATTCTTCCCCATGTGCATCACCTTACATTTTCCTATGTTAAACGGCATTTTATTTGTTTCTGCTCATAATACTAAATTGTCAAGGTTATTTTGGGGCATTTTAGCTTCAGATTCCGTTTGTACATAGCCCCCCACTTTACAATCATCTGCGTATTTGCAGATTCATATACTTCCAGATGTTTGCAGGATTGAGACCATGATGTTAAATAAGGTGGGGCCTAGAACTGAACCCTGTGGGACTCCACTAGTCACTTGTCCATGCATGGACAAATGTCCCTTATTGATACTCTCAAGAGTTCTATTCTCCAACCGGACTCTGTCAGCTTAATGATATTACAGTGTAATTTTATTTTGCATAGGTGTTCTAGTAATAATGAGTGTGAAACTTTATTAAAGGCTTTAGCATAATCCAAAACACCACGTCTACAGGGACACCCTTGTCCAATGCAGCTCACAGATTCAAAGAAATGTAATAAACTGGTTAGACAAGACCTTCTGGAAATAAACCCATGTTGTGTAATGTGAACAGTTCCTGTTTTCTGTAAATGATCTAATATCTATTTTAGTAATAGCCTTTCCATCTGTTTTCCTATTACTGACGTAAGGCTGATGGGCCTATAATGTATTACGTCTGTCCTGCTACCATTTTTATATATTGGGGTGACTATAGCTTCCCTCCATTTTTTTAATGTTTTCCCTTCCTATATAGAAGTACTAAACAGTAATGTAAGTGGACCCACCAGTTCTGTAGCTAATTTATTAATAAAAAAGGTAGCGATGCCATCTGGACCTGGTGCGCTTGTTGATTTTAAATGATCAGTAACATCTCTGATTTCTTCTCTGGTGAAGGTTGGACAGTCTTTGGGTGTTAAAGGGACCTGAAGTATTATGCTATCCTTTGTGTTATATACACTGAGGAAATAGTCATGAAACTCATTCGCTATATCTGTCTCATCCTCCATGATATCTGAGGTGGTTTGTAGTGGACCGATTGTCGGTTGTTTCCCTTTTAGAGACCCCAGATAACTATAATCTGTTTTTTATTATTCTTTACTCTTTTTACGAAGTCTAATTTAGTGTTTGATTTAGCCATTTTAATACCCTTCTGTCTGATCCTCCAGCTCTGTCACCCAGGTTCTCTGGGACTTACCTGCCCTCCAGCATCCTCTGCTCCCTCCCTGGTCTACTACTTTGGTCACCCAGTCAAAGAAATCAATTAGATTCATCTGACATGACCTTCCCGCTGCGAACCCGTTGCCTTGGGTCCTGTTCCCCACTGGCCTCTAGGTACTCAACTATTCTTTCCTTCAGAAGTGATTCCATCACTTTCCCTACCACAGAGGTCAAACTGACAGGTCTGTAGTTTCCTGCCTCTGTCTTGGTCCCACTTTTGTGAAGGGGAATCACATCTGCCTTCCTCCAGTCCTCAGGTACCACACTATCCTCCCATGATTTGTTAAAAAGGGTATAGTCTGTGGTGTCACTAGCTCTCTGCTTAATTCTTTTAGAATTCTGGGGTGAATTCCATCTGACCCCATTGCTTTGTCCACCTTCAGTTTTAGGAGTTCTTTCAGAACCCTTTCTTCTGTGAAAGGACTGGGATTGACCCCCCCATCCAGAGTGCTTCTGTTAATTGGATTAGGCACCTCCCCCACCTCCTCTTTTGTGACTATTGAACAGAAGTATTCATTCAGTATCCCTGCTTTGTCAATGTCCCTCTCTGCCCATCCAACGTCCATTCTATTCAGTCTCACTATCCCTCCCTTTGTCTTTCTACGCTCCCTGATATACCTATAAAAGGTTTTATCCCCCTTCTTAACTGAGTTGGCTATCTTTTCCTCAGTTTGGGCCTTTGCTATTCTGACTACCCTCCCTGCTTCCTTCTGCCTTAACTGGTACAGTTCTCTGTCCTGCTCCTTCTGTGTTTCTTTATACTTCTAAATGCTATCTTTTTCTCCCTAACCTTCACCGCCACCTCTTTTGAGAACCATAGTGGCTTTTCTTTTGTTTTGATTTGTTTATTTGCTTCACACAAAGGCTTGTTGCCTCTGTGATGGCAGTTTTGATATTTCCCCATTGTTGCTCCACCCCTCCTTCTAGCCTGTTTGCTAGTGCTTTTCTAAGGCACTCTCCCATCTTGCCAAAGTCAGCCCTCCTGAAGTCCAGAACCTTCACTTTTGTATGGCTTGACTCTGTAGCTGAGTTTATCGTGAACCACACTGTTTGATGGTCACTTGTTCCCAAATGGCTACTCACTTCTAGATCTGAGATCCTCTCACTGTCCCATTTGAAGTCTGAGGTCTAAGTTGCTCCCTCCAGTAGGTTCCAAAACTAGCTGTTTGAGGCATGCCACCTGAAGGCATCGAGAATGGCCCTGCTTTTGGATGTGGCTGCAGCAAAGGTGCTCCAGTTAACATTTGGCATATTAAGGTCCCCCATCAACAGTATCTCCCCTTTCAAACAACATGAAGTCTTGCTGTATTCAGACATAATGTAGTTAGCCCCAGCAATGACCGGAGAGGAAAGAGTTAACTCTGTGCAGAAGCATAGAACGTTGAGCTCGAACTCTGTTTCCAAACCTCTGTCTGTGGTACTTCCCAGTGTAACTGTCAGATTCTTTACTCTGCCTAACAGTGAAGTCGCTCCAGCGATTTCCTCTGCTCGGTTCGGTAAAAGTAAAAGCATTCAGTTTAAACCGTATATTCTTTGTTATTTGGATTCCAGCCTTTGTCTATGGTACAGGTAGTGTGTAGATAGGTAGTGACTGTGTTTATTTCTGTGAAAAAAACTGGAAATTATTCTTTCCTCGGTTTCTTTCCGGTCGGTCTGGTTTGGAACCGACCCTGTTACATTCTGTTGAATTTTATTTCTGGGATTAGAGTGGTGTTCCGGTACCGATCGGTTTCAAAAGAACCGAACCTTTTGCTGGTTCTTTTAAAGAGCCCGAGACACGGTTTGTAACCGATTGTGCAGCTAGCACCCCTATACAATAACCATTCGAGCAGACTTGATAGACCTCTAGGCCTTTATCTGCTGGCAAATTTCAGTATGTTCGTATGTATTACCTAGCTTGAAAGCTGCAATAGGTAATTTGTTAGGTTTGCCATGTCTGAAACCCAAGAAGAAAACGGTCCCACTGGGTTTCAACACTGTACTGAGTGTGGGGAGGCCTTTGCTAAGGCTGACCCCTCCTCATCTGTGTTTATTGTCTGGGGTTTGACCACTTCATGTCAGAGTGCCAAATCTGTAAAACTTTCCTTAATCCACTCTAGACAAAAAGACTGAGTAGGCTGAGAAGGGAGGCCGAAAGTCTGTAGATCCAGATGGCCAGCCTGGTTCGGTTACGGCCAAACCTGAGGGGTGCCTACTGACCTGGGCAATACCTCCTCGGGCAAGGAGAGCCAATCCCGAGTCGGTTCCATCAAAAAGAAGCGTAAGTCTGCCAGTTTGGATCCAGTGTTGCACTCTCCAACCACGGACAAAATAGCCAAAGCGATTAGCACTGTTCAGTCGCTAAACCGGTTCCGTCGAACCGGTACCGCCAGTTAGCGGTCGGATCAGTCTCTTTCGGATTATGATCCAGACGCTTATTATGAGTGGGAGGAGATGAAGACTATCCTGGTGGTGGTGATGATGATGATGACGACGATGACCACGATGACCGGGGGGGGTCTAGATGTGCCCATTGAACTAGACATCTCCCCAGACAGGCCCTCATGTCTCTCCTCCCAGGCTCTCTGAGTCCTCTTCACATTTTCTGTTCTACAAAAAGGTGGCAGAAACCCTGCAGCTTCCCTTGGTTGAAGCTGCAGAGGAGGATGAAGAGCCTGATTTTGTGGAAATTATGGACATCCCAGAGTCCAAAAGGCTGTCTATCCCTCTTCATAAATCCTTGGGGAAACAGACACACAAAATTTTATAAGCCCCTAATTCAATATCTCCTGTGGATAAGAGAATGGACAGGAGGTATTTGTTATCAGGCTCAGCTGCAGAGTTCCTTTATAGTCATTGCAGCCATATTGGGGTAGTGCAGGCTGCAGCCTGTGACAGGGCTAACATTTCTTTGGCTTCACACCCCCCCCCCCCGGATAAGGACTCCAGGAAAGTGGATGCAATGGCCAAAAAAACAGTATTTGGCATCCTCTTTGGGACTCAGGCAGGCTACTTATATGGCTTACACAGCCAGGTACCAGAAATCCAGATGGGATACGGTTCTGGAACTGGCTAAACAGGCCTCTCCCCAGCTAGCCAAGGAGCTGGAGGAGGTGGCTGCTGATGGAATTGAGGCATCCAAAATGCAATTTCATGCTGCTGTGGACTCCAGTGGTGTGGCATCTAGAGTCATGGCTACATCTGTCTCTCTCAGAAGACATGCTTGGCTCAGATGTACTAGCCTTTCACAGGATACCCAGACTAAGGCTATGGATTTTCCTGTAGTAGGTAACTCTCTGTTTGGGGAGCAGACAGAGGCTTACATGAAGAAAATGGATAAATGCAGGACCACATACAGGAGTGCACAGGCCAAAGAAAGGCAAGCCACTCCGCACAAGCAGCAGTCTAGGGGCAGGGGCAGGCCCTTTCAAAGGCCTTTTTACCAAGCCCAGGCCTCCTCTTCCTTCCCACAGAGGGGGTTCTTCAGAGGGAGGGACAGGAGGGGGATGAGCAGAGCTGCTCCCTCCTCCTCTCAGTCTAAGGCTCCTGCCAAGCAGACACCCTGATGTGTCAGCCCGGATCGACTCCCCATTTCCAGTAGGAGGCAGGCTGGCTTACTACTTCCAGGCCTGGAAGTCTGTGACCTCAGACAAGTGGGTTCTGGAAGTAGTAAGCCAGGGACTGACCCTCCGCTTCAAAACATTTCCAAAAGAGAGGGCCAAGTCTTTTCCACCTGCATCACTCTCAGAAACCATTGTCCTAGAGGCAGAAGTTTCCTCTCTCTCTCTTCTAGCTCTCAGAGCTTTAGAGAAGGTTCCTACTCAGCACAAGGGAAAAGGACTGTACTCCAGGTACTTCCTTACCCCAAAGAAAACAGGGGAGTGGCGACCCATCCTAGACCTAAGGTATTTGAACAAACACATTTAAAAGCCCAAATTCAAAATGGTAACTCTGGGAATAATCCTTCCCTCTCTAAGGCCAGGGGATTGGCTAGCATCTCTGGACCTCAAGGATACCTCCTTCCATATTCCTATCAGGTGCTCCCACAAAAAATATCTCGGGTTCGAGTTGCCTTCAGGCCAATACCAATTCAGAGCTATGCCATTCGGCCTAACATCACCTCCAAGGGTGTTCACAAAGCTCCTTCCAGTAGTGGTGGCTTACCTCAGAAGACAGGGTATCACCGTCTTCCCATATCGGGACGACTGGCTCTTAGTGGGTTGTCACCTTTACAGGTCAAGTCAGCTCTTCAAACTACCCAGGACCTATTCAGCTCCCTGGGGTTTCTTCTCCATCTTCCAAAGTCTATCCTTGAACCAGTTCAACTTCTCACCTTTATAGGCATAGAGTTGGACACTGTACAAGCAAAAGCCTTCCTTCCCCTGGCAAGGGTGAAGGCCCTGGTGGATCTCGCTTCCTCCTTTCGACCTCAGGTCTCCCGCCCAGCAAGACAGTTCCTCCAGCTCCTGGGCCACATGGCAGCTTCCATGGCAGTGGTGCAGGGAGCAAGGTTCCAGATGAGGGATATTCAGTTTCATCTAAGGTCTTTTTGGTCTCAAAAGAAGGATTCACTTACCAAACTGATTCCAGTGACTCAGACTTTGGTCCAAGCTCTCCAGTGGTGGCTGGACTAGGACAACCTCAGACAAGGGGTTCCATTTCTCCCTCAAGTCCCATCAGTAGTTCTAACTACGGATGCTTCTCTCCTAGGGTGGAGAGCCCACCTGGGAGCCCTGACAGCTCAAGGGGTCTGGTCTCCACAGGAGTCACTCCCCTTCATATCAATCTCCTGGAACTCAGGGCAGTTTTCCTAGCCCTGCAGAGCTTCTCGGATTCAGTCAAGGGCAAGGTGGTCCAAGTCAGAACAGACAACACCTCCACAATGTGGTACATCAACAAACAGGGAGGCACTCTGTCCTCAGCCTTGTGCACAGAGGCCATGAAGCTATGGTCTCTGGCCTATTCTTTTCAGACTTCTCTGGTAGCAGCTCACGTTCCAGGGAAGGACAACGTACTAGCAGATGCTCTGAGCAGAATTTCACAGGGACATCACAAATGGTCCCTGGATCCTCACATCCTGAAGGTCATCTTCTCCAGGTGGGGCACTCCAGAGATAGATCTCTTTGCAGCACCAGACAATCATCAACTTCTTCTGTTTTGTTGCAGACCTCCAGTCCTGGGGACGGTTCCCCAGGATGCTCTTATTTTGGACTGGAAGGGCAGTTTCTCTATGCCTTCCCTCCCTTCCCTCTGCTGTTCAGAGTTCTGATCAAGATCAGGACTTAACCTTGCACAGTGATACTGTGGCTCCAGATTGGGCCAGACAGCCTTGGTATCCTCTACTGCTGTCCTTGTCAGTGTCCACGTCCCCCTGTCTCTGCCCAGGACGTATAATCGCCTGTCCTCTTCCAAGGGGCGGATCTGGTACCCCAATCTCCAGTCTCTCAATCTCAAGGCCTTGCTCTTGAAGAGTTAGAATATGCAGCACTTCATCTCTCTAGGGAGTTCTGGATATTCTGAAGGTCTCAGGAAACCTTCCACTAGAAAAACTTACAACTCAAAATGGAAAAGGTTCAGTATTTGGTGCTCTCAGAAAGGCATCCTGCCTGATTCTGCAGGCATTTCCACAACCTTAGACTATCTAGTTTATCTGAATGGTCTAGCCTTAGGCCTGCCACTCTGAAGGTTCATCTAGCAGCTGTCTCTGCATTCCTCTCAGCAGGGAAGGGCTCTTCCCTGGCATCTCATCCTGTTTTCAGAAAGTTTTTCAAAGGCCTGGTTCACATTAACCCTCCCTTTAGGGAGCCCAGTCCGCCTTGGGATGTTAATGTCTGCATAGCTCAGCTTATGCAGCCACCCTTTGAACCTCTGGCTTTGGCCGAATTGAAGTACTTGACCTGGAAAACTGTGTTCCTGGTAGCTATTACTTCTGCCAGGCGGATTAGTGAGTTACAGGCTCCGTCAGTTGAACTTGACTTTATCTCCTTCCATAGGGACAAAGTGGTCCTAAGAACCAATAGGAGGTTCTTGCCCAAAGTGGTATCAGATTTTCATCTGAACCAGTCTACATCTCTCCCTGTGTTTTTCACTGATCATTCTTCTTCAGGTGAAAGAAGGTTACACAGTCTTGATGTTAAGACGGCCCTTAGCTACTACTTTGAGCATACTAAGGCACATAGAAATAACTGTCTTCAATTGTTTCTCACTTATGGTGAAGTGGGGAAAGGTAAGCCTGCCACTAAAATAACTACTGCCAGGTGGATTGTTTCTTGTATACAATTCTGTTATGACAAGTTGAGAAGGCCTCCCTTCAGGCCTGAGGCTAATTGACTAGGGTACAGCTGCTTCTAGCTGCAGCCAGAGATATACCTTTGTTAGAGATCTGTAAAGCAGCCACCTGGAAAACAGTACATACTTGTACCAAGCATTACTCCCTGGACATCCAGGCTAGGAGTGATGCTAGGTTTGGCACAGCAGTACTGCAGAGCCTCTTCCCAAAGTAGGTTCTGCATTCCCTCCTCCATAGAGAACTGCTTGGTAGTCTGCATTATGTCTGAATACAGCAAGACTTCATGTTGTTTGAAGACAAAATTACTCACCATAGTAATGTTGTTTCTTCTAATGGAGTCTTGCTGTAGTCAGACCCCCCCCCCGCCTTCCCTCTCAGAACCTGGTTTTTGGGAAGTGGGCTGGCAGGTACAGTGTTGCACCTAGGGTGTACCTTGTACCCTCCTCTTGGGTGGGTGGATATTGTTGTTATTTTTCTGGTGTTTTATACTTAAATATTGTCACTACCTTTCCTTCTTGGGTTCTCGACTTGAGTCTTTTGGGCCCAAAAAGAATCTTTTGCCCTTTTGCAATATGTTGAACAATTTCCATACTGTAGTATGTTAGTTAGTGTGCTCCTAAGAATCTGACGGTTACACTGGGAAGTACCACAGACAGAGGTTTGAAAACCGAGCTCGAGCTCAACATTCTATGCTTCTGCATAGGGTTAACTCTTTCCTCTCCGGGGCAGTTCAAGTGCTGGGGCTAACTGCATTATGTCTGAATACAGCAAGACTCCATTAGAAGAAACAACATTACTATGGTGAGTAATTTTTTCTTCTCTACCATCCTAAGTATACCTTCTATCATATCCTTGTCCATTCCCTCCCTCTGACATGGGGTCTGTATACAACCCCTGTGCGGATTGTGGTGCCATTTCCAGTCTCTAAGGTGACCCACAGTGCCTCCTCTCCTCCCTGTTTACTCTTTTTTGCTCAATTGCTTTTATCCCTTCCCTTACATAAGAGAGCTACTCTGCTCCCTCTTCTCCCTCCCTGTCTCTCCTGTAGGTTCTGTACTGGTATGTTAACATCCCAATCATGGTTCTCTGTGTACCATGTTTCTGTGACTGCTACGATATCCAGGTCCCTCTTCCATCAATGCCACCAGTTCAGGGAGCTTGTTGCCCAGACTACGGGCGTTGGTACTCTGGATGAACATATTTCTTCTCTGTCATTTAGGGAGTATGTCATTTTCTCCATCCTGTAGATTTGATTAACTATAGTGTGCCATATTCCTAGTGTAGGGGGGTTTTGGGATCAGCCAGGGCCTCGTAGTGGCTTTTTTGACAGCTGCAGGTACTATACCTAAAAGGTTTCTTAGTTTGGTCATGTAGTCCCTTAGGGATCTGGGGAAGGTAAAGTTATGCTGTAAGGATTATAGGCTGACCAGAAAGTTGGTCCAGTTCTGATTGTAATGATTGGAAAAAGGGGCATTGGACTGGGCAGGACCACATTATATGGGAGAGGTGAGCCTGCATTTCTCTGCAGGGTCTCCAGCAGGAAGCATCCTCAGAACCTAAGTAGTTTGCGGTAATGATTGGTGGCAAAAGTATCTAATCTGATGTTTCCAGGAATACTCTCTACACTGATGTGAGCTGGGAACCCTGGAGGCAAGCTGACAGGACCTTCACCAGTCTTCTAAGGAGATTCTCTGAGTTCTTCCTTTCAGCATTGAAGTATGTCTTGCATGGAGTCCCCTGTGGACTTAATGAGTGCTTCGTAAAGATGAGAGATCATGTGTTCGGTGGACCCCTTTCTCACGAAGGAAATGAGATAGGTATGACTCGAGGGTTGCATAGGCCAATTGTGAGAGAGGAATAGTAGTGTCTTAATTGTAAATACCTGTAAAAATCTCCCTGTCTAAGGCTGAACTCTGTTTGGATTTTGGCAAAAGACTTCATCACCGTCTTGCTCATAAGTTGGTGTAAATATTGCAAGGAACAGCGCTCCCAGTTTCTGAAAGTCGTATCTATGTGGGCTGGGTGAAAATACTCCAGTCTTGTGATTAGACACAAGAGAGGAAAGAATGGGACTAGTTATAATGATTTACTTATGTTATACCAGGACATGAGCTGGTACCGAAGCCATGTGTTGAGCTGGTGCAGTATTTCAGGATGGGGTTCCATGTGATGCATGACTGTGACAAACTCTTCCATTGAGAATAGAGTCTCCATTCTCTGCCAGGTCATTTTCGGGACACCAAGATGTTGGAGGGCCATGTAACCTAGGTGTAGCACCCAGTACTATAAGGGAGACCGTCTTCATTTTAATGCATTGGCATTGCTCGGGCCATATAAACCATGAGATTCCCTTATTCCACTGGTGGAACACATAGAGTGGTATAGTGAGTGGGATGTTCTGGAACAGATATAACACCCTTGGGAGTACCAGCATTTATATTGGCTCTGTTTTCCTAGAGAAACTGAGGGGTATTGCACCCCAATTCACAAGGTCCCCTTCCCCCTTTCTTAATCATTTTGTAGACTTTGTCTTGGTCTGAAAGCATCTTTTTCTTTAAGGGTAGTCCCTTCATTTTTTTTGTACAATTGTATTCTGGTTTCTTAGCCCTTTAAGTAAACCTACAAATTAAATTGTACAAGGTTTTTCTAAATAAAGAAATAAGAAATAAAGATATTCTAGCTCATTCAGAGGAGTTTCTCCGTTAACTCAGTGGATGAGTACTGGATTAAGAATCTAAAGGTCACTGTTTTAACATTTGATATCCCAAGTTTGGAAGAGACTGCTGTTTATTTAATTGATCAGCTGGTTGTAATTGTTTTAGTGGGGCTCACTTCAAAGAAAAATATATTAAGTGTTTCTCATAACCTCAGAGATTATTGTATATGGGCAAAAGTGGTTATCGCTTTGTTACCTATATGTCAGTAAATCAGTGAATTGTTGTCAGTTTGCTCTAAAATTTGCTGTGGTTGGCAGCATTGACTAGGATAACCTAACAACATATCCTACATGGGGACAGTTTTTATGCCCTGTGGTTCAGTAGCCCCAAGAAGGGGAATATAGTCTTTGTACATGAGTAGCTACATGGGTACTATAGTCCAGGTACCAATTGAGGTGAAAAATACTTGAGGTGATTATAATGTACTGTGCATTTTTTTAAATTCTTTTGGTAACTGGGTAAGGTTCACTAGGACACAAGGCCTCTTTTAGGGGCAACCTAGGAGCACTGGAGTGGTTGAGTGTCTTGCTGAGGTTCACACAGTATGCAAGTGGAGGTTGTGGGAATCAGACACAGGTCTGCTGGATGTACCACGCTTATTCATAGCTCATTATTATAACCTTTAGGCTATACTGCCAGAGGATTTATAGAGTTTATGCTCCACTCCTTTCTTTCAGCGCTGCCCCTTCTGTTTGCAGGCTGCCCAGCTTCACCAGCGACCTTGTCTGCCATTTATATCATTGCAGCTTGTCACCGCTAGTGGGAGTCTGCACCCCCCCTTTGTATGAACCTTGGTGGGATGGACATGTTTGTGGTGCAACGCTTGGGAGTACCTAAAGTTATTCTGCTTACGCTGGCTTGTTTACTGGTTTTTCTGACCCCTCACCCTCCCAAGGATGCAGACACAGGGCGCAAGCCTGCCAGTCCTTGCTGGTGCTTACTGCATTGCCACCTTTTGTCACCCTGGTGGCATTATTGCTGCAGGCCCATCCAGTACTCCTGTGAACCCAGGTTGACAGGGTGCTGCAAGCAGGCTAGCAGATACCAGCTGGTAAAGGAAAATCGGTATACATCCACTATGGGAGATTGTGCCAGTCTGAACGTGTGGCCTTTTTTTGTGGAAGTAATAAAGGAACGGGAATGGGAGGGGCGGTCAATTGATGTAATATACTGTATCTTCAAATAGAAAACACCCTCGATTAGAAGTTGTGGCAGAGAAATATTTAATTGTAATAAAAGCTGCCCTCGAAGAGAGAGATTGCAGCTGGTATTCAAAGGCAGGCAGTATTCCAAGATATCAAGATTCTGGTGTGCTGTACCGAAGTGTGTACCAAACCATAGCGTGTGCTAGAAGGAGCTTGTTTTTTATTGTAAGTTACAGTATTTATTTATTTATCTAATTTGTTAACCAGCTAAGAACCCAAGAGCATCAAATGCCCATTTTCGAGGGGGACCCGGAAGGTACAAATGGTACAATACAAATAAAATACAGTACATAACCTTGTATTTGTACCTTTTTATTACAAATGCAAGATTATAAATACAGATTGGAAAACCACATTACTCAAAACAGCAGCAATTAGATAATCCTAGAAAATGGTTTTCAAATGAATCTTAAACTTAGAATAGGACATATTTTGATGAAACTCGGTTGGCAAAGAGTTCCAATCAGCAATGGACTTAAATACAAAACGCTATTGCCCTATAGCGTATGTTATAAAGGAAGTTTGATTTTATCATTATTATTTGGCCTGGTAACACAAGTTAGTATCGGAGTACCCAAAATAGATTTGAAATGAAAAGGAATAAATCCTCTATAGAATTTCCAAAATGCAAGGATCCTTACATACAGTATGAACATCTAGATGCAAATGAGAACCAGTTCAGTTTTTTGACATAATACACAATGATGTGTAGGCCGTAGGTCAGAGGTAACGAACCTACAAATGTGGTTCTATGTTGTTTTTACTCATTTTAATGTACTTTTATTGTCAGCGGTATAAATAGGCATACCGTAGTCCATAAAGACAAAAACATTGTTTGTGTTAGCAGTTTTTTAAGAATTGAAGGTCAAACAACTCTTCACTTTCTAAAGCAAACCAGGTCTTGAATGATTTTTTTTTTTTTTTATTAAAGAATCAATATGATTGGTATAAGACAGGGTACTATCTAAGAAAAACTAAGTATTTAAAACAGTCCACCCTTTCAGTAGTGACTCCTTTGAGTCCTTAATTTCCAAGTGTGGATCATTTGTAACTTTATTTTTATTTATTTATTTATTTATTTTTATTTAGCTTTTATTAACTGGTAAGAGCACTAGCCATAAAATGACTATTTTCAGGCACGACCCGGGAGAGTACAGACATGCAGAAACTTAACAGGATAACAAATTATAAGTGCTTTACATACAATGAGTTAGAGAGGATACAATATGTAAGCAATAACACACGACGAGGTGTGGGTTACGTGCTGATAAGAGAACACCTAGGGGTGTACTAAGGGCTTATGCCCCTAGGCGTGCTCTTATCAGCACGTAATCCACACCTTGGAGTGTGTTATTGCGCTTATAAAATGGGCAACAGTAAAGTGAATAAACATTTGTAGTTTTGAAAGTCTTTTTTATTGATATTTTAATAAATAATAGAAGAACAGATTGTAGGAAAAAAATAGTCCCTTTTTGCTTATTATTGCCATTAGGATAGTAACATTGCCATTAGGATAGTAACATTGAAGGTTTTAAAATCAATTTTAAACATTTTAACAGTTTTATTTTGGTTTGAATTAAGGAAACATTTTGAGGATTAAACAGGAAAGAGTGTCTTACTGTAAATTTTGCAGTTCATTTTATTGCAGATGTCAGGTGCAGAGACATTCAGTTGATTTCTTTCTTCTGATTGCAGTTCATTTTATTGCATTCTTGGCTGTTTCTTCGATTTTCAAAGCGTTAAAAAAAACTAAATGAAGTTTTAACATTTAGAAAGAACGAAAATACTGCAGAATGATAAAAACTACTAAAAAAGAAAACCTGTCACTGGCCAAAAGCAGCGGTATTTAAACATAAATCAGAGTGTCATGCTGTTTAAAAGCGTAACGAAAGAAATGAACTGCAGAGGACCTGTCGCATCATGGCTTATGCCAGTGCAGCTATTTACACATGGATTTTGAAGAAATAATTATGAGTTTTGAAGAATATGAGACAGCGCGGTCCTGAAGTTACAGCGCCAGAATCGTCGGCAGTCTGTGCTGCGGGGTGGCGGAATCTGCAGCTGTGCCAGTTGTCGAGGTGGATGCTTCGAGTGGAGCGGTCTGTGGCACTGTAACTTCAGGACTGCGCTGTTGCTGATATTCTTCAAAACTGATAATTATTTCTTCGAAATAGATGTGGAAAATCGTTGGACTGCTGTAAGCTATCATGCGACGGGTGCTGTGCAGGATTTCTTTGGTTCGTTTTAAACAGGATGACAGTTGCGATGTGTGTTTTAATACCGTCGTTTGCTGTCAGTGACAGGTTTTCTTTTTTTACTATTTTTTTATGATTTTGTACTGTTTTGGTTCTTTGTGTAGGTGTATTTATTTTTTTTATGGTCTGTTACATTTCTCGGAGCTCCGATAGTGGTATTCAGTGCGCAGTCTGAGGCGAATTCGTTTCTCGCTGTGCCATCAGTGAGCTCTGCCAGTCAGCGTTCTTGTTTTCAGTTGGCAGAGCTCACTGATTTGCTGTTGTTATGCGGCATGTTTTGGGTAGCTAGTTGGCTGCTAAATATCATCTGATAAGGACACGGCTCAGATGATGATGTAGCTAATCAGTGCCTTGGGATTTTTTAGCCCATTTTATAAATCTGAACATACAAAGTAAAGCGCTTTACATACAATGAGTTAAAGTGGATACAATATATCAGAGACATAGAGAGTAGACCATTCATAAGTTCATAGGTACCTATCTATGCAATGAATAGAGAGGACCTTGGACAATAAATTTTCAGGTGGCACATCATATGAACAGAAACAAGGAAAACAAAAACAGGTAATACAAAAGGAAGAAATAACCATTGAGAGCAGGGGGGTGTCATTAAGGAAAAGGTCGGTAAGTGAGGAAGAGGGGAGCAAGCCATGAAATTAGATTATATGAGTATATGTAAGTGTAAGAGAGATGCCTGCAGTGCAAGATTGTATATGGATAGGGAAAGGGAGCCGGGACAGGCTGAGGTAGTAAGAGGGTTATATAGAGGTGAGGAAATACTATTGTATGGTCAGAGACATCAGTCATTAGGTAGGGTGAAAGCAGGAACAGGTATCAGCAATCAGCAGATTCGAGCGCAGTTTTCTCTTAAAGCATGTGTGGGAGCTAGAAAGTCTAATGTCGAGGGAAAGGGAATTCCACAGCTGTGGAGCCGCATGTTCAACTTGAATTCGTACGGTACTAAATATCATTGTTTGTTTTACTGACACTCAGAATCAGTCTATTGACAATCAGTCACTCCTGTACCAGAGAAAAATCCTATTCTAACTGGTTTATTAAAGAATGCACCAATTAATTTTTCACATACAGAGTGATATCATCTGTGTACATGACTGACTGTTATGAACCATTGTGGATAAATCATTAACAAATAAACTAAAAAGAATTTGGCCCAGAATGGAGCCCTGTGGAACTCCCTGGTTCACACTTAGAAAGGTAGTAGTAGTTGAACCCAAATCCACCCTCTCTTTTCAGTGAGATAAGTAATCTGTAAACCAGGCAACCACTGGCTCAGAAAACCCTAACAGTTGAAGTTTAACAATTAAGAGGCTATGGTCAATAGTATCAAAAGCCTTGGAAAGATCTAAAATAATGCTGCAACCAACTCCCCTTCATCTAAGGTAGAATGTACATAATCAGTGAATTCAGTCAAGGCAGAAAGAGTACTATGTCCAGTTTGAAACTCATACTGAAAGGGTGATAAATTGTTTTTTTTTTTGTCTAAGTGCTCCTTCAGTCGATCCATTAGAATCTTTTCCATTACCTTGGACAAAGGGGATAATAGGGATATTGGTCCATAATTACTAGTTAATGCGTTGATTTGGGGTTTTTCCCAGCACTTGATTAAAGGTTTTCAAATTATTAGACACATTTTGAGAATTGTAAACCTGTTTATCCAGATAGCAATCAGATTTACACTTTCCAACTGCGGATTTACATTGATTTCTGAAATTCTTATAGATGTTACTGGACTGAATATTTTTTTTTCAGACCTGTAAACCTTCCAGGCCCTATCCCTTTCTGCTATCAGTGTTAATCAGGAGTTATCCAATCATAATTTTGATGTTTTACCCTCAGTTTACAGATTGGAGCAAATAGCTCACAGATATGATTAAATTCAGAAGCAACATAATCTAACATGGACTCAGTATCAGGAATGCTTAACAAGTACGTCCAGTCCAGGGCAGCATTTTGGGATCGAAAGCCATCTAAATCCAGTGAATGCAGTGAGCGTGAATAAGTACATGTGTGTCGCAAACAAGGTCTTTTAGATTTCCAATAGCAAATTACTGGACTGTGATCACACAGTGAATCAAGAGAGTGGCACAGCAGAGTAAATAGGCTTGAGTTTATTGGTTAGAACCCAATCAATAACGGATGAAGTACCAGTTTTGTAATTAATACGAGTGGGGCTATTGGTTAAGTTCAAACCAGCAATCAAATTCTTCAATTTAAAATTTGTTTTATCAGTCCTGTTAACATTTGCATCTGCCAATAGAATATGCTCCTTTGTAGTCCCATATGTATTAGCGTAGTGAGACAACAAAGAAAAGCCGTCATTTGTTAATCCCAGAGGAAAGTAAAAATTGCTTACATACACATTTTTTACTCCACCCAATAATAACCTAACAGATAGAAAATTGCAGCCATTAGAAGTAAAGGACACTTTTTTCCCTGAATAACTTTGAAATTAGACTCCTAATATACATCAAGCCCTGCCCGCTTACACAGTCTGTCTTCTCTAATAAGTTATAATGTATGTTGGAACGTTGTTATGGATGGAAATCCATCCCTACTAAAATATTGTTATGCTGTACTAGCTACATCCGCTAGTTTTGTTATGCTGTACTAGCTATGTAGCTAGTGCAGCATAACAACTTAGAACATGATCGTGCATGAGTGGTGCGCAATCTTTCCCCTACTCGGCATCGGCCACGATGACAAGTGCAAACTCAGTGGAGAGAGAAAACAGCCAAATTAAGCAAAAAATAATTTTACCACGGCTGTTTTCTTATTTTTTTTACAACATACACTATAAAAAACAATGGATGACTAACGATCGGTAACAAGCTATGTTAGTACATCTCGAGGTTCCCATGGTGACCAAACCTCTTGAGCTCTGCTCTTGAGGTTTAACCGATCACCATAGGAACCTCCCAATGAACTAACCGGCTTGTTACCGATAGTTAGTCATCCATTATTTTCTGTGTAACCAGGTAACGCCACTAAGTTGTCACTAATCCTAGGATTCAGCCAGGTCTCCGAAAGTGAAATAATGTCAACATTGTGATTAATAACCAAGACCTTAAATTCATCCATTCTAGTCGCAAGACTACGAATGTTAGTATGAACAATTGATATAGCAACTTTTAATACCAAGGTCCGAAGAAATGGGTACATTTGTGCAACTTGGACCAGGATTAACATTTCCGGATAAAAGCAACATCCAGAAGGCCGGCATGGTGGTACTGAGGGTTGAGACGCTGGATGCCACACCAGTGTCCCAGGTTCAGGAACAGACTCTGGTCGGTCGGGGTGAGGAAGGATTGAGCATCCGTCGACAGTTCTTCTTCCTCGGGGGGGGGGCAGTGCCGCATGCTGTAGACTGACACCCAGCAGAGGCTGGGGGTCAGCACAGGCATACTGCTCAGAATTGAGTGGAGCCACACACAGGCCATAAGACTGCCTCCACAGAGGCAGAAGCAGTTGCCCTGCCCATTGCATGTGTGTGGGTCTGGGGAGAAAACCTAAGGAAAAGAACGGAGCTGGCAGGCTCTAAGATGGCTGGCAGTGATTGCGCCAGCCCCCCTGAAATCTAGATGTTGGCTTACTGGGATGGAGGGAAAGTCAACATTCCTTGCCACTGGCCCTGTTATTGGGGGGGGTGCAGCCCGTGAGGGATTCACCAGTGGAACTGGTGCAGAGATGCCGGGCTGGAGAGATGAGTCCCCTCCGAGGGAGGGGCCGGAGCTGCCTGCCAGCTCCCCGATCGAAGGATAAAGTACATATAGAAAAAAAAAAAAAAGCAACATCAATAAAATCTGAATACGATTAAACTTTATGGTGTTTAACCTTCTAATATCACTCATTGTGTGGCGTGATTTTATTGCTAATATACAGGATTTAGCCAAGAACTGCAATATGTTTTCATGGCAGACCCCTTCTGATATCTTTGGATTTTGCCTAGTGACCATCAAATGAATACTATGAGAGGGATTTTTATCAGGTCAAACACTGTGTTTATCATCTTTCAAAAACAGATGAGTAGCAGTCAATAAATAAATACAAAGTAAAAAAAAAAAAAAGATTAGTAATGAAATGTTTTACACAACAAAATGAGAAAAAGACAATCAGTTAAAAGTGATAGCTTAAGATATACTAGCTACCATTCGATATACACTACCAGTCAAAAGTTTTAGAACACCCCCATTTTTCCAGTTTTTATTGAAATTTAAGCAATTCAAGTCCAGTGAATAGCCTGAAATGCTACAAAGGTAAGCGGTAAACTGCTAGAGGTTTAAAAAAAAAGCTTAGGTTAGCAAAAACTGCTGTAGAGAAATTGCAAAGAAAGCCAAGGTGACAGTGAGTACAGTTTCCTACACCATCAAAAGGCACTTGGAAACTGGAGGAAACTCTGGCAGGAAGAGGTCTGGCAGACCCAAAGCCACAACAGAATCAGAAGACAAGTTTCTGAGAGTCAACAGCTTGGTGATAGGCGGCTCACAGGACAACAGCACAGAGTGACTGGCACCCTGAACCAAATGGGCTACCACAGCATTTTGCAGTGCCATGCAATACCTCTGGTCTCACCTAGTTGGTCAGGGGTTCATCCTACAGCAAGATAATGACCCAAAACATACCTCCAGGCTATGTCAGAACTACCTTCGAGGAAAAGAACAAGACGGTAGGCTTCAAATCATGGAATGGCCAGCACAGTCTCCAGACTTAAACCCCATCGAATTGGTTTGGGATGAACTGGACAGAAGGGTGAAAGCAAAGCAACCTACAAGTGCAACACATTTGTGGGAACTTCTGCAACAGTGTTGGGAAGAACTTCCCGAACAATATTTGATGTCCATTGTAGGAAGAATGCCACGAGTGTGTTCGGCAGTTACAGTATATCTGCAAAAGGTGGCTACTTTGATGAGTCAAGAATTTAGATTAAATTTTGTTAAACAAAATGATTCTATGATTTCTTTTTTATCTCCAATTGTTTATTTGTTCTATGCTTTAATTTCAGAGTACATTGAGACATTAACCTGCGTAAATTTCAGTAAAAACTGGAAAAATTGGGGTGTTCTAAAACTTTTGACCGGTAGTGTACACAAATAAAACTAAACAATAAGTGGTTACATATTAACTATACTACTAAAAATCACTACAGGAAAATGTTTTCAAAGCTGCCTCCCGCTGTAGGCTCCTGCCACTCATGTGGGAGCCACTCACGCAGAGTGCCGCTGGAGTGGCTCTGCTTTTGAACAGGCTGGCCTCACCCCCTGCACTTGTCAGCAAACACCCACCCCCCTGGTCACCGGCTTCTGCCACCAGCCGTTCTTAACTTGTGGAGGGGAAACAGATGAAACAGTCAACAGGGCGACAAGCACTTCACTTACAGGCACAGCAGTTCTGAGTCTGGAGTAGCAGTCAGTAGCTGTATTGTAGCTTGATTGCATGAATGCCGCTGGAGCAGCTCTGCTTTTGAATAGGCTAGCCCCGGCCCCTGCACTCGTCCGCAAACACACACACACCCCGGTCACCGACTTTTGCCACCAGCCAGTATTAACATGGGGAGGGGAAAATGGATGAAACGGTCACTAGGACAGCAAGCACTTCACTTGCAGGCACAGCGGTTCTGAGTCCGGAGCAGCAGTCAGTAGATGTATTGCAACTTGATTGTATGTTTCATTGTTTGTTTTACTGTAAGACATCATTAGTGCCTGATTTTGCCATCAGAAATGAAAAACAAATTTACCAGTAAGTCGCTTTAACCCATTAACCCCTGCTGCTCATGAAGAAAAGGTTAAATGGTGTGGTGTAGCAGAAATGATTCTATATATTTTATAGAACTATGTGATCGTTCAGAACTTAAAATTAATCTCAGAAATCAAAGGCCTTAATTGTTGGTACTAAAAAGTGACTGAAGTGATATATTTATGGAAAGCCATTGAGACTATATCATTATTTTGGAGTCAAGTTTATAAATTCTTTTTCGTGGAACTTGCATGTTAAAGGGGAATTGTCAGTGCCCTAGGAGCAAAGAGGGCTCCAGTTGGCAACAACGCAGCAGGTTTAAATGTTTTTATGAATTTACAGTGCTAAAATATTTATTTTCATGTGGTCTATCCTGTGACAGCCCCCTTCCCCGCCAGCCATCATTTTTTCAGAGTCCTCTGCAGCCAGTCCTCTGATGATGTGACTGACTGGCTAAGCTGGGGGGACTCCTATGTGCCAGCATATATCGCATTAAATAATAAAACTCGTACAGCGCATGTTTGCACTTCTAATGCTGGTACCGGTCGACCGAGGAAAGTGCTGTAGTCAGTTGATCAGTACTGGCGTAGAAAAGCAGACAGATGCACACTATATATGCTTTAATTATTCAGTGTGACATATACTAGCATGTAGGAGTCCACCGTGGCTTAGTCTGTCAGTTGTGTCAGCAGAGGTCTAGCTGCTGGGAACTCTGGAGGAAATAATAGCTGGTAGTAGGTTGCAGGAGCAATTAGATGAAAATAAAGATTCTAGCACAGTAAGTTAATAATAAAACATGTTGCATTTTTGCTTCTCTGGATGTAAAGGTCCTGATTTTTGCTCCTGGGGAGCTGACAGTTCTCCTTTAATACTCTTGCACAGGAGGTTAAACAAATTGTGAATGGTTCACACGGATTCAGTACAAGATATGGTGGAATGACTGTCCTATGTTAAAACCATTGATGGGCAAATTTAATAGCTAAGTGTTACATGTAAATAAAATCTGGGGAGATGGTAACTTGGATACTATTGAAAAAATAGCGAATAGTGGATACACGTGTGAGTTTGCCCATGTCAGTTCCCACTTGTTTAGTCGGATCAGAACTTGGGGTACTTCTGTTGAAACATAAAAAACATAGCATTTGATGGCAGATAAGGACCACTTGGCCCACCTAGTCTGCCCATTTCCCTACCTAATGGATAAGCTGCAGATCCTAGTTAACCAACCCCCCACTAGAATTGCCTTGTATCTGTCCCATGCATTCTTGAATTCCCCCACGGTTTCTGACTCCATGACCTCCTCAGAAAGGCTGTTCCATACATTCACAACCCTCTCCGTGAAAAAATACTTCCTCACATTACCTCTGAACTTACAACCCCTCTATTTTCAAATTGTGCCCCCTTGTTCTTGCACATCTGTTTTTCTGAAAGATGCTATCCTCTTGAACTTTGTTGATTCCCTTGAGGGTACTTGAGAAGTTTCTATCATGTCCCCCTCCTTTCCTCCCGGGCAAGGGTGGGTGTAGCTACTGATACTCCAAGTAAGCCATGCAATACCAGGTTTAGTAGCAGGGGTAGCAAACAAAGCCGGCCAACATTGCTCTGCTCTCTCTAGTCCATCGTGTTTAAATTCCTTTGTTTAGCTTTGCAGGCTTTTTCTTTTCTCTTTCAGCTTTGTTTGGGGGGGTGGCAGAGTGGACCACGGACGTTAGAGCTGAAGGTCTCAATTAGGTCCACATGGTCTGCCCACATAGTGATTGGCTGTGGCATCTGGTAGGGGGTGTGGCAAGTCTGAGGCAGCGAGTTTAAATGCCCCTGCAAAGTTAGAAGCCATACTATTAGTTCAGTTGTACTGGGAGCAAGAGTAGCAGTAGAAAACTGAGGAGCAGCAGATGGAAGAACAGACTCAGAGCCAGCTAAAAGAAAAAAAGACCATGTGGAGTGGCAAGTGGAGTGAATCTGCCTACCTGCAGGGGACAGAGAAGAAATTTCTGCCATGGTCTTGGACTCATGGTGCAGTCAGTGGCGTCTACCAGCGGGCAGCAAACACCACACTAGCAACGCAGACAGACAACAGGTCTAGTGTAAAAATCATCTGATTGGAGCTGGGAATCTTGGACTCGAGTTGTGGGGTGAGGAGGGCAGGCATGAACAACAGCAGGGGGAGGGAGTAGCAGTGTGGCAGGTTGGTGTACAAATCTGAAATGCCTGGCTACACCCCTGCCTCGAGGGTATATATGTTAAGCTCCTTTAGTCTTTCTTCATATGTCTTCTGGTGCAGACCCTGCACCATTTTTGCCTCCTCTGGACAGCCTCCATTCTGTCTGTCCTTGGAGATGGTGTCTCCAGAACTGCATGCAGTACTCCAGATGGGGTTTCACCAACTGTCTGTACAAAGGATAACAACTTCCTGTTTTCTACTGGTGATGCCTCTCCCTATGCATCTCAGTATCTCCCCAGCCCTCCTTACTGCCTTCTCGCATTGCTTGCTCACCTTTAGGTCATCTGATATGACTACCCCCGGTCCCTTTAAATTTTTGTTGTCAGTATCGCAACCCCCATTGTGTACTCTTGCCCTGGGTTTTTGTTTCCCAGGTGCATTACTTTGCATTGAATCTAAGCTGCCATACATTTGACCATTACTCCAACCTTGCCAAGTCCCTTCTCATCCTTTCCACCCCACCTTGTGTATCAGCCCTGTTGCAGGTCTTTGTGTCATCTGCAAAGAGGCATACTTTTCCTAACAGTCCCTCTGCAGTGTCACTTATAAAGACATTAAAAGGACTGCACTCAGTACTGAACCCTGTGGTACTCCACTTGCAACCCCTGTTCTTCACTGTGGACTCGGTTTACTATTACCTCTCAGTCCCTGTTGTCCAGCCAATGTTTTACCCAGGCTACCACCCTGGGACCCACTCCCAGGCTGGCTAATTTGTTTATTAATCTTTTGTGTGGGATTGTGTCAAATGCCTTGCTAAATTCTAGGTAGGCCATGTCCACAGCCCCTCCCTGGTCTACTACTTTGGTCACCCAGTCAAAGAAATCAATTAGGTTCGTCTGACATGACCTTCCTGCTGTGAATCCATGCTGCCTTGGGTCCTGTGCCCCACTGGCCTCTAGGTAATCAACAGTTCTTTCCTTCAGAAGTGATTCCATCATTTTCCCTACCGCTGAGGTCAAACTGACAGGTCTGTAGTTTCCTGCCTCTATCTTGCTCCTACTTTTGTGAAGGGGGAATCACACCCACCCTTTTCCAGTCCTCAGGTACCACACCATCCTCCCAGGATTTGTTAAAAAGGGTAGTCAGTGGTATTACTAGTTTTCCCCTTAGTTCTTTTAGAATTCTGGGGGTGAATCCCATCAGGCCCCATTGCTTTGTCCACCTTCAGTTTTAGGAGTTCTTTCAGAACCTTTTCTTCTGTGAAAGGACTATCGACCCCCCCCCCCCATCCAGAGTGCTTCTATTGACTGGATTAGGTACCTCCTCTCTCTTCTTTTGTGAATACTGAGCAGAAGTATTCATTCAGTATCCCTGCTTTTTCACTGTCCCTCTATGCCACCCACCCTCCTCTTTATTCAGCCTCATTATCTCCTTTGTCTTTCTTCGCCTCCTAATGTACCTATAAAGGCTTTATCCCTTCTTTTTTTGTTTTAAAATCTTTTATTGAGGTAATATAAACACAAATCCATGCCAACCTTACATACATCTGCATTTTCCTTTTCCAACACTAAGGAATCTGCCAAATACATAGCAGTTTATCTGCCTAGTAATAGGCTGTCATTATCTGTTGGCATACTACTGAAATGTCTGCCCTCCTTTTAACTATAATTCCTGATAACTATTTACATCTTAAGTATTTGATCCTGACCTTAACGTCATCCAGAATATAATACTACAACCTCCTTTCTTTATTCAATATTGCATGTGTTCTGCAAGCAATCTGATCTTCCCGGTCTACATATCTCTCCTGCCCTGGCTTGTCCTACTTTTCTGATCATAAATACATGTGTATGCCCTTACCTGTGAGCCATAGTCTGTCCCGCCTTTATTGACTCCACGCCGCAGGCAGCATCACCCTGTCCTCTGCAGAGCCAGACCAGGTTCCTTTTCTTGTACTTCACCACTAGGAGAGAACAGTAGATCCCACAGTTCAGGTTACACCTTGTTGTAGCGCTATGGCTTCCCCCAGTGGCATTGAGTTTATGAATACACCCCATTTGCTCAAAAAGAGTTCATCTTTGCCATATCTTCGGTATGTTAAACTCTCTAGGGTCAGGTTATTTATGACTAATGTTTTCCATTGCTCAAGAGTCAGCCTAACTTGTGAGACCCATGTATTTTGAATGCAATGTCATGCTAGTGCGAGTAAAACCCTCACTGTTCTTGGGTACGTTTCCTATTCTTCCCCCTCAGCCTCCTCTACCCCAAACAGGAGGGAAACGGCAGTATCCCCCACCTTGACTTGCATAGCTCCCATTACTGCCCCTGCTATCGCTGTCCAGAAGGGTCATAGCTCCCTACACTCCCAGAAATAGTGCCTCTTGCCACCTTGCATCTCCCACATATTGGTGAGACCGTTGTTTGGAAATGTTTCCCCACCACCGGTGGGCAGTACAACCTGTGTAGGAACTTAAACTGCGATTCCTTACATTTGTTAC
The DNA here is from genome assembly GCA_016271365.2 of Neoceratodus forsteri. Classification (NCBI taxonomy): domain Eukaryota; kingdom Metazoa; phylum Chordata; order Ceratodontiformes; family Ceratodontidae; genus Neoceratodus; species Neoceratodus forsteri. The sequence goes on along the minus strand of CM028130.1, from coordinate 120,950,806 downwards.
ACATCAGTAGACCCATATGAGACTGGAGGACAAGCCTCCAGTTCTCTTCAGAGATCTGTATACCCAACTCCCTTTCCAAGAGCATCTTAACCTTGAGAGATCTGTCTGAAAAAAACTCTCTGTCCTGCTGCACCACTCTGGCAATCAGGCCCCTGGGGTTTACCCTTGCTGTCCAAGTCAAGTCTTCCAGGGGTTCTAGCTGCCTGCTACCATAGTCCTGTCCCCTTCTGGCAGTGCAGTAGGCCGTAACTTGGAAGTATTGATACCTATGTGTGGCTGGGATGCCATATTGGTCCCTCAATTCCTCCATGGTCTTAAATCCCCCACTTCCCCACAAGTCCCTTAAACAATGTATCCCACTATGGTTCCATATCTTAAATCCCCCTCCCTCTAATCCTGGCAGGAAAGCAGGGTTACCCACCACTGGGGCCAGCACTGTCATCTCGTTCTCTGCTTTCCTCCTCTTCCGAGCTTGTACCCAAGCCTCAAGAGTCCAGTCAAGCAACGGGTTTCTGTTCTGTACTCTGATACCTTCTCCGTCCCCCTGGGTCCAAATACGCCGTTAGGCGCACCTGTGCTTCCTCCCCTTCCAGATCTACCCAATTTGCCTCCTTCCTTGGTGGACCCAATCTTGATATATCTGGACTGCATAGCTGTCACATACGGTGCGTACCCCTTTAGGTCTGGAAAGTTCAGATCCCTCTCTGCCCCACCCGACAACCTCAGCAAGCTCATCCTGGGTCTTTTATTCTGCCAGATAAATCTACTAAATTCTTTATCTAAAACTTTATAATCCCCGTTCGTCAATCCCATTGGTAGGATTTGCATCAGGTATAAAGTTCTAGGCAGCACATTCATTTATAGGAGATTGATGCGCCCAAGCCAGGAAATGTGAGTGCCCTCCATCTCTCCAAATCTGCCTTGAGGGTCCGGAGCAGTGGACCATAGTTGATCCCATTGAGGCCCACCAAGTCTGTACCTACTTTAATGCCTTGATATGTGAACTGGTTCCTGACCACCTTAAAACCCCACGTGGCATCATCCCTTCTACTCCAAGGCCCTCCCACTTGAAACATCTCTGATTAGGCTAAGTTAAGCCTATACTCAAAACACAGCTAACTCCTGCACCATAGCTAATAGAGCTGGTATAGTGATTTCCCTGTATGTAACAAAAAGCAGCAGGTCATCTGCTGGACACCCGACTCTCCCCACTCCTTGAATTCTCTCATCTTCCCTTATCCGAACAGCTAGTGGCTCCATAGCCAGGGCAAAGAGGAGGGGGGACAACAGGCATCCCTGTCTTGTTCCTCTATGCAATTCAAACATGTTGGAAGTCCCCCATTGATCAAAACCTGTGCTATCGGTTTCGTGTATAACAGCTTGACCATATTAATATATCCCACCCCCAACCCAAACTTTTTCAACACCTCAAAAAGGTAGGGCCATTCTATTCAGTCGAAGGCTTTTTTGGCATCCATGGACAGCACCACTACTTCCTCGTCGTCGGTTACCCCACTGGATGACATTTAGAGCCGTCTCATATTATGGTATGTACTGACATCCCTGCACAAACCCTGTCTGATCTATATGGACCAGCAAAGGCAGGAGCAGCTCCATTCTCCTGTCTAATACCTTTGTGTATATTTTAAGATCACAGTTCAGAAGTGATATTGAGCGGTACGATCCACATTCCACTGGACACTTTCTGGGCTTAGGGAGCACACAAATCATGGCTTGCAGACATGAGGGTGGCAACCCATCCCCGTCTCCTGCCTCATCCAACATCCCGGCCATGGTACCGACCAACTCTCCCCCGAGTTCCTTGTAGTATTCCATAACAAAACCATCTGGGTCCCCCACTTTCCCATTCTTCATTGATGCTAAAGCTCTATCTATCTCCTCACCCGTGATTTTCTCGCCCAGTTATTCCCATTGGGCCTCCGAGGGTTCCGGGAGCCTCACCTTTCCCCAAGAACTGTGATATTTTAGTTGTTGAATTTCCACATTCCGCTTTATACAAACTTTCATAGAAAGTGTAGAAGACCCCTCTTATTTTATCACTCTGAGTACATAGGCATCCCCTCCCATCCTTTATACCAGTAATCACTGCAGTATCCTTCTCTCTTTGCTAGGCGTGCTAGGGTGGTCCCGGTTTGTTATCCTTTTCATACAACCACTGCCTGGCATAAAATAGGGATGTGCTGGCTCCCGTTAAGAGCAGGTCAAGTGCCCGCTGAGTGCTAACATCTCCCTTTGAGTTGGCCTGTGGGCTGGAAATCATTCTCAGTTCGGCATCTTTCAGCTGCTGTTCCAGATTCTGTCTTCTAAGCTTCCTTTCTTTTTATACCTGTTTACATAGCCTATGATCATGCCCCACATATATGCCTTCCCCACCTCCCAATACACTACCTTTGTTGGGGCCGTGGCCTCATTGGTTTCATATAATATCTCACTGTTGTTTCAAGAATTCCTAAGGTTCTTAAAGGCCATTAAATAGGTAGGAAAGTGCCAGCCTGGGCAGGGTCCCTCTCCCCACAAACCTTTTCAGCACCACCATAGCATGGTCAGATATGTGGGATGTGGCTCATGGCCCCATCCAAACAGCGGCATATCCCTCCCTCGTGACATATATGTAGTCCAGCCTGGACCAGGTGCCATGAGGGTTCGAGTAGAATGCGTAGTCCCTAGCCCCGGGATAAGCTGCCCTCCAGATGTCCAGCAAATCCCTATCCACCACCCCTTGTTTCCATTGAGTAAGAGCCCTCTCATGTCATCCTGTACCCTCAGAATGGTCCAGGCTGGGCTCCATTACACAGTTCAAATCCACCCCCCAGGCACAAGTTTGAGAATTGCTGTCATACCATAACATCCAGTAGGTTTTTATAGAACTCCACATCGAACACCGAGGGAGCATACACAATCCCATATGTGATAGTCTCCAGCCCCACCCTTCCTTGTATAAAAGTATACTGTCCCTCCTTCAGATTCGCTACCACTCTTTCCACCTCTATCAGGTACGTTTTGTGAAATAGCACCCCCCCCATTTGTGAGGTATAGGGCGCAGCATAGCATGCCCCGACCCATCCTCCCACCAGTTTCTTATGTTCATCTTGGCTCAGGTGAGTCTCCTGAAGCAATGCCACATAGCCTTGCTTATTTTTTAAGGTCTGGAGCACTTTTTTATGCTTAATGGGGTTGTGAAAACCTTGGACGTTCCAGGAGATAATCACCTCAGCGTTATTCATTTCTAAGCATGTGGTTTACCCTTGCCTACTGACCATACTGAAGTCTGCGTCCCCTCCTATTCATAAAACAGTACGCACGCCGTTGCAATGTTACATTTCTGGAAATACAGTAAGTGTACACATTACCCCCCCTCCTCCCCAAACACCAGTACCTGCAACTAGCAAGGTACGAACTTTTACCAATAAACAACCATAAACTCTAACATAACTAGAGCTTCCACGTACCATACATGTCAACCAATCGTATTCTCCTACCCCTCTCTTTTCTCTTTTGCAACATTATCCTCCTATGTCCCAGATTTCCTCCAGGACCAAGAATATAGTAGAAGCATCCCTCTGTCCACCCCTCCTCTCATTGTCTCAAGCAGTTATAAGTATAGCACCCCCACAGCTCCCCTCCCCACTGTTAAAAACTAAGATTATCTAAGTGGTTCCACTCGATTGGTGGTTTGTCCTCTCCTTCTCTCCTGGTGGCCTCTGTCATATCCCCCCTTAATTCCCTTCTTGGGCAGACCCCGACACCGGGGCTCTACTACCCTGTCTGAGAACCACCGGTAGATCATTGTCCATCCCCTTCTCCATCAAGCAGCTGTGGCTTCAGGAAATCCATGCTGATTCTTCTGATGGACACTGCCTATGGGTGAAAAGAAGAGATTACAGCTTTATATTGTTCCTTCCAGCCATCACATCCTTCATTACTGACGAAGCCAACCCTCCATGTCCCACACCCCTGCCATGCTACTGGTCCATATGCACCCTCTTGCCCATACTCTCCTCTGAGCCTGGCCCCCCCAACCCATCCCAAATTGTCCCTACGCTGAAAGTCTGTTCTGGTAGCCATACTTGCAAGGACCCCCCCCCGCCCTCCAGTGCAGTGGGTTCCCAGTGCCAATGCCAAGGAGAAAACAGCATACAATTGTAAATTAGACAGAGTCGGTTCGTGCAGATAAGTCCGCTCTCAATGCTCAGGCCTTCAGCCTCGTGGTGTTCTTCAACTGCGCAGCTCATCTTTCGTTTAGCCGCCATTTTAGCTGTTAGGCCCTGGAATGTACCCTTTCTCCCCGACTTGTAAATTGCACCAGGATGCAAGGGCATGGTTACCCTCCCCCCACAAAAAAATACTAGGCTCATCTTCCCCCTCATTTGCTTGAAAGAACTGCATTCTTCCCAACAACACAGCCTCGGTAACATAGCGGTCCAAAGAGAGACACCTTAGTCCAATGTGTTTATTGCCCAAAACGCCAGCAATTTGCAGACAAACCCTCCCTGTTGCCCCAAAATATTCAGATTGCCGATGCCCAGACATGCAAGCTACGACCTGCCTCGGCCCCCCACTAGACACTGTACAAGTCCAGGGGATCACTTATCTGAGCTCCTCGAATGACCAGGCGCAGCCCCTCTCCGACAGTTAAGCTCCATGTTATTCAGGAATTGCTGTACTCGGGCCACCTTGTGGAAGGTATAAGTTGCGCTCTCCTTGCTGATCTTCATGGTAGAGAAACTGGAAATACACCTTGGCTGTACAGAGCGCATCCAGAACTGGATTAGAGAGCAGTCTTCTCCTCTGTAACAGTTCAGAAAAGTCCTGGTGTAGGAAGAACGTTGCCCCCTGGTATACGATTTCTTTGTGCTTTTAAAGGCAAACCAAATGGCTTGCTGATCCTCAAAATTTATGCAGGCGGAAAATGATTTGACGAGGTGGGTCTCCCGCTGCAGGTTTCACGACAAGGCCCTGTGCGCCTTTCAACTTTGAATCTGCCTCCTTTCAGCTCCAGTCCCAGTAAACCTGGAAGTACCGTGCATGCAAAATCCTCTGGTGAATTCCCTTCTTTTCCTTCAGGGAGACCACGGATACGAAGGTTGTTTCTGCGCTGGTAGTTTTATTGATAATCTAGTTGCTCCCGTAGCTCCCCCAATTCCCTCCAGAGACCTTGAACTGCTTCCGGAAGGGGCTTCATCCGATCCTTATGCTGCAATATTCTGGTTTCAGCCTCCGAGATTTTTGCCACCTGTCCAGTAAGCTGCTCGGATAATTCAGAGATCTTAGTGGTAATAATGTCAAGCTTCGGGGAGACAGCAGCCAGCACTTGGTCCGTCAGAGTTCTTCCTACCACGTCCATTTCTGATGACGAGAGCGTGATGACATTTGGGCCCTCTGGTGCCCTCTGAGGTACGACTTTCTTCCCTGATTTGGTGGCATTTTTTGACGATTCCCCATATTGGAGACCAGATATTCATCCATTGCACTTTCTTACTGTCGCTGGTAGTACTAGTATAGGTCAAAAAGTACTTTTGGAACCTCTTTTTATCTTTTAAACGTCCTGTGGAGAGAGAGCTGTGTAAAGACGTTACCAGTCCTTTAGCTGCTAATTAGCGTCCCCATCCCCCTTCTTAACTGAGTTGGCTATCTTTTTCTTGGTTTGGGCCTTTGCTATTCTGACGGCCTTCTCTGCTTCCTTCGGCTTTAACTGGTACAGATCTCTGTCCTGCTCCTTCTGTATTTCCTTATATTTCCTGAATACTATCTTTTTCTCCCTAACCTTCCCCGCCACCTCTTTTGAGAACCATAGTGTTTTTTTTTCCTTTCATTTTGATTTATTTGCTTCACACAAAGGCTTGTTGCCTCTGTGATGGCAGTTTTGATGTTTCCCCATTGTTGCTCCACCCCTCCTTCTTGCCTGTTTGCTAGTGCTTTTCTGAGGCACACTCCCATTTTGACAAAATCAGCCCTCCTGAGGTCCAGTACCTTCACTTTTGTATGGCTTGTCTCTACAGCTGAATTTATCGTGAACCACACTTTTTGGTGGTCAGTTGTTCCCAGATGGCTGCCCACTTCTAGATCTGAGATCCTCTCTCTGTCCCCATTTGAGAGTACCAGGTCTAAGATTGCTCCCTCCCTCCCGAGTGGATTCCAACACTAACTGTCTGAGGCATGCCCTCTTTAGGGCATTGAGAATGGCTCTGCTGTTGGATGTGGCTACAGCAAAGGTGTTCCAGTTAATATCTGGCATATTCAGGTCCCCTATCAGCAATATCTTTACTTCCTCTGCCATCCTAAGGATGCCTTCTATCATTTCCTCGTCATTTTCTCACCCTGAGACGGGGGTCTGTATACAACCCCAGTATGGATTGTTGTGCCATTTCTAGTCTCCAGGGTGACCCACAGTGCCTCCTCTCCTCCCTGTTTACCCTTAAGTTCTGTTGCTTTGATCCCTTCCCTTACATAGAGAGCTGCACCTCCTCCCCATCTACCCTCCCTGTCCCTCCTGTAGTTTATGTACCTTGGTATGTTGCATCCCAGTCATGATTCTTTGTGTACCATGTTTCTGTAATTGCCACAATATCCAGGCATCCCTCTTCCATCAAGACCACCAGTTCAGGGAGCTTGTTACCTAGACTGTGGGCATTGGTACTCATTACCCTCCATTTTTTGATTGCCTTACCCCTTTTTTGCCCCATCCCTGACCTTTCTGCCTGTTTCTCTTTCTCCATTTACCCCTGCCCTTCTCCCTATCGACTTCTCTGTCTTGGTGTTTACCTCACTAACTACCCTGAATTTTTTTTTTTGGGGGGCTAGGATTTCCCTTCTCCTTTTCAGTGCCTCCACTCTTGGCTAGTTTAAATGCTTGCCAATGAAGCATTTAAACCTATCACCTAGGATCCTGGTTCCCCTCCTGGACAGATGCAGACCATCACGCCAGTATAGGCCTGCATCCCTTCAGGTGGATCCCCAGTCCCCAATGAAGGCAAAACCCTGAGCTCTGCACCAGTTTTTCAACCACTGATTGAATCCCATTGTGCGGAGCACCCTAGCCTCACCCATGCCATAGACCGGCAGCACCTGTGAGAAGGTTACCGTGCATGCAGCTTGTGTAAGACCCCTCCCCAACTCCACAAACTGCTGCTGCACTGCTGTGATCCCTTTCCCAGCCAGATCATTTGTTATAGCTGCAAAAAATTATTTATTAGATTAAACTTGCAAATTTACCAGGTGATAGGCTTTTAGCCAAGGCCCTGAAAGAAAAATGGACACTACTATTTAGGAATTTCATATCCACGAGGTTGTACTCTGTAAAAAAAATGAATTAACCAATGGCTATTACATTATTTTCTCTGGTATTATGTAAATCTTGGGATCAGTATTCACTATAAATATACAAAGTTATAAAGCAGACATTATATGATAGTGGTTGCCAATTAGATATGGAGAAAAGTAGGAGAGCACTATCTGAAACCTTAAATCTTGCTTGAGAGGGCTCTTGCAGTAGGTAATGATTTGTAGGACTGTGCCTTCTGGCGACAGGACCACACAGAAACTTTTGCTAGCAGTGTCTGAGGGGGGACTGTATATAGTGGGCGGTCCCCACGTCTGCTCTCCAGTTCTTTCCTGCCATCGACCTGTGCACATCAGACCAACTGAAGCTCATTGCAGCAGTTCGAATGCCTATCTCGGATGAGTACCTGTATTTTCTCTTACCTGAAATTTGTTTTAATAGTTTTGTCTGTCATCTTATTCTCCTATGGAATCGCATAAAAACAAGTGCGGTTCTTGCAGTGTCCAGCTTCTGCATAAGGACAAGCATACTCTCTGCCTCTTCTGCCTGGGACCAGACCACAAAGTCCAGGAGTGTGAGGCCTGCTCTCAGTTCAACCAGGAAAAGGCGCCAACAGTGACTCGAGGCCTATCTTCTGAAACTCAAAATGGCTTTGATTGAGAAACAGCTGAAGAAGCTAAAAAGTGCCTCCTCCTCCCTGACTGATCCCCACAAAAGGAAAAAGAGGGACAAGGAGAAGCATCGGGACCAGGAGCAGTCCCCCTCCCCTCCCCACACCGAATCAGCCCGCAGGCCCTTCCGCATAGGATCAGACCCATTCTTCCGGGAGGGCGAGTGCCATGGTCAAGTCTGCGCTCCCGCCTTCAGATCAGACTTTGACCTCCCCACCACCACTGGTTAAGGTGACGGCCGGTACCTCGGATTTGTCCGAAGCCGCTGCAGCACTTAGACCCATCACTACCCCAGGCTCAGTCGGCAGGTGTGGCCAGTAAGCTGCCTGTCTGACCCTCCGACGAGTGCCTGGCTGGGGTTGGTAAGTCAGGAGTCTGGGCCTCTGACTTCTGCGACCGGCTCGATCAGCCGATCGCCGGGCCCTCTGGCGATCACACGACTCTCTGTGCGTCCGCCAGGGTCTGATGATGCACTGCTGACTTTGTCCCGCTAGAGGGCATGAGTTCACCCCGGCCTCCATCCATGGAGAGCCCCCATTTCCTTCGTTGGAGATTTCTCCACTGTAGCAGGACCTGCAGGTCCTGACGGAAGACCTTTTGTCAGGATTTCCTGATGTTGGGTTTCCAAAAGGCCTTACAGTGGCTTCGCTGCCAGTAGTGCCAGACCCTGCTCCTCCTCTATGCCCACAGGTCCCTTTGCCTCCATCAGGATTGCCAACAGGCCTTCCCCCATCGGGGCCCCGTACAGGTATTTCACCTTCCGGGCCACCCTCAGGTCTTTTGCCTTTGGGCCCTTCGCTAGGGGTTCCCCCCTGCAGTTCCTCCAGCAGGACCCCCATCAGTCTATCCTCCTTCAGGACTGATAGGCTGCCCTCCGTCAGGGCCACCATTGGGCTGCTCTCCGTCAGCGCCGGCGTCGGGCTACCCTCCATCAGGGTCACCATCGGGTTACACTCCATCAAGGCTGTCGTCGGGCTACCCTCCGTCAGGGCCACCGTCGGACTATCCTGTGACAGGAATGCTGTCTGGTTTTACAATGATGGGGGCACCTTCGTGGTATCTGCTGTCTGGCTATCCTCCATCAGCCCCAGCATCAGATCCTTTTGCAACAGCCTACTATTACCCTGGTTATCTGGGTTATTAACCTCCACCAAGATTTCCCCATTATCCATCCTCTGGTTTCTTGGGACATGGACATCCACCACCTCCCACTCCACCTCCTCCTGCTCAACCTCGGGTGGATTTTAGGGAAATTCTGAAATCTTGGTGGTCTGAGACCAAATCACAATTGGTTTCAGAATTGGACAGCAGGTATCCGCTACCTCTGGACACAGGACGCCCAGATCCCACCACTAGAGCGCCCTCTATGGTCATTCCTTGCACTTCGATGTCAGGCCATTCGTCAGCTGGACCACAACCCCTGACATCTGAAGGATCTCCAGGGAACCACAAACCCAATTACTGAAAAATTCTGGAGGATTCAACGATTCTGCAGTGGACTCCAATTTCTCATCCACTAGTTCAGATTTTGAGACACCTCCCCATGAAGAACCAGTCCCACGGGAGTTTCCCAAATCCTCACCTGAAGATCCCACTTTTATGGACCTCCTCAAAAAGATGGCAGAGGCCCAAAGCTGGAAGTCAGAGGCTCTGGACCCAAAACGACAGAGGTTGGCAGAGCATCTGGATTTCCTAGAGACAAGTTCGGTACTCACTCCCCCATGGCTTGAACCTCACGAGGATTTATCCTGGACCATCTGGCAGAAACTATCCTCCATCCCGGCCACGGCCAAGAAAGCCTACTGGGTTTACAGGACCCCTGAAGACAAGGACCACCTCAGTGTCCATCCTAGGGCTGATTTGGTGGTCATTACTGCAGCCCATGATCGGACTTCGAAGCCAAAGCACATTAGTACCCCTTCCAACAAGGAATCCAGGCAAATGGACCAGATCGGGAAAAGTTTTTACTCTTCTTCTACTCTAGCCATACATGCTCTGAACCATGTCTCGCACATGTTAAGAGTGCTAGAAGTCTTTGTTCCACCACCTTGAGCTCGTTATCAAGGCCCTTCCGGACTCTGCAACAAAGTCCACCTTGGCAAACACCTTAAAAATGGCTAGAGATACGGCCACAGCTGTGAGCCTCCGCCGGTACTCTTGGCTTCGAGTATCTGGTCTAGCCCCTGATGTTCAGTCAGCTATTCAGGATGCCCCTTTCAGAGGCTCTTTCCTGTTTGACGGAGATGCCCAGGACATCATCACAAGCCCGCATGATAAAGGTTCAGCTCTTCGGTTGGTTCACACCATGTACTGTCCGAAACAACAAAAACGTCCTTTTTGTTGGCAAAACAGATGCCAGACGAAAAATCAGCACGTGCTCAACACCAGTTTAAAGGTAGGGCTCCCAATACAGCTGCCACCCCTCCAGCCAAAACCCAAAGGGTTTCAGGAGTGATCCTCCCCAACCAACCCTCCCATTCCTGACTTGCTGACCACCCGCCCTTCTCCTCAGCTGTCGGAGTAACAGGTGGGTGGAAGATTCACGAGGCATCTGAGGGACTGGGAGTCCATTACAACAGACACCTGGGTGCTTCAGTTAATAAAGCTTGGTCACATTCTCGAATTTTGAGAAAACCTCCAAACAATCCACTGAGGTCTTCTCATTACTTAAGGAGCATATTCCTGCTTAAGGGAGGAGATCAAGACCTTTTCAAAACGGCGCAGTAGAGCCAGTGCCGCAAACAGATCGGAAGGATTCTACTCCATTTCTTTCTGGTACCAAAAAAGACAGGGGATCTACACCCGATTCTGGACCTCAGTACCCTAAACCTTTTCCTAGAGTACAAGAGATTTCGGATGCTGACACTGCAAAGCCTACTGCCTCTCCTTTCCAAAGGACAATGGCTTTTTGTCCTGGACATGCATGATGCTTATCTACACATCCCAATATTCCATCTGCATTGCAAATTCCTCAGGTTTTCTTTCCAAGGGGAGCATTTCCAGTTTTGTGCTCTCCCTTTTGGCCTGTCCTCCCTGCCATGGGTTTTTACCAAATGCCTAGTGGTAGTGGCAGGTACCTTGAGGAGTCAGGGACACTGTCTTTCCTTACCTCGAATATTGGTTCCTCGCAGCCCTGTCGAGGGAGCAGTTGGAAGCTTCCTTATCGGCTACCCTGCACCTTTTCGAGCGCCTGGGTCATACTGTCAGTTACCCTAAGTCCCAGCTTGCTCCTTCCCAGCGCCTTTAATTTATTGGGGTGGTGCTTGACACGGTATGGGGAATAGCCTTTCTTCCCCTGGACAGGGTGGACACCCTGGAGAGGCATGCCCAGCTGGCATCTTACAACAGACACATTTCGGCCAGGGTGGTTCTCAGTGGTCTTGGCCTCATGGCAGCAGCTAGCCCTACGGTCCCATTGGCAAAACTCAACATGCAAATCTCACAGTGGACTGTAAGTTCCCAGTGGGATCAGAGGGAGGACATCTTGGACAGACAGGTCCTCATCTTCAGCCCAATGCAACAGGATCTGTTATGGTGGCAGGACTCCAGCAACCTGATTCATGGAGTCCCTTTCCAGACCCCTCTTCACTCCCAAATACTGACTACGGATGTGTCGGGAATGGGATGGGGTGCCCATCTGAGATGCCACATGAACCAGGGCCTCTGGTCACCTGTAGAAATAAACCTGCACATAAATGTGCTAGGGGGCATGGAAAGGATGAAAAGGGACTTGGCAAGGTTGGAGGAATAGTTAGAAGCATGGCAGCTTGGATTCAATGCAAAGAAGTACGAAATAATGCACCTGGGAAACAAAAACCCAGGGGAAGAGTACACGGGGGGGGGGGTAGTAACAACAACAGAAATGGAAAGGGAACTGGGGATAATCATATCAGATGACCTTAAGGTTGGAAAGCAATGTGAGAAGGCAGTAGGGAGTGCTGGAGGGATAGTGGGATGTATAGGGAGAGGCATCACCAGCAGAAAACAGGAAGTTGTTATCCCTCTGTACAGACAGTTGGTGAGACCCCATCTGGAGTACTGCGACCAGTTCTGTAGACCCCATCTCCACAAGAACATAGACAGGATGGTGGCAGTCTAGAGGAGGGCAGCTAAAATGGTGCAGGGTCTGCAAGAAAAGCCATAAGAGGAGAGACTAAAGGACCTTAAGGATGTGTATACCCTTGAGGGAGAAGGGGGACATGATAGAAACTTTTAAGTACCTCAGTGGAATCAACAAAGTCCAAGAGGGTAGCATCTTTCAGAAAAAGATGAGCAAGAACAAGGGGACACAATTTGAAGACAGAGTGGGGATGGCTTAGGGGCAATGTGAGGAAGTAGTTTTTCACAGAGAGGGTTGTGTATGCATGGAACCACCTTCCTGAGGAGGTTGTGGGGTTTAAAACTGTGGGAGAATTTAAGAATGCATGGGACAGACATAAGGAAATTCTTGGGGGGGGGGTAGGAAGAAATAGGCTGTTGGTTAACTAGGATCTGCAGCTTATCCAGTAGGTAGGGAAATGGGCAGACTTAGGTGGGCCAAGCGGTCCTTATCTGCTGTCAAAGTCTATGTTTCTAGAAATGAGACCAGTGCTTTATGCTCTTCAGGCTTTTCAGCACATTCTTCAGCAAGAGACCCTGTTGATCCAATCGCATTCAGCTGGATCCTCTTTGCAGGAAGTGATATGGGTCTGAATTGGGCGTGTTCTGCACAAGGTCCGGCTCTTCTGGCGGTCCACATCCCAGGCGGGCAGAACGTTTCTCGTGACAGTCTCAGCTACACCAGGGTATGGGCACACCAGTGGGAGCTAAAACAAGAAGTTCTGGATCCCATCTTCAATCTCTGGGGTCATCCAGAGGTGGATCTCTTTGCAGCCCCATCAAACGCAAAACTTCTCAAGTTTTGCTCACTTGATCTCGGGCCTAGTGTTTTCTGGCAAGACGCACTGTCGCTTTCTTTGACAGGGAGATTTATGTACACATTTCTTCCCTTCCCAGTCTTGCAGAGAGCGTTGATCAAGTTACAAACAGGAGGAGCACAAATTATATTGATGGCTCTGTTTTGGCCTCGACAAATTTGGTTCCCACTGCTCTAGCAAAAGGCAGCAGAACTTCTGGTTCCTTTACCTCTCCTACAATCTCCTGACCGAGGAGGAAGGCACGCTAGTACATCAAGTACTGAAATCCCTCCATCTTCACGCGTGGCTCCTCAAGACATAGTTGCTTCATGGTATGGAGTTTCTCCTCGGTAGCTCAGATTCTGGTGGAGGCAAGAAAGCCATCTACTAGAGCTACTTACTCCATGAAGTGTAAACTCTTTTCCATTTGGGCCACCTCGAAGTCTTGGGACCCTTTCTCGTGCCCCGCGCCTCAGGTTATGGAGCATCTTCTCCATCTGTCGGACCTGGGCTTGAGATACTCGTCTGTAAAGGTGCACCTGGCGGCCATCTCTGTCTACCATGATTTTAGTAGGTGACAAGACTCTGGCTCAGGCAGAAATCTCAAAAACCTTCTTAAAGGGTATCTTGCATCTGAAACCCTTGGTTTGTAACCCTGCTCCACCCTGGGACCATAATTTTATTTTAGAAAAATTTACCTTGCCTCCCTTTGAACAGGCAAGTACATGTGACATGCGCTTTTTGTCCTGGAAATCGCTCTTTTTAGTTGCGCTCACTTCTGCTCAAAGAATTTCTAGCTTCAGGCCCTGATGTGTAAGGTGCCTTATTTGATTTTTCACAGAGAATGGGTGGCTCTGTGGTCAAATCAGAAGTTCCTTCCAAAAGTAATTTTTGAGACTACCCTGAATCAGTCTCTTGAATTGCTGATGTATTATCCCGAGCATTCTAATTGGAGGGAGGCCATCCTGTATATGCTACATGTTCATAGGATTTTGTGTTATTAAACACATAGGACTAAATCTGTACACAAATCAGATCAGCTTTTTGTTTCTTTCGTTCCAAAAAGAGAAGGTACAGCAGTTTCCAAACAGTGCCTTTCAAAGTGGTTGGCCAACTGCATTACATTGTTACCAGAAGTATGGTAAAGTCCTTCCGGGGCAGGTGAAAGGACATTCTACCAGGGGAATGGCTGCCTCTACAGCCTGTTTCAGAAATGTATCTGCCTCAGACATCTGCACGGCTGCTACTTGGAGTTCCGTCCACACTTTCACGAAACACTACAGTCTGGACATTGCCTTTAGGCGCAGGGCTGGTTTTAGACTAGCAGTCCTCCAGGGACTGCTGTCCTTACTCTCTGGCTATCCACCAGATTTTGCTCCAGCCTCCCATAATTTCCTGTCTCTTGCACTCTGATGGCTTGGGACTCGGTTCTACAAGTTATTGCTTACTGCAAGAGCCCTCTCGGAGTAAGATAGTACCGTTACGTAAGAACTTACTGTAACAGTAGATCTTCGAGAGAGGCTCTTGCAGTAGGTAACCTTTTTCCCACCCACCTTCCCCCTCTTTTCTCTCAGCTGTTTTTTCAAAAGTCCTTTCTTGGGTTCAGGAGCCTCTTCCCATTCTCCTGTCATGACTCTTGGAGGTCTCCGGCGGGAGAACTGGAGGGTGGATGTGGGGGCCGCCCATTATATAGTGTCACGCTGACGTCAGTCATGTTATGTCGGGTGGGCGGTCCCCAGTCAGACACTGCTAGCAAAAGTTTCCATGTGGTCCTGATGCCAGGGGTACAGTTCTGCAAGATACTACTCCTGCAAGAGCCTTCTCTCAAAGATCTACTGTTACGTAAGTACTTATGTAACTGTACTTTCTTCCTATGAATGGTCCAGCAAAAGGAAAACACTACATGCTATAGGTTTGAATTACAACCAATCAAAGTATTATAACATAGGCTGCATAAAATTTAGAACAAGCCTTTGCAGGCTGTGGGGCATTGGCCACAACAGTGTCTGCCTGCACAGCCTGGGTTTCTCAGCAAGTTGTCCCAATATGTTTCTTGTGCTATGCCGCAATCAACATAAAAAGATATCTGTGTTTACTTTTTTTAACTTTATTTTTATTAATTTCATGTAAACACATTACATGTAAGTACCAGCAAGCAGGCATTTTGTAATTATATACTGTACTTGCAAACAACAAGCCAGACATTTTTACAGTAACAGACCCTAAGCACCCCTGAATGATGTTACAATACTTGGGGGAGTTGCGTATCTTTACAACAAGTAAACTACACGAAACATGATTGGATTAATTAACCAGATCTCAATGTAGGGTTTAAAGGGCAAAACTGTCCCAAGAAAGGCCATTGTAACCGAATTTGCACAACCTATATAAACCTAAATATTTTATAATGCTACGATGAATGTTTTGTACTGAACTATTTCATTTTTTTTTTTTTTTTTGTCAACTCTGTTTTTGCTCCGTCAGCCCGGGGCATCTCTCAGAGGTGCCCACTCAGTCCAGACCACTGCTCCCCACGAGACCGTCTTCTTTTGGTCCATCCCACCAGGACTTCCCAGCCCGCTGGAACATACCCTGGGGGATGGGCCTGCCTCATTTAGCTGGTGGCTCTTTCTGAAATTAGAGGGTCCGTCCTATGTGGGTGGCGCCTGGGACCGTCTGAGGAATGGTCCGGCATTTGGGGATGTGGTGCCAGATCCCTGGGGCCCTTGTCGCTGCTCTCGTCCTCTGATTTATTTTTTCATTGGTTTCCCCACAGTAGCGCAGATGTGCAGTGACATCATGGCACCTGCGTGCCGACATCTGCTGCCGCTCCTTCATTTGTTACAACACAACGCCTCTGTTCTGCTCCCTATTTTCCATCGGGGCCACTAGGAGCAGCGAGACTTGGATCCCTCCCCAGGGTTGGGAAAGCAGTCCTTCGGATGCTCAACCCTTCCTCCCTGCTGACCCCAGCAGAGTCTGTTTCGAACCGGGTCGCCAGTGTGGTGCAAGGTGTGGTGTCCATGTGCCTCAACCCTTATTTCATTTTAGTGGTACCAATTAGTAAAGTATTACAATGAAGGAAACCAAGGAGGGGTTCAAGGTGGTTGGACAGGTACATGGGCAAGTGCAGGTTGGGGGGTTAAAGGGTGCTGGTGTGTGCCAGGTAGAAGGAGCACATGAAGTGGGGGGCAGCTGCTGAGATTTAATCAGGGGCTGCATCTCGAGCAGACAAGGCAGACCGATGGGCCTAATCTGCTGGCAACTTTGTATGTATGTATATGTTTATGCTCCTGATTCCCAACCAGGCCTTGGCCTCCACCTAGTGCCAGAGATTTACATTTTCAGAAATGGAATTATTCATTTGTAATATATGGATAGTGAAAATAATACCTCAAAATGCATACAAAAATTCCTTGTAATATAGTAGTTAGTCCGTAAATAGTATACTTCCGGTCCTCGTAATAGGATACTTCCGCCCAATAATACTATACTCCGGTCCTCGTAATAGTATAGTTGGGATTACCGATGTGACTACTGTGAACTGTGTTTTGTTTCTTTTTTTGTGAGAGAAAGAAGCGGAATGGGACTGGGAGCGGGAGCAGGAGGGGTGGTAAAGGAGGAGAGAGAGGAACAACACTGGAGTCTTACTAACTCTGCAGACCACAGAGCCAGCATAACAGGCACAAGTAAGAAATTAAAAATTCCTTGCATCCATATATTACAAAATAATAAATAGGTTCTGAAAGCTTTTATAGAATTTATTCGAGTCTCTGGGATGAAACCTTCCTAGCCGCTTCCTCGAGGTTTCTTGTGTCCCCAGAACCTCTCTCAGGAATTACCGCCTTGTAATACACCAGAACCTATCTATTATTCTATTTTTAAACCAACACTTTGAGTTATTTTTCATGAAAAACACCACTTTGCAGCACAAGCTTTTTTGGCAAACCCCTTTTCATTTTGAGTCAAAAGTTTGCACAAAACATGCTGATTTGGCCCCAGTTTTGGGAAGAAATGAAAAAAATGGATTTTGAGATTTTGCCAAATGGAATTGGCCATTTTTGAAAACAGAAAATCATTGGTTCTACTTCTGGCATCCCATCACCTCACCTACTCCTGGGTCTTGACTTCACCCCCACAGCAGCGCCCTCTGGCTGGGCCTGGTCCTTTAGGAACACAATATCCAGTCATCCAGGAGAGTGCCCAGGTTGGTGAATGTGAGTCTGCAGAGTGCATCTGGGCTGTGATGCTGCACAGTGGGAAATTCATCCTCTTTATGCTGCACCCATTCCTGGGTCATAAGTGATGTGGTTGTCCATGAATGCAGGTGTGCATAGCATGGCACCAGCTTGCATCCCCTCTCCTAAAGCTGCTCGGGTGCTGTGGTTATGCAGGTGGTAGTGTAGCAGTGGAGCTGGCTGTCCTCCATCCGTGGAGGAAGAGAGCGTTCTCTGGGATGCTTCATCCTCCTCCCCATGGACATCTCTGATGACCCTGACTTGTTCCCGAACCCAGGTCTTCAGTGTTGCGAGCGGTAGCACTGGAAGAGATGATTCTTTATTTCAGTCATGCAACAAAAAGAGAAAATAATTAAAGCTGTGAATATTATTTACGTTGATTCCATTGTTCACCTTACATGGGGTTGTGTCTTCCATCATTCAAGCTCATTGTCGCTGTCACAAGATCTCTCCTCACAGCTGTCAGGGGCAGGCCATCATACTGATACAAGTTAACGTATGATCACTCTCTGGAGTTTAGCAGGATATCGGTCACCATGTACTGTGGGTAATTGTGGGTGCTGTAAAAAGCTACACTGTCAGATAGGTGTGCCATTGTGAACCAGTTACAGTACAACCCTGATTCTAGTGAACCCCTGTCATTGGGAACTCCCTATTTAACTAACCAAACCCTTGTTGCTCCTTTTGTGCTAAGCACTCTCTGTGGGTGGTTAAATGGGGAGTTCTGGATGATTCTTTAATATCCTTGTATGCCCATTACAGAAGGGGAGAAGAGGAAAACTGCAAGTACAGCTGTAGCATGGAGCAGTAGTGATGAGCAGTAGCGTGGGCATGATGTTATGGCATGCAGGGTCATAGTTCTTGGTCTCGGTTTGGAGGAGGAAGTGCAGGGTCATCGCGGTTCACAGTTTGGAATAGTAAAGTGCCTTTGCTGTGCCAAAACTTTCCACACAGATAACTTTTGTTGGAGAGAGGAGAACTGCAGGTACAGAATATAGAGTACATTTATCAATCTTTTTGTTTTGTTTTTTGTTAAACTTTTTCCTCATCGTGCACGTGGCTGGAGTTTGCTTGCTTGCTGATTAATTCCCTGATACCGGGGTGGTGAGTTCCCCAAAAGTACAGTAAAAGACAGGGAAAACTTAAAAAAAAAATGTGCTGTTGCATAAAAAACAGACTTGTTCTAGAAAACTTTGGATGGGCTTGTAAAATATAGTACAGTACTGTGTACTGTACTGTTTTGTATGGTCTTCAACAAATGCAGTCACAGCTGTTTGCTTTTACCAAGCCATAGTTGTCTTGTGTTTGTGTTTAGTGTGGCACACCAAATTGTATGAATATTGTTCGTTCTGCAGTGTGAGTGAGTGCAGACCAATGATATGGTCAGGCATATGGGATGAAACTAGGGAGTCTTGATTATACGAATTCCCGATTATCTGAACCAATCAGATGTCTCCCAAGTGGTTTGGATAATCGTGGATTCTACTGTAATAAAGACCACCGTGGGAATACTAGCCACCTTCGAATAGAAGCCACAACTGAAATTGGCAAAATGAAATAAAAGCCACTGCTTCTGTTCAAAGATATACTGTACTTTGATTTTAGTGACACTTTCAGCATGGTTCTGTGTAAGAAGTTGGTTCTGAAATTTAGGACATTTTTAATTAGAGCAAATGTATTAGAATGGATAGAGATAGTTAAGAAATGAGGCTCACTGGGTAATGGTGCATAGAGCAATATCAAACTGGAAGGGTGTCACCAGTAGGGTTCCTCAGTGGTCAGTATTTGGAACTCAGCTGTGCAGTATTTGTACTGATGACCTAGAGTCAGGGGTCTGAAGCAAGGTAATTAAATTTCCAGATGATGCAAAAGCTAAGAAGGGCAGTAGATTCCAAGAAAGAGGCAGTCCTTTTACAGAGGAACTTAAATGGACTGAAGGAGAGGATCAACTAGTGGCAAATGATATTCAGTCTGGACATGTTATCCTTCCTTCACATAGGCCCAATGAATTCTGGTCAGAGGTACTATCTAACTAGAAAACAGTTAGCAGCAACTAACAGTGAAAAAGTTTGGGGTGGGGGAGCAAAGAGCCATAATCCAGGCAAGACATGTGCCCTCTATCTGAATCCAGCTAGTCCCTTAAAATTCTCCTTCCAGAGCCAGCCTGCCGACACAGTGGTTGTGCAACCATTTGTGACACCGATGACCCAGGTTGAAGCAAACTCTAGTCACTGGAGAGCCGACTGGGGTGCACCTGCATGCCTCAGTCACCACCGTGAGCTGGGGAGGGACTCCAGAGCCTGTCACGATTGGGTGTGGGCAGGCAGACACTATCTCCCTGGGCTGCATGTGGTGGCGTCATGGTGTCATTGTGTGCCATGTCACTCCGTGGGAAACTTACCTGTGAGGGAAGAAAAGACACGTGCCTCCTCCTGGCTTGGTCACCAACCCCAGGTATGGCCGTGGTGGCGCTTGTAATATTACTGTCCTCTGGGACGCCCCACCATGAGGGGGTAATCTTGTGGGGTTGACATACAGTGGTGGGGTGTGTTCCAGTATCAGGTGGACGAGCCAGGGGTAAAGCAACTGCCGGGGAGCATAAAATATAAAAAAATATATATATATGTTACTTCAAGAGGGCTCTTGCAGTAGGTAATTACATATAGGACTGATGCCGGCAGGCGGCAGGACCCCACGGAAAACTTTCTAGCTAGCAGTCCCTGGCGAGGGACTGCCCCCACGTCAGGTGACCGGCGTTGGGAGATGTCAGTATAAGGCAGTCCTCACGCCCGCCTTCCGTTTCTTTCCCGCTAGCCTATGCCAGCGCCTCAGCGGAAAAGTTTCTTGCTCTTCCATTTGGCCTCTCCTCGGCTCCCCGAGAATTTACCAAATGCCTTGCGGTGGTGGCGGCCTACCCGCGTACCCGGGGAGTGCAGGTTTTCCCGTACCTGGACGACTGGCTCCTGACAGCCTCGTCCAGGGAGGAACTCCAGCACTGCCTGTCCCTTACCCAACAGGTCTTTGCCTGCCTGGGTATTACCATCAGCCATTCCAAGTCTCACTTGATCCCATCCCAGAGACTCCAGTTTATCGGGGCGATACTGGACATGACCCTGGGCAGGGCCTTCCTGCCACCGGACAGGGCGGCCACTATTCAGACTCGGTTAAGCCTGTTGTCCGCCGCAGGCGAGTCTCTGCAAGGTCGGTTCTTCACCTTTCTCGGCTCATGGCGGCTGCTATCCCGACAGTGCTCTCGCGCCTGCTCCACATGAGGGTTTCTCAGTGGACGCTTCGCTCCCAATGGGATCAATTGGAGGATGACTTGTTTCAGCTGGTCCTGGTCTCCTCTCCCATGGTTCGAGACTTGCAGTGGTGGATGGTCAGAGAGAACCTGTTTCGGGGGGTTCCATTCTCCCTTCCTCCCACCTTCCAGACTCTGACCACAGATGCCTCGGGCGAAGGTTAGGGAGCCCATCTCGGTCCTCATCGGTCCCAGGGCTCTTGGTCCAAGCTTGGAACAAACACTTCACATCAGTGTGCTCGAGCTCTGGGCAGTGCTTTATGCAATTCAAGCCCTCCATCTGTATCTCCTTCCAGGCCACCTAGCTGTCCAGATGGACAATATGTGTGTGGTATGGTACGTCAACAAACAGGGAGGGACTCGGTCCTACCCTGTTTGCAGGGAAGCGATGAGAGTGTGGGATTGGGCAGCACAACACGACTTTCACCTTAGGGCAACTCGTGTTCTGGGAGTTGAGAAACGCCTTGGCAGACAAGCTGGTGGCTCAATCGCCCTGGCCCATGAGGTGGGAACTGGATCAAGGGGTCCTGGGCGATATCTTCCCTCGTTGAGGAACACCACAGGTCGACCTCTACTTCCCCTCAAAGCGCCAGCTTCCAGATTTCTGCTCGCTGCTCAAAAGCATGGCATTTTTGAGAGACGCCTGTCTCTAGATTGGAAGGACAGATTCTGCCTATGCCTTCCCCCAGTTCCTTTGATCCCACGGTCTTGCAGAAACTAGGTTCAGATGGAGCACTAATGATTTTGATCGCCTCCTTTTGGCCCAGGCAAGTTTGGTTCTCTCTTCTGCAACAGTTCTCAGAGGAACCTCTGCTTCCTCTTCCTCTGTCATGATGTTTACTGACCGAGGATCGGGGGACCCTGGTCCATCCAGGTCTCAAGTCCCTTCAGCTACATGCATGGCTCCTGCAGACATAGCCCGTGCCCTCTTTGGAGTTTCTCCCCAAGTGGCGGAAATTCTGGTGGAGGCTAGGAAACCCTCCACTAGGTGTACCTATGCCATGAAGTGGAAAAGGTTCACAATCTGGGCTGCTTCGAAAGACATTGAGCCTTTCTTCTGCCCCGCGGGATGTCTGCTGGAGTACCTGTGCCATCTCTTCACCTAGGTCTTTAGTCCCTGTCTGAAAGTCCACATGGCGGCCATTTCGGCCTATCACGCTCCCTTGCAGACAGAATGTTTGCTCAACTGGAAGTCTTGAAGACTTTCCTCAGAGGGTTCTCCACCTGAGACCTCCTATTGTAGTTCCCCGCCCCTCCTTGGGATTTGAATTTTGTTCTTGAGAAACTAAGTCTGTCTCCTTTGAACCGGCAGTCTCCGCAAACTTGAAGTTCCTTTCTTGGAAGACACTTTTTCTCGTGGCCATTACCTGGGCTCGGAGGATTTCCGAGCTCCAGGCCCTGATGTGTAAAATTCCATACTTGATTTTCCACAAGGAACGTGTGGCTCTACGCACCAATCCTAAATTTCTCCCCAAGGTGGTAGCGGAGTCTACATTGAACCAGTCCATGGAGTTACCTGCTTTCTTTATGCAGTACTCCAATCAAGGGGAGTATTTACTACATACTATGGATGCTCACCAGATTCTGAGATACTACACTAACAGGACAAAGGATCTCAGAAAGACTGATCAACTGTTTGTCTCTTTTGCACCCAAAAGAGAAGGCAATGCTGTTTCTAAGCAATGCCTATCCAAATGGTTGGCTCATTACATCACTTTCTATTATGACAAGTATAACAAGACCCTTCCGGATCAAGTAAGAGGCCACTCCACCAGAGGAGTCGCTGCCTCAGCGGCTTGTTTCAAGAACGTGTCAGTGGCAGACACATGTGCTGCCGCCACTTGGACTTCCGTCCATACCTTTACAAAACATTACAGTTTGGATATTGCCTCTCGCCGTAGAGCAGGCTTCGGGTTGGCTGTCCTGCATGGCCTCCTTTCTTAAGGCCTTCACAGCTAAAGGATCTACTCTGAGTAGCTTTCCTCCTCCCGTGTGCTTCTTCTTGTTCCAGACTGCTTGGGACTCAGTCCTATATGTGATACACTGCAAGAGCCCTCTCAGTAAGATAGACAGCTGATTAGGAACTTACTGTAACAGTAGATCTCGAGAGCTCTTGCAGTAGGTAATACCGCGCCACCCTCCATCCCCTAAGCTTTTTGCTCCTTTTCCAGTGAGGGAAATATCGTTTCTCTCTCATCCGCCTCCTTGGCCTTTAAGGAAAGAACTGAAGGCGGGCATGAGGGACCACCCCTTTATACCGACGTCTCCTGATGCCGGTCACCTGACATGGGGGGGGGGGGTTCCCCGCTAGGGACTGCTAGCTAGAAATTTTTCTGTGGGGTCCTTGGCATCAGTCCTATATGTAATTACCTACTGCAAGAGCGCCTCTTGAAGATCTGCTGTTACGGTAAGTTCTTACATAACTGTACTGTATTCTTCTTCCAAACTGATTATTCAAACATTTTACCTTCAGATTTATATTTCTTACTGCCTACGGAGCACTGTGGTACCATTTCTTAATGACTTGCTCTAAAGACAAGCAAGTGGAACCTCTAAAGCAGCACCCTGCTCAGCAGAACAAGGCCAGGAGACTGGACATGGCAGCCTGCTCACATCCGAAGAGCCGCCATGGTAGACATTGTTGGAGTACAAACAGGTCATAAACTCCCAAGATGGCATGAACGCTGGCCAGGGATCGACAAATCTTAAAATTAAGTGCTTGTCCAGGACAAGTGGTTGTATCAAAAGTAGTAGTCCCAGTGTTCATGTTGGTAGTCCCATCATAAATAGTCATTTAGAGAAAATTAACCATCTGAATTTTTTTTCTGTACAACCTCTTTGTTGCAGGACAAAATCAGGAGGTAGAAATGGCAATAGCAAAAACTAACAGGAATAAAAGTAGTGGTTTTGCAGATTGCATGTAATCACAGAGCAAGCTTAACAGACACTTTACTGGCTTAGTTGATTACTAATGGGGAAGGGGGTATGCTGAGTAGCACACACAGGGCCACTGCCTCATAGTACAGCATATGGACACACACTGAACCCATGCTATATTGGTATGCTGTAAAAGTCTTAACATTTTCTAAAAGATTGTATAAGTAGATAAGCAATTTATAGCATGAACTAAAAGACTGTACCACTTGCAGCAGTGTACATCCTTTAATGTTATTATTCATGGCTGACCTGGGAGTACTCACTTAAATGGATATTTTATAAGCTGCAATTTGCAGTGATTCTGAGTGGATGTGCAGTTTTCCTGCCCTTCCCTTTCCTTCTCATTTTTTCCAATTAACCTGCTAATCTCTCAAGACCAAAGTGTACTTTTAATTTTGTTTAGAGAATAGCCAGAAGAACCAGCTGTTATATGACTGCAAAGCTGAATGCTACCATGCAGTCTCATCACTATCACTTTTGAACCCTTTAGTTTTCTTGTGTTACTCTTTCTCCTCATAAATCCTGAGAGTTTGCCTTCTCTAATTAACCAGTCAGCAAAATACCAACAGCTTAAGACAAGCTGCAGTTGCTAGTCAGAGTGGTCTTTCCTGGTGCTCTACTTTTGTTTCTATAGCCTACCTTTTCAGTTCTACCATGTGCTGTTGGACTGTGCTGTGCTGTGCAGTGCATGCAACCTGTTGCTGTTGTGAGTACAGCTTCGACAGCAGGGAGCTGGAGTGTTGAACTATTTTCCCCAACATATATTTTTTTTAATTCAGATCTGGCTCCGATCGACAGCTCCAGAGATTTGTTCTTAGAAACGCTGCAGTCACTGCTACTTACTGTAGCTGTGGGGCCTCTGGTTAAACTGCCTTATTCAGAGATTTCTCCACCCACTTTTCTTCCTGCTCCTAATAGCCAATCTTCTTCTGTTTTGCCGTAAGATTCCGGACACCTAAAGACCTGTGCTTCATTAACCCTTGGACTGCTGACAGATGTAGAATACGGTTAAACAGGGATTTTGAATAGATACGGCTGTCCACAGCACAGCAAGTGTTAATCTGCCTATGTTACATGACTGTCCTGCTCCCTGATTGAAGAGGAAAAAAAAAGCCGTTTTCTTTTTCCGATCAATTGCCCTGTTGCAGTGTCTTCCTCATCTCAGCCCTGAGCTGCCTGGTTAATTACTGCTGTGCTGGTTGTCCGTCGGACAGCTAGAAACAGATGAGATTCTTGTCCAGGACACAAAACTGATAGTCCGGGACGTCAGGCTATGGGATTTGTCGACCCCTGACGTTGGCTTGTCTTGAAGCCCGTGACATCCAGCTTAACAATTTACTGTATCTGCAGGGGTAACAGATGCAGATAAACATTCTGCTATGATGATGGCCTCTGTAGCTGCACTCAGACAGGAGAAGATGCAACTGAATGGCTACATGGAGGACCTGGAGAATGAAGTAAGGTCAGGAAACTTGCAACTGGTTGGGCTCCTGAGGGAGAAGAGGGCCCTGGCTTGCTCGTGAATTTGAAAGCTTTGATTTCTGACCATTTACAGTTACCTGAACATTTCGAGTTGCACGCATTTAAATGGGCATACAGAGTGAGCCCGAGAGGGCCGCCGAACACTCTACAGCAGACCCAGACAGTACTGCTACAAACTGTAAGAGTTGTTATCCAAGACTTGATGCCCCTCAGCTGCCAGAGCTGCTCACCCTTTCCTAACTAAGCGACACAGTGTTAAATTTTACCTGACTTGTCCTATCAAGCAGGGCTTGAGGAAGAAATGTGATGTTGTGCCAGAACCTCCAAGCCCTGAGATTGTTTACTTATTTTGCTGCCAGCACATATTCGAATAGTTTCAGAGTACAAGAAGTGGTGGTATTCTGACCTGGGGAGCAGGCCTTGGGTCACTAAGACAGAAGCCAAATTTGTTGTATGAGGAGGTATTGAGTTGGAGGCCTTTGACAACCATCTGGAAGAAGTCTGACTTTCTGATAACATTACAATGTGTTCTTTGTTGAAAACTTTTTCCGTCACCAATGTGCCACCTACATGGACACTGGGTGCACAGAGCAGTAAGACTTTTGAACTCTCAGTATTTTGTGGAAGCGGCATTTGCTTATTATTGAGGCAATTACTTATCCTTCTGAAATGTATTTGTTTGGTGGGGGGCTACTTGTTTTACTTAACACGAGTTAACCATGGCACTGACCCCATGGTCGATCAGCCTTACAGGAGCCCTGTTCTAAGGTCTCCAGTTTGCTAGTTTTTTTTTTCTTGACTTTGCAGGTGCTGAATGGAGATGTGGACTGTGTTCAATTAGTGTTTGTCTCTCTGTTAATAGGGAAACCACCTGTTCTAATTTACTTGCGATGTTTCTTCATTCCATCTGTTTTCAGTGTTTTCTCAGTTGAGTAGAGAATACTATGATTTGGGAGGAGGGCATGTATGTATGAAACCTAATTTTTTAAGTTTTCTACTGGTTTAAATAACATACAAACATAGAAATATAGAATTTGTTGGCAGATTAGGACCGGTTGGCCCACCCAGTCATCCCTTATTTTCCATGCCTATATTGTTACTGCAGACCCCACCTGATCTCTAGCTATCTCTGCCTCCCCCTGCTTTCCTAGCAAGACTCCTGTGTGCCTATCTCATGTATGCTTAAAGCCCACCAGTGTATTTGCCTTCACCACTTCTTCTGGAAGACCAGGCGTCCACCACTCTTCAGTGAAGAAATACTTCCTCACATCCCTCCTAAACTTCCCCTTCCAGCTTCATTGCATGCCCCTTCTTCTTGTGTATCTTCTCTCTGAAAAATACTCCTTCCTGCACCTTATTCACCACATGAGGCATTTATAGTGTCTCTTCATGTCCCCTCTCCCTCCCGCCTTCCAGGATGTTCATATTGAGATCCTTCAGTCTCTCCTCATAGGGCTTATGATGCAGCCCTTGCACCATTTTAGTTGGCTTCCTTGGACAGCCTATACCCTGCTTATGTCATTTCTGAGATATGGTCTCCAGAACTGGACATAGTACTCCGTGGATGGGGGTCTCACCAACAATTGATACAGTGGTAACACCACCTTTCTCCTGCTAGTGATTCCCGTCTTTAACACATCCCAGCATCCCACTGGCCCTGCCTACTGCTTTGCTGCACTGCCTTGCCACTTTTAAGGTCATCAGATAAGATAACTGCAAGATCCCTTTCCTGTTTACTGACTGTCAATAGATAGTTTATTTAAAAACACCTTTCTTACGACCAGGATTCTTTATATAACCATAATATAACAAATCAAACGCAATGCTAATAAATAAAGCAACACCACACAATTAAAATACAGACCAATGTGAAAACCACAGCTGTTTCAGTCTCCTACAAAAGCTTTAGTAAACAGCCAGGTCTTAAATTTACTTTTAAAAATGGTAACAGGGCAGTATGAATATCTATGGGTAAACCATTCCATAGTAAAGGGGCCGCTACAGAGAATGCTCTGTCGCCAGCTGATTTTAGTCTTGATTCTGGAACAACCAACAAACTGGTACCAGTGGAATGTAACTCACGGAGATTTGAGAAGTTTACAAGAATCTCACTAAGGTACTGGGGACCCAGTCTGTTGAGGGCAGAAAAGTCAATAAGAGAATCTTAATGTCGATACCATCTCACAGAAAGCCTGTGCAGAGAGCGAAGGCTGAGTAAAATGATCACTCATCTTTACTGATGTAACGAGTAACTGTGTTTTCAGTATCTGAAAATAATAAAATATAAGTTAAAAAAAATAAAAAAAGAAAGGTGAAAAGGGCGGGGGGAGATGATCGTTGATGGGAAGTTGAAGCTGTCACAGCAGTGTTCACTGGCAGTGGGTAAGACGTGGCAGCAGCTGGCTCTGTAGCACAGCAGTAGCACTACCACTTGCTGCAACGGCAACCCAGGTTGGGAAACTGACTCTGATTGGTCAAGGCTGGCTGGGGAAAGGAGGATTGAGTGACCCATGAACAGCGCTTCTCTGCTGCGGAGGGTGGACAGTGCATACTGCTGCCTGATCACCACTTAGTGGTAGCTAGGTGGTACAGCAGTGGTCACATTCAGAGGGCTTGACACAGATGCCTGTAGTGTGTTGTGCATTAGTACATACACGTGATGCAGACCTTGGGAAGGGGAGTAAATGGAAGAAATAACCCCAGCAGGCAGGATGGTGATGATGACCCATAGGTCTGCATTACTGACTATGTGGCACCTATTCACACATAGTGATCCTGTAAGTGGTTGGGGATTCTTGGAGAAGGTAGGTAATTAGACTGGGAGATGCTGCCTGAGAAGGAGTGGGGAAGGAACAGTTGGGGCTGGTCGGAGGAGAAATAAATGATTTGGGGAGGAGGAAAAACTGATCAAATGCTAGGCTGCATTTAAAAAGCAGAACTTGCTGGGAAAATATTGAGATTTTGCCTGCACTTGGAAGTACTCTGTGAAGTCCGTTGCTGCAGCATTTAAAGGATGTTGCAGCAGTTGAGATGGTGCAGAAAAGAGCGACTAAAATGATTAACGGGAATGTATACCATTCTGGAGCACTTTACAGATATTTGAAGTGACTCTTACCGTACCACCTGATCTACATGGGAAAAGGCTGGCGGTACTTGTGCCTCTAAATACTTTTTAAAAACTTTACAAACTCCTTGTGCCCCGAGGCATTGTGATATCTTTTCCAAGTGCAATCACACATCCAAAATATTAGCCTCATAGATCAGTGTTTTTCAAATGAAATCACTATAGCTGCATGCGAGTACCATCGCAATTTTCTGTAGCCACAGAGCTGTTCAGACCTGTAATTGTGTTCTGTGTGAAAATACATGTATGTCAGGGGTCTGAGGCGAGTAAATAAGGACTGAGTCACCAGTAAGTTCTAGTGGCCACACTTCAAGGCCCATTTAGGCCACCAGTATTTGGGTGTTGAGAAGCACAGCCTTAGGTGGCATCCATGCCTCACAACCTGGTGAGAGCATGGATGTATAGCTGCCAGCCACCATGGTTTTAAATGTACAATGTGCACCTTTTATAGTTCTCAATGTGCACCTTTTCCAGTCCCCAATATTAAAAACAAATATACTCAAGTACAAGATTGTATCAGCAAGGGTCTCCGTGGCACGTGGTAAAGCAAACGACAGCACTCAACAAAACGGCAATAACAGGCTTTATTAAATAAAATAAACAGCACGCCCACCATAGTGGTGACAACTGAGAACCTACAAAGCCCCACACAGTTTCTTACACAGTTATTTTTGATACCCTTGAGTATGCTGAAAATAGAGATTATGTACCTTTTTCTCAAATGTGGAAATATTAAGGGCTACCAGCCTCTCCTCATAACTTCTGTCTTTCATAGTCCTTATGATTTTGGTGGCATTGATTTGCACCCTTTTGACTGCCTCAATGTCCTTTTTGTATCTGGCAGCTCAAAACTACATGCAGTGCTCCAGGTAGGGACTGACGAGGGCTTTGTAAAGAGTTAGGATAATGCCCCCCTCCCCCCATTTTGATGCCTCCCAGCATTCTGCTAGCCCTTTTGACAGTGGCTGCACACTGCTTGTAATACTACAGATTTTGTCTATTTTGACTCCTGTCCTCCATTGCAGCAAGAGGAGCTTCACAAAGTGTGTAATCCTGCCTCCATTTTCATTCCCAAGTGAAACACCTTACATTTGGCTGCCAGTTCATGTTTAGAGTCGCTCACTACCAGAGTCTCATTGCTTGTAAAGCACTTTGGGGATGCGGTTTGTATGAAAAGCTATTTAATTGAATATGGTGGACATCAGAGAAGATATCGGGTGGACCAAAGGTAGTTCATCATTAAGGAAGAAATACTGGTTGCCACAGAGGAGTGCATGCATTAGACTTGGGGGTGGAGAATATAGGCCAAAGCACCCAGCTGGTTCAGTTCTGGGTCGCTCAGGCAGCACAGAAGGAGCTGCAGATAGCTAAAGGAATTCAAGAAAGGAGAAGGCCTTCTTCGCTATGTAAGTGAGAAAAGGAAGAGTAGGACGGGATTATTAAGCTTAAGAAAGGGGAGGAGGGTGGAGAATAAAGGGGTGGAGCAGAGATACTAAATTAATCTTTGTTCCATCTTCACCAGGGAGAAGGAAGGACCAGTGCCTTCAGGAAGGAGAAGAGGAGTTTGGGGGAGAATGACACAGATGTAGTGATACTGGAGGACAGAGTGAAAGGGACTGCTAGCATTGAAGGTGGACAAATCACCAGGCCCGGACAGAGTACATCCAAGGGTACTAAGGAACTGGCTGGGGAGCTGGCAGGCCTATTTCAGTGGCAAGTGTCAGTGGCTCAGCAGGTAGCACACTCACCTCTGAGGCTGGGAGATCAGAAGGTTGTGGGCTCTATCCCCACACCAGGCACTTATGCCATGAAGTGGAAAAGATTTTGATCTGGGCCCTAGCAAGGAACTGGGATCCCTTTTGTGCTCAGAGGCCCAGGTGTTAGAGTACCTCACAGATTTATCTGAGACGGGCCTTAGCTACTCCTCCATTAAGGTCCAACTCTGCATTGTCGGGCTCCACACCTCCGGTGGAGGGCAAAACCTTGGCTCAGTTGGACGCTCAAAACCTTTCTAAAAGGCATCCTTCACTTGAAACCTCCGGTCCGTATCCCTGTTCCCCTGGGACCTGAATTTCATGCTCGAGAAGACGTACTTCCTTACCCTGTTTGAACCAGCTTCTGCTTATGACTTCACACTTCCTTTCCTGGAAGACTTTATTTTAGTTGCAGTGACTTCCGCCAGAAGGGTCTCTGAGCTCCAGGCTTTTGTTTGTAAAGAACCCTATTTAATTTTTCATAGGGTCAGAGTAGTCCTTCGGATTAACCCTTCATTCCTTCCCAAAGTAGTCTCAGAAACCACTCTGAATCAGAGCGTGGAATTGCTAGTATTCTGTCCCCAGCATTCCAACAGGGGAGAATACCTTCTGCAAACCCAAGAGTGCACCGATTCTGAGGTGCTACATGAACCGGACTAAAAGAGGTTCAGAATCCAACTAACTTTTATAGCCTTTGCTCCCCAGTGCCAGAGCAAGGCTATTGATAAACAAACCATCTCCATATGGTTAGCCAATGGCATCCGCTTTCTTACATGAAATATGGAAGTCCCTTCCAGGGGCAGTCAAGGCCACTCTCCCACGGGCGTGAGCACTCTACTGCCTTTTAGGAATGTGTCCACTGCAGAGATATGCAGTGGCCACGTGGTCATCTGTTCACACTTTCACTAAGCATTACAGTCTGGACATTGCCTCTAGGCACAGACCAGGCTTTGGTCCTGCAGTTTTGCAAGGCCTCCTGTCATGATTCCTTATGGCTGACTTCTCCTCCTCCCGGATGCACCTCAGCATAAGTTATTTTGGGACTGCTTGGTATTCGGTCCTATATGTGAAGACCTACTGCAGGAACCCTCTCGAAGTAAGATATTGCAGTTACGTAAGAACTTACCGTAACAGTAGATCTTTGAGACAGGTTCCTGCAGTAGGTCTAGTTTCCCTCACACCTTCCCCCAGCTCCTGGATGTTTTTTTCCTTTATTTTCCATCCTACCTGGGCCTTGGGTCTAGAGAGGAAGCAGGGTCCTAGGAGTTTGTTTACTCCTAGCTTTTGCTTACCTTTCTTTAGGTTTCTGGTGGAAAACAACTGGAGAGCGGACACGGGACTGCCCCTTTTATAGTCGGTCTGATGTCATGGCGCCTGACGTAGGCGGCGGTCCCCGCTGATGATTACATTCACAAGTTTGCCATTCAGACCTGATGCCAGGGGGCGCAGTCCTATAGGTGAAGACCTCCTGCAGGAACTCTCTCGAAGATCTACTGTTACGGTAAGTTCTTACGTAGCTGCAATTTTCTGGGCATCTTCCAATGGCTTACTGTATCTTCTGCTATTTGAAGAAGAAAATGAGATGCACTCAGTTCTTTCTTTAGGCAAATAAGCTGTATTTATTCAGGCACAAAATAGTCACTGTTCACCTTGTGTTGAGTATGTAAAGAATAAGGCATGAATGAGGGTGGATATGTATGAATAATCCACGCCGTGTTCAAGCAATGTAATAACTGAACAGCCAGGGTGGATTTGTGCCAACCACCCAGGAAGTGAGGTTATTACAGCACTGACACAACCCTGAGTGAATTATTGCACTTAACATTTGTAAATGGTCAGAAGTGTTATAAGGTTCATTAATATGTCAGCTGGTAGGTTAGAGTAGAGTCAGGACTTGAACCACCAGGTGGTGCATTACAAGCATAACCTCCCAATGGAATTACCTCATTCAATTTATAAAATGTTTAGTAATGTTAGATTGTAGTAGTGTTTTTGATTGTTGTATGTTTAGTTTAGGGTATTACCATAAATTAGATGTGCAGTCTGGATTAGGTTGTAGCTGGGCTGAATTACTAGTTAGGTGCGATTGCATTGCAGGGAGTTGGTTGGGGTTACATAGCTACAGTTGTTCCTGTTGCTTTTCAGTAGGTATTCCTGAGTTGTAACTTCCTAAACTTCCCATGAGATGTGTAAGACCGAGATGGAAGCCTAAGCTGTGTTTCCTCTATTTTTCCATTTGATCTGAGTCTAATCTGGAGGCATTAGCTGTTGATTAGATACCATGTAACGTGGGTGCACTGGAAAGATGAGATGCAAGAAGGGTGTTTGAGACTGTCCTGTGTTTGTTTGTGCCATATAGGTCATATATATTAAAAACTAGCGGGCTGATCACATGACAAAACGGGGAGCTTTCTAGTCACCATATGCAAGTGGCCTACATAGTCTCTTTGGCATTATTATGCAAATAACTGGAGTGGGTCACGTGATGACCCCTCTAATTTTTAATATATTGAATCTCTATGGTTTCTGCAAGCCAGATATGTAAGTGGATATTTTATTAGCTTTTTGCATAAATATTTGTTAGAAAGTTTTTTAGTTTAGTGCTTTATGTATATACATTTCTGCTGTTCTGTAAAATTGTAATTTTAGCTGTTTAAGAGTTGTTTTCTCGTGTGAGCAGCACTGAGGCTTTTTTCGTTTGAATGTGTTAGTACGAAGGTTGTGTTGTTTAAAGTTGTTGGATGGATTTCCTTTGCAGTTTCTATTTCTTGATCAATGTTACAGTGGGGGATGGTAATTTTTGTCTTTTTTTTATTTGCATGATTCCTTTTTGATGTTGCTGCGTTGTTTGTTTTGCATTAAGACCATTTGTGACACTGAGGTTACGAAATTAGCATACTGACCTTCAGACCACGACACATTGTGCTCTCAGTAATGCATCCCATCATGTCATGTGAGCAGAGATATGTGCTAGGTTAACACAGTACCATGTGATGGGGTCTTGAATTGACCAGAGAGCCAGAACTGATCAGATCCCATTTTATAAAAGAGGTTACACAACTTGGTTACAGTTGGAGTGAAATGTTCAGTTATTTGAGTTACAGCATCTGACCTCTAGGTATCTTCCGGACTGGTTTGATGTCCCTCATAGACTAACATTTTCAGCCAAATGGTCCGTAATTTAAAGCAGTCTGTCCCAGACAATGATCATATTCACTGTTTGCATCGGAGATGTAGGGTAAAGATGGGGCCCCCATCATGGGGCAATGAAAGAGACCATTTTGAATGCAGCAAAGTCGTGCAGAAGAATTGTTATAAAACAAAGCCGGTACAAGAGGCCAATATGGTTCTCAGAAAAGGTCAGAGAAGCAACGAGGACCAAGAAAGTGTCTTTCACCAGGTACAAGGAAAATTGGGGAGGAGGAATGTGGAGAGTGCCAAATAAAAACTAGGGAAACAAAGAGGGCGATCAAGGAGGCGAGGGAAGACATGCAGCTGTGGAGGGGTCAAGGGTGGGGAAAGCAATTCTTAAGATATAATAAGGAAAAAAGGAAACAGGGAGGGTGTACTGTTAGGCTACAGGATGGGGGAGAGTACTAGAGGAAGATGACCAAAAAAGCAGCCATCCTTAACGGATACTGCTCCTCTGACTTCACAAGGGAAGACAGTGGGCTCCTGCCTGAAAGTGTCATCAGGGTGCTGTCAGGAGTATTCCTGAAACGCAGGCAGCCAGTATTTACGAGAGAAAGGGTCCAGAAGGGGCTTGAATCTGTAAAGGTAGATAAATCCATGTGCTGGATGGGATGCACCCAAGGGTTTTCAAGGAATTGGCTGTGGAACTAGCTGAACCCCTAGTAGAGCTGTTCAGTAGTTCAGTTCAGATGGAGGACGTCCCTGAAGATTGCAGGGTAGCGGACGTAGCCCTGCTACATAAGGTGGGGGAGCAGTGAGCAATCGGGGGAGATTACAGATCTGTCAGTCTTACCTCTGTAGTGGGTGAACTGATGGAATCCTTGATCAGAGGACCTTGTCAACTACCTAGAGAGCAGTGCTCTATGGGATAGTAAACAGCATGAGTTTGTGGAAGGGAGGTCTTGTCAAGACCACCTTGATAGTTTTTTTTTGATTTGGTAACAAAGGTAGTAGATAATGGCCACGTTGTGGATTTGCCCTACTTTGATTTTAGCAAGGCTTTTGACTCAGTACCACACAGAAGATGGCTGAAGAAGCTGGAGAACCTGGGCATTGCTAGCGACATAGTTAAATGGTTAGGAAACTGGTTGAAGGAGAGACAGCAGAGGGCGATAGTAAACTGTGTCAAATCGGAAGATAGATAATATAGATAGCTACTTTATTTATATAGCACTCCTTCCCGGAGGCTCAGAGTACTGCACCTATCTATAAAACATCCAATAAAACACATCTTAATAGAAAACATCAAACAGACATGCAGAAACAGCACCAATCGACTTATAGAATAACAATAAAAACAATTCTAAAAACAAATTATGTATAACATATCTACTGTACCTATCAAACAAAGACAGTCAGCAAACATATAATTATATTAGTGATACAACTCATATTCTTGACCAAACAGAAATGTTTTCAGGCCCTTTTTAAAGGTTTCCACTGAGGGTGCCTCCCTCAGATAACTTGGTAGTGCATTTCACAGGGTTGGCGCGGCCACAGAGAAAGCTCGGTCACCTGACTGCTGCAGCTTAGCCCTGGTAACCACTAGAAGGCAACCCTTGGAGTAATGGAGAGAGCTGGTCGGGCGATGAGGAACCAGGAATAGAGGATGGTCATGAGTGGGGTGTCACAAGGATCTGTCCTGGTCCTGTCCTCTTCAGTGTGTTCTCGATAACTTGGAGAGGCATGTGGGGCAGAGTTGTGTCTCTTTGCTGATGACATAAAGCTCTGTGGTAGGGTGAATAGAAGTGAAGGGGTCAGGGAGATACAGAGATCTGCAAAGGCTAGAGATGGTCTAAGGTTTGGCAGCTGAAATTCAACGTAGAAAAATGCAAGGTTATGCACCTGAGGGGGAGGACAGAGTACTGGATAGAAGTGGTTAAACTGAGCACTATGGCAAAGGGACCTGGGAATAGTGACTTTAAACAATCAAGCCAGAGTAACAAGGCCTGTAGTAGAGCTAATAGGATGCTGGGGTATATTGGAAGGGGACTGACAGCAGGAAAAGGTCACAGGTGAGGCCGCATCTGGAATACTGTGCTGAGTTCTGACCTAAGGAATGAAATGAACAGGGTGGAGATGGAGCAACGCAGGGGCTGACTGAGATGATTCAGGGTGAACAGGGCAGATCTTACAAAGTTTGTATGAGAGTACTGAATATGTACTATAGTAGACCAGGCCCCGGGAAGTAGTATGATAGAGACCTTCAAGTTTCTGAAGGAATAAAAGAACTGTGGAGAACTATTTAGCAGGAGTAGAGTCAAGAACCCAAGGTCACATGTGGAAACGTGCTGGGAGGAGGTTTAAGAGGGACGTGAGGAAATTGTTTTACAGAAAGGATGACAGAACTGTGGAACAGTCTGCCAGTGGAGATGGTCAGTGCTAAGATGGTAAATGGTTTCAAACATGGCTGAGACAGGGTGAAGGGTTTGATGGTTGCTCAGGCCTTTAGCAGGTAGGGGGGGGCAGGAGGGTGTACTGGGTGGGATAAAACCCCATATGGATAGTAGATCCCAGGGCAGATATGGAACTCCAGGCAGACTAGATGGACCGTTGGTCTTTTTCTGACGTTATTGTCTATGTTTCTGTGTTTGCTGAAAAAGCACGTTTTTATCGAATCCTAGTTACAGTATCTGTTATGAGTCACGTTGGCTACCACAAGCCGTTTATTTATGACACATTTACTTTTTCCCATCTGCTAGGAAAGCACTGTCAAACACTGGGCAACATTCTTTCTAGGAATGCTGCTCCCGCATCAAAAATGTAGCAGGAATATGTGAAAATGAGACCTATAAGTTTAAAAAAATAAATAAATAAATAAAAAATTGTGCACAAAAAAGTGCAAATCGGAGAAGCCTCATTCTTAGGTTTGGGACTTTTAATGACAGACGTTCCACTTAAACATTTTGTGAAAAACCTCCATTACAGTAATTGTACTTTATTGTCCCTCTGTATTATCTTTTAACTGAATTGATTGTTTATCTGTGTTCAAGCCTATGGGATGGTGCGTTAAATATTTTATCCTTTTTTTTTCTTATTTTACTTAATGGCTATCTAATAACCACCTGTTTTATGTTTTTGACTTCACAGCTCTGATTGATACAGGAACGAGGAATGAAAAGGATGCTAAAAGGCATGATAGAGAGGACATGAAGGAAAACGCAGCATCCCACGCAGGAGCAAAAGCAGACAACAGGAATTACACGGAGGAGCAGTTACAGGCTGTACAGATGTAGGTATAACGCCTTTCAAAGAAAAGCACCTGGTAAGGGTTAACAAAAAAAGTACTGGTAGTAAAACCGCACTTCAAAGAAGCACGAAATTAAGCAGTAATATATGACAAAGTCTGCCATATCCTGAGATTTTTTTAATGCTGCCTCAAGTACTTTGTGAATACAAGGCTGTAGGCAGAGTAACTTCAACCATCCAAGAAGGGATGATAATCTATGATATTACACACCTAGGAGTGTGTTATTACAATTATGAAATGGATCCATTTTTGAATGAAAAAAATTAAGTTGTAAAAATATTTTATAATGTTTTGTTGATGGCATAATCTGATTGTTCCTTTATGTCATGAAGAGGTTCTTGGGATTATGCACAGAGCTATCATTCCGGCTGAATGTAGTCTCGGCCATTCAGATTTAAGGATTTTGACCATCCATTTCATAATTACATTTTTAGGGACTTGGATATGATGTTCTATGCACACTTTCTGGCAGTGCCTTTCCCTTATAAGACTTCGCTGGAACGTCTTCAAGCTGCCCCCCCCCCCCCATTGGTATCTCCCTCGGCTCCGCCCCATGATGCCAGATCTTCCTTTCTACTGGAAGAAGCAGGTTCCCTCCTTACTGCTATCATGCTGAGTAGGCCCTTTGCTACTTGTCGTCAAGACACAGGTCAGGAAGCATAGGACAATCCAGGAGCAGTTGTAGAATTCACCAAAAATTATTTATTTACACTAACAGTATCGTAAAATAAATAGACTTGTTCAGTATAACTATTTACAAAGGCAAAATAAAATAGTTTTCTTTCAGACTCTGTCTCTTGTTCTCCTAATCTTTCTTGCAGTTGCATCTTAGCTCTTTTATAAGTCCTTTAACCCCCATCCTTAGCAAGCATCCTGCTTTTGTAAATATCAGGCAAGAGCTGCTAGAACACACTGTGATTATTGAGGCCCCCTTTACACAGCTTTTGCAAAGGGCTCAAACATTTGCACTCAAGTAACCTTTGGAGTTTTCCATTAGCTTTTTACAATCATCTCAAATTATAATTATATACATTTCAGTAGTAATGCTATACATTTTCCAAACAAAGGGGATCCCAATGTCAGTTACATTTCCATACAATGATTTGCACGTGTTTTTTATATTAGCAGATATGCAAGGGGAAAAACAGACAGCAAGGGAGGGTTGAGAGACAGTGAGAGCCAAAGAAATGCGAGATTGTCGGGGTGATCAAATCCAAGGTCTCACAGGAAAATTGGGTTGCGCAACCAGACAGAGAAGAGACGGAAAAGGAAAGATCCCTGCATTTTAAACACTTTCTCTTAACAAATGGGACAGGGTCCTATTCTACCCTGTCACACTCCTAAATCTCCGGATTTACTTCCAAAGCTTTATGTTTAGGCTCACTCTTCGATTGTGACCACGATGGACAACAACAAGTCCACTCCAGGGTTCCGTTGGTGCCTTTGCGGGCAGAAGATGTCTTGAACGATCCTGAATGGATTCACACATCACGTGCGTCTACTGCCTGGGTCATGAGTACGATCCCCAGGCCTTCGACATTTTGTTGGTCTTTCCACCTTTCTGTTCCCGAGTACCGTCAAGCCTGACTCACTTTACGCTGTCCGAGTGAACGTTACACCCCAGTCAAATCTAAGATGCCCGTCGGGTGGTCTTTTGCTGCTCGGTGTCCACTATGAACAGCCAGCGTTTGAGGAAGCTGACAGAAGCCCAGGGCAGCTCACACCTCCTCGGCTTTGGCCTTCGTTCCGCTTTCACTGGGTGCCTCATTTATGGGGTCGTTTAGGGAGTTATGCCAGTCTCTGCCGACTCTCAGTCGGGGCCCATCTTCGGGGCACAAATCCAAGTCAAAAAAAGAGACCGAAAAATGGTCTCGCCATCGATCTTGGGATTGGGAACACTCAGTCGAAGGTTTTGGATTCCCACACTTCTCTTGATCCAACTTCGGTCGAATCTTCGGCCCAGGCCGCTGGCTCCACAGTAAGCCTGTTGGGCCAGTTGACTGAGACGCTGGTCGATCTTCCGGCTGATTTTTCTCGAGCTGGTTGACCAGTTGTCGACTGAAGAGGCCGACACTCCTTTCCAGGACTCTGGTCCTGACTCAGACCGTTGAAGGGACGGATCAGTCCACTGCCCCACCACCTCTGATTACTGACCAGGACCCGGAGGTGCTTTTGCTTTCACCGGCTCCCTCTGAGACCCGCTGCCCCCCCCCCCGGCGGCTGAAGTCTCGGTCCTACTCTTGGGGATCGAGCAGTTCCTGCAGACATTGTCACTCCCACTTTCGACACCCTGGGAAGCAGCGCCACTGCTATTCTTCATCCTCATCCCCTTGGGTGAGGGGAGGCTTCAGCACAAGTTGCGTCAACACTATGAGGATCTTATGTGGTAATAGCTGGTGTTCTCCAGTATGAAGCCAGTCCCGGCTCCTACACTGGCCATCACTTGGCTTTTGCCTCAACGGCCGACGCCTTCTCCACCTCAGGAGCCGACCAAGATGGTCCCGGCTCAGCTGAGCCCGGCAACTCCAGTGATTCCCAAGGAGCCGCCACCTATTCAGTCAGAAACAGTTGCTCTGATCAAGGAGTCTCAGCTAGCAAAGGGGCTTTCCCATTGGCTGTTGAAAATCATCACTCATGACCATCCGCGGAGGGTCAGTGGGGATTTTGGAAGTCAACCCCTCTTTAATGACTCCTCGGAGTTGGAGAGTTCCTCCTTGCACTCCTGTCCGGTCGACGTGGAGTCGGTTGGGGGTCTCTCGATGGACAAAGGCCTTACTTCCTTTATGGGCCTTCTCTGCCTGATCTCAGAGTCCATGAGTGTGAAAATGGATCCTGTCCAGACATGGGTTCGATGGCTCTCCAGACCTGTCTCTCCTTTGGCCTCCTAGTCAATGAGGCCAAGTCAGAACTTGTGCCTTTGCAGGTGATCCACTTCATAGTGGTGGAGCTCGACTCTTGCAGAGCCAGAACCCGTCTCCCAGCAGACAGGGTGGAGGCTTTCTCCTCCTTTACTCGATCATTTCGGGTTGGGCATATGTGCCCTGCCTGAAACTTCCTGCACCTGTAGGGTTACATGGTGGCCTGCACCAGCGTGGTCCATTGGGCCCGCTGGAGAATGCGCTCTCTGCAGTGGGAGATGGCCAGCCAGTGATCTCAGCGCAAGGGTCCCTTTGAACAGCTGGTGACCGTGATCCAGCGGATGTGAGACACTCTCCAGTGGTGGTTAGTCCCAGAACATCTGCAGTAAGGGATCTTGTTTGTCCGCCCAAAGTCGACGGTCATCCTGACGACTGATGTCTCTCATGGGCTGGGGTGCCCACCTGGGGGAACACAGAGTCCATGGGCTCTGGACCCCCAAGGAGTCCTGGTGCCATATCAACCTGCTGGTGCTCCGAGCAGTTCAGCTGGCATTGACTGCCTTTGCTCTGCCCATTCGGGGTCAGGTGGACAACATCTCGACCATGTACTACCTCAACAGACCGGGTGGAATGCACTCCCTGCCATTGTGCAAGGAAGCTCTCAGTGTGTGGACCATCGTGTGCAGCCTGAGGCCAGTCTCCTAGCCATCCATGTGCAGGCCTCCCGCCAGCTGGTGGACACTCTCAACCATATGGGCAAGGCATTTCAAGAGTGGTTCTCAACCCAGAGGTAGTACACAGTCTGTTCTCCCAGTGGGGCATCCCTCAGGTGGACTTGTTCGCCTCCAGGGAGAGCGCAAAGCTGAGGCTGTTTTGTGCCTGCCTCCCTCATCCGGGAATGCTGCAGGCCTGGACCCTGGGCCTCTTCTATGCCTTCCTTCCACTTTCCTTGATTCACAAAATGTCCTTCAAGGCCAGGAGGGACAAGGCACAGGTGATCCTGGTGGCTCTGGACTAGCCCTGCCAGTACTGGTACCCCAATCTCTTCAACCTCAGCAGCAGGCTCTGAAATCTTTCTCCACCTGGACATGCTATACATCAGTCAGGAAGGTACTCCATCCGGACCTTCAGTCCCTGCACCTGACAGCCTGGTTCCTGAGTGGCTAGAGTTCCAGGCTTTGGGCCTCTTGGAAGATGTCCTCACTGTTGTGGAAGCATCTCGGAAAGAGTCGACCAGGAAATGTTGTTGCCTTCAAATGGACAAGGTTCTCCTTTTGGTGTCAGGGCAAGGAGTTGATCCCTTTGTCCTGTCCAGTGGCTAGCATCCTTGACTACCTGTGGTCCCTCTCTGTCAGGCCTTCGGTCGACGACCCTCAAGGTGCACCTGGCAGCCATCTCTGCTTGCCGGGCATAGGCTGGACAGCAGTCAGTGGAGCAGGAGAAGGTGGTCTGGTGCCTTTTTTTAAAGGCCTTGACCACATTTCCCCTCCAGTGTGTGAACCACCACCACCACCTTGGGATTTGTTTGGTGGTTTTGGCAAAGCTCATGAGCAAGCCATTCAAACCGATGCACAGGTGTGACATCTCTCATCTGTCGTGGAAGACTGCCCTCCTGGTGGCTGTTACATCAGCCAGAAGAATTAGTGAGCTCCAGGCCCTTTCGGTGGAGTCTCCATACCTGGTCTTCCACAGGGTTGTCCTTCACCCCAACCTGAAGTTCCTCCCGAAGGTTGTGTCAGAATTTCTCCTTAACCAGGTGATTAATCTCCTGGTGTATTTCACCAATCTCACCTCAGAGGCTGAGCACATGCTTT
Organism: Neoceratodus forsteri; assembly: GCA_016271365.2. NCBI lineage: Eukaryota > Metazoa > Chordata > Ceratodontiformes > Ceratodontidae > Neoceratodus > Neoceratodus forsteri. Next base: position 120,909,990 of record CM028130.1, on the reverse strand, counting down.
ATACTCTGGACCTGAGGCGAGTGCTCGCTTATTACAAAGAGCGCATGGCTGGAGTTTGGGGAGAGGTGTGCCAGCTGTTTGTCACCTTCGCTGAAGCTGCACCTGGCAGATCAGCAGCTAAGCGGATGATTGGCAGGTGGATTGTATCCTGCATTGATCTCTGCCATAGGTTGGCGGTTAGGGAGCCTCCCATAGGGCTTAGGGCTCATTCCACCCGCTATACTGCTGCCTCGGTGGCTGCTTCCAGGGACGTCCCTATCCAGGAAATCTGCAGGGCAGCTACCTGGAGGTCAGCACACACCTTCATTTCCCATTACCAAATCGACCTTGAGGCATGTCGGGATGCTGGTTTTGGGCCTCAGTTCTCCAGTCTCTGTTTCCCAAGTAGGGGGTGTGCGCCTTGCCTCCCCCCACCCCCGGAGAACTACTAGGAGTCTGCCAGAAAGTGTGGATAGAACATCATATCCATGTCCCTAGAAAAACAGTTTACTCACCTGTAACAGTAGATCTTCTACAAAATGGTTTCTTGCAATAGGTCATTACTTCTGGGAGGTTCCAGCAGAGGGTGCTGTCACATGGCAGCTTCTTCAAGCAGTCTTTCACCAGGGACCGCCCACACATGACATCATTTCCTTGCTCTGCCTATAAAAGTGGGTGGTCCCTGGTATCCTCTGTTCACTTTCCCGATGGCTTCAGCTTGCACAGCAGCTAGATCAATCTTCTGTGTAGCAGTCATTGGCCAGAACTGAACTAACTAATGCCTAAAGAAGAATCTTCAAAGAAAAAACAAGCTTTATTTTGTTCCTGCCTTTGTGGCAGGAAGATTTATAGATTTGATAATCACTTATATTGCCTGAGGTGTCTGGGCCCCACACATGACGCCATTAACTGTGCTTTTTGCCAGGAATTTAATTTTTAACAAAAGAGAAGGCTACACCAAATACACGCCTATGTAATGGAGGAACAATTAGCTTTAATGGAGACCCAAGGCTCGTCCCAAGAGCTCCACACCAACTGGGTCACATTCTGGCACTAAAAGGAAAAGGAAAAGCATCCTCTCAATCCTGCTACGATGTACGTTGGCGGTGACATTCCAAATCTACACCATCGACGGAGCATCCATCATCAATGAAAACCACTCTCCCATCGATTTGACAACCTTTAAACCTCCTTCCTTGTCGACGAGAACACTCACCCATCAACAGAGATTCATGTGGAACGCTTTCCCATCGATGGGACTACCTCCCCCCGACGGAGAACATGTTTTCGCTCCCTCGTTGACGGACTGCTTTCCCCATGACCGCACATATGATTTATGACTCCTCTATGAGAGTGTTCTCACCATGGACGGAGCATCTTTTCATGCTCCTCATCGACGGAGCATGTTTTGTTCATAAAACAAGAAGTTCTGGTGCTTTTCCTTATGAGCGGAGGTGACTACATTAACATCAGCACCAAAGGGCACCTCTATTCGTATGGGGACCCCATTTCACAAAATATGGGATCAGTGCCCGCTCTTGGGAGTGGCAAACCAGCCTCATTTGAACTTCTTGGACAGCCCCCACCTTCACAAATTTCATCATATAGGAGTGAGCCTCCCACTCATAGGGACCCAGGGCTGTATTTTAGAGGGGCATGACCAGATCCTCCGCAACACCCCCTATCTTCAATAACACCAATTACAATGGATACTCTACCCCAGACGGTGGAATTACCACCCTCTCAGCTACCTGATATGGAACGTATTATTAATACTGTATTACTATCATTGGGGTACGGTCCTCCAGCGATCCTACCTGAAACCCCATCCTTTGAAATTCTGACTCCACCACCTGCTAAGAGACTTTGCTCTGATTTAGAAGCCTCACCCTCCTCACTTCCTCCTCCTTTAGAGGAATATTATTCGGGAAAACAAACCAGATATATTAGGAGAACTTTCAGAGGACGTTCACGAGGAGGACTTCCGATATAGAATTTCAGGGGCAAGACTCACCGTACTCTATAGCATCCTCCTTTGATGAGGACTTGGCACAACCGGCAAGGGCCATTTCACCACCCGATGACCCCTCTTTCCCAGATATGGTGCTTCAAATCCAAAAAGTTATGGGATTTGCCACCACAGAACAAGATAAACAATGAAGGGACATGGCAGAATACCTTGACCTCCCGGAGGAACTAGTTCTAGTGGTGCCCCCGCTGATATCTACTTAGCAAAATGCTATTGCAGAAGTTGGCACCTGCCCTCAATCACACCAGCTGTACTCCAAAAAGCAGATCACCTTTACCAGGCTCCACTAAACCATCAGTGCTTATCTTCAATTCCGACAGCAGATTCCGTAGTAATTACGGCTGCTCATGATCGTACTAAAAATACAAAACATGCAGCTCACTACCTCCTGATAAGGAGTCTAGATGCTTGGATTACCTGAGCTAAAAAGTATTCGCCAAGTTAGAACATTCGGATTTTAAATTATATGGGCCACATGCTGAAATACTCAGAGGACCTTGGGCAATTCAGCCATGGACACACTTGCAAAATTACCTCCATCTCCTGAAAAGGGACAACTGTTGCAAACACTCACTACTATTATATCACTGTCCCAACACCTTCTTAGGTCGGGTTACGAAGTAGTGGACTCTTCAGCTAAGGTTTCAGCCACTGGCATTACCCTTCACTGCCAAGCATGGCTCCGGGTCTCCGGTCTGGCACCAGACATACAACAAAAAGTAACTAATGCCCCATTTTGTGGAGATAAATTATTTGGCCCCGGAACACAAATTATTTAGATGATCTCCAAGCTTCCGGCCGTCAGCTACGTACAGACCTAAGTATGTACCACACACAACATGGACAATACACTAAGCAGAATAAAAGGGGAAATCGTTACAAACCTTTCTGCAAAAATACCTTTCAAGGATGAGGCCAACCCAACAAAAGGACAACTAACACCCATCCTCTGCGTGCCTGCCCTCGGGATGCAGGTACCTCCAGTTCCCAATTACTTACTCGGGCTGACCCCCAGTCTCCTCGATCAGGCCTCAGATGTGGTCGGAGGTCATTTTGCCCTTCATTTAGAGGCCTGGAAAAAGATAACAAAGGACACTTGGGTACTCCATCTTATTCAAACTGGACACACATTGGAACTAAAAGAAATACCACCGTATTTTCCTCCACGATGGGTTCCTTACCCTCCAGACCACACGGCCATTCTGCAGGAGGAAGTACAGGCCCTACTTACAAAACAGGCCATCCTACCAATCCCAATGCAACATCATCATCAAGGATTTTATTCTCATTTTTTTCCTAGTACCCAAAAAAACAGGGGATCTATGACCCGTACTGGACCTACGTCCACTGAACGAGTACATCCAATACAAATACTGCAGGATGATCACATTAGCATCCATCCTACTATTTTTGAAATAAGGGGACTAGTTGTGTTCCTTGGACATGAAGGACGCATATCTGCATATCCCCATTCATGCAGCTCATCAACAATAGCTCAGATTCCATTTACTGGGGAAAAACTACCAGTTCAGAGCCCTGCCATTCGACCTGTCCTCTGCTCTCCGCGTCTTTACCAAATACCTAGCGGTGGTAGCGAGCGCTCTAAGAAGATGAGAACACTCACATCTTTCCATACCGGACAACTGGCTTATAAAGACACATCAGAGAGCAACTGCTATCCTCCCTGTTGGAGACCCTTCAGTTGTTCTGCAATCTAGGGATTACAGTAAATTGGCACAAATCCAATCCTCACCCATCCCAGACCCTCCAATACATAGGAACGACATTGGATATGACAGTTGCCAAGGCCTTCCTCCCACTGGCACGTGAGGACGCTTTACTACAACAGGCCATACAATTAAGTCACAAAAAATGACCACAGCAAGATGCATGCTCCGCCTACTTAGATATATGGCGGCTTTCATCCAGACAGTAGACTGTGCACATCTGAGAAGGTGCCCCATTCAATAGGCATTACAAGAACAATGTTGCCAAAGCACAGGGCAGTTCGACGATCTCATCAGGATAACTCCTGCCCTTCAGTGAGCCCTATCATGGTGGACCCTCCACTCCAACCTCAACCAGGGCAGTCCATTCCAAAAAGCCCCACTCCCCCGCAATAAGTGCCAACAACAGATGCATCCCTAGCGGGATGGGGAGCCCATTTGGGGCCACATCGGGCTCATGGCAATTGGAATGCCACTCAAGCCCGACAACGCATCAATCTACTGGAAATGCACGCAGTCCTACTAGCACTGCAGACTTTCCGTCCACACCTAATCCCCGGTCACCTACTGATAAAATCAGACACCACAGTATGTTACCTTAACAAACAAGGGGGCACCCACTCTCACTCACTCTGCAGAGCAGCCATAGAAGTGTGGAAGGTGGCTATACAATACAATCCAACACTGACAGCCACTCACGTCCTGGGATACCTCAGTGTATTGGTAGATCACCTGAGTCACCAGTCCTCCTCACATGAGTGGACCCTGCATGACTTCGCTCCAGGATCTATTCTTTCGATGGGGCACTCCCCAAATGGATATATTTGCCTCCCAGACAACCACAAACTCCCCAGATACTTCTCCATCATCTCGAACACAAAGGAATATCTGTCTATGCCCCATCACAACACTGGACAGGACTCTTATTTATATGCCTTCCTCCAGTCTCACTCATACTGGGAACTCTAACGAAATTACAAATGGAGCCGCCACTATGTTTCTCATAGCTCCCCTGTGGCCAAGGCAGGCATGGTTTCCATTGCTTCAACAACTGTCAATAGTTGAACCAATTCCATTGCCATCCAGAGCGGATCTCCTAACACAGGACCATGGTTCAGTGATCCACCCAATCTGACTACATCTTCATGCTTGGCTCCTGAAGACATCTTCATAAATAGACTACAAGTATCAGAAAAAGTAGCAGACGTCCTACTGGCCGCTCACAAACAGCCTACCAGAGAAACTTATAACTCCAAATGGAAACGCTTTGCAATCTGGTCAGCATCCCAATCATTAGATCCATATTCTTGCCCACTCACGAGAGTTTTAGACTACTTGACCACCCTATTCGGGGAAGGCCTCAGTTATTCATCCATCAAGGTTCATTTCGCAGCCATCTCTGCTTTCCATAAACCGCTAGATGGCCAACTCTTATATCAACACCATTTTGCAAAAATGTTTCTAAAAGGTGTGTTGCATTTAAAACTACTGATATGACATCCCATTCCACCATGAGATCTAAATTTTATGATTGAAAAATTGACAGTGGAACCATTCGAACCTGCAGCCACGTGAGATCTTAATTTTCTATCATGGAAAACATTATATTTAGTAGCTGTTACTTCAGCCAGATGCATCTCTGAGCTTCATGCTCTTATATGCAGAGAACCTTGCCTAATATTTCATAAGGACCGGGTTGTGCTTCGCACTAAGCCCTCTTTTCTCCCAAAAGTGGTCTCAGAACAGACTCTAAATCAATCCCTGGAATTACCAGTCTTTTACCCCACATACTCTAATCAAGGGGAACATATTTTACATATGATGGATGTTTACTGCATCCTATGTTATTATATTGATTGGATGAAGTCTATCCGTGAAAACCTTGCAACTCTTACGTCACCTTTGCCCATGACGCTAGGGCCTCCGGCAGCCAAATGCACCTCTTGTGCTGGTTAGCCCATTGCATTACTGATTGTTATAAGAAATACAACAAACCTTTACCAGGTCAAGTCCAAGCTCATTCCACAAGAACCATAGCGGCTACAGCGGCTTGTTTCAAAGGTGTTTCTATTACTGAAATTTGCAGGCGGCCACATGGTCTACCATCCACGCCTTTACCAGGCGCTATAACCTTGATATTGCCTCTAGATGCAGAACGGCCTTCGGCCGCACAGTGCTGCAAGGCATACTATCATAATTGTCCTCCCCATTGGGACATAACTGCTTGAGAATCTCCCAGAAGTAATGACCTACTGCAAGAGACCATTCCGTAGAAGATAGTGCAGTTACGTAAGAACTTACCGTAACAGTAGATCTTCCAGGAATGTCTCTTGCAGTAGGTATCTTCCCGCCCTCCATCCCCCTGTCTTCTCTAACAGGGAAACAGTAAGCTGAGAACTTAGGGTTAGGACTCACTGGTACCTCGGTTTCCCTCGGTTCTCACCATTGCAAGCTGCAACCGGCAGGGACCAGAGGATACCAGTGACCATCCACTTTTATAGGCAGAGCAAGGAAATGATGTCATGTGTGGGTGGTCCCTGGTGAAAGACTGCTTGAAGAAGCTGCCGTGTGACAGCACCCTCTGCTGGAACCTCCCAGAAGTAATGACCTACTGTAAGAGACATTCTTGGAAGATCTTCTGTTACTGTAAGTTCTTACGTAACTGCATTTTCTAGGAGTGGTATATGATGTTCATCCACATGAACCTACCCTGGCTTTGGTGCACACAACTTCTTCCAAGATCTGGCATCATAGGGCGGAACCGAGGGAGTTATCACCCAGGTGGGTGGGAGGAGCCAGCTTGAAGACGCCCGTGAAGTCTTAAAGGGAAAGGCACTGCCAGAAATTGTGGATGAACATCATATACCACTGTGGAACTACTGTTACAGGTGAGTATCCTGTTTATATCTCTCGACTGCTGTGAATCATTAGTAATATATGAGTTTTAAGCAGGACCATAAGGTGCCCAAAGGCCTCACAAATATTTGGCCAACAGCAGAAAACGCAGACCACAGACATGTGCTTCATCCTGTTAAGGATCTGTTAGTGAGCTAGCTATCAGCAAGGTAGTTGCACGTGGAAACAAAAATTGCTTGAATTAGCTGGCAGGATTCTGCTGAATTCTGACAAAAAGCACCGATTGTTTTGCTTTGCCATGAAGAACATAGACTTTTGTTTCACTGTTTGATAAGCTCCTTATCCACATGGACTATTTGTTCTTGCTGTTTTGTTAGGCTGGTGAAGTTGTGACATTCACAAAATAGGAACCCACCTCCCTTCATATTACTATGTTATTTCAATGTCCTTTTGGTGTTTTATTAAAAATTGAAATAAATGTGACACTAGCAGTTCAGTTACTGGATCACTGTGAGAATGTAAAATTGTACAAGGAATTGTACAGATTTCTCGAAAACAAAGAAAATAGTTACTTTATGCCCCAGGAATCCCTCACTATGCTTAACTAATAGTCAGTCTGTAGGTTGGGCTGCTCCAGGGATTATAATTTTATGCTAATTAGAGAATCTTGTAATGAAATTCAAACTCTCTAGACAGTGCTAGGAGAGGATATTGAACAGGTTCAGCAATTTAAATACCTAGGACTGTGAACTGATGAAGGCATGACTTAAATCGCACATTGCCTGCATGATTAAAGGTATGCATCAAAGACTGGGGGGGGCACTGTATCAACTTAAAGGGACACTGTCAACCCCCTTAGGCCTCAAAGTGTCCCTTGATTAAAAACACATTTTATGACTGCCAACATTCTGTAATGGCTGATGATGTAGCTGGTAGTTTGATTCTGATTCTTTTTTTCTTTTAAAAAGTGAAGAACAGACTGCCCGCCATACTGGTGTTACCACACCAACACATTTGTTTACATTCCTTGATCAGCTCCAACTGCATCTTTCCTGGACTTGGGAGCACCCACAACACAGTCTATCCCCTCATGATGCAAAGGGAGTTTAGGTGCTACTTCCTTATGAGTGACTGCACTGTTTGGGGGTGTTTCTAATGCTCAGGAAGCATGCAGAAGAACAGATCCAGGATTGTAAACAAAACAAAGTTGTTTATAAATATACATTAGCATGCATTTCAGTTCTACTAAACAAGGAGACAGCCAAAACAAGCAGCAATATTAATGATTTTTAGAGAAGGTAAGCTATCATAAAATGTGGGTTTTTAATTAGAAATAATATAATGCAAAACAGGTTGACAGTGTCCCTTTAACTCATTATTGGTTCCATCAACCAGAAAGCTTCTTAATTCTGATCGAAAGCACCAAGTTTTGTTGTCAGTGACAATGCTGACCTCCCCCACAGCGATGGCACAATACTGATGCAGGTATTACGCCGCCTGTACTATGGGTGTTTTCTGTGGGGGCTGTGCTTCCACACCCCCCAGACTTTAGGATTCCAACTCCAGGTCGGAGTTGGTCCAGGAGGGGGTAGAACACTGGGGAAGGTGAAACATAGAAAGGACCATTACCGCAAATGTCGCCAGTAATGGTCTTTTTCCTGGTTCGCCATCGGATGTCGACTTAAAGGTGCACCGATTCCAATCATAGATTACGGTTTGCTTTTCTACATTTCAGCTGGGGAGGGTCTATTAACCAAAGTTAAAATTTTGCTAAACCAAATTCCTAGATATTCAACACAATTACCTGTGAGGACCCACCACTATAACAGTAATTACTGAGGTCAGCTATTTTTTGCCTCTAGACTACTGCTTCGCTATAGCTTGGACTTGTCTCTGAACGAGGTATCTGTAGTTCTGTCGCCTATATTCAAGAGGCATATTGGCTCAATTTTCACTAGGTCATCTGACAAAAAATTTTTGCAATATCAAGGATGAGAACCTCCGCTAGGACTGAAAATCTTTATCACATGTACTCCCTTTTTTAGTTCTCTAGTCTACCTTTAAATATTTAAGCAGCTTACTTTTGACTTTTAGGATGAAGTTAAAAACCTTATGCTTGAAAGTGAGTGCAAGTGTTTATTTGAATATGCTGTGTTTGTGTGTTATCTTTTGTACTATATAAAACGTTATACTAGTCGACCATTAAAACTGGTCTTTGGCCCATGGACTTTCCAGTTTAAATAAATAAAACAAACTCACTCTGCAGTGCGCTCATGCTCACCCTAACATTCTAACAGTAGATTTATTTATTCGCCTGAAGAAAGCAGTTGCTCCGGAGTCTTCTCTTCAACTTCAGACCAGTTTTTGGGTTATTATTTTGTAATGGTATATTTTTTTAGTTAGTTTATTGAGGACTCTACATAGTTGAGTCTTTTATGATATATATGTATGTGATATATAGGAAATACATAATGGACTGCAGTGGAATAACACATTTATCTCCACTAGTGAGTGGTAAAGCCACAAGTTAGTTATAAAGGTCTTACCACTCATGTGGCGCATAAATGTGTTGTTCTACTGCAGTACATTATGTGTTTGATATATACACTACATCATTTTGTAATGTTTTACTGGTGTTTTACCTTGTTTTAGCTTAAAACTGCCTTTTTACATTGTAAGTTCCTATCTGGCCCATTGTTCTGTGTTCCATTTCCAGATTCTTGGTGGAAATAACATGTTCTAAGTTATATAAATTGTGTTCTGAGTGAAATAAATGGTGTTCTAAGCAAAAATAAATATTTATCCCAAAATAACATTTATTTACCCAATTTATGCACCACTGGTGTGGTGTGTGTGTGTGTGTGTGTATGTATGTGTATATATATATATATATATGTATTGCAGTGTCAGTGGCTCAGTAGGTAGCACACTCACCTCTGAGACCAGGAGATCAGGGGGCTGTGGGTTCAGTTCCCACATCTGGTACTTGGGTTACTATCCCAGTACTGACACTGTAGTGCAGCATGAGAGGGGTGCTGCACTTCTGAGGTGCCCTCTTTCGGATGAGACATTAAACCGAGGTCCCATCTGTCTGGATTGGTGGTAGTTCAGCTGGATGTTAAAGATCCCGTGGCATTTATCGGAAATATGTGGGAATTTCCCCAGTGTCCTGGCTAAATTTCCCTCATTTACTAAAAATACCACAAACAGCTTAATCTGGTTCAAGGTCAGTTGGCATTCATCTGTATCCCCCTCCCCTGGGTTGTGCCTGAAAATAGGCAGGATTTGTCTAGTGCACTTACCCGGTCGACAAAAACTAAATAAATAAAATAAATATATATATATATATATAGCAATAGCACCCCTATAGTTGGGGTTGAGTAGCATGTTTAATGTCAAACCTCAAATTTTGCACTTTTTTAACTTTGCAACCGATGAATGGATTTGCTCAAAATGTTGTATGCTCTGTCCCATGGGGTAGATCTTTTAATGTTGCAAGTTTCATTCCGGTTGGATGTGTGGATTCTGAGAGCTGGACAGTGCAAAAAGTCATAAAATCGCCACTTTTTGCAGTTTTTTTACTCATCGCCCTGCGCCCAGGTGGTGTGGAATTGTGGTGTGATTTTTTTAATGGTAGAACCAGCTTGTGTAACAGAACAGGTATGCTTACTTTTGTGAAAAAATATTAATCTGTTGCAAGGTTATAACGTTTTTCATTTCCCATTGTTTTCAAAGGGAAGATCACTTTTCAGGATAGAGGAAGAAAGTTTGGCTAAGGATTCACTCTCGCAAAAAAGGATTCAAACAACATGAAGTCTTGCTGTATTCTGACAATCTGCAGTTAGCTCCAGCCTTTGAACTGCCCCGGAGAGTAGAGGGTTAATTTTCTATGCAGTGCATAGAGCGTTGGTGTCGAGCTTGGTTGAGGTCTCTCTGCAGCACTTTGAAACCCAACCGTCAGATTCTTTATTCCGACTCACTGAACAGTCGCTCCGGAGATTTCTCCTTCTGCTCGGTTCAAAGTCGGTTAAAGTTGTCGGTTTTCATTCCGAATTTATTTCCACATTGTCGGTTCAGGCTCTCTCTGCGGTACCGTGAGTACTTTGGATAGTTTCTGTTTATTTGTGGAAATTGTAAAACTTGTATTTTCGATTGGTTCAGCTGAAACGATCCAGTATATTGAACTCTTGTGTTTTTCTTTAGTGTGTGGTTACCGGTCCTTATCGGTTTAAAAAAAAAAAAAAAAAACGTGTTTTTAATGTTTTTTTCCAATACCTGTAACACAGTTAGAAACCGATAACGGAGTCTTGCCTGGAGGTTGCCGAAAAAAGGGTACATTTGGTTAGGTTGGCCATGTCTGAGAAACCCAAGAAAAAAACATAAAGAAAAATCAGCCGGTTCTGATCCGGAGGTTCATGCTCAGACCGCAGATGAGATTGCCCGAGCAATTCGGATTGTTGAATCGCTTCGCACGGTTCCGTCCGATCCAGCTCCGTTAGCTAGGGGTTCGGTCGGTTCCTCCGGTTCAGGATTATGCCCTGAAGATTTTTATGAACCAGAATTTGAGGAGGAGAGGGATTATGAGCAAGATGATGAGTATGATGGAGCAGAAAGTCTGGATGTGCCCATTGAACAGGACATCTCCACAGACAGACCTTCTGGTGTTTCCCTCCTAGCTCTCTGAGTCCTCTCCCACTATCTGTTCTACAGGAAAGTGGCTGAAACTCTCCAGCTCCCTATGGAGGAGGCTACAGAGGATCAGGAGGAGCCTGATTTTGTTGAAATGATGGACATCCCAGAGTCCAGGAGGCTGTCTGTTCCCCTACACAAATCATTTGGGAAACAGACACAAAACATTTTAAAGTCTCCTAATTCTGTACCTTCTGTTGATAGAAGAATGGACAAGAGGTATACCTTATCAGGCTCAGACACAGAGTTTTTCTATCAGCAATGCAGCCATGTTGGGGTCATGCAGGCTGCAGCCTGCGACAAGGCTAATGTTCCCTTGACTTCACACACACCCCAGATAAAGACTCCAGGAGGATGGATACCTTGGCAAAGAAACAATACATGGCATCCTCTTTGGGACTTAGGCAGGCTAATTATATGGCTTATGCAGCCAGGTACCAGAAGTCCAGGTGGGACACTGTACTGGCACTGGCTAAACAGGCCTCCCCCCAGCTGGCCAAGGAGCTGGAGGAGGTGGCTGCTGATGGGATTGAGGCATCTAAGGTACAATTTCATGCTGCTGTGGACACCAGTGATGTGTCATCAAGAGTCATGGCTACATCTGTGGCTCTTCGGAGAATGGCTTGGCTCAGATGTACTAGCCTCTCACAGGACGCCCAGGCTAAGGCCATGGATTTTCCTGTGAAAGGTAATTCTCTGTTTGGGGAGTAGACAGAGAATTACATGAAAAAGGTGGAGGAATATAGGACCACTTATAAGAGTGCACAGGCCAGGGAGAGGCAGGCAACTCCTCAAAGGCAGCAATCTAGGGGCAGGGGCAGGCCTTTTCATAGGTCTTTCTATCAAGCACAGGCCTCTTCCCCCTTATCACAGAGGGGGTTCTTCAGAGGGAGAGGCAGAAGGGGGATGAGCAGGGCTGTATCCACTCCTCAAAGGCCCCTGCCAAGCAGACACCCTGATGGGCCTTCCCGGGTCGACTCTCCTATTCCTGTAGGGGGCAGGCTGGCTTACTTTCCAGGACTGGGTGTCTGTTACTTCAGACAAGTGGGTCCTGGAAGTAGTAAACCAGGGACTGATTCTCAGCTTCAAAAATTTCCAAAGATGAGAGCCAGATCTTTCCACCTGCAAGTCTCTCCAAACCCTCGCCCTAGAGGCAGAGGTTTCATCTCTTCTGGCCTTAAGAGCCATAGAGAGAGTTCCTACCCTACACCGGGGCAAATGTCTGTACTCCAGGTACTTCCTTACCCCAAAAAAGACAGGGGAGTGGCGACCCATCCTAGATTTAAGATACCTGTACAAACCTCTTTTAAAACCAAGGTTCAAGATGGTGACTCTGGGAATAATTCTTCCGTCTCTATGGCCAGGGGACTGGCTAGCCTCCCTGGACCTCAAAGATGCCTACTTTCACATCCCTATCAGGTGCTCCCACAGGAAGTACCTCAGGTTCAAGTTGCTGTCAGGCCATTATCGGTTCAAAGCAATGCCCTTTGGTCTAACATCAGCTCCAAGGGTTTTCACAAAGTGCTTGGCAGTAGTAGTTGCCTTTTTAAGAAGGCAAAAGATTTCCATTTTTCCATATCTGGACGACTGGCTCATAGTGGGTCAGTCTCCAGACCAAGTCAAGTCAGAACTGCAAGTGACCCAGCAAGTGCTCACTTCCCTGGGATTTCTTCTCAACCTCCCCAAGTCAGTTCTTGAACCGGTGCTGCTTCTTACCTTTATAGGGGCAGAGCTAGATACTGTCAAAGCAAGAGCCTTTCTTCCCCTGGAAAGGGCAAGAGTTCTTATAGAACTGGCTTCTTCCTTCAGCCTTCAGGTGTCCCGACCAGCAAGGCACTTCCTTCAGCTCTTGGGCCACATGGCAGCTTCTACAGCAGTGGTCCAAGGGCAAGATTCCAGATGAGGGACATTCAGTTCCATCTGAGGGCCTTTTGGTCCCAAAAGAAGGATCCTCTTACCAAACTGATTCCAGTGACTCGGACACTGATACAAGCTGTTCAGTGGTGGCAGGATCAGGGCAGTTTAAGACAAGGGATCCCATTTGTCACTCAGTTTCATTCGGTGGTCCTTACCATGGATGCTTTCCTTTTGGGGTGGGGAGCCCATCTGGGGGCTCTCTCAGCCCAGGGACTGTGGTCCCCTCAGGAATCCCTTCTTCATATCAATCTCCTGGAACTCCAGGCAGTTTTTCTGGCCCTGCAAGCTTTCTTTCAGTCTGTACAGAACAAGGTGGTTCAGGTCAGAATAGACAACACCACCACCATGTGGTACATCAGCAAGCAGGGAGGCACTCGGTCCACGGCCTTGTGCATGGAAGCCATGAAATTGTGGTCCCTGGCTTATTCCCTGCAGACCTCTCTGATAGCAGTCCACCTTCCAGGGAAGGACAATGTGCTAGCAGGTGCACTGAGCAGGATCTCCCAGGGCCATCACGAATGGTCCCTGGACCCTCTGGTGTTGAAAGTGATTTTTTTCAAGGTGGGGCATTCCAGAGATGGATCTCTTTGCAGCCCCAGACAATCAACAACTTCCTCTGTTTTGTTGCAGACCCCCAGTCTTGGGCTCAGTCCCTCTGGATGCTCTGATGTTGAACTGGGAAGGGAAATTTCTCTATGCCTTACCTCCCTTTCCTCTACTGTTCAAGGTTCTGGTCAAGGTAAGGTCACAACCCTGTAAAGTGATTCTGATTGCCCCAGATTGGGCCAGGCAGCCCTGGTACCCCCTCTTACTGTCCCTAGCAGTCCATCTTCCCCTGTCCCTTCCCAGGAATTACAACCTGTTAACCTCCTCTCAGGGGAGGATTTGGTACCCCAGTCTTTGGTCTCTCAATCTCAAGGCATGGCTCTTGAAGAGTTAGAGTATGCAGATTTGCATCTGTCCCAAGGGGTTCTGGATATTCTCAAAGCTTATCGAAAGCCTGCGACCAGAAAGACTTATGACTCCAAATGGAAAAGATTCAGCATTTGGTGTTCCAAGAAGCATCTCTCTCTCCAGACGCTGCTGAATTGCCTACAGTTCTGGATTATATGGTCCATCTTAATGGCCTAGGCCTCAGACCAGCTACTCACAAGGTACACTTGTCAGCTATTTATGCTTTTCTGTCAGTGGGAAAGTCTTTCCCTCTATCATCTCACCCTATGTTCTGTAAATTTTTCAAGGGATTGCTTCATACCAATCCTTCCTTTGGGGATCCTGCCCCTGCCTGAGACTTAAATTTTGCATTGCTCAACTTATGCAACCTCCTTTTGAGCCTATGTCTCAGCAGAGCTTAAGTACTTGACTTGGACAACTGTGTTTTTGTAGCCATACTCTGCCAGGTGTGTCAGTGAATTGCAAGCCCTGTCAGTGGAACCTAATTTTATCTCCTTTCATAGAGATAAAGTGGTCCTAGAACCAATAGGAGGTTCTTGCCCAAAGTGGTTTCAGACTTCCATTTGAATCAGTCTGTCTCTCCCTGTCTTCTTCACTGATCATTCTTCCTCAGGAGAGGGGAGGCTACACAGTTTAGATGTTAAAAGAGCCCTTAGCTACTACATAGAGCCTACCAAGGGTCACAGGTTTGGTTCCCTCCAGTTGTTCCTCACTTATGGGGAAGTGGGAAAAGGCAAACCTGCCACCAAGAGAACTATTGCCAGGTGGATTGTGTCTCATATACAATTCTGCTATGAGAAACAGGGAAAAATTCCACCCTCAGGCCTGAGGGCTCATTCCACAAGAGGTACAGCTGCTTCCCTGGCTGCTGCCAGGGATATCCCACTGTTAGAAATTTGTCAAGCAGCCACCTGGAAAACAGTCCATACCTTTACCAAACAATACTCTCTGGATATCCAGGCTAGGAGTGATGCTCGGTTTGGCACAGCAGTACTTCAGAGCCTATTCCCAAAGTAGGTTCTGTCCGTCCTCCATGGGGGTACTGCTTGGTAGTCTGCAGATTGTCAGAATACAGCAAGACTTTATGTTGTTTGAAGAAAAAATTACTCACCTTAGTAACTGTGTTTCTTCTAATTGAGTCTTGCTGTATTCTGACCTCCCTCCCTGCCTCCCCTCTCAGAACCTGGTTTTGGGAAGTGGGTGGGCAGGTGCAGTGTTGCACCCCAGGGGTGCTTCATGCACACCCTCGATTTTATCTGGGTGCTTTTGTATTGTGATCTTTTATTTTTGGGTAGGTTTTGGTTTTGGGTTTCCTGACTTGAGTCTTCCTTTGGGAATCCAAAACTTTCTGTTGCCAGTTGGCTAGTTAAAAATTTTTACAATTTCCACATAGATAGTGAGTGTTTGCTCGTAAGAATCTGATGGTTGGGTTTCAAAGTGCTGCAGACAGAGACCTCAGCCGAGCTCAAGCTCAACGTTCTATGCACTGCATAGAAAATTAACCCTCTACTCTCCGGGGTAGTTCAACGGCTGTAGCTAATTCACAGATTGTCAGAATACAGCAAGACTCCATTAGAAGAAACATAATTACTAAGGTGAGTAATTTTTTCTTCACTCGCAAGACCCATTCCTTTTTCATGAGAATTAAATCCTTTTTGCCAGCCGCCATTTTGTTTTCTGGTTGTTGGTTTTTTTCTCAAAAAAAAAAGCAAACTCAAAAGCCACAAAATTACATCCTGAGAGAGACCACCACACCTAGCTGGCTGATCGGGACCCCTTAGATGCAATCTGCACTTCTGTTAGAGATATGCCCCAAAATGTGTTTTATTTATTGTTAAAATCCTTTTTTGTATCATAAGTTATGAAAAGGATCCTTTTTGTGAATTTCTCTGCAATAATATGTATTTCGCTGGTGTCTAGTGACACCCCTTGCCTCCCTGTTTTAAAAAAATATGTACAGTACAGTATTTATGTAATCCGACACAGGAATGCTCACCCCCATGTCTGATGCCCTCCCCGCAACCATTGCTGTAATGTTTGCCAACATTGGGGGCAGTCCTTGAGTTGGCATTCACAGCCCCCCAAGCAGAGTGGAACACTGGGAAGCCTACCCCAGCATCCCAAAATAGATTTTCATTTTGACCTTTTTATTTCCGTAGCTCTTGCTTTGGATTTTTTAGAAAGTTAAGGTATAGCATTGTTTATGAAATCAATGTTGTATCTCCCCAGCCTGTCTCTGATACACTGCATCCTAGGAATAGTTTCATCGAATCTGAAGAAATTGTACATAGGGAATTCTGCTTATTAAGTGTTTGGGATGGGAGCTATCAGCTCGTAAAAGTATATTTCCTGATGTAGGCTTCCTGTAGTTCTGAGTTTGGACAATGTGGTTAGGCACCCCTGTCTGCAAAATGTCTTAAAAAAAAAAAAAAAATCAGCCGTGGGTGGTTTTATATTTTATATGTACCTGCAAAATAGAAACCTCCCCCACCCCATCTTTTATTTTTAAACCTGAAATAAAGAAGACGGTCCTTGTCATCACTGACCCTCCCCATCTCAACCTCCCACTGAGCACCCACCGTCCGACCCCCGCTATTATATTTACCATCAGAGTTACTGTTCTGTCATCTGCTGTGGACCGAGGCACATCTGCACACCTCAAAGCTGAACGGCAAACTGAGGAATAAAGGTAAGTGCCGGATAATGTACTTCAGTAGCGTTTGAACCGGCTCCAGTGTGCTGGTGGAGTGCAGCATGGCTCTATTCAAAGCTGCCGCTGCCTGCCATCCTCAACCCCCGCCAGCAGCTCAGAACTAGGACTCCAAAGGCAAACCTTGCCCAGATGGGCTCTAGTATGCTGGCCGAGTGCAGCACGGCTCTATTCAAAGCTGCCACTGCCTGCCATTTTCAACCCCCACCAGCAGCTCAGAACTAGGACTCCGAAGGCAGACCTTGCCCAGACGGGTTCCAGTGTGCTGGTTGAGTGCAGCATGGCTCTATTCAAAACCGCTGCTGCCCACCATCTTCAGCCCCTTCCAGCAGCTCAGAACTAGGACTCTGATGGTAATTCTACCGCTCTGCTGAGAGCGCATCTGATATTTTAAAAAATGTCGCCTCTCACCTGCCGACCCCTGGCCTGCAGACTCCACTAGGGGCTGCTCGCTAATTGGCTCCTAGGGACTGAAGCAGCCAATTGAATTTCGGCACTCAAGCCTGGGCATCCTCGCTCGACGCAGTAGCTTGCTTTCCAAGCACACCAGGCCACAGTGGAACTCCTGCTCTGGGCTGTGCCTGCTGCATAGTCAACTGAGTTTTCTCGGCCTGCCCCCACCCCCACTACTCTTTAAATCCACGTCCCTCACCTCGGACCACGCCCAAGAACGACCTCCTGTGAGTAAGTGCAGCCTCTTAAAGCTGTCCTGCACCAAAAACCCAGGCTTCACCTCTTAAAGAGGTACTGCACATAGTCTGGCTCCATCTCAAAAGGTTCTTGGAGTGCAGGAAAGATCTCTGAAGGGACGTATTGAGCCAGCTACGCTTCTCCCTGGTTCGATCACATACCGGCTCATATAGTACGCCCACTCCTAACGACAAATGGGTAAAAACATGTAACGTGCTCTCTGATCCCCAGGTGTCCCCCAAGGATCCATTTTGGGCCCCCTACTATTTAGCCTTTTTCTAAACAATCTCCTACTAGCCTGTCAGAACAAAATCCTTCTCTACGCAGATGATGCCGTAATCTACTCCAGTCACTCTGACCCAACCACCCTAGAAAAGCGACTTCAGGAGGACTTTAATCGGGTGAAGGACTGGTTTAGTAAAGCTAAGCTGCTAGTTAACCATAAAAAAACAAGACCATGCTTTTTGCCCCAGCTCATAGCCACTACAGGACATCCACAATAAATATTCTGAATAAACAAAATGTAGCCGTCGAAATGGTCTCCAATTTCAAGTACCTGGGGCTCACCCTAGATGGCTTCCTCGCCTTCACCTCTCATGTCGATCACGTCACCATAACAGCCAACAGGAAAATCGGCCTACTATATAAACACCAACGCTGCCTCCCTGAAAAAGGCCTCCAGCTCCCCATCACCAGCTTGGTCTTCTCGACCATCGATTATGGTCTTGCCATCTACAGTGCGGCCCAGACAATACCCTCAGGCGGCTCGCCACTACAGTTAATAAAGCCTGCAGACTAGCACTAGGAGCCCCATGACTAACCCATACCTGCCACCTCTACCAGCAAACGGGGTGGCCAAATCTGAACGACAGGGCCCCCTATCTAGTCTGTCTTGCCAAAAAAGCAGTCCTGGGCCTACTGCCTCCAGGACCCAGCTCCCTCCTACATCAGGCTGTACCAACAAGGACCACAAGGGCATCAAACAGTCTCTCCATTAAGGTCCCCTTCCGGAACACCTCTCAAGGTCAGTGATCCTTTGAATACCGAGCTCCTCTTTGGCTTACCTCGCTTCCACCTGAACTAGCCTCTATTAGTAAAATCGACCCATTCAAATCTGCACTCAGATCCCACCTGTCTAGCCAAGTGATATGCTCCTGCTACCCCTGACCACCACCACCTTCTCCTCCTGTAATCAAATTCTGACTCACCCCAACTCAAGCACTTCAAACTGCCCAAGCTGCTACTTTCCCCCACAGCTACCTACTCCACCAACTACTCCCTCTCCCACATCTGCCCCTTCTCTCTCTATTTCATCAGGGTTCATTGCCCACCCCTCCTGCCAATTCCTCTACCCACTGTTCTAGCCCTCCCCGCCCACCACCCTCCTGACAAGGTGACCCCCGAGTCTGAGTGTTGCTAGCTCCACCTCAGCCCCACCCCCAAAACCCAATACTACTTTTCTATTCATCTAGTAATCTTTGTTGGCACCAGCTACTCAGATTCTGTAACACGTGTCAATACTATGTAATTTTATCCTTGCTGTTGTCTCTGATTGTATAAAACTGAAATTGAAAGTGTTACTGTTGTTGTTCATTTATTTCCGATATGGAACCTTTGTAATTAGCTTATAGCTCAAAGGTTGTAATCTGAGAATTCAGTAAATAATAAATAAAATAAATAAAAATGTTCATAACTTTGCCATTCTTTGGAATTTTTCACCAAATTTTCATCATGGCCTTTTGGGACACCCACCTCATGAACGCTGCAACTGTCATTTCATTGTGGTTCGGAAGGTGATTTCGCGGTTGCTGCACGAAATCACTCTTTGGGACTGAATCAAACTTTCACCGCCATTGTTCATGAGGTGATCCCAAAAGGCCATGTTGAAAATTTGGTGAAACAGTCTCTGATAATGTCAGAGTTATGCGCTGCCATTGAAATTTTTCTACAAACGCATATACAACTGTGGTAATTTTCAGTATTTTGAGTCCAAATTTTCAGCATAGCCATTTTTCATACCACCTCATGAACATTACAGCTGTCATTTTCACATTCTGTCTGAACGTGTTTTTGCACTTCGGTGTGGAATGGCATTTGGCATGGATTTGAAGTTTATGAGGTAGGCCATAAGAAGACTGTTTTAATTTAGGGTCAAATATAACAAATACCAACGTTATGACCATTCATTGCAATTTTGCTACGCCTGCTCATAACTTTTGAAATGTTTTATATTTTGACCTCTAGATTTTTTCATAGTTTTCTATTACCCCACCTCATGTATGTGTCAGCTGTCATTTTACAAACCTGCCCAAAATGTGTTTTTTGCACCTGTGGAACAGAATGGCATTCCAGTTGGCGCAGAATTACATTTTGGTGTGGATTCTAAAATTTTCTGTGACTGGTACATAAGGTAGGGTAATAAGAAGGCTATGCTGACAGTTTGGTCACTGTTGTCCTATAAATGGAAGTTCAGGGCCCAGTTTGGTCACTGCTGTCCTATAAATGGAAGTGCAGGGCCCAATTTGGTCACTGTTGTCCTATAAATGAAAGCGCAGGGCGTGTGTACATATATGTATCTATGGAGGGATGGGAGTGCAGGGTCCGAATTATTATACTGTCACAAAAAATAATTAAATAAGTTACAAAAATGTGTTAGAATAAAGACAGTTAGTTGCTTAATAAAGAGAATGGAGACAGGTTTCAACCCCAACACCCCATCACCATACTGCACAGACCAAGAGGTATTGGGGCATGGCATTGGAGTTGTCTGCCCTAATGCTCATCCCATTCAACTAGAAAATAAGTCGGGTGGGTACAGTATAGGAGAATGTGGTGAGCGTTGGGGTAGACGACCTCAATGCTGGCCCACGACGCTTCTTGGTCCATGCAGGGCGGGGGTGGGGTGTAAGGATTGGAAACCCTAACGCCACATTTCCCTACTTTTGTCGCTTTAACCCTAACTGATGCATTAACAAAGCTTTTTGCTTATATTATGTATGTATTACTTTTTACTTTTCTCTGGTTCCCAGGAACCGGGGAAGGTTGTTTCCGGACCGGTTCCCACTTTTAAGGACCCGCTTTAAAACGACTTTATTTTTACCAAATTACTAAACAAATTAACTGCTTGCTATTATTCTCGGTTCCTCTTTATTTGGGAACCTAGCTGATATTTTACAGTTTAGCCTAACTAAATCACGTTAGGCTGCTTTTATTTGCCGTTTCATTTTTAAGGGAACCGAACCGCATTTCATATGTTTTAAACCCCTTTTACACATAAGGGGTTTTCTTTTCGTTCATTTTTACTTTGAGTTACACTTCCTTGGTTCGTCAGTGTTTGGCATGACTGTTGGACCCAAAAAGAAGATGGGACCTACAGGCTTTACATTTGTATGTTTGTTTCCAACTCCTGGCAAAGGCAGACCCATCACGAGTTGTACTTTTAAAGTGCCTAGGTCCAGATTACGCCTTAGTTTTTATGAAGTTTATTCCAAAAGGGCTAAAAATCAAAAGTCAGCTTGGCTTCTCAGTCTGACTCCACATCACAAAATAAGAAGGATAAAGCTGCTAAAGATGGTCAGAAGTCAGGGTGTCTGAATGGGGAGCCCTGAACCAAGTAAAACTAAAGAACTTTTGAGCAAACACCAGACTCTGTGTCTGCTTAAAAGAAAAAATGACAAACCTGTTGCTGTCCCTCCTCCTGAAAAGGGAAAGGAGCCACCAAAGTGGACAAAAATAAAATGCCCTCAACAGAGGACATGACTAACACCTCAGTGAAGGCACCGAAGACGGTACATGCAAAAAAAAAAAGTTAGCTGTCCCTACTCCTGAAAAAGTGAAGGAGTCGCTAGTGAATAAAAATGAAATGCCCTCAATAGAGGACATTACTAAGGCATGGAATTTCAGGAATATGCTCCCCCCCAACCCGGCTCTGGTTCCATTCCCAGTGCCTGCGGAGGAGGAGGAGATAAAAATGTTTTATGAAGAAGAGAGAACCATAGAACCAGATGGTTCTCCTGAGCTAGAATTTGATTCACTTCCAAGACCCTTGGATGACTTTTACCTCTTACTGTACCTTTGTGAGTCACATGGTTAGTACCCTCAGCTTTTCCTCACTGGAAACTGATGAGGATTGGGGAGGGGTTGAATTCATGGATATGATAGATTCCCCAAGGGTTGATGCTTCCCACCCACAAGTCCCTCAGGAAAGCCACTTTACAGTCATGTCAGCACCCACCTCAGCTGCTGGCATAGTTAAAAATAAGTACATAAGTAAATATCAGTTGACAGGGTTCTGAGTACCTGTATTCCCACCCTGATCATGAGTGAGTGGTCCAGACTGCTGCCTTGGACAGGGCCAATGTGCCCTTTTCCTTCTAGTCTCCTGGAAAAAGATTCCAGGGAACTGGATGTCGGGGACAAACAAAGTGTATACTTCTGCTTCCCTGCTGCTAAGGCAGGCAGCTTATCTGGCCTGCACAGCACATTACCAGAGAGCCTTATGGAACTCCATTCTGGCACTGAGCTAAAATGTAACTGGAGACTTGGCACAGGATGTGGCTGTCGCAGCAAGATCAGTCATACATGCCACAAAATACCAGTTTCATATGGCAGTATATTTGAAAGACTCTGCATACAAGGATGAGGCCCATGCAGTGTCCCTAAGAAGGGCTGTCTGACTTAGAACAACAAATCCTGTCCCAGGACTCTGACAAGAGCTACAGATTTCCCTTCTGAGGGATGTTCCATTTGATAGCAACACAGAGGCTTACACGTAAACCACCTACAAGAGAAGAGGGTGGAGGATACTACCCTCGTGCTTATGCCCCTATGAACACCTTCCACAAAGGACCTGTTGTAGGGGCAGAGGTAGAAGGGGAATTAGGCATGCTGCTGCAGCACCAGCGCCCGATCCCCAGGCAAAACAGAGGGCCCCTGACAAGCCTGATCAGGTTGTTTTTTTTTTAACTTTATTTTTATCTTTTATCATGAACATGACTTTAGATCATAATGCATACAGCACATAGACCATAAAAAATATTTCACCACAGAGGAAACATAAACATTCCTCTTAGATACAGGAGTATTATGCATGTGCCATATATTGATAAATCATTGAGGCGTAGCTAGATAAAATTTTCTAAATTAAGTCCCATTGTTTGTTGCTAAAGGAAGTCCAAGAGCCACATGGGTATTACAAATGTAATAGGATTGTCCTGCAATTCCAGTCCAAATAAATCCCATAAGGGATTAGATAATGCCATGTTTAGTGCTAAATGAAATTGTCCAACAAGGATTATGCAGCATATATCAGTTAAACGTATACCAATGAGGCAAACAACCCAGTTCTCCTTCCTCAAAGCCCCATCTGCAGAGAGATTACAAAATAAAAACTGTTCCCAAACCAGCCTTAAGAGACCGGTTAAAAGTAAACTGTGGGTATAATAAATACATGCCCTAAAGTTACTACCATTAAGAGCCAGTCCTCTCCTTACAGTTAAACATCTCAAAAAGGAGGGTGTTCAAAAAGAGTACCATTTAGGTTGTGGAGTCCAGGTAAAATAGTTTTAGACCAAAAGTCCCAGTCCAAAATCAGGTAGGGTTTAATGTCTCATCTTCATCTGAGCCGTCCTTTTGGGTACGATGCTCCGCTGCTTTGCGGTCTGCCCACTTGCCTGCCTCCACCGGATCTGTAAAAATATAAATCTTGCTCTGAAAAATTATCCGCAAGCGAGCCGGGAAGATCGTGTGAGGAACCTCCAATCCCCGTAACAGCCGACACACTCCATCAAAATATTTTCGTCACTGTCTTGCGGCATAAGTGATGTCAGGGAAAAAATATACCTGCTCGCTGTCTTGATAGAGCGGGGTCGATCGCCTGGCATACTTTAATATTTTATCACGTTCCCCCACACCCGAAATGACAATCATGAAGGTATGAGGTTCTCCCACGCCTGCAGTACCACCATGCTGAGTAACTCTATATGTCTTCTGGATTTCCCAGGCTTCTTCGGCTCCCTCTGGTAACAGTTTTTCAGATAACCCCTTAATGTTTATCAAAGAATGGTTATCTCCCTCAGTCCCTTCAGACAGGCTGATAACCCGAATATTTGTGGCTTGGGACTGGTTCTCCAGTCTCGACCGAGGTGTTAGTTTTCCTTCGCCATTAGTGCTGTAGCGCCCGCTGAAGTATCTGCCTGCTTTTTAACCTCCTTCAGTTCCTCTTTTATGCCATCCACAGCCGCTCTAAAAGTATCACTGTGCCATTAAAGTCGTCGACTTCTGAACTGAGAGCAGACATCGATTGAATTAACATTTTAAGTTTATGGCCCAACGTGGCTTCCCCAGAGGTTGTGGCTTCTTTGGTCTGCTGGGTCTCCTCCGGTCTCAAGGCCCCGCCACTTCCCTTACTCTTTCCTCCACTGCCATGTGGTTTCTCCTCTTTTGGATTACCCATTTTTAGTATTTCAAGGATGCTCTTTCCACTGGTCGCAGCAAAATTCAGATTGAAAGGCTTTAAGAGGTGGAATAAGGCTATTTTAAGTTTAATTCTTAGCTCTTATTACCTGCTGCACATTGCTCTGGCTCCATAGCACCTCCAATCAGGTTGTTCAACTGCTGCCAGTGACAGAACTGGTTCACTATTTCCATCCTAGAGGTAGTAGGCCAGGGCTTGACTTTGCAGTTCAGAGGATTTCAAAACTACAGGACCCAAAAATGTTTTAACCTCACACCCAGCAAAAAAAAAATATTCCACTGGAGCTGGGGGTGAAGAAGTTGCTACAACACATGCATTGAGACAAGTACCAGCTGTAACAGGGCAAGGGACATTACTCCAGATACTTCATAGCCTTAAAGAAAATGCATAAATGCTTGAGGAAACTACCTCAGGTTCAGGTTACGGGATTGCCATTGGCAATTTACAGCTCTTCCCTTCACCTTACCGCAGCTCATAGGTATTCACAAAGTGCCCAGCTGTGGTGGCTGCCCATTTGAGAAGAGAGGGTGATGTTTTTTCCTTACCTTATCAACAGCCTGATCTCAGGAAGAACTCGTAAAACTCCTCTGTATTGTTGACTCAAAGCATTGTGGAAGCTTTGGGCTTCCTTATAAACTAAGACTTGAACAGAATCACATTCAGATGCTGGACTTTATTGGTGCAGAGCTGGATACCCTGCAAGGGGAGGTTTTCATAGAAATATAGAATTTGTTGGCAGAAAAGGACCACTTGGCTGACCCAGTCTTCCCAGATGGTCCCTGCCAAGTCCGTCTCCGCTGACCCTAACTGGTCTCCTGTGACCGTCCCTCCTCTCTGCCTGTTTACTAATGTTCCCATATCTGTCCCATGCATACTTGCAGCCTGTCACTGTTTGCATCTCCACCACTTCTGCTGACAGTCTGTTCCAGGCTTCCACCACTCTTTCAGTGAAGTAGTACTTCCTTACATCCCTCCTAAACTTCCCTACTTCCAGCTCGTTGCATGCCCTCTGGTCCTGCTGCTCTCTCATTTGAAAGAGACACCCTTCTATAGCTTGTTCACCCCTTGAGGTACTTTTAGGCCTCCATCATGTCCACTCTTTCTTTCCTTTCTTTTAGAGTGTACATGTTGAGATCCCTTAGTCTCTCCTCGTAGGGCTTTTGATTCACCCCTGCACCATCTTAGTCACCTTCCTCTACGCTGCCTCCACCCTGGCTATATTCATTCTGAAGTGTAGCCTCCAGAACTGGACACAGTACTCCAGGTGGAGTCTCAGCAACGAATGATACAGTCACCACCTCCCTTCTTCTGCAGGCGAGAACATCTTCATACAGCATCCCATTGGCCCTACCCATGGCTTTGTCACACTGCCCTGCCATTTTGAAATCATCAGATATGGTAACCCCACAATCCCTTTCCTGCTTAGTGACCGTGCCCCCCCAAAAAAAAATCCTGCTCCTTCTCCTGGGTTTCTGTCCCCTAGGTGCAGTATTATGCACTTTTTGGTATTGAATCCCAGTTGCCATGCCCTTGACAACTCCTTGAGTTTTACAAGGTCCCTAGGCATTCTCTCCACCCCCTCCTGCATATCTACCTATTACAGATTTTGGTGTCATATTCAAGGCATACCTTCCCTTCTAGGTCTTCTGCTTCATTATTTATGAAGACGACTGGTATTGAGCTTTGTGGCATGCCGCTGGTCACATTTCCTTCATTAGGGTGAGAGCTGCTTACCTCCATCACCCTCTGTTGCTTGTCCATTAACTAGTTTCTTACCCAGTTTACCACTTTGGACCCTACCCCATAGCTGCTCAATTTCTTTATCGCTTCCCAGCGATACAGTGCTAAGTCCAGATAGGCCATGCTTACTGCCCTCCCCTGATCTATTTTTCCTGGTCATCCAGTTGAAGAAATCAGTCAGATTTGTCTGGCAGACCTCCTCCTGTGAAGCCATGCTGCCTTTGATCTTGTAACCCACTGAATGCAGATGTTCTACTTACCTTTCCTTTAACAGGGTTTCCATTAATTTCCCACCAGTGATGTGAGACTGACCTGCCAATAGTTGCTGGCCTCCTCCCTGCTGCTGCCCTTATGGAGCAGTAGCATATCTACCTCCTTCAGTCCCCTGGAGCGATGCCTGTTTCTAGAGAGCTGTTGAGTAAGGCAGTCAGTTGTGCAGCAAGAACCCCCTGTGTTCCTCTATTACCCTCGGTGTATTTCATCTAGTCCCATGGCCTTGTCCACGTTCAGATTTGCAAGTCCTTACAGGACTCTTTCCTTTGAAAATGGATTTGTGTCCACCTCCCTCCCCATTGTTCCTGCTTCTCCCTGGTGGTCCATCCCACCTTCCTCCACTGTGAAGACTGAGCAGGCGTGCAGTTCAGGATGTCTGCTTTTCTTAATCATGTTCTATGCATTCTCCCTCTGTCTTCCTTATCCTCACTATCCCACCCTTTGCTTTGCTGTTCTCTCTTATGTACCTAAAGGAAGTCTTAACTCTTGCTACCCCTGTGGCTATCCTTTCCTCTGTCTGCACCTTTGCTCCCCTCATTACTTTTCCTGCTTCCATCTGTGTTACTAGTACACCTCCCTGTCTTCCTCCCTCTGCGTTTCTTTGTACCTTCTGAATGCCCTTTTTCTTCACCACCGTGGTCACTTCGTCAAAGCACCATAACAATCTTTTTCTTTTGCTTTTACTCACTTCTTTCATGTAGAAGCTGGTTACCTTAATTATGTCCTCTCTTATTTTTCCCTGCTGTTCCTCTACCCTGCCCTGGCAATCCTCCCCTACTAAGGCAGTTTCTGAGGCAGCCTCCCATTCCTTTAAAATCTTCTCTCCAAAAGTTCAGGACCCTTGTCCTCGTGTGGTTTGCCTCTGCAACTATCTTGATGTTGAACCACACTGAATGGTGATCACTGGTACTTAGGGGACTGCCCACTATGATGTCTGCATTGCTGTCCCTGTTTGTGAGCACCAGGTTCAACACTGCCACGTCCCTAGTGGATTCGTTGACTAGCTGTCTCAGAAACACTCTCTGTAGGGAGTCAAGGATGGACCTGTTTGTTATCAAAGCTGCATCAGGAAGGCTCCAATCCACATCTGGCAGATTGATGTCTGTAAGTAGCAGCATCTCCTCTTTATTAGCCATCCTGATGATAGTTTCCTCTAGTATCTTGTCTGACTCCTCTCCCTGTGTTGGAGGTCTGTATACAGTCCCTGTATGGACAGTGATCCCAACTTCTGTCCCCAAAGTGACCCACAGCATCCCCAGCCCTTCCTTTTCCTCTGGGTTTCGCTGTATTTCCATAGCCTTGATTTTGTCCCCCACATATAGAATAACCTCTCCTCCTCTCCCTGTCTCTCATAAACAGAGTAGCCTGGTGGCCATGTCCTAGTCGTGACTGTCTGTGCACCACAACTCTGTTATGACCACCAAATCCAGGCCTGCTTCCTCCTGTGATGGCCTCCAGGTCTGGAATTTTATTTCCCAGACTCCTTGCGTTGGTGCACATAGCTTTTTCGCGCCACCTTACTCCCCTCCCTTTTTCCCTTCCTTCTGCCTGTGCTGCCCAGAAGCTCCCCCAACCCTCTTCCTTAGTTACCCTCTCCATTTCTTGTTCTCTTACTCCTCTCTGTTTGTATCCTGAGTTATACCTCCTTGTCCTCTGCCTTCCTTTTTCTTGCCCCCTCCCTTAGGGGAGCTTCCTGCCCTCAAGCCTTCCCTCCTTGTTGCTTCAACATGTGTGGTGGGGCAGTTTTTCCTCCCTTGGTAATGCAGCCTTCTCCCCCTGCTTAAGTGCTCATCCAAGTAACATTTAAATTTCCCACTAAGGACTTCTGGAAGGATGCAGGCAGTCACCCTTAGTGAAGCCCATATCCTCCCATGCTGGCCTTCAGTCCCCAATGTAGCCAAAGCCCTCATCTCTACACCATGCCTTCATCCAGTTGGTGAAGGTCTTTGTGTGAGTGCCATAACCTCCCTAGACCGTACACAGGTAACAGCTCAGTGAATGCTACCATACACACTACCTGCTTAAGGCCCCTCCCCAGCTCCCTGAAATTACACTGCACTACTGGCACCCAATCACTTGCCAGGTCATTAGTCCCCAGGAGGACAATAACATCTAACTCCCTCACATGGCCTGCCAACCTAACAATCCTCTGGATCCACTCTCCATCCGTCCAAGTGGAAGCACCAAGAAGACACTTTGTCTCCCTCTCTCCTCCACCTCCCACTTTATCCCCCTGACGATAGAGTCCCCTACCAGCAGCTCTTCCTCCTTGGCGTGGGCCTCTTCCTCCCACCCTGGGGCCTCCCCTTCTGAGGGCCCCCACATCCTTTCTTTCCACTACTTCTGATGTCTCCTCCTGGCTGACCTCAAATGCCAGTACGGTAAAGGAATTGCCAGGCACAGGCCGAGGAGTGTAGACTGCCACATCTCACCATCCCAGAGCCCAACAAGTTCCAGTCGCTCTGCCTCTGCATCCTCTGAGGCAGTGACAGCAGCCTTGGTGACCCCTGGATGGGGCAAAGGCTCTCTGCACTCTTGATAGTTTGGCTCAGAGTCCAGCAAACTCAGCTTTAACCCAGAGAGGTGTGAGCAGATGGGGCAGCACCTTAGTCTCCAGAAAGTGTCCCGAAAGACCACGACTCCACACCCTTTACACTGCACCACTCCCACGTTGTTTACTTGCTAGACCCTTTTTTCTGTTGAACCTTCCCTGTCCTCTCCTGCCTCCTTTCTAAGCCTGTTTACTTTCTGTCCCTTCCTTTCTTTACTTGAAATAGATTTATTACCCTAGCCTAGATAGGGTGTTTCCAAATTCCTTTCCAGCAGTACGTCTGTCAGTTGAAATTTCCCCAGTACTCTACTGCACCTTCTTCCCTCACTTGAAATGGATTTATTACCTTACTCTAGATAGGGTGTGTGACGATAGCCCTCTGCTTGTTGTTAGTTGTATTATATTTTTGATATAAATATATGTTGTAGACTTCTGCTTAGAAAACAGGCCAAGCAGAAAAGCATCATGGAACATGGGATTTGAACAGAAAAAAATGATCTGTCCTTTTCCCTGACCTAGTGGATAAACTAATTAAGAGCTTCCTTCTGACAGCTACCTGTCAGAAGCCACTACTGCTTTGAACGTAGGAAACTGGCCATAACAGACTGCATTTTACGATCTATCAGGAGGAAAGCAAACACTGACAGTTACCTGTGAAAATCTTCACATAGCTAAGAGAAGTGTCTTTCAGGATGTTCTTCTGAAGATCAAAGGGGTAATTCTGACCCGTTATAATTCATGCCCTGTGGCTCACTAATTAAAAAAGTATATATTTATTTAAGTGGGATGTTTAGCCATGTGCAGATGCATGCAGCTAATTCAGTATGCAGGAATGAGAGTGACCTCACAGCCAGCATCACCACAGAACTGTGACCTCACAAGCTGGGGGGACCCTTTTCCCCTCATGATACTGTCAAGGCTGAGGGAACATTGTACTCTTTTACTTTTGGACTCCTAAGAGGACACACTCTTGTTCCAACTTTGCAGGACTTTGCATACTTGTGTTTGGACTTTCAAGAGACACTTGTGTTCTGGACTCTTAAGAAGCACTTCTACCAAAGTTAGGTAATTTCAGCATCACTATTTACTAACTCAGACTGGGGTAGGATCAGTTACTAAAAAGGCATTTGGTTTTGTAATTTCCATTTCTTTTATGACTGTACCGTTAATGTTACATGTTTTGTATTTTATTTACTATTTTAAATTCTAATAAACTCTGTTTTCTTGAAATCCTGCCTGAGCCTTTTATCATTCTGAGTGTGAATGCTGGGCCAGTGTTGATAATTCTGACAGAACTGTTAAGTGCTTATAGTGTGTTACCATATGCAAGGTAAGGAAATACCTAGGTCTCAATTGAGTCAGAAGGGATTGTGAACCAGATTGTGTGCCCACTGGGTTAAGCATTGAAACATTAAAACAGAAACATAGACTTTGTGACGGAGATAAGGACCGCTAGGCCCATCTAGTCTGCCCATTTCCCTACCTAGCAGGATAGGCCACAGATCCTAGTTAACCAACAGCCTATTTTCTTCCTACCCCCACAAGAATTGCTTTATGTCTGTCCCATGCATTCTTGAACTCTCCCACAGTTTTAGACCCCAACCTCCTCAGGAAGGCTGTTCCATGCATCCACTACCGCCTCTGTGAAATAATACTCTCACATTGCCCCTGAACCGCCCTCTCCTTCTATCTTTAAATTGTGTCCCTTGTTCTTGAAAGTCTCTTTTCTGAAAGATGCTACCCTCTTGGACTTTGTTGATTCCACTGAGGTACTTAAAGTTTCTATCATGTCGCCCTCTCCTTCTTCCTCAAGGTATATACATAGCTCCTTTAGTCTCTCCTCATACGGGCTTCTCTTGCAGACCCTGCACCATTTTAGCTGCCCTCCTCTGACTGCCTCTATCCTGTCTATGTCCTTATGGAGATGGGGTCTCCAGAACTGGACACAGTACTCCAGATGGGGTCTCACCAACTGTCTGTACAGAGGGATAACAACTTCCTGTTTTCTGCTGGTGATGCCTCTCCCTATACATCCCAGTATACCCCCAGCCCTCCCTACTGCCTTCTCACATTGCTTGCTAACTATAAGGTCATCTGATATGATTACCCCCAGGTCCCTTTCCATTTTTGTTGTTGTTACTACCTCCCCATTGTGTAATCTTCCCCTGGGTTTTTGTTTCCCAGGTGCATTATTTCACTTCTTTGCATTGAATCCTAGCTGCCATACTTCATTGCACTGCATTCCCTGAAGGAGGATATTTGGACCTGTTACCTGGGGTAGTTGGAAAAGGGTTCATATTTGACCCCAGGACTCGAGACTGGTAGTGGCTTGACCCAAAATAGACAGGAGGGTTACCCTGTTTGTCTTCTGTTCACATATTGCACTTTGAGGTTGGGCACTGTGGGAGCAGAGGGCCTGACCCCTGGAGTGCATTTGTGACAGGGTGTATCCTGCTTTCTCTCTACTAGTAGCTTGCTATACAGAAGTGTTGTTTTTTTTTTTTCCCCTTTGCTTCAGATCCCATGGTGGATGACCAGTGCTGCCCACCCTCCTCCATGACTGGCCACAGGCTTATGAACGAAAGCACTCGCTCCTGTGGTAAAATCAGCTTGGTTGTTGGACTTCTTGACTTTCCTCAACCCCGACTGGTTTGCTCCCTTGGTAATGTAAATTGAAAACTGCTCCTCCCACTCTGTGACAGTTCTATAAATTATCGATAACCAATATTATGGAATCTCATATTTTGGAATGTCCCTCTGTTTCACAGGTGTTGCTGGATGTAAAACACCTCAGAACTCTCTAAATGAAACTGATTTGTTTGAGCTTGCTCTTGAGCTCCTGATTTACCTCCCACCATCCCAAAATGTCATTCTCCATTACACTTTTTGAGGAACTTTTTTTTTTTTTTTTTAAACTGTTAAAAAAAAGTTAAAGCAACATGCCTGAAAAAGGCACCTGGTGCTAGTGCACCTACCCGGTTGTCACAGTATAACTAAATAAATAAGCTTGCCAAGTTGCCAATATTGTAGCTTCCATTTTCACTTGTGTATCTGGTTACCATGAGTATTGTGGCTCTCGGGTTCTCTGTCCATGTCCCAAACAAAAAGCAGCATAAAAAAAGAAAATGTAAAAAACTGCCATGGAGCCTGCTACACCCCGATCCTGGCCTGACTGTGTGCATTAGTTGAGTCTGATCTGTCTCTTAAATACTGCTGTGGGAACAGTGCTCATACAGCACCTGCTATAAACTTGTCCCCACAGGGAGCTCACAGACACCCAACAAGGTTCCTATTGTCACTTACTGAATTTAAGCTCTCTTAGGCATGTACACATTGCTGCGAGAACGGCTTTCCTGTTAAGCATCAACGGTTGTCTCTCATCTGTAGTCCATTGTAAGCCCACCACCTTCTTCCATTTTGCTGCTATTGCCCCTCTTCATACTCCTCACTGCACCCTCTACACTTCACTGGCTATCTCACCTGTTGCCTCATGCACTGTGCTTCCCTCATTTCTAAATACTGATATGACTCTCTGGCCCCTGTCTCTCCTCGTCTCTATTTCTTCTGCCTCACATGCTCTTCGCTCTTGCAACCCCCCCTACTTTCGCTGTTCCTCACTCCAACTCTGCAGCTGGGCAGTCTGCTTTCTCCTCTTCTCTCCTCTTCTGTATATCTGGAACAATCTCCTTTCTACCCTCCATCTCTCTCACTCCTATTTCTTCCTCAAATGCCGACTTAAACCTCTTGCTGCCCCTTCCTGCTCTTGTTCTGGCCATAGATGATTTCGCCATGCTATTCTGTGCTGCTGTATTTTTACGCTTTCCACCACTTTGTATATTTTACATATTTGCCTGTTACTGCCATGTAAGTTTTGTCTCCCTATCTCCTTTCCCTTGGGTCGCACCTGGAAATGAGTCTTGGTTCAGTGTGTCTTTCCCAGTTACCAATTGTCAATAAAAAAATAAATACATAATACATAAATAGATAAATAATTAAAATAAATAAGGTGGCTAGAAAACTATCCAGAAGGAAAACTTATGATTCCTGACAGAAAAGATTTTCTATTTGGTTTGGAAACGATGCCATCTCAGCACAGAATGCAGACGTTGAAATGATTTGAACTACTTGTTATATTAAAAGTCCTTGGGCTTAAGGCCCTCTTCTTTAAAATTACACTTATATGCTACAGTATTTCTGCATTCAGGTCTAACTCCTCAGCAAGAAAATGTTTTACTCACCCAGTATTTAAGAGGATCTTCTTCAAGGCTACCTCCTTCATAGAGCGGCACTAAGAGTCCCCAGGAAGTTTTTCATAGGTGGGGCCAGCGTATGCTGGCTGGATCCACCCCCTTATGGCTCCCCTCTATAAGATGAGCTGGACCCCATTGCCTTCTTCTCATTATAGTCCCACTGGTGACATGTCAGACTCACCGGAAAGTAATTATGACTGTGAAGGAGACCTACAGATCCCCACCAGGGATAGCTAGGGACCAACCAGATCATAAGGATGGTCCCTGGAGGCAACAGCTGCATCAGCGTGAGTGGAGGTCCAGGCATGCCCTGCAGAAACCAGGAAACCTGCCTCTGCCAGTTAGACAGGGGAGGTAGGGGGAACAGATGCATGGAGACCACTCTGACTCCCCAATGGGCTACGGAAAGTAGATCGTGCAGTGAAAAAAGTCCTCAAAGAGTGATATGGAGGATGGGGAAAAGTATGCCTCTATGGAGGAAATCCTCTTGAAGATCCACTGTTACTGGTAAGTAACGAACCTTTCTCTAAAGCTGCAGGGCAATAAAATCTAGCAAAATATCTGACCCCACCTTGTTTATACTATAAACGATTCCAGGCATCTTCCAGTTTTATGTTGTGGTAAGATTTTCTAGTTCCACCAACCTTTGAACATAGAAACATAGAATTTGACGGCAGATAAGGACTGCTTGGCCCACCTAGTCTGCCCATTTTCCTACCTGATGGATAAGCTGCAGATCCTAGTTAACCAACAGCCTACTTCCTCCTACCCCTCACTAGGACTGCCTTATGTCTGTCCCATGTATTCTTGAATTCCCCCACTGTTCTTGGCTCCACGACCTCCTCAGGAAGGCTGTTCCATGCATCCACAACTCTCCATGAAAAAATACTTCCTCACATTAACTCTGGAGCCATCTCCCTCTATCTTCAAATTGTGCCCCTTGTTCTTGCACACTCTTTCTGAAAGATACCCTCTTGGACTTTGTTGATTCCCTTGAGATACTTGAAGTTTCTATCATGTCCCCCTCTCCTTCTTTCCTCAGGGTATACATATTAAGCTCCTTTAGTCTGTCTTCGATGTCTTCTGGTGCAGACCCTGCACCATTTTGTTGCCATCCTCTGGACAGCCTCCACTCTGTCTGTGTCTTTGGGAGATGGGGTCTCCAGAACTGCATACAGTACTCAGATGGGGTCTCACCAACTGTCTGTACAGAGAGATAACAACTTCCTGTTTTCTACTGTTGATGCCACCCCTATGCATCCCAGTATCCCCCAGCCTTCTTTACTGCCTTCTCACATTGCTTGCCCACCTTTAGGTTATCTAATATAATTACCCCAGGTCCCTTTCCATTTTTGTTGTTGTCAGTATCTCACCCCCGCAGTGTGTACTCATCCCCTGGGTTTTTGTCTCCCAGGTACATTACCTTGCACTTCTTTGCGTTGAATCTAAGCTGCCATACATCTGACCATTCCTCCAACCTTGCCAAGTCCCTTCTCATCCTTTCCACTCCATCTTGTGTATCAACCCTGTTGCAGATCTTTGTCTCACCTGCGAAGAGACATACTTTTCCTTACAGTTCCTCTGCAATATCGCTTATAAAGACATTGAAGAGGACTGGTCCTAATACTGAACCCTGTGGTACCCCACTAGTAACCTCCCTTTCTTCAGAGTGGACTCCATTTACCATTACTCTCTGTGTCCTATTCTCCAGCCAATTCTTTACCCAAGCTGTCATCTTGGGACTCACTCCCAGGCTGGCTAACTTGTATATTAATCTTTTGTGTGGGACTGTGTCAAATGCCTTGCTAAAGTCTAGGTAGGCCATGTCCACAGCCCCTCCCTGATCTACTACTTTGGTCACCCAGTCAAAGAAATCTATCAGATTTGTCTGGCATGACCTTTTCATGAATCCACTTTGGAGTCTATGTCCACTGCCCACATCAAGTTCGTGACTTGGAAGACAGTCTTCCTGGTAGCCATTATGTCTGCCAGGATTTCAGAGCTACAGGCCCTGTGCACTGAGCCGAATTACATCATCCCTCACAGCAATAAAGTTGAGCTCAGGACAAATAGGAAATTTCTGCCAAGGGTGGTTTCAGAGTTTCACTTGAACCAGTCCATTACTCTGCCTGTCTTCTTTACTGAGCCATCCACTCCTGGCGAGCAAAAACTCCACAGCTTGGATGTCAAAAGAGCCATCTTTCACTATCTAGAGCATACTAGACAGTCCAGAGGCTCTTCCACTCAGTTGTTTCTCACCTACGGGGATGTAGGCAGAGGAAGACCAGCTACCAAGAGAACTATTTCTCGTTGGTTGGTCTCTTGTATTAGATTCTGCTATGAGAAAGCTGGTCAACAACCTCCATTGGGGCTCAGGGCCCATTCCACCAGGGGCACTGCAGCCTCGCTTACAGCAGCAAGGGGCATTCCCCTACTGGATGTCTGCAAAGCAGCTACCTGGAAATCTCTGCACACCTTTGTGAACACTACAGTTTGGATGTGCATACTAGATCTGATGCCAAATTTGGCAGGGCTGTTCTGCAGAGCCTCTTTCCTAAGTAGATTCTCTGCCCGCCTCCCACTTGGCACTGCTGAGTAGTCTGCAAAAAAGTTACTGATGCTAAAGGACTGCTGGGGTAAGAAGAAAAAAATTACTCACCGCAGTAATCTTCTTTCTTCGAAGGGGTCCTTTAGTATCAGTAAGCGCCTACCCTTCCACCCTGGTTCACCTGTCGAAGAAGGGCTCTGATGTCACCTTTCACCAAATTTGGAGTTTCTTATTGATGAGTTTTTGGCTCGTGTTGCTGTTATTTCTATTTCCACTTTTGTGGACATTTGCATGTTTTTTGAATCCTGTTGATCCTTTTTCGGGGCATTTGCCCTTGTTTTTCCTTGAAAAAATTCTGAAGCATCCAACAGCTGTCACTCAGCTCACACCCCTTCCTGTCTTTTGATTGGCTTGGCCCTCTGCTCATTTAAATATCTCTTAAAGGCACACCTCTGGGGCAGTTGCACCTAGCCAGCCAAGTGCAAAAAAGGTACTAATGCTAAAGGACCCCTTGGAAGAAAGAAGATTACTGCGGTGAGTAATTTTTTCTTAATACCTAAACATAGTTTAACTTGTTCTGCTGGCAGAAGCTTTTGTGTTGTAGTTTTTTTTTACCAGCATAGCAGCTTCTGGATTTTTCAACCAACAGTTTGGCAGTTTTAATTTTTTTTTTTTAAAGGCAGATGACCACAATTTGCAAACTTCACAAGCAAACCACTAAACGTAAGATGTTGGTATTTGTTTTCCTAAATAAGCATAACGGTGTAAGTACTGTATTACTAGGCATATCACCTTCGATGCATATACTGTCCTGCCAAAAAAAAAGTCCTGAATAGGTTGTGTTCATCTTTTCCCCCCACAATCTTTGCTCTCCTTAGCAAGCCCACTCCACCGGCATTATTTTTTGTAGTCCATACTGTTTCTAAAAGTTACAGTAATTGGTCTGTTTTCCTGGCTGCATGCTCACCCACATCTTCAGATCAGGTCAAAGTGTGCATTGAATGGCTCCCTAATGTCTCTGAGACTCTGGCATTTGCTGTTACGAGTTTTACCAGCTGAAAAACTGGAATTAGGAAGTCTAGGCCCAAGGCTGTTTTCCAAGATGGCTAGGGGTAGAAGTGATGACCAGGCTGACAATTGCAGTCCTTGAGAGAGTCCTGCCTGATGGAAACATTGTTGGTGCCAGAGTATTGGAGGCTGGCAGGCAAGGCAGACAATGATGCACAGTGATCTTGCGTACCTTCCCGTGAGATTACGAGTGGGTTACTGGGCAAAATGAGTGCGTCAGTTGTGGGATGCTGGAAGATTTACTCAGACGATCAACAGTATGGTGGCGGCCACTCGAAACTGGGGGAAAGAACTGTATCAAAAACAGGTTACCAGCTGTCAGTATTTGGTGATATGTGCATGATTTTTGGTATACACGGAACACCAAACAACACTGAATTTTAAGCTGTGCATTTGAACCAAACTATAACATTACCAGTATATTTCCCAAGACCACATGCTGATAAAGGTGAGGAAAACCTCTTTTACTCGGATACTGTATTGGAAGAATCCTCCATTTAAGTAAGGCTAGAACAGAGGACTTCCGGAATTATAAACTGCCACATACGGTGATGTGTCAAAGGGACTTCCAGCTTCTAAGCGGTCCACATGTAGGTGGATCGTATCCACAATAAATTTCTGTTATAACACTTTTGACCATTTTACAAATATTGTAAGTGTAATAATCTACTCCGGGTATGTGTCAGTGCTGTAATAACTTTACATCTTGGGTGGTTGAAGGTACTCGGCTGCACCTTGGGCCTCCCAACTCACCCAGGTCATTCGGTTATTACAGTGTTGCTACACATCAGATCGTGGATTATTTGTTACTTATGTAAAGGCAGGAAAGTACTCCCAGATGGTATTGTAGCTTGCTTTACTAGGGGTACAGCAGCATTAGTGGCAGCTATAGTAGGTGAAATGTACAACTGGCAGAAATTTGTAAAGTTGCCACATGGTCCACTGTTCACTCATTTACATCTCATTATTGGTTAAACAATGTTCCCTTTCCCTTTATTACCTGGGCACACAGACAAGAGGGTATGCTAGGGTTGGGATCACTGTACTTCAGAACTTATTCCCAAAGTAATCCTAAAACTGTTCAACTTGGGTACTACTTGGAGTCTGCAACAGTTTGACTGGGTAGTTCTTATTCATGTTGTTAGCAGATAAAGTTACTCAATGTAGTAACACCTTTAATGGATTAGAAGTGCCAGTCATACTACCCTTCCCTGCCTCCGCTTTTAGGATAGGGAGTATTGTGATTGCAGCAGGTTACATGGCAGAGGAACCTGAATGATTTCTTTGACTGGGTGACCAGGGAAATAGATCAGGGTGGAAACTGGACAGTTTGGAGGTGGGTCCTAAGGTGGTAAATTGGGTATGAAGTTGGTTGATGGATAGGTAACAGAGGGTGGTGGTAAATGGAATTCACTTGGGGAGTGACCCGCAGGGTACTTAATGGTTCAGTACTAGGTCCAGTCCTCTTTAATGTCTTTATAAGTGACACTGCAGAAGAGCTGGAAGGGAAGGTATGCCTCAACAAAATCTGTAATAGGGTCGATACCCCAGAGGGGGTGGAGAGAATGTGCAGAAACCTGAGAAAACTTGAGGAGTGTTCAAGGGTATAGCAGCTGGAGTTCAATGCAAAAAAGTGTAGAAGTATGCAACTAGGGCATAGAAACCCTGAGGCAGAGTATAATGTGAGGTTAGAGGTATTGACGGTCACCAAGCAGGAAAGAGACCTGGGAGTAACCATGTCTGATGACGTCAAGGCGGTGCGGCAATGTGACAAGGCACTAGGTAGGGCCAGTGGTATGCTGGGGTGCATAAGGCCAGGGAAGGGGTATCAGCAGTAGGAGGAGGGAGGTGGTTCTGTCGCTATATAGATTGTTGGTGAGACCCCTTCTGGAGTGCTTCATCCAGTTCTGGAGACCACATCTCAAGAAGGAAATAGACAAGGTGGAGGCTGTCCAGAGGAGGGTAACTAAAATGGTGCAGGGGCTGCATCAGAAGCCCTATGAGGGGAGACTGAGGGATTTCAGTGTGTACACCCTGGATGAGAGAAGGGATGTGATAAACACATATAAATACCTCACAGGATTGAACAAGGTACAGGAGGGGAGTATTTTTCAGAGGAGGAGAAGGTGCACTAGAACAAGAGGGCAAGAAATGAAGCTGGAAGGTGGAGATGTAGGGGGAATGTGGGAAAGTACTTCTTCACTGAAAGAATGGTGGATGCCTGGAACGATCTTCCAACGGAGGTAGTGGGGGCGAAAACTGTGGTGGACTTCAGGCATGCATGGCATAGACACAAGGGAATCTTAATTGAGAAACATGGATGGGAGGTAGCTGGAGATCAGGTAGGGTCTGCAGTGACTGTATAGGCAGGTAAAAATGGGTGGACTGGGTGGGCCAATCTGTCCTTATCTGTTGGAAAATTCTATGTTTCTATGAAACTAGGTTCTTCATAATTATTATTATTGTCTATAATGCTTGGGATTTTAATGATTGTTCTTGATCTTATTTCGAGAGGGCTCTTGCAGTAGGTATTCACATATAGGACTGACCCGCCAGGCGTCAGGACCCCACAGAAAAATTTCCAGCTAGCAGCCTCTGAGGGGGAACCGCCCCCACGTCAGGTGACCGGCGCCGCATACGTCGGTATAAGGGCGGTCCACCATGCCCGCTTCCAGTTCTTTTCCCCACTGGCCGGCTTCAGAAAGTTCCTCGTGGTAGAATAAACGTCATTAGTCCATTAATTTTGAACTTTTGACCTATTTTCTCTGTTTTCGAGTACTTCTCATCGATTTGCTGTGTATGTCATCCCCGATGCCCTCCGAATTGCATAAAAATAACTTCCACACAAGGACGGCCACTCCTTATGCCTCTTCTGTCTGGGCCCAGACCACCCCATGGAGAAGTGCCAGCACTGCCAGAAATTTAACTCCGCTACCCTCAAAAGAAGGCAGTAGTCCCTGGAAGCCCATACCCTAAAGAAAAGAATGGCCTCCATGGAAAAAGAGGTAAAGAAACTAAGGCAGACATCTAGTTCCCCCGAAGGTCACAAGAAGAAGCGTGACAAGGAGAAGCACTGGGAGCAGGAAACTGCTTCCACAGCAGCCACGACTCCGGCCGAAGTCACGGCACTTAAGATAACGTCCCCTCCGGGGATCACTCTACGATGGCCGTCTTGGTGGTGACCAAGAAGGCGTCGCCCCTCCCGTCTGGCTCATGCTCGGGCCCTTTGGGAACCTCCGGGGCAAAGGAGGCCTCCACTCCCAGGAAGGCTGCTTCTACCACGAGGCATTCGGGTCAGAGCAGGTGGGTCCGTTAA
The DNA here is from genome assembly GCA_016271365.2 of Neoceratodus forsteri. Classification (NCBI taxonomy): domain Eukaryota; kingdom Metazoa; phylum Chordata; order Ceratodontiformes; family Ceratodontidae; genus Neoceratodus; species Neoceratodus forsteri. The sequence goes on along the minus strand of CM028130.1, from coordinate 120,870,218 downwards.
GTCAGTCGTCGGCTCTACCGATGCCCGCTCGGACAAGACTGCTAAGCCGCTTACTCCTTCGGGGGTGCGCCCAGCCAAATCTCCACCTGGCAAGGCCACATCCCCATCGTGGCCTTCCTCAGGCAGGGAATCCGATAAGTGTGACGTCTGCTCCGACGCCCGCCTGGATTCAGCCGATAAGTCGACTCCAATCCCACCGACGCCCGCCCGGCCAAGAAGCCTGCGCCGGACCCTAAGAATCAGTCCGACGCCCCAGACTCTCCGCAACATGCTACATTGTCTTCTGAGGTCCCCGCATCTCCTCAGTTGACCCCCGGGGATTTTACTCCTCCTTCCCCAGTCGTCATGGGTGATACTGAGACACTACCGTCAGGGAACCCTCCTTCAGAGCCTGGTACCCTGACAGCGGACCCTCAGACGCCTGTCCTGACGCCGGCATACCTGACGCTATCCGGCGTCCCCTTGCAGTCAGGTTCTTTGGACCCTGTCAAATGCGTACCCACGCCAGGCCCGATCCCCGCGGGGCCAGCATTACCACTGCCTGGCCCACCAGCTGGGCCTCTGCCAGGTCCTTCTGCTCCATCAGAGCCCCTGGCACCCGGGTATCCGACATTGCAATATCCAGTGCCACAGTAGCCGACTCCGCAGTATCCATTGCCTCAGTACCCGGTGCTGCAGTATCCGATGCCGCAGTACCCGACACCCCAATATCCGATGCCGGGCTACCCACCGTCAGGTTATGGATACTCCTTCTACAGATATCCTCAGTATCCATATCCCCCCCCCCTCCACCGCCCACTCCCCAGCCGCCAGTGGATCTGAAGGAGACACTGGCCTCCTGGTCGGCTGAGGCCAAGGCTCAGCTCACCAGGGAGGTCGAGAGTCGTCTGCCGACACCGGACCCTGCACAGGATCCCCTACATCGGAGATGGGAGATTCCCTCTCCCCCCTTCCCGACACCAGAGGAGAGCCCTCTGGCGCCTAAGGAAGGGAGGATATGCGCTCCAGGGAACTCCCCAAAGGGGCCGTCCCTCCCCCTCATAGGGAGGAGTCTTCCTTATCATCATCAGATACGTCTGACTCGGACTCAGAGATGGGATGCTTTGATCTCAAAGACGAGCCACATACTCCAGATCGCCCCAGGCCAAGGACCCCTCCGAAAGCCCCTCCGGAGGATCCCTCTTTTCTGGAGTTACTGAGGAAAATCCAGGCAGTCCATCAGTGGCAATCACTGGAGTCAGACTCGCAGTGTAAGAAAGTCGCTGCTCATCTGGATCTGCCCGAGACCGCTCCTACACTGATTCCACCATGGATAGAGCCTCACGCGGATCTTATTTCCACCATTTGGAAATCACCTTCTGAGGAAGGTGGACAGGCTATATCAGGCTCCAGGAGGTTTAGATTTCCTTACTCTACACCCCAAGGCGGACTCTGTCATCATTAGTGCCGCTCACAGCCACTCCGCAAATCCTAAACACCTCAGCTCATCTCCACCTGATAAGGAATCCTGGCTTCTGGACCAATACGGGAAGATCTATTCCTCTTCTACCCTGGGTATTAGGGCCCTGAATTATGTGGCACATATGGGGGATTACCAGAAGACCATCCTTAGTCAGGTAGAATCCAAATTGGGCTCCCTTCCTGAGTCTCAGACTAAGCAGGAAGTGGCGTATCTTGTCCGTTCTGCTCGTTTAGCCAGTCGGCACATGCTTCGTGCCACTTGTGACGCAGTGAACACAGCTGAAAGGAGCTCGGCTCACCATAGGCCTACGGCATCATGCCTGGCTCCGTGTGTCAGGTTTGGTCCCTGAAGAACCCAAGGAGGAGTTACCAGCTAGGGGGAGTGCAGCTAGCCCAGACAGAGGAGGAGAAGGATCTGGGTGTGCTCATTACAGGGTCAATGAACAACTGCACAATGTAGGAAGGCAGTTGCAAAGGCCAACAAAATGCTGGGTTGTATTGCAAGGGTATATCCTCGAGGAGGGAGGAGGTGATTCTGCCACTGTATAGGTCATTAGTTAGACCACACCTGGGTACTGCGTGCAGTACTGGCGTCAGTATCTGAAGAGGGACATTAAGTTACTGGAGGGGTGCAGAGCGACAAAAGATGATCAAGGGGCTGGGGACTTATCATATGAGAGGAGGTTGAAGGAGTTGAACATGTACTCACTGGAGGAGAGGAGAGACAGGGTGACATGATTGAAACCTTTAAATACATGAAAGGAATAAACAAGACTGGTACAGAGGGGCTGTTCAAAGTAAGGGAGGGGAGGGCCACCAGGGGCCATGATATGAGACTGGAGCGAGGAAGGTTCAGGAGGGAGATGAGGAGACACTTTTTTACAGAGAGGGTGGTGGCTGGGTGGAATGCGTTACCTGCTGAAGTGGTGTGCAGTAGAACAATGGACTGCTTCAAACGAGGATGGGACAGGACAAGGGGGAGGGTTAATGAAGGGGAAGGGTGGAAGGGAGGGGCAGCTGCAGAATAAGAGGTGCTAGCTGCACATTCGAGCAGACTTGATAGAACTCTAGGCCTTTATCTGCTGGCAAATTTCGTATGTTCGTATGAAGTACAATCCACTATCCAGGATGCCCCCTTCAGGGGTTCTGTTCTGTTCGGGGGGATGTCAAGGACATCATTTCCAAACTGCAAGAGAAGGACACTGCACTTAAGTCTGTCAACTCTATGTACAGGCCCCTCAAGGGCAGCGGCATCCTTTCCGTGAACCATCGATGAAGACAAAACCACAGGAGCAAGCAGGCCAACAAAGCGTCGGCCCCTACAGCAACAAGACCCCTCCCAGCAATAAAGCTGCTGGAGCCTCGGCGCTGCACTACCTCACACCTCCTGACTCTCCTCCTCCCATTGCCTCTGGAGGATCCAGAGGAACCAGTAGGGGGGAGATTCTCCTTCCATCTGCCGGGTTGGGAGAGGATAACGTCAGATGCTTGGGTGCTCCAGTTGATATCAGCAGGACACTCAATAGAGTTTCTTCAGAAACCACCCCGCAGACCACCCCCTCCAATCGTCTTACTTCCCGCAACATCTTCCTCTGGCCCTAGAAGAAATCACCTCCCTCCTCTCGAAGATGGCGATAGAACCAGTCCCCACTCATCTTTGGGGGACAGGTTATTATTCTCATTTCTTCCTAGTTCCAAAGAAGACTGGAGACGTGAGGCCTGTCCTAGACCTCAGCTCCCTGAACATGTTTGTGGAGTACAAGCACTTCAGAATACTCTTCTTGCAGAGCCTTTTACCGCTTCTTCGGCAGGGGCAGTGGCTATGTGCTCTGGACATGCAGGATGCCTATCTGCATATCCCCATTTGCCCTCCCCATCACAAATTCCTTCATTTTTGCTTTCAGGGGGACCACTACCAATTCAAGGCCCTCCCATTTGGTCTGTCTTGACCCCTCCCGAGTTTTTACCAAATGCCTGTCTGTGGTAGCAGCCCACTTGCGTACCCAGGGAGTTCAGGTTTTCCCGTACCTGGACGATTGGCTCTTGGCAGCCCTGTCCAGGGAGGAACTCCTGCACCCCTTTTCCCTTACCCTCCAGGTCTTCACTAGCCTGGGTATCACCATCAATCGGGCAAAGTCCCATTTGGTCCCTTGTCAACGCCTCCAATTTATAGGGGCGATTCTGGACACGACCATCGGCCAAGCCTTTTTGCCTCCAGACAGGGTGGACACCCTTTAGACTCAAGCCCGTCTTCTGTCCAGTCGCAGGAGGGTCGGAGCAAGGTCAGTCCTTCGCCTTCTCGGGCTAATGGTGGCTGCCATTCCGACAGTCCCATGCGCTCGGCTCCATATGGGAATCTCTCAATAGATGCTTCGGTCGCAATGGGACCAGACCAGGGACAATCTAGACCAAGAGGTGCTAGTTTCCGATCTCATGATCAGGGACTTACAATGGTGGATGGTACAGGAGAACCTTTGCCTGGGAGTTCACTTCAGTATCAAACCCCCCTCCCAGACGTTGATGACAGATGTGTCAGGAGAAGGCAGGGGAGCACATCTCGAGTCTCACCGGACTCAGGGCAGCTGGTCCAAGTTCGAACAAAACCTGCACATAAATGTGCTCGAACTGAGAGCAGTCCTTTATGCCCTTCAGGCTTCACATTCTATTATCCTTCCCAGTCATCTCCTCATACAAACAGACAACATTTTTGTAGTCTGGTGTCTCAACAAGCAGGGAGGAACACGCTCCTACCTTCTGTGCCAGGAAGTGATGAGAGTCTGGATTTGGGCAACCCAGCATCACCTTCACTTGACTGCAGTTCACGTTCCGGGAGTGGAAAACACACTGGCGGATCAACTCAGTGGGTCCTCAGCCAGGGCCCATGAATGGGAATTGGATCAAGAAGTCATAAACAACATCTTTCTGCGATGGGGAACACCTCAGATAGACCTCTTCGCTTCTCCCCAAATTGCAAAACTTCCCGCCTTCTGCTCGCTCGATCCAAGGCAAGACATTTTTTGGTGGGACGCTCTGTCTCTCGCTTGGAGGGACAGATTCGTTTATGCCTTCCCTCCTGTTCCCTTAATTCCGAGGGTCCTGAACAAACTCAGATCGGAGGGCACTTGAATGATTCTCATTGCTCCCTTCTGGCCCAGGCAAGTTTGGTTCTCTCTTCTGCAACAGTTTTCAGAGGAACCTCCACTTCCTTTTCCTCTGTCGCAACAATTATTGACCCAGGATCAGGGAACCCTTGTTCATCTAGGTCTCAAATCCCTTCATTTACATGCGTGGCTCCTGCAGACAAGCAAAAGCCAGCTGAGGAGTTTCTCCACTTGTAGCGGACATCTTGGTAGAGGCCAGAAAGCCTTCCACCAGGTCCACCTACGCCATGAAGTGGAAACGGTTTTCAATTTGGTCCACTTCGGAAGGCTTCAAAAGTTTCTCATGCCCAGTCAATAAAGTCTTGGATTACATACGTCACCTCTTCGATCTGGGTCTCAGCCATTCCTCATTAAAGGTCCACATGGCTGCTATTTCAGCCTACCATATTCCCTTTGGGGACAGGATGTTTGCTCAGTTGGAAGTCTCCAAGACCTTCCTCAGAGGGTTCTCCATTTGAGACCCCCCATATGCATTCCTGCCCCTCCTTGGGACTTGAATTTTATTCTGGAGAAGCTAACCCTGCCTCCCTTTGAGCCGGCAGCTACAGCCGATTTAAAGTTCCATTCTTGGAAGACACTCTTCCTAGTGGCCATTACTTCTGCTCGGTGCATTTCCGAGCTTCAGTCCTTGATGTGCAAAATCCCATACTTGATTTTCCACAAGTAAACCTTGGCTCTACGCACCAACTCTTAAGTTTCTCCCTAAGGTGATGGCTGAATCTACACTGAATCAGTCCATTGAGCTACCCACTTTCTTTACGCAGCACTCCAGTCAAGGGGAGTACACTTTGGATGTTCACAGAATACTGAGATGCTACACCACTCAGACTAAGGATCTCAGGAAAACTGATCAGCGTTTTGTCTCTTTTGCTCCCAAAAGAGAAGGCAATGCTGTTTCTAGGCAATGCCTATCAAAATGGTTGGCTCATTGTATCACTTTCTGTTCCAAGTACAACAAGGCCCTGCCGTGTCAAGTCAGAGGTCACTCCATCAGAGGAGTAGCTGCCTCGGTGGCTTGTTTCAAGAATGTGTCAGCGGCAGACATCTGTGCAGCCGCAACTTGGACTTCTGTCCATACCTTTATGAAACACTACAGTTTGGACGTTGCCTCTCGCCGTAGAGCAGGGTTTGGGTTGGCTGTACTACAAGGCCTCCTTTCATGAGACCCTTTTCAGCCTGAGGTTCCATGCTATGGATGTTTATCCTCCTCCCGAGTGCTTTTCCTTGTTCCAGACTGCTTGGTACTCAGTCCTATATGTAAATACCTACTGCAAGAGCCTTCGAAGTAAGATAGTACAGTTACGTAAGAACTTACCATAACAGTAGATCTTCGAGAGAGGCTCTTGCAGTAGGTATTGCCTTCCCGCCCTCCATCCCCGTAAGCTTTTTTGGCTCCATTTCCGTGAGGAGAAATGTCCTCTTCTCTCTTGTCTTGCCTCTTTTGGCTCATGGCGGATAAGAACTGGAAGGCAGGCGTGGGGGACCACCCCTTTATACTGACGTCGTATGACACCAGTCACCTGACGTGGGGGCGGTCCCCCGCCAGAGACTGCTAGCTAGAAATTTTTCCGTGGGGTCCTGATGCCTGGCGGGTCAGTCCTATATGTGAATACCTACTGCAAGAGCCTCTCTCGAAGATCTACTGTTACGGTAAGTTCTTACGTAACTGTACTTTCTCTTGTCTCATTTTGAGTTCTATGATTGGAGTATTTTTAAAAAAATTTTTTTTTTTTTTTTTTTTATGTCTTGTCACCCAATCTCTTCAGCTCAGAGATCTACTGTTTGAAATGATGGGAGGCTTGAGGGGACTAGCAAATCTGAAAATGGACAAAGCTATGTGGCCAGATGGGGTACACCCAAGGGAACTGAGGGAGCTCAGGGAGGTACTGACTGCACCTCAGACATCCCTATTTAACAGCTCACTGGAAACTGGAGTGGTTCTGGAGGACTTGAGGGTAGATGTAGTCCCACTTCACAAAAGCGGTAGTAGGGAGGAGTCTGGCAACTATGGGCCAGGCAGCTTGACATCAGTGGTGAGAAGTTAATGGAGTCACTGCTAAAGGACAGGATTGTGCAGTTCTTGAATCCAGCGGGTTACAAAAGGAGTTCACCCTTGGGAAGGGAGGGTGACCAGCAGGGTGCCACGGGGCTCAATACTGGGACCAGTCCTCTTTAATATCTTTATAAGTGACATTGCAGATGAGCTAGAAGGGGAGGTCTGTCTCTTTGTGGATGCCACCGAATCAGCATTAGGGTGGACACTTCAGAGGGGGTGGAAAGAATATGCAGAGACTGGAGAGAACTCGAGGAGTGGTCAAGTACATGACAGCTGGGTTTCAGTGGGGAAAAAGTGAAAATCGTGTACTTAAGGCACAGAAACCCAGAGGCGGGGTATGAAATGGGAGAAGTTATTGACAGTCACCAAACAGGAAAGGGACCAGGGAGTAATCATACCTGTAGACCTTAGGGTAGCGAGGCAGCGTGACAAGGCTATGAGTAGGACCAGTGGGATGTTGGGTGCATAGGGAGGGTATCACCAGCAGAAGGAGGGATGTGGTGTCATACTGTGTAGATCGCTGGTCAGCCCCACCCGGAGTACTGTCTAGTTCTGGAGGCCATATCTCAGAAAGGACAGACAGAGTGGAGGCAGTTCAGAGGAGTGCAACTAAAATGGTGCGGGTCTGCATCAGAAGTCCCTACAAGGAGAGACTGAAGGACCTAAATATGTACATCCTGGAGAAAAGGGGGGCTATGAGAGAGATCTGTAAATACCTCACAGGGTTAAATAAGGTGGTGGAGAGTATTTTTCAGAGGAGGAGAAGATGCACAAGAACAAGGGGACATGCAGTGAAGCTGGAAGCGGGTAAATTCAGGAGAGAGATGAGGAAGTACTTCTTCACTCAGTGAGTGGTGGATGCCTAGAGCAGTCTTCCAGCGAATGTGGTGGGGGCCAAAACAGTGGTGGGCTTCAAGCATGCATGTGATGGGTGCAAGGGAATCTTATTGGAGAGCCAGAGATCAAGTAGGGTCTGTGATGACAATATAGGCAGGGAAAAAATAGGCAGACTGGGTGGGCCAGGCATTCCTTATCTGCCATCAGATTCTGTGTTTCTATGAGACCAGCACAGTGCTACAACATCTTTTGAAAAAAGATTCTAATTCCGGGGCATCATGCACGAACAGGAGGTGATGTAACAGTTTGACTGGCCGTTCTGATCCATTAGAAGAAAAGGCGTTACTACAGTGAATAACTTTTCCTTGTGCTTCTGTCTTTTTCCTAGCATAAAGAAATGCAAGAACTACTATGAGATTCTGGGAATTGAGAAAGATGCTAGTGATGAGGATTTGAAGAGAGCTTACAGGAAGCTGGCCCTTAAGTTTCATCCTGACAAAAACCATGCCCCCGGTGCAACGGAGGCCTTTAAAGGTATGGAATTGAAATGCACTGCTTAAATAATTTCTTTATAGTGGAATGACTTGCATAGAAAACAGTACATGATGCAGCCTTGAAGTTTGCACCAGACCTAATATTGGCAGTCTTCATGGTCAGACTACGTTTCGTATCTGTACAGTGAATCTGTCTCATTCTCAGGTACATTTTAACTTATTGTTAAATACTTAACAAAGGCTAACTGGTTCTGTTTGCCATATGTTAGAAATATGGTGGGAGTGACCTGTTTTCAGCTCTTAAATATTGCCATACCATTGACATTGCCTATTGCAGTGTCTGTGGCTCAGCAGGTTGCACACTCACCTCTGAGGCCGGAAGATCAGTAGGCTGTGGGTTCTATCCCCACACCAGGCACTTAAATTGAATCCCAATACTGACACTGTAGTGCAGCATGAGAGGGGTGCTGCACTCCTGAGGTGCCATCTTTCAGATGAGATATTAAACTGAGGTCCCATCTGCCTGTTGTGGTGGTTGTTCAGGTGGACGTTTAAGATCCCGTGGCACTTTTCAAAAAGAGTGGGGGAATTTTTTTATTCTAACCCCAGTAATACGCGGGTATTCATAACTTTCTGCAGTAAGCCTTCTAGGTAGGACTGCCTGGAGAGAACAGAACACATGCAAATGATAGAGTTCTTTGCAGATGACAACTTTTCAAATGCTGCCCTATACCAACTGCCAGTATTCTAAACTCATCAGATTTCACACTCTGCCTGAAAAGTCTGGTCGCTCGGAGTGACACTCTTCTACTTTCCTTCTGATGTGAAGAAACTTATAAATCACTATAAGTATCTTTTTTATTTCATTTGCTGCCTTATAGTTATTGTTTTCCGTATATTAAGCTTAGTGTCTAGGGACATGGATATGTTGTTCATCCACACTGTCTGGCAGGTTCCTTGCCGCTTTAAATCTTGCTGGAAGGTCTTCAAGCTGGCTCCTCCCATCCACCCGGTGGTAAAACCTCGGCTTCGCCCCCATGACGCCAGGTCTCCTTACTGCTTGGAAGCTCAGGTTCCTCCTTAACGCTCTGCATGTAGACTGGATCCTAATCTTCGTTCGCCCGAACTTATTTAAAATTTTCAAGACTTTGGTCAAGTTTCTCCTCGCGGCTGCGATGGACAAATCAACTCCGGATTTCGCGGTGCCTTGTGGGCAGAAAATGTCCAGGACGATCCACACTCCACGCGGCTACTGCCTCGGCCTAGAACATGACCCGCAGGCCTGCGAAGTTATGCCGCTTGCTTTCAGCCAACGCCCTGGAAGACCGCGCTGCCCGGTTACAGCTTGGGCCTGAGAAGCGCCACCCACCGGTGAAGTCGAAGGAGGCCCATTGGGCGGTTACCGCAGCGGCTGGCTTGGCCGAGCAACTCGAGCAGATGATCGCCCTCGAGGAGGAGGCGGCACAGGCCGCATCATCCTCTTCCTCGGTCGCGACATTTATCCCGCTCTCTCTGGGTACCTCGTATTCAGCTTCTTTCAAGCTTTGCCAATCCCTTTCCATGAAGGGAGAGGGGCCATCGGGACATTCCTCTCGGTCCAGAAAGAAGGACTCAAAAGGTAAGTCCCATCGTCGGCGTTTGTGGGAGCAGGAGAGGTCCCTTCCTGGACAGTCGACCTGGATCGAGGTTGCGGCTAAGGTCGCTGGCTCATGGTGTCCTCGCCAGGCCGGGGCCGCCGAGACACCCGCCGACGCTGGTCGAGATTTTCTCGACCTGGCCGGATGGGCTGCCCACTGGTGAAGCCAACAACCCTTCTTCACCGTTCCCCGGTGGAGACCGAGGACCTGCCTGCGCCTCCGGTACAGCAGTCCCCGGTTAAGGCTTCTGAGCCGAGGGTAGAGCGGGTGTCCCCCGCCCCTTCCCAGACCCGTCCTCGGAAACACCGAGGATCTCAGTCTCTGTCTCGGACATCGTCTCGGTCCAGCCGATCCCGCCGACATCAGCAGTCTCGGTTCGCACCAAAGTAGCGGCACCGCCACTGCCCTCGCCTTCCTCCTCGAAGAGGAGAGGTTTCGCAAATAAGCCGACGCCACGAGACCTTATGTGCAGCGTTACTTTGTCCGGGAACAAGCCGACGCTGTCACCTTCCTCGGCCATCATGTGGCTGTCACCCGAGCGGCCGAAACAACCCCTCGCTGTAACCGAGGTGCCCAAGCCTGGGCCGGTTGTTCAGCCGAAACCAGCTGCCCCACCGATTGTGGTGGAACCTCCACCTCCACAGGGGGCGCCGACCAAGGACTCTCGGTCAGGTCAGGGCCTGCCCCACAGGTTGTCGGTCACCCTCACTCCTGACTGTCCTTGGCAGGTGGAGGGTGGCTTAGGCCCCAGGCAGCTCTTCTTGGACTCTTCGGAGTCCGACGACGACTCCTGCCTGTTCTCCAGACCCATTGACCTGGAGTCCTCCAGAGGCCAGTCGATGGACGAAAGCCCATCGTCCTTCATGGGTCTGCTTCGGCTCATCTCGGAGTCCACCAGAATGCAGCTCGAGCCTGTGTCCAAGCGGGCCAAGTATCCCCTGACGGAGATACTGGACCGAGGGGATTCACCCATGGAGGCCTTTCCAGTGGCTGAAGCCATTCTTGGCCCAGCCTTGGAGCTCTGGCAGCGGCCTGCTTCCCTGTCTCGCGCCTTTGGCCAGGATGGCCAGGAAGTATGCGGTCCCCACCGCTCTTGCCCAGTTTTTTCGGAACACCCCTCCCGAGGGGTTGGTCACCGACTAGCATTTTCCTCGGGCGCCGGGAACGCTAGGGATGTGGACAAGCCTCGACAAGGAGTCCAAAAAGCTGGACTATGCCGGGCGCAAGATGTGCTGCCTGCTCCCTTGGCCTCCGCTTGGCACAGTTCGGCCGTGCTGATGGCACACTTCTCCCACGCCTACGGGCTCCCTGGATGAGGTGATCCTTTATCTCCCGGCCGATCTGCAGACCACGGTCTGGCAGGTACGGGACCAGGGTAGGGCGGTGGCTAAACAGCAGCTCCAAACGGCTCTGGACATTGGAGACTCCGGTGCCAGATCAGTTGCGGCCATGGTGGCCATGCGCCGCAGAGCATGGCTGAGGATATCCACCTTCACGGCAGATGTCCTCTTCCTGTGGACCGACCTCTTTGGCCCTGGAGTGGAAGGTCACCTCCAGTGGATCGAAAAGTCTAATGCCACTCTGGACTCCGTCACCTCTGCTCAGAAGGACAAGGGCTGCCAACAACAGCAGCATAAGTCCTTTCGTCCTTCTGCGCCTGCGGCACGTCCCGGCCCAACAGCACCAGGGCCAGCAGGCTCACACTTGGCATCCCAAACCCAAGCCTGCGGCTTCCTCCAATAGGAAGCAGGGAGGTAAGGCCCAGGAGGCCCCTCGGCCGGTCCCTCCTCTAAGCCTGCCCAGTGATGGGTTGAGGTGTCGCTCCAGCCCTCGCCACTCCCTGGGTTCCCCCATGGGGGATGGCTCCACCACTTCCTTTCCGCCTGGTCCGTTATCACCACGGACTGTTGGGTTGGAGGTGGTAGGAAAGGGCCTGCCCCTGAGTCTCGATAGCCCCGCCCTTCCGAGCTGTCACCCTCGGGGCTAGCAGGGGTCCGCAGCCTCTTTGTCAGCTTGCCGAGCCGAGTACGCCTGCTCCTCTAAAAAGAGGTGATCAGGAAGGTGGTGGATCCTCCTCCAGACCCGGGTTTGTGTCCAGATACTTCCTGGTCCCAAACGACGGGGCTGGGCGCCCATTCTCGACCTGCATGACCTGAACAGGTTCCTAAGGTCTCAGACCTTCAGAATGGTCACTCTGGCTCAAATAATCCCATCCTTGGAACGAGGCATGTGGTTCTGTTCTCTGGACCTCCAGGACGCGTTCTTTCACGTCCCAATCAGTCCGTCCCACCAGAGATTCCTCCGCTTCAGGGCAGAGGGATCCCTCTACGAGTTCCGGGCCATGCCCTTCAGCCTTTCCCTAGCTCCCAGGGTCTTCACCAAATGCATGGCAGTGGTGACAGCATTCCTGAAGCGCCAAAGGGTGTACCCCTACCTGGACGACTGGCTGATTGCAGCCCCCTCCAGATCGGAGGTGGAGCGGTCCAGAGATCTGGCCCTCCGGGTTTGCTCTCAGGTTGGCCTCCTCCTCATCAACGAGGCCAAATTGGAACTCGTGCCAAAGCAGGTGATACAATTCATTGGGGCAGAGCTCGACTCTCTTCGAGCCAGAGCACGGCTCCCGGCGGACAGGGCCAAGGTTCTTTCCTCCTTTGCCCAATCATTTCAGGTTGGGCAATTGCGCCCTGCCCAGGACTTCCTTGGCCTCATGGCGGCCTGCACCAGCGTGGTCCGTTGGGCCCGTTGGTACATGCATCTCCTTCAATGGGGCTGGCCAGCCAATGGTCACAGCACTCCGATCCTCTGGATCAGCTAGTAACAGTGACCCAGGGATGTGGAACGCCCAGTGGTGGACCGCTCCAGCACATCTGCAGGAGGGCATCCTGTTTGTGTTCCCCGAGCCGACGGTCTCTATCGACCGATGCCTCACTGATGGGTTGGGGTGCCCATCTGGGGAGCACAGGCGCATGGCCTCTGGTCCCCCAGGAGTCCTGATGCCACATCAACCTGCTAGTATTTTCGGCTGTCTGCTCAGCCCTCACCGCCTCGCGCCTGCTTCTCAGGGTCAAGTGGTTCAGGTCCAGATGGACAATACCACCCACTATGTACTACCCTAAACGCCAGGGCAGGACGCTCTCCCGGCCTTTGTGCATTGAAGCTCTCCGCATTTGGTCACTCGTGCGCAGCCTGGAGGCGGATCTCCTTGCCATTCGTGTGGCAGGAGCCTCCACTACCCTGGCCGATGCCCTAAGCTGGATAGGGGCTGCGTCCCACGAGTGGTCTCTCCTGCCAGAGGTAGTACAAGATCTGTTCTCCCACTGGGGCATGCCTCAGGCAGACCTGTTTGCCTTCAGGGAGAATGCGAAGCTGAGACTGTTTCATGCCCTCCCTCAGTAGGGCTCGCTGCAGGGATGCCTCTCGAGGCCGTGGACCCGGCCTCTTCTACGCCTTTCCCCCATTTCCCTTGATCCACAAGGTGCTTCTTAAGGCAAGGAGGGACAAGGTGCAGGTGATTCTGGTAGCCCCAGATTGGCCCCGCCAGTTCTGGTATCCAGATCGCCTCAGTTTCAGCTCCAGGCTCCCGAGGCGGTTTCCAGCCCTCCCAGACCTGATCTCAGTCAGTCAGGGGAAGGTATTCCATCTGGACCTTCAATCCCTGCACCTGACGGCCTGGGTCCTGAGTGGCTAGAGTTCCAGGCCTTGGGTCTTTCCGACGAGGTCCTCAGCGTCGTTGAGGCATCCCGTAAGGAGTCGACCAGAAAATGCTACACCTTCAAATGGAAGAGAGTCTCCATTTGGTGTCAGAGCAAGGGCCTGGACCCTTCCTTCTGTTCCCTGGCAAGTATTCTGGACTACCGGTGGTCCCTTTCTCAGCAAGGGCTTCAGTCAACGACCCTTAAGGTGCACCTGGCAGCCATCTCTGCTTACCGGGCGCGGGCCGGGAAGCAGTCGGCGCAGGAGAAGGTGGTTGGGTGTTTTTTCAAAGGCCTTGATCACATATCCCTCGCCAGAAACCTCCACCTCCGTGGATCTACTGCTGGTATTATAAGCTCATGGGCAAGCCATTCGAACCGATGCACAGGTGTGATGTCTCTCACCTGTCGTGGAAGACCGCCTTCTTGGTGGCTATCATGTCAGCCAGAAGGATGGGAGAGCTCCAGGCGCTTTCCATCGAGTCTCCTTATCTGGTCTTCCACAGGGACAAGGTTGTCCTGCGCCCCCACCCGAAATTCCTTCCAAAGGTGGTGTCGGAGTTTCACCTTAACCAGGTGCTGACTCTGCCGGTGTTCTACCCCAGTCACACCTCAGAGGCCGAATATAGGCTCCATACTTTGGACCCTAGAAGAGCGCTCGCTTATTATAAGGAGTGAATGGCTGAAGTTCGGGGAGAGGTTTCGCCAGCTGTTTGTCACCCACGCTTGACGCGCACCTGGCAGACCTGCAGCCAAGCGGGATTATAGGCAGGTGGGTCACCTCCTGCATAGATCTCGCTATAGGTTGGCGGGCATGGAGCCTCCCAGAGGGATAAGAGCTCATTCTACCCGCCATACTGCTGCATCGGTGGCTTCCAGGGATGTCCCTATCCAGGAAATCTGCAGGGCTGCTACCTGGAAGTCAGCACACACCTTCATCGCCCATTACCACATCGACCTTGAGTCACGCCGGGATGCTGGTTTTGGGGCCTCAGTTCTCCAGTCTTTATTCTCTAAGTAGGGGGTGTGTGCCTTGCCTCCCTCCTCCCGGAGAACTGCTAGGAGTCTGCCAGACAGTGTGGATGAACAACATATCCATGTCCCTAAATACAGCTTACTCACCTGTAACAGGAGTTCTGGAATGGTATATGTTGTTCATCCACCTAACTCTCCAGTCTCCCGGCTTGACGCTGTACTGGCTTCCAGTGGGCTAGATCTGCGCATGGGGCGGAGCCGAGAATTTACCACCCAGGTGGGTGGGAGGAGCCAGCTTGAAGACCTTCTGGCAAGATTTAAAGCGGCAAGGAACCTGCCAGACAGTGTGGATGAACAACATATACCATTCCTAGAACTCCTGTTACAGGTGAGTAACTGGGTTAGTTTTACTTTAGTCAGGGTTTTCTGACTAAAAAACCCCATTAGTTTTATAAATTTTAGTTTTAAAACTTGTTTTTTTGTAACTGTTTTCTCGGTTACCGAACAGCTAATCCCGGCTCATTTTCTTGTCTCTGGTTCAGTTCCATCGGTTCCTATTGGTTCCAGAACTGACCGCTACCACTAGTTTTTTCTTATATAAATTTCATAGTTTTTTTTTTTTTTTATCGTCACTTTTTTTCTGCGCCTTCTGCAGTGTACACCAGCGGGGGCATCCAGCCGCCGGTCTCCACCGCCCCGGAAAGCAGCAGGCTCACTCGCATGATGGGAGTCCAGCAGAGCCACCCCAACTCGCCAGAGGGCCCCCCACACCTTTCCGAGCCACGCTGGACCGGAACCCCAGCGTGATTCCACGACAGTCCTCCTGGGTCGGCGGGAGCGCGGCCATCAAGCTGCCTCAGTCGCGCCCAGCCATTTTCCTCCAGTTTTTCCCCAGGAGCTGACAGTGCATTGACGTTCGCGCGTAAGCCGACATCTTGCCATGCGGCTCCCTGTTCTGTGCACTGCCCTAGGGCGTGCCCTGTGCTATACCCAGTCGTCAGTGCAGAGTGACATGCACCCCTCTACCCATCCCAGAGGGAGGAGAGCAGTCCTAGGATGCTCAGTCCACCCTCTCCCCTGCCGACCCCACGCCACCTGAGTTCGCTTCTGAACTCGGGTCACCGGCAGGGGATGAGGTGTGGCGTCCAGCGCCTCAACCCTCAGCACCACCGGGCCGGCTTAAATTTCATAGTTGACTTAGCAGTTTACATTTTTATCGCTAACCGATAAAAAATGACAGAAAAAACCAAAAAGAGAACCAGTGAACCCGGTTTTAAAAACTGTACACAATGTGGGGAAGTCTTCGCCAAGGCAGACAAGCACACTTTGTGCGTGGCCTGCCTTGGATATAAGCATCTTAAGGAGGAATGTGATATTTGTAAAACATTCACTGAAAAAACTATTGAAAAATGCCTGGAACGGCTGAAAAAGAAACTTCCTTCACGTAGGGGTCCCTCAGGCTCTGACCAGCTGATACCCCCTGTTAATGTGGGTGAAACCACTTCTGCTGTTGCCTCTACCCCGAGACTGGTGACAAGGGCACCAAGAGGGCTACTGAACCGGCTGACTCCCTGGTTCCCTTTAAGAAAACCAAAAAGCTGAAGCACACAGAACCCCCACCTACAAAAAAGGGGACTTCTGTGCCTACCCTCACAATGCCTTCTCCCCAGTAAATTGCCCAAGCTTTCAGGGTAATTCAGGCTTGATAAGGCTTGGTGCCTACTGATCAGCAGCTGCCTGTTCAGACCCATGTGGCACAGGTTGGCAGCACAGGCAGATCTTCCTTCACAAAAGAGGAAGAATATAGTGAATGTGAGGAGGAGGAAGGGGAACCCATTGAACCCGAGGTATCCCCTGAGCAGGAATTTGGCTCTTCTCCCAGAACATCTGAAGATTACTCCTCACACTTTACCTTTTTGAGAAAAATGGCTGATGCACTGGACATCACCACAAGGGAGGAGACTGAGGATGAGGAGGAGGTGGAGTATTTTGAAATGACGGGGCTAACCCCACCAGAACTCTCCTCCTTCCTGTCAATAAGTTTTTCCAAAAAGATGCTCTGAAATTACTCCCAACCCCTAATTCCATTCCCGCTCTTGACAAGAGGATGGATAAAAAATATCAGCTGGAGAGGGAAGGGGAAGAGTTCCTCTTTTCCCATCCAAACCATCAAGGGGTTGTACAGGCGGCTGCCTGTGATAAGGCTAGGGTCCCTCTGTCTTAACACCCACCAGACAAGAACTCTAGGAAAACAGACAGCATGACAAAGAAGCGGTATTTATCAGCTTCTTTAGGCCTACGCTGCCCAGTACCAGAAGTCCCTGTGGCAGTCTGTTTAGGCCATGGCTCAGAAAGCTCCCTCACCCCTGTCTGACAACCTAGCAGAAACTGCTAGATTTGGGCCTAGAGGTGGCTAAATACCAGTTCCAAATGGCTGCTGATACAAATGACACTGCAGCCAGATAGATGGCAAACACGGTAGCCCAGAGGAGATTTGCCTGGCTAAGGGCCACAAATCTCACTCAAGACACCCAGTCAAAGGCTGTTTATGTCCCTCTAGAAGACAGTACTTTATTCGGGGAATCAGCAGTGGCCTGTATGAAAAAAGTGGATGAGTACAAGGCCACATATAGAAGCAACTCTGCTAAAGAGAAAGCTTCACCATCCACCGAGCCTTATGGAAGGGGGGACAGGGGCAGGTCCTTCCATACCAGGCACTTCTTTCAACCAGTGGCCATGCCCCAGTACCAGCAGTACCCACAGAAAGGGTACTTCAGGGGCAGGGGTAGAAGGGGCTCTAGGCGAGAGTCACAGGCCCAGCCTCAGCCCCAAGCAAAACAGACACCATGACACGTCTGCACAGGCTGCCTCCCCTCTCCCTGTCGGGGACTGACTGTCTCACTTCCTCCAGGCTTGGCTAAGCATCACCACAGACAAGTGAGTCCTGGGTGTAGTGAGTCAGGGTCTGTCTCTGAACTTCACATCCCATCCTCCTCAAAAAAACAGGGCTTTCAGTTCACCCTCCTTAGCAGAATAGAAACTGCTGGAGGCAGAGATTTGAAACCTGCTACTGCTAAGGGTAGCAGAACCTGTCTCAATCCACCTCAGAGGAAGGGTGTTTTACTCCAGGTACTTTCTCACCACAAAGAAAAATGGGGAGTGGCAACCTATATTGGACATCAGAGCTGTAAACAAGCATCTGAAAAAGCCAAAGTTCAAAATGGTAACTCTGGCATTGATACTGCCAGCGCTCCAAAAAGGGGACTGGTTGGCATCACTGGACTTAAAAGACGCCTATTTCCACATTCCCATAAAGGAGTCCTACAGAAAATATCTCTGGTTCAGACTCCTATCAGGCCATTACCAGTTTTCAGCCCTGCCTTTGGGCTTTTCTTCGGCCCCAAGGGTGTTCACAATGTGGCTGTCAGCAGGTGTGGCACACCTTCGAAGACAGGGGATCACAGTATTGCCGTACTTGGACGACTGGTTGGTGGTAGGGAAATCACCAGACCAGGTCAGACAGCATCTACAGATCACCCAGGGGCTTCTGGAATTAATCTTGATCAATCACAAAAAAATCAGACCTTAGACCTGCACAAGTCCTGCAGTTCATAGGGGCAGAGATTAACAACCCTGCAAGGCAGGGCCTACCTGCCCCTGGACAGGGTAAGAAATCTCCAGCTGATTGCAAACTCATTCAGCCTACCCAAGCAAAAAAAATTGCAAGGCAGTTTCTACAGCTACTGGGCCATATGGCTGCAGCCACAGGCACAGTCCTGGGCTCCAGGTTCCAAATGAGGGACATCCAGTTCCACTTAAGGGTGCACTGGAGTTGGAGAAAAGACCCTCTTTCAAAACCCATCCCAGTAACAAGGACTTTGTTGCAAGCACTTCAGTGATGGAAGGAGGAACCCAACCTAAGAGAGGGGTTCCCTTTCAGTGAGAGTCTCCATCAGTTGTTCTCACAACAGATGCATCTCTCCTGGGCTGGGGTGCTCATTTAGAGGAATCATACAACCCAGGATACTTGATCAGCTGCAGAGTCCCTCCAGCACATAAACTTGCTGGAACTCTCAGCTGTGTTTCTGGCACTAAAAGCTTTTACAGCATTGGTGCAAGGGAAGGTTGTACAAGTCGGAACAGACACCACCATCACAATGTACTACACAAACAAGCAGGGAGGTACCAGGTTGGGTCCTCTTTGCACAGAGGACATGAAAATTTGGACCCCTGGCTTACTCCTTGGGAGTATCCCTGCACGCAATCCATCTTCCAGGAAAGGGCAATACCCTGGCAGATGCCCTGAGTCAGATCAACCAGGCCCATCACAAATGGATCCTGAACAAGCAAGTGGTGCAAGTCATCTTCAGAAGGTGGGGCACTCCAGAGATAGACTTGTTCACCTCCCACCAGAACCACCACCTGCCACAGTATTGCTGCAGGCCACCAGATCGGGGTACACTGCCTCTGGATGCCCTGGCTCTGGATTGGTCAGGGAAGTACCTGTATGTCTTTCCTCCCTTTCTTCTGGTATTCAGGGTACTGCTCAAGCTCAGGTCCCAGTCAGCATCTCTAATCTTGATAGCTCCAGACTGGCCCAGGCAGCCATGATTCTCTCGGCTGCTCTCCATGTCTGTAGCCAAACCAATACACCTCCCTTGGAGGCACAATCTGTTAACCTCCAGTCAGGGAACCCTTCTGTATCCGAATCTCAGGTCTCTCAATCTCAAAGCTTGGCTGTTGAGGACCTGGAATATGCTAGTCTGCACCTCTCTGAAGCAATGTTGGACATCCTGAGAGGATACAGGAAACCCTCCACTAAGAAAACCTATTCCTCTGAATGGAAAAGGTTTTCTGTCTGGTGTTCCACCAGAGAATTGGTGCCAGTACAGGCTGGGGTATCAGCTGTTCTTGGCTACCTCTCTCACTTACATTCCCTGGGACTGCAGCCCAGTACCTTGAAGGTTCACCTGGCCGCAGTATCTACTTACATTTCTGCTGGAGCAAAGGTAACAGTGGCTTCAGAACCTATCTTTAGGAGGTACTTAAAGGGGCAGGCCCATCTGCACCCCCCACATAGGGAACCGGTACCAGCATGGGACCTTAATGTGTGCATAGCCAAACTCATGGGACATCCATTTGAACTCGTGTCTTCAGCACATCTAAAATATGTCACATGGAAAACAGTTTTCCTAGCGGCAGTGACCTCTGCAAGGAGAATCTGTGAGCTTCAGGCTCTCTGCATTGAACAGGACTACATTTCATTCCATAGGGATAAGGTAGTCCTAAAAACAAACAGGAGATTTCTCCTCAAGGTGGTTTCGGATTTCCATCTTAACCAATCCATCACCCTACCTGTCTTTTTCACTGAGCATTCCACCTCAGGCGAAAGAAGACTTCATAGCCTGGATGTCAAAAGAGCTCTTAGCTACTGCATCACAGCCACTAAGGACCATAGGCAGGACAGAAAACAGCTGTTCCTGACTTATGGGGATGTGCGAAAGGGCAATCCAGCCTCAAAAAGGTCTATTTCTCGATAGATAGTCCAGCGTATTCAGTTTTTTTTACTCTAAAGTGGATAGGGCGCTCCCAACAGAGTTGAGGGCTCACTCCACAAGAGGGACAGCTGCTACCTTAGCAGCTGCCAGGGATGTTCCACTGGTTGACCTCTGTAAAGCAGCTACCTGGAAGACAGTACACATCTTTACAAAGCATTACAACCTGGATATGCAATCCAGAGGAGATGCTCGGTTTGGCACAACAGTCTTGCAAAGTCTGTTTCCAAAACAGAGTTTCTGTGCCCACCTGCAGGGATACTGCTTGGTAGTCTGCAGAAAGTTATGAATACCTGAATATTACTGAGGTTAGAAGAAAAAATTACTTACCATAGTAATCTTGTTTCTTCCCAGTGATACTCAGGTATTCATAACTTCCCACCTTGCCTCCCCTTCCAGAACCTCAGCCTCTGCACTCCTGCATGCTGTGCTACCAGAGCTGTATATATAATATGCCATTTTTATATACATGTTTTTAGCAAACTGGGTTCACATGTGTTTTCCCCACTTTTTAAGTGTTTCTGACATTTCGGGGTTTCTTTCCTTGTTACGTTCTCCTTCCAGTTGGAGGTTTTTATTAGGAGGTTAAGGGTTGTAAATATAGGATAAAGTATGGGATGCAGTGTATTACGAAAATTTAACACACACCCGAGTTGTTGGATGGCACATAAACGCCTCAGGGGTTATGATAGCCATCCAACAACTCTGGTGTGTGCTAAATTTGAATAAACACACTGCAACCCCCTATTTTGTTATATATAATTGAAGGGATTCCGTTTTTTCCTCACAGTGATATTTGTGAAAATGAAGGAAGTGAAGTCTTACCTTGCATCGTTGAACTTGTTTATTGAAAAAATAAGTGGTACATTAAGTGGTTAGGTAAATAAAATTAACAGTGAGAAGAAAGATAAACAAGAAAAAACGTCCGTTGAAATCTTCTTTGTGTTTTTTTTTTGTTTTTTTTTTTAAAGTTACAGGCGTTGTACATATTTAGTCTTGTGACCTGCAGAGGAAAGGGGAGAGTTCAGAGGTAGATTTGTTAGAGAGTATCATAAAAGTTTTTACAGTGGCAAAGTACAATTTGTGAAAAATTATCATATTTAGCAGATAAAGTAATGTTTGGTGGCTTTGTTAAGTTATGGATACCTTAATTAGAGCTGCCTGAGTCCTCGATGACCTGTATTAGTCATCACTTTTGTGGTGGCTGGTTCGAGTTGTAAATATTGACAGTCACAGAGCTGTGGAAAATGCAGGCTCTCCCCAACATCGAGTGCATTTTGCTGGAAGCTGTTTTGTCATGTTGGGAAGTGTGCTGTGGAGATCTCTGTTGTTGTGGCTGAACAGCTTGAGTTTGACAGTCTCGAGCTGTTTTGCATCTTAAGTTTTCAATGGAAAAAAGCCGCGTGAATGCCATAATTGACAATTTACAGTGTCAGTGGCTCAGTAGGTAACACACTCGCCTCTCAGGCCGGGAGATCAGAGGGCTGTGGGTTCAGTTCCCACATCTGGCACTTGGGTTAATATCCCAGTACTGACACTGTAGTGCAGCATGAGAGGGGTGCTGCACTTCTGAGATGCCGTCTTTCGGATGAGACGTTAAACCAAGGTCCCATCTGCCTGGACTGGTGGTAATTCAGGTGGATGTTAAAGATCCCATGGCACTTATCGAAAAGAGTAGGGGAATTTCCCCGGTGTCCTGGCCAAATTTCCCTCGTTCACTAAAAATACCACCAACAGCTTAATCTGGTTCAAGGTCAGTTGGCATTCATCTGTATCCCCCTCCCGGTCGTGCCTGAAAATAGGCAGGATTTGTCTAGTGCACTTACCCGGTCAACAAAAACTAAATAAATAAAATAAATAATTCCTACTCGGGTATTACGGTATTTAATGCACGATTTTTCCCCATAGGAAAAAATGGAACCCAGTAATTATATTGATTATTAATACTTACATGGGCCTGCCTTTCCAGGCTTCTAAGAAATCTGAGGAGTTTAGAATACAGGCAGGTAGTATAGGGCAGTATTTGAAAAGTTGTCACGTGCAGAGTCCCATCATTTGCATGTGTTCTATTCTCTCCGGGCAGTCCTACTTAGAAGGCTTACTGCAGAAAGTTGTGAATACCTGAGTATCACTGGGAAGAAACAATATTACTATGGTAAGTAATTTTTCTTATAGCTTAAAAGCAAAATACATACGAAATAGTGCTACTTCACACAAAATCATAATGAACGAGAGGGAAACTTTAAGTGTTCCATCACACATCAAAACAAATTGCATGTTTATAGCCCCAACACTAAGTAGTAGGTACTGACAACAGACCCCCACTAAGAGTATGGAATTTTTTTCCAAACTATGACAAAATCATAATACATGACACTGTTTGTGCTGGCCCAGGCTCAGGCTCTATTAGACCGACAGACAGGCAGTTGCTGTGACCAGAAGAGGTTGGTAGAAGCCGTGTGTTAGCATCAAGAGAGGGAATAAAATGATAATTAAAAAGAACTGTCTTTATAAAAGCCTTTCAGTTCAGTTAACTAATGCTGCACTTGTGTTTTGCTCGCCTGTGTTGCATAACACACAGTGCTTCAAATTGTCCTGACAAGTAAACTGCGTTGTAAATGAAGTAGATATTATTAACAATCCTACGTGTATTAATAAGACCCTGCCTATTACAGTATGCAGTGTGACTCAATAGCAAATGCTATGCACTTTGGGCCCTATGTACTAAAAGTTATCACATACATGGAAAGCAGATAAACTCATCACAGCTGTGTTGACCAGATGTGCGCAGAAATGATCCTTTTGGAGAATAAGTGCATCCTAAGTTTGTCCTTGAATTTTCCACCCCTGAGCTTTAGGGTGTGTCCATGCCTCCAGCTTGAAAACACCAAGGGCTGGATTTTCAGCTGTCCAGGGACCAATTCCCACTCTGCAGCCACTGCTGCATGATGAGCTCTTTGCACCTGTGGAGATTCCTATTTTCAGCCAGTGCTCTGCACGGGCGGCAGGCGCAGTTGCGGGAGAAGTTATGCCTGGTCCCACCTGGCATAACATTTTGGTGCTGCAGTGCCAAACAAAATGTTCGCAAGCTGCTGTAAATCAGGGAGACCATTGTAAACCAGTTCCCTACTGGAGAATTTGGTGCATGTGGGAAAAACTCCATAACTGAGACACACTTGCGGCAGTCTTTCCTCGCACCTGTGCTGATTTCTGGGGGTTTGAAGATCACACCTCCCTGATCTTCTTATGCTAAATTTTACTGAGCTAACCTGACTTCTTTTTTTTTTTAATTATCATTCCCCCCATGACCACCACCACCACCAACTCACAGATCATGTTTTGTTTTAAAAGTAATTCCCGTGTACATCTGTTCATCGGACACATTTGCAGAACATGGCAGTGGAGCCATTAAACAGTGAACAGGAATTGAGAGCTGCTCAATGAGCAGCAGCCTCAGAAGGGACCCCGGCCATGAGCAGAAGCTTAAGATAGGGAGGTCAGGGTTAGTGTAAGCAGTAAGTTAGGACCCACCAGTAGGAAGAAATGCTTAGTAGTGCTACAGAGCCAGAGAGGAGGACAGGAGGTGAGAAGAGTAGGAAAGGGAACAGTACTGGGAAGAGTAAGGGAGCAGTGTACAAGCTGATTCAGATATGTAGTGAACTAACCCTCTTCGGCCAGCAAAAAATACCTGAAAGTAAGGCCCTGTACATTACTGGTGATCTTAAACCGTGTTAGAGAGCTTAACACAGTTTAAAACGCAGATAACATGGTTTGCAGACACACTGCAGCCCTACTGAAACAGTTTTAATAACCGAGTTTAAACCCTGGTGACTATCTAGTCTATAACCTGGTTTTAAACATGATTTAACTAAACATGGTTTCCCTTACAAGTGTGTACAAACTGGCGTGTTCATCCCGTTCTTTGCTGGTCCGCCCCATACACAGCCCTCCAATGCACAGCAGCAGGTTAGAAGGCACGCTTCCAAGTAGGTTCCAGAGTGTGTTCATAACGCGGGTTTGAAAACGCTTTCAAAAACTACTTAAGGCAGCAATGTGGCCGCACTAACACATGGCAAAAATTAAACCATTTTAAACAAGCATTTGTCAATGCTGAATGTTTGCTTGCTGGCATTAGCAGTGGAAGTGCAGGAGTTAGACAGATGCAGTATAGGAATGGCATTGAAGTATTGAACTGACGCCAACTCCACTCTCACCCTGCAGAGATGGACAGGCATTGAGGTGTGCCTTTGGGTTGTCACCCATGACAGTCATGACATTTCACCTCACCCTGCCCTTCAGACACTGACAAGTGTCGAGGTGTGCCTTGGGGTATTTGGGCTTTACATTCACCTCATTCCATAAGGAAATACACTGAAATGGGTGCAGTATAGGAGAATGGGGTGAACTCTGGGGGCAAAGGGTCCAAGGTGCACCTCGGTGCCTGTCACTGGCTGGAGGGTGGGGGTGGGGGTGAAATGGCATAAACATTACTGTCGACAATCCCAAGTCACACCCCTGACACCTGTCAGTGCCTATAGGGTAGGGAGTTGTAGTAGAAAACCCTAATGCCCTGGGCGTTTCCTGGTATTTTTACTTCAAGTTTTCCACATGGGCTTTTTGTGACCCCACCGCATGAACAGTGATACTATCACTGTAGGCTTAAAGGTGATTTTGCACAGCATCGCGCCCATTTGAGTGCCACAGGTTCGAAAACACATTTCGAACAGGATGTGAAAAGTGACGTGTACTGTTCATGAGGTGTAAAAAATGGCATTGTTGAAAATCTGGAGTGAAAATATTAAAAAACTGGTGAAGTGACAAGCGTGCATAGAAACTGCGCAATGTACACTCATAATTAGTTTGAAGATTTTTTGCAGCAGATTTTCAACACAGGCATTTTGGGACCTTTGCTCATGAACAGTGTCACTGTAATTTTCTTTATCTATCCCGAACACTAATTTCCCACAGCAACCGCGCTATTCTGTGCTGGAAGTGTGAAAACACATTTCGGCCAGGGTGTGAAAAATGACAGTTGCACTGTTCATAAGGAGGTGTGGAAAAATGTCAATGCTGAAAATCTGGACTGAAAATATTACAAATTCTTACAAGGGTGCGTGGAAATTGCGCAATGCACGCATGTAACACAGTCATTTCATGGACTTTTGTCACCAAATTTTCAACATAGCCATTTTAACACCTCTGCTCATGAACAGTGTCACTGTGATTTTCTTAATGTGTCCTGAACATTGATTTTGCAAACTGACCTCACCAATGTGTGCTATATGTGTGAAAACACATTTTGATCGAGATGTGAAAAATGACAGCTGTACTGTTCATAAGGAGGTGTGGTAAAATGGCAATGCCAGAAAATCTGGGTAATATTACAAATTCTTAAAATTCTAAAGGCGTGTGTGGGAACGCTATAGCATACGCTTGTAAAACAGTCATTTTAGGAATTTTTCACCAAATTTTCAACATAGGGTTTTGGGCCTATCTCATGTACTGTGACACTGTCATTTCAGAATCGTCCCAAAAGGTGGTTCTATGCAGTGACCGTGAAATCACCTTTCGGGAACAAATAACAAAATGACAGTGACTGAGTTCATGATGTGGGGTCCCAAGAACCCCATATTGAAAATATGGTGAAAAAATTCCCCAAAATGCCCAAGATATGCACCAAAGTGGAAAAAAAAAACATTTATGCCATTATACAGCTTACCGGCATTTCTTCAGTTTGCGGTCTGCCTTGAAGAGTGCAGACGTGTTCCCGGTCCACCGAAGATCATCGCTCCAGCCTCCGGAGGTAAGTATGGAGTGAGGTGGGGGTGTGGGGAGGTGGGGCGCTCAGTGGGTGAGCATGGGTTGGGGGAAAGGGGCAAGACAGTCAGTGAGGGACCATTTATTCTTACAGGTGATGGGTTTTTTTTTGAAAGACAAAACGGGACTTTTGCCATGCTGGGGTGGCCTCCCAGCATGGCAGCTGGAAGGTTGTTTGGGGGGGCAGTGGAGCCGATGTGGGATTGGGCACCCCTGTCGGCCATACGGACTGTTGCCACGCTGGGGTGGGCTCCCAGCGTGGCACCTGGAAGTCTGTTGGGGGGGCAGTGGAGCCAACGGGATTGGGTCACTTGTCGGTGACAAAGAGAATTTGCCACGCTGGGGTGGGCTCCAGCATGGCACCTGAAGTCTGTTTGGGGCAGCAGAGCTGATGGGGGATTGGGCACCTCCGTCGCCATACAGGTGTGTGTGTGTGTGTGTGTGTGTGGGGATGCATGAACACGCTTGGGTGGGCTCCCAGCGTGCTACTTGGGTGTTTGTTGGGAGGGACAGAGCTGTCTATGACAGCTGTTCCAAAGCAGTGCCGATGTGTAGGCACTTTGCATACTGCCGATGGCAGTATGCAAATTGCCTACATGTTACCACCGCTGATTGTAGCGGTGTTTTGCTTGGACTTGTATGCCACTGCATCTGAACTGCTGTCATAGACAGCTCAGACATTTATTGGTACAGTGAGGCAGCGCCTGCGACAAGGAGCAGGGCATTGGAAGCGAGGTGGCACACCTACTAAACTTCGTATGGTGGCACTATGTTTCTTGCACATGCATGCAAGCAAACATAAAAATGGTTTAAAACCCACCTCGTAAGTGTGTACAGGGCTTAACTATTTTAACCTAATATGAGCTTTAAATGGTAACATTTTACATTTTTCCGGGGAAGTGCTAACCCAGTGACAAATTTTTAGATCTACCCCTGGAACAGTGCAAATAATGGGAACCATTCCGGGGTGGTGGGGAGAGGGGGAGATTCACTGTCTGCACTGAGTGGCCTCTTTATTATCTCATGTATTTCTTTATATCACCAAGGAAGCCTCTACTCCTGATCTGGCACCAACATATTCTATACGTACATTATGCCCCTCAGGACATTTACTAAAGATCCCCAGTGTGGTGTTTCCTTTTTTGGGGGGGCTGCATTTACACTTGCTGCCCTCTCAGGAAGCCAGTTTTTCCCCTGAATCTGGCTTTTTATTTTTTACCCCTACACTGGATCATTCACTATAGCAGCACTGGTCACTTGTATTACTCCTTCAATAAATTTTCCCCATGCTATGACTGCTGCCACAGGAGTAGCTCCCAGCAGTTGTGACACTAGCTACACCCTTTTCCATGGCAACTACTCTACTGCTCCCTTTCTACTCTGAAGTAAACTTAGGACCCCATGGCATTTAACTACAGCCACAGGAACAACTTATGTTTGCCATTGGAGCAGCTTCTTCTGCAATTCCAGCCACTTGCGACCCTCCCACCTCTCCTCAACCACCCTCCTGAGCCATGGTAGAAAGTCATACTGCTGAGGGTTCTTATTACAGGCTTGACTGAGGGTTGCAGTGGGGAATCTTCACTCTTCGAGGCATTCACTCCTGTCTTTGAGCATGGTAGCGCCCACGTTGTAATGACACTTTATGAGCTTTGGGGAGCAAGGGGGCCCATAATTGAGACCCCCTTTCCATTATAAGTAAATGGCAGTGATGTGTCATCTACCTGGGCTGCTCACTTCAGAACTGGGGTGGGGGTTGAGCCCTGGCAGACACCCCTGTAATTCAAACATTGGGTAATGCTCCATCAGAGGGCTGGGCCTTCACTTTCTTTCATCTGTCACTTCTCCACCAGCCAGAAGGATGATGGAGAATGAACATTAGAGTCGACGCCTAGGCAAGGATGGGCTTTTCTCAGACCCACAAGATGACGAGGTTTATTTAAAAAGTGAACTGAGATTATCCCAGTGGTGCAGCGGTAGTGCTACTGCCTGCCTCACCAGCGTGGACTCAGGTTGCTGGGGTTAGCTGGGGAGGGAGTGGATAGAGTTCGAGGACTGCTCTCCTCTCCTGTGGAGGTAAGGCCTGTTGCTGCCATCTATTACTGCCACCAAGTGGAGGCCTGATGGTAGTGCAGACATGAGTGGTGCTGAATGGAAGTGCTGCTGGTTTGGTGCAGTGCATGTGTGCCCCCACATGGCATACACTGACGTCTGTCTGCAGAAGAGGCCTGGTGAGAAAATGAAAAATGGCTGGGCAGGCTTGGTGAAGCCTTGCCTGCCTAGCTACCCCAACCCGAGCCCCCGCCCAGTATGTTGGACCAGATTCATGATGCATGTCTCAAGGGTGGAGGGGCAGCCCTCTCCCTCCTGGCCTTGCTACAAGAGGTAATCCATGGGGGACTCTGTGGGATCCGGTTAAGTCCCGGGAGAGGGGTGCACAAGTAGGGGGAGGCAGGGATAGCTGCCTGCACCAAGCCAAGGAGCTACACCTTTATAGAAACAAAAAGTGACTTGAAAGCTGTCTCTGCAGCACCAAGTGCTGGGACATCTGCACATGTTTGTGTTGCAATTCCCAGCCAACAGAAACAGAGGCTAGCAGGGCAGCAGAGAGGGCTTGAGAGCGTGGAGCAGCACACCACTTAGAAAGTGGTTTCTTGTGATGACATGGGGACCTGGCTATCATTGGTGCCCTAAGCAAGCCAGCACAACCTCAAGATGTTGATGTGGTACACATTTTTGAAGTAAGTGGATGAATGGAGGAATTCAGAACAGCAGATTACATCTTCTCTTGACTGAACTGATGGCCAAGTCCTCCCACAGCACTCAACACCCTGTCACCACGACAGCACACCAGAGTGATTTCCTAGTCTGTGTCCCAAGCAGAAAGGCACTTTCTCCCCCTACACTATGGCTGGCCCTTAGAGTGAGAAGCCCTCCAGAGCAAGGGATACACGTCCCTAAACTGGCACTAGAGGACCCGGGGGAAGTCAAGTGACCACAGCTGACAGCATGGAGTGAATCCACTGGGTAGTGAGACTGTGGCACCTGAAGGAATGGGTGGGCAGGGAGCATGGGAAGGGGCCAAAAACAACAACATTTGTCTACTTGGCCACCAGGGACAGACTCTCCTGACCTGCTGGACTCCCAGGGCATTTCCTCACCAGTTCATCAGCACACCTGTGAAAACTCTATCTTCTGCATGTACTCACCAAGTACTCATGTTCAGGAACTCAGCATTTTCATCATACTTTATTTACTGTTTGGGCAGGCAGAAATAAGGCTTCATAAACCCTTTCTACTCCCCAAGGTGGGCAAGGTTAGTGCCATTGTGACTTCACCCCAGTAATTGCCCACAGAATAGCCCGCCTGTCCCCACAAATTATCATGAGAAATATCTGGATCCTGTCAGCCCCACTGCCATTTGGACATAATCTTAATGTGCACTCTGCACTTCTCTTTTCATTATTGTTGTAAACCCCTGACTCTTGAACCCTAAGCCATAATGTGAGGGGTGCCAAAGGTGGATATAATATAGGATAAAGTATGGGTTGGGGTGTGCAATAAGACATTTACATACGCTCGAGGGGTTAGATGCTACATAATCCCCGGGAGCAAAGCTAGAGGAGTTTATGCATAGCATCTAACCCCGAGGATGTGTGTAAACTTCGAATTTACACACCCGATCCATATTTTAGTTTATATAATTGCTGGGTTTCCCTTTTTTGCCTCAGCAATGATATACAATAAAAATAAAGATGTGCGGTCACTGGCCGCAGTCAGATTTTGGCATGGGGTCTGGCTTATTGCCTTTTTTCCCCCACAGTTGGCAGCCCAGTTGTTGTATTTTTTTGTTTTTTTAATTAAGACATCCATGAATTTTAAGTAACTTACCTCCGATTCTGAGTGGCAGTTTGTCTGGGAGAATGAGAAGGCACCCTGACAGAAGTGGTCAGGTCACGTAGAGCTGTATGTGTGCATGCATAGAGTGAGAAACCATGAGCATGTTTGCTGTAATAAACACTCCTTTATTATGACAAATTACACAAGGTTTCCCTATGGGAAAAAGGGAAGCTGGTAATTATTATAGAATAATTCATGGGTGGGTGTGTCTAACAGAATTTTACACACCCAAGTGTGAGATGCTACATAGCCCGAGGGGTTTTATAAAAGCATCCCACACCGAGGGTGTTTGTACAATTCTGGTTTTACACCCACTCACCCATGTATTATTTTATTTAATAACTGGTCCTCATTTTTAACAGACACACGCAGGCACACACACACACACACAC
This sequence comes from Neoceratodus forsteri, assembly GCA_016271365.2. Taxonomy (NCBI): domain Eukaryota; kingdom Metazoa; phylum Chordata; order Ceratodontiformes; family Ceratodontidae; genus Neoceratodus; species Neoceratodus forsteri. The sequence continues at coordinate 120,840,241 of CM028130.1, read as the reverse complement.
ACACACACACACACACATATGCATGCACACTCACACACAGGCACACACACACACTGCCTGTCTCTCCATATCCAGTGCAGGCAGTCTTTAGTTTTTTCATTTTTTTCTGTAGGAATCGGAACTAATCAGTCATGGACCATTAGAGACATGGTGTGGAGCCCGCTTGAAAGGTAAGAATGTCAGGATCAATCGGATAGATTTTTTACACTGTGAAGGCAGGCTCAACTAGATAAATATTGAAATATATATATATATATATATATATATATATATTAATATAGATAGATAGATATAGATTATATATATATATAATTACTTGGCATGAAGTGTGAGGGAAATGATGACTGCAGGAACTCGGTTACTGAGCAACGGAGCCACCATGTTGGCAGAGATGTTCAGCCTGCCGACACAGAGACTAACAGCCAATGGATGCTGTAGTGCTTCCTTGGTGACAGTGACTGATTACAACTGCCCGGTTGTAACAGGAAGTATCAGCTGGGAGGTTGTAATGGGGTTTAAAAGTCTGGTTATCCAGATGTAAAAAATGAGGACCAGTAATTAAAACTGGATAAATGTCTATAGTGAATATTAAATAAGAAAATATAGCAGGACAAGAGGACACAGCATGAGATTAGAGGGAGGCCAATTAAGGGGGAATGTGAGGAAATTCTTTTTCACAGAAAGAGTGGTGGATGCATGGAATGGCCTACCTCAGGAAGTGGTGGCTATGAATACAGTGCAGGGCTTCAAACAGGCATGGGACAGGCATAAGGGAGTAATACAGATGAGTATGAATAGATAGGCCACTGACCGAGCAAAGGCCGATGGCACATTTATAAGGTAGAAAAAGAAATGGGCAGACTGGATGGGTCTTGCGGTTCTTATCTACCGTCAACCTCTATGTTTCTATGTTTCTATAAATCTAGCTGTCCTGCCAGTTGGTTGCCCTATCTTACCTCTCACTTTATCTAACACCCTCTTACTTAGACCCACCCCTGTACCTTATGGACCAAAGACCTAGATAATCTGTTTGCCTTGACCCATGATGGGGGTGGGCAATGGCTGAAACTTCCAAACAGCTCAGTTAGTCACCACTCCTGCAGCACTGCATTCATAGATTTTGAGACAGGGATGGTGGCCTGCATTGCTGAGTGACACTCGGCAGACTGTAAATGAGAACCAGATTGGAGCTCACTGAAAACCTAAATATTTGGATTGGAGGAGATTAGCAACTGACTAGGAGAAAAATGTGTCGGCATTGCTCAGTTGGTAGCACATCCACCTCTGGGGCCAGAAGGTTGTGGGTTCTAGTTTCACACTGGATTGGGCTACTACCATAAATGTTGGCACCTGAGTTTAGTATTAAGGGATGCTGTACTGTTGGGGCATACTGTACTTTGGATGAGATGTTAAACCAATGTCCTGTCTGCCTTTTCTGATGGTTGTTCAGGTTGATATTAAAGATCCCATGGCACTTTTCAAAACGAGTAAGGGAATTTTATTTCAAAACAGAAAGAATCATACATATAATACAATGCTTATAAACAAAAAATAGAATAATGGATAAGTTAGGGTTCATTATCGGGGAGTAATTCCATCGAGAGGTTCTGGACACATAGGAACCTCGAGAGTGAAACTTAACAGGTTCCAGTGTGTCCAGAATCTCGAGATGGTAGGACTCCCCAGTAATGAACACTAAGCTATTTGTTGTTTTTTCTTAAATATATGGATCTGAGGAGAGCAATGCAAAAGCGTGCCACGGGACCTCGATGTAGGCGAGGTGGTTTCCAACTCGGGGTTCCAGGAAGCGGCAAGGAAGGTGAAAGGCGGCCATGGGCCCCAATGTTTGAAACTCATCCTGGCCTCTTCATTCAGTAGTTTTACTTGGAGGTCCTGCTGCAGGCAAGCAGGGCCATAAAATCACCAGAGGAGGTGGATCACTGAGACCTGCATGGCGAGAATAGAGAGATGAAACCAGAGTAGGGAGCAAAGAAAAAAATGTTGCTCCTACAGCAGATGATTTCTCTCACTAAGGAACCTCAAGAGCAAAGCTTGAGAGGTTCCAATGTGTCCAGAACCTTGAGATGGTAGGACTCCCTGGTAATGAATACTAATCTGTCTGTTGTTTTTTTCAATATATGGATCCGAGGAGGGCAATGCAAAACTTACACTGACCTTAGTGTAGGCACTGTGGTTTTCCAGCTTAGGGTTCAGGGTGATGAGGAAGGAAAAGGCAGCCGTGGGCCCAGCATTTGAGATCTTGTCTTACCTCTTCATTCAGTAGTCTTACCTCAGCCATTCTGCTGCGGGCAAGCAGGGCTGCAAACAGCAGAAGAAGGAGGAAGAGGATCACCGAGTTCTGCACGACCGAGAATGGGAGCGATGAAGCTGGAGTAGGGAGCATAGAAAAAAATATTGCTCTAGCGCCAAGATTCTCTCACTAAGTGAGGATGAACTGCCGTGTTTTGGAAATTGTTCTGCTCACCCACACACAGGAAAGGTGGCCAGTTGGGAGGCACACTTAGGGAGATGTCAGGGGCAGACTTGCGTTTGCACTATTGAGGTTTTGGCGATAATAGTATTGTTCAAGTATGGAACAGTGGTATTACTGCATCTGAGCGATACTCTTATCAGTCGTGAAGTGTATTATTATTGCTCTGGGAGTGATCATATTACCAGAATTTTTTTGTATGCTTTAGAATAGTATTCATTTCAAAATTCATATATTAAAATAGAATCATAAATAGGCTAGTTTACATTACAACACTGTAATTCCACTCGAGAGGTTCTGAGGAAATGGAGAACTTTGTGAGTCAGTTTGAAAGGTTCCCATGTCCCCAGAACCCTGAGATGGAATTACCGCTTCAATGTACACTAACCTATTTGTTGTTTTTACTATATGGATCTGACTTTTCTTTTTGGCATTTTCTATTGGGCGATTGGCTGCTTCAGTGAAGGACTCTGCTGCACTGTCTCATATGTCTCACCTCCATAAGCACGGTATACAAGAAAAGATTGTTGTGTTACATTTGGTAGGCAGTTCTACCTTTTTATGTTTGGGGGAACATAGGATTAACCAGATAATTCAATTTTTTTAAGAATAAAAAGAAAAAAGGGAAATGTGAAGGATGCAATACAGCCTTGCTCAGTGAGAGAGTGAGCCGCCATGTTTTAAAAGTTGTTCTGCCCGCCCATACAGGAAAAGCAGCCAATCAGAAGGCACGCTTAGGAGGACATCAGGGGCAGACTTGCACTTGCATTGTTGAGTTTTGCTGACAATAGAAGAAGAAGAATCAGCATTTATATAGCACTTTTGATACACAGTGTATTCCAAAATGTTTTACAAGCAATGCTAGGCTGCTAGTGAAGTGACTGAAATGTGTAGTGGTGGCCATGTCGCACATCAGCACCCACACACAGCCTGGACAATTGCATGATCCAGTTTACGGGAAGGGGAATGTTGGCCAGGACTCAGGAGTGTCCCCTACTCTTTGCGAAGAGTGCCCTTGGTTCTTTTACTTCCGCTGGACACCCACCAGGACAGCACCAGGATGGGTAGCAGAGACTTTGGTTCAGTCTCATCTGAAGGACAGCACACCCCAGCAGTACAGTACCCGATGCCAGTGTTTTAGGTATGAGTCCAATCTCGTGTGGGACGAGAAACCATGACCTTCTGGTCCAGAGGCAGGTGTGCTACCAACTGAGTCACACTGACACCTGTAATAATAGTATTGTTCAGATATGGAATGATGGTATTACTGCGTGTGAATGATGCTATTATAAATCATGAAGTGTGGTATTATTGCTCTGGGAGTGATGGAATTACCGAAAATGTTTTGTATGCTTTACTATGCTACTATTTTGAAAATCCATATGTTAAAACAAGATACATTATACAAATCATTACCTCATGCATAAAACCAAAATAATATACAATCTTTAATGAGTTTCAAAGAAAACAGATATTTCCCAACAACAGTTCTCTGCTGGCCATAATTCTCCTAAAAGACATGTGTTATGCATCATTTAAGCTATGCTATAGCTCTTATGGAGCATGCAAATTCATTTTTTCCACAAGTTTCTCAAAACCTTGGGGGAGGGAAGGTAATTTTCCCTTCTCATAGTTATAAACCTTCAGCACGGAGCAATGTACTATGTCTGTAACCACCTCTACATCCATGCACTTTTACTGACTCTATAAAATACATCTGGCGTGTCATAGGTAATACTGGCAGCAAGCAAAACAGAGCTACAGGGTGGATTTATTGTAGTTGCTCCAACTTGTGTGACAGAAGCTGCTTCTGTCATACAAGTTGGAGCAAATACAATAAGTCCATCCTGAGAAGCCTGAAACCACAATCTGATAATCCACAGTACAAGATCTGACTGAGACTGCTCCAGGAGGATTTAGCAAATGGAGAGTCAAACAAACTCTGATCAGAGCCACAATGGCTGCTCATGCATTATAAGATATTTGGGCCTGATTTTACAAAGTGAATGCAGGGCTTTCAGCAAGTCCTGCATCCAATGCAATGGCGGTCGTAGATGCACCAAAACCCCTTGGATGCAGAGTGCTTCAATTTTCAAAGGGCGGTGCATTTGCAACAATTCCCCCACTTTACTGCTACTTGCGCCAAAGGGCTGGTGCAAATGTTGTGATCCTGGATGCAGGAGTAGACCAGGGAGATGGTGGTCTAACTCCTTGTATCCTGAGTTCTGGATTTGAGACAGGCATTTGCGGCATGAATCTTGGAAAATCGTGCTTGCTGTAATGTTCAGCGCAAGTCGCAACTTGTGTCAAGCACCACACCACTGGTCCACCGCACTGCCACATCCCCTTATAAAATCGGGCCCAAAGAATTAATGTATGACTTAGTTGTACTTGTATTATTGTGATGTAAAAGTCCCACATTTATACCTCAATAGCAGAAAAATAAAAGAGAAGTATAAACATCAAGGCAATGCATTAATAGATGCTGTTGGTTCTGGACATACAGACCCTCTTGAAAATACACACACACACACACACATGCACACACACACACCTTGCTGCACTAAATTAATCAGTGATGCAAATGTTACATTAAAAAATAGACATAAGTAATTTCAATCCTTCTTGCTTTTGAAACTTAAATAAGCAAACTCAACATAAATCCTGTCAGATCACCTTACCTACAATTTACAATGTGATCCTATGGGAATTTTATATCCCACTTCCCAGCTGTGCCTTATGCCTCATAACCCACCTGGGCCATGCAGCAGCTTAGCATTGCTGCACACCCTGCCGTGTGTTATTGCATACTTACTTACAATTTACAGTGTGATCTTATTGGAATTTTATATCACACTTCCCAGGTGGTTGAAGGCATTCAGCTGTGGCTCATGCCTCACAACTCTCCTGTGGCATGCTGCAATTTAACATTGCCACACAATCTGCCATGTGTTATTGCTTACTTTTAATTTACAATGCGATCCTTTGGGAATTTTACTTTGCACTTCTCAGGTGGTTGAAGGCATTCGGCTGCACCTCATGCTTCACAACTCAACTGGGGCATGCAGCAATTTAGCATTGCCGCACACCCTGCCATGTGTTATTGCTTATTTATAATTATTCACAATGTAATCCTTTGGGAATAATATACCTCACTTCCCACGTGGTTGAAGGCACTTGTCTGTACCTCATGGCTCACAACCCACCTGGGGTGTGCAATAAGTAAGGAATAAGACACGACAAGGTGTGGTTTATGGGCTGATAAGAGCATGCCCCAGGTGTGTAATGAGGCATGAGGCATTTGCGCTGAGTGCATTTAGCACCTGGGAAGTGCTTTTAGCCCAAAAAACACACCTCAGAGTGTCTTATTCCATTAATAAAATGGGCCCCACAATAAATTTCCTCAGTAAAAAAAATATTTAAAAAAGTATGCTAGAAAGTGTTAATGATAAAAAACAGAGAAAAATAGTCCCTTTGTAGTGCAGAGTTGCATGTATCACATTCAGCCACTAGAGGGTTTTGGTGTCTGTCTCCTCCTAAGTCTCTCTCCCCAACACACAAACACTTTTTTTTATTTATTTTACTTTTATTGAGACTTTGTTTATGTGTTAATATGTCCCTCGGAACCACCCGTTGCTGAAAATGAGTGGTTTCATGCGCCTTCAGCTGAGCGAGAACAGCAAAGCGAAGCTGAGCTGTTCTGGCTTAAGCTGATGGCAAGTGAAACCACTTGTTTTCAGCAACGAGTGGCGATGACGGATGTATTAATATATTATTGATTGAGGGTGATCAATAATATATTTAAAAGAAAAGAAAACTTCCCAGAATGTGCCCATTTCTAGGGCATCTGCGCATGAGATGCTCTTCACAGAATAAGAGTGCCTCATGCATGGGGGAAACGAGTGCTCTGATTGGCTGGGAGTGCTTCCTTGATCTATAACATATGTTGCAGCCAGTGACTGGGCGAGCGTGTCCTTTAGCAGCTGCCATACAGAGCAGTTTGCTGCTTCGCAGTTTTGAAATCGCATGTTCTGCTCTGTATTGCCATTGTAGACAGGGGATTTTGCACTTCATTTGGCATGCAGAGGAGTTATATCACATTGGATAACTGTTATGGTTAGCGAGTGGCAGAGGCTGAGGAAGGCAGCAGGGAATGGAGAAGAGCTGCAGGAACTGAGATGAGCTGCATGGAGGGTGAGCGAAGGAAAACACTGGGTAATGGAGCTGTAGCAGCATGGGAGAGCGCAGCCACCATACTAAATGGATTTCTCAGCCTGCTTTCCGGAATGAGCGGATGCTAGGTGTTCGCTCAGGGGTTACAGTGATACTAAAGGTAAAACAACTAATTTTGTTCATTTTGTCAATATGTTTGAAAGACCTGGTGGAGACTAGAGATGTGGGCATCGGCTTTCATGTGAAGGTCATTTCTGGTCAGCACAGCGATGATGCTTAGTGGATTGCCAGCTGCTTCCCCTTCCCTCGCTCTAATTTTTGTGGCAGCTTTTTCTGAGCTGGATGGCAGTAGAGGTCAGAAATTTTGTTTATACAGTGCTTTACCTTACTTTACTGGGTAGGGTAATGAAGGGTATCGGGTTATGTTTTACCGCATGGGGGTGGGGATGTCTAGCTTGGTGATTACAACACAGAGGTTGTCACAGTGATCTGAGTTGTTCTCTATCCTGACTGGCTGAAAAAGGTGCTGGTTGGCACAATATGCCCTGATAAGGACACGGCAAGAGGTACCTCTCAGTCAATCAGGATGCAGAGATCTCAGACTCATTTTCTAATTTAGCATTGCTGCACACCCTGTCATATGTTATTCTTACTTACAATTTACAGTGTGATCTTATGGGAATTTTTTACTGCACTTTCTAGGTGGAGTGCAAGTGTGCATGTATATCCATGGTTACAGAAGTGCTGGATCATGATGATGGATGTCTCTTGTGTCATGTCAAAAGAGTTGTAGGTTGTTTGTCTTACCTGATAAGGAATGTCTGCTGTTGCTTGTGTTGCCTTGCCCCTTTTGGCTGCTTAGGGGGAATGTGGAGTTAGTGTTGAAAACCCTAACATCGCATTTCTGTACTTCTGTCGCTTTAATAGCAACCCAAACTTATGCATTAACAGAGTTTTTTTTTTGCAAAGAATATATAAGGAATATGCTACCCCCTACTGGAAATATTGTTGATATTTTTTGTTTGAGTGCCGATCAACCCAAGAACATCACAAGTGGCAAAGCCGCAAGTGATGTCATCAGGTCAGTCGGCACAAGAACAAAAAATATCATCAATTTTTCCAGTGGGGGGGGGTATAATATTCCATTTATGCCACAATTTCCAAAAAGTGAAAGAAAAAATAATTTCCTGCCATTTTATTGCTGATTACAAAAAATCTAAAATATATCTACAAATGAAACATCACTCATTTTGTAAATATTTTTGTGCTGAACAAATGTCATGCTCACAGTACCATGCTATTATTTTTTGTTTTAAAGTTATTCACATTTGTTTATTGAAAAAGTGAAAAATAATTTAATTTTCTGCCTTTTTTGCTAATTATAAAAAACTAAAAGGTATCTATGAATAAAAAACACTCATTTTGTAGATATTTTTGTGCTAAACAATTTACGTGCTGACAGTACCATGCTATTATTTTTTATTTTAAAATTATTCGCTTTTATTTGTTGAAAAAGTGAAATAAAATTGAATTTTATGCTGCTTTTTTGCTAATTCTAAAAAAAATAAAAATAAAAGGTAGCTATAAATGAAACACCACTCATTTTGTAGATATTTTTGTGCTGAACATCTTTTTTGCTCGCAGTACCATGCTATCATTTTTTGTTTTAAACTTCATTCGAATACGGTTAGTACAGCTACAGTAGTGAGTGTGTGTGTGTGTGTGATAGAGAGATAGGGAGGGAGGAAGAGAGGGACAGAGGGGTGTGTGTGTGTGTGTGTGTGTGTGTGTGTGTGTGTGTGTGTTGTTCCTTAACTTATCAATAATTGGCACATTATTTTTCACTTTATTTTTGTCAATGGTTGACTTTCAAATGTTAAACTTTCTTAAAAAAGGAAAACAATAACAAAGACATCTGTGATTGAATTACCTTGCCACGGAGAGCTGTTAATGAAGAACTGTGAAACCTGAAACCTGAGCTAAGCTACTAGGCTGCAGATTCCACATTGCAGTGAGTGGAGGAATTCCACTCTCTCCTAACACAACTGGGGAGAGGAAACTGTTTAGTGAATGCAGCTTTGATTTCATTCCACTCCCTCATAAGAACAAAAACGATGCTGCATTAGGAAAGGAATTCAGACCCCTTTTTCTGATGATAGTAATACATCTGCATGGCTCCACCCGTGCAGTTGTAAAAATAGGAATGAGTTTCCAAAGTGTCCTCACAACTATCTCTCGGTCAGTGTCTCTTTTCTATCTTTTATGTTAAAGGGAGGGCTCATTCTTATGTAAAATACATTTGAACACTGGTGCCCAATTCCAGTGCATGCGCAGCAGTGACCAGGTTAAAGATCCCGTGCATGCATGAGAATGTGCCACTGCTGCGCATGTGCTAGATTTGGGCACCAGTGTTCAAATGTATTTTACACAAGAATGAGCCCTCGGTTTTGGGCATCAGATACCAAGACAAGTTTACAGCAACTAGTGTTAACAAAGTTTATGTTTTTTACAATGGCCATGTTAAAATATGCCTGCTGGGACAGCGCTACAGGTAAACGCGTGTTCCCGGCACGTTCTGGACATGAACTCACTTCTGGTGCAAGGAGACTTTTATTTGGGACAGCAGAACTACAATTAATGCATATTTAGCCAAAATTGGTAAGTGGAATATTTTGTGCTTTACTTATATGTATTCTGTAGTAACCATACAACAGTCAGGTGCATTGTAACCCAGTGACAGTAAATTTGCAAAAAACAAGGGGTAAAGCTGACAGTGCCCCCTTAAAGGACATGGTCAACCTTTTGTATCATATTATTTTCACTAAAACTCACATTTTCTGATTGCATACCATCTCAGAAACTCATTGAAGTTCATGGTTGTTTGACCTGCTTCCTTTCTTAGTAGAACTGAAATGCATGCTAATGATACACAATAGCCAGCCGTGTTTTGCTTCAGATCCTTGATATAGTCTAATTGTATACATCCTAAGCATTAGCAGCACTCCAAACAGTGCAGCCACCCATGATGCCCAATAGTCTCCTCTCCTCCCACAGCATTATGAGTAGCTAGATTGTATTAGGGCCATTTCTGAGTCCAGGAAAGGTGCAATGGAAGTTGATCAAAGAATGTAAGAAAACACATTTTTGTGTGGTAACACTGGTATGGTGGGCAGTATGTTTTCACTTTTAAAACAAACAAAAAAAAGGACCGGAAGTAAATTAGAAACATAGAAACCAGTTACCAGATACATGAGCAATCTCTACAGAAACTGAGCAATTATAACATGTGTTTTATAATCTAGGAAAAATCTGAGGCTCAAGGGAGTTTACAGTGTCCCTTTAACTGCAATCCTTCCATGAACTCCTAATCACATAATGACCCACATCTGACTCAGGATCCTTTTGTTTAGGAGTTGGCTAACTGCATCAGCTTCCTTCCCTGTGGGATACAGCTTTAAACTTAACTGCTGAGAAAAACTTGTATTGATAACTAAGCTGTATATCTGCATCCTCGACCCAGAAACAAGATTTCCAGGCTTCAGTTTCCATACCCTGATTTTCTGCTAGATTACATATATACATTGGGGAATTTCATGTGCCTGGGCTTTAAATTGACTCACCCATTGGCCACTGTGCCATTCTGTAATCCTGAGTAAGATCCATTCCATAACCTAGGGAGTCCAATATTTCCCATCACCTTTTAAGACAGGAGATATTTTGTAATATAGAAACACTGACACAAATAAGGCCACAGCATTTACAATATGTACTCTACCCTTATTCATTTCTGTATATGTGTATTCCTTCTGGTGGGGTTCAGCCTACTCCCACATAATCCCTGAAAGAATAGGCTATATAATCTGGCCTCATGTTCCACAGAGAATGGATAAACCACACTATCATACAAAAAGCATGGCAACAGTAGTGTGTGAATCAGAACACCTTTTCCATTTTGATAATGATATGTTTTTCAAATGCCAGTTTTCATTCCACCTTAACAGTACACTGGGTCCAGTTCTCTATCACCACGTTACCAGGCCCAAAATGAATCCCTAGGAATTTTATTGGTTCCCTCTTAAGCAGAATACCTGATACAGGGGTGCAACCAGTCTGAAAATTTGGGAGGGGCTAGACTTTTGTAAAGGGGGCTATCTTCTTCATAAATGCCATGGGTCTGGGGGCTGCTAGGTCCCTAGAAGCTTTGGGGTACTAGATGCTCTGTGGTGCATGTTAGAACCTATTTTGAAGCTAAATAACTAGGTTACAAGGTTGGATCATATACAAGAAGGCGTAAGCCCATCGAGAGTATCTCCCACTACTCAGCGGGGTATAGTTAATGACCTCTTGTCCATCCAAGATGGACATCCAATCGTTGTTGGAATGTGAACAATTTTCAGCCTCCACTACATTTTGAGGCAGGTTATTCCATAGCCTGGATGCCCAAATGGTAAAAGAAGTTTCCCTTCTTCTTGTGTTTTCTCTTGGAATTGCCAGTTGTTTGTTATGACACCTTTAAGTAAACATCTCTGTGGATATATTGAGGTTACATTTTTTCATCATGTTTACATTATGTAAGATTCCATACAACTGTAGAAGTTCCCCTCTTTTTCTACGTTTCTTAGGGGTCACCAACCCAGTTCCTCTTAATCTCTCTTCATATGGTAGATGTTTTAATCTAGGGACCAATCTGGTTGCTCTGCGCTGCACCTTCTCAACAAGATGTATATCCCATCTTAGATATGGGCTCCAAGGGGGGCACCAAAGTCCAAATGGGGTCTCACATAAGTCCTATACAAGGGGACGATACAGTTTTCAGATTTATTAATGAATGATCTTTTGATACGTTTAAGTAACATGTTAACAGTATTTGTAATTTTATTACAGTGACTGAAAGGGGTAAGGATGTTATTTATCATGATTCCTAGGTCCCTTTCCTTAGTCACTGCTCTCAGTTCCTTATTATTTAGGGTATATGATATTCTTGGGTTTTTAATTCCCATATGTAATACAACACATTTGTTGTGGTTAAGGGACATTTTGTTATCATTAGACCATTTATCTATTGTTTGTAAGTCTCTTTTCATTGAGTATTGTCAATAGATTGTATCCAGTTCGCCTCCTAATTTTGTGTCATCTGCAAATTTTTCAATGACATTAGCAATGTTAATATTAATACCACTGATAAATAAATTGAAAGGTGCAGGGCCCAATATGGACCCTGAGGTATACCAATAGTGACAGCTTTGTTGCTTGAAACATACTAGCTCATTCTTACTCTTTGGATTCTTCCTATTAGCCAATTATCTATCCATTGAATTAGGGGCATGTTTAGGCCTCTGCTAATCAATTTATCTACTAATTCCTTGTGCTAAACTTTATCGAACACTTTCTCGAAATCCAATAACAATACATCTACAGACTTATTGTTATCCAAGCTGGTTACTAAGGTGTTATAGAAGGAGATTAAGTTAGTGACACACAACTGTCCCATGGTAAATCCATGTTGAGTACTATCATGAAAGTATAGGTCCTTTAATTCTTTTTATAATCTTTTATTATTTGTTCCATAGTTTTACATAAACTGAAGTTAAACTTATAGGGACGATAGTTTTGTATATTGTCTTTGCCCCTTTTTAAATATTGGTACCAAAACTAATCTCTGAGCTCGCCTCCACCATGAGAGAAGAGCTTGGAGATGAGTTATTTAGCTTCAAAGTAATCTGCAAAATGCCTTGCTGTAAAGAAAATAATGATTAACTGGCTGGCTGCAGGTTGAAAACTTTGTACGTGTATTCAGTACCTGAGGCTAGCAAGATGCTGATAATGTACTTTACCTTTAACTGATGAATACAGTTACCAGTTGTCTTTAGCTAGATACTTGCTGCTGTGCCTGTTTGAGTCTGGACCAGGGCCAGGGGTTGGAGGCCATTGGGATGCTAGATGCTCTGTGGTACATTTTTTAGATTAGTTTGCAGCTGAGTAACTCATCTCTTCTGAGCTCTGTTTCCCCATGAAGGATAGCTCACAGATGAGCTGTTTAGCTTTAAAATGAGCTACAAAATGCATCGCTCTTGCTAAAAGGAAAAGTATTGTTATCTTGCTGGCTGCAGGCTGAGTGAATACTATATATGACACATACTGTATTCTGAACCGTCCTGAGGCTAGCAAGATGCTGATAATGTACTGTACCTGTCTGATGAAGACAGTCACCAGCTCTCTTTACACCAGCTCTGTTTAGCTATATACTTGCTGCTTTGCCTGTTTGTTTCTAGAACAGGTGTCTAGGGGACGTTAGGCTTCCTGAAGCCATGGGGTGCTAGATACTCTGTGGGACTTTTTGTGAAAAAGCACCTGTTTGCTTTACAGCTGATCATGACTTGTATGAAATAAGAGTAGTAGCAGATTTATTCTAAAGAAAAAAACCCAGAAACAAACATGAAATTGGTCATTCATAAATCTGAATGACGATTCTTCTTTGTCAGCTCATCTATAATGTTTTGCACTCCTGGACACTGATTTCTGAAAGGTTCATCACTGCAAGCCTGAAAGCCTATCCTGTGCCAGGATGTGTGTGAAATAGGTCTTGAGCCTCGTGAGACAGATGAAAGTAGGTAGCACACTCGCCTCTGAGGCCGGGAGATCAGAGGGCTGTGGGTTCAGTTCCCATCTGGCACTTGGGTTAATATCCCAGTACTGACACTGTAGTGCAGCATGAGAGGGGTGCTGCACTTCTGAGGTGCCGTCTTTCGGATGAGACGTTAAACCGAGGTCCCATCTGCCTGGATTGGTGGTAGTTCAGGTGGATTTTAAAGATCCCATGGCACTTCTTGAAAAGAGTGAGAATTTCCCAGATGTCTGGCCAAATTTCCCTCATTCACTAAAAAATACCACCAACAGCTTAATCTGGTTCAAGGTCAGTTGGCATTCATCTGTATCCCCCTCCCCCGGGTCGTGCCTGAAAATAGGCAGGATTTGTCTAGTGCACTTACCCGGTCAACAAAAGATAAATAAATAAATAAATAATTAAATAATGCTGTTGTGATGGGTATAGTAGCAAAGATTTTCAATAGACAGTGAATGTTTGGATAGACTATCATGTCAGCTGCTGCAAGAGCTTCCGTGATATTCTTTGGTCTGTCATCTATGGACATTTTGCTCCATTTTGCTTGCTAGCTATCATACTCATTCTTCAAGTCCTCCCGTACACCAGGAATGTCATCCTCATACATTTGTATTGTACTACTTAAGTTCTTGAACCCACCCTCAACCATATTTTGGAATCAGATGCTGGATCATGCAAACTATTCTGACATGTTCACTGAATTGATCCTGTAGTTCATGTAAGAGGCTATTGAGAAATGGAAGGAAAATGGAAAGTCTGTAATGCGTTTTGGATCCAGCATTGAGAGTTCGCCATTTTGTCTGTCTACCTGCCAGAAGAGGTATTTCAAGAGGAGCATCTGCAAGGTTTTATGTTTTTGATATATGTCCTCAAACTCCTCCTCAGAGTTCTGTCTTATTCTCTGAAGAGCATTGCAGACATCTTTAATCTGATGCAAGCACTGGAGAATGTCAGCATCTGGTTTTGAAAGAGATGGACACAGCAAGAAGCAGCCCTGAGAACCTAGCGGTGTGTGTAATGAGACAAGAAGCCATGTGAGTGAATGCAGATGAAAAATTGTTTCAGCCTTTGCAGAATCTACACGATTAGGCCAGTAACTTATGTCTGACAGTGCCTCTGCCACAGCAGGATGCATATCAACAAAACAAACAATCATTTCATTCCTTTCAACTCATTGTTTTGCACACAGTCCAGTGAGCTTTGTTTTGATGTCTGGTAATGCACTGATTTTCTCTTTCAGAAGCATCATTCTCTTAGCTGATCCTCGGATAATGTTTGACATCTCCTTTACTGTCTCAAAACAGTTACTGAGTTCACGTAACTGATATGCATGTGCTATAACACGATTCACTGAATGGCTGGAATAGTGCACTTACAGTGCTTTAGCTATTCATCATATAATTACTGATTGTGCACATTTTGCAGTACTTCTCATTGCTGCACAACCATCATATCCTTGGCCCCGCATCTTATCGAGATTTAGACTGTACTGCTCTATGCTTTGTGTAATTTTCTGTCCAATTCCTTCTCTGTTCCATCAGTAAGTTGTTCAAAACCTAGAAACTGTTTGTGAATCTTAGAATTGAGTAAAACACTACATTATTTATGCACTTCACAAGTGCTTCCCACATCAGTTTGCTGCTTGCAGTAATTATTTAATTCTGGATTTTCCAGCTTATATAAGTTGCATTGCCATCTCACACTTTTAAATGGTGTGCCAAACGTCATCACCAACTTGCAAACCTAATCTCAATGCTCAGTAGAAATTACCATCGTTATCTTCTGGTTCTCAAATCAATCAATCAATCAAAATCTTTATTTATCCAGGTGGGCACCGTTGATCAAGGCTCATTTGCAAGGTGAACCTGGTCATGAATACATCAAAGTACAGTACAGAAACAGGTATACAGAAAGCAATAATATACAAAGAAGAAAAAGTATATACAGTAAATACAGTACAGTACAAGGTTGAAATAAATAAAAACAGCATTATTTTACAATTAAAGAAGTCAGCAGATGTACAATCAACCACAGGCATACAGGGGTTATAAGCAGAAATATTTTGAGTGAGGCAGCTGGCAACTATACCTATAGGGGGAAGAGGCCGTGTATGGGATGGCAGGTTAGAGAGGTAAAGAACAGGAGGGATATATTACTGACAACTGAGGGAAAAATTGAGCTAAAACCACAGAAAGTGACGATGGCTGTCAGGTACTTGTTTATTATGATAATGACAGAGGAGGGGTAGATAATTGGGACACTACAATGGATGGGGTGGAACTTTAGCCAGACTGGAGTGGACAGGGGAAGGTGGGTGCAGCAGAAAGAGTTAATAGGGAAAGAGCGAGAGCCAGGGGTAGAAACACAGCGAGCGTCAGGATGGAAAGGAGGAGTTGCGGAATTAGTGGGCTAGTGGTGAGGAAAACATTTGCAAGGTGCTTTCATGTAGTGATCGTAAATTGCCTTGAAGATATTCAGGCTAACAGGGCAGCTCAGCTTCAAGTTCCTTTATAAACCATTCCACAATGTGGGTAAAGAGAAGCTTAGAGCAGCTTTGCGAAACAAGTTTTGACCCTTGGAACTTGGAGGGCAAATAAGGAATAACTCCTTAGAAGCGTGGGTGCCTAACACACTCTGGGGAATACAATCTGAGACACATGAGGGGAGCTTGTTTGTCACGCTCTGAAGGCCCATGGGCGCGTTTTATTCCTTCTATAGTGAGAGGAAGTCTAGCCTAACGATGAGTACAGGGAACAGTGGTGTGTGTGGAAAGTGGAAGGCCAGTTTATGAACCTGATAGCTCTGTGTGGTAGAGGGCATCCAACTTAGCTAGTGCAGAGGCAGTGCAGTGGCTGTAGAGCAGGTCCGTATAATCTATCAAAGATAGGAAGGTAGCTTGAACCAGTTGAATCTTGGCCTCCTTTGGCAGGCAGGTGGTTAATTCTGTAGAATAGTCCTAATATTTGCCTTAGTTTCTTTTGTAGTTCTTGAAGATGGTGGGTGAAGGAAAGTTTATGATTGAGCCAAACTCCTAGATATTTGAATTTAGCTACATACTCTAGTGCTTCTCCAAGAACAGTGGCAATTTGAGGGATAGCTCCCCCCCAGCAGGAATTGCCACATGCAAGGAGGGGGAGAAGAGCATGGCGTTTGTCTTTTTTGTATTGAGCAAAAGCTTTTTGTTTATGAGCTGGTATTGTAGAAGCTTAAATTCAGCTTGGAGGTCTTCACAGGCTGCTTCCAACGTGGGACGACTCAAGTACAGTACAATGTCATCCGCGAATAAGTGGATGTTGGCTTTTGATGGGGTCATTGATGTTGTTAATGTAGACTCCAAGAAGGGACCAAGGATAGAGCCTGGGGCATGCCTCTCAGCATAGGTTTTAATGGAGAAATATCACCTTCACAGCTTTAACCTGCTGTGTTTCCGTTCTCCAAGGTAGTCTGCAAACCAGCACATATATTATGGTCCAGGCCTAAGGTGCTTAGGGAGGAAAAGAAGCAGGCTGTGATCAACTGTGTTGAATGCCTTACTAAGATCCAAGAAAACAACACACAGACATGCTTCTTGTTGTCAAGGTCCAAGGAGCCAATCATTGGTCACCTTACTGAGGCTGTTATGGTGCTGTGCTTTGCTCTGAATCCAGACTGAACTGGGTTTAATAGGCTTCTGGATTCTAAGTATACCCCTAACTGGCCACACACTATTTATTTCTAGTAATTTAGACAGGATGGAGAGGAGGGAGATCGGTCTGTAATTATTTAGATCTCAGGGGTCACCTGCTTTTAATAGAGGGATGACGTGGGCTATTTTCCATTGAAGGGGGAGGCTACCCTGGGAGAGTGACATGTTGAATAGATGTGTGTTTGGCACTGCAAGCACATGGTAGGCACATTTCAGATAGTATGGCTCTATGAAGTCGGAGCCTGCTCCCTTCCTGGTGTCCAGTTGCAGCAGTAGGTCTTCCACCTCTTTTAGAGAGACAGGCAGGAGGGAGAAGGCCTCCTCGGTAGAGGGGGACTCGTGGGTTGGTGGGCCCTGAGCTGTGCAGAGGTCATTGGCAGGAGAAGTATCAAATGCTAGCCCTGCCATTTGCAAAATGGTTATTGAGGGCTTCAATATCTCCAATCGGGTTAGCGATAATGCTGTCACTGGACTTAATTTTGCTGGAATGGAATTACCAGGTGCATGTCAGACATGTCTTTTAATGTTTTCCAGAGCTCTGAAGGATTTCTTGAGGCAGAGGCTAGCTCCGAACGATAGTAGGTGGCCTTGGCTGCTCTGACCAACTTGGTGCACTTGTTACGTGCTCTCTTAAAAAGACACTAATACGAGTCGATCTTGCTTCTTTGGGCTTTTTTCCATAAAGTATCCCTTTCTAACAGGGAAGCTTTGAGCTCAGCTGAGAACCAATGGCAGGTGCTGCTCCTGACCTGCACCTTAACCAAGGGTGCATGCTTATTTAAAGCCTCACTTAAAATATCGTAAAAAATAGTATATGCCCTGTTAACCGTTTTGGCTAGGAAGAATTCCTGCCATTGCTGTGAATGTTTCAAGTTGTGGACGTAAGCAAACAAATCAAAGTTGCATTTGCACCTCTTGATAGAGAACTTTGCCACAAACTGTGGGTTGTGCATGGATCTAATGGTGGTGATTATATAATGATCGCTAATGTCTGAGAAAAATGTTTTGACATGAGAGAACAGGTGTGGCTTGCTAACCAAAATGACATCTAAGAGGGAGCTGTTGTTAAGGTTCTTTTTATTTTGGCGAGTAGGCTCGCCAATGAGTTGCACCAGCCCTAGAGTGTCACAAAAGGATTTCAAGGGAGCTGATGCACTTGATAGCCAATCGTAGTTCAGGTCACCAAGAATAATGGTATCCAAGGGACTGAGCCCCAGTCCGGAACTGAGGTGAGACAGGAGATGAGGACCGACAGAAGGGAGCCTGTAGCAGCCTATTACACAGAGTGCACTAGAAGGAGAAAGTTTGATCTTTAGGGTCAAGCACTCGAATTCTTCAGGGGAGGATGATGCATCTATGCATGCAGCTGAGTATTTGTCCCTTACATAAATTGCCACCTTCCCTCCTCTTGATTGCCTATCCAGCTCAGAAAGAGTAAATAATTTGGGATATTGATTTCATTGTCTGGAGTGGTTGGCCTAAGCCAGATCTCAGTGATCATTAGGATGTCAAGTGAGGTGTGGCTCACCCAAGCCTGGATAAGGGTGAACTTTTTCAGCAAACTACTGGCATTAAGATGCATAAAAGACATTCCTTTGATACCTGCCAGGTCTGATGGAGAAGCAAGGGTGTCTAATGGTCCTGGGTTGAGTTTGACATTGCCTGAGCACAATAGTAAAAGAAGCAGGATTCTTTTTAAGGCAGTGAACTGTAATTTGTAAACACTATTTTTGGGGCGATAGGGGAGGCAGTGTTGATGGGTAGGCCTGTACCCACTCCTGGTGTTATACTGGCCTAGTGTTGCAGCCACTAGTGTCCTGGCAGAAATTTGCCATGAGTAGGAAGTCTCAAGTCTGGATGGGGGAGTAATCTGCAGAGGCAGCTTAGGAGATGTCCCACTTCCCAGCAGAGACAGCAGAGAAGCCCAATAGTCCAGAATGGCTACCTGAAAGGAGCTGTTGGACACAGGACAGGGAGAAGTGCAAGGGTCATTCTATTTTGGGGAGGGATGAGGGTTCCAAAGACTTGAGCTGAGTGCTAGTAAAGCTAGTGACACACTGAGGAACCAGCTGTAATTTCCCATGGTAGATCTAAACTCCACAACAGCCGGCAGTAAGCACCACTAGAAGTCTAGACCAATCAGTGATCAGGTGTCATAAGTTTAAAATCCTTTTGTTGGCTGAGAGGCATTTTTGCTGCACATACCGTGGAGCAACTCTTTGCAGCTGAGCCAGTGAGGTGGTTCAAGTCTGCAATCCGATGTGGCAAGATTGGTCTGTAGCTTTCATTTCTGTTTCTGTCCCTGCTCCACCAGTACAGAATGGGAGTGAGGGCAGGCATTCAAGTCTTGCAGCCTTAGTGGATGAGCATGGTTCGGCCTGAGAAGCAGGCAGAAAACCCCCGGGGATGGTCCACAGAAAGAGAGGTATACCAGGTCCACTACAGCAGAAGAGGAAGTAGAAAATATAATGCGTTTCCTCTTTAACAGAAAAGACAGCTGTTGTAGCCCTCTAGCGACTATGTAGTATAATTTGCAAATGAGAAAAAAAAATGAAATTCTTGCTTTACAAAAAAGGATAGTCTCCCAGGGTCAGCAGCGCTGATAAACGTCTCTAATGAAGCAAGGTAAAATGGAGACCAACAGGAAGAAGTCAATGAGGCTGAGATCCTCCAATCAGAGTGTTGGCGCTGAAAATTCAGAATGTCCAAAGGCACCAAATACCAATGTACCTGGTAGGTATATATTTTGGCTGTTTCTGTAGATTTCTGGGCCCTGCAATGAATCAGAGTTCAGAGGATCCTGGGTGGCAGTTTCAACAGGGAAGAAAGCCTCAGGGTCTGCTAATTTGCAGTAGCAGAATCGTGGGTTGCTTCCCAGGACAGGCTTACAGCTTTTCCTCTAGTGGTGAGGTGTGAACCCCAGGAGGGCACAGCACATCTGAGGGAGAGGAAAGGAGATGGATTAAGTAGGGGCAGGCAGGGGAGGTGTGGTTAACTCAAACAAAGAAACAGGGTGGTCACTGTTATTTGGAAGGAGGAGGCTAAACTACAAAGTGGGTAATAGAAACAGGGAGGAGATGCAAGTAGGTTAGAGGGCTGACAGGTGGCAAAGCAAGAGGCAAGGACTGGGTTTAAATTTAGAATGCTAGGCAGTACACTGAAAAGTCTGTTCAACTTAAAACTACAGCTTTACACAGAAATTAATTCTAAAAAGGATTCACCTGTTCACTTAGAATAATAGACAGTGCAGTACAGGTCTAATAATCTTAAGACTACAGTTTTACACTCAGAATTAATAATAAAAAGGATTAGGCTGTAGTTTTAGGATATTAAGGAGTGCATAAAAAGGTCAACTTAAAACTCTTCAGCCTTTCACAGAGAATTGATTCTAAAGAGGGATGTAATCACAGTGCATTCAGAGCAGGTAAATCACTTTAAACAATGGCAGTGTAATACTGAATGGCCCATACTGGATTGATAGATGAGGAGAGAAACAGTGTGTGTGTGTGTGTGGGGGGGGCTTTCATGCCATTCTAGCTTCACAAAAAAGAACAATTTCTTTACAAATAAAAAAAAAGAAACTATTGCTTTACAAAACAGGATAGTCTCCCAGGGTCAGCAGCGCTGATAAATGTCTCTAATGAAGCAAGGTAAATTGGAGACCAGCAGGAAGAAGTCAATGAGGCTGAGATCCTCCAATCAGAGTGTTGGCGCTGAAAATTCAGAATGTCAAAAGGCGCTAAATACCAACGTACCTGAGTGGGTATACGGCTTTTGGTGAGAATCGAGGTGTAAGGTGTGTGACTGACGCAGAATCTCGCTCTCTCACTTTGTGGAGTAAAGGTGAGAAGCAGGGAGACCTTGCTTGTTACTTTTCTATAACAGGTATGCCACTGTTGCCTGTGTATGTTTGTCTCCTTACCAGCAAATCTTAAATTCTGCCTTGTGTTGGACGGAGTTTTCCCTGATGCCTCTGTCTTTTTCCCCACAGAAAAAAGAAAAGAGAACAAAAAGAGTGTGGAGGTGGCCGCTAGCCTGTGGCAGCTGGGAGGTTTCCCTGAGGCGGATCCTCCAGTTGGGGTTAGACAATAGCCAGTCGGAACGGCAGTGCACCAAAGGGGAAGAAAAGCTTCATCCCACTTACAAAATCATGTATTCTTCTGCCATAGATGTCACCGATGCCTGTGTTTTTGCTCTTCTGTATTAATTCTGCGTAAATTTAAGGGATGTAGATTTTGAATCTTGCTTCTATTTTTAATGTTTTATATATATTACATTCTACGCTTTATGTTTTATACTTAAGTGATTTATCGATTATTTAAAAAGATAATTGAGACTAATCAAGTATATTTTAAAAAAAAGAGAAGTTTATTTTTATTTTTCACGCCAAAAGCACATTTTACTCACGTGAGCTAGGTATTTATACGCATGTGTGGCGTTCTACCTTAGATTTCTCTTCTGTGTGTAAAGAATCACCACATTCTTTTCGAGTGCTGCCGAGCAAAAAATACGCTTTTGTGTTTTAAACTTTCAGTATCTAGCTTTTGGTTTCAAATCAGGCCCTTACTATTTCTGAGTTTTTGTGAGTCTCCGAGACGACACACTTGCTTGATCGCCTGTGTTTTTCTGCAAATTGGTGCAAATGTGAATCTGGACGGTACATTGAGCCTTATTGCCATTGCTTATGTGGATTCACCTGACAGAAATTTCAGCACTTTCAGATATATTTGGCTGCTCTTATTCCAAGAAGTAGGTTTAAAAAAAAAAAGTTTTTCTCTGAATTTATGATACAATTGATTTTAATTATAAGGAACTTATGTCTTATACCTTTTATGTTATATAGAGAGATATCAAAACTTTCAATTAGCTGTAAAGCCGTAAGTTTTCTATGAGAAAAATGTTGGCTGTTTAGTACTGTTTAGTATTGTTGTTACTGCTGCTGCTATCTGTTGCTAACTAGTCACTCGTTAATTGCAGCATTGCTATATTATATTTTGTCCGTCATTTATGCACATCTTTTTGTGTTTTGTTTGTTTCGGTGCTCAGTTTGAATTCAACAATTTTTGGAGAGTTTGAGGTTTTGTTTTATTGCATCTTACAAGAACTCTCTTATGGATTTTCTAGGGACTTTGGCTGGGAAATGAACCTCAGAATTAATAGTGGGCCTTGAAAAGTTCTGGCTAGTAGGCCGAAGATTCTGCCTTATACAAAACTTTGGACTGAGAAGTTTAAAACATCATTTGCACAGGATTTCAGATCTTGAGACTTTGAGACTTAACAACGAAACTTGAAGCACTCGCTTTTAGGAAGAACTGATAGAACTAAAACCTCGCTGTTTAGGACCTGCACCTATCAAGGATTCAACATTTTTTTTTGACATGCCTCCTATTACTACAAGTAAAATGCTTCTTAGTGATAAACCAATTTTGGCTGAAAATACATCTAAGAAAGTTAAGCAAGGAGGGTTATCTAAAGGTATTCAAAAAAACCCACTCTCTTTAAAAAAAATTAGCTATGAAGTCACTCAGCAAAAACAAAATTTGTTTAATAACAAGTTTGTATTGCAAGAAAACAGCAGAAAAATTAAGGATGAAAAAAGGGTTGCTACCCAATTAGCATCTATCCCGAATGAAGGGATTTTGAAATGTTTCAGCATTCTTCCATTACAAGATGAAAAAGATAATCTAAAGCCTACAACAACAGTAGATTTTACATCTCTCACAAGCAAGGAGAAGATGGTGTGTCACTTTTCTAGTTACAATAACTCAGAAAGGTTTAGCCCAGCTAAACAAAGAATTAGCGAAGAGCCTGAAAAGATGCATCATACTAAAATAGATTTTTCAGATATTTTTCACAATTTGACTATACTAGACACAGAGGTGAAAGGTATGAGAGAAACTTTAAGGTCAGATTTTGGTGATTCTGTGCAAAGGGAAGTTGTCTAGCCCAGAAAAAAAGCCCTCATAAATAACAGAGACACAAAGGGAAATATATCAGTGATGTATCCAGAGGGGGAGAATCAGATAATGAAGGCTTTAGACTGCTCTATCAGGGAAGAATACACGTACTTCAGGGGCAATGAGTCCCAAGAATAGAAGTGTTCCAGATTTTGAGGGCTTAACCAGAATATTATTAATGTATTAAGAGATCCACTTAATTCTAACATATTTTGTTCAAACAGCTATTGGATATTAAACATGACTTTTCTTTATTAAGGGGTATGTTTGGAAAACAAGAATAGGTTAGATTTGATGGGTATGGGACATGAGGAAGAGGATGTGTCACCCAAAGTACTAGAGACAATCTAATTTTAGATCAAAGCATGATTAATCCCCCTTGGGCCAACCCTTGGGTTATAGCAGTCAGCTTTATCAGGAGCCTTATATTTATTTTATTTA
Source organism: Neoceratodus forsteri (assembly GCA_016271365.2). Lineage (NCBI taxonomy): Eukaryota > Metazoa > Chordata > Ceratodontiformes > Ceratodontidae > Neoceratodus > Neoceratodus forsteri. Next base: position 120,816,872 of record CM028130.1, on the reverse strand, counting down.
TTTATCAAGTCTATGATTACAAATACATTTGAGCCATGGCTCTTTTAAAAAGGTTCCACGTCAGAGAAATACAAATTATGGGGAACATCAAGACAGACATTACAACAATGTGGACATATGCAAACAGAGTACAGATTAATACAGTTCAAGGTAGCATTGTAACAAGGCAGCCAGTGGCATTTGTCAGAAAAATAGACAACAGATAAGAAGTGCCAGAGTCATGGGGAGAGAGGAAGAGGGAGGGGAGAAGGAATGTAGGAAGGGTGGTGAGAGGGTGAAAAGTGCAGCATTGGGTATACCAAGATGTGAGGGTAGAATCCAGTGAGGAGGGAGGGGAACAACTAGAGCAGAAAGGAAGTGGAGAAACAAGGTTAAGTTGGGCAGTCACATGAGCTGTTGGTAGTGAGATAGTCCGAGCCTAGTTTTAAACATACCAATAGTTGGGGCAGAGGAGATGGTTGGGCTGAGCACATTGAACCAGAGTGGCTCAATCACAAGAGTGTTGTCCCTGTGAAGTGTGACAGTGGGGACTTTCAGTAGCTGTCGGCGTGGATCTCCTAAGGCACCATTTGTTAATTCGAGTGTTGTAACAGAGTTGAGACCCCAGAAGGTGCAAGGCCAAGGTAGATTTTTTTCACCATGGAGCAGGTGAGAAACTTTATGCAGTTTGATAGTTGGAACCAGCTGGTCTGAGTGTACAGGTCACATGTGTGGGTGAGACGGTGAGCACCAGTGATGAGCTGACATGCTTTATTTAAGGCAGTTGAGAGGCATCTAAGGGTTGTGGTTGTGGCCAAGCCATAAATGATGAGACCATAGTCTATTACAGAGATCACAGAGCTCAGGACTGCAACCTTCAAAGCTTTTGGCGTGAGGTGTGGTCTGTGTTTGTAGAGAGAGACCAAGCCGTGTATTAGCATCTCTAGCTACATTATCTATATGAAGTCCATAGGAGAGATTAGGGTCAAGCTGTATCCCTAAGTATTTGAAGGACCCCACCTGATCTAGAGTGTTCCCGTGGGTGGTGGAGATAGCCAAGTGGTGTAGCTTGTGTGGGTTATGAGAGCTGCAGAAGAGCATAGATTTGGTTTTCTTGTCATTGAGGACCAGTTCATGATTAAGAAACCATGTCTCTACAGAACTGAAGCCAAGTTGAAGGTTGTGTTGAAGAGTTGCAGGATCTTTGTGAGTGGAGAATGCAACAGCACCATCGGCATATAGTATGATCTGTTCAGAGCAGTGGTAAGGGAGGGAGTTTAAGAAAAGTCTAAAAAGGAGGGGTCCCAGTATGGATCCTTGTGAGCACCAGAGCAAACAGGCAGGGTGTTAGAAAGAGCGTCCACAATTTTACTCTCTGTGACCGGTTTTCTAAGTAGCTTTTAAACCAGAGAAGAGATCAGGTGATAAGCCCACATTCAATAGTTGGTGTATTAGTAGTCCATGGTGTACTGTATGAAGGGCCTTGGAGGTCGAATGAAAACAGCCCCTGTGAGAAGGCCATTGTCAAGGGATTTGTGCATAGCTCCAGTGAACTCAAGAAGGGCTGTGGTGGTGCTGTGACCTTTCTGGAAGCCGTGTTGTTATGAACAAGGTATATTGTATTTATCCAAGTGGTCGGTAAGTTGATCAGCCACGATGCGCTCGAGTGCCCTAATGAGTGGGGGCAGTATGGAGATAGGGGCGATAATTTGAGTGAATCATCTTGTCCCACTTTTATGGATGGGTGTCACGGTGGCTATGTTTTCTGTAGGTCTGGGAATTTTCACAGCTGAGAGAGAGGTTTAGAGATTTTTGTTACTGGATGAATTACCTCATCGAGGTGAGAAACAGAAGCTTAAGGTCCAGGGTGTCGCTACTAGATCTAGATTTAGAGATAGCTGCAATAATATAGCAGCAAGCTTCATTCAACCTTACCTTCCTGAAGTAGAAGAGGGATGGTTAGACTGAGAGGCTGAGTATTTAGGGAGTAGGCCCTGTTTCGAAAAAGTCATGGGGTGGAGAACAGCACTAAGGTCTGAAAAAGCCGTGTTAAAGATGTTTGCGATCTTCCTTAGGGTCAAGGGTTGAGGATCCATCAACCATTAACATGGCCAGAGAGGTTTTAGCTGCTTCCTGTGACATCCTTTGATATTGTCCCAGAAAGCACAACCATTCCCCATGTATTGGTGAGAGCATCCTTCTCAGAATCTAATGACACTCTAAGAGCAAAAGCAGATAATTTCTCAAAGCAGTCCACCATAAGCAATAGCTCTGAGTGTATAATGTTACCTGACAAAATGTTAAGAGATACCAGCATTTGTAAAGAAATGGCAGAGAAGTTTCCAATTCTATGGAAAAAGGGAGAGGAGCAAGAAGCCTCTAGAGAGATTTCCAAGGTTAGTAGAGTCAAGTGTAAATGTAAATGCAAGAGTAAGTGTAAGAGTGTTAAAGAGAGTAAAATAAAACTGGTGGGCAATGAAAAGAAAGGGAAAGGGAAAAAAATAGCGAAGTTTTAAGTAAAATTTGAAGAATCATTTGAAATAACTGCAAGCCAAATAAAATGGATACTGACCTATTACTATTAAGTGGTGCAGGTGTCAGCCCAGATTTAAATGAACACAGAATTAGGAAAAAAAAATAAATGAGAGCAGCCCCAAAAGGGAATTAGCTTAGAGAAGTTGAAGAAATCTAAGACAAGTAAGAAAAGCTAAAATAAAAACCCTGTATCAATAAATTAGGGAGATGCTACTAAAGCACAAGAATTTAGCTTACTGAGTACTCAGGATGGAGTAACTCAAGAGGATAGTAAATGTTTTTAAAGTTTTCTGTTAAAAACAGTAGGAAGTGATTTTGTGTTACCATTATTTAATGTGTCATGTATTCCACAAGAAACACAGGATAAATTAACTGGACTAATGAGTGACTTATTAACAAATTTATTGGATGGTTGTACTCTAGCTAAACATTGTACTAGTATAATCAGACCAATATCAACCTTGGAGCTGGTCTTGCTGGTTTCTAATCAGTATTACCTTTAAAGGCAGTTGCCAAAAAAAAAAAAATAAGGAGTTTGAGAGGATGGGAATCCAAGTTGGGGATTTGTTGTCCATGAACAAGCTATTTCCTGAATTTTACACCGACAAGGGATATGCAGTAACCCAACAGTAAACATTAGTTTCTATTTTTGGACTGAAACAACTGCACAAAGAGAATAAATTCAATTTAAAAAGAAAATTGACAGACTTTTTGGGCACCTGTTTGGGAACTTTTGTTACCAATTCTGATATTGATAGTGTTAAGAGGCTAGAATACGATGGACGGTTTGTATTCAAGGTTAAACAAGAACGTTTGGTCAATGAATTAAACAGGAAACAGTTCATATTGGATCAGTTAGGCATTTATGTATGTACTGAAAATACTAGAAGCAAATCTGAGGATATTTTTTTATCCATACAACAGAAGGGACAATGCTGGGAGACTTTGGTTGAGACAGCTAATAGGTATGAAATGCTATCTTCATTGAATCAATGACAAACAGATTCTATTAGAGGGAAGCCATAGTCAGGGATCAATATCCAAATCCTCACATATTACTGATCCCAATAAGTTAGATATGTTTATAAATAATCATGATACTTAACATTTTGTCATGGAATTTAGCAGGACTTGGGGAAAAGTTAGGGACCCAGAAACAATTCAGTATTTGAATTTATTGATCTGATCTGTGTACAAGAAACATGGGCATTTTCTAACTCTTATTTAGATGGATATAAATCTTTTAATAAATTGGCCAGTCGAATTAGGAAATTTAGGAGGAGTCTGGAGGGTTAACAATTTTATTAAACTAGATATTGACATGAAAACTGAAAAATTAAGTAGTAATAATAATGGGGCTGGATATTTCAAACTGCGCTATTTTGTGGCAAACCCTTAGCGCTGCACAAAATAGTTGCACAGGGAGTATTGGCCAGGCGTGATATTCAAAGGAGTTGCCTATTGAGCAACTCCCTTGAATATCACCCCGGCCACAGCCACTGTGCATGGTGCAGTGGAACTTGTGCCACCGCAAGTGGTCAGAGTGGAGCATTCAAGTTGTGGTGGTGCAAGTACCATTGCGCCATCGCGCAAATTTCCATATTCAAAGGGTGACGTGCAAATGGGGCCATAATTCATGCAAGGGCGCAGGGGGACCATTTGCATCTATTCTATATTCATTTGCATGCCATTAGCATGCAGGTGCGCCGATCCCAAGGACTTGCGCCTGGCACCCTGCCAGGCAGCAGCCATCGAGACCGCGCCCCCTAGCCCGATCGCAGGCAAAGTTTAAAATCCCCACCCCTGACTGGCCAGATCATGGGCAAAAGTGTAAAAGTCCCCACCCCCCGACTGGCCCAGTGCGGGCAAAGCGTAAAATCCCCTACCCGACTGGCCCGATTGCGGGCAAAGCTTAATAACCCCCTACTAGCCCGATCGCGGGCATAATTGTAAAATACCCCCCACCAGCCTGTTCACGGGCAGCACGAAGTCAACCCCAAGAACAGATCCTGGTGGTCCAGTGGACCACTAAGCCCGATCGTGGGCTGCGAAATGTTACCTTTACCCCCAAGACCATATCCTGGTGATCTGGTATCCCCACACACCCACCCGTGGCCTGCCCTCTCCCCCGGCGGCGGGGGTGGCAGCATCCACCCGCTGCTGCACCGCCCCCTGACTGACTGCCGGTAGGGTTGCCGCCCCATTGGTGCAGAGCAAGAGCCAATGGGTGTGCAGCCCATACCGTACAAGGCAGTCCAGATATGTGAATGAATTCATTCACATATCTGGACTACCACTATCGTGATATGATCATGTAATAGCTCTTGCTGCCTGTCAAATGTGCCTTCGATCGATCGAGCTCATTGCTCGCCAGTAGCAGGCGGGTGGGATGCTGCTGCTGGCTGACGGGGGAGCAGGTGGTAAGAGCGCCGTGGAGTGGGTGGGGTGGGGACACTAGATCACCAGGGGTCTGTTCTTGGCGGAGGTGTTGCAACATTTCGCAGCCTGCGATTGAGCTTAGCGGTCCACTGGACCACCAGGATCTGTTCTTGGGGGTTGGATCTCGCTGCCAGCGAGGCACTGGGGGAGTACTTTACAATTATGCCCGTGTCCGGGCTAGTGGGGGGTATTTTAGCTATGCTGCATTGGGCCAGTCGGGGAAGGGGATTTTTATGCTGCCCGCGATCAGGCCAGTCGGGAGGGGTTACTATATGCCCGCGATTGGGCTGGGGGGGCACAGGGAGTAGGTTGAGGGCCAGCCACAGGTGGCAGCTGCTGTGTTGCGCCCTGCAATGTGGCAGCTCACCTGTGGGTGGCCCTCGACTTACTCCTTTTTTTTGGCTCAAAGTTGTGCAGGTGCAGGTTGGGGGTTCGCCTGCACAACTCTACACAACCAGCTGAATAGCAGGCTATACAGTTATGCATGGTTCCTCCCTCCAGTTCAGCATGCATTCATTTGCATTGCACTGTTGCTCCAGCTTGCCTTGAGGCGCCAACTGCCTCCTGCTGAATATGGCAGAATAAGCTTAATTTCCGGACTTGCGAAGCAACCCTATTGCGCATGGATCAACCCTTTGAATATCCAGCCCATGGTCTACAGGTGGTTAAAATAACGGATAGAGACAAGAATTCATGGTTTATAATTCATGTTTACCATAATCCTGCAGGAAGCAAATATGGAGACTCGGATCTTTTTAGGACCCTTAATGATGTAGTGACAAGAATTCAAAGTGACTTCTCAGAATGTGGATTGCTAATTATGGGGAATTTTAATGCTAGATTAGGTAATTTAAAGGCCTGTAATAAAGATATAGAGGCGGTTTTGTCTTTAAACGATAAATCCAAAGTACAAATTACAAGGAAAGCAAAGGATTTGGTAATAAACAAATGTGGAATAGAGCTGCATTGATTAATGATTGACCGGAATTTATGTCTCTTAAATGGAAGGATATCGCTGGACTTAGAGGAGAATATTCATTTGGGGGGTAATGGTTCATCAACTATAGATTTTGTTTGGACACATTTAAACCTGATTATTGTTATTCATTATATCTGAATCCAAGACCTGAGAGTCAGCACTTAGAAGCTGAACTTAGCTTAATTAGAAATCAGGCACCAATAAACTAATTAAACATGAACCACTATCGATCCAGTTGAAAAAGAATAGAATTGAGTGGGATATGATTGAAGCTCAAAATTTTGAAGAGATTCTACAAAATGCAGGTATCCTAATGTGATTATCAGAATCAGTAGATAATGTTTGTGCTAATCAAATAATATCTGACTATAACTTTATTATGAATGCAGTAGCTTATATAATAACAAAAGAGACAAAGATAAAGAGGAAAGAAGGACAACCCTGGAATAATGTAGAATGTAAATAAGCTAGGAAATATCTTAAAAAACAATTTAGATTACTAAAATTGCACCCGAACAAGGAGAAAAATAAAAAAATGAATCAAATAAAGAGAACTTATAAGCTGGTGCTAATTAATAATAAAAGAAAATATGCCAAACAATTTTGGATGGAACTAAAAAGGGCGGTCCACTCAAAGGATAATAAATTGCTTTGGCATATTGTTAGATTTGGATCCTTTGGATGTTATAATTAGGACCAAGCATCACTGGATTCCTTTTATTTATAAACTATTTAATCATGCATGGACAACTGGGCTATTCCCGAGAAGTTGGAACTTAAGTATTATTGTGCCAATTTTCAAAAAGGGCGATAGAAAGGATCCTGGTTGTTATAGGCCAATAAGTTTACTTGATAATTTGGGGAAATTATTTACCAAAATCATTAACAGAAGATTGTATTTATGGTCAGAATCCAATAATATGTCGATGAAGCACAAGCTGGTTCAGAAAAAATATTCAACAATAGATCAGACTTCTGTTTTGGCTCATCTTATACATAAATATAAAGTAGTAAAAACAAAATTATATTGTGCGTTTATCGATCTTAAGTCAGCATTTGACAAAGTTAATAGAATTCTCCTTTGGGAAAGACTCTCAGGCCTTGGAGTTGATCCTTCATTGTTGGAAATAATCAGGCTGATGCACCAGGATAACTTTGTTAGTGTTAGATATAATAATAAAGGTGAAATTAGTAAATGGTTTAGTTATAATATAGGAGTTAAAGAGGGTTGTTCATTGGCACCACAGTTGTTTAATCTGTTCTTCTGTACTGTATTAAACAAAATGTACAATGAAGAATTTCATATGCCAAACATTGGATTAAGAGTATTACCTTATTTGAGTTATGCTGATGATGTAGCTTTACTTTCAACTAGTCATTTAGGCATGACAAGAAGTTTGGATAATTTCTATGCAGAATGTCAGGACTTGTGATGCAATCCATGTACCATCTTTGTTGCCCTCCTCTGAACCTTCTCTACCCTGTCTATGTCCTTACATAGGTAAGGACTCCAGAACTGTACACTGTACTCCAGGTGGGGCCTCACTAGTGTCTTGTATAGTGGAATTATGACCTCCCTTTTCCTGCTGGTGATGTCCCTGCCTATGCATCCTAGCATCCTATTTGCTTTACCTGCTGTCTTGTCGCACTGTTTCCCTACCTTGAGGTCATCAGAGATGATAACCCCAAGATCCTTTTCCTGCTTGGTGCATGCTATATCCTCACCCCCCCAAAACTGATATATTGTGCTAGGGTTTTTGTGCCCCATATGCATTGTCTTGCACTTCTTTGCATTGAATTTCAACTGCCAAACCCCCTGACCATTCTTAAAGTTTCTACAGGTCCCTTCTCATTCTGTCTACACCCTCTGGTGTGTCTACTCTGGTACAGAGCTTTGTGTCATCAGCAAACAGTGAAATTCTACCTTCTAGGTCCTGCGAATGTCACTGATGAAGATGTTGAATAGGACCGGTCCCAGCACTGATCCCTGTGGTACCCCACTGGTCACTCTTCCCTCACATCTGCTGTCCTCCAGTCTTTGGGTACCTCCCCTGTTTCCAGTGATCGGCTAAACAGGATAACCAGAGGTTCAGCCACCACCTCTCTTAGTTCCTTAAGGACCCTGGGGTGCACCCCATCTGGCCCCATTGCTTTATCAACTCTTATTACTTCCAGTTCCTTCAGGACCCTTTCTCGAGTAAAGGGACTTGTGTCCATTTCTGCACCATTCTCACCCCTTGTACTCCCTTCAGACCCATTAACCTCCTCTTCCTCAGTAAAGACTGAGCAGAAATACTTGTTCAATATGTCAGCTTTACTGATTTATTTATTTAAGGGACTTGAACAAGGGAGGGGCATAATCAGGTTAATTTGCTTAAAGGCTCTATCAATCAAACAATTATGCATGCACTTCAGGTTCCATAAACAGTCACGCACTCTGAGTACCCAGATGGAGAATGGTGGGCTAGTGGAACATTGCAGCTGGCTGGGGCCCTGTGATGGAAGAAAACAACATGCACAACACACACTAATTGTAATCCGGAGCTGGAGGGCTCAGTTCATGAAAAGAAAACAAGACAATCAGATGACACACTTTTAGATTAGGCTATTGTTTCAGGAAGCTACCCTGATGATTACTCACAAAACCCAAAACTGGACACATGCTGGACGAAAATCGAGACAGCAGGTGGTTAATCTGGAGTGCCAGGAGAAGCAAGGTCCACATGATTCGCCGAGGACCATTCCTGTTCAAGTGTGGAGCAGGGGGCTGATCCCCTGGCAGGTCTCTCGTCGGTGGCTTTCTCTGTGCAATGGGGTAGTCTGGCATTGCCCAGGCTGAATGGAGATGAATGCGGATTCAGTCCTACTAGGCTGGATAAAGCTTCCAGCAAGCAGAACACAGTTCACACAGTGGGGAACCAAATCATGACCCACTTTCAATACATAGCACATTTACATGTAAGGAAATTCTACTGTACCAGGCAAACTGCTCTCCGGTCACAATCGCAAAGTCTCTGCACAAACCGGGTATTCAAAAGCAGCTGGAAATTCTGACAGGCCAATCGCATTCAGCAAATCTTTGGTCTTCTTCAGGTTAAAGCCTGGTCACAGTCCAGTGGCTTAAATAGTCCTCACAACTCAGATTCAGTCCGAATACACTCTGTTTTCCCTCTCAGGGACAACAGGCAGACAGGCAGGCCAAAACTCATAGAAACATAGAAACATAGACTTTGATGGAAGATAAGGACCGCTTAGCCCATCTAGTCGGCCCATTTCCCTACCTACAGGATAGGCCACAGATCCTAGTTAACCAACAACCTATTTCTTCCTACCCCCCACAAGAATTGCCTTATGTCTGTCCCATGCATTCTTGAATTCTCCACAGTTTTAGACCCCACAACCTCCTCAGGAAGGCTGTTCCACTGCATCCACTACCCTCTCTGTGAAATAATACTTCTCACATTGTCCCTGAACCGCCCTCCTTCTATCTTTAAATTGTGTCCCTTGTTCTTGCAAGTCTCTTTTCTGAAAGATGCTACCCTCTTGGACTTTGTTGATTTCACTGAGGTACTTAAAAGTTTATATCATGTCCCCCTTCTCCCTTCTTTCCTCAAGGGTATACATATTAAGCTCCTTTAGTCTCTCCTCATACAGCTTCTCTTGCAGACCCTGCACAATTTTAGTTGCCCTCCTCTGGACTACCTCTATCTTGTCTATGTCCTTGTGGAGATGGGGTCTCCAGAACTGGACAAAGTACTCCAGATGGGGTCTCACCAACTGTCTGTACAGAGGGATAACAACTTCCTGTTTTCTGCTGCTGATGCCTCTCCGTATACATCCCAGTATACCCCCAGCCCTCCCTACTGCCTTCTCACATTGCTTGCTAACCTTAAGGTCATCTGATATGATTACCCCCAGGTCCCTTTCCTTTTTTGTTGTTGTCACTACCTCCCCACCCATTGTGTATTCTTCCCCTGGGTTCTTGTTTCCCAGGTGCATTATTTTGCACTTCTTTGCATTAAATCCTAGCTGGCATACTTCTGACCATTCCTCCAACCTCGCCAAGTCCCTTTTCATCCTTTCCATGCCTCCTTGTGTATCAACCCTGTTGCAGATCTTTGTGTCATCTGCAAAAAGGCATACTGTTCCTTCCAGTCCCTCTGCAATGTCACTGATGAAGACACTAAAAAGTACAGGACCCAATACTGAACCCTGCGGTACCCCACTAGTAACCCCTCAGTCCTTTCATAGTTCTCCCATTCAAAACTACACAGAGCTGCTGGTCAAAATCACTTGAGCTGTTACTTCTTCACTTCTCAGCTCAAAACTGAAACTAGCTGCAGCAGCCTGGGAAATTCCCCAAGATTCAAAAGGTTTGGTTGGCTGATCCTCCTGTCAGTCACAACAAAGGCTCCCCCTTCAGGTGCAAAAGGTGCAAAAAGCACAAAACTACAATTCCTACAGATTTTGACTCAGACAGCTCCTGTAGTATGGCTCCATTTAGGTCCCACCAGTACTAATTGGTCCAATTCATGGTCAGAACCAAGATAGTGGAGATAAACATAACAGTCCTTGCTGCAAAGAAGACAGGTTAGACAAACTACATTATCATTATCACTCTAAATGATTTTCAGCAAATAGTTACATCTTTCAACAGAGCTCCCTCTCAGATTACTTATGACTGCATTCCAGGCGGCTCTTAAGGAGGCAGTGCACAGATGCTATACAGGCACTCTCTGGCAATCACATTTAAACTGCTAAAACGCAGGAAACCAGCCTGGCAGTGAGCATTAGGCAAGCTCAAGGAAGACTTTTTGAAACTCCCCATTTGTGGGGGTTACACAACATTAGATCCATTTGTGAAACAATCAGTAATCCAACACAGGCCCAATACCTTGATCAGGTAGGCATGCGGTAGCTGGTTAAAGGCCTTCCTCTGGTCAACTGATAGCAAGAACCCACTTATCAAACCTTTGTCACCTCTTTTTATTGATTCTCTTAGGAGAATAAGGTTATCCAATATACCCCTCTGTCGAAAGGACAAAAGCTAAAAGGGGCACGCTGCAAAACTGAAGGTGCAGCCCTTAAATAAAGACAAGTAAAGGCTCTGCTAGACAAAAAGGGTGCACGCTGATGTGCCTGTACTCAAAGCAAAGATTACAACAGTCAGCATCACTGGCACTCCTGGCTCCACACTTATGACACGTGTGAAGTTGGCCTGGGTAGAAACACATGCCTTTATCCTTACCCCCAAAAGAAACTGCCTGAAAGGTGACATGTCCAAGTATCTGTGTGTCACTGCTTCACCTTGAACTTCCATCTCCCTGTCCGAACCTGCTCTGTGTCAATAATTGTGGTAGGTTGTTACAAAATCTTGCAGCATTGCCTCAATCAATACAAGATGTCTGACACATGAACCCCCTCTTTCCCAAACAAGGTTCTAATAATTTTTATGGCAGGTTTAGACAGGGGGATAGCCATAGAAGGGGCCCACAAAGCAGTCTTTCAGCTTATCATATTTCAAGCAAAATCTCTCCAGAGATTTTAAAGCCTTGAAACCACTGGCATATATTGCTTCACCTGACACATGAATGGCAGCATATAACTTTGCCACAATAAACCCCATCAAGTCCTTCAGCAAGTTTCTTATAATTAAGACCTGGTCAGGGGGATGGTCAAGCCCTGCCCCCTCCATTTTAGCCTAACAACATTCCATATCTGGGTTGGTTCACCTTGAGCTGAAAATAAATCAGCCATCCTTAACTGTCTAGGGGCCTCTGGTTGTTCTGACTGAGTGTCCCTTTCTTGATCCAAAGTGTCAGAATCCCCTTCTGCTGACTTCTCCAAAGCTTCCTTCACCTCATCCTCCATGGCTCAGAGAGTGGGGGGTGACTGGAAGTGGGGGGGGGGGTTCTAATAAGCCAATTAGGCAGGTGCACTTTTGGCTCTTGTAGTATTCCTTTCTAAACATGCCCTTCCTGCACTCCCCCCATTTCTGCACTAACAATCTCATCATCAGCATGTACAGTAGCTAAAGGAACACAGGATACACCCTTACAGTCAGTTCCAGAGCCTTCCCTGGCCAGAGTTGTGCAGCAGGACAGCTCTTCAGCTCCCTCTTGCCATTCATTTCCCTTGAAATAATCACAGTCTCAGTCTGATGTTTTCCCTTAAAAAAGGGCTCCATGTCTCATGGGAGCCAGGACACTTTGTCTGGTGATCTAATCCAGCCAGCTGCCTCCAGGACCAACTCCATGGACCAGTCCATAGTTGGCTTTTTCACAGCAAGGTGCTGCACTTTCTGGCCAGAGTGCCCATGACATAGTCTAAACCGGTGTCCCATTTTGGAGTTTCCCACTGTAGCAGCCACTTTGCTACCTGATGTACAAGGCTTCTCCCTGTCATTCACAAGGGTTCGATGACCATGCTGCTGGCACTAGGGTAGACCAGGATCTGCTTCTTCCTGCTGCAAGTCTTCCTGCAGGCCGGCATCATCACTTTGTTCCTGTCTGGACTCGGCAGGTTGCTCTCCGGGTAAACTCATGTTTAACTTTTGGGGCAATACTGGGGCAATGTCTGTAGATACTCCAGATGTACATGAAAAGTCAATACCAGTTACAGTGTCCACTCTCTGAGACCTGAAAAGGCAAGTTTTTGTTTTGACAGCATCACTGTCATCCAGCTCTTTTGATGCTGCTTCTATCAGCGTGCTTCTCCATAATAGCCACTTCATCTGAGGGCTACATAATTGACATGTTCAGCTTCTCTTTCTTGGCTTTGAATTTTGCTTCTTCCTTGGCCACCAAGAAGAGCAAATGCTGCTTTCTTTCTTCCCTCCATCGCCCTTTTTCACTTCTCTTCTTCAGCAAGCAGTTGCTGTCTGAGCTCCTGTCTTTTCCAGCCTGTAGTTAGTGTGCCACACTTCTGCACCATTGATGTCCATATCTGCAGATCCATTTTCAGTCACTACATTTCTTTACTCATGGGAACTATGAGAATAGATGATAGGGAGGAGGTGGGCTTCCCTACACCCACAGCTACTCTTCCACCACTGACCTAGTTGGCCATGTTGGCAGACTGCCAAAATGGCCAAGGGCTTCCCCTACAGAAGAGTTGGAGAATTTCCACGGTGTCCTGGCTACATTTCCCCCACTCACTAAATTACCACCAACAGCTTAATTTGGTTCAGTTTTAGTTGACTTGCGTCTGTATTCAACCCTCCCCAGACTGAGGATGAAAATAGCAGTATTTCAGTATAGTCTAGCCCTCCTTTCCCGTTCAACAAAAACTAATTAACTCAATCAATCAATAGGAATCTCAGCTTATCATAAAAAGCAGCAGTGCCTAGAGCTTTGGTACTGCCTTGACAAAAACATTAAACATTGGTGCAGTTTAACATTTTTATTTAGATTGACAAAAATATATTGAAAAATGACAACAAAATGCATTTTATGTTGCAGATGATTTTTAAGAATCCACAAAGAATTCAACACAGGGCCCTGTTAATAGCTAGAAGGTGACAGGTTCTGGAGTTTCAGATCAGCACAGTTCAGTAGCATGGAACACCAGCTACTATAAAAAAGCCACAACCCTGATTAATGAATGCAAAGAGTGCCACTGCACTAAAAGGTATGGCATTCTTCATTGGAGGTGTAGCTTTATTTCAGTACTATACTTTATAATTAGGATGCAGTAAGCACTTACACTTTGTACAGCCTGAATGAACAGTAAGGGCCCAAACGGGTTCGCATTTGATCCACAGAGCCCTGCACCTATGAATGCTGACATTCACAAACCTTGGCTTCTCCAATCTATGTGGAACACAGCTCATGAAAGTTTGCCCCATCCAGCAGATTCCCATGGTCCTACATAGAAGAAGTGGGATTGGGTGTGGAAGGGGTGAATAACCACCCAGTGGGTGTGTCAGAGTGCCCTGCATGTGCAGAGTTGGCACATACCCAACAGCATCTCTGTCACTGAGTCCTGCTCCTCAACTTGCTGTTGTGGTGGGGCCCTCCAGGGTGGGGAATGAAGCTCATTCAGATGTTGTCTCTTACCCATGGAAAAACTCCTTAGTGTTGACTAGATGTTGAAGTGGAGCCCGAGAGGTTCTGTGCTAATCTACAAAGCACTGGGATTTTTTGTTCCTTCAAAACCATAGGACTTTGGTAGTGAGTCCAGTGTCTGGAGTGTTCAGACATACAGTGAAGCTCGGCAAGATTAAACCCAATTCTGCAGCATGCTGCAACAGAGTTACTGCAGTAAACAATGTAATTTTATTGACTTTCAAAGCCCTTCATGATCAGGGTCCGACCTATATGAAAGAACTTCTGGTGCCTTACTGCCCCGGCTGATCGCTCCGCTCGGCTGATGAGGGGTTGTTAGAGATTCCAAGAGTGTGTTTAAAATCTTCTGCAGTAGAGCATTTTCTTATGCTGCACCCACTTTTGAATTCTGTACCATGCTGGTTAAGGAATGCACCTCCATGGAGGTATTTAAGAAAAATTTTAAACCTACCTGTGGCAAATGGCCTTCTTGGAGGATTAATGTAACAAGAATGTAAATACTGTGTTTTGATTTTATGGGATATTTTATTGTTTGATTTTAATATGTGATGTTGATATGAAATCATTTTATTTATATGTTTTATTAGTTGGTATTGTATGCTGTGGTTTTGATATGTTCAGTGCCTTGATATACTGAAAGGTGCTTTAAAAATAAAATTATTATTATTATTATTAATTTCAATGGTGACTAGTCCCTATTGTCATGGAGGAAACTGTGACACTGCTGCTTCATCCTGGCAGTTTCACAGTTTTCTGTGTGACAAATGAGACTAATTACCATTGAAATTACAATGTTTACTGTAGTAACTCTGCTGCAGCATGCTGCAGAATTGGGTTTAATCCTGTCGAGCTTGCTGTACTTTTGCAAAGTTCCTCCCACCAAACAGGCTTATAATGGCTTAAAATAGATTTAAAGCCACTCCTTTTGCCTCAAATTGCTAGAGCTAAAGCGATACATTACTGATTGCAATGTTGGTGTTTCGAAGATTTTCGTGTAAGCCATCTACTTGCCATAAAACCTGATGGAGAAACAGTGTGGCATGGCTGGAGGGCCACAAGACTTTTTTTTAAACCAAAACAGGGCTCTAAGCAGGCTCCAACTGACTCTGAGAATACCACTGCTGGGAACACACAAATTATTCTGCAAATTCTGAATGCCGCTATGAATTCCACGAATGCTTCTCTACAACTATTGGCAGGCAACTTCAATGTGTTTACCAGCTGGCTGCAGACAGTTGAACAGAGGCTAATCGTAATTAGCGGTCAAGCAGGCAGCGAACTCAGCAGGCCACATGCTCTCTGTCATGGTAGAGATTGTTAAAGAGAGCACTCTGCTAAAAATAAGACTCAAGCATGCTAAAAAACAACTACATGAATAAAATGTGCAAATTAGTGGTCTCCTGACAGGTTTTTTAAGGAGCAGATGCACCAGTGGAGACAGTGGTAGCATGGCTAAGAGAGATGCTGTGGGTGACTACTCCTGTGCTCCACCTCAAAAGACTGTACAGAATAACTCCCTGTAAGAATTTGGAGACTGGCTCCTGAGCCCTCCTGCTAATGGTTCAATGTGACCTGGTGCTAATGAGTGGCCAAGAGGACAAGGGAATATGGCCCAAAACTACATCTGTGAGATTTAAAGGTGCCTTGTAACACAATATATCTGGCTAAACTCCATGTGCAGAATGATGGACACATCTATATTTTCCACAGATCTAAAAGATGCTCTTAAATTAATTGGCAAAATCAATGTGAATATTGCCAGGAGGCAGGAGAATGCGGACTTGAATGAGGACACTTTAGATTCTTGTCTTCCTCATGCAACCAACACACACATACACATGCACGCACGCACACATGCATGCACACATGCATGGACATGCACACATACACATACACACACACACACTCACGCACACACATACACACAAATAAAAACTAGACTGTGCGGGGTGGTGAGTAGCGAACAGTGTGCTAATGGTTGTTTGCTGTCTCTGGAAAGTTACTTATGCTAGATGATCTTGGTTCCTAAAGTCACTCACTCTGATGCGTTTGGACTACTCGGACTTTAAATTGCACAATGTTTATGTTAATCATGGGCTGTTATAGCTCATTTTCTTTTAGCTCATTTATCTATTCATAGACTATACTAGGACTTGACATGTTTTGAGCACTTCAAAGCAAGCATAAATTGTTTTCTAGGTTTTGGTCTATAAATCTAAAGGATATATTTGAGGTAACTAAAATGGTGGTTGTTCCTGCCACTATTAGAATGGGGCCAAATGGAGAAGGGTAAGCCTGGGAGGTAAAAATGTGACTGACTTTTCTGCTGAAAGCAGTACTGATTACCATCCAGCAGTTCACCCTCCAGCCCTAAAACATAACTGTTAAGCATTAAGTTTATTAAAATAAGTTCTCTATCTCCATAGATGGAATATAACTGTTCTAAATAATTGAAAGGCTATGCCTGTAGTTCAATGGGTGGAGCAACTAACCATGCCCCCTTCTGAGCTATGTAAGTCAACGCCTTCTAACCTCACTCAGAAGTACTTTTCTTGCTGCAGCTAGAAGGCTCTGCTGGGGCTCTGCACCTCCCTCTGTGTTTATCTCCTACCCCTTTTTGTTTCTCCCATTTCTAGATCAATATTTTGCTTCTTCCTCCTTGACTGCAGTTTGTGCTTTCTGTGTTTATGTCTGCTGTTCTCTTGTTCTCCTGTGGTTGTGTTTCTTTCAGTTTTGCTTGTTTTGTGGGCTTTCTAGATTTCCTAGCATCTTGCTATCCCCTTTGCTTGCCTTGTGCTATTCAAGCTTCCATTTTGCTGTTTTTTCCCTATGTTTAGCAATCCCTCAGTTCAGCTATAATCGTTAACTGTTTACATCCAGCTCCAGCCAGGGTGCCACTCCTTCTAAGTTCTTTGTTCACTGCAGCAGCTCTGCTACCTAGTTTTCAATTCCCATAGACGTCCTGCTTCCCTAGCAGTTTCATTTTGTTAATCGTATTCCTCAGTCTCCTGACTTGTAATACATAAGCAATTAACACTAACCTCCGTTATGGAATTGGTTGGCATGCATTTCTCATTCAGTTCAAGCTTGTATCATTCAGTCTTGTGCAATGTTCTAGTTGCCATTCGATGTCACTATCAGCAATCATGCAATACCCAGTGCTAACAGTTGCATTCCAACTCATGCAATCTCTTATATCCTCAGTGCTAACAGTCCTTATTTATGTTCTGTTTCTTTTATGTGCTTATGG
This sequence comes from Neoceratodus forsteri, assembly GCA_016271365.2. Classification (NCBI taxonomy): domain Eukaryota; kingdom Metazoa; phylum Chordata; order Ceratodontiformes; family Ceratodontidae; genus Neoceratodus; species Neoceratodus forsteri. The sequence continues at coordinate 120,799,624 of CM028130.1, read as the reverse complement.
CCCTTGGGCTTTTCCATGGCCTTCCACTATTCCTGCATTCAAGTAAAAGCAGTATTCAGCCTTATTTATGTTTTGTTTCTTCCATGTGCATACGCCATTAGGCTTTGCCATGGCCTCCTATCATGTCCTAATTGTCATTTCCTGTCTAAACCAGTGCCTTGCCCTGCATTCAGTTTAGCAAGCAGCTTTCCAGGGATCTTGGGCACCACTGAAATGTAAGCAAGGGTACAGTGTGCCCTGCAGATTTGGTAGGTAACTGCCATAGGCAGGGATCTTGGGTGCCACTGAAATGTAAGCAACAGTACAGCATACCCTGCTGATGTGGTAGGCAGATGCCATAAGCAGGGATCTTGGGTGCCACTGAAATGTACGCAGCAGTACAGCATACCCCGCTGATGTTGGAGGCAGATGCCATAGGCAGGAATCTTGGGTGCCACTGAAATGTAGGTAATGATACAGCGTGCCCTGCTAATGCAGTAGGTGGATGCCATAGGCAGGGATCTTGGAAGCTGCTGAAATGTAGGCAGCAGTACAGCGTACCCTGCTGATGCGGTAGGCAGATGTTGTAGGCAGGGATCTTGGGTGCCACTGAAATGTAAGCAGTTATACAGCATGCCCTACTGATGTGGTAGGTGGATGCTATAGGCAGGTATCTTGGGCACTGCTGAAATGTAAGCAGCGGTACAGTGTGTTCTGCTAATGTACTAGGAAGATATATCTTGGGCACAGCTGAAATGTAGGCAGTGGTATATAGTGCCCTGCTGACATGGTAAGCGGATACTGTAAGCAGAGATCTTGGGCACCACTGAAATGTAAGCAGCGGTACAGCATGCCCTGCAGAAACAGTAGGTGGAAGCCATAGGTAGAAAAAGGTTAACTTGTACTCAATGGCACCTCTTGTACTGCTTAAATCATAGGCAGTGAGTCATCATTTAGGTTCCTGCATGGCTGTAGCGCATCATCACTAATTTATCCCAAGTCTGGAAGGAAGGCAACCAAGGACTTGGATTCCCAGAGGTTTCCTCCTCATGGGTTTTTTCTTCTCTTCCATTCCAAAGGTCATAAAAGTTAGCTAGCCCATAATGTTGTACATTCCATTAGTTTACCCAGCTAGGTTTCTGCTGTTGGATGGAATTGGATGGTGGCCCTCTTTCTTTGCAGTTCCCTCTCTCCTTTGGAAGTCATGCCTCTCTGCTATCAGTTCTGATATTGGTCAGCCTCTGTTCACCTCAGTCTATGTCTGTTTCCAGTTGCACTGGTTGCTGTCAGTCTGTCTTCAGACTCAGTGATCTCCACTTGCTGCTCAGTCTTTTTGAACTCCTTCCTAAGGTACCTTCAGCCTAAGGAAATTGTTCCCATGGCACCACTAGGGGTGGAACCCTCCTCAAGGGTTCCTTAACTTTATGGTACCTTGATAGGGTGGTACTTCCCCATGGAACAGAGAAAGTGAATAGTCAAAGTTACAGTTGCACAGGCATAACTCCACTCTAAGTTGTGCAAGCCCATTGAATTGAAAGGCTACGCCTGGAACTCAATGGGCGGAGCAACCAACTACACCCCCTCCTGAGCTATATCAGTCAGCTCCTTCCAGCCTCACTCAGAAGCACTCTCACTCAATGAAGCCTCATTTAGTAGGCAAAGCACTGGGGTGGACATCATTATTGTTTCACTGGGTGATTGGCAGGCAGCCATTCACTATCAACATTGCTTTAAATAAAAAAAATGTTTTTGAAATATGAATAGAGTAGTGAAATTTTTTCTGTTGGAGTGCATCTCCCTTGGCACAGTTCTGAATCAGTGGGATAAGCCATCCCTTAGCTGCACCCGTGTTTACACTGGAGTGCACAGCCGCCTTTTGGGAAAGCACCTGAGATACAAGACTATGTGACTCTTATTACTAATCATAATATCAGAATGATATTAACTAAATTCGAATTTGGAACATTTCCTGGTAAAATCTTTGGAGAAAAGATATAAAAATCCTAAAATAATAGTTTCAGATCTTTGTACATGTGAACCAGGACATATAGAAGATTTAGCTCACATAGTCTTAACCTGTCCGAAATATGACAGGTTAAGAAAAAAAATGGATGGATATCATTCTGAAAAATCATCATCAGAAAAAAAATAAAAAATAGGACTAGATTGTATTCTTGTTTTGTTCAAAAGAGAAATAAACTTTACTTAGACTGGGATATTGTTTGATAGACATATTAACTCTGAAGAGAAAAGAAACTACTTAGAGCAGGAATTATCACCAGGTGATTTAAAGAGCTAGTGTACTGCCTAAAACTAATATTAGATTTTAAAAGCAGCCTACCATTACCTTTTATATCTGAGATATTTTTTATTGTTGCTTTTGTTAATTAGAAGATTGTTTACCCGAATTAATAGGTGTGATGTGTGAACAGCACTTTGCCTGGTAGTGACTTATTTAGCTCTGCTCTGACTTGGCAGAAGGCAATACTGGACCTTGTGCTCACAAACAGGGACAGTGTGATGGGGTAACAGTGGGGGAGCACCTGGGGAACAGTGACCACCAGTCATTGTGGTTTGAAATCACAAAATGAGCAGAACCAAACCACACAAAAACATGTATCCTGGATTTTAGGGGGGCAGACTTTGAGAAAATGGGGAGATACTTGAACAAGGCATTAAGGGGAAAGGGGCAGGAATCAGGGGTTAAGGAACAGTGGGCAGTATTTAAAATTGGGATTACAAGAGCAACAGAATTATATTTTAAGCAGGTTATCAAAAGAAAAGGAACAGGAGACCATTATGGTTTTCAAAGAGGTAGCAAAGAAAGTGAAAGCCAAAAAGATTGCATTCAGGCAATACAAAATACACAGGCAGAAGGGGATAGGGAGAAGTACCAGGAGAAGCAAAGGGAGGCAGGGAGGTCAGTAAGGGAAGCCAAAGTTCAGACAGAAGAGCAAATTGCAAAATCAGTGGGTGGAGGGACAAAACCTTTACAAGTCACATAAGTGAAAAAAGAAAGGCAAAAGGAGGGATAGTGAGACTGAAGGGGGAGGATGGGGGCCGGATAGAGGATGACAACAGTAAAGCTGACATATTGAACAGGTATTTCTGCTCAGTCTTTACTGAGGAAGAGTAGGGTAATGGATCTGAAGGGCATACAAGGGGTGAGAATGGTGTAGAAATGGACACAAGTCCCTTTACACAAGAAAGGGTCCTGAAGGAACTGGAAGTAATAAGAGTTGACAAAGCAATGGGGCCAGATGGGGTGCGCCCTAGGGTCCTTAAAGAACTAAGGCAGGTGGTGGCTGAACCTCTGGCAATCCTGTTTAGCCGATCACTGGAAACAGGGGAGGTACCCAAAGACTGGAGGACAGCAGATGTAGTCTCCTTATACAAAAGTGGGAACAAAGAAGATGTGGGAACTTCAGACCAGTCAGCCTCACTGTGGTAGTGGGAAGATCATGGAAGCACTACTGAAGAGAGATTGGTGGAACATCTGGTCTGTCAATGGACTACAGGACTCAAGGCAGCATGGTTTCACCAAGGGAGGTCATGTCAGACCAACCTCATTGAAATTTTTGACTGGGGTGACTAGGGAGGTGGATCAGGGGAGGGCAGTGGACATAGCCTATCTGGACTTCAGCAAGGCCTTTGACACTGTGCCACATAGAAGACTATTACACAAACTGGGGAATATGGGTGTGGGCAGGACAGTAGTGTGGTGGATAGCTAACTGGCTGGGCGGCAGGATACAGAGGGTGGTGGTAAATGGCTGTCACTCCACAGAAGGAAGAGTGACCAGTGGGGTGCCACAGGGATCAGTGCTGGGACCAGTCCTATTCAACATCTTCATCAGTGACATTGCACAGGACCTAGAAGGCAGAGTTTCACTGTTCGCTGATGACACAAAGCCCTGTAACAGAGTAGACACACCAGAGGTGTAGACAGAATGCAAAGAGACCTGCAGAAACTTGAAGAATGGTCAGAGGTTTGGCAGTTGAAATTCAATGCAAAGAAGTGCAAGATAATGCATATGGGGCACAAAACCTGGCATAATATATCAGTTTGGGGGGTGAGGATATAGCATGCACCAAGCAGGAAAGGATCTTGGATTATCATCTCTGATGACCTCAAGGTAGGGGAAACAGTGTGACAAGGCAGCAGGTGAAGCAAATAGATGCTGGGATGCATAGGCAGGGAATCACCAGCAGGAAAAGGGAGGCATAATTCCACAACACAAGACACTAGTGAGGCCCCACTTGGAGTAGAGTGTATAGTTCTGGAGACCTTACTTATGTAAGGACATAGACAGGGTAAAGAAGGTTCAGAGGAGGGCAACAAAGATGGTACATGGATTGCATCACAAGTCCTAAGAGGACAGGTTGAAGGAATTGAATATGTACTCCTGGAGGAGAGGAGGGAGAGAGTGGACAGGATAGAGACATACAAGTATCTTACAGGGAGGAACAGGGTGCAGGAATACACAATTTTTAAGTGAAAAAGATGTTCCAGGACTAGAGTGCATGGGATGAAGTTGGAGGGAGGATGATTTAGAGGAAATGTAAGGAAGAATTTCTTCACAGAACGGGTGGTGGACAAGTGGAACACCCTGCTAGAGGAAGTGGTGGGGGCTGAAACAATCATGGGATTTAAGAATGAATAGGACAGATATAAAGGAATTCTGGAGGTCAGGGGTAAGGGGCAACAGACTTCTAGAAAAACATAAACTGAACTTACAAGTTCAAATGGGCAGACTGGGTGGGCCATAGGCCCTTATCTGTCGACACTGTCTATGTATATATGTACTGCCCCACTACATCACCAGCATTGTGACCTCACTGACTGTGACATCAATGCTGCTTAGGAAGAGCAACTCAGTAACTGCTGGGTCAATCACCTGTGCTGTCACTGTCAGTGAGATCACAATGCTGATAATGTAGTTGGGGGCAGTAGAGCAAGATATATCAGCTGCCATGGCTAAGAGCTGTTCCACACATCCAGCACAATATTATCACATAGAAGACTTTCTATGAGCAAAAGGAAAAGAAAATACTTCAGAAATAAGAAGTTTCAACTCACTACTTGAAAATGTGTATTATTTTCCTGTTCACCTGTTTTGACTCCACTAGCTCTTTAAGACAAAGCGCTTTAGTGTAGTTTTAGTTTGTGTTTATTCAACACAAAAAGTTTTATTATGGAATGTATTTTTATATTGTATTTATTGTAAACCCTGAATTCATATGTTCCCTTAAGAAAACTATTTCTATTTGCACTTTAGAACATTTTTCATTGCTTGTGCTTATTGTAAAAAATCATTGCTTATGCTCATTGTAATGTCTTGTTGACAAACAACAAAATCTTTCTGATTCTGCTTTGATAAAGCAGTTTTAATGCAGTCAGACTGACCTCTCTCCAGGCAGTATGGATCGGGTGAATTGTGTTCAGTGCCAAACTGATTTAGTAGTAAGTCTTCTTCCCAGTCCTTTAGATCCCTGAGGATTTCACCCACATATTTTTCCCTACAGTGCTACTTTAGAAAATTAGTGACTCATTGGTCCATGGACTGAATTAAAGCACTACAATTCAGGGGCAGGAAGATCAGCTTATATTAATAAAAATGTATTCAATTGTACCATAATAGTGACTTTTTTCCTTTCCATTTAAATTACACTCGGCTGAGAGGAGAAAATGCAAACAAATTTAAACATAATAAAATAAAGTACTGTTTCTAAAAATAATTTAAAAATAAAAAAAATCATCCTACTGTTGATACTTACATTTTTTAATATATTTCTAAACTTAATTCTTTACATTCTGTTTTCTGTTTCAGTGTTTAAAGCAGCAGTATTTGTTAGTCGCTAAAAAATTTATGATATAGTTTTTTTTTTTTAAAACATTTATTTCTGCTAACCTAAGATTCATGCTTGTATATTTTTGTTTTATCAGGTGTTGTTAAAAATGTCTACAGCTGATTTTGTAATTAAAGACTCACATTGTTGAAGATGGCTGCCATTTGCTATGTTTAAAAATCTCTTCCCCTGGTGATACTTGTTGAATGTACATGCTAGATTAATGGCTGTAGTTGTGTTAGCATGGCTCTTCCACATGCTTCCGATAATAAACAGCACAAAATATTACATTTTTTTCATGGTGGGTGTGGTATGGGTGTGACATGGGTATGGCATGGGCGTGGGACTTTTAAAACTTCAAGACCTCTATGTACACTATGTATATGTAATATGTACACTGCATTTCATGTTTATACCACAATAATTTCAATCATTTTGACTGCTTTTGCTCTGTGTTTGTGAAGTGAAAGCAGTCCCTGCTTAATGATAGTCGAGCTACACTCTGCTTCACGTACACCGTATGGATTCACCATCCTTAAAACCAATAAAGTGTTCAAACCATGCTGTATTAACAGTCACTTGGGATAATTGTTACACAAAGTATTCATTAATGATCATGAGACGCGTAGGCATTTACAAACCATTTACATACCATCCCCCAACCTCAGGATTAGCTAAACTGATATCACACTCTAGACGCTGCCAGGCAAAACACTGCAGTTACAGTATCTCTAAAAACTAACAAAATAAACTTTAGGTCCAGCTTTTAATTCAAATTACATAAATAGGCATTACAAGAAACCATGACAAACCTTATACTGTTCTGTACATATGTACAGTATGTGTAAGAGGTATTTTCTTCTGGGGTTCCTTTAACTGTTCATTTATTCTGTCACTTATTAATTTCTGTGGCTGCTGCCAACCTCCAAGTGCCTTCTGAAAACCCTTCAAACCTCATGATATATTGTATTTGATATTGTCCTCTTTCCCCTGCTCCTATCCCAATTTACATTTCCCCCAGGACAGATATTGATTTTGAGGCTCTAGTGTCCAAAAAAACAGAGCCACCAGACACTCAAGCCCATCATTGGACATGTTCACTACTTCAAGTTATCTTGCCTAGTTCATCAGAACAAAATACATTTTATGTGGGGAGGATGTAATGTAATGTTACTGTACTCAATAGAAGGCATAACTGGCACATGTAGGGAGCTGTTTGAGCTTATTACTGCAGTGACATCACTGCTTTGAATCTGCACATCAGATTCAAGAAGCTGGATGACTGGCACAGGGATGACTCATGCAAATGTGACAGCAGTGGATCAGCGTGCCACTGTTCATTGGTGGCCCACTGCACAGTGACACCACAACAGCGAAACCTGAAAGACCTTGCAGGAAAGTCACTGTAATGGTCCAGATTTCACTGATGCAGTGTTTCCCAGCATTCTGCCCTTCCCAAAACAGCTCCAACCTGAAGTGGATTATATATAATTGCTAGAGGGTGTGGGGACAGAGCTTCATTTCTGGATGGCACAATACATATGGCGCATTGTGCCATCGTCGAGGAGATGTCAGCAACTTTGGTGTCGAGAACAGTGGTGCTTCCACTGTTCATCATGTAACAACTGGAGCAAGAGACTCATATTTTTTTGATGCTCATTATCCTTTCTGCCATGTTACACAATTCAGTTCAGAGCACTGGCATAGGCTCTTCCTGTTCTTGTTCAGACACACTTGGAATGTCTTCTTATTTCTCTAGTTCATCATTCTCAATTTCATGCTTCATCTCCTGTTAACATCTGGCTGTTCCTTCTCAATTTCTAGCTCCATCTCCTGTTAACATCTGTCTGTTCCTCCTTGATTTCCTGCTGAAGTTTTCTGTACACCTCCACTAGTCCTGTATTTCCTGCTGTGCTATGTGCTTCAACAGCTGGCCACCTTTACCGTAGTCATATCTGCCATTGACAGTGGTGAAAAGATACCAGTGAAGATCAGTGCAGCTGTAAGTAGGATGAGTGCTAAAGGTGAAAGCATCCATGATTCAGGTGTTTTTGATGGACATCAGGATATTCATCACAGATAATTGGCTGAGGGCACACCTAAAATTCCCTGCCCCAGCTCTGCATGCACTGCAGCCTACCATCTGCACCAGGTGTACACCCGTATAATACTGTTACTGACCTCTTTAGAAGTGTAGTATTATAAAGTTACCTTATTATGATTAAATGGCTACCTACTCTCTTTTATTTGAATTTTATTTGACTGACATAATTGCTTTTTCTGCACACAGGGACATCATGCTACTTGTGGGCAGCATGCTAACCGAGGATGATAAGACCACTGCAAAGGAAACTGTTGAATGTCTGAAGTTGGGGTAGTGGCATCTGTCTCCTCTGTCTAGTGAATGTGCAACCTGATGGGATAAGCATACAGGCATGCATGGTAAAGCCATCCACAAACAGGACATTATCATGATAAAATTGTATTTTATATTATGACATTCAGTTTCATCTCATATAATATGTGTTTTTAATGAAGGTTTTGTCCCATTATACAAGATGTTAACAAAGAGAAGAGACTTGAGCAGGCCAGGATGAGGATCAAGAACACTGAGACATTTCATGATGTCCTTTTTTCTGATGAGACAACAGTAGCATTGGAGCAGTTTGCTTCCAGGATGTTTTGAAAGAAGGACAGCGACTCCACGAAGCAAAAGCACACCCTCTAAAACTTCATGTTTGGAGCTTTATTTCTAACCGTGGGTGTGTCCCACTGCACATTTTTGAGGGTTAGAGATACTAAATTGTAGGTAGAGAAACCCTTAGGAAAGGTACTATACTGTCTCATATTGTTAACTGTGCCTTTGACTTATGACCACGGAAACATGAATGGTGAATACGCTAAGGAACATATCATTCTGGGAGCAGTGCAGAAATACATAAGAAGAAATATCTGGATAGACATCAGTTCTTTCCAGACAATGACCCTAAACACATTGCTTCAACAGTGGTTATTGAGCTGCTGAAATTAATTGGGTCATGATGCCACCGGAGTAATACTATACTGAACAGCAGCCACACTAAAAAATATGTATTTCAGGTACTGTAATATGTACAGTAAGTTTTTATATTTGTTGCACCAGATCTCCATATATGAATCTAATTGAGATGGTGTGGCATGCCATGAATGTAGCAGGAGATAAGGTAGGGTCTGTGGTGAAAGTATAAGCAGCAAAAAGGGACAGACTAGGTGTCCTCATCTGCTGACAAAGTCTATATTTCTATTAAATCTTTTATCAAGAGAAAGACAGTACCACACACACAGCAAGAACTCACTGATGCCATCAAGTTATTTTGGAAGATATTAAAAAGAAGACACTGCAGATGATACATTGTACACTTGCAGAAATGTTAGCCAGTCATGGTTGCCAAACTATGCTGTGCAACAGGACTGTGAATAATATACTGCACTGTATTATATCTGTTGCCTGAATTATTTTTTCCTGTACAAAATTGTTTTGTACTACACTATATATTTATGCTTATGAAGTTATCTGCCACAGTGTAATGTTACAGGTTAAAATATACTGCACACTGTATTGCACTATATATATATATATATATATATATATATATATATATATATATATGAAAAGTACTACATTGTAAACTATTTCAATAAAAGCAATAAATGCTACCCTCAATGATAATGCACAGTAAACAGTAATGTGTATGAAATGCAGGAGGCCCCCCTCAGTGGAGGTATTCAAGGCACACCTCAAGGCCTTCTTGTTTGTATAGGCTTTTCCTGACCCTGTTTTGTAAATGTCACCCTGTTCTGACTTGTTATACTGCCTGTTCCTGACTTTTTCATTTCTTTCTTTATTAACTGAATTTTTATTTATTATTACTATAGTTTTTATGGTTGTTGCTGTTTACTGATGTGCTTTTTTTGGTTGGTTTTTATGTACGGCACCCAGAGCCTCTGGGACTGGACATCTTTTTTAAATAAAATTTGCCTTGCTTTGCCTTACCTACTGCCACATTTTGTTAAGTGCTCCCAGGAGCTAGGGGTCACATCCAAGGCCATGCTTTCCTGGAGATTTCTGCCACTGGTTGTTTTTCTCCCTGAGAGTTTGGATGTTGTGAAATGATACTGTCCAGCAAAATGAGCACTTTATAAGACCCTAATGCAACTACTGCATTGTATAAAATACATATTTTCACATGCACATTTCACACACAAGACATGCACTATATGGTAAGCATAAGAAAAAAAACTACAGTGCATGATGTATACCTGTATAGTAGCCTGTATGCTAAACAGATGTTCAAACTGTGTGGTGGCTACATTTTGAAGTGCTCACAGGAGGAAGAGGGACACATCCAAGGCCATGATTTTGCAGAGATTTCTGGCACTAGTGTTTTTTATCCTCTCCTGAGAGCCCAGATGTTGTAAAATGATACTGTCTGACAAAAAGCAACATTTCACATACACATTTACATAGGTTCATAGGTTAGGTTTAAGTTTAGAGGACAATTGTCCATAGTGGAACTTGCCACCATGTCAAATTGGCATGGTGGAATTGACAAATCTTCTATCCCCCATAAAAGTATCAAGTCTCATCTTAAAACTATTTATATTCTCACTTTCAACCACGCTACTGGGAAGTGCATTCCATATATCAACAATTTTAATATACCGTTGACTTCTTTTTACTGTTTTAGAAGTTTCTCCTATTAATTTTATATTATGAGATCTAGATATGTTATATATCACTTTTTTTTTGTTAACCCAATTAATTCTAAGAAAGCATCATCCTTACTAGCTCTAAAAACTAAACACAAGTCACCTCTCAGTTTCCTATATTCAACAGAGTATAAATTCAGATGTCTTAATCTGTTATGATAATTTAAATGTCTTACCATCTTAATTTCTTTAGTTACTTTTCTCTGTGCTTTTTCCATCTTGTTTTTCCCAGGACAGAATATGAAGCACAAATGGAGAACAGTATTCAATACTGGATGAATTAGTTCTGAATATAAGGGAGAATAACTTCAGCCTCTACTTTTAATTGATCTTAGGATACTTCTAATTATCTGGTTGCATTTTATTATAGTCCGACTAGCATGATAGTAAATCTAGGGCATGTGAAATCTAGACACCTAGATCTTTGTGGTTTACTACTTTTAAGGGAATATTGTTTAATTTATAATGAAAACCTGGGTTATTGGATCCTAAATGCATCACTAAACATTTTGTTCGTTAAATGATAGTTTATGTTCAACTGCCCAGTTTGCCAGGAAGTTCAAATTATCTTGAAATTATTTTGTTGATGTTTCATTATGGACAATTGCACCAACTTTGCAGTCATTGGCATATTTACAAGACCAAACCCCAGGTAGTATTTGCATTGATGATGGTAGAATGTTAAATAAAATAGGTCCCAAGACCGGTCCCCTGCGGGACACCACTTGTCACCTCTCCCCACGTGCTGATTCATACCCTTATAGTCACACATTGGGACTCTTTAGCCATGAATTGGACTTCCAGTTGATTACATTAGGGTGAAGTTGGAGTAACTAACTCTTCAGTCAGAATTTTATGGATACAGAGTCAAATGCTTTAGAAAATCTAAAATACCACACCTACAGGCATTTCTTGTCCAGTGCTGCACTTATGGGCTCAAAAGCCTATGAGATTAGTAAGACATGATTCACTGGAAACAAAACCATGTTGTGACAGATCATAAAATGAGATGCTTTTGAGATGATCCACAATATATTTTGTAATAATCTCCTAGGACACTTGTCAAGCTAAGTGGTCTGTAGTTTTAATATCATTTTTTTCCATCTCTAAGTACAGGGGTTACTTTGGCCATATTCCATATTTCAATGCATTCTCCCAATTTTAGTGAAGCATTAAATAACATAGTTAACGGGCCAGCAAGTTGATGGTTAACTTCCTTTAGGAATTTTGTAGGTATACCGTCTGCTGATCTATTGCTTTTTATAATAGTTATTATTTCAGTACATGCACAAGGCACACACTGTGTAAGTACTTTAATTGTAAGCAGCAAACTAGAGTACATGACGCTGTACTGTACAATTCCTCTGTTTCTATGTACACTAAACAGATATTCAAACTGTGTGTTGGCCACCTTTTACTAATTCTGGATGTTGTAAATGGCAAAGAGCAGCACTTTATAAGATAAATTCAAGTGCTGCAGTTTGTAAGAAAAGCACAATTCACAAATACATTTTGGCTGTAAGGATCTAGGGCTGTGTGAATACCTTTTCCAAATATTCAGCTGAATATTTAGTATTCAGCAGCCAAATATTTGGTATTCATATATTCGTGATGCATACTCACTCCTCCTATATGTAGCTTGTCTCATTTGCCCAGCTGTATGCAGACACATGACCCCCTACTGCACAGTAAGATGTGCCCTACCCACCTGATTCTATAGTTACCCACTCCCCATCTGTACCACTTTGTAGCTTGCATTTTCAGTTGTTACTGTGTTGATTTCACATGTGACTTGCATTTATTTGATCTTTCTTATACATTCGTGCTGTATTCCAAGGATGTATCTGTACCATCTGGATGCTTGCATTTTCATTTGTAACTGTGTTTGATTTCGTATGTATTTAGTGCTGCATTGCTGTTTCTCATGCATTTGTATTGTATGCTTTCTGTGCCATCCTATGGCCCGTGTCGTTCTAAAAATGGTCCTTTGGATCAATGTACTTACCTGGTAACCAAAGACATAAATAAATAAATATTTACAATAAAAAAGGCCCCACCCTCCTCCCCAGCCCAAACATTAGCACAAAATAGCACAAAATGCAACCTCCACTCCCCTACCCTCAGTCACTAGACCAATCCCACCCTCCCCAAAGAACCCACAGATTGTGTTTATTTATTTGGAATTTAAGGAAAATCCAACTGTGGGTGACTGACACAACCCACCCACCTCCATGGCTCTCTGTCATCTTTTGCACTTCCAAAATACTTGTTTATGCTAAAAGAAATACTACTAATGTTCCCTACCATCCATAGCACCTATCCCCCCCAGCACCCAATTCTAATGTTGGAAGGAGACTGGCATAACCCATGCTCTTCTATGGTTGACAGCTTCTGATGAATGAAACTGTCACATGTTGTTTGTATTAGTAAACCAGATGATCACATGGTCTGCTGGTTTTACTATTACAGACAAAAGTGCAAAAGCAGTGCTTTGATTCATCAGAAGGCAGCTGACTGTGGAGGAGGGCAGGTTGTGCTGGTCACCTTCCAGCATTTCAGTTGGGTGCTAAGGGAGGAGGGTGGGAGCAGGGTGCTGCTAGGGTGGGAGGGCATTAATAATATTTATTTTAGTGCACACAAGCACTTTGAATATGCTAAAGATAAAGGCCAGCTGCAGAGGCAGGTTGGTTGTGCTGGTCGCCCATCATGGGATTTTCTTTACATTTCAAATAAATAAAAAAATATGTGGATGCTTGGAGGACAGGAGGGTGGGATTGGACTACTGACAGAGGGTGGGGGGAATGGAGCTACATTGTTAACTGGATATTGAACTGGGGAAGTAGGGCGGGGGCTGTTTTATTTTTCCTTTTTCTCCCAATGTTCCACATGAATACTGAATACCCAAATAGTCCCCTATTTGGGAAGGTCTCCTGAATTTTTGGGAGCTTTACTATTTGTGATATTCAGGAAATAATATTCGGCCCCTGCACAGCCCTAAAGGAACTCTGACCAGAAAGTTCCATTCCTGATTAATAACATTGCAGTAGGGTGATTTGTACCTTACAACCTTCAAGAACATAGATTTTCACCTGGTCAGCATGACAACATTGTAGTTCAGAGCAAAAGTAGTTGTCACTTTATTTAGATGTTTATAACTAGCCCACAGACATGGTTAAAGGCTTTAGGATAGGTCAAATCTGAGCATGGTCAGAGAGAAAACTCAGAGTATAGAATGCAATACTGTTGTGGTGTATAATAGTGTTTGCAAAAAAATATATACCTTTCATGAAACTTTGATGTCAGAACCAAAGTATATCACAGCACAGTGTAGCCTGTCAGTGGTGCTGAGGGTGGAGTTAAGGTATGATTAGATTAAATAGTGTACCTATACACTTATATATTCACAAAAGTGATGTATATATGAGAGTGAATACATCTTTTCATGCACATGAGATCCCTAAACTAACAAATTCTGGTCAGAGCTCATATGACTGCAAAATGATGGTATTGATGCAGTGGTAAAAAGTGAGAGATTGCTTCAGACCTGAGGAAAGCTGAAGATGTATTCAATGTGTGAACAGGTGCAGATGTGCAGGGCCCTGTGGATCTTGCACTATGGGAAGACTCATCCACCTACAGAAGTGCAGGGCTGGCATTCACTCTTATAACATTTCTCTCACACATTCGTACACATTCACTTTTCACATATTCTACTCCACACGCTCAGTCTTACACGCTCACTCTTCACACATTTGGTACATATTCACTCTTTACACAGTCACTCTTCGTATATTCACTCTTTACACATTCACTCTTTTAATGTTGACCCCAAATTTTCAAGAATGTTATTTTACAACTGCCATTATAAACATGACCTGTAGCATTTATAGTAAAGTGGCCAAAATGTCATTTCACCCACAAATGCAAAAAGATATCCCGCCTGGATTTAAAAATGACACCTGTCATGTTTATGAGAGGGTGTAGAAAATAGATATATTGAAAGTTTGGAGTTAAAACATTGAAAATGAGCAAACATATGAATGGAGGTTGAAATACTGCAATTTCAGTCATAACCTGGACAATCTACTGTATTTGTACACTAAATTTTCAGCACAGCCTTCTTATTATCCTATCTCATAAACCCCGTAGGGTGAAAATATTCAAATCCCTGCTAAAATGTGATTCTGCACCACCGAAACATCAATCCATATCGCAGGTGTGAAAAACATTTTGGAAACATTTGAAAAATGACAGCTGTCATGTTCATACAGTGGTGTGAAAAATAGCCACGCTGAAAGTCTGGGCAAAATATTTAAAATTACTGAAGTTATGACCCAGCATAGAAAAGTTTAAATGTACATCATAACTTTGCCATTTTACATATTTTACCCCCTATTTTCAACATAGCTTTGTTATGACTCCAGCTCATGAATGATGGTAGTGAAAATTTCCAAATCCTGCCCAAGAGGTGATTTCACCAAGTGACCACAAAAATTGCCTTTTGGGCCTGATTTACATAATTCCACCACCATTGATCATGAGGTGGTGTCCCAAAAAGGCCATATTGAACAACTGGGGAGAAAATAAATAAAAATGACAAAGTTATTTAAACAGTCTTTAAACTGTCTTTAAAAGTGTCTTTAAACAGGAATTACCCTGGCCTCCATTGTTCACTTGGGAACTCGAGCAGCAGGCTGGTAGGACAGAGGTCTGGGGTTATATTCTGTTTTAACTGAAATATTTGAATAGTTTGTAAGTGAAATTAGCTCTATGTGTTAAAAATTATTACCTTGAATTAGAACTGTTACTTGGGCTGTGATATTGTAACTTTGGAGGCTTGAGGACTGTTGTTTGTCAGGGTTAATTAGAGGAAATTTAAATGTGTTGTTTGCCTGGTGTTTGGTAGAGGCCTCCCACCCACCCTGTTTTGTAGGCTTCTAAATACTGAAACCACTGGGGTTGGGATTGAAGGGCTGAGTATTTCTGTTTGGGACTGAAATTCAAGCAACAGGAGCTGGTGGGCCTGTGACATCATACGGTACCTGATGTCTGCTTACACACACTGTTAGTGGACCAACACACACTGGACTGTATGTGAGACTTTGGAACTTTATTGGTGGGGTTGAAATTGGGTTGTAAATAACTACAGTCAGTATAGAGAGAAACTGTATTCCAGGGAAAGGGACTGAGAAAAGGGTGCCATTATAAACAGAGGGGATAAACAGGGTGGCCATATTTATTCCACTATGGCAGGCATCTTCGAAGAGGGTTGTAGGCTGCACAGGCTGTGGGATGGCAATAATTCCTAAATTGGGCCTGAGAGAGGAGGCTGCCCACTCTGTAGACAGCTATCTTGTATCAGGAGTGAGGTATATTGGTTAAGGAGTAAGCTGGGGAGCTGGGGGGTGTCCAAGGATAAGGGGTGTGGATATGGGCAGCAGAAGGGTGGGGCTGAGGGGAGGCTGGGGCAACGCTCTGAAATTACAGGACGTTATGTTACAGAAAGCAGGAGGGGGGATATTAGGGACAGAGGACCCTTAGATAGGGAAGTTGATGCTAAGGGGAAAGCGTACGGGGTGAACATTCTGAATACAAAGAGAGTGGAGGGGGAAGAGTCAGGAGGGGCTGTTGTGTGGAGCCTCAAACAGCAGACTGTGGGAAGGGAGCTCCTAAGGTGAACAGAGCAAGAGGGGAAGAAGAGGGCAGTTTAGAGGTGCAGTCATGGGAAACTCGGTTACTTGATGGAGGCTGACATAGAGTGTCACAATAAATTTGAGCTACTACAGACCTAGAGGGGAGGAAGGGTTGGTGCAAATGAGGAAACTTATACAGAGGCCGGGGAGGAGTCGGATACCATAGGGCATCACAGACCGGCTATGGAAAGGATAGAAATAGTCCCAGAGGGAGCAGGGTAAATATATATGTTAAGCAAATGGGGAGATGCAACATATTCCAGACATGAGGGAGGAGAGCATGATTGGAGAGATACTGGGAGACAAGGAGGTGGGAGAGGAGCCCCCCTTCAGCAGGGGGGTCAGTACCAAGGATGGGGCCCTAGCTAAAGGGGACCCACAGAGAGCCTCTGTAGGCAGGGGTACTATTACAAGGGGAGGATGGTGGTGTGGGGAAAGGGAAACCGTCAGGGCCAGGATAAATGGTTCGGATAAGAGAGGGCTAGCGGGGACACCTATTCAGGAGGGGTTTGAGTTAAGTGGGCAAAATAGCAAGGGAGGCAGAAAGGGAGGGTGACAAGGGTCTTCTAATAAGGCAGGAAGACTCCCATGAAATTGAGATCATGAATAAAGGGGGAAGGGGGCTGAGAGGCATAGTGGAGGTAACCAAGGATGATGGTGGTGTTAAGGTTCTGTTATTGGGAGACTCTTGATCAGGGTATCCATGGGAGGGACAGGGGTGGATGCCATAGCCAGGTGAAGGTAGTGAGTATCTCTGGGCTGACAGTGCACAGAGCAAAGTTCATGGTGTATGAAATGGTTAGGATTGTGGAGGGAAACCGGATTTCTGGTGCATTTGGGAACTAATGATCTAGAGGAAATAGCATTTTGAAATCCAAGCAAGGTTCCAAGAACTTGCCAGAGTCTGTCGGGATAATGGATGCAACATTTCTTTTGGAGATATTGCCAGTACCAAAGGCCTCAGTGGAAAAAAATGAAGCTCACAGAGGTTAATGACTGGCTCAGGAAGTGGGGTGAGAGAGTGGGTTGGGGTGTTAGGAACTGGAATGGAGTTTGGGAGGATAAGGGACTATATGCCAAGGACAGGTTTCATCTTGCCCCATTAGGGAAGTAAGTCCTTAAACAGGGATGGCTGACTACATACAAGAAAGGTGGGGTTTAAACTTGTGAGGGGGGAAGGGATAAGGGAGGGGTGGACCAGAAGCCCTCTCCTCCAGATCAGAGGAGTAGCCTTCAAGCCCAAGGGGGGGAAGGGGAAACAGATTGGGGTGGAGGTTTCAGGAGGAGCAGAGGGAGGATGGAAGTATAAGGAATCTGGGTGGGGTTCAAAAAGAGGATCAGGATAAGGGTGGGGTTGGTGTTAGTAAATGCCCGGAGCTTGGGAAACAAGTTGCCAGAGTTCCAGGCCATGCTGTTTGGGGGGTGGATGTGGCGGCGGTCACGGAAACGTTGGCCAAGAAAAACCATGACTGGGACCTAAACGTATGGGGGTACACTATGCTTAGGAAGGATAGAAAGGAGGGCAGAGGGGGGTGGAGTGGCTATGTTCATTAGAGATGACATAGAAATTGCTAGGGTAGAAGAGGCAGAGGGAAACGTGGAGGCCTTATGGGTCACCTTACAATCCCCAGCAGGAGATAAGGTCAAGCTGGGTGTAGTATATAGGCCCCCCGGGATGAGTGATGTTCTAGAGGATGGTTTGCTGGACAACATCATTGCCAGTGTGGACCAAAAAGGGAAGGGAGTGGTGTTGACGGGGGACCTTAATGCCAGGTACAACTGGGGAACCATGTCCTCTAAGGTGGCCAAGGAGCAGAGGCTGATGGATGGCTTCCAGGATGTGTTCTAACACACATGTGATGGAGCCCACAAGGAGGGCATGTCCTGGATGTGGTTCTGGCAGATGGGGATCTGGTAAGGGACATGGTTGTACAAGACCCCTGACTGGGAGACCACAATACTGTCTGGTTTCAAATAAGCATGGGGGGTGAGATCTAGGACACTGGCAGTGGACTTCAGGGGGCAGACTTTATGGGCATGGGAAATATTCTCAAGGATCACTTGATGGGGATTACTTCAATGACAAGTGTGGAAAGGAGATGGGAGGTCATAAACGGGACTCATGAAGCAGTCAGGATCTGCACTAAGTTGAAACGAAGAGAGCAAGGTCACATAAACCATGCTGGTGGTCCAGTGAGGTACAGGTAGCAGTCAGAGAAAAGAAGGTGGCTTTACAAAATATAAAACAACAAGAGGGATAGGGATAAGGAAATGTACCAACTTGCATCTAGAAAAGTCACCCGTATGGTGAGGGGAGCAAAGTCTAAAAGAGCAGCTGCTGGGCATAGGGGATACATGAAGGGGAAAAGGTCTTCCGCACATTGGGAGCGGAAAACTAAGGGCCATCTCAGCAGATTGAGATCAGAAGGAGGGTGGGTGGAAGAGGCGAGGGACCAGGCAGAGGTATTTAACTACATTGCCTCTGTGTTCACTAGGAGGGGATGGGATATCTACAAAGCAAGGCATGAAGGGGATAGAAACGTCAGTAAGTGGGATCAGGGAGCAACAGAAATGGAGCAAAGAGGGAGAGGTACCCCAGGGGTGTCACATCTGGGTAAGGATAAAAAGGCCAGTAAGGTGGAGGGGACGGATGATGCTATCTCCGCCAAAAGGGTGTGGTTAGCCCTCAAGGCCCTAAAGAAAGACAAATCTCCTGGGCCAGATGGCATTCATCCGAGAGTATTATGGGAATTGGTGGACATACTGGCTGTACCTTGATGGAGCTTTTCAGCAGGTCACTTGAGACAGGGAGGGTACCTAGGATTGGCGAGAGGCACGTGGTGCCAATCCATAAAGGGGGTCGAGGAAGTACCGGTAACTATAGACCCATCAGTTTGACCTCGTGGTGGGAAAATTAATGGAGAGTATACTAAAGGGAACGATTGGGGTGTACTTGGAGGAGGTGGGAGGTCTGGATAGTTGGCAACATGGGTTTGTGCCAGGTAGATCATGTCAAACCAACCTTGTGGAGTTCTATGAATGGGTAACATCAGAACTGGACAGGGTAAGCCTGTGGATGTATTATTCTTGGACTTCAGCAAGGTGTTTGACTCTGTCCCCCACAATGGTCTGGTGGAGAAACTGATGGGGTTAGGAGTAGGCCCTTTGATGGTCAGATGGATTGAAAACTGGCTAGCTGTATGCACTCAGAGAGTAGTGGTCTGTGGGGAGCTCTCGAACCCTAGAGAGGTTGGTAGGGGTACCGTAGGGCTCGGTCCTGGGTCCGATCCTGTTTAATGCATACATATCGACATCAGGAGGGTATAGGGTGTGAAATGAGTCTCTTCATGATGACTCCAAGATGGGAGCAGTAGTTGAGGGAGAAGAGGGAGGTTGGCCCTGCAAGGGACCTGGACACCCTGGAAAGCTGGGCTCACACATGGAAATTAATTTCAATATCACCAAGTGCAAGGTGTTGCATCTTGGTCGGGAAACCCAAACACAGGTACACCTTGGGAGGGAGGCGCTGGAGGCCTCAATAGGGGAAAAAGACCTAGGGGTCATGGTGGATGCATGTATGAATAACTCTGAGCAGTGCAGGAGAGTGGCTAGCAAGGCAAACAGGATGTTGGGATGCATCGTAAGGGGGATCACCTCTAGGAGCAAGGAAGTGATTCTGCTGCTGTACAATGGACTGGTTAGACCACACCTTGAGTACTGTGTACAGTACTGGAGACCACACTTGAAGAGGGACATACAGCTCCTGGAGAAGGTACAGAGGAGGGCAACAAAGATGATACGAGGGTTAGGGGATTTGATGTATGAGGACAGACTTAAGGAGCTCTGCCTGTTTTCATTGAAGGAGAGGAGAGGCGGGGGACATGATTGAGGTCTTCAAGTACCTCAAGGGAATAAATAGGGTAAACATGGAGTGGATCTTTAGACTAAAGCAGGGAGGTATCACCAGAGGGCATGGTTTGAAGTTGGAAGGTGGAAGGGTGAGGGGGGAAAAGAGGAGGAGGTTTTTCACTGAGAGGGTGGTGGACCCTTGGAATGCACTGCCTGGTGAGCTGGTTCAGAGATCCACAGTGGAGGGCTTCAAGAGAGGGTGGGACAGACACAGAAAGTGGATGTATCAGATGATGGCCTGTCCCAGGGGGTGGGATGGATGATACGGGTTTCTGGAGCACAAGGGATGGGAGGGTCTTGGCACCCAACTAAGGATCTAAGGTTTGAGCAGACTCGATAGACCGTAAGGCCTAATCTGTTGGCAAATAGTATGTTAGTATGTTATGCCTCAAAGTTCAAACCCCTATTGAAATACATTGAATTGCACTTACTGTACCGTAGTTTCTCATATGCAGTCAGCAGTTCCAGAAGAGAGACGTGTCTTCAATCGGAGAGTGGGTCTGAGTAGTGGGACATGTTCAGGTGAATGAAGGTGTGTGTGGGATGTGTGGGGGTGTGAGGTGCTGGGTGTTGTGTGGGAGGTTGGGGTGGGATTGGATGGGTGGTGTGTGTGTAGGGGCAGACTGGTGAGAAACCACTTTTTCTTTTACATATTTAAACAAGAAACATCAAAAGGTGGTTTTCTTTATTAGAACTCACATTGGGATACAGGGGATGGTGATCGGAGGGTGGGGGTGTCACTAGACACCAGAGAAATAATTAAATTAATGCAGGGCTAGTGATCAGAGAGGGGTGCCACTAGACACCTGGAAAACATATGAATACAGGGATGGAGGATGGGGTGCCACTAGACAGCAGGGAAACATATAAATATGGAGACAGAGGGGTGGGGAGCCACTAGACATCAGGGAAATATAAATATGGGCTGGCAGGGAGACTTCCACATGCTTAGAAAATAAGTGTTAGCTCCAAACCCAGAGGTAAACTGGAAGTGAGCACTGAGCCTGAAAATAGTGCACCCAGCGGGGGTGGAGGAGACAACCGCATGTGCTTCAGCTTCACTGTGGAAGGACACCATCTAGATATCTGGTCACATGCTTCCAGACCCCCCTCTCTCTGTGTAATAGCAAGACATCAGCATAGCTTTACTATGCAGCCATTAAATGAGTAAGAGAGTGAAGATTGAAACATATCAATATGAACATTTTAGCAATGAACATTCTCCAATCCTCCTCTAGAAAAGTAAATCCTAGAAATAAAAATAACAAAACACACTGCACATAACAGATGGTGTAGGGGGTGGGTAGGGCTAGTTGTTACTAGATGAAATAGCTTAGCTGTATCCTTATATATTATAATATGTGTATGGTACGTTATTATTTATACATACAATTTTTAAAATTCTAATTTGAACAATCTTTCACCTAATTTTTGCCTTTACTGATTTGTATTATGCATTGACCAGCATTCTTCCACTGTTCCCCTCCCCCTACTCACACCTGGAAATGAGCCATGGCTCAGTGTGCCTCTCACTGTTAAGAGTTTTCAAATAAATAAATAATGATATGCCTAATCACAAAAGTGATGTGAATATGAGAGTGAATAAATAATTTCATGCACTGAATGTCACAATGCAAAATTGGCAAAGAGTGAACACTGGAGCTGTTATTATGAACATTACTGGAGTAGCACTCTCTGATCCCTCTCCCTCTAGAAAAGGTAAACCCCAGAAATAAAATCATACAGTGGAAACCCCACAGGGTGAAACCAAATTCTGGCATTTTGCAGCACTCTGCAGAATGCTGCAGCACCTACTGAATAAAGTAATGTAATCGTCAATGGTACTAGTCCCTTTGCCATTAAAGGAAATATGACACTGCCAGGATGAAGTGAATGACACAGTTTCCTACATGACAAAAGGGACTACTTGCTATTGAAATTACAATGCTTTATTCAGTAGGTCTGCTGCAGCATTCTGCAAAGTGCTTTAAAAGTGGATTTCATCCTGGGAGACACCACTGTACAACACACTGCATATAACAGATATTTGAAACATGGCTGAAGCAAGACTGCCAACACCTCCCAGCCACTTTGTGGTAGGGTTCCTGGGCCCACAGGGGTGGGTGTTCACAGCACCCACTCAGTGCAAGTGGATGATGAATTCAACAAGAATGAGTACAGTAGAACAAGAATGCATGGTGCTCTGACGGTAAGACAGTCCTCCTGATTCCACCTGTTCATTTTTACTTTATTCTAATTTGCACACCTTGGAAGAAAGTGACAGATGGTCCTATTATACAGTATGATTAAAACAATAAAGTATCACAGTACCCAAAAATGTTTGCTTGTCACTTTACTTTTTCAGTCAGTTTTTTGTTTCTGTGCCTACCGCTATCATTTCAAATATGCCGACTATGGCCAGCAAGCCTCTGGAGCCAAAAAAACAAGGGAGTGGAGTGGGTGCACAACACAGCAACAGAAATGCCAGTAAAGAAGATATCCACCAATTTAAGGACTTTCTATTGGGATTAAAACTGGGCATTGCAACAGTCCGAAAAACCATATCGGAGCTCAAGCAAGAGAATTCTCCCATTAATGACAGAGCGGGGCAATTTTATACCAAGATTGTGAATCTACTATCCTCCATCTCGCAACATCTAAAGATGAATGAACAAGAAAGTAAGCAGATACAGTACTTAATGGGCAAAATAGATGACTTAGAGAACAGAGGGAGCAGAAATAATCTCAGGATTTTGGGGGTGCCAGAAGGATGAGAAGGAAATAATATGCCTACTTTTTTAAAATGTTTTCTGCCTGAACTACTCTCATACCAGTGGCCCTGGCTACTAGAAATTGAGGGGTGTACAGATCAATTGGTCACAAATCCTCTAATGACCAGAGAACCTCGGCCCATTATTACATACTTCCTCTGGTATTCTATGAAAGAAGAAATATGCTGCCCTGCCAGTGCAGTGGTTGGATTTCACCTGTGATGCTGACAACACAGGTTTGGGAACATACCCTGGTGTTGAAGGGTCAGCTGGGGAGATGGCTTGAGCATCCCATGATGGTTCATCTTCCTGGGAGGAGGGTGGCACACAGCTCAGTTTGCTAACCTCTGGCAAAGGCCAGAGACATGGCAGCATACTTGGGCCATGCTGTGGAGGGAGCACGACAGACTTCGGCTTACACGTTGACGTCCTGGCACGTCACGCTCCCAGAGAAAAAACAGGAAATGGCTTCCTGACTGGCTGGATGACTGTTAGCTGTGCCTCACTGCCATGAAGCCCCAGACAGCCTGGACCAACCCCAGCAGCACCTGGGCCAAGTAGTGCACTGGCCACCCTCACCAGCACTTTCTCCCCAAGAAGGGCCTGTCCAATGAAGGAAGCATTGGGTCACCTGGGGGCTGCAATGTGGGTGGTGGATGGCAGTTGGGAAGGAGAGCTAGCGGGTGCAACCCAGGTGACCTGAAAGAATGGCTGGTCAGGGAGCACTCGAGGCACAAAAAAGAAGAAATACTTAAAATAGCTCATAAAAAGAAACTTATTGTGCAATGGGGAAAATACTGTTATTTCAAGACTTTTCAGGAGAGCTTATGGAAAAAAGGAGGGTGTTCTTCGAGATTAAAAAAGAACAACAGAGATTTGGGATACATACTACTTCAAGTATCCAGCTACTCTAGTGATCCATAAGGCCAGAGGAAGTTTTTATTTACTGTAACACAGCAGATGATGCCTGGGACCATTTACAATATGGCTATTTGATAGTATCTAAGTACTTTTGTACTTTGTAGTGCTGCTTATTTGGCCGAAAGGAATGGGAGGCCAAGGAACCTGTATACAGCCAAGAATAAGAACAATTGATTGAAGTATAACTGGTGTACCAACCCCTTTTTTTGTGGGACAGATACTGAGACAGCTTGATTCATTTGGATTTGGCTGTGAAGAATGGACTGCTACAGTCTCTTATAGTCACAGAGGGCTGTGCAGAGTTAAGAATAAACTAAATGCACTTGATAGTGATCAAGATATTTTGCTTACTTTGGGAAATTAAAAGGAGAGTTCAAAGGTGAAGTTTGAAGTCTGAAGTTGGTGAACTATAAAGAGAAATCAGACACAACTCCTAGCACTGCACAAAGAATGGTGACATATACATCCACATTACCAGTGTTGGCATCTCTCACTTCATTGACATCATCAACACAGCCATTTTAGGATTCTCAGAGCATGATTTTGCATCAGGAGAGGCTGTGTTTAAAATTTTCATGCTATGAAACTGCATTTCTCCTACTTTAATAAATGCAGTTTCAGTATAAATGTAAACAACTAGCCTCCTTTACAAGCCTATGGAATCATTTAAGAAAAACAAATGTGTAAAAAGCTTGTTTAGTTGCCCTTTAAAACATCTGGCTCTAAAAACCTTGAGTAAAATTCAGAATAACACACTGAAGGGAAAGACAAATAAGCATTTGTCAATGTTGAATGTTGCTTGCCTGTATGTGTTGTTTAGGTATTTGGAAGTGATAGTTCCATGCCTTCCTCCCAAGACATGCACTGTGTCTTTCCATTCAGTATTCACAGAAGAGTGGAAGGGGCAAGGGCCACAACAGTACAGCAGTTGCCAAGGGGGTGAAGAGGTGGACAATAGTCCATTCAAAGGCAAAAGAGTCCTGCAGGAGCTCACTAAATTGAAGGTGGAGAAAGCGATGGAACCAAATGGCATACACCCAAGGATATTAAGAGAACTGCGAAGAGAGATAGCAGTACCTCTGGCAGCCATGTTCACCGAGTCATTCAACATGAGTGAAGTGGAGGAGAGCACGTGTGGTCTCTCTACACAAGTCTGGCAGCAGGGTGGAGGCGGGGAATAATAGCCGTTCAGCCTCACCTCAGTAGTGGGGAAGATCATGGAGACATTGCTTAAAGAAAGGACAGTGGGGCATCTAGAAGCCATCGGAGCCCAGGACCATAGACAACATGGATTCACAGTGGGGACATCATGTCAAACAAATCTGGTTTATTTCTTTGACTGGGTGACAAAGGAAGTGAATCAGGGTGAGGCAGTGTGGACAACGCTTACCTTAATTTCAGCAAAGCTTTTGACACCGTCCCACATAGGAGGCTGATAAACTAGTTGGGAAGGCTGGGCATGGAGAAAAGGGTGGTAAACTGGGTTAGAAACTGGCTAACAGACAGTAGGCAGAGAGTGGTGGTAAATGGGGTGCAGTCTAGGGAGAGGGGTGACCAGTGGGGTGCTGCAAGGATCGGTCCTGGGGCCAGTCCTGTTCAATGCCTTCATTAGTAACATTGCAGAATGGTCGAAGGGAATTTTTTGACCAAATTTTTAACATAGCCATTTTAAGACCTCTGCTCATGAACAGTGTCACTGTGATTTTCTTAATCTGTCCCAAACATTGATTGCGCACACCGACTGCGCCAGTGTGCGCTATATGTACAGAAACACATTTTGGGTGACATGTGAAAAATGACAGCTGTACTGCTCATAAGGAGGTGTGATAAAATGGCAATGTTGATAATCTGGAGTGCAAATATTAAAAAATTATGAAATTACGAGCGTGCGTAGGAACTGCACAACACAGGCTCATAAAACAGTCATTTTTAGGAATTTGTTCACTAAATTTTCAACATAGCCATTTTAAGACCTCTGCTCATGAACAGTGTCATTGTGATTTTCTTAATGTGTCCCATGAATTGAGTTCACACACTGACTGTGCCATTGTGCCCTACAGGTGCCGAAACACATTTTGGGCAAGATGTGAGAACTGACAGCTGTACTGCTCATAAGGAGTGTGGTAAAATGGCAATGTTGAAAATCTGGAGGAACATATTGAAAATTCATAAACTTACAAGCGTGCATAGGAACAGTGCAGTGCATGCTCATAAAACAGTCATTTTTGAGATTTTCGCAAATTTCAACATAGTTTTTGAGGCCTACCTCATGAACAGTGACACTGTCATTTCATAAATTGATCCCAAAAGGTGGTTCCACACAGTGACCACAAAATCACATTTTGGGGCTGATTAACACCATGACAGTGACAGAATTCATGAGGTGGGGTCCCAAAAACCCCATGTTGAAAATTTGGTGAAAAAATTCCCCCAAATGCCCAAGATATGCAGTAAAGTTGAAACAACCCTATTTATTCCATTATACAGCTTACCGGGATTTCCTCAGTTTGCAGTCGGCTTTGAAGAGTGCAGACGTGTTCCTGGTCCACCGAAGATCATTGTGCCAGACTCCAGAGGTAAGTATGGGGTGAGGTGGGGGTGGGGAGGTAGATGAACAGAGGGTGGGCACGGGGTGGGGAAGGGGGTCGGACAGTCTACGAGGGAAGTTTTTTTTCTTTAGGTTTTTTTTTACTTGACTAAGCTGGACTTGTGCCACATGGGGTGGCTCTCAGTATGGCAGCTGGAAGGCTGTTTGGGTGGGGGCAGTGGACCCAATGGGGATTGGGCATCCCCTTCGGCCATAGGGACCTGTTGCCATGCTGGGTGGGCTCCCAGCGTGGCACCGATAGTCTCAAGGGGGAAAATAGTAGAGCTGGCAGGGGATTGGGCACCCCTGTTGGCCATACAGACTGCTGCCATGCTGGGGTGGACTCCAGTGTGGCTCCTGGAACTCTGTTTGGGAGGGAGCGCAGCACAGCCAATGGTGGATTGGGCACCCCATCGGCTATACAGTGTGTGTGGGGAAGCACGAGCAGGCAGTATGTGTGCATGTGTGTGTGTGTGGGGAGGTGCATGAGCACGCGATCTTATCACTGCTCACTGAAGTGTAGCTCCCTTCAACTGTACAGCACTGTAGTTTCAACTGCTGTCATAGACAGCTGCAGCATTGATTGGAGAACTGTGGCCATGCCTGCAAACACACTGACTGAATTGGAAGAAGGCTGCCACACCTCCAAAACTCTGATGATGGCACTATGTTTCTTGCACATGCATGCAAGCAACATAAAAATACAAAACAAATAACACTACCTGAGGCATGGAACTGCTGGAGATAGATCACATAAACTGATGGGAAAAGAAACTCATTGATTATCAGCAGGTTCTGAATCGCATTCCGATCCAAATCTCACCATGTTTCTTTTGTCAAAAGTGAGGGAGCATGGCCCACCTGAGCACACTCCTTCAGCTGTCCACCACTCTTCTGTAGAAAAACACCTTGATTTGCACTCTGGAAGAGGGTTGAGGTGGAGCAGAAAATACACAGAACATTCAACAGCAGAGAACTGCTGCTTCTCTGCTCCCTGGCCCCAGTCTACAGTTCAAGGGGACCAAGGCAGCATGAAGCTCAGTGGCATCAGATTTTGAGACAAGACAGCTTTACCAGGCAGCTTTACTACTGGAGCTGTGAAAACCTAATGCAGTCTGGCAGCACCCCTGTAAGAGTCAGAAGACAGCATGTCTTGCCAGTCATGATATGGCTGCAGGCTTGCTGTGCCTCCAGAGGTGATGCTGGCATTCTAATCTTTTTTTCAAGTTCTGTGACTGCTGCCAACCAGAATGGATGGCAGCATTGCTTTCTTCCAGGTCACAAGATGGGACGAGTCAATCACTGAGTGGCAGCTGTTCCTCCAGGTAAGGCATTGTGGAGTACATATGCAGGACTCCCGCCCTGCTCAATCTCTCACCCAGTTGCTGTGGGCCATTTTAGTTGTCTCCAACAACCTCCCCCAGCATCACCAGTGTTGTGTGGCCTGAAATGTTAGTGATTGCAAAAGACAGGAACAGCTGCTCTGCACCGTCAGTGTCAGTTAAAGCCCCTCCAACTGCATTACATCTCTCAACACCCAAAACTTTAGCCCCACCACATCAGCAGAACTCTGTTACAGTGAATGCACAGGACAGGAGCAGAACATTTATTTATTTATTTAAACTTTGATGACCGGGAAAGGCATACTGAGCCGAGGCTCATTTCCAGGTGCGACTCAGTACAGAGTGTACAGTGAAAGAGCGAGTACAAAATGGGGGGGAGTACGTACAGTATACACAGACATTTATACAGAGTTCTTAGTATATTGCAATAAAATATGAGTTTACATGCATAGTAAGTAAATGAGGCTGAGGTGTAGTGGTCATTCCCTAATCCCGCCTCACATTCAATAACTCTGTACAGTACTTATAGCGGTTAAACTAGACTGGATTTGGTTGGTTCCATATTGGAACGCTTAACACATCCATCTTTGGAGTAGGGTTGCCACCTTTGAAGAGACAAAATCAGATCCTAAGCTCTGCCTCTAGCCCCACCCTTTTATTACTCATCATGCATTGCTCCCTAGAAAGCCATGTTATATCAATAAAAGACAACACTTAAAGCAGCAGTTCAACAAAAATTTTAAGATACTGTACTGTACCTGCTAAAATTACTCTCCCAGGTTCTTCCTAGTTATTTATTTACTTATATAGGTATTTATTTATTGACATTGGTTTACCAGGTAAACATACAGAGATAAAATAAATCTTATTTACAGATATGATCTGGAGAGACAAGGGAAATACTGTAAATAGCATACAGCAGTAAACATGATATATAATAAAGGGACACATGATGACCACGAATGTGATATGGAAAATATTTTCACTTATTTAAAGTGACCTCTGGATATTATCCAGAGGTCACTGTGCAGGACTGAAAATATTTTCCATATTACACGAATGCACATCATGTATCCGTTTTATACAACAGGGGCATGATAACTGGAGAAAACTCCAGTTATCACACTGTGATGATGTCAGCAGAGTGTGATATCACAAGGTGGTGGTTTTATGCTGAAATAAAGAAAGGCATATCATCTCACCCCTACTGTATAATACATAATAAAGAAATTATTTCCTATAATATGTACTTTATACATTTTTCTGGCTCAATTTCTTTTTCTTGTCCACAGTGCTATTTCAAAGCCAAAGTAGTGACCTTAATTTTTCTTGAGGAAAAAAATTTAAAGCATTTAAAATGCATAAATTCTGCTAGAGATGAAAATGTTTATCTGTAAATGAACGTGAAAGACAACTGGCTGTGTTGTTGTTACAAAAGGTGGGGTAGCTTTGCTCTTATGCCACTTTAAGATGCAGTGGAAAAGATTAGGTAAAGTAAGTGTTAATGGTCATACCATACACCTCCCAGGTTGACTGTTTTCACAAACAATAGGCTATATTGACAACAGAACTTATTTGTAACCTGGACATGTAGCTGGAACAATGAATGAGATGACAAAATATGTTTCAAATGTATGTGAACACTCAACATTGCTCAAAAACATGACCAGCACAGAGCAAAACTGGATTACTTGATAGGGACGCTGAAACCCTGATCACCAGGTAAAAAAACTGACAGGTGGCAAACCTACTTTGGAAATAAACTTTCCCAAAGACTTCTGGAGGCTGTTGCCCGATAGTGAAATATGTAGGGAAATCAGTCTGGCACAACACCAGAAGCTGAGAAGAGTGATGTCGGTATGCCGGAATACGCCTAATAAGACGGAGTCTGTAATAAATGTCAACACTATCCAGTGGTTCTGTGCACTGTAAAATGAAATGCCTCAAAAGTGACATCATAACAGCACACTCCTGGAAATTCTGCAAACAATATGAGGCAGCCAGCTCTGCTTTTCTCTTTTCATTACTGTGTGCTTGATACCTTGTAGCAGTTCCACACGCCCTGCTCCCAGTCACCCAGTAAGATATCCACGCTAACTCCGGGAACAAGTGAGAGCCCAGATAAGCCACACAATGGACTACAGAAGGTTCACACCAAAGGGTTACTTATTATTTTCAGAAATTCGGACAGATCGTTGGACCAGAATCTGTCTACAATGATGTATCAATGTTGCATTGTGCATGCATTTTGCCCAAGGTACTATCCCATTGCTGAATGTTATTGTAGGAGGCAAAGAAGCTTGTAGTTTCTATGTAGTAGTGTTTTTTTTCTTAATTCTTTTGGTAATTAGGTAATGGACACTGGACTAACATCCAATTTACAGGGTGACCTGGGAGCACTGCGAGAGTTAACTGACTTGCTCAGGGTCAGGGTATGCAGGTGGAGACTGTGACAATCGAATCTTTCTGTTCTGTCTGACATGCAAAGCTGGTTGCCCTAACCTGTAGGTTATACTTGCTGCTGCACATCCCAGTGTCTGGGGTTTTTGTTTGTGACTTCATTTTCTCCTTTTCCATTTAATTAACAAATGTTATTATTACATGGTCAGACAGTGTGGTGTGGCACCGTTTTGTTTTGTGGTCTGAGGAGGTAGAAGAGGAGGTAGACCTCCTTTGCATGCTCTGCTACTGTATGCCAGTGAACTTTTTGTTGTAGTTAAACATTTTATTGATTTTCCAACAAAAGAAACAATGGAAAAGGCACATGCAGCAAATAAAGCATTAATGCATTTGTTCATACTTCTCAAAGTTATTACATTTGTTATAATCTGGTCTGTATTTCTGAAGTGTACGTATTATATTTGATCAGATAACTGGAGTATCAGTAGCACTAAGGTATAGTAGAGACATGCATTAAAACAGTAATAATGGACGTTTCTAACTTCATTTTTCTATATATGCTAGTTGTTATGTTTTACCTAAGAAAATGATCAGTTTTACCTAAGAAAAAGATTAGGCTAGAGTGCAGCACAGCCAACAGGAGATTGGGCACTCCTGTCAGCTATATAGTGTGTGCGTGGGGCAGGGAGTGCGCATGAGCACGTGATCTTATCACTGCTCACGGAAGCGTAGTTCTCCCTTTCAACTGTACAGCACTGCATTTTCAACTGCTGTCATAGACAGCTGCAGCATTGGTTGAGAACCGCGCCATGACTGCAAACACACTGACTGAATTGGAAAGGGCTGTCACACTTCGAAACTTGGATGATGGTGCTATGTTTCTTGCACATGCATGCAAGCAACATAAAATAAGGCTATCAAAAGAAAAAACATAGGTCTACTGAATACTTCAATGACAAATTGTGAGATTATAAAATGTGTGGAAAAACATTTTGAATAAGGAGGGTGGGTTTATAAACTCACCAGTACAAGTCCTTTTCTAAACAGAATAGTGAGCTTGGATATAAAACCTGTAAGCACTACAACCAAAGGGACAGGCACAGAGATGTGAAATGAGATAGGAGAAATAAAGACAGACTTTACAGATGTGTTCAACAATCTATCAACACTGGATAAGGAAGATATAAGTTTGAGGGAATCAATAAGAGGGGACCAACAGGATTTAGAGCATATAGAAGGGAGGAACTCATTATATAAAGATGGACAATCAGGAGAATATGGTGTGGATAGGAAATATGATGGCAGTTCTTGGTCTATGAGCCCTGAAAGTTTCAGAATCCCTGACATGGGGGATTTAACCAGAGGTGTGATACTGACACTCAGAGCTCCATTTAATGTGAATGTGTTACTATACGAACAGATGGTAGAAATACAAGAAGATTTAACATTCATAAAAGGGGCCTGTATAGATAATAGAATAAAACTGGAAAACCTAGAAAAATCTCTGACTAGATCTGACAAGATAGATGAAGGAAAAAAGGAAGATACTGATACAAGTATTCAGCAAGTACAGGAGAAAGAAATAGAAATAAAAACAACAGAAATACAGGATACAGTGATATCAGATAATAATAACATCAGCAAGAGGAGTTCCATTATGGAAGTAGAAAATACAGATAGTGAATTATCTAAATAAATAATGTTACCAGACAAAGAGTTAAGGGAAGACAACATATGTTTAGAGTGGAAAAATAAATTCCCATATCTCTGGGAAATAGGAGATAGGCAAGAGAAAAGAGGTATGAAAATCAACAATAGCCCTAAGGAAAAAGGGACAGAAAACAAAAAGGAGAGGTCATTAGTGACAGAGAACTAATAAAGGAAAAAGGCAGACAATTCCAGAAGAAGCAGTCACAACAGCAGATAAAAAAAACAAGATTCTGTGGAAATAGAGTCCACCAGCATAGGTATAGGCAAGGGGGGAAAGAAGATACAGATACCAAAGGATAAAATGAAAATAAATCCAAGTAAGAAAAAAATAGGAGAAATAAAAAAGAAGCAAAAAAGCAATAATAGATCCCCAAGTAAGGCAGAGAATAAGAAGCAGGCTAAGAAAGCTAAAAAGGAAAAGATAGGCATCAAGAGGCAGGAAACTAGTGTTTCACGGACAGAAAGGGAAGAAAATCTAAATAGGGTAAATACATCCCTGGTAAACAAATATAAAAGGGGCTCTTGAGGAAGAAGACAGGGGAAGAGGGAGTTAAAAAAAGTGCAAGGAAACTGGAAGTGGAAGATAAAGAATCTAATGAACTCTTTGGGAAATTCCTGCAGAAAACCTTGAAACCAGATTATGTTCTACCTTATATAAAGCTACATGTATGCCAGATGAGACGAACAAAAATCTGTCAAAAATGATCAAAATTATTTGACTGCTATGGAATGGAATGGATGCAAACATATGATGGATCATGTAAGCATTGTAAGACCAATAATCAGTTCGAACTAGTCCTGTTAGTATCTGACCAATTTATATATTAAAAGCTATTTTTTTATAAAAATAACTAAAAAGAATGGGAATAGAAACTAGAGAAGTAGTAATTCTGAACAAACTTTTTCTGGAGTTCTATACAATAACAGAGAGAGAAGGGGACAGTAATGATATATTGATATCTAGATTTGGTCTAAAACAAACAAATAAAGAAAATGAAAGGAATATCAAAGAAAAAATGACTGATACACTGACTATTGAACACATATGTCTGCAAGCAAGAAACACAAAAAGCTGTCAGATGGGAAATTGATGGCCAAATATCAATGTGAGTACAAGGGGTCAATGGTGGAACAACTGCAGAACAAACAAAGGTTGGTAGATGAATTAGGTATTTTATTTGTTTAGAGGATAAAATAGGAATGGAGAAAGGTAAACCTCACTGCTCAACAAAAGAAAAAGGCTCAAATGGGAAGAGTGGTTCAAACATCAAACAAATTTGAAGCCCTAATCAAGATGAAGCAGTGACAATTATCACCAAAATCATTGGGAAGGAGGTCACAGGGATCTCATAAAAAATTCTCACCATCAAAAAACCAGACTCATGATGCACAGGTGTATGAGAAGGGAGTAGTCCCGATACTATCATGGAACTCATCAGGTCTGGGGAACAAATTAGGGGACCCAGAAGTAGGAAGAATCATGCACGGATTTGATTTTGTATGTACAGTATACAGTAAATTTGGGTAACATATAATATATTCATGAATGCATACAAATCATACATGAAGAATGCATTAAAGCATAAAGAATTTGGAAGAAATGTTGGTGGACTAGTCACATTCTGTAGACTGGCTAGTAAAATAACTACAGAAGTTATCAGCAATAGTGAAAGCATATTAGTGATTAAAATCTATGATGAAAGCAAGGAAAACATTTTTTTAATAAATATTTATATACAATATGGCAATAAAGGCTGGTTATACCACTGAATTATTGATGGATATGGTACAGAAAATGACCCACAGGAACATCATCCTAGTAAGAGATTTTAATGCAGGGGGGAACCTGAAAGGGGTATCAGAGGATGTCACAAACTGTATAGCAGAGATGGAAGTTCGGATGTCACTTTGGAAAGGAAATCTAGGGATCAATTAGCAAATAAAAGAAGCACAGAGATACACAGAGTATTAACAGACAGACATTTTATACTACTAAATGGTAGATTAAAAAGGTACAACGGTAATTATACATATATGGAAATGGTTCCTCAGTAATTGATTACGTATAAGCAAATATAAGCATGCTACTTAAATGTCTGGATATGAGGGTAGTGCTGAAACCAGAAAGCCAGCACTTGGCACTAGAAATCAAGATTAAAACAGAAGGGAAATGCTTTAATAACAATATGGAGATGGCTCCTCTAAAAATAAAGAAGAACAATTGTATTAACTGGCAAATAATAAAAGGGAGGGACTTTATCCAGCTCTTAGAAGAAAAAGGCATACCCAAAGTCTTTCATCAATCACAAACAATGTAGAAAATGAAGCAATTATAACAGAATACAATATAACTATGGGAAGCATTTCAAGCATAATCCTTAAGGAGATTAATACAGAGAAAAAGGAGGGATATATTTGGTATAGCAAGGAATGGAAGCAGGCAAAGAAACAACTAAATAAACAGTTGAGGGTGTTAAAGCAAAACCCAGACTTATTGCAAATAACAATAGAGTGACGAATAAACCATGGAAAGAATACAGATTAGTCCTAAATAAAAATAAAGAGAAATACATCCAACAATTATGGTCAGAACTACAGAAGGCAGTATCCTTAAGAGACACTAGAAAATTCTGGAACATAGTTAACAAAGGTATGAAAGACTATAAAGATAGATTGGAAACAAACACTGAGCCCGAAGTATGGGTAAGTCATTACAGGAACTTATTTTATAAGGATGATATTGAGTATATAAATAATTTAGAAAGAAATAGGAAAAATGGTTCATAGTCCTAGCCACAAAACAAATAAATGTAAAAGAAATAGAACAGGCATTAGACTCTTTCCATAGCCACAAGACCCATGCCTCGATGGGGTGCCATTAGCTGTAATTTGTAAAGTGAAGCAACTTTGGATAGCATTTTTGAAAAAATAGTTTAATCATATTTGGAAATCTGTTAACATCCCAGAAAGCTGAAGATTAAATATAACTGTTCTATTATTCAAAAAAGGGGAAAAGAATGATCTTGAATGTTATAGACCTATGAGCTTGATAGATAGCACTGGAAAATTGTTTGCATGGACTTAAATAATAGAATAAGAGAATGCGCAGACAAACAAAATCTTGGACAAGGCACAAGCAGGTTTTAAGGTGGGTTATGCTACTATTGATCAATGCTTCACATTAACACATCTTATACAAAAATATATGATGGTGAAAAAACAAAAAATGTATTGTACCTTAGCTGACCTGAAAGTAGACTTTGATAAAGTTGACAGAAATTTACTATGGGAGAGACTAGAAATAATGGGGATGGAAAAATCAGTCAGAGATATGATTAAATTACTGTACCAGACCAATTTTACCAGTGTTAGACATAATAACCAGGGTGAGGTCAGTGATTGGTTTGAATCTAATATAGGAGTCAAACAATGGTGTACATTATTCTCCCATTCTGTTCAATTTATACTTCAGCACAGTGTTGCAAATTCTATATGAACCAGATTTCCGTATGCAAAGAATAAGAGAAAGGGTGTGCCTGTATCTAGCATGTGCTGACAACGTGGTTCTTCTCTCTACTAGTTTCATCGGCATGAAAAGAATGCTGAACAAATTTCAGCTAAAATGCAAAAGAGTGGATTCACAAATCAACTACAGAAAAACAAAAGTGATGGTATTTGGTGGTAAAAAGGATACATAGTATTAGGGTGAACAACCATAAACTGGAAGTAGTCAAGGAATTCTGTTATTTGGGTCTAATGGCAACCCATGAGAGGTACATGGAGACCACACATTAAAGAATTAGAAAACACAGCCAATAGATTTATACCCATCTTGAATGCCTTTGCATGTAAATATAGGAGTAAATCAATAAAGGGAAATATCAATGTGATAAACACTAAAATATGGAGTCAACTGCTTTATGAGGCAGAAATCTTGGGGGGGGGGTACAAGCAAAAACTAGTATAGAACATTGTTTAAATAAGTGCTACAGAAAATTGTTAGGATTACCAAACAGTGCTCCATCTGCACTGGTGAGGGCTGAATTAGGATAGTTACCTGTAGAATGCCAGCTAAAACAAAGATTAATTATTTACTGGCTGAAAGCATGTGCATTGGGAGAAAAAATGCTCCCTAGGTTATGTATTGAGGAGACAATAAACTATCTAAAACAGAATGTGACATTTCCCTGCATACATACTGTTGAAAAAGTCATTAAACCTTATGGACTGTTATCTATGTATACCAGACAGTTTAAGATACCCACTAAGTCAGATAAGGGTAGAAATAAGAAACAGAGTCAGGGATATCTATACCCAAAGGGATCTAGAGATGTGCAAACAATATAAGGTTTACAAATGGCTTACAAAAAATAAAAGAAATCATAGGATGGAAAGTTAATTAAATTTAGTTAACAATCCAGGCTACAGGAAGTTAATTGCATGTTATAGATTTGCAGGGTCATTCTCAATGCCCTACAGGGGACATGTCTCAGACAGCCAGTTTTGGAACCCACTGGGGAGGGAACAATCTTAGACCTGGTACTCTCAAATGGGGAAGGAGAGAGGATCTCTGATCTTGAAGTGGGTAGCGCTCTGGGAACAAGTGACCACCAAACAGTGTGGTTCACGATAAACTTAGCTGTAGAGTCAAGCCACACAAAAGTGAAGGTACTGGACTTCAGGACGGCTGATTTTGTCAAAATAGGAGAGTGCCTCAGAAAAGCACCAGCAAACAGG
Source organism: Neoceratodus forsteri (assembly GCA_016271365.2). Lineage (NCBI taxonomy): Eukaryota > Metazoa > Chordata > Ceratodontiformes > Ceratodontidae > Neoceratodus > Neoceratodus forsteri. The sequence continues at coordinate 120,762,976 of CM028130.1, read as the reverse complement.
CAAGAAGGTGGGGTGGAGCAACAATGGGGAAACATCAAAACTGCCATCACAGAGGCAACAAGCCTTTGTGTGAAGTAAATAAACGAATCAAAATGAAAGAAAAAAAAACACTATGGTTCTCAAAAGAAGTGGCGGGGAAGGTAAGGGAGAAAAAGATAGCATTCAGGAAGTATAAGGAAACACAGAAGGAGCAGGACAGAGAACTGTACCAGTTAAAGCAGAGGGAAGCAGGGAAAGTAGTCAGAATAGCAAAGGCCCAAACTGAGGGAAAAGATAGCCAACTCGGTTAAGAAGGGGGATAAAACCTTTTATAGCTACATTAGGGAGCAAAGAAAGACAAAGACAGGGATACTGAGGTTGAATAAAGAGGAAGGTGGTTGGGCAGAGAGTGACAGTGAAAAAGCAGGGACACTGAACAAATATTTCTGCTCAGTATTCACAATGGAAAAGTGGGGGGGGGAGACCTAATCTAGTCAATATAAGCACTCTGGATAGGGGGGTTGATATTAGTCCTTTCACAAAAGAAAGGGTTCTGAAAGAACTCTTAAAACTGAAGGTGGATAAAGCAATGGAGCCTGATGGGATTCACCCCAGAATTCTAAAAGAACTAAGGGAAGAACTAATAACACCACTGACTGCCCTTTTTAATAAATCATGGGAGGATGGTGTGGTATCTGAGGACTGGAGAAGGGTGGATGGGATTCTCCTTCACAAAAGTGGGAGCAAGACAGAGGTATGAAACTACAGACCTGTCAGTCTGACCTCAGTGGTAGGGAAAATGATGTGAAAGAAAGAACTGTTGAGTACCTAGAGGCCAGTGGGACACAGGACCCAAGGCAGCATGGATTCACAGCAGGAAGGTCATGTCAGACAAATCTAATTGATTTCTTTGACTGGATGACCAAAGTAGTAGACCAGGGAGGGGCTGCGGACATGGCCTACCTAGACTTTAGCAAGGCATTTGACACAGTCCCTCACAAAAGATTAATAAACAAATTAGCCAGTCTGGGAGTGGGTCCCAGGGTGGTAGCCTGAGTAAAACACTGACTGGACAACAGGACACAGCGGGTAATAGTAAATGGAGTCCACAGTGAAGAAAGGAGGGTTACTAGTGGGGTACTGCAGGGTTCAGTACTGGGGCCAGTCCTTTTTAATGTCTTTATAAGTGACATTGCAGAGGGACTGGAAGGGAAAGTATGTCTCTTTGCAGATGACACAAAGATCTGCAACAGGGTTGATACACAAGGTGGGGTGGAAAGGATGAAAAGGGACTTGGCAAGGTTGGAGGAATGGTCAAATGTATGGCAGCTTAGATTCAGTGCAAAGAAGTGCAAAGTAATGCACCTGGGAAACAAAAACCCAGGGGAAGAGTACACAATGGGGGGTGAGATACTGACAACAACAAAAATGGAAAGGGACCTGGGGGTAGTCATATCAGATGACCTAAAGGTGGGCCAGCAATGTGAGAAGGCAGTAAGGAGGACTGGGGGGATACTGGGATGCATAGAGAGAGGCATCACCAGTAGAAAACAGGAAGTTGTTGGCCCTCTGCAAGACAGTTGGTAAGACCACATCTGGAGTACTGTGTACAGTTCTGGAGACCCCATCTCCGCAAAGACATAGACAGGGTGGAGGCTGTCCAGAGGAGGGCAACCAAAATGGTGCAGGGTCTACACCAGAAGACATATAAAGAAAGACTAAAGGAGCTTAAGATGTATAGCCTCGAGGAAAGGAGGGAGGGGGGGACATGATAGAAACTTTCAAATACCTCAAAGGAATCAACAAAGTCCAAAGGTAGCATCTTTCAAAAAGAGATGTGCAAGAACAAGGGGCATAATTTGAAGATAGAGGGAAGCGGCTCAGAGATAATGTAGGAAGCATTTCTTCACAGAGAGGGTTGTAGATGCATGGAACAGCCTTCCTGAGGAGGTCATAGAGTCAAAAACAGTGGGGGAATTCAAGAATTCATGGGACAGACATAAGGCAATTCTAGTGGTGGGTAGGAGGAAGTAGGCTGTTGGTTAACTAGGATCTGCAGCTTATCCATTAGTAGGGGAAATGGACAGACTGGGTGGGCCAAGCAGTACTTATCTGCCATCAAATTCTATGTTTCTATGTTTACCAGTCAATGGAAAACAAATCAGTACAACAAGAATAGGGAATGAAATAATGACTTGTGCATGTGCAAATTAGGCCAGGACGACTTGATATATCTGGTTATTTTATGTCCCCTATATGATAAATCTCTGTTGGGATAAATCCTGGGATACCTAGAATACGAGCCACAGCAACTGGTAACACATCTTATAAAAGCACAAATAAGAAAAATACTGATCCCTGTGGCCTCCTTCCTCAAGACAATTGAAGGAAAAAAAATGACGCCCTAAATAAGGACAAATGAAAAAGAAACTACTCAATGATACAGATTTCTCCTGGAAGAACTGTTATGAACAATTGTTTTAAATTGTATAAAACACTGTGAGGTGCTTTAGTCACAATTATAGTGCAGTATTTTGCATATGTAATGGTATATGCTGTGAATAATTTATTGCACATTGTCTATGTCTAAAGAGTGTATGTACTTGTATTTATTATTGATATGTAATTTTATCTGTTGTCATGACTTAAAATAAGTCGAACAATAAACTATTGCATTGAGTGTGTTACTGAGGGGTCACAATACCGATACACATACAGGCTCTCCTAGAAACTGGTACAATTCAAAATGGTCTTGAGATCATTCAGCCATGGCACATAGAGAAGCTGGTGCACCAGAGAAGTCAAAACTCCAAGAAAACAAATTGCTGTGCTCAGAACCAGGAGATGGTCGCATACACAGGGTGAGAAACCCTCAATTCAGACATACAAGACTTCCGCGCTATATGCGCTCATAAATAAGAAACTAGAACACTGTTCAATTTAACCAATTAGTTGATTTATTAACACCACTGTGGAAGTCCCCAGCGTGTCTACAATGTGCCTTCAAATGGGCTTGTTACAATCTGGCAAAATCACTGGATTTAAATAACACTCCAAAAGTGACATCATAAATTAGTGGACCAATCATTGGAACACATTTAAATTATAGATAAACAATTATCCCACTTAAAACCAATACATAATGAACCACAAAAAAGGTTCATAGCCAATCAATCTAATCACTTTAAGAAATCATTACTAAAAAAATGTTTGCATAGTTCACAATTACAATTTTGGATGACCTATGTAGCTAAGAGCATAACATTTAACATTGGATTCTGTGTATAAAATAAGTGAATGCATAACTGAACCATTTCATTTGGTAAAAATTGCTATCGGGTTCACATTATACTATAGGGATACACCAGTAAATGCTTTAAATCCAAATAACATCAGTATTGCATCTCTAACCAATTAATTATATTTCATATAATCCTTACTAGTACTGAAAAAAATGGAGAAGCAGAGCAAGAAGCTGCTTTATGGCCCATCTATACCGGAAACAGTGTGTCCATAGGAGATTCTATAGAATGCAACAAAAAGAAAAAAGAACATATGTTATGCTATAATAATCCTAAATCATACAGGTAAAGTATAGATTTTACAGCATTATATACTGGAAATAATCAAATAACAACCAAACCCAAATTGTAAAAAGGGGAAGGGGAGGAAGAAAGGAAGGGGGAAAAAAGAGAAAGAAACAGAGGAAGAAAGAAAGGAAAAAGGAAAAGAGAAAAAGGGGAAGGGAAAGAAAAGAAACAAGGGAGTGAAAAGGAAGGATGGGGCAGGAAAGAAAAAGAAGAAACAGAAAAAGAAAAAGAAGAAGGGGAAAGGAAAGGAAAGGAAAGATTGCAAATGACAGGATGTAAGAATCCTAAGAAAAGATCCTTCACATTTATGTCATGTAAACAGATAATAAGAATTCAGTACTTCATTTTCAACAACCTTTTGGAAATGTGTATTATTTGTATCTTAAAAAAGGTTTGAGGTCCCATCTGTCATTTAAGTCTTTAGGAGCAACCATGTCAGCTTTAAAGATTCATTTACTTTCTTTCTTTCTGTAACAATCAATTAGGTCTGTCACCACCCCTTATATCATTTTTCACATATTCAATTCCCATAAATTTCAGATGGGACACATCCCTTATGTATACAGGAAAAATGTCTCCCTACTGGTGAGTCCATCTTCGATTAATTATGGACCTCAGATGTTCTTGAATCCTTTTTTCAGTGGCCTCATGGTCTTCCCTGTATAATATAGGCTACAGGTGCACCGTAAAATAAACATTACAAAAGAAGTTGTACAAGTAATAAACTCTCCAGTGTTAACTGATCCTACAGACATTCCTACAACTCCACCAGGTCCTAATACTGAAGAGAATGGAAAAACTGAAGGGGCTGCTTCCACTAGCACACATCCTGTTAGTGCACATGCCCATGGCCTGGACAGACTTCTGATTTAAGCCATGCATTGTTGTCGGTCAGAAACTTTGCTTATGGGAGAATAAACCAAGGATCTTTTGTAAAAGCTTATGCTGTACATAGAATGTTGTGTGGTGTTCTCTGCTAGAATTCACTGCTGTTTGAATTTTTTTTTTTTACGGCTCACAATATATCATTCAGGTATGCTTTATTTGGTACTGTGAAACATTGCTAATAAGATCCTTATGTTGTGGGAGTGCAGCAAATAAGTTACAAGATGTATTCAGCAGAGGATGGGGAGAGTGGGAACAACCTACTATTATGTCATTTTAAAGTTATTTCATATATATTTGCATAGGTACTATTGGTAGGAGCTAACAGGTTGGAACACCATATGCCTCCCACTGCAAACTTAAATGTGTATGCAAGTCATCTCACTTGCAGCATCCACCTTACTAATAGATTGAGCAGAGTTCATGTCTATTGACATACAATGCATACAGTATGCTTATATGGAGACCAATGGGACATTAGATAGTTGTTAATATATATAGTATGGCAAGGAGTGAGTGTCGGGGCACCTGGGAAGCCAGGTCTGACTCTGGTGCCTCCATCTGCTGTTGCACTCTGTATATCTTTTGTCCCACAGAGCACATAGCATCAGAATAAAGTGCATTCATATAAGGTAATGATTAAGATATCTTAGGGGGACAGTTTAATCCTCTCAGCCTTGTAATGCCTGTAGAAAACTTGCTGGAGCACTGAATATTGTCTATCGCTGGTCTGATGAAGTAGGCTCCATGAACTATAACAGCTTTGTGTTTCTTGAAAATACTTGCAATATATATATTTCTTATAAAGAAACAGATTGGCTCACATACTACCTATCCTCTTCTGTTTTTCACCTTAATCTACCTTAGATAAAGAAGACAATTTTTGACTCAGGGAGTCTAAACTATATCTGTTGGATATTAAATCCATATCATCTTTATCCAGTATCACTACTTTGTTAACCACTTTCAATTGCGGAAAACCACATCTGGTAAAAGTGCTGGAATCTGGAAGTACAGTTCTGGTCTCAAGTCTTACTCCTTGCTGCCTTGGATCTATGATTTGGCAGGTTAAAAACCCAAAGTAGAATTCCATCCTACTTAGTATATTTTGCATTTTGTTGATTTGCAATACTCTGATATCTGTTGGTATTATTGAAAACCTTTATAGCATATATCCTGTGTTTGTTCTTTACTATCAGCCAATCCAGTTTTCATAACATATGCATTTTTAATAAGCAGTGCCACAGCTTCATTGTTCATTAGAAATAATTACCATTCATAGCTGTGATTAGGTTTACTATTTTCAAATTTGAAGTATTGTTTCATTGTTCTGTTGTAACACCACTACTTACAAGGCATTTGCTATCATTTTCCATTTATTACTGCACAACCCAGGAGTCATGCCCCCTTAAGTTTTTCTGTTTTCCTTTGTTTTCGATGTGTTTGGGTATCAGCTATACTGTTCATATTAAAAATCAGAGTGTCACTGATTTACAAGTGTTACACTTTAACTTTATTTATAAGCTACAAGTTATTTATCTTAGTTATTAGTTGTTAATTAGTAGAGTTAAGTTTTTTCTTTCCTTACGCTTGGTGTTTGATATTTAGACTGACCCTTTGACATGACTTATACATTTTTAACAAATAACAGGATAGTCCACTGCATCACATCATGGAATGTAAAGGGTCTAGGGTCCCCAATCAAATGGAAAAAAGTTCTATCATATCTTAACAAGACAAAATTTGATATTGCATTACAGGAAACCCATCTGGTTCAAGCAGTGGCTAAAAAATTACAGAGAGACTGGGTGGATCAGGTGGACAACTGCTGTTTCTCATCTAAAAAGCATGGTACAGCTATCCTTTTAAGGAAGGGAATTAATTTTTGTAAACATATGCATGTGTTTGATTCAGATGGGAGATATCAGATTTTATTTGGGACTCTAGATGGTCATAAGGTTGCTCTCTGTAATATTTATTCACCCAATAAAGGCTGTGAAAATTTTTTTAACTCACTATCAGTGTTGCTGAATAATTATGTTGATTATGAGTTGGTGGTTGCTGGGGAATATAATGAAATACTAGACCGTGTACTGGACAGGTCTTCATCCAAACAAATACAGCTAATCACAAAAGTAAGCCTGTCTTTTAAAAAATGGCTGGGGGACCAAGGTCCTTCAGATGTCTGGTGAATAATTCACCTGCAAGGACGAGACTACTACTTCTTTTTGAGCAGGCATTTGCCCTATAGTAGGCTTGACTATATCCTAGCTTCTAACCGATTAGTCTCCTCTATCATAGATGCTAGAGTAGAGAATGTTACAATTTCTGACCATGCATCAGTAGAAATTAGTCAATTTTTAAATAACACTGCAGAAAAAGCTCACTGCTAAAGACTTAATACAAGTCTCCTTAAAGAAAAGGAATTCCTAGACTGAGTTACAGCTCAATCCAAAGAATTTTTTGAGATTCATGATAATGGTGAGGTGTCGCAGGTTTGTCTCTGGGAAACATATACGGCATATATCAGAGGAAGAGTTATAAGCTATTCTTCCAGGAGAAGGAAAGACAGTGAAAGAACTCTTAAATAAAAGGAGAGGGATTTAGAAATACTGGGAAATAGATCCAAATCTGCAAAAACCCAACAGGCTGACCTTTTACATAAGACTACAATCCTCAAAGGGGAAATTAAGAACATCTTATCTCAAAAAGCAGAATACACCCTTTTTAGAATACGACAAAGGTACTGGGAAGTAGGAGAGAAAGTAGGGAAGCTCCTAGCGTTTAGATTAAAAAAAGATGCAAATGCAGAATCTGATCCCAGGTATCAGAAACACCCCAGGTGACACCCTTACAAACAACAAGGACGCAAATAGTGAGTTCCACAAGTTTTATAGTAACATCTATTCTGGTAAAGATACATTTGAAATAGATAAACTTGACAATTTCTTTAGAAGACTAAAACTTCCCTCATTAGTGTCATCGGATAAAGACATGCTTGATAAGGAAATCACACTAAGTGAAGTACAGCAAGAAATGCAGGATCTGCCTACTGGTAAAACACCTGGTCCCAATGGATTTCCAGGTGAATTCTATAACAAACTATCCACATCATTAACCCCTCAACCGCATCACAGCTTACTTGCAGCCCTGAATAGCAAATCTCTGCCAACTACTATGAACCAAGCATTTCTTACTTTAAATCCTAAAAAAGATAAAGACCTCTTGGAATATGTCAATTACAGGCCAATATCTCTTATGAATGTTGATTACAAAGTATTATCAAAAAGTTTGGCCAAAAGAATACAGAAAATCATTACCCAGCTGGTGGGACTGAAACAGGTGAAGTTCATTCAGAATAGATCAGGGGCGGATTGCATTTGGAGGCTACTCAACCTAATATGGCAGAGTAACCAAAAGAAAGAACCTTTTATCGCCCTATCATTGGATATTCTGAATGCCTTTAATTCAGTAAATTGGGAATACATTTTTAGGGCACTCTCTGAATTTAGATTTGGGAATAAATTTATCACATGGGTCTCTATGTTGTATGATAATCCAGCAACCCAGTTCATACTGTAACTAATGGCATCTTGTCTCTCAGGATAGATCTAGTTTGTGGTACCAGACAAGATTGCCCTCTATCCTCTATTTGTTTATCTTAGCATTTGAACCAGGGGTGTAGCCAGGAATTTCAGATCTGCACACCAAGTGGACTCACTGCTACCCCCCCCCCCAGGTGAAGCCAGACAATATAGAAATGTACACAGTACTGTGTTTGTTGCCTCATTTGGCTTATAAATACAACTTTTGTATTCCATGACAATGGTTGGTGCCATGCATGGGTAAATACAAATGCCATGCATTGCTCCCTAAGACACCCACATAGCAGCCCAGATCATGTAAAGTTGCATTGTCCTTGGGATGCAAAGACAGTATTAGTGACCAGTCCTTCTAGTTTCAATTCCTATGAATAAAATTACAGAGAGGTTCAGCATTTTCTTTGTTAGTTTTCATGGAAAAAGGAAGCAGTTCAGAGCCTATTTGTTGCCCCCCTTAAATAAAATTGCACACCGTGGAGTACTTGGAGTATGCCTGGCTACACCCATGATTTGAACCCCTTATCAGCATGATAGATACCCATCCAGGCATTAAAGGTGTTAAGCTAGGTCCACTGGAGCACAAATGTTTTGCTTTTGCAGATGACTTACTGCTAACATTTAATCGGCCTATACAATCCTGTTACAATGTTAAGTCAGTACTTAAAGACTTTGAAGAAATTTCCATTTTAAGGATTAATTGGAGTAAAACACAGGTCCTACATAACAACCTAACTAAATTCACCAGTAATTGTTTAGAAAACCAACTCAAACCACAGTGGCTCAAGACAGTGATTACCTATTTAGGCCTACAAGTCACAACCGATCTAGGGAAAATCTTGGAACAAAATTACCTACCTGTACTAACCGATACAGAGATGGACCTAGCTAGGTGGGGAATTAATCTTTCACTGTAGGAAAAATCAAAAGCAGTTAAAATGAATGTGGCACCCAAAATATTCTACTTGTTTCAAAACCTTTCCATTTTACTAAATTCCCAATTTCTCAAACATTTGGATAAGATTTGTTGAAAAGTTCCTTTGGGGTGGAAACCACCCAGACTTGGAATTATGAAATTGAGAAACCCACAAATCTTGGGGGTTTGCCTGCCCTAGTGGGAAAAATTTCAATTTGCCTTTATTTTTAAACAAGTATTGAAACACGTGAGTGGGACATACTGCCAATGCATAGTAACAACCCTTATGGAAGTCAGTGTTAGAATCTATATTAAAGCCCCACCGTCTTATAGATTTTATATTTCTTCAATTCCTTCTAAAGTTAAGGACAATCCATATATACAGGCCTCAGTATTAACACTTAAGAAAATCAACAACATTATTAACATGGATAAGATGCCTCTCCTTTATGCCTCTTTGGGGTAACTCAGCAATTACCAATGGTTGGGGCGGAGCTTTCCAATACACACTAGTTCAAAGCAGGCATTAATAAACTGTGTCACCTAGTTAATCCTGATACAGGGATTTTAACCTCTTTCCAAGACATCAGAGACACATTTGGCTTTCCAATCTATCATATCCATTTCTATTTAGGATTAAGGGAGTTGTTTGGGAAGAATATTTTGTCAGACGGCTATTCCTTACCCATAAATAAGGAATAGAATCAGTTGATCAAATTGGGGTCACTTAAGAGAGATGCTTGTCATTCTTACAAATTTCTAACTAATAATGCCTGTTCTTCTTGTCTAATGAACAAGACTAAGAATATGTGGGAGGAAGACCTGACACTAGACTCTCCATGACAGAAAGGGAAGAAGCATGGGGAATGGCCAACCAAAGTCTCAAAGAGCTACAAGGTAGGCTGATCCAATTCAAATTATCCATTAAATGTATGAGTCCTAACAGACTGCATGCAATGGGACTACAAAACATTTCCAAGTGTTGGAAGTGTAACTACAAATTTTTGCCCAATCTTCCTACTCCCTGCCCTTGCTAAACTCCAAGAACACCTGGTCCTCTCTCAGCTAACCTCCTTCCTTGATGACTCTTCCTTTTTTACCCTGTTCCAATCTGGTTTTTGGAAGAACCACTCCACTACCACCTCCCTACTCAGGCTCACTGACTCCATCCTCACTGGGATGGATAATGGCATCATTACTTCTGCCATCTTTGTCAACCTTGCCAAGGCATTCAACACAGTCTCCCATGCCCTACTTCGTGACCCTTATGGCTGCTGGGTTGTCTAGTTCTGCCCAAAACTGGTTTAGAGCTTACCTCTCAGGCAGAACACAATCAGTCAACATCCAGGATACAATCTCTCCCCTCTCTATTTCAACTGGAATCCCACAGGGCTCAGTGCTTGGACCCATTCTCTTCTCTATCTGCCTAAATGACTTGCCCCCAGTATGCTTCCCTGCCACCTCTATCCATATGTATGCTGACAACACTATCCTGTTCTCATCTGGCAAATGCCCTGCTGATGTTGCAACCACCCTTCAGCTTGACTTCCACCAGGTTCAGTTATGGTTTGCCTCACATCAACTATTCCTAAATGCCAAATAGACTGTCTCCATGACCTTTGGCACCAGGCAGAGACTCTCTAGGCTCCACCCTTTACTGTCTTTCTACGCATAGAAACATAGAATTTGACGGCAGATAAGGACTGCTTGGCCCACCCAGTCTGCCCATTTCCCTGCCTATTGGATAAGCTGCAGATCCTAGTTAACCAGCAGCCTACTTCTTCCTACCCCCACCCCCTAGAATTGCCTTATGACTGTCCCATGCATGCTTGTCCACCATTGTTTTTGACTCCACAACCTCCTCCGGAAAGCCATTCCATGCATCCACAACCCTCTCTGTGAAAAAATACTTCCTTAAATTACCTCTGAGCCGCCCCCCCATCTTCAAATTGTGCCCCCTATACCCTTGATGGGACAACATTAGAGGGCACCTCCTCATTCAGATACCTTGGGGCTTGGTTGGACCAACACCTCAACTTCTCTGGCCACATTGAGGCTATCCTGAAAAAATTACGCCCCAAGCTTGGTGCCTTATTCAGGAACCTTAGTTGCATCCTCCTTCAGTGTGGTGTGAACTAGTCCAGAAGATGATCCTCTCCATTTTCAAGTACTGTGATGTAGTCTATGGTACCACTCCCAAATCCTTCCTAACCAGATTGGACACTCTATTTAACTCCTTCTGTCTATTTGCCTTTGATGCTTCATCATGCTCTCATTACTGTGACCTCAACCACACCATTTCCCTTCCCCCACTTGCCAACAGGCACCTCAGTCATTGTGCCAAACTCACTTCTACATTTTGGTTAGGAAAACTTCCCTCCTACCTCTCATGCTCACTCTCTTCCCCCACCTCCCACCTCCCACTCCCTCAGATCCTCTGACACCTGCACTTTGTTGGTCCCCCATCATATCACTCTCATTGGTCAGTCAGGCTTTACACATCGATTCCTGCAAATCTGGAACCCTCCCCAAATAGGGCACTTCTCCTCATCCCACTCCCTTGCCTCTCTGCTTACATAACTTTCTCTCATCTAATGCTCCTGCTTTAACCCTGCTTAACTGTCTTCCTATGTCTCTGCTTTTCTTCATGACTCACATCATTTATTAAACCTTTCACCCTCCAAGCCTGCATCTCAGCACGCTCTCCTCTCCCTTCACTGCTATGGACTATGTTCTTCAGATATGCCACTTGTAATTAAATGCATATTTCACAGGTATGATATATTTAATTGTATGTTATATTACAAATGCGACTGTATGATTATTTATGATATTTTTTAACCATATGCCTTGTTACAAATGTAATTGAATGTTTAATTTCTTGTATACTGTATGTCTAATTCTTCATCCAATTGTACCACCCCCACCAGTCACGCCGGGGGACGAGTGACTTGTTGTTCAGTGTGCCTTCCTGGTGAAACATTTCAATAAATAAACAAATAAATAACTATAATGAAACTGAGCTTGCTCATATTCTGTGGAGTTGCCCCAAAGTACAGGTTCTTTGGTACTCAGTACATATGCTATGCTCCAGGGTCACCAAAACCCTTTTACCACACCCTCCATTAATATTTGTAAAAGGGATATTTCCTGATCATCTAAGCTTAGATGCATTTCAAAAAAAAAATTGGGCATACCACTCTGCCTTGAGTGTTAAGCATCTCATTCTAAAATACTGGAAGGGGTCATGCACTCCCTTGTTTCAGGAGTGGTATAATCAAATGGAGTTTATATCTAACAATGAGAGGATTCACAGTCTCCTACATGATAGATTGGATAACTATCATAACACATGGTCACCTTTAGTTAAAGTAGGAAAGACATATTTTCAGAAGGTGCCAATTTTAAATCTGGTTACGCTTTGCAAAAATGCTGTTTATTAAACTCTAATGTTAGTCCAAAGACATAATATCATCTGTTCAGCTTCACCTCAGTAAGGAACAGTTTAGCACCTCTGTATAATATACTTCTGTTACTGCTATCGTTTTACTGTACTGACTTAATTGGTTGTGGAATATGCATTTGTCTTGTTGTTTTTCTGAAACTTGAATAAAAACTATTATGGGAAAAAATTAGTACAGTAAATCCACATTTTAAATAATAAATATTAATAAATTTGTAATATAACATATGTAACATGCCAGCTATAACTGCAGTGCATGCACCGAATAAAATAGCCATGTTCAATCTTGTGTCATTACAGGATGCTCAAGGGATGTCTGTAGCCCATAAGAAGGTGCTGAGAGGAGGGAAGACAGTCAGCAGAGGAAGGCACAAACCTGTTTTGCCAGAGGGCACACCACTGCCACCTGCACTATCCCATGATGGGGACAACTATGGTGACCCCTACAACAGGGAGTGGCATGTGGTGGGGCACCAAATGAGTACTGACAACAGTAATATATTATGGGCCTGATGAAACAGTACTGTCTATTCCCAGTAATAAAAAGACATCTTTACCTTGTGTCTTTCAGGTCAACAGTGATGGAAAGGAATCATGAACGCCGCAAACCAACTTAAAAAAAAATGAAAGAAAGAAAAAGGAAATACAGTATAACTATAAAGTATATTGTTAAAAAAATCTACAACGTATTGAGCATTACCACTAGTGTCTGTCTATTGTATATTTATTCTCCTACTGTACATCTCGAAGCACAAGCTGCTACTCAAAGTGAAAAGTGGTTTTGGGGAGTAATTTTATGTGATAGCTGCCAAAAGCATGGCAAGTTCTTGGTTTCATAACAAGCATGCATTTAGCAGATGTCACACAAAATGACTCATAACTTCGGCATTTCTGTTTTCTTTCTCATGAAATTTCAGATTCATGTTCCCAAGATGTCCCCTAAATATTTCCTAAATATTCCTGGAAGCACAAGTTGCTACTCAAAAGGAAAAGTTTTTGTTTGTTTTTTTTTGGGGCGGGGATTGTGATTATACATGATTGCTACCAAAAATGTGCAGTTCTAGTTCTCACAGCATGCATTTGGTAGATGTCACACAAAATGGCTCCTAATATTAGACATTTCTACTTACTTTCACATGAAATTTCAGATTCATATTCCCCAAGCTGTAATCTAAATACCATTGAACGACAAGCTGCTACACAAATGGAAAAGTGGTTTTCTGGGGGAGAGGGTGTGATTTTATGTGATGGCTGCCAAAAGACAGGGCAAGCTCTCAGGTTTCATTGCCAACATGCATTTAGCAGTCATCACACAAAATGGTTCATGAGCTTTTCTCCTCCTGCTGCTTTTGCCACTTGCTGGCTTGAAGTCCCTCTACTGCCCTGGTTGCTGTGCTCCATGGGGTTTGCTCATGCTTCACCTTTTTGTCTTTTGGGTGACTACTCATCTTAGGAGCTTCTCCCCATTCTTTACCTTAATTCACTTCTTCACTACCAATATGCCCACCAGCCTGTCATGGTGGTTCTTTGTCTACTCACCTTGAGGCTCAACATTCTCCTTCCAACATAAGTTCATACAGGACTCTGCCTTCTGCTCTCATTCTTTCATACTATGTTATACCTCCAGCATCAGTACCTCATCAACTGCTTGGCTTATGCCCAGGGCCAGATTTACATGGTCAAGGGCCCTATGCACAACAGTCACTACAGGTCTCCCCCCCACACACAGTGTGGCATCACCCCCACATATACACAGAATTGCATCCTCTCCTTCCCTTCCCCACATGTCACCAAAGCAATCAGATTAGGAATGTATCACAGAACATTTTTATCTTGATTACCCTTCCCCTTTGGTTCCATAATATATTCATGGACAGATCAGAACCCATAACATACTGTCTGTGGTATCTTCTTTTACTCGGAGGACTGTGCAGTGCCCAGATCTGTTAGCACATTCATTTGATTATGATGCACTGCTGCTCATTTTGTAGTGCACCAAACATCTCTAAATTCCCACCTCATATCATCACAGTTGTACAGAGGCTGCACAGGGACAAGTTAACCATTGTCATTTATTGCAAATACTCTCTGAACTGAAATTCTTTAAAAGCAGTACTTGTCCTCGCTTAACCTCTAAATCTATGTTTTTTTTTTATCCAGTCACCAAGGCAACTTACAGTACACTCTTTCAGCAATTTAATGCAGACTACCTGGCTGCTTTTATTTACATCTGCCACCCTGTGTTGCTTGGTGCTACCTTAGCCAGCACAGATATGGTAGCTTGGTGTCTGCATTATGAAATGTGATACACATATCTAAAGTATAGTAAATCATGTCTTGTTTTCACCTAATGGAAATGACTGGGAGAGGCACTGGCACCTGAAGACCTCTTTTAAAGCACAGCAGTCCTCACCAGCATTAGTCTGCAATCAGTGTCCCGTGCAGAAGTTGCAAAATCTGTCAGGTTTTCTTTAGGTTTTTTTTTTTTAAAGTCTTGGTCACTTTAGGATGTGAAACCAAGCAATCAGGATCATTAATCAGCTGGGATTCCCAGCTTATTCATTAATGATCCTGCTTGTTTGGTTACACAGCCTAAAGTGATGACACTTTAAAAAAACTTTAATGACAGATTTTACAACTTCTACACAGAACCTGCAAGGACAAGGCATTCGAAAAGTTGGAGGACATAGGGGCAGTGAAGGACATTGTCAGATGGGTGGGTAACTGGCTTAGAGACAGGAAACAAAATGTAGTGATAAACAGTGCAAGACCAAATGGAGAAGAGGTCACAAGTGGAGTCCCTTGGGGTTCAGTGTTGGGCCCTGTCCTGTTCAACATATTCATTGGAGACATCAGTGATGGCATCCAGGGCAAGATTGCTCTGTTCGCAGATGACACTAACCTGGGAGGGTGAATGGACAGTTAGGAAGGGGCTAGGGACCTGCAAAATGACCTCCAAAAATTAGAGAGAGATGGTCCAGTCTGTGGCAGCTGGACTTTAGCGCAAAGAAGTGCAAGGTTATGCACCTGGGAAAAAGGATCCCTAGGAGGGAATACTGGCTGAATGGGGTTAGGCTGAGTACCTCCGTGGAGGAGAGGGACCTGGGGGTCATCATAGCTGACACCATGAAACAAACAAGCCAATGCAGTAAAGACTACAGCAACACTAACAGAATGCTGGGATGCATAGGCAGAGGAATCGATAGCAGGAATAGAGAAGTGATTGTCCCCCTCTGTAGATCTCTGGTGAGACCACACCTGGAGTACTGTGTTCAGTTTTGGAGGCTGCACCTGAAGAAGGACAAGGGTAGATTAGAGGCGGTGCAGAGGAGAGGAGAGCAACAAAAATGATCCGGGGTCTACAGGGACTCATCTATGAGGATCGACTTGCATCATTAAATATGTACTCCCTGGAAACAAGGAGGAAAAGAGGAGACATGATCGAGACATTTAAGTTCCTGAAAGGCATAGAAAAGGTGCCAGACACAGAGGAGCTGTTCCATAGGAACACCAGTACAGTGAATAGGGGACATGAGTAGAAACTGAGAGGGGGAAGTTTCAGGAGGGATCTAAGGAAGCACTATTTCACCAAAAGAGTGGTGGAGCCATGGAATGGTCTGCTGGCGGGAGGTGATGAGAGCAAGGACTGTGATGACTTTCAAACATGAGTGAGACAGATACAAGGCTCAATTAAGGGGAAATAGAGTAGGTACAAGCAGTGTAATCAGGGCAGGGAGTAGCTCTCTGGATCACTAACACGTCCTGGATATCTCATGGGCAGACTCAATGGACCCTCTGTCTCCTTCTGCCATTGTTTTCAATGTATCTATGTATCTAACCAATCTAAAGTAAGCTCAGCTTCTGTTGCTTAGCCTGCCACCCCCCAAATGGAAAAACATGCGTTCACTTTAGTAGGCACACTTGAGCCCAGTGTTACTGGGTAACTGGGGCAGAAGCAGAGATCGCCACCCCTTTATCTGGTAACATGCATGTAAATGCAGTGACACAAAGATGTTTGGGCATCTATTTACTCTGGGAAGATGCCTGAAGAGAGTTGGGAATATCTGGTTAACTCCAGAAATGTATACGTCATGGGTTGAAGTTACCCGTTGTTATCCGCTAAGTTAACCACTTACCCAATAACTCCAACATGCATGTCAGTGCTTGTTTATTGGAGATCGATGAAAGGCAGGAGGTTTGAATAAAAGGACATACTGCTAATGGGTTAGGTTTAAATTTATGGTGAATGACACAGCCTGCTTCTTTAACGTCCCCCGGCACACTTCGTCATTCTTTGCTCATGTGATTCATATTAAGAGAGCTTGGGAGTTCCCCTTTTTGACAGATCTCTGTTGAAATTTTCAACAGCGGTCTCTACTGCTAGGCCACATGGAATTTTTGGCCTCTCAACCTTTTGTCACTGAATTAAGGGAGGTGGGACACTAAAAATGAGGGACACTTGCCCTCAAAAGTGTCAGTGGTGTAGCAGGTTGCACAGCACACACACGGTGGTTCCATTCAAAACAGTAATCAACTGACAATTATAAAGCTACCTGTGAGTCCATAATCCTGGGAGCAGACATGGGCAAAGATAAATTGCAGATCACTGAGTAACAGGGATGGTCTGGATGGGACTTCAGGAAGCTGCTGCCATCCCTGACTGCCTACCACCTCCACCATGCTGTGCTTCACCACCAGTCCACATCCACCATGCTGTCCTCATACTCCCCAATGCTGACCTTCTGCCATGCTCAGCTTGGCTCCTGCCATACCACTGCAGCACCTGGTCCATGATCCAATTACTTAAATCCGATCCACCTCTGTCCTAGCGGTCACACGCACTCGCATTCTATGCTTGCACATGTCACAGCAGAGCATCACAACAGACCTAGTTGCTGCGGTGCTGACATTGGCGCCCACCACTGGGGAGAATGTCTGAATGGTTGGAAAAGTTTAGTGACTGCACTTGCTCAGCTCCTTTGCTCATTAGCCAATAAAAATGGCAGAGCTGAGACAAACTGGACAGGAGTAACCTGGACGTTCACATATGCATGCAGTCACCCCCACCTGACATGCTGAGGCTCCACAGCAAGCAGCTGAATTACAGCTGCAAAAAAAATCATAGATGATATAATAAGCAGCGACTTTTGCTCAGTTCAGAGGGCCCCTGAAAATCACAGGCCCTAGACACATGCGTAGTTTGTGTTATAGTAAATCCAGCCCTGCATACACCCCATAGACTGTTGGACACCAGTGCCTGAACATTTTCCACCCCTTAAAGAGCTTCATACTACTCTTAAATCCTTGTCTCTCAAGGGTTTGTACTCTAACGGTACAAAGAACAGCCTTGTACATCAGTACAGAGAAGGGTCATGGGGCCAGCAAGGCAGATCCTATGAGGAATGGAAGGTGGCCCCGAATGTGTACTTGCTGGAGGCCAGACATGAGAGAGTGGACATGATAGAGACATAGAAGTTTCTGAAGGGTATAAACAGGGTGAACTGTGAAGACCTATTTTTAGAAATAGGGATACAGTCACAAGAAGGCACAATTGGAGGCTGGTGGGCATACATTCATGAGGGATGTGAGTAAATTCTGCTTCACTGAGTTGGTGGTGAGCCATGGAACAGACTGCCAGCAGAAGTGGTGGGAGCAGTCACCATAAATGGGTTCAAGCATAGCTGGGGCAGAGCAAGAGGACTCACATTTTACAACTGGAAGGCACTGGGGGAGGGTTTTTGTGGATGGGCAGAGGGTGACAACCCCAAGACACTAGATCAGGGGTGAGGTAGTATAATATGGGTAGACTTGATGGACCAGTAGTCTTTCTGCTGACAAAGTCTATATTTCTATGTAGAGAGAGAGAGTAGAGGTGCCAGGATGCTATGCTTTCAACTGTCTTATATTTGTCTTCTCCTTCTCCTTGGGTTATGTTATTAAATCCTGACATTCCTTTAACTTTCATAGTCAACTCTTTTTGCACCTCCAAGAATGTATTCCTCACAGGCTGGGACTTCCTTGGTTGTAGGGCCGTGCTCTTTAACACCATTATGAGGTTCACAAGTCTTGTTCACAAGACAGAAAGGGAGGACTAGTTTATTCTCGCCAGCTCAATTCAGCATGTCTTTCTTTTAGTTTGTGTGCCACCTCACCTTCAGTGTCATTCTTTTGATGCTATCAATAATTAATATAATAATAAGCCTGAAGGGATGTGATCTAAGGGTTGGATCCTCAGATGTTTCCTTCACCAGGTGGGGTTTATTCTCCTCTTTGCTAAAGGTCATAATGTAAACTCTGCCTTGAGTTGGGTCTGGATGGTGGCTTTGCCTATCACTACTAATGTACATCTCCTACTACTAGCAGTCTTTTCATCCTATTGCTGGTCCCTGGCTCCTTATGGAAGGTATACCATGTGTTTGGTCTATGCTGTGAACATCTAAATTCCAATGGTACCTGCAGTCTAAGGGGACCTCATCCCTGTGGCATCTCTAGGCATGGATCCCTCCTCAGGAGGACTCCCTTGCCTTTAAAGGGTTTTGAAAGATATGTAGTCCCTGTAATGAGAATAAGCCATCTGGGTGACTCCAGCACCCTGTCAGCGATGAAGTCCACAACCTTCTACAAAAATGATCTGCTCGACCCTGGAGGGTGGTATAACAGGAGAATTCTGCAACCCACACATGGACCCCCATGCACTGCCACACATTCAAATGATGAGGTAGAACCCATTGGGTGCATGGAGAAATTCAAAGAAAGAGTGAGCAGCCAGGTGTACATTATATAAGCAGTTAAATCTGTATACCAAGGAGTCAGTTAGAAAGCTGTGCTTATGGTGCAGGGACTGAGGTACACTCTCAGGTCACCAACCAACTATGAAAAACAAAAAGAGAGTCCACTCACTTCCACTTGAGAGGTCAGGAAAAAAACATATCCAAGCACACATTCAGTATTTCCAGACTTACTTCATTTCATTCAGATTCCTTTGCCATGCAAATCTGTGCATAAAGTGCTTGGCTGGATTGCTTTCAATTGCCAGAATATATAGCCTCCAGACCTCTCAGACTACTAGTACCACTGACCTCTTGACTGGGTGCAAGTGCACTTTCTTCTTTTGTTTTAAACCTACATACCAGCATCCTACCTACCAACTGTTCTACCTAGGTTAAACAAGCATACAGTACTTGGTTGTCTCTTAAACCAGGGAATTTGAAGACTTATGACTGGGGTTTGGTCAGACAGCAGGGAACTAGTAACATATCCTACCCACAAGGGGAACTCACTCCATTGACATCTCTAGGGGTGAAGGCCTCCTTAAGAGAGCTCCTTTACCTTCATGGTACCTCATAAGGGTGGTAGTCCCTGTAATGGGGAAAGAGAGAGTAAGCAGCCAAACATATGTTTTGCATAAGAATTCAGAGCTACCTACAATACCACTACAGTACCCACCAATGATTCTACATTTATTTATTGAGATATTCAGAAAGAGCTTTGAGTCAAAGACTCATTTACAAAGGTTCCACGTCATACATAGAGAGGTACAGGGATGACATTACTTACAGATTTAAAAGCATTACAACATGTCACAGAATAGGATACACAACTTGATACAGAAAGTGACTGAAATAGGCATAGATCACATGAATACAATGTTATAGCACCGCCAATAAAAAAAGCAGAGAGGCTGTTTGTCAGCTTAGCAGTTCAAATAATTAGGTCTGGAGACCGGCAAGGTGCTGGTCTAGGTCCTCAAGGGGGGTTAGGGCAGTCACATAGGTTTGAGGCCTGGAGGTGTTTCCTTAGCCTGGATTTAAAAGGACCTACACTTAATTAGTCGGTTATTAGACTTGGGAGTGCGTTTGTCCAGGAGGGGGCTTTGAAATTGAAGGTTCTTTGGAATTGGGAGGTCCAGCAGCGGGGTACCCAAAGTAACTGATTATTCATGTTATGGGTGGTTCTGACAGGTAATACAGGGAAAATAATTTTGTTTAGGGCAGGGGGGTGAGGCCTAGAGCTATCCTTTTTGGTCATTAGGCAGGTGTGGTACTTGATTCTGCTGTCTAAGTTTAGCCAGTTTGTGGAACTGTAGAGGGAGCAGGTGAGGCGATCACATCTGAGGATGAGGCGGCATGCCTTGTTTAGAACGAGCCGGAGACTATTGAGGGCAGAGGTGGGAGCAGCACTATAGATGAGGATGCCATAGTCCAGCAGAGAGAGGACAGAGGAGTTTATGGTGAGTCGTGGGGCCTCAGAGGTGAGGCAGTGTTTGTAGCGATAAAGTACGCCTAGTCTGGAGTTAAGGGCAGTGGATAGGAGCAGAACATGTTGTTTAAAGTTGAGGGCCGAGTCTAGAGTGATCCCTAGGTATTTAAAGGTGTCCACTTGTTCGGGGGGGGGTTTGATTTACAGTTAGAAATTGAGGGTACAGGCTCTTTAGTGGGTTCTGGGGATGGGAGAAGATCAGGACCTTAGTCTTATTGTAGTTAATAATTAGGCGCTGGGTGGTGAGCCAGTGTTCAGTTTCATGTAGAGAGTGCTGGAGTGATTGGTGGAGCTTAAGGGGTTCCGGATCTGAGGCGAACAGGACGGCATCATCCGCATATAGGAGCAGGCTGTTGGGGCAGGCCGATGGGAGGGAGTTTAGGTAAAGGCAGAATAGCAGGGGCCCAAGAATGGAACCCTGTGGGACCCTGGAGTGGATAGGGAGGCTGGGGATGGGACAGTGCCTACCTTGACCAGCTGTGTTCTATCAGAGATAGCTGGTGAACCAGTTTAAAAGCATCATTTGAGAACCACTATGAAAGTGTGTTCAGTAGAGGGCATGGTTGGCCGGTATCAAATGCCTTCAGAGGTCCGTGGCTCCTGTGATGTGGCCATGATCCAAGGCAGAGTGGACATGAGAGGTAAATTCAAGGAGGCGGTGGTGGTACTATGTCCCTTATGGAATCCGTGTTGCTGGCTGCATAGGAGGTTATATTTAGTAAGGTGGTCAGTGAGTCGATCAGCGACTATGTGCTCTAATGCTTTAGATAGAGGGGGTAGAATGGAGATGAGGCAGTAATTGTTAGGGGCGGTGCGGTCCCCACTCTTATGAATGGGGGTGATGAAGGCCGATTTCCATCGTGAGGGAAATTTTGCCTGGCAGAGGGAGAGGTTGAGAATATGGGTGAGTGGGGTAAGGACTTCCAGGAGGGTGAGGCGGAGAAGTCTCAGGTCAAGGGAATCACTACTAATGTGTGAGTGGCTAAGGGATTTGGCAAGGTAGGGTTTGGCAGTCTCAGGGGCAAGGATGCATAAGTAGAAGGGTGGAGCATGGGGTGGAGGGGGATCTGTAAGGGCAGACAGTGGGTCGAAGAAGTTAGGGGGGAGAACATGGTTGAGATCGATGAAAGCAGAGTTTAAGGCCTAGGCTATACTGAGGGGATCCGAGGAGAGGTTACTGTTGATTAGTATTTGGTCTGGAGGGGAGATTAGTAGATTTGCCACAGAGTTCCTTAATATTGTTCCAAAATTTTCACCCGGAGCCCCAGGTGGAGGTTAAGGTTTCTTTATAGTATTCTGCTTTGGCGGTGTGAATGGCCCATGTGCATTTGTTATGGGCCTCCCTGTACCGTTGTCTGTCCTTGAGTCATTGGGTTTCATTAGGTGTCAGAGGGCATCACGGTGATGCAGCATGCCTGAGAGGCGGTCCGAGAACCAGTGGGCATGGTTGCCTTTGGACATCCTCTTGGTTAGGGGGGTGAACTTATCACAGGCTGTGTTGAAAGT
This sequence comes from Neoceratodus forsteri, assembly GCA_016271365.2. Taxonomy (NCBI): domain Eukaryota; kingdom Metazoa; phylum Chordata; order Ceratodontiformes; family Ceratodontidae; genus Neoceratodus; species Neoceratodus forsteri. The sequence goes on along the minus strand of CM028130.1, from coordinate 120,740,779 downwards.
GTTGATAAATAGATCAAGTGCATGATCTGGGTCGAGGGTATTGGCTAGGGGTGTCCAGTCCCAGTCTCTGAGGTAGGCCTTGAGTTGAGCTAGTTTACCAGGCCTAAGTTTATGTAGAGAGATAATTTTAGGGGGGGCTTTGGGGGCAGTGCTGGAGCAAGTGAAAAGTACCGGGGCAGTGGTCACTAAGTGCGTCAGGGAGAATCAAGATGTTGGTTATTCTGTGGGGGCAGTTAGTGAAGACTAGATCTAGGAGGGAGGATGTCCCAGTATGGGCGTTTGCTCGGGTGGGGGCAGTGACTACCTGGGTGAGATAGAGCCCCGCGGCTTCGTCGATGAACGGTGCGGCTGTCTTGGCCAGCAAATTTATGTTGAAATCTCCCATAATTATTTTCTCATAATATGTGGGGAAAGTGGAGAGATGGGACAGAATGTCCTGGAAGGCTTGTTTCTGGTCCAGGGGAGGGATGTAGGCCCAGGTGAGAATGAGAGGGGAAGTAGACTTGCCTAGGGTTAATTGTAGGGTACGAGCCTGGGCCCTCGATGTTAGGTGTGGCTGAGGGAGTACTTGGGCTGGGAGCGAGTCCTTAAGGTAGAGAGCGCAACCACCCCCTCGCTTACACACCCTATCGGATTGAAAGAGGAGATACCCAGGGAGGTTTACTGCAGAGTCAGGAACCGTGAGTGAGAGCCAGGTTTCGCTTAGAGCTATGATATAAGGGTGGTGTTGGAGTACCCATCCTTGAAAGGAGTCCCATTTTTTTTGTAGGCTGCAGATGTTGATAGAGGCAATGCAGAGCCCACGGACTGATGCTGGGCGGATCGGGGAGTATTCTGAGGGCCCGGATTGGGGTGGACATTGCCCGACAGGAGAAGAAGGAGGATGAGTGACCTGAGACGACAGTAGCCTAATTGGGTGTATAGGCGATGGTATGTACGCTGAGGGTACCCCATGGTGGGAATTGGGAGTTTCAGAATATGGGGTGCCAATAAGAGGAAGAAGTGGGGAAAGGGAGGAAGGCACGGTGGCGGGGATACTGCTTCAGATACCCCTCATGACATTACACAAGCATATCGTTCATAATAGAAACATAGAAGCTGATGGCAGAAAAGGACCGCAAGGCCCATCCAGTTTGCCCATTTCTTTTTCTACCTTATGAATGTGCCATCGGCCTTTGCTCTGTCAATGGCCTATCTATTCATACTCATCTGTATTGCTCCCTTATGCCTATCCCATGCCTGTTTGAAGCCCTGCACTATATTCATATCCACCACTTCCTGAGGTAGGCCATTCCATGCATCCACCACCCTTTCTGTGAAAAAGAACTTCCTCACATTACCCCTTAATCGGCCTCCCTCTAATCTCATGCTGTGTCCTCTTGTCCTGCTATTTTTCTTATATTGAAACATGTTAGACTCTTTCACTTTGTTAATGCCCTTAAGGTGTTTGAATGTTTCAATCATATCACCTCTCTCCCTCCTTTGCTCTAGGGTATACATACTGAGTTCAGTTAATCTGTCCTCATATGTTTTCTGATGCAGTCCCTGCACCATTTTGGTTGCCCTTCTCTGGACTGCCTCAATTTGGTTAATGTCCTTGTGAAGGTGTGGCCCTCCAGTACTGCATGCAGTACTCCAGATGGGGCCTAACCAGTGTCTTGTAAAGAGGGATTATTACCTCCCTCTTCCGACTTGTGATACCTCTACTAATACACCCCAACATCCCTCTAGCCTTACCAACTGCTTCAGAGGTGTGCTTGGATGATTTCAGGTCATGGGTGATGATGCCGCCCAAGTCTCTTTCTTTCCCTTGTGACTGCCAGCAACTCTCCTCCCAGCCTATAGGTGGCTTCAGGGTTTCTCTTCCCTATGTGCATGATCTTGCACTTCTTTGCGTTAAGCCCTAGTTGCCACTCTTCTGACCATTTTGCTAGTTTATCCAGATCTCTTCTCATTCTGTCCACACCATCTGGATCATCTACTCTGTTGCAGATCTTGGTGTCATCTGCAAACAGACAAACCTTACCCTTCAGTCCATCTGCAATGTCACTGATGAAGATATTGAAGAGGACTGGCCCCAGACTGATCCCTGAGGTACCCCACTTGTGACTTGCATCTCTTCTGACTGTATACCATTTACCACCACTCTCTGTTTTCTGCCTGCCAAAAAGTTTGCCACCCAGTTGACCAACGTCTGACCCACCCCGAGCCAACCCAGCTTATTAATCAATCTTCTATGTGGAATAGTATCGAAAGCTTTGCTGAAGTCAAGGTAGGCAACATCAACTGCTCCCCCTTGGTCCACCACTCTGGTTACCCAGTCAAAGAAATCTATGAGATTAGTTTGATAGGACCTTCCTTTTGTAAACCCAACAATATCAATAATTTTCCACATAACAATTAAACAAGTGTGTGTGTGTGTGTGTGTGTGTGTGCGCGCGCGCGTGTGTGTGTAAGTAAGTAAGTAATTCTTTATTTGTTTGGCACCCAATCCCGGAGGCTCTGGGTGCCGTACAGTAAAAAGTTTAACAGAGTGGTAAAAACAATTCACATTATAAAATAATCAATAAATAATTAAAATTCATTGTATAAGTTAACATCGGCAGGAAAGACTAAGCTGAAAGGTGAGTCTTCAGGTCCCTTCTGAATGTCTCCACCATAGAGGCCTCCCTCAAAGGTCCTAGCAGCAAGTTCCAGAGGATCGGGCCAGCCACCCCGAATGAACGATCACCCAAGGTTTTCAGCCTGGTCCTTGGAACTGCCAGGAGACCCTCAGTGAAGGAACAAAGGGAGTGGGCCAGGATGGCAGGGGTAAGGAGGTCTGACAGGTAGCCAGGGCCCAATCTGTATAGGGCCTAATAAGTGAGCAAGCCCACCTTGAAGACAATCCTCCACCTGACCGGCAGCCAGTGCAGACCCCGCAGGACCGAGGTCACATGGCAGGACCTTGACAGCCCTGTCAGCAGCCTGGCCACTGCATTCTGCACTAACTGCAGCCGGCAGAGGTTCCCTCCACTCCCCAAAGGTAAAGAACGTTACGGTCATCGAATCTAGATGTTACAAAGGCATGCACTAGTGATGGCAGATCTTTAGGCAGAATTAGGGGTTTAATCCAGGCGATGTTCCTCAGATGGTAAAAACCACTTTTGACGACAGCTGACACCTGAGCTTCAAATGTCAGCTTGTTGTCAAGGACAACACCCAGATTTCTCATCCTAGAGGATGCCTTCAATGAGGTCAACACCAGGACCAGGCCTGTTATCGTCCTGGAGGCAGCCCCATCATGCCTGCACCCCAGCTCAATCACCAGTACCTCCATCTTGTCTGGGTTAAATCTCAGCCAGTTAGAGTTCATCCAATCCTGGATCTTGGCAAGGCATTTATTCAGCACTTCCACGGCACCATTTATCCCTGGTACAAAAGACATATACAGCTGAGTATCATCTGCTTAAGAGTGAAAACCCAGACTGTACTGTCTAATGAGCCTCCCCAGGGGTAGCATGTATATCATGAACAGCATCGGTGATAGGATCGAGCCTTGAGAAACTCCACAGGTCAGGGGCACTGGGGAGGAAGAGAAATTCCTTATCACTACTCTCTGCCTCCTGCCCTAGAGAAAGGACTCAAACCAGTTGATGGTCCCAGTGAGCCCACAATACTCTCTAAGGTGATCCAACAACACGATGTGGTCCATGGCACCAAATGCTATGACAGATCAAGGAGAATCAGAACTGACCACTCCCCTCAATCTCTTGCCTTGAGGAGGTCATTGTGTACCCAGACTAGTGCCGTCTCTGTGCTGTACCTTGTCCAAACCTGGTCTAGAATGGCTCATAGATGTCAAGGGTCTCCAGGTGTTCCTTGAGCTGCAGAGCCACTATCTTCTCGACAACCTTCTCTAAGAATGGAGGTTGGAGATGGGTCTATAATTCACCAGGACACCAGGGTCAAGAGATGTTTTTTTCAGAAGGGGTTTCACCAACACCTTCTTCAAGGCATCGGGGAAAACCCCATCTGAAAGTGAACACCTAGCTATCCCAGCAAACACTGGACCGATAGCCTTGATGTAACCCACTAAGAGGCATGTCGAGTCAGGGTCCAGTTCACAACAAGTGGGCCACAGCTTCGAAATCACCTTGGAGACCTCAGCCACTTCAACTGGCTGAAACTCTGCCGAGACAATAGGAGCACCCCTGCTCTACGCAGATCCTACCCTGCAGGACTGATCTAGACCCACTGGCGAAATCTCAGCTAGAATAGAGGATACCCTGTCAGAGAAGAACAGAGCAAGCTCTTCACAAAGTGCTACTGAAAAAGCTCTTTTCAGCTGTAGACAGACTAGATGAAGAAGCCTCTCCACAGGCTGAAAGAGCTGAGATGGTCTGTTCTTCCCTGTAGCAATCTCCCTGGACAGGAACTCTGCCTTCTTACAGTTGATTGCCCTTTGATAATCAGCATAGTGATTCCTCAAAGCTAGTCTATCCTCATCTGACCGAGTCCTACACCAGCAATGCTCCAACCTCTGATCCACAGTTTTCATCACCCTAAGATCCCCATTGTACCATGGGGGGGGGGTCTCTGGAGAGAGGACCTGGGTTGTATATGGACTGGTGCAATGGCATTGAGTGCCAGCTGACAGCCCTATTATAGGCTGCCACCACCTCACCAAAGCCAGTTGCACAAATAGCACTAACACCAGAAAAATTAACTACTGCCATCAGTCCCTCTGGGGACAATCCCCTCAAAGGGTGATAGCTGATCATCTATACAGGAGAGTTACCATCACTGGGGCCCCAAATGAAAATTTCACCATACAATGATCAGACCAAGTGATCCAATCAATCTCAAGGTCTGTGACCTCAAGACCCAGTGAGAATACCAAGTCAAAAGTGTGGCCATGATGGTGAGTCACAGAGGCAACTGCCAGTGCAAGGCCCAGCAATGTCATCAGCTGGAGGAGGTCAGAACCTGGTTGCGAGGATTCATCATTGACCCAGGCATTGAAGTACCCCAGAAAAAGCCATCTGGGTGACTCCAGCACCCAGTCAGCGATGAAGTCCGCAACCTCCTACAAGAATTCTCTGCTCAACCCCAGAGGGTGGTATAGCAGGAGAATTCTGCAACCCACACATGGACCCCCACGCACTGCCACACATTCAAATGATGAGGTAGAACCCATTGGGTGCATGGAGAAATTCAAACTGGATCTAAAAGAGATGGCCACCCCCCCCGTGGTCCCTTCTCAGACAGTATACCACAGAGTACCTGGTAGAGACTGATGCCTCCAAAAATGGGCCTGCATCATCCCCCAGCCAGGCCTCCATGATGCACACCAGGTTGACTGAAGAAATCAAGTCTGACATAATTGTGGTCTTGTTTCTCATCAATCTGGTGTTGCGTAACACTGACCAGAGGGGAAGTATGGGCTGCAGAGGTGTAGCAGCAGGTAGGACCACCCTCAGGTACTGGTCTTGTCCATGAGATACTACTGGCTGAGTAGAAGCTGACAGTCTTTTAAGCCAAGTTTTTATACTAACCCAAGATGATCCTGACTAGTCAAGTGCTACAAGTGATTCAGAAATTCCAGCTTAGCACTCTTTGAACTGTTTATTTCTTTGCTCAATGTCTGCAAGTCCTTATTTAATAAAGTGCACTGCCCTATGGGACATTTTAAAAGAAATTTCTTGTCTTCTGTGTCTTTACTCCAACCTGCCCTTCCACAATATACTTTAATATTTACATGCTTTCTCAGATAAAATACGGGCTAAGTGTATCACAACCAGCTCTAGTAAAGAATATAGATTGAAGATTAGGCATTAATGCAAGTTATGCAGTGGTAGGTAAAAAGGAAAGATTGCTTTATAATTAACAGTCCAAGGGTTAAGGTGTAGTTAGGAACAGAGTTAAAAACAGATATATGGACAACAAATATACTGAGGCGTAGCTCATCTAAAGTGTATTATATTTCTAGAGGATTAGACATTCTTTGGGATGGAGTTCTAGCTGACAGGGGCAGCAAAGGCCTTTTCACCTGCTGCTTTCTGTATTGTTGGTATATGAACTAGATCTCAAGATCTGAGGTGATAGAGTTGAATGGCTGTGTTCTGCAGACTGCACAAGTACAAAAGAGAAATGCCATGGACATATATTCACAAGGATCGGTGAACCATTTGCATTCACACCTTTTACCTGGGGGTCAGATGTCTGAGACTCTTATATAACTGATTGCAGTAAGTCACTGTGTCACACATTAATGCAAATCTACTCATATTGTTGAATACCATAATCTTGTGCAGTGCAGTGGGACTAGTTGATCTGTAAGCCTCACTTTCATATTCTAATGATGGAAGGAGGAATTGCTAGAGTAGAAGTTTTCTGTTATAGTTGTCCCAGCTCCTGGTGTCAACTCCTGACTGTACTATTAAGCTTCTCATTGAAGAACAGTTTAGGGTCAAGCCATAGAACCAAATATTTGAAGCACTGGACATCTACAGGAGTTCCATTTAGCATCCTGATTTGTAGAGTGTTATACACGTACAATGCCTGGTTCAGAAACATCACTTTTGTATTAAAGCTGTTGGGTAGGAGACTATATGTAGTCATCCAGCCCTTGGCAAAATAAGACTAACTGTAGTAAGTTCAGAGGTTGAAGAGAGATTTGAATTTTGCTTAGATGATAGTGTTATCAACATATCAGTGGATGTTTGCATTTTTTTTGTTGCATATGGTACCAACCAGCACAAACCAAGGTCAGTCATAAACTAAGTGACCCCAGTCTCAGTATGGAACCTTGACGTACACATAGACTGAATAAGTTTGAAGAAGAAATTGCACTGTTAGCAGTAACAATTCAAGTTCAGTGTCAATGGATCAGTAGGTTGCCCGCTCACTTCTTGGGCTGGAAGATCAGAAGGTTCTGGGTTCTAGTTCCACACCAGAAACCTGAGCTATTACCTAAAATTTCTGACTGCCCCCCTAACCAGAACTGTCTCCCACCTTTGCCCAGTATTTACCCAGCCTCCAGTTCCCCCATAGCTTGCCTCCCAAGATGGGGTCCACAAAGAGTGCTATGTTACTGGCAGGGTCTGAATCAGGTGCCAGGGTGGGTACCTAGTCAGTGGTGCAGGGCTTACAGGGGACTGGACTTCATCCTGCAAGGTTGGGGGAAGTTCCTCCATTCTTATTCCCTGAGCATGGGGGTGTAATTACACTAATGCACATGTGTGCATTGGCACATCGTCACACTTTTGGCAACCGGTTGTGGCCACACCCCCAAAGTATGTCTCCACTGCACTACCACCTCACCTTCACTATGTGGCAGTCGAATAGGGAGATGGGATCCCCCATCCCCGAAGGAGGAGAGCTGTTCTGTGGGACACTCATTGCTCTTTCCCCAGCTGGCCCCTGGCAACCTGAGCCCATTCCTGTACCCAGGACACTAGAGTAGCGCGCAACAATTCTGACACTGTGCTACCTGGCTGGCGGCATGTCCAGGTGAAAGTTAGGAGGCAGTATGGTGCAGTGGTTTAAGGCTCTCAGCTGCAAATCTGGAGACCAGGGTTTGGATCCCATAGCCCCCACTTGCATACTGTGTGACCCTGAGCAAGTCACTTAACTTCCTCGTGCTCCCAGGTTGCACCTGCAAACAAGCTTTCAGCTTAGTGTGTCTCACCTGGTAAAATAATTGGTAAAAAAAAAAAAAAGTTACAAATCCCATGGCACGTATCATAACAGTAGGGGATTTTTCCCCATTATCCTGGCTGAAATTCCCCCTGTCAATAAGATAGGTCCATGTAATCTACCCCAAAGGCATACCTGGAAACAAGCTGCCACAGCTTGGTGCGCCTTTCCTAGACAAAAGTTACACATAAAACAAAATCTATCCATGAGATCATTCTTAAACTTATTCAGGGCATTCATGCTCAGGTCTAAATGTAAGCTATAGTTTGCAGGAGATGATATTGTGGTTAACACTGTCAAATGTTTTAGTTAAATTGATAAAGATGGCACCTGTGAAGTATCATGGGCCCAGTTTTTGGAACATTTTGTTATAGTCACAGAATCTGAGAAGTCTTATTAAAAACTGGTCCCCCTGAGTAAAGTGCAAATGCTGCATCACTGTCACCTTTGAGTAGAGATGTACAGATGGAGTGATTAGGTCTAAAGCCTTATTTGATTTCTCCTTTGCTAAAAGATTGTTGAACAGGATATGTGTCACACAGTATGCTGTCTATTATCTACTTCCTCCAAGAGTTTGTTAAGTGTGGAGGGAACTGAAATTGGGTGGTAGTTATTGGGATTTCTGGGTAGGCCAGATTTAGGAGTGGCACTATAATGGTTCTTTTGCAGCTCTAAGAACTGTGACCAGTTTTAAAGAGAAAGATTGAATATGGTCATTACTGGCACTGCTAAGGGGTCAGCAGGATGTTTATTCAGATCAGTACATTGCTTACTTCACCCCAGTGGTTAACATGATGATTTCTGAACTTTGTTATTGATTGATTTATAAGTTGTTGACCTGGAAAAGCACACTGAGCAGGAGCTCATTTCTAAGTGTCATGGGGGTGTGTACAGCAAAACTAAATAGGTAAAATTTACATAAAAACAACTAACTATAGAGAAATATTATGGCATTAATTACAGTGCAAAGGTAAAATAAGGAGCAGATGCAATTCAACTCTAGTGAAAGACAAAAATACAAAAAAGCGGCAAATACACATTAACAGCTACAAAATGAAGGGGGGAGGATGTGTACATTATCACTGTGAGCAGTAACAGGTCAGGGGCAGAGAGGCATCACTAGAGGGCAAGGGGCAAAAGGTGCAAGAAAAATAGCATTATCTTTTCTATTACTCCTCACTTACTCCCCATTTTCTCCCACTCTCCCTTTTGCTGGCAGTGTCATCGGCTCTACATCTCGGTTGCGAGGAGCGTGATGATACAGCTTCCTTTGAGACTGACCCCAAGTTCCACCTCTGAACCCACAACTCCTTCTCTGTAACATGCCATTCACTGATTGGCTAACAGTTTAGTAAAACAATGTGATTTTCTCTTTAGGCTGATATTTCCAAGATTGAGTGGTATCAGCTTTCACTTATACTTGTTTCCATTTTAGCCTGTACTGTATTCCCCCCAGATAACCCAGCTGAGATACAGCATGCACTGTTCACAAAATATTTTTACTGTTTTTTTTTTGGTTTTTATTATTTTTACCAGTAGGTGGTCTGGGCACTGCCCTTTTTCAGCCACACCTAACACGAAACATTACAATACTGTAACAATTACAATACACAACAAGCATCATGTAACATCACCTTTACAAACATTCACACTTGCTAGTGTAACCCCCCAACGGACCCTTATTTAAGTAGTAGGCATACCTCCCATACTTTTTGTGTCTTGGGGAAAAGAGAGGGGTTGGGGTACAAAGCAATTACAACAGAGACAGAGACAACACAAAAGTGTATACTAGACACAAACAGACGTATACCAAAACCCAGGTCCTGAGGAGAGAACATTTGCTGAGGGCTATGCTAGGTTTGCTACTTCTGGGAAGAGGTAGCCAGTAAATCCACACAGGAAGCAGTAACTAGATTGTCCATACCAGGTTGGGATTCTAGAGTGTGGCTTTATTCTGAAACAAAGTTGGAAACACAAAAGCAAAGATGGATCCCCAGGGGTTCACACTTCATGGCACAAGACAATGCAGAACACATCTGTAAAAAACAGAAACTTGACCTCCCATATAGCATAGGATTAAACATCTGGAAATGTGGTACTAGCCACGGTGAACACACAAAAATTCTCCTGGAAGAGGCACTAGGCCATTACTTAGAACAGTTCCCATATGGCATAGGATTAGACATCTGGAAATGTGGTACTAGCCATGGTGAAAACACACAAAATTCTCCTTGGAGTGGCACTAGGCCATTACTTAGAACAGTTCCCATATGGCATAGGATAGGAACGTGGCACCCTGGCCACGATGGAGCACACTAGAGCTCAAAACTAGCAAAAACCCATATACAGGGGTTAACTTCTTCAGGCATTTGCCACATGCACTGACAGAAAACAAACTCCCTTACAGAACTGGAAGTGCTGAACTGGTCACTCCAGATGGGGAGTCTCCCATCTTTTGCTTCCTCGTCCATACCCGTCATTCTTTCAGAGTTACACCTCACAAATACTGAACTGTAGAAATCATACTATCTTCAAATGTTTAGCATATTTTAGTATCAGAAAACACCACTAGGGTATAAAGTTAAAGTTCTGAACAAAGGGCATAGTCGCATATGGGACATCCACTGTTGTCAGCAAACTTTAAAACAGACTTCTCGAGAAAAACCTCACAGAAATTTTTTTTTTCATTTTTGTTTACCAGTTGGGTGGACTAGCCATAAAGATGACTGTTTTCAGGCATGACCCGGGAGGTTACAGGGCAGACATTGCAGGTATAACAAACAGTAGATGACGTTGAGATACATAAACAAAGTGTTGTGAAACATTAAACAACAGACTAAGCAGTACAGGTAGTATACAGGGTATTTTGAACATCATTTAACAATAAGCTAAGCATTACAGGTAGTACACAGGGTGGTCCTGGTAGGGCCATAAAGGTTTTTACAGTCATAGCATAATGAAAAACATACAGTAGCAAGAGTATTGCAGTAGTGGTCCTGAAAATACGATTTAGAAAGTACAACACAAATAGATAAATAAAAATGTGGTCAAATACTAACAAGTGCAGGGGGCTAATGGGCAGGGGAATGGCAAGATTGTAGTCACCCCACAGAAACAAGGCAGGTACGTATCTTGGGTAACTCAGACAGAATCTACTCACAGTTTGTACACCAAAGGCAGCTTCAAAAGTTCTAGGTTGGAACAGGGGATTGTCCCTCAAAACCTCTGCAGACCCCCCTCATTCCACTGGGAAAGAGGACATCAGGAAATCCTGGAGACGGTTTCCACCACTTCACAAGTAGGCAAAAGATGTCCTAGACTAGGATGAGAAATACAGACTCTGCTCACTCTCTGAGCACTGGAACTGAACTGCTCCACTCCACTCACAGACCACTGTAGAACTCTCTCAGAATTCTAAACTCCTTCACACTCACAGCCAGCTTTGGCTTATGTTGCTGAGAGAGTTCTAAATGACATCACCTCTCTACTCTCAGCTGAGACCAAGTAAACAGAGAGGGAGCAGGTGAAAATCCATTTAACTAAATATTCATCAGCTGCCTTCCCTACCTAACACTAACACTGATGGGATTCTAGTAACCCCAGGGAACAGGTGGGTTACACTAGCAGTGCTTAGAAATTTAAATAACAGTTGTTTAAAATTGGTTACATTATTAATTGGTTACATTATTTGCTACAGTAACCACTGTAATCACATCAATGGAAGAAACCATTTGTGTTTGTGTTCAGTAGTAGTCTTGCTTCTACCCCATTGTACCGCTGGAAGAAATAAAGCACAATGCGATCCAAGTGACTTGCCCAAAGTCAAACAGTAAGTCACTGGATAATCAAGTATTTAAACTGGGATCTCCAGTCCTCAGCTACGACCAGTACAACAACCAGACATGTCTTGCATTGACTTTTGTTTAATTCAGACTTTCAAACAATGTGCAATAATTGCAGGTTTGTTAAATGGACACGCAATACTGCCCACGAGTCAATACATGCTAACTCCACAGTGCTGCTCAAAGTCTCCCCTTTCCCCGAGTTTACTTGGACTTCATTGAACTTTACAAGCCGTGATATCTTTCGTGGAAAATCAATAAGCTATCAGGTTACTTAACTCTAGTGCTGTGGGGGAGTTGGGGACAGGTTCACTGTGCAAAGGGTAAAATCAACTTGCTGCCCATTGTACTAACAACATTAAACTCTTACAGATGATGAGAATGTTAACTATTTACTTCTGCCAATGCTGATTAATGAACTGCTTAACTCCTGGAAGAGCTTGAGATTCTCACTTCATTGGTTATTAACAAATAAACTGTTGTGCAACTGGCTCAATGCATAGAAGTACACCAGCTTGTTTTTCATCAGAACCACACAGCCCTCTGCTTTGATAATGCTTTATACTATGTTTTGTTTGAGGAATTAGCTTAAAGGCAAAATGCTCTGTGGCCCAAACTCGCATTTCTGTGCCCATAATTGAAAACAGACGTACATGACATATCATAATCTTTTAGGTTACTGGCTTCATGCTCACTGCTAAAGACAATAAGCATGCCAGAACCTTAGACCCTGCTCACACTACTACAAATTTTAAACAGATTTTGAAAACCAGCTTCAAATAATTTTATTGTTAGTTTAGTGTGTCCACACTTGCTTTGCACTATACTTAAAAACATGAATGTTTTAGCCTAAACTGGTTTTAAAACTTTCCCCCGAGGTTGTCTCTATGGGTTTTGTTCCCAAAATGCTTCAATTATGCTTAAAGAGTAGACACAAAGCACTTTAAGCACTTTAAACAATTTTAGAAGGATTAAAATATAATGTGTACATGGCTTTACTGTCTGCACACCTGAGAAAACCACACATAATTTAGAATTTTATACTGGAGTAATGCATATGCATTACATATATTTTGTTACAATTGTTTCCTGTACTATGTTCATTTTACTTTATTTAATTTACTGTTAACATTTATATCTTTCTTTAAAGCTATATATTTCTACAAATAAATCCAGACTACTACTAGGCTGTCAGGGATAACAATGTATTACAATCCATTACTATGCAAATAAATGTTAAAAAGGTGACAGCTCGGGGCCACAAACTTCAATTAACAGGACTTGAATTTCCCACTGAACAAAGGTGCATTATTTTACTCAGAAGTTTATAAAATTCTGGAAGGAATTACTAGCCTGTGTGGTATACAGTAGTACAGGCAAATTGTTTAAACTCGCCCTCAGTAGGTACAGGAATGTATCAGAGATGCTCAGTTATTGAATAATGGGAGATGGACAAAATGGGCTTCCAGCTTTCTTCCATCTTGAGTTTCCTGTGTTTACCTGTGTTCCTGATAAGTCTGTAAATCAAGCAAGCAATCAATGGTAAATCTCAGAATTTAAAATCTTCAAAAATGAATCTGATTACTTCATTTACTGTCTATCAGTGGCCCTGCTAATAGTTCTCGTGAGTTGATTACTAAAAACATTAAGTTCTTATTGGCCAGTGGTAATTGTTAGGTAATTGCTTACATCCTGATATGTAGTATTTTTTTCTCAGTTCATTTAATGAGAGGCACCATCTCATTCTTTTTTTTAACTTTCACTGTATTTTGTTTAAAGTGCAGCTGACATGTTTCTGTGCTCCAGTCAGGCACCTCATACCATGTAGTTGCCTGTCCTAGGAGCTTTTTTGGTCATAAATCTTTTTTTTTTTTTTTGTCCTGGGGATAAAAAGTAATTTCACTTGTAAAGCCCGGCTTGTAAGTTCTTGATACGAGCTAAGCAGGCCATTATGATTTCTCCTCTCTTGAGTCTTCGCATATCAGGCCTAGGGTATTCCTTGGGGTTGTCAGCCCTAACGTTCAACCCATTCTCAATTAATTTAGTGATGGAATGGGGTAAGTGTTATGGTTGACAACCCCAAGGAACACCCAAAGCCTGATTTGAGAACACTCTGGAGAGGTGAAACCATAATGTTTTTTTTTCCTTTTGCTGCCTGCAGGGTGGGGGTTGGGTGTTAGGATTGATAACCCTAACACCCCATTTCCCTACTTTTGTCAGTTTAATCTGAACCCGAACAGGTGCATCAACAAAGTTTTTTTTTGCAAAGAATCTATCTATCTATCTATCTATCTATCTATCTATCTATCTACACTGTATATTTTGATAAAGGATGAGTATGCATCTGAAATGCATCAAGCAGGCTGTGCCTGTATTGAATATTTCTGTGCAACAACAAATTCATTTCGAGCTCTGAAGGATGTCCTTTGTCACAGAACATTCTCCTTCAAGCGGACAACAAAGCAGTGATGTATTACATCAACAAGCAAGGCGGTGCTCATCTTATCCCTTTGCAGGGAAGCAATGAGGGTGTGGGAGTGGTGCTTGGAGCACAAGTCTCTGATTCAAGCGGTTTATCTGCCAGGTATACAAACGACCTAGCAGATCACCTCAGCAGAACGGAGGCAGACCCTCACGAGTGGTCTCTGAGATCCAGCCGTGGCTCGGTCCCTGTTCAAAGAGTGGGGACTCCAGACCTGGACCTTTTTGCATCCCCACTCCAGCATAACCCCATACTCTCTTCTGCTCCAGAAATCCAGGGCCTGGCATTTTCTGTCAGGATGCGTTCAGGCTGCTGTGGACAAAACGCTTTTCACTTTTCCACCACTTCCTCTAATCCAGAGAGTACTCCTCAAGTTCGAGTCTCAGGGACAAGATGATTCTCATTGCTCCTTCCTGGCCTCGGCAACTATGGTTTCCTCTACTCAACAGTATGTTGGCAGCCTCTCCGAGACCACTTCCTTTGCAAATCAGTCTTCTGACTCAGGGTTCGTTGGTCCATCCCAACCTGAAATCACTTCACCTTCATGCTTGGCTCCTGAAGAGATAGAAGTGAATCGGTTCAACGTCTCTCGTAGAGTCTCAGACATCCTTCTGGCTGCTCGGAAGCCAGCCACCCGAAAAACGTACGCTTCCAAATGGAAACGTTTTTCTCTCTGGTGTGCAAAATCCTCTTGGAATCCCTTTTCCTGTCCTCCTGGAAAGGTTCTGAGTATCTTTGGACCTATCAAACTTAGGTCTTCAATACTCCACAGTTAAAGTTCACCTTAGTGCCATCTCAGCGTTCCATGAGCCGGTTTCTTCCTTAACTCTGGCTCAGTTACCTATGGTGAAGAGATTTCTTAAGGATTCTCCATACCAGACCCCTGTTAGCGTCCAGTTGCAGCCTGGGACATTAACCTGGTGCTGGACATGCTCCATCTGAAGCCTTTCTAACCCTTAGCTACCTGTGAGCTAAAATTTCTTACCTGGAAGACTGCCTTCCTGGTGGCCATTACCTCAGCCCACAGGGTCTCTGAGATACATGCACTGGTTCGGACCCTCCATTATACTGTATTCCATAAGGACAAGGTAGTTCTCCGTACTCATCCTAAATTTCTTCCCAAGGTTGTGTCAGAATTCCATCTGAACCAACCTCTGGTACTTCCCGCTTACTTCGCTAATTTCCAAAATGAAGGGGAACGAGCTCTTCATTCCTTGGATGTTAAGAGAGCCTTTCGGTTCTATTTAGATAGAACCAAGGATGTTCGCAAGACTCAGCAACTGTTCGTTCTTTTCAGCCGACACCCGGCTGGGTCAACCTGTCGCTATTAGATGTATCTCTTCATGGTTAGTGGCATGCCTTCGTCATTGCTATTCCATGGCTCAAGTTAAATTAGAAGGTAGAGTGTAGCCACTCTACTAAGGGCGGTCGCGCATCCCTAGCGGAATTGCAATGTTCCAATTGCAGATATGCAACGCCATCTGGAGCTCTAGTGCATACTTTCGTTAAGCACTATGCACTGGATGTTCATGCCAGGCGTGCATTCCGCATTCGGGCAGAACTATCCTTAATGGGCTTCTATCTTAGTCGCGTGAGCTCTGGCTTTCCTGCCGCCTCTTTGGGGGATTATCAGCTTGGTACTCTCACTAGTGTGAATAGTGGTGGAGACTTATGTCCAGGAAGATAGGAAAATTCTGTTACCTACCGTAATTCTTGATCTTCTTGGGCGAGTCTCCACCACTCATTCTACGCCCACCTCCATCCCCGAGCTCACTGCTGTATTGGTCTTCACTCCTCAAATCTTTAGGCCGTGAGGACTTTCTTTGCTGACCCTTCTTACACGGGTCATACGGACTATCTTATGTCCGCTTTTTAATGTTAGGTTTACCCTTTTCGTTGAATGCGCTGCACCTCCTTGGTAAAAAGGTACTGAGGCGGTTGGAGGAGTACGTCGCCGAGATGGTCATTACCGCTCGAGGCCGCTGCCTCGCGCGCTGGTGGTCTCGCGCGCCTCGGCCTCCTCACGCCGACCCTCCAGCAAAAAGTTTGCTCCCGATGGGTTCTAGTGCCTCGCGCCAATCCCTACTAGTGTGAATGAGTGGTGGAGACTGGTCCAAGAAGATCAAGAATTACGGTAGGCAATGATTTTCCTATCTTCCCACAGTCCTGGATTATATGGTTCATCTGAATTCTCGGGGGCTGAGACCAGCTACCCTGAAGGTGCATTTGGCAGCTGTGTCTGCTTTTATTTCAGCAGGTAAATCCTCTTCTCTTTCAGCTCATCCTGTATTTTCAAGTTTTTAAGGGGTTGCTTCACACCAACCCTCCATTCAGGGATCCTGCCCCTGCCTGGGATCTTAATGTTTGCATTGCTCAGCTTATGCAACCCCCCTTCGAGCCCTTGTCTTCAGCTGAGCTTAAGTACTTGACTTGGAAGACTGTGTTTCTGGTAGCCATCACCTCTGCCAGATGCATAAGTGAATTACAAGCGTTGTCAGTGGAGCCGGATTTTATCTCCTTTCACAGAGTTAAGGTGGTCCTCTGGACTAACAGGAAGTTCCTACCTAAGGTGGTTTCAGATTTCCACCTTAATCAATCTATTTCTCTTCCAGTGTACTTCACTGACCACTCCTCCTCTGGTGAGAGAAGGCTGCACAGCCTGGATGTGAAGAGAGCCCTTAGTTACTACATAGAGCGTACCAAGGGTCACAGGTTTGACTCCCTCCAACTGTTCCTCACTTATGGCGAGGTTGGTAAAGGGAAGCCAGCCACTAAAAGATCCATTGCCAGGTGGATTGTCTCTTGTATCCAATTCTGCTACGAAAAGTTGGGTAAAGTTCCCCCTCAGGCCTGAGGGCTCACTCTACCAGAGGTACAGCTGTTTCTCTGGCTGCTGCCAGAGCCATTCCTATGCTAGAAATATGTCGAGCAGCTACCTGGAAAACAGTTCACACTTTTACTAAGCATTACTCCTGGACATCCAGGCTAGGAGTGATGCTCGGTTTAACACAGCTGTTCTTCAGAGCCTATTCCTTAAGTAGGTTCTGTCCTCCTCCATGGGTTACTGCTGTGTAGTCTGCAATTGTCATAATATAGCAAGACTTCATGTTGTTTGAAGAAAAATTACTCACCTTAGTAATGTTGTTTCTTCTAATGAGTCTTGCTATATTATAAAGACAAAGAACCTCTGTGCGTAAACACTGAGGCAAGGTTACCCAGCGGCATTTGGCTGGGAAGGTTTCAAGAAAATAGCGAATACACATACCTTACACACGTGAATATGGTTGCATATAATATCAAGAGTGTTGGTCTCAACTTGTTAGATTAGAGAAAGAAGTGTTTCACAGTTTGTAAAGGTGCCAACAGAAGACATAGTTTCGTCATCAGGACTCATCAGTATGCCTCTGCCTGTTTGACACCCCACAGACCAGGCATACTGATGAGTCCTGGTAGGATCAAACACGTGTTCTGTCTTCTGTTAGCACCCTTTGCAAACTGTGTGAGAGGCCTTTCGGCACCATGCAATTCTACTTAAAGTTGGACCAGCATAACATTCTGTGGTGATTTGCATATGCAGCCCATGATGCTTTGCATTGTGGGGGCATGTGTGATTTTGTATTTTCTTGCTATATTATGACCTCCCTGCCTGCCCCTCTCAGAACCTCCGTTTTGGGATGTGGCTGGGCTTTACAGGGTTGGCACTTCATTTATGCCCACCTTGTTGTTTTTGCACCCTCTATTTTGGGGTGAATTGGTGTTGTATTTTTCATTTTCTGGGTCTCCTGATTTGAGTCTTTGTTTGAGACCAGGAAATGTGTGTTTAGGTTAGTAGCCAGTTGGCTAGTGTAGGTTTACAGCTTCCACACAGAACCTTAGTGAGTTTTAGCTCGTAAAGATCTGACAGTTTATGTTTGAAGCACAACAGACAGAGCTCCCTAACCAAGCTCATGCCAGAGTTCCATGCTTCATGGAAAGTTAACTCTTTCATCTCCGGGCAGTTCCAAGATTGTATCATACTGCAATTGTCATAATATAGCAAGACTCCATTAGAAGAAACAACATTACTAAGGTGAGTAATTTTTTCCTTTTAATATTTATTTGCTAGTTTTAAGATGTTTTATGAGCTTATTTACAGTTGGGCAAAGGAGAAAATGTGATATGGGGATAGTTATACAAATTCACTTGAATATTTTAATTAACCTGTTTGGATCTAATAATCTTGAAGTTTGAAATACCCCTATCCTATATCTAATCCTAGTTTGGCTTATTCATATTGTTTTCTTTTTTGGGCTATTTTCCTATTTCAATATGCATGAGGCTTTGTTAATGATAGTTTGCATATTGTGGATTGGAGGGCAACATGATGTTGATGGAGACAAGGGGGGAACTTCTAGGTACAATGGTACGAGTATAGGTAATGTGATATTTTTACCTAATGTTTATGCAGGAAATTTGGATTTAACAGAAAGTTCTGTAGTTTGGCTGTTTAAGGGACAAAATGTTTCATATATACATACGTATGATACATTGGGGGCATGTAAAAAAACATGCAAGGTACTACTGTGCATCCGATTACGAAGTATGCAAGGGTTAGGAAAATTATATTCTTAATCCTGATGATTTCTGGTGACATACATGTGAATCCAGGTCCCATCAAGTGAATGAATATTTCCTGGCTGAATTTAGGGAGTGGAAAAATGGGGGTATGTTACATTTAAATACTAGAAGTTTAATACCCAAATTAGATATAATTCGAGCCCAAGTGGAAACGGTGAAGTCAGATATTTTAGTAATAACAGAAACCTGGCTTTCAACTAAAATAGCTAACAAGGATGTAGACATAGTAAATTATAGTAGTTTCAGACAAGATAGATTACAAAAAGGGGGTGGGGTTTTGATATATCTCAGTAATAAATATAAGGGTCAAATTAAGCTTGCTAAATCTATCCCTGACCAGCTGTATTTATTAGTACTACAAGTTCAGGAGAAACTTATGTCCTATTTTAATATTATAGTTTGCTATAGACCCCCCCTCAGCGAAAATGAATGCACTGCACTGTTCCTTTTTTTAAAAAAATGAGACAGTGTTATTAGGGGATTTTAATTGGAATATGATGGTACTCCAGCTTGAAATTTTAAATCCGTTTACAGCACTTGGTTTACAACAATTAGTGAAATTACCCACCAGACCACATAAGTCAGATAGTGAAAACGATACTTTATTGGATTTAATTTTTATAAATAGGCCTGATAGGTACACTTCTTCAGTTCATGAAAACTATGTGAGTGATCATTGTTACATATCTTGTATAAGAGACACTGTTTTTGATGAACCTAAACCTTAATTTATTTTTACTAGAGCATTTACATCATTTAACGTACAAGTTTATTTGAGAGACCTTGCAGACATCCAGTGGAATTTATATGTATGCCCAGATGTGTAAACATGATGGGCTTTTTTGAAGACTTCTCTTAAGTACCATTGATAAACATGCTCCATTAAAGTTAAAAATGTGCGGCCGGTGGCACTGAGGATTGGGGCACTGATCGCCAGCATCATGCACCGGGTTCGAACGAATCCCGACCAGGGCTGGCTGGGAAGAAGGATTGAGCGTCCTGAGACAACCTCCTTCCTTGGGGTGTGTGAGGGACATGCACCGCTCTGCAATGACACCCAGCCGGAGGCAGGGTGCAGGCATTTACAGTGGGGGGACATCTGCACTTCAGTGCGTTGACGTTAGTGCACATCCGGCTCCTTAGTTGAGGCATACAAAATTCCTGACCCTGGCTCATGACACCGCCTCTGCGCCTGGCCTGTATGGCTGTCCACCACACCACCGACTTGCGGTGCCATGGGCCGCTGCGAGCCCTGAACCCCGCCCTGGGGGGGCAGCCAGGGAAGCAATGCCGGGTAGCCGGCACCTTTCCCCGTCGTAGACGGGCAGACAGAGGTGCCACGGCCCCACCCTGGGGGGAAAGCCAGGGAGTATCGGTGACAGTGGAGGACGGTGGCAATTGGAAGGCAAGGTAGGTGCAGGAAGGTGGCTAATAAGCCTCAGAGCAAGGGGCCAAAAGTATAATAAATAAATAAAATTAAAAAAAAAACTGTAAGAAAGGGAAAAGTACCTTGGATAACAGAAGTTAAAATGTTTAATAAAACAAAAATCAAGACAGTGGCACACAGCTAGGAAATCAAAATCTGAAACGTATAAACCAGCTTTTAGGGTCATTCGGAACAGATGTACTGCTGAAACTAGAAAAGCAAAGAAAAAATATTACGAAAAATATTTTTTGGCAGCTGAGGGTAATCCTAGAACATTATGGAAGGAATTGATTCATTAAAGGGAAGCAGAGTTTACCCTCTTTACCAGCATGCCTATTTGCTAAAGGGAAGGTCTTGACATCAGATAGTGACAAAGTTGAAATGTTTAATTCCTTTTTGCTTCTGTTGGAAATACATTTGATGATTTACATCCCAGGCGGTCTCCCCAGTTCGGATACTGATTTTGATTACAAGTTGAAAAGGCCAGTGTTTTCATTTTTTTCCAATAGTAACTAAGGATGTTGTAAAACAGTTGCAAAGGTTAAATATGAAAAAGGGACCTGGATGTGATGAAATCTCCCCTTTTTTTATGAAGTTGACTTCTGAGATTTTGGCACCTCATTTAACACACATTTTTAATTTTTCACTAGAAAGCTCAGAATTGCCACTTGATTTAAAAACAGCATGTGATGACACACTGTCAATCTGGCTTTAGAAAAGAATACAATATAACTCATACAATTCTAAGGGTGGTTGATGATGCTGCAGTGCTCGACATAAACCAAGAAATGCCAGCTATATTCCTGGATCTGTCAAAGCATTCACACTGTGCATCATATTGTGTTATTAAACAAGTTGAAGGTAGGGTTGGGTGTTTCAGCATGAGATGCAGATCTCCTGGCGATTCATGTCGTGAGATCTGACAGCCTGCTGGTGGATACCCTCAGCCAGGTGGGCAAGACCTCACAAGAAATCTCTGCATCAAGCGGTGGTGAAGCACCTGTTCTCTCTCTGTGGGGCGCCCTCTTGTGGGACCTATTTGCATACAGGGAGAACACAAAACTGAGGCTGTTTTGTGCCTGCCCTCCCCCAGTCTGGGACACTGCTAGGGAATGCCTTCCGTGAGCCCTGGACTCCAGGCCTCCTGTACGTCTTCCGTCCCTTTGCCCTGGTCCACAAGGTAGTGGTCAAGACGCAGATGATCCTGATTGCACCTGACTGGCTCTGTCAGTTCTGGTACTCGGATCTCCTCAACATCAGCAGCAGACCTCCGTGGCGGCTGCCTCTGCGCCCGGATCTTCAGTCCTTGCACCTCATTGCCTGGTTCCTGAGCTACTAGTGTTCCAGGTTTTAGGACTTTTGGATAATGTGCTCCACATTGTGAAGACATCCCAAAAAGTCACCTTGTCGATGCTGTACCTTTAAATGGAAAAGATTTTCCATTTTATGCTGGGATAAGGAGCTTGATCCTCTTGCCTGCCCCTTGGCTAGCATTCTGGACTGTTTGTGGTTCCTCTCCCAGCTAGAGCTGAGATCAGCCCTCAAGGTGCACCTGGCAGCCATCTTTGCTGTTGCACGGGCTGGTATGCAGACAGTGTGGTGTTTTTTTTTTTTGTTTGTTTTTTTTATATAAGGCCTTGATCATTTGAACCCTCCAGTGTTTGAACCACCACCACCACCTTGGGATCTGTTGCTGCCTTTGGCAGTGCTAATGGGCAGACCCTTTGAACCTTTGCACAGGTGTGAGATGTCATGCCAGTCATGGAAAACCGCCTTCTTGGTGGCTGTCAACTCTGCCAGAAGTATCCGTGAGCTCCAGGTGCTCTTGGTGGAGTCTTACTTGATTTTCCGCAGGGACAGTATTATCCTTCGCCCTCACCTGAAGTTCCTCCCAAAGGTTGCATTGGAGTTTCATCTTAACCAGGTGGTTAACTTATGGTATGCTTTACCAACCCATCTTCAGAGGCTGACCATATGCTGCATACATTGGACCTACGGTGAGCGCTCCCATATTACAAGGAGCGTAAGGCTGGAGTTCGGGGTGAGGCTCACCAACTTTTCACATATGCTGAATCTGCATCTGGCAGACTGGCAGCTAAGTAGATGATTGGCAGGTGGATTTCCTCTTGCATTGAACTCTGCTGTACGTTAGCTGGTAGGGAGCCCTCCCATAGAGCTTAAGATACATTCCACGAGGAATACCGCTGCCTTGGTGGCTGCTTTCAGGGATGTTCCCATACAGGAAATCTGTAGGGCGGCTACTTGGAAGTCAACACACACCTTCATTTACTGTTGCATCATCGACCTTGAGTCACGCTGGGATGCTGCTTTTGGGACCTTGGTTCTCCAGTCGTTTGCCATATAGGGATGCATGCCTTGTCCCCTCCTCCTGGAGAACTGCTGGAAGTCTGCGTGTGTGTGGATAAGTTAACCATATCCACGTCCCTAGAAAAAATAGGTTCCAGGGACATGGATATGTTGTTCATCCACACTGCCTGGCAGGTTCCTTGCCGCTTTAAATCTTGCCGGAAGGTCTTCAAGCTGGTGGTAAAACTCTCGGCTCCGCCCCATGATGCCAGATTTTCCTTACCGCTGGGAAGCTCAGGTTCCCTCCTTAACGCTCTGCGTATAGACTGGATTCTAACTCTTCGGTTCGCCCGAAAATAGTTTTAAAATTCTCAAGATATTGGTCAAATTCTTCCCTCGTGGCTGCGATGGACAAATCGACTACCGGTTTTCGGCAGTGCCCATGCAGGCAGAAGATGTCCAGGACGGACCCGCACTCCACGTGCACCTACTGCCTTGGCCTTAAACACGACCCGCAGGCCTGCGAGTTGTGTAGATTTTTCTCGGCCAACGTCCTTGAAGACCGCGCTGCCTGGTTACAACTTGGGCACCCTGAGAAGCGTTATCTGCCGGTGAAGTTTAAGGAGGCCCATTGGGCGGTGTCCGCGTGGCTGGCTCAGCTGAGCAACTCGAGCAGATGATCGCCCTCGAGGAGGAGGCGGCCCAGGCCGCATCCTCATCTTCCTCGGTCGCGGCATTTATCCCGCTCTCTCTGGGATACTCCTACACAGCTTCTTTTAAGGAGCTTTTCCAGTCCCTTTCCACGAAGGGAGAGGGGACATGGGACCTCTTCTTGGTCAAAAGAAGGACTCGGTAAGTCCCGCCCGTCGGCGTTCGTGGGAGCGGGAGAGGTCCCTTCCTGGACAGTCGACACTCTACTTCAGTCGAGGTTGCGGCTAAGGCTGCTGGCTTCACGGTGTCCCGTCAGATCAGCCGTCCGAGACACCAGTCGAGCAATCGAGATTTTTCTCAACTCGCAGACGGGCTGCTCGACTGGTGAAGCCGACAGCCCTTCATCACTGTTCCCCAGTGCAAACCGAGGACTTTCCTGTGCCAGAGTCCCCGGTCAAGGTTCCCGAGCCGAGGAGGGTGTCCCGCTCCCTCCCAGACCCACCCTCAGAAACACCGACATCGGCGGTTTCGGTCTCTGCACCGAGGTAAGCGGCGGCGCTCGTCCTCATCTTCCTTCTCGGAAGAGGAGAGACTTCAGCGCAAATTGCGTCAACGCTACGAGGACTTAATGTGGCAGCAGCCCTTTATCTGGGAACAAGCAGATGCCGCCGCCTTCCATGGCCATCAAGTGGCTGTCACCCGAAGGTCAAACAACCCCTGGCGGTAGTCGAGGCGCCCAAGCTCTGGGCGGTTGTTCGGCTGAAACCAGCTGCCCCACAGATTGTGGTGGAACCTCCACCTCCACAACGAAATCATGGGCGGACCAAGGACTCGGTCGGGTCAGGGTCTGCCCCACCGGTTGTTGGTCACCCTCACTCCCGACCATCCTCGGCAGGTGGAGGGTGGCTCAGGCCCCAGGCAGCTCTTCGCAGACTCCTCGGAGTCTGACGACAACTCCTCCCTGTTTTCCAGGCCCCTTAACCTGGAGTCCTCCGGGGGGCAGTCGATGGACGGAGAGCCCATCGTCGTTCATGTGTCTGCTTTGGCTCATCTCGGATTCCACCGGGATGCAGCTCGAGCCCGTATCCAAGCGGGCTAAGTATCCCCTCACGGAGATACTGGACCGACGGGATTCTCCCACGGAGGCCTTTTCAGTGGCTGAAGCCATTGTTGGCCCAGCCTTGGAGCTTTGGCAGCGGCCGGCTTCCTGTCTTGCGCCTTTGGCCAGGAAGTATGCGGTCCCTACCGGCTCTTTGTCCGGTTTTTCGGAGCACCGCTCTGCGGAGGGGTTGGTCACCGATAGCATTTTACGGTGCTCCAGGAACGCTAGGGATATGGATAAGCCCCCTGACAAGGAGTCCAAAAAGCTGGACTGTGCTGGGCGCAAGGTGTACGCTGCGTCCTCCCTCGGCCTCCGTCAGGCCAGCTCGGCCGTGCTGATGGCACACTTCTCCCACGCCCTCATGGGCTCCCTGGATGAGGTGATCCCTCATCTCCCGGCCGACCTGCAGACTACGGTCAAGCAGGTGTGGAATCAGGGAAGGGCAGTGGCGAAACAGCAGCTCCAAACAGCTCTAGACATTGGAGACTCCTGTGCCCGATCAGTAGTGGCCGCAGTGGCCATGCGCCGCAGAGCCTGGCTGAGGATATCCACCTTCACAGCGGATACCCAGCACAATTGGGACGTCCCTTCTTGGGACTGACCTTGTTCAGCCCTGGAGTGGAAGGCCACCTCCAGAGGATCGAAAAGTCCAACGCTACTCCTGGTCTCGGTCACCTCCGCCCAGAAGGACAAGGGCAGTCGACAGCAACCTAAGTCCTTTCACCCTTCTGCTCCTGCGGCACGTCCGGCCCAGCAACACCAGCATCAGGGCCAGCAGGCTCGCACTTGGCACCCCAAAGCTAAGCCTGCGGCTTCCTCTAACAGGAAGCAGGGAGGAAAAGGCCCAGGAGGTCCCTCGGCCGGTCCTTCCTCCAAGCCTGCCCAGTGACGGGTTGAGGGGTGTCGCCCCCAGCCTCGTCGCTCCACCCGGGTTCCCCTCGAGGGGGGACGGCTCCGCCACTTCCTTTCCACCTGGTCCGCTATCACTGCCTTCGCTCCATTTGTACGGTGTCAAGTGGTCCAGGTCCAGATGGACAATACTCGGACCATGTACTACCTAAACCGCCAGGGCGGGATGCGCTCCATGCCTCTGTGCAGGGAAGCTCTCCGCATTTGGTCCCTCGTGCGCAGCCTGGAGGCAGATCTCCTTGCCATCCATGTGGCAGGAGCCTCCAACATTCTGGCTGATGCCCTAAGCCGGATAGGGGCTGTGTCCCACAAGTGGTCTCTCCTGCCGGAGGTAGTACAAGATCTGTTCTCCCACTGGGGCATGCCTCAGGTGGACCTGTTTTCCTCCAGGGAGAATGCGATGCTGAGACTGTTTCATGCCCGCCCCCCTCAGCAGGGCTTACTGCAGGGGGATGCCTTCTCAAGGCCGTGGACCTCGGGCCAATTCTACGCCTTTCCCCATTTCCCTTGATCCACAAGGTGCTCCTCAAGGCGAGGAGGGACAAGGCGCAGGTGATTCTGGTAGCCCCAGACTGGCCCCACCAGTTCTGGTATCCAGATCTCCTCAGTCTCAGCTCCAGGCTCCCGAGGCGGCTTCCAGCCCGCCTGGACCTGAACTGTCAATCAGGGGAAGGTATTCCATCCGGACCTTCAATCCCTGCACCTGACGGCCTGGTTCCTGAACGGCTAGAGTTCCAGGCCTTGGGTCTTTCCGACGAGGTCCTCAACGTTGTTGAGGCGTCCCGTAAGGAGTAGACTAGAAAATGCTACGCCTTTAAATGGAAGAGATTCTCCATTTGGTGTCAGGGCAAGGGCCTGGACCCTTCCTCCTGTTCCTTGGCAAGCATCCTGGACTACCTGTGGTCCCTTTCTCAGCAAGGGCTTCGATCAACGATCCTTAAGGTGCACCTGGCAGCCATCTCTGCTTACCGGGCGCGGGCCAGGAAGCAGTCGGTGGTGCAGGAGAAGGTGATCGGGCGCGTTATCAAAGGCCTTGATCACATATCCCCTCCGGTGCGAGAACCTCCGCCTCCGTGGGATCTACTGCTGGTATTGGCTAAGCTCATGGGCAAGCCATTCGAATGGATGCACAGGTGTGACATCTCTCACCTGTCATGGAAGACCGCCTTCTTGGTGGCTATTACGTCAGCCAGAAGGATGGGAGAGCTCCAGGCGCTTTTCCATAGTCTCCTTATCTGGTCTTCCACAGGGACAAGGTTGTCGTGCGCCACCACCCGAAATTCCTTCCGAAGGTGGTGTCGGAGTTTCACCTTAACCAGGTGTTGACTGTGCCGGTGTTGTACCCCAATCACACCTCGGAGGCCGAAATATAGGCTCCATACTCTGGACCCTAGAAGAGCGCTCGCTTATAAGGAGCGGACGGCTGAAGTTCAGTGAGAGGTTCCACCATCATTTGTCACTCACGCCGTAGTCAAGACCTGGCAGACCAAGCAGCCAAGCGGACGATAGGCAGGTGGGTCACCTCCTGCATAGATCTCTGCTATAGGTTGGCGGGCATGGAGCCTCCCAGAGGGATAAGAGCTCATTCTGCCCGCCATACCGCTGCATCGGTGGCTGCTTCCAGGGACGTCCCTGTCCAGGAAATCTGCAGGGCTGCTACCTGGAAGTCAGCATATACCTTCATTACCCACTACCACATCGACCTTGAGTCACGGTGGGGTGCTGGTTTTGGGGCCTCGGTTCTCCAGTCATTATTCACTAAGTAGGGGGTGTGTGCCTTGCCTCCCTCCTCCCGGAGAACTGCTAGGAGTCTGCCAGACAATGTGGATGAACAACATATCCATGTCCCTAGAAATACAGGTTACTCACCTGTAACAGGAGTTCTAGGAATGGTATACAGTATGTTGTTCATCCACATGACCCACCCAGCCTCCCCGGCTTTGACGCACAACCTGGCTTCCAGCGGGCTAGATCTGGCGTCGTGGGGCGGAGCCGAGAGTTTTACCACCCGGGTGGGTGGGAGGAGCCAGCTTGAAGACCTTCCAGCAAGATTTAAAGCAGCAAGGCACCTGCCAAACAGTGTGGATGAACATATACCATTCCTAGAACTCCTGTTACAGGTGAGTAACCTGTATTTACTTACCTGTAACTGTAGTTTTAGGAGTGGTATTATGGATCACATCCACACCACCCACATGGGTCCCTGCTTCCAGCGTCCAAGAACTGATGTCATGGGGCAGAGCCAAGGGATATACCACCCACATGGTGGGAGGATCTTAGCTTGTGAAGACTGTCCGGAAAGAACAGCTCGAACAGCTCTTAAGTGGAGACTACCTATATGTGAATGTGAGCCATATACCACTCACAGAACTAGTTACATGAGTAACCTGTTTTTCTTGACTCTGGCTACTGTAGATGGTAGCGTACTGCTGGCAAGACAGTTGAGGCGCATTGCCATCTTGTACTGGCTCTGGTCCCAGGCTCCACTCAGTAAGGCTTCTAACCCTGTAGGAAACTACCCAAGTCTCTGTAGTATTGTGCCCCACTCTCAGTACCTATAGTCCTGCTCAACAGCAGCTCAGGCACCATATCCGTAGTGTGAAATGTGCGTTGATATTGAAGTTGAACAGGCTAAAGATAGGAGTGTAGGTCTCTCAGCCTGTCAGATGGCTTACATTTTTGTCAGTGTTACATAATGAATATTATAATTAGGTTATTAGTAGAGTTTTATTCTGTGTGGTAAGAAGTGTGGACTGAGGAGTTGAAGGTCATGAAATCCTTATGCCACCAACATCCGTGCTGATACTACAACTTTTAAGCTGTGCCAGTGTCCCTGGCATTGTTGCATCTTACCCTTATGTTAATTCCCAATGATAACAGGAAAATGAAACTGAAAAAGAAGTTATGGAAAGTAATAGTACTTTATTTGTAATGTCAGAAATTCATAGGCTTATTTTGTGCTTTCAGACTGATATAAACCTCCCATACTTAACAATGGATGCCTCTGGACCAAAACACTTGAACATGAAGATAACTCGCTCACAGTTTGAAGGCATTGTTGCTGACCTGATCCGCAGAACGATTGCTCCATGTCAGAAGGCGATACAAGATGCTGAAGTTAGCAAGAGTGATGTTGGGGAGGTACTCCTTGTGGGCGGGATGACGAGAATGCCAAAGGTGTGCCATTTGTCCTAGTGTTTTAGAAGTTATAGGCAATACCCCATGACATAAGCTTTCTGATTTTCCTCATGGCTACATAAATATTTAAATCTTCTTGGCTATGTATATAATTTTTTTTATGGGGCTATATTCCCTGTAGAACATACACATTGGACTGTAGGCTAGTGGTGTCAGAACCCCATGGGATACCTTTCAGAGTGGAGGTGTCCACGCCACCATAGGTTCCACATACGATGTCAAGACACCTCAGTGTCAAGTATAATGTCAGTGGCCTCATCCACTTTTGCCATCGAGTGCATGTCGAACCTGTGGAGGCTTGTTCTTGTCATCATTGTTGTCCTTACAGGGTTCCTCCCCACCCCCTTTCAGTTCAGTTTCTGACTTTCTGCACGCACTTTGATGCTCTGTTCTCTGGGATCGCTGATGATCTTTTGCCTCAGTGACATATGCTGTTGTGTCCATCGTCTGTGGTGAATGCACCACTTTGCTATACTTAACTAGATTTTTATGCCCCATTGTTTTTCTCCCACCATCACTGAGCCACAATTTCATGTGCTTCTCGTGGCAAGTGCTGCTTTCTATATGCTAACGAGCCCTGTGCTTGCACTCACCGTGCTGTTCTGCATTCTGCACAGCCTGTGCTGAAGCTGGGCTAAAAGGCTTTAATGCTTCTGGCACCACAGACGAGATCATGCAGAACACACTGGGCTGTGCATGATCTCCTCTTCCGGTGTGGTAAGAGACTCTGACGGTAGTCCTCATTTAATACAGATCAGATCCAGCCAAAGGACTAAAATTGCAAAACGAGGAAGAAGCAGATATGTAAAAAAAACCTTGTGTTACTACAAAATATTCTGTCCAGACATTAGATGACTGTTTTCATCTGTCAAGAGGAACAACATTTTTCCTACCAAATTACTAAGTATTTCCATCCCAGGAGTATACACTGGAACTCTTGACTGGCTGATATTTAAAAATATTGCCCATTTCAGTTAATACACATTTCCATCTAATGACTAGAATTCATGAATTTTTTTGATCTTTTATTTATTAAGCCTTGGATGATACCTGTGAGTGGATGCTTGTCGAGAGGTTCCACGTCCGATACAGTAGTACAAGACACAATGTAGTTTACAGCAAATTATACATAGAGTACAGGAAATTCAGCAGTACGTGGTTTGCAATGACAAGCAGTTCACAAATTGTGCAAAGGCATCGTACGTGGTATGCCAGCATCATGTGGAAGAGAGGCAGACTGTTAGTGTGAGGTAGGGAGTGGCAGTGGGAGCTGGATAGGGAGGCAGAGGAAAGAAAAGTAGGGTGGGAGGCAGAGTGCTAGGGCAAAGGGTGGGGGCAAGTGCTTGGGCAAAGATTTAGCCTGGTGGGCCAGGAGTTGGAAAGCTGCGGGCACAGACTAGGCAGGCACCTACAGGTACTATTGTCGGTGAGGTACTGGACAGTTTATGCCTTAAAGGAATCAAGGGTTGTGACTCCAGTGATGTCAGGTGGTAGACCATTTGTCCACAGAGGGGATCGGGAGCAAAGAATTGCTGGGCCATAGTTGTGCTGCACCTGGGCACATGGAATACTTGTGTAGTCGGTGCCCTGTGTGCCTGCATGTATAGGTGGTGATGGAAGGCTCAGAACTCCTTGAGGAAGTCTGTTTAGTGAGACTTTTTTGCGAGTAGGCAGGTTTTATAAAGTATTCTGTGTGACACTTGGACAGCTGGTTCTGATAACTGTGTGATTTTTTTTGTAATATAAAAATGTGTTATTGAATGTCTGTCATGAGAGATGCTGAGACAGCCTGTGGGATGACCCCCCTTCCCAGGTTTTAGATACAAGGTGTTACCTGGAAGGCCAGGAGATACTTACAGGCTAGAAGAGGCTAAATTAAGGATCTCCTGATTATCTAGCTTAAGTGTAGCTTGCTAGCTGCTAGGATGGGAAATCATAAACTTTTATAACATTTAGAGGAAGAGAGCAGGTTATGATGCTTTAGTGCAAAGTCATAAGATTCTTTGGTGTGTCCTGGGAAGAAGAGCTATTTGAGATCAGAGGGGATGTTATTTAAAGAGTGTCATAATTTGGGAAATGAGTTTTGCTGAAATGGCACGTTATTTACATCCTGTTTGATAAGACACCCTGGTGTATATTTTTTTTGTATTCTGACAGGGAGGAGCTAGGTGAACTCATGCAAGGAGGGTGGCAAAGCCAGTTTTAAAACAGTATTTTGCTTTCCACTAAGACACACATGTTTGGACTCCTTGATAACATCATCTTTCTATCAGCACTATTAGAAGAGATAAATTAGATATATAAGTCTGTCTGGTGGTAGGAATTTTGCACTTTTTTTTTTTAACCCTTGTTCTTTTAAATGATTGTATGTTTTTGTGATATATGGTTCTGTATTTACATGTTACATTTTTTATCTGTTTAAGTAAACCTCTACTTCAGAGACTACTTGGTGTGCCTTTGAAATTATTTTTCTAGGGACAGGGATATGTTGTTCATCTACACTGTCTGGCAGGTTCCTTGCCGCTTTAAATCTTGCCAGAATGTCTTCAAGCTGGTAGGGAGGGGCAGTGGGACGGCTCCGCCACTTCCTTTTCACTTGGTCTGTTATCACCACGGACCGTTGGGTTTTGGAGGTGGTAGGAAAGGGCCTGCCCCTGGAGTTCAAGCAGGCCCTGCCCTTCTGAGCCGTCTCCCCTCGGTGGGCTACGGGGTCTGCAGCCTCTTTGTCGGCTCGCCGAACCGATAGTGCCTTGCTTCTCGAAAAAGAGATGATCAGGAAGGTGGCGGATCCTCCTCCAGACCTGGGGTTTGTGTCCAGGTACATTCTGGTCCCAAAATGGACGGGGGGCTGGCGCCCCATTCTTGACCTGCACAACCTAATCAGGTTTCTAAGGTCTCGAACCTTCAGGATGGTCACTCTGGCTCAGATAATCCCATCCTTGGAACGAGGCGTGTGGTTCTGTTCTCTGGACCTTCAGGACGCGTTCTTTCACATCCCAGTCCGTCCGTCTCACCAGAGATTCCTCCGCTTCAGAGCGGAGGGATCCCTTTACGAGTCCCGGGCCATGCCCTTCGGCCTTTTCCTAGCTCCCAGGGTCGTCACCAAATGCATGGCAGTGGTGACAGCATTCCTGCGGCGCCGAAGGGTCCGGGTGTACCCCTACCTGGACGACAGGCTGATTGCAGCCCCTCCAGAGCGGAGGTGGAGCGGTCCAGAGATCTGGCCCTCCAGGTTTGCTCTCAGGTTGGCCTCCTCATCAACGAGGCCAAGTCGGAACTCGTGCCAAAGCAGGTGATACAATTCATCGGGGCAGAGCTCGACTCTCTACGAGCCAGAGCATGGCTCCCAGCGGACAGGGCCGAGGTTCTTTCCTCCTTTGCCCAATCATTTCAGGTTGGGCAATCACGTCCTGCCCAGGACTTCCTGCGCCTCCTGGGCCTCATGGTGGCCTGCACCAGCGTGGTCCGTTGGGCCCGCTGGTACATGCGTCCCCTTCAGTGGGGACTGGCCAGCCAATGGTCACAGCACTTCGATCCTCTGGATCAGCTAGTGACAGTGACCCAGGGGATGTGGAATGCTCTCCAGTGGTGGACCGTTCCAGCACATCTGCAGGAGGGCATCCCGTTTGTCCGCCCCGAGCTGACTGTCTCTCTATCGACTGATGCCTCTCTGATGGGTTGGGGTGCCCATCTGGGGGAGCACAGAGCGCACGGCCTCTGGTCCCCTCGGGAGTCCCAGTGCCATATCAACCTGCTGGAGCTTTGAGCGGTTCATTTAGTCCTCACCACCTTCGCTCTGTTTCTACGGGGTCAAGTGGTTCAGGTCCAGACGGACAATACCACGACCATGTACTACCTAAACCGCCAGGGCGGGACGCGCTCTGTGCAGGGAAGCTCTCTGCATTTGGTCACTCATGCGCAGCCTGGAGGCGGATCTCCTCGCCATTCATGTGGCAGGAGCCTCCAACACCCTGGCCGATGCCCTAAGCCGGATAGGGGCTGCATCTCACGAGTGGTTTCTCCTGCCGGAGGTAG
This sequence comes from Neoceratodus forsteri, assembly GCA_016271365.2. NCBI lineage: Eukaryota > Metazoa > Chordata > Ceratodontiformes > Ceratodontidae > Neoceratodus > Neoceratodus forsteri. The sequence goes on along the minus strand of CM028130.1, from coordinate 120,708,530 downwards.
TACAAGATCTCTTCTCCCACTGGGGCACGCCTCAGGCGGACCTGTTTGCCTCCAGGGAGAATGCGATGTTGGGACTTTTTCATGCCCGCCCCCCTCAGCAGGGCTAGCTGCAGGGGGATGCCTTCTTAAGGCTGTGGACCCCGGGCCTCTTCTATGCCTTTCCCCCATTTCCCTTGATCCACAAGGTGCTTCTCAAGGCGAGGAGGGACAAGGCGCAGGTGATCCTGGTAGCCCCAGACTGGCCCTGCCAGTTCTGGTATCCAGATCTCCTCAGTCTCGGCTCCAGGCTCCCGAGGCGGCTTCCAGCCCGCCCGGACCTGATCTGTCAATCAGGGGAAGGTTTTCCATCTGGACCTTCAATCCCTGCACCTGACAGCCTGGTTCCTGAGCGGCTAGAGTTCCAGGCCTTGGGTCTTTCCGACGAGGTCCTCAATGTCATTGAGGCGTCCCGTAAGGAGTCGACCAGAAAATGCTACGCCTTTAAATGGAAGAGATTCTCCATTTGGTGTCAGGGCAAGGGCCTAGACCCTTCCTCCTGTTCCTTGGCAAGCATTCTGGACTACCTGTGGTCCCTTTCTCAGCAAGGGCTTTGGTCGATGACCCTTAAGGTGCACCTGGCAGCCATCTTTGCTTACCGGGCGCGGGCCGGGAAACAGTCGGTGGTGCAGGAGAAGGTGGTCGGGCGCTTTTTCAAAGGCTTTAATCACATATCCCCTCCGGTGCGAGAACCTCCATCTCCGTGGGATCTATTGCTGGTATTGGCTAAGCTCATGGGCAAGCCATTCGAACCGATACACAGGTGTGACATCTCTCACCTGTCATGGAAGACCTCCTTCTTGGTGGCCATCACTTCAGCCAGAAGGATGGGAGAGCTCCAGGTGCTTTCCATCGAGTCTCTATCTGGTCTTCCACAGGACAAAGGATTGTCCCTGCGCCCCCCACGAAAATTCCTTCCGAAGGTGGTGTCGGAGTTTCACCTTAACCAGGTGTTGACTCTGCGGTGTTCTACCCCAGTCACACCTGGGAGGCGAATATAGGCTCCATACTTTGGACCCTAGAAGAGCGCTCGCTTACTATAAGGAGCGGACGGCTGAAGTTCGGGGAGAGGTTCGCCAGCTGTTTGTCACCTACGCTGAAGCCGCACCTGGCAGAACTGTAGCCAAGCGGACGATAGGCAGGTGGGTGACCTCCTGCATAGATCTCTGCTATAGGTTGGCGGGCATGGAGCCTCCCAGAGGGATAAGAGCTCATTCTGCCTGCCATACTGCTGCATCGGTGGCTGCTTCCAGGGACGTCCCTATCCAGGAAATCTGCAGGGCTGCTACCTGGAAGTCAGCACCACCTTCACCACCCACTACCACATTGACCTTGAGTCACGCCGGGATGCTGGTTTGCCTCCCTCCTCCCGAGGAGAACTGCTAGGAGTCTGCCAGACAGTGTGGATGAACAATATATCCATGTCCCTAGAAATACAGGTTACTCACCTGTAATGGGAGTTCTAGGAATGGTATGTATGTTGTTCATCCACCATTGAACCTCCCGGCTTGGCACTTTCACTTCAATGGGCTAGATCTGGCATCGAGGGGCGGGCCGAGAGTTTTACCACCCGGGTGGGTGGGAGGAGCCAGCTTGAAGACCTTCCGGCAAGATTTAAAGCGGCAAGGAACCTGCCAGACAGTGTGGATGAACAACATATACCATTCCTAGAACTCCTGTTACAGGTCAGTAACCTGTATTTCTTGACAAGTGAAGTGTCAACATGGTTGAAGTTGACACTGTATAAAGCTTACTGGTTTTGCCAAACTGGGAAAAGGTAAGAGTTTATTCTGAGGTCTTTATTAATAGAGTTTTAAGGGTTCATTTTGTACACCTGGTTAGGTGCCCATAGGCAAAAGATATCTGCCCCGAAGAGCAGAATTATCTGAGCCTGTACATTGGGTATGTTAACAAGAGGTTCACAGTTTGAATACCTCCAGAACTTGAGACCAAAGTTTGATTCCGACCCACAAAACAGACAGGAGGGTTACCCTGTTCTGTTAACTGTTCAGAAGACTACGCTCTGAGGTTGGCAGTGTGGGACCAGAGGGCCTGACCTGCTGAGTGGGTTTGTGACCGTCTGTACTTCATTTGAAGCCAACCCGATCACGCATAAAGCTCGCTGGTGTGGGAGAGTTTTGGAGCATTAGTGAGCAGGCAGCAGGCTTTGTTTAAGGCTGTTGAGAGGTGTTGGAGCGCTGCCAGTAGCAGAGCTGTAGACCGCTAGGCCATAGTCAATCAAGGTGATGTGTGAACTGTTCATTGTCAAGTTCAGAGCTTCACAGGTCAAGCAGTGTCTGTGCCTGTAGAGGATACCAATCGTGGTGTTAAAGGCTTTAGCTGTGGTGTTAGTGTGCTGTGTGTAAGACAGGGCAGTGTCCAGTGTGATTCCCAGGTACTTGAAATGGGGGACTAGTTCCAGGGTGTTACCAGAGTCATTCTGAATTGCCAGGGGATCACCTTTTCATGGGTGTAGCCAGGCATACTCCAAGTACTCCATGGTGTGCAGTTTTATTTAAGGGGGTAGCAAATAGGCTCTGAACTGCTTCCTTTTTCCATGAAAACTAACAAAGAAAATGCTGAACCTTTCTGTGATTTTATTCATAGGAGTCGAAACTAGAAGGACTGGTCACTAATACCGTCTTTGCATCCCAAGGACAATACCATTTTACAGGCTCTGGGCTGGTACGTGGGTGTCTTGGGGAGCAATGAATGGCATTTGTATTTACTCATGCATGGCAACAACCATGGTTATGAGATACAAAAGTTGTATTTATTGTGTCAAATGAGGCACAAACATGGTCCTGGTGTACATTGGTGTGTTGTCTGGCTACACCCGGGTGGGGGGGTAGCACACCCTAACAAGTGGGGGAGGGGTAGCAGAGAGTCCACTTGGTGTGCATATCTGAAATCCCTGGCTACACCCCTGCACCTTTTAGCTTATTTTGGGCAATGGCGTAGAGCACAGTCTTGGTCTTTTTATAGTTAATGACCAGTTTTTGCTGTTTGAGATCTTTGAGGATATCTGTTCCCTTAGGCCACACCTTTGGAACTATGGTATACCCGTGTCTGTACTAGAACCACATGGAAACTTCTGCTAGCTGGGGGGCCACACCACAATGATTTCTTCCCTCAGTCTAGATAAATGTAGGTGATCCAATCTCTCCTTGGTTCTTTTTCCACCATCGATCGTAGTTAGCGGACCTACTGTGGAAATGCCAACCAGCTGACAGTTTGCTGTTTTCTGTTAAGTAGTAACTAATTTTTTTTTTTGTGATACCGCCACCTCTGCATACCACCAAAACGAACTGTGACAACCCACCTCTCTCTCTCTGGGCTATAACAGCCTTGAGAAGTGTCCGTCTTTGGGTATTCGCTGCTACAAGCTGGGTTTGCCTAGTGCCGAACTCCCAATTTCACAAAACTGGGAGGTCAGACATGCAATTGCTCAGATCAGAGCATGATAGTGTCTCTCTTTCGGATGGTGGATGCTAAACAGAGTTTACCTCAGCCAGTGGAAACCATGAATTACCTTATAAAATAATTGAAATCACAGCCACAACTGTTGAGTAAATCAGTAGTTTTTTTTTTTTTTTTACTTGACAGAAGGTCACAAGTAGCATTATAGGATACATACATACATATATGTGTGTATGTGTGTGTATATGTGTGTGTGTGTGTGTATATATATATATATATATATATATATATATATATATATATATATGTATATGTGTGTGTGTATATGTATAACACAAGAGAATAACACTGTTACAGGAAGAGTAAAGAAATGTTTCTAAATAACAGATGACAAAAGAAAAAGGCTATTACTGAGATATGGTAGTATTGTTCTTATTCTTCTCTATCCATCAAGAGACATTGGACCCTATGCTATCTGCCAGCTCCCAAGGACATAGCTAGAAGGGTAGGCCCAAGCTTAGCCTCTTGGATGTAGGTTCCTTCAACTTCAAGAGCAACTCCCCCTTCACGGTCTTTCAGCATCTTATATTCTCTCTTGACAGTAGGTGATTCCTATTCCCCCTTTGAATGCCCCAACCATCTACCGTGTATGTATTTAATTGTCCCAATCAGACTGAATACCTATCCGTGACAAATTATTTTCATTTTTATCCTTGAGTTTATATTTGAATGATCCAGTCCCTTTAAACTGTGAGTCTGTGGATATGTCCACTCCCTTTCTTGCTCACTCTGTCTGAGATTTATGGCTTGGCTCTTATCTAGATGCTGGTGGACAGTGGAATCCCAGCCTGTGTTTTTTTTTTTTTTTCAGATTGCTAAAAAATTCCCAGCTGGAAAATCCAAGCCATTAACTCCTTCCTTCCCATTTCTGTCACACTGACGTTCTTCCGGAACTGCAAGTGCAGAGAACAGATTTATAAAGATGACACACATGAAGTGTGTGTGTATGCTGTTTAGGCTTCTCTTACAACATCATGATTTGTGACATTTGCCAGGGCTTTAGTCTAGCTACCAGGTGACGCAGAAGAAAGGCAACGGAGAACTTTTCAGTAGAGAAACTCTATCAGCCATTGAAAAAGCCCTGGGTCAGAAAGTGCCATCACCAGTCACATCGACCGATTTGCATCATTGAAGTTGAAAGACTGCAAAAAGACTGGTCGTTGAGACACAAGCATAAGGACAACAATAGATCTGCTTCCCCGTCAAGGTCTAGGCCACCAAGGACGCCCGTTGGGTGGTCTCCGCGGCTGAGGGGTCCGTCGAGCAGCTTGGAACGGCTCATGGCCTTGGAGGAGGCAGCCCAGGCCCGCTGCTTAATCCTCTTTGGCCTCAGCCTTTGTTCCACTCCAGTTGGGCTCCACTTACTTCGCTTCGTTCAAGGGTCTGTGCCAGTCCCTCTCGACTAAAGGAGAGGGTCCTTCGGGTTCATACAGTTAGCACTCTCGCAAGGAGGAGTTGAAGAAAAACAAGACGACTCATCGTTGACATTCCTGGGATTGGGAACATTCCCATTCTCTGGAGACTTCGGTTTTGACTTCTGTCGAAAGGGCCGCTGGTTTCACGGAGACCCCGTCAGACCAGTTGGCCGAGACGCCGGCCGACAACACGGTCGAGATTTCTCTCTACTCAATCAACCGGTTGTCATCTGAAGAGGCCGATAGCTGTGTTTTTAGGACTCCAGTCCTTCAGGTGGCTCTCTGAAAGATCGGCCCAACCTGCTGAGCCGAACCCACAGGTCCCAGATCCTGACCAGGAGACGCAGGGTTCCCCAGCCCTCTGAGGCTCCCCATCGGCACCACTGATGGTCGAACTTGAGGTTTCAGTCTTCCTCCTCTAAGTCTGGCAGATCTCGCCATTCTAGGTAATCTCGCTCCGGCACCATGGAAAGGCGCTGCCCGCCACTCTTCTTCGTCCTCCTCAGATAAGGATAGACACAAGTTGTGTCAATGCTACGAAAAGATTTAATGTGGCAGATGGTTTTGTCTGTGTCGGCTTAGACTCGATTTCTACCCGGCCATTAAGTGGCTGCCGCCCAAACGGCTGGCGTAGACTCCCTCGTCTAGGTTGGTCGCCACGTTCCTCCCCAGTGGAGCTGGTGCAGGCGGCGTGACTCCGCCAAAACAGGCCTCTCTGCCTATTGTGGTGGAGCCACCACCTAAACAGACGATAGGACCGGGCTGCGACTATGAGGCTCGGGTTGGCCAAGGGGCTTCCCCATCGGCTGTCTGTCACCCTCACTCCCGACCATCCTAGGCAGGTCGAGGGCAACACTGGTGGCCGCCCGCTTTATCACGGACTCCACGGAATCTGAGGATTCCTCCTGCATTCACGTCCGATCAACACTGAGCCAGCGGGGGCGGGCGGGCATCTCCACGGATGAAGGTCCCACCTCGCTCATGGGCATTCTTCGCTCATCTCAGAGTCTACGGGGATGGAGCTTGAACCTGTACAGAAATGGGCTTGGTATCCACTCACACAAATTCTGGACAAAGGGGATTCTCCCACGGAGGTCTTCATGCTGGCAGAGGCCACTGTCAGTCCGCCCTGGATCTTGGCAGTGCCTCAGATCTTGCCCGCCTGGATGGCCCGCAAGTATGCAGTACCAACCGGCTCCCTTCGGGTTTTCGAGCATCCCTTGGCCAATGGTTCGGGTGGACTCCCAGCCTCTGGCACTCAGGCAATACAGGGACGCCGAGAGACCGCCAGACAGAGAGTCCAAGAAGCTGGACCATTCGGCTAAAAAAGTCTATGCTGCATCTTCGCTGGGCCTTAGCTCACTAGCTCGGCTGTGCCGATGGCACAATTTTCTCACGATCTGTTGGGCTCCCTGAATGAGGTGATTCCTCGCCTCCCAGTGGACCTCCAGATCACAGTCAAGCAGGTCCAAGACTAGGGGAGGGCAGTGGCTAAACAGCTACTCCAGATGGCTCTGGACTTTCGCATCTCTTATGGTGCTCAGTCGCTGCCGCAGTAGCCATGCGCCACAGGGTTTGGTCGAGGATCTCTATCTTCACGGCAGATACCCAACACAAGCTGGCAGGTGTCCCTTTTCTGGGCACGGCATGGACGGTCACCTCCTGAGCATTGAAAAGTCCAGTGCCACCCTGGATTCTGTGACTTCCACCCAGAAGGACAAGGGCCCTAAACACTAGACGCGCAAGCCCTTTTAGTCCTTCATGGAATGAAGTACTAGCCCAGGTCTCCAAATACAGATACCTTGGGGTATGGATCGATAATACCCTAAAATTTGAATACCATATAACTAAAATAATATCAAAGGTAAATAAAAAGCTGGGGGTGTTTAAGCGGTCCAGCTTCTGTATAAACAAGTTAATGAGGGCGACCTTAGTAAACCAACTCCTTCTCCCTGTGCTTAAGTATGGTAACCATGTGTACGGCCTTGCTACAAAAGGAATGTTGTCTAAAATTGATGGTGTATAATCATTTGGCTTGATTTACACTGAGAGGATTTTCTAGGGTCATGGATATGTTCATCCACACTTATTGGCATGTCCCCTTCCACTTTAAATCTTGCCAGAAGTCTTCAAGCTGGCTCCTCCCACCCGCCTGTGTGGTATATACTTCGGCTCCGCCCCGTGACGCCAGATCTTCCTTTCCGCTGGAAGATGCAGGTTGCCTCCCTAGCACTCACTCATTTCAAAGGCCCTGGCTTTCAAAACTTCGGTTTTACCGAGATTAAAAATTGTTCGAGTTAGCGATCGCCTCTTTGCATCATCGATCATGGAGGAGAAATCTTCCCCTTGATTTCGCTGGTGTCCTTGTGGCCAAAAAATGTTGCGCATCGATCCCCACCTCATGTGCATCTACTGCCTCGGTGTCAGCCATGACACCTCGTCCTGAAGTTTTTGTCTGGCCTTCCATCCCAGCATCCTGGATGAATGCCTTGCACGTCTTAAACTGGGGAGACCGGAGAAGAGGAACCCTCCGGTGAAGTCCAAGGAGGCTAGGTGGGCGGTTTCCGTGGCTGCGGCTTCCGCCGAACAGCTGGAACGCATGAAGGCGTTCGAGGAAGAAGCCACCCGTGTTTCAGACACTCAAAGCTACTTCATTCCGCTCAACCTGGACTCCACATTCTCAGGCTCCTTCAAGGAGTTGTGCCAGTCTCTGCCCACACAGGAGAGGTGCCCGTGGGCTTGACTCCTCCTGATCTCTTAAGTGAAATAAGGAACCCGAGCACGTCTTCTTGTGGTGAAGGCTCTTGGTACCGAGAGAGGTCTCAGTCCCAAGAGCATGTGGTCTCTACCTCGGTCAAGATCTCTTCCTCGGCCACAGGCTTCACGGACCTTCCGTCGGGCCAGCCGACCGATGATGTGGCCGATGAGGTCGAGATTGTTCTCGATCCAATCGACCCGCTGTCGCTGGTTCCGGTCGACAACTCTTTGGAAAGGACTCCAGTCCTTGTCTTCCCCGATGAGGAGACCCAGCTTGCTGGTGTCTCCATCAAGGAACCAGTTCCGGACCCCTGGGTTTCACCGGTCCTGCCGGTGTCTCCTGAGCAACTGAGTCAGCCTGCCTGATCTCGGTTGAGATCTAGAACCCCCTCATCCGGACGGCCAAGGAAGAACCATAAGCGCTCCGAAAAGAGGTTAAGCCATCAGTCGTTCTCGTTCTCCTCGGATGAGGAGAGGCTTAGACGGAAAGTCCGACGCACTTATGAGGACCTCATGTGGCAACAGTTGATATTGTCTGGGCACAAGCTGACTTCGACTCCTGCTCTGGTCATTACTTGGCTTTCACCTCCTAGGCCAAAGCCGACCCCCTCCGAACTGAAGCATTTGGTTCCCCTGCCCGTTGGGCTGGCATGACTGCCTGTTTGGCCTATACTGGTCTCTCCACTGATACTGGTGGAGCCGCTGCCTAAGCAGCCTGTGGGAGGGGCTCCTTCCAAAGAGGACCGCCCAGAAACCGGGCTTCCCCAACGTCTGTCAGTCACGGTCACCTCGGTCCGCCCTCGGCTGGTCGAGAGTGACTTGGGCGGCAGGCCGCTGTACACCGACTCTTCAGACTCGGATGTCAGTGGGCTTCACTCTCATCCCAGGGATGAGGAGTTGTCCGTTGGCACAGGGATGGAGGAATGTCCTTCCAAGGGATCCTTCGCCTCTTCTCTGATTCCATAGGGATGCCCCTGGAACCCATCCAGAAAAAGGCAGAGTACCCTTTCACAAACATCCTCGAGAGGGGTTATTACGGAGGCTTTTCCTGTGGCTGAGGCCATTGTTGGTCTGGCACTTGAACTGTGGCAGCATACTGCCTCTTGCCCAGCACCGCCTGCCCATATGGCCCTCAAGTATGCGGTTCCCATAGGGTCCCTCATGGGTTACAGAGCACCCTTCTGCTGAGAACCTGGTGACCGATTCTGTGTTCAGGCGAACTGGCAGTTCTGCCGACACTGACCGACCTCCTGACAGAGTCCAAGCACTTGGACCATCTGGCGAGGAAGGGCTATGCGGCTTCCTCCTTGGGCCTTCGTCAGGCAAGTTCGGCTGTCATCATGGCACACTTATTTCATGCCCTTCTCGGGTTATTAGACGACGTTCTCCCACATCTGCCCGCGGACATGCAGGTTTGAGACCAAGGCGGAGCCATTGCCAGACAGCAGCTCCAGACGGCCTTGGACATGGGGGATTCTTGTGCCCGCACGATGGCTGCCGCAGTTGCCTCTCTCAGCATGGCTTGGCTGAGTCTCGCCTCCTTCCCAGCAGTTACTCAGCACAAGTTAGCTGATGTGCCCTTCCTTGGGACCGACTTGTTCGGCCTGGGAGTGGCCGGTCATCTCCAGCGCATAGAGCAGTCCAGTGCCACCTTGGACACTACTTCTTGTAAGAGTTCTTCGGGCAAGAACCAGCAGAAGAAGCTGTTTCGGCACTCTTCCCCTGCGGTTCAGCAGTCCTCCTTTTATGGGGGACAGCAGCTTCAACATCAGCAGCAGGCTCAAGCTTGGCACCCTCGGCCCAAGCCTGGACCCCAACAGGCCCGTAGAGGAGGCAAAGGCTCAGGCCCTGGAGCTTCCTCCTCCTCTAAGCCTGCTCAGTGACGGGGTTGGGGTTGCCACCCCTATTCCAGTCATGCTAGCTCTGGATCTTTCTGTGGAGGCCAGCTCCACCACTTTCTTTCCGCCTGGTCTGTTATTACCACGGACAAATGGGTTCTCAAAGTGATCTGTCAGGGACTGACTCTAGAATGCGAACAGTACCCTCCCAGTCATGCCCTCGCCCTCGGAAGAACAGATTTCCACACATCCTGTCGGCTCTTCGAGACGACATCGCCAGCTCCTCTTCAAGGAGGCAGTAGCTCCAGTGGCGGATCCTTTAGCAGACCCAGGCTTTGTCTCCAGGTACTTCCTGGTGTCCAAGCAGACGGGGAGGCTGGCACCCCATTCTAGATCTCCACAACCTGAATCAATATCTCGGTCACGCACCTTTCGGATTGTCACTCTGTCCCAGATCATACCATCCTGTGAGCGAACGGTGGTTCTGTTCACTGGGATCTGCAGGACATGTTCTTTCATGTCCCAATCCTTCTGTCCCATCAGTGGTTCCTCCACTTCAGGGTCGAAGGGACCCTGAACGCGTTCCGAGCCATGCCGTTCGGCCTGTCATCGGCCCACGGGTCTTCACCAAATGCATTGCAGTGGTGGCGGCCCATCTTCGGCATTGGGGGTCAGAATTTACCCATACCTCGCTTGGTTCCTTGCAGTTTCCAGCCAAAAGGAGGTGTAGAGGTCCAGAGATTTAGCCTCAAACCTGCTCCCAGCTTCGGCCTCCTGATCAACAAGGCAAAGTCGAAACTTCGTGCCTTCTCAGGTGATGGCTTCATCGGGGTAGAGCTCGACTCTCGTCAAGCCAGGCTCTCCTCCCAGCGGACAGGGCAGAGTTCTCTCCTCCTTTGCCCTATAATTTCTGGTTGGGGACTTTGTGCACCTTCTGGGTTACATGGGTGCATCTCAGTGGTCCGTTGGTCCCGTGGCACATGCACCTCTTCAGTGGGAGCTGGCCGCCCAGTGGACTCGGCGCTATGGTCAATTTGACCAGCTGGTCACTGTAACCCAGAAGATGTGGGACACTCTCCAGTGGTGGACCGCCCCAGACCGGTTGCAGGAAGGGATCCTGTTTGTCCGCTCTGAGCCGACTGTCGTCCTCATGACCAGTGCCTCTTTCATGGGCTGGGAGCCCACATGGGGGACATAAGGGCCCATGGGCTCTGAACCCCGAGGAGTCCCATGCCACATCAACCAGTTGGGGCTCAGAGCAGTCACACTGTCACTGTCACCTTCGCTCCTCAGCCCAGGGTCAAGTGGTTCAAGTTCAGACGGACAATACCACGACCATGCTACCTCAACAAACAGGGCGGCATGCACACCTGTCTGATTTGCAAGGCAGCGCTACCCATCTGGACCCTCGAGAGCTGGTTGGAGGTGGACCTCCTAGCCATCCATGTGGCAGGAGCCTCGAACCAGCTGGCAAATGCTCTCAGCTGCCTAGGCCGGACATCCCATGAGTGGTCTCTCCATCCAGAGGTAACTTACAGCCTGTTCTCCTGTTGAGGCAAACCGATGGTGGACCTGTTTGCCTCCAGGGAAAACACCAAACTGAGGCTGTTTCATGCCTGCCTCCCTCAGCAGGGCTCGCTGCAGGATGATGCCTTGTCGACACCGTGGACCCCAGGCCTCCTCTACGCCTTCCTTCCATTTCTCTTGATATACAAGGTGTTACTCAAGGTGAAGAGAGACGAGGCGAAGGTGATTCTGGTAACCCCAGATTGGCCCTGCCAGTTCCGGTATCCAAATCTCCTCAGCCTCAGCTGCAGGCCCCCAGATCAGCTTTGTACATGCCTGGACCTGATGTCTCTAAATCGGGGAAAGGTTTTCCATCCGGATCGTCAATCACTGGACCTCACAGCCTGGTACCTGAGCGGCTAGAGTTCCAGGCTTTGGGTCTTTCCGAAGATGTCTACATCTTGGTGGAGGCATCTAGAAAGGAATCGACCAGGAAATGTTTTGTCTTCAAATGGAAAAGGTTTTCCACTTGGTGTCAAGGTAAGGGCCTGGACCCTTTATCCTGGTCAGTGGCTGACATTCTCGACTACCTTTGGTGTCTCTCCAAATGGGGTCTGCGGTCATCGACCCTTAAGGTGCACCTGGCAGCCATTTCTGCTTACTGGCGCGGGCGGTCAGCCGACATTGGCACAGGAGACAGTGGTCGGTGCTTTTTCAAAGGCCTGGATCTCATGTCCCTTCAGCGCGTGACCCTCCACCTCCGTGGGTTCTACTGCTGGTACTGGCAAAGCTCATGGGCAAGCCATTCGAACCCATACACAAGTGGGAGTTGTCATACTTGTCATGGAAGACTGCCTTCCTGGTGGCTATCACGTCAGCCAGAAGGACGGGAGGTCCAGGCGCTTTCCGTGGACTCCCCTTATGTGGTCTTCCACAGGGACAAAGTTGTCCTATGCCCCCACTTGAAATTTCTTCCAAAGGTGGTGTCAGTTTCACCTTAACCAGGTGTCGACTCTGCCGGTATACTACCCTCATTACACCTCGGAGGCTGAATTCAGGCTCCATACCTTGGACCTGAGATGTGCTCTCATCTATTACAAGGAGAGGACGGTGGAGATTCAGGGAGAGGTTTGCCAGCTGTTTGTCATATCGCTGGAGCCGCTTTTGGAAGACCTGCAGCGGGAACTATTGCAAGAAGGATTAAATCATGCATAGGTCTGTGCTACGGTTGGCGGGCAAGGAGCTCCCAGAGGGATAAGAGCGCATTCTGCCTGCCATACTGCTGCATCGGTGGCTGCTTCCAGGGACATCCCTATCCAGGGAATCTGCTGGGCTGCTAAATGGAAGTCAGCAAACACCATCATCCACTACCACATCGACCTTGAGTCTCACCGGGATGCTGGTTTTGGGACCTCGGTTCTCCAGTCTCTATTCCTAGGTAGGAGTGTGCACCTTGCCTCCTCCTCCTGAAGAACTTCTAGAGTCTGCCAGTAAGTGTGAATGAACAACATAGCACAATCCTAGAAGAACAGGTTACTCACCTGTAACAGTAGATCTTCCACGGAATGGTCTCTTGCAGTAAGTCATTACTTCTGGGAGTTCCCGATAGGTGCCACTTTAGCACAGAAGTTTCTTCCAGCAGTCTCCGCACCAGGGACCACCCACACTACCTCACTTCCTGGGCTGTACCTATAAAAGTGGGTGGTCCTTGGTAATCTCCATTCATTTTCCCACCGGCTTCAGCTCTGGCAGCAACTCTTCTAGCAGCAGTCTACGATGTGGATTGAACCCATAGCCTAGGGTGCCTGGACTTCATACAGTCACCATATTCCTATACTCGATAAAAGTACTACAATGGATGTTTCCCTGTCATACACGCAGGGTACTCAAGCAAAGGGCTCCAGAGTTCTCTTCAAGAGATTAAACAGAAGGAAACACCTTCACCTAAAGTCCTGCCTGACCGCCTTTCAACGGTCATACCTCCAAAACATGGATCATCAAGAAGATATTCATCGCTGACAGGCACCCCCGGTCAACGGCAGGCACTTCATCAAAAGAACACAGAGGTACAACCTCTCACAGAAAGGAACGTTCCTCGTCGACAGGGTGTGATTCCTCAGCTCCCCTGTCAACGAGGCCCCTTACAGCGTCGACGACACAGGTCCTGCTACCTTCCCCTTTGACGGGGCATACTCCCCTGTCGAGAGGGCTCTACAAGACATCCTCATCAATGAGAACACCTTCTCCATCAATGGAGCACACTACATGCTTTGTCGTTGACTGGGCTGCCTCCCCTGTCGACGGGATGTGCTCCCTATGCTCCATCGTCAACGAGTCTACCACCGTCGACAGGACATGCATTCACCCTCCCATCGTCGACGACAGCATTTCCATAGTCGACCGAGCATGTCTTCACTTTTCCATCGTCGACAACTGCAGTTCCATAGTCAACGGAGCATTTACTCACTATCCCACCGTCGACGGCACATGTACTGCCTTCATCATCATTGAAGGGGTATATTCCACCGTCGACGGAGCATACTGTTAATTACCCTTCATCTATAAGACACAGTACGTCATCGACTAGGCATGCTTCTCTCCCTCTTCCGTCGATGAGGCTAATACCACCGTCGACGGGGCTGTCCCTGCATCATAGAACAACCCCTTTACCTGCATATAATATAACTATGGAGCATCCTTATAATGGGTCTGCCATAAAAAGCCATGAATATTCTCAAAAACTTGTATCAAAAGATACATATGGGACTGCATTTCCACAAAATAAAGAATTCAAACATGAAGTCTTGCTATATTATAGACATTAGCAGTTTGATCCAGCTCTAGAACTGCCCTGGAGTGAAATGGTTAAAACCATTCCAAAATAGAATTTTGGCACGAGAGCAGCTCTATCTGCGTCATTTCAAACTTGAACTGTCAGATTCTTTACTCCGCCTCAGTGAACAGTCGCTCCGGAGATTTCTCCTTCTGCTCGGTTCATTTCTCGGTTTAAAAAGTGTTTTCTCAGTTGGATTTAACCGAGAATAGTTTTATTTTAACCACAAAACCGTTGGTTCAAGCTTTCTCATTAGGTAACCGTAGTAAATGTAGGTTTTGTCTGTGTGGAACTTGTAAGTTATCGGTTCGGTTTTGAACCGATCAGTGGGTTTAAAACTCATTTAAAACTGAAAGTTGCCATTTTAGAGTGCGGTTCCCGGTTCTTATCGGTTCTAAAAAAAAATGGATTTATTACGTTTTTTTTCAATACCCATGACACGGTTAGGAACCAATAAGGGTGTCTTGCCTGGCACTGCCGTTAAAAAGGCAAGTTTTTGGTTAGGCTGGCATTATGTCTGAGAAACCCAAAAGAAAAACCGGGCCCACTGGGTTTCAACACTGTGATGTTTGTGGGGAAGTCTTTGCCAAGGCTGACCCACACACCACATGTGTTTATTGTCTGGGGTTTGACCACCTCCAGTCAGACTGCCAGATTTGTAAGAATTTCCCTGCAGCCTCCCTGGAAAAAAGATTGGGCAGGCTCAGGGAACGAGAGGCCAAAAAGTCCGCTGACCCGGATGGCCAGCCCGGTTCGGTGCCAACCGAACCAGAGGGAATGCCCTCTGACCAGGGCCAGACTTCCTTGGGCAAAAGAAAAGCTGGTTCTGAGGAACCAATTCCAGTAAAGAAAACAAGAAAATCAGCAGGTCTGGAGTCCAAAATTCCTTCTCCAGCTGCTGCAGAGATAGCAAAAGCCATACAGATTGTCCAGTCACTGTCTCAGGGTCCGTCCAAACCACCACTATCTGGTAAAAGGTCGGTTCGTCCGGTCCCAGTGGTTCAGGATTATGGTATTGAGGAATTTTATGAACCAGAGGAGGGGGAGGAGGATTATGAACAGTATGAATGTGGCTGGGAAGGTCTGGGTGTGCCCATTGAACCGGACATCTCCCCAGACAGACCTTTAGAATCTCCCCCTATGCTGTCTGAGTCCCCATCTCATTTTATGTTTTATAAAAAAGTTGCTGAAACCCTCCAGCTTCCTTTAGAAGAGGCTGTGGATGAGCAAGAGGAACCTGATTTTGTAGAAATGATGGATATTCCAGAGTCTAGGAGATTGTCTATTCCTTTACATAAGTCTTTAGAAACAAACAATTAAAATTTTAAAAGCTCCTAATTCTGTGCCTCCTGTAGATAAAAAGATGGACAGAAGGTATACATTGTCAGGCCCTGATACAGAATTCCTTTCTCAGCAATTCAGTCATGTTGAGGTAGTTCAGGCTGCTGCCTGTGATAAAGCTAATATTCCCTTGGCTTCACATCCTCCTGACAAGGATTCCAGGAAGATTGATGCCATGGCAAAAAAACAGTATATGGCAGCCTCTCTGGGACTCAGGCAAGCAAATTATATGGCTTATGTAGCTAGGGTATCAGAAATCTAGATGGGATACTGTTATGCAATTGGCCAAGCAGGCCCATGGCCAGCTGGCTAGTGAACTAGAACAGGTGGCTGCTGATGGCATTGAAGCCTCTAAGGTTCAGTTTCATGCTGCTGTGGATGTTAATGATGTTTTCTCTAGGGTCATGGCCACATCTGTAGCTTTCGTAGGTTGGCCTGGCTCAGGTGTATTAGTTTGTCACAGGATACCCAGACTAAGGCTATGGATTTCTCTGGTGGGAAATTCTCTGTTTGAGAGCAGACAGAGAATTACATGAAGAAGATGGATGAATATAGGACTACTTACAAGAGTGCCCAGGCTAAGGAGCGGCAAGCCACTCCTCAAAGGCATGCCCCCAGGGGTAGGGGTAGGCCTTTTCACAGGCCTTTCTACCAGACTCGGGCCTCCTCTGCCTATGCTCAGAGGGGCTTCTTCAGAGGTAGGGGCAGACGAGGGGTGGCAGACCTGCTCCCACCCCCAGCCTAAAAGCTCTGCATAAACAGGCACCCTGATGGGGTGCCCAGGGCCGATTCTCCTATACCAGTGGGGGCAGGCTGGCTTACTTCAGTCAGAATTGGGCTTTTAACCTCAGACAAGTGGGTTCTGGAAGTAGTAAGCCAGGGTCTGGTTCTCAGCTCAAAAGTTTCCCAAGTTGAGAAGCAGACTTTTCTACCTGCAAGTGCTTCAGAGACCCTCGCTCTGGAAACAGAGGTCTCATCCCTTAGCTCTCAGAGCAGTAGAAGGTTCCTCCCTGCATCAGGGCAGGGTCTGTACTCAGATACTTCCTTACCCCAAAAGACAGGAGAATGGCGGCCCATTTTAGATCTCAGATATCTGAACAAGCATCTTTTGAAACCAAAGTTCAAAATGGTAACTCTGGCAATGATTTTACCTTCCCTAAGGCCAGGGACTGGCTAGCCTCCTGGACCTCAAGGATGCCTATTTCCATGTCCTAATCAGAAGATCCATCGAAAGTACCTCAGATTCGAACTGCCCTCAGGTCATTACCAGTTCAGAGCAATGCCCTTGACCTTACCTCTGCTCCAAGGGTATTCACAAAGTGTCTAGCAGTGGCAGTGACCCACTTAGAGGCAGAGGATTGCTGTTTTCCTATCTAGATGACTGGCTCATTGTAGGCCAGTCCCCAGAACAGGTAAAATCTCACCTGCAGGTTACCCAGCAGCTTCTCACCTCCTGGGTTTTCTGCTAAACCTACCAAAGTCGGTTCTGGAACCAGTCCAGGTACTCACCTTATAGGGGCAGAATTGGACACAAAGCTAGCTAGGCCTTTCTTCCCCAGAAAGGGTAAGGAATTTAGTGGCTCTGGCCTCTTCCTTCACTCTGCAGGTCTCGACCAGCAAGACACTTTCTGCAGCTCCTGGGGCACATGGCTGCATCCACAGCTGTTGTGCAGGGAGCCAGATTTCAGATGAGACACATTCAGTTTCACTTGAGAACCTTTGGTCTCAGAGAAGAGACCCCTTTCCAAGTTGGTCCCAGTGACTCGAACCTTGATCCTAGCTCTCCAGTGGTGGCAGGATCAGAGCAATTTAAGAGCGGGGTCCCTTCATTTCCCTTCTCACAACTTGACTCTCACTACAGATGCTTCCCTTCTGGGTTGGGGAGCCCACATGGGCGACCTTTCCACTCGGGAGTTTGGTCCCCCAGGAATCTCTGCTCCACATCAATTTGCTGGAACTCAGAGCTGTCTTTTAGCTCTTCAGTTTTTCTGCATCTGTCCACGACAAGGTGATACAAGTCAGAACAGACAACACCACAACAATGTGGTACATCAACAAACAGGGGGTCACTTGGTCTTCGGCCTTGTGCACCAAGGCAATGAAGTTGTGGTCTCTGGCCTATTCTCTGAACACTTCCCTCATAGCAGTTCATCTTCCAGGGAAGGACAGTGTCCTAGTGGATGCCCTCAGCAGGATTTCCCAGGGCCATCACGAATGGTCCCTGGATCCTCAAGTGCTGGGGATAGTTTTGCCAGGTGAGGCATCCTCAGATAGATCTTTTGCAGCCCCAGACAATCACAAACTTCCTCTGTTCTGTTGCAGGCCTCCAGTGCTGGGCTCAGTTCCTCGATGCCTTCTTCTGGATTGGGAGGGAAGTTCCTCTATGCTTCCCCTTTCCTCTCCTATTCAAAGTACTAGTCAAAATCAGATCTCAGCCTTGCAGGTGATTCTGATTGCCCCGGATTGAGCCAGGCAGCCCTGGTACCCACTCCTTCTGTCTCTGACAGTCCGTCTTCCCTGTGCCTCCCAGGAATCAGAATCTGTTGACTTGTGCCCAGGAAGGGTTCGGTATCTGGACCTCGATTCCTCAACCTCAAGGCCTGGCTCTTGAGGAGTTAGAGTTTGCTGATTTACACCCTCTCGGGTGTTCTTGAGATCCAAAGGCTTCAGAAAGCCTTCCACTAGGGCTACTTATAGTTCTAAATGGAAAAGGTTTTCCATTTGGTGTGCTGGGAAAATATTTCCCAGAATCTGCTGGATGCCCATTTTGTTAGATTACATGGTACATCTTAATTCCTTGGGTCTCAGACCAGCTACCCTGAGAGTTCATTTGGCAGCTGTCTGCTTTTGTGTCAACAGGAAAGTCATCTCTCTTTCCTCTCATCCTGTGTTTTCCAAGTCTTTAAGGATTACTCCATACTAATCCTCCCTTTGGAACCGCCCCTGCTTGGGACCTTAATGTTTGCATTGCCCAGTTAATGCAACCCCTTTTGAACCTCTGTCTTCTGCAGAGCTTAAGTACCTAACTTGGAAAACTGTTTTCCTGGCTGTCACTTCTGCCAGACGCATAAGTGAATTGCAAGCCTTGTCAGTGGAGACTGACTTTATTTCTTTCCACAGGGATAAGGTAGTCCTTAGGACTAATAGGAAGTTTTGCCAGGTGGTTTCAGATTTCCATCTTAATCTATCTCCTTCCAGTATTTTTCACTGATCACTCCTCTTGGTGAGGGATTGCACAGCCTGGATGTTAAGAGAGCTCTTAGTTATTATATAGAGCGTACCAAAGGTCACAGGTTCAATCCTCCAACTTTTCCTTACCTATGGTGAAGTTGGGAAAAGCAAACCTGCACTAAGAGATCAATAGCCAGGTGGATTGTCTCTTGTATCCAGTTTTGTTATCATAGAAAGTGGGCAGAGCCCCCTGGTTTGAGGGCTCATTCTACCAGGGGTACAGCTGCGTCTCTAGCTGCTGCCAGAGATATCCCTTTATTAGAGATTTGCCAGGCTGCTACTTGGAAACGGTACATTTTTACCAAGCATTACTCCCTGGATGTCCAGGCCAGGAGAGATGCTCTGTTTGGCACAGCTGTTCTTCAGAGCCTATTCCTAAGTAGGTTCTGCCTCCTCCATGGAGGTACTGCTGTGTATTCTGCTAATGTCTATAAAATAGCAAGACTTCATGTTGTTTGAAGAAAAAATTACTCACCTTAGTAATGTTGTTTCTTCTAATGGAGTCTTGCTATATTATAGACCTCCCCAACCTGCCCCTCTCAGAACCTCTACTTGGTGGGGTGCGGGCAACTTAGTGTGGGCACTACTTATGTCCTGTTAGCATTTTTGTCCCTTTGGGGTGTGTAGTATGTCGTAGTGTGTGTTTTATTATACTTATGTTCCATTTTCATATTATTAGAATGGTGTTAGTATTTCTGGTCCCCTGACTTGAGTCTTGGGTGTTGGGACCATCAATGGTTGTTATTATTTAGGTAACCATTTGGCTAGTGTAGGTTACAGCTTCCACACAGACCTTAGTGAGTTTGGCTCGTAAAGATCTGACAGTTCAAGTTTGAAATGACACAGATAGAGCTGCTCTCGTGCCAAAATTCTATTTTAGAATGGTTTTAACCATTTCACTCCAGGGCAGTTCTAGAGCTGGATCAAACTGCTAATGTCTATAATATAGCAAGACTCCATTAGAAGAAACAGCATTACTAAGGTGAGTAATTTTTTCTTGTATACTACGGAACGCAGAGGCCCACCAGCCTCATTGACACTCATGCATGGTCCCCACACTCTAGTCAGTGGTGAACAGACGCCAGAGAAGCACTGGATCACTCCACTGGGAGGCACAAATTGATCCCCTGTCCCCACATACTCTGGATTCAGAACCAGCTTACATGGCGATTCCATCCTCAAGTTCCAAATATTGAAGAAATAGTGAATAGAGTGTTAGATTCTGTGGGTTTTGACCCTAGCCACGCTCCAGGACATAACCTTCAATCACAAATGATATCTCAACCTCCATCAGAGCAGGCACGCACGGAGCTAGAATGCTCACAAGTCCTGCCTCCTCACGAATATTCAGAAGAATATTTTCAGATTATCATAGGAATCCAGAACATCACGTGACCTATGATGATTCTCCTAATGCAAGAGGGTATGAGTCCCCTACGGATGTGCCATCTTACTGGGATGACTGGCTACTACAGCCACTTAAGGTCATTTCTCCACCGCGTGACCCCTCATTCCCCAAAATGTTACAAATACAAAAAACAATGGGGTTTACCACAACGGAACAGGACAAATTAAGTAAAGATATGGAAGAATATCCGGGCCTTCCGGAGGACCCTGTCCGGACAGTCCCTCCTTTTTTACCAGCTTTCAGAAATGCAATCACTGAAGCATGGAGACAACCCATAGTGGCATAGGAGTTAGGTAGAAAGGCCCACGGGCTATATCCAGCTCCTCTTGATTATCAGTATTTAACAAATACACCCACTGCAGATTCTGTGGTTGTTGCAGCTGCTCAAAACCACACCGGCAAGCCTAAACATACAAGTATAATACCTCCAGAGAGAGACTAAACTTTTTGATCATATGGGGAAGAAAGTGTTTGCTCTAAACACACTAAATATCAGAATACTCAACTATATGGGGCATATGCTGCAATTCCAGCGTATGATGAGCACCTCTGCTGGGGACATTATAAACAGACTACCTGCATTCCCTGAAAAAAGAGTAACTCACATCAATAATAAATACCATCATTTCCCTCTCTCAACATTTATTAAGATCAGGATACGATCTTGACGATGCTTCAGCTCGAGCCTCTGCAGTCGGTATTCTTGTATGCCATCAGGCATGGCTCCAACTCTCGGGGCTGGCATCTGATAGTCAACACAAAGTGGCTAATGCCCCCTGTTCAGGCAACCTTCTTTTTGGGCCAGGGGCTCAAACAATACTGGAGAACTTACAAGCCTCAGACAGACAACCAAAGAAAGCACAATACATGTATAACAAACTATGCCCTCAGTATAATTATTCATGCAAAACTGGGACTAATTATACCACGTGACACCTTTAAGGGCAGAGAACAAGTGACGAGAACAAAAGAAGCTGACCTGTACTCACCCTGCTGCTTCTGCTTCTCATTAAAGACTTCATGCTTTGCAAAAGGTGTGCCATCAGAACCCCGCAGCTGGCCTGGACGAAGGGTCTATAGAAGAAGCACAGACCTTTCTGTCCTGGAGTAGTCCAGTTTCTTGGACTCCTTATCTGGTGGCTTGTCTACATCCAGAGTGTTCCTCAACACTGGAAAATGCAGTCTGTCACCAACCACTCCGCTGAGGGGTGCTCCGAGAAACCGGAGAGTGAACCGGTGGGAACAGCATACTTTCAACCATCCCGCCGAAGGTGCTGGACAAGCTGGCCGCTGCCATAGCTCCAGGAGCTGGGCCAACAATGGCTTCAGCCACGGGAAAGGCCTCCGTTGGAATCCTCGGGTCCGAGTAGTCTCCATGAGGGATGCTTGGCCCTGTTTGAAATGGAGTTGGTGCTTCATCCCAGTGGACTCCTGAGATGAGCTGAAACATTCCAAGGAGCGAGACAGCCTCGGCCCACCGACACTGAACTCAGTGGACCCAGGTCAAGCAGCCTGGAGAACAAGGAGGCGCTGCCAGACCCGAGGAGTCTGCAAACAGCTGCTCGAGCGCTTCGAGCCACCCTCCACCTGCTAAGGTCGATCGGGAGTGGGGTGACAGACAACCGATGGGCAACCCAAACCAGACCGAGAATCCTTGGTCGGGCCCCAGTTTTAGATTGTGGAGGCGGGGTTCACTCACAATGGGTGACGTAGCCGGGTTTCGGCCGAACAACCGTGCCGGCTTTGGCTCCTTGAATACTATAAGGGTTGTTTTGGCCACTCCGCGACAGCCACTTAATAGCGAGGGGAAGGTGGTTATTCCAGACAAAAGGAACTGCTGCCACATTAGATCCTCCTAGCTCCCATGCAATTTGCCCCCGGAGCCTATCCTCCTAAGAGAACGATATGAGGATGAGTGGGCGCCGCTTGCTTTCCATGGTGCCGAGACAGAGACCGCCTGGTGAGGGATCGGCTGGCCTGGAAGAGGTCCGAGACAGAGACCTTCGGGATTCCGGTGTGGTTGAGATGGGTGGAAACCCACCTCCCTCGGTTCAGGACCTAACTGGGACCAGACACAGGAGGCAAGGCAGGTCCTCGGTTTCCACCGTGGAATTTGTGGGGGTTGTCGGCTTCTCCAGTTGACAGATCAGATCTGACGGGTCGAGAAAAATCTCACCACGTTGATGGGTGTCTCAGCCGCCTGACTCCACGGGACACTGTGAAGCCAGCAGTCTAGTCAGAACCTCTAACAAAGTACAGTGTCGACTATACTGGGAAGGAGATTCATGCCACGCTAATGCTGACGGTGGGACTTACCTTTAGAGTCCCTCTATTTAGACCGTGAGGGCGTCCCAGGGCGCTTCTTCCCTGTGGAGGGGACTGACAAAGCTCCTAAACGGGTTTTCATGTAGGAGGATCCCAAGGAGAGCGGATAATGCCGCGACCGAGATGATGATGTTGTACCAGGCTGGGTGCTCTCCTCGAGGGCGATCATCTGTTCGAGTTATTCAGCCAGCCCGCAGCCACAGACACCGCTTCAACGGCTCTGTGACTTGACCGGAGGATAAAGTTTCTTGGTGCCCAAGTTTTAATCGCGGCTGGCATGATCCTCTTAAGACCAGAAGCAAAAGGCCTTGCGGTCTGGCACATCTTCTGCTCTACAGGGGTACTAATGAACCGGGAGTCGATTTGTCCATCGTAGCTATGGGGAAGATAAAGACCAAGTCTGTAAATTTTAAAATTAGCTCGGGATTAACCAAGAGTTTGATCCAGGCCTAAAAACGCAGAGTGCTAAGGGAGGAAAGGAAAATTACGCACTCACCGTAATTTTGATCTTCTTGGACGAGTCTCCACCACTCATTCACACTAGTGGGATTGGCGCCGGAGGCACTAAGACCCATCGGGAGCAAACTTTGCTGGAGGGTCGGCGCGAGAGACGGCGCCGGGCGAGACACGGCCAGCGAAAGCAGCGGCTCGAGGCTGTAATGACCATCTCGGCGACGACCCTCCAACCGCCTTCAGTACCTTTTTACCAAGGAGGCAGATTTAACTAACGAAAAGGGTAAACCTATTAAAAACGGACATAAGATAGTCCGTGTGGACCCGTAAGAAGGGTCAGCAAAGAAGTCCTCACGGCCTAAAGATTTGAGGGAGTGAAGACCAACACAGCGTGAGCTCGGGATGGAGGGGAGGTAGACGAGTGGGGAGACTCGTCCAAGAAGATCAAGAATTACGGTAGGTACGAATTTTCCTATCTTCCTGGACATAAGTCTCCACCACTATTCACACTAGTGGAGAAAGTACCAAGCTGATAATCCCCCAAAAGGGCGCAGGAAAGCCAGAGCTCACGCCGCCTAAGATAGAGCTCATTATGATAGTCTGCCGACGCGGAATGTCACCTGGCATGAACATCCAGTGCATAGTGTTTAAATCTAAGTATGCACTGAGCCCAGGTAGCGGCGCTGCACATATCTGCAATTGGAACATTGCGAATTTCCGCAGGGGATGTCACACCGCTCTAGTAGAGTGAGCCGCACACTCTACCCTTCTAATTTAACTTGAGCCATGGAATAGCAATGACTATGCATGCCACTAACCATGAGAGATACATCTAATAGCTACAGGTTGACCTAGCCGGGTGTCGCTGAAAGAAACGAACAGTTGCTGAGTCTTATGACTATCCTTGGTTCTATCTAAATAGAACTCAAGGCTCTTCTTAACATCCAAGAATGAAGAGCTCGCTCCCTTCATTTTGAAATTAGCTAAGTAAGTTGAAGTACCAGAGGTTGGTCCAGATGGAATTCTGACACAACCTTGGGAAGAAATTTAGGATGAGTACTGGAGAACTACCTTGTCCTTATGGAATACAGTATACGGAGGGTCCGTAACCAGTGCATGTATCCAGAGACCGCGGGCTGAGGTAATGGCCACCAGGAAGGCAGTCTTCCAGGTGAAGAAATTTCAGTCACAGGTAGCTGGCGTTCGAAGGCTTCCGAAAGAGCATGTCCAGCACCAGGTTAATGTCCCAGGCTGCAACTGGACGCTTAACAGGGGGTCTGGTATGGAGAATCTTTAAGAAATCTCTCTTCACCATAGGTAATCGAGCCAGAGTTAATGGAAGAACCAGCCTCATGGAACGCTGAGATGGCACTAAGGTGAACTTTTAACTGTGGAGTATTGAAGACCTAAGTTTGATAGGTCCAAAAGATACTCCAGAACCTTGCCAGGAGGACAGGAAAAGGGATTCCAAGAGATTTTTGTACACAGAGAGAAAAAACGCCTCCATTTGGAAAGGCGTGATGCTGGGTGGCTGGCTTCCGAGCAGCCAGAAGGATGTCTGAGACTCATCGAGAGACGTTGGAACTGATTCACTTCTCTCTTCAGGAGCCAAGCATGAAGGTGAAGTGATTTCAGGTTGGAATGGGACCAACGAACCCTGAGTCAGAAGAATCGATTTGCAAAGGAAGTGGTCTCGGAGAGGCTGCCAACATACTGTTGAGTAGAGGAAACCATAGTTGCCGAGGCCAGGAAGGAGCAATGAGAATCATCTTGGTCCCTGAGACTCGAACTTGAGGAGTACTCTCTGGATTAGAGGAAGTGTGGAAAGGCGAAGAAAGCGCTTTGTCCACCGGAGCCTGAACGCATCCTGACAGAAAATGCCAGGCCCTGGATTTTGGAGCAGAAGAGAGAGTTTTGCATTGAGTGGGATGCAAAGGTCCAGGTCTGAGTCCCCACTCTTTGAACAGGGACCGAGCTACGGCTGGATCGAGAGACCACTGTGAGGTCTGCCTCCTGCTCTGCTGAGGTGATCTGCTAGGGTCGTTTTGTATACCTGGCAGATAAACTGCTGAATCAGAGACTTGTGCCCAAGCACCACTCCCTACACCTCATTGCTTCCCGCAAAGGGGATAAGAATGAGCACCGCTTGCTTGTTGGATGTAATACACAGCTTTGTTGTCCGCTTGAAGGAGAATGTTCTGTGACAAAGGACATCCTCTCAGAGCCCGGATTGCATAGAGGACCTCCTCATCTCCAGGACATTTATGTGAGATGAGTTTTAACTGAGTCCATACACCTTGAGTGTGGAGGGAGAGACAGTGAGCTCCCATCCCATTAGCGGCATCTGTGGTGATGGAGATCTGATGATCCGGGGAGCAAAGGGGAATCCTTCCAGGAGATTGCTCTCTTGAGACCACCAGGTGAGAGACCTTCAAGGGGCGCCACACTTGATGGGATAAGACTGGGGTGGAGGTCGGGATCACTGAGTGGAGAGCATCCACTGGGTGGTTCTCGTGCAGTCGGGCCAGAGGGACAGTGAAGACCGAGGACGCCATGAGACTCCAACATGCGTTGCATCGAGAGAGCTGTAACCGATTGGTTCTCCCTGATGTAACGGGGCCATGCAGAAGGATGTCGGTCTTCTGTCCTCTGGAAGGAAAGCCTTCGCTGAAGAGGTGTCTAGAAGCGCCCCTATGAAAAGGGAGCTCGGGAGGGTTGCAGTTGAGATTTTTCAAATTCAGCAGAACTCCCATGGACGTGAGAAGACCAGAAGTCGCTAACGCTTCCGAAGTCCCTTGGCCGGAAGGGCTTGCTAGTGCCAATCGTCCAGGTATGGGAAACACTCGGAGTCCGATTTTCCTGAGATGCGCCATCGAACTGCACAACACTTTGTAAAAACTGCTGGGCCGAGGATAGCCCAAAGGCAGGACTCTGAACGATAATGTTGACCCAAAGCTACAAACCTGAGGAATTTGCGGTGGTCTGTGGACGGGGATATGCTGCAAGCATCCTGCATATCAGAGAGAGGCCAGCCAGTCGTGCTGATGCAGCAAGGGTAACAGGGTACCTGGGAAATCATCTTGAATTTCTCCCTGGGGAGGAATTTGTTTAACTTCTGAGGTTTAGAATGGGCGCATCCCCAGATTTCTTGGAACCAGAAAGTAATGGGTAGAACCCTGTGTTTCGAGAGATGCGGGGGCACCAGTTCTATTGCCTGTTGTTCAGAAGGCCCTGATCTCCGGTGTGAGAGATCTGACTGAGAGGCGACAACCTGGGTTGTCGATGGGAGGACAATCTGGGGTTCCAAGAAATTGAGAGAGTAACCTCGAATTATCCCAAGAACCCATTTGTCTGAGGTTGCGGACTTCACTGGTTGTAGAAGTACATCAGACGCACCTCCCACCGAGGAGAAAGTTCCACCGGCAGAGTGGATGGAACCAAGCAACGACCATAAGGGTAGCTGGGAGCTTTAGGTCCTCGGCGCTTGCCGAGGCTCTCTTTTGGAGGCTGGGCAGGTTGGCTTTATGGAAGCCTTCCTGCTCTGCCTCAAAGCGACTGACGATTATGAAACTGACGCCTGTTCACATGCCCCCGAGAGGGGTAGGCGGAGGTCTGGCCAACTTAATGGCCGATCTAGTCTTCTGAGTGGCCTCAAGGCTTGCTCCACCTGAGGGCCAAAAAGAAAGGAGCCATCAAAGGCAGCGCCATCACTGCCGCTGAGCATCATTCGTGAAGCCAGAAGTACGCAGCCAGGAATGGCGCCAGTACAAATCCTTCATGTTGCTGAGCGTGAAGCAGTGTCGAAGCATCCATGGCGTTTGACCTGTTGGTTATTGACCAATACCTCTAATAACGGTCAGAAGAAGCTCTGACTTGAATCCAATCTGGAAGAGCTTCAACCATTCTTTTCATAGAGTGCCACAGGATATACTCATACTGAGAAAAATAGCCTTGATAACTGGCAACACGCATATCTTAGAGTGGAGGCAGCAAAGACTCTCTTACCTAATGTATCAATCTTACGAGACTCTTTGTTAATAGGTCGAGCTGTAGTAGTTTGAGGAACGACCTTTGTCATTCTCTGCCAGGACCTATAATAGATCCGCAAAGGCTTGGGATGCCAAAATGGACGCATCCTTGGGAGCTGAATACTTTATCAATGGATTTAGCCACTGAGGGAATAAGAGTAGGGTTATTCCATACCATTTGAGACAGCTGCCTCGGAGGAAGGCTGAATCGGAGGAGTCAAATCCGTAGGGATCTTCAAGCATGAAGATACTGGAGTCTTTAATATCTCCCAGGATCGATGTTCTGTAGTCTGGAGAGAAAGAGTGGATCCCAGGTTCTTCAACAACAGAGACTTAAAGGACAGGTCCTACCACAGGCTCTGTAGCAAAGAAAGATCCTGTTTCCTCCACTTCATCACCCACCCAAGGTCTGGGTCAGGGTCAACATCATCTCCTGATGGTCCAGAAAGGACTGTTTGACAGGAAAGGAGTGGAATTAGAGAGGAGGAAATGGCAGAAAACAAGGAGAGTCCCTAGTAGGCTGGCGCGCTAGACGGTAAACGGGCTGAAGACGGCACTCGAGGGGGGCGACGGCGCCGAAGAGGCATCGCTGCCCTCGCGAACGCCCGCGGCGCCAAGGATTTGACGCCACAAGACGGCGCTGCCTTAACGGCGCCGCAGCCGATGTCGCTAATGGTATCGCAGCGAACGGCGCCGCTGACCAACGGCACCACCGGGCGGCGCCGGGATAACGCGCGCCACCAACGGCGCCGAGAGACCACGCGCCGCTTAACGGCGCCAGGAAGCCCGCGTCTCAAACGGCGCCGGCACGCCACAGACCCTGCAGAAGCGCCGAAAGCCCCGGAACCTGGAAACAGAGAGAAGGAAAATACCAGGAGATAAGGGCATCGGTGAGGCCCCGCGCCGCAGCCATGTGAGGGGGAAACACTAGGCATCGGAGTCGCTAGCACCAAGAAGGCGCCGTGCGACTAGGAATGTCCAACCGCCCTACCTGATCGCCGAGGAGCCCGAGGGCCCGGGTAACCGAGCCAGGCAGAAGAACCAACCTCCGAGCCCATCGCCTACAAGAGCGCCCACTGATGAAACTGCTCATCTGGAGCCCTACCTATAGGCGGGAGGGGCTCCGATGTCGAGGACGACGATTATCGAAGCTGGCGACTCAAGAAGGAGACCGCAACTAGCAACGATAACCGACCGCTTACGCGCAGATATACCTGTAGGGCGTACCCGAGTGATGCCTTCTTTTTGACCTGTGGGCCAAGAGAGTCGAGGTCGAACGCGCCGTAATGCATCGCTATTTTATGCCGGGCGGGGGACCGCCCATCTCTCGGCATCGGACTGACCGTAGTCGGAACCTCGCTGAGGAGAAGGAGGCTGACCGGACCCAGCCCGGCTGACTGAATAGTTTACACGAAGTCTCCCTACCGTCACCTGACCTGCTCATGGTCGACTCCGTCTAGCAGGTCGGTAGACCTTCTTGTAAGTTAAATTTAAATATTAGAAAATTTTACTGAAAAATAGAATAAAACTAAGCGATACTACTATCGGATAATGTTACAAAAACAAACTGAAAACTCTGCGCTAGTTTGAAGTTTGACTCCCGACAGGCGAGCGACGTCATCACTGAAGCGCACTCGGCGAGGCGGGAAAAAGGAACTGAGTGGCGGTTGGAGGTCGTCGCCGGATGGTCATTACCTCGAGCCGCTGCTGTTGCGCGCCGTGTCTCTGGCGCGGCGCTGCCTTCGCCAGACCCTCCAGCAAAAGTTTGCTCCCGATGGTCTTAGTGCCTCCGCGCCAATCCCACTAGTGTGAATGAGTGGTGGAGACTTATGTCCAGGAAGATCCTGAGCTTCCAAGCAGTAAAGGAAAATCTGGCCATGGGGAGAGCTAAGAGTTTTACCACCCGGGTGGGTGGGAGGAGTCAGCTTGACGACCTTCCAGCAAGATTTAAAGTGGCAAGGAAGTGTGGATTGAACATATCCACGTCCCTACAACAGGAATTTATTTATTTATTTTTTAAGTTCATCGTATATTCTGACCTGTCCATAAGAATAAATGGAACACTCCAGAATATAGATATTATTTGCTATTTTATCTTGGCATAGTAGAATGCAGCTGTTCCGTTGTAGTGGGGATGGCACCATAAAAACAGGTTACACACCTGTAACAGTAGTTCTAGGAGTGTTATAAGTTCATCCACACTGTTTGGCATGTCCTTTCCCTTTGAAGAATCTTGCCAGAAGGTCTGAAAGCTGGCTCCTCCCACCAACCCAGGTGTTATATCCTTGTCTCTGCCCCTTGCCAGATCTTGCCCGCTGGAAGCAGAGGGTTATCTCGTCAAAGCCGGGTGGGTTCATGTGGATGACAACATATACCACTCCTAGAAAGTACAGTTATGGAAGAACTACCGTAACAGTAGATCTTTGAGGAGCATCTCTTCCAGCAGGTACACTTGAGTCGTCGCCAGAGGTCGCTGTGGCGCATGGCAGCTCTTCTAGCAGTCTTTTCCAGGGCCACCACACATGACATCACCTTTCTGTTTCCTATACAAGTGTGGGTGGTCCCTGGCATCCTCAGTTTCCTCTGCTGATTCAGCTTGCAAGCAAGGACCGAGGGAAGCAGAGATACCATAGGTATCCCAACCCATGTCACTGGACCAGAATTTGTTCTCCCAGAGAAGGGGTAGGGGAGGATGAAGGGATTAGTCGCCTGCAAGAGACACCTCAAAGGTCTACTGTTACGGTAAGTTCTTAGCAACTGTACTATCTTCCATGGAGTGGTCTCTGCAGTGTAGGTATAACTTGGATGAATCACGCAGTAAACCAAAGAAGGGTGGTTATGACAGGAAGCCTTTAGGACAGCTCGCCAAAGGCCATCCTATGGCATGAAGCAATGTCTAGTTGTAATGCTTCGTGAAAGTATGAATTGTGAACATGTAGTTGGGCAGCAGATATCTGTAAAGGCCCTTTAAAGCAGGCTGCTAAGGTGGTCATAGCTCTAGCAGAATGGGCCTGGACAGGTCCTGGCAATAGCTTGTTGTATTATGTGTAACAAAATGTGATACAGTGTACTAGCCAATAGGAGAAGGTCCATTTAGTGACTGGGAGACCTTATGCTACTTGAGTTGAAGGTAACAAAAATTGAGAGGTCTTCCTAATTGATTTAGTTAGATTAGTATAGTATCATAATATATGATGGACATCTAAAGTATGTAAGAGGTATTCACCTCAACTGGAGTGTTCAGGGTAATATACTAGTAGCTCCAAGACTGATTTAAGGTATGTTCAGACACTACCTTAGGTAAAAAGAAGGGTTGGTACGGGTGCTACTCTGTCTGTGTGGAAAAATTAATAAGGTTCTTTGCATCGCAGGCATGAAGCTTGGAAATACACTGAGCCAAGTGACAGCTACTAAGAATAGTGGTTTCCAAGAGAGAAAATGGAGGTCACAAGTGGCTGCCATTTTAAGAGTCAACTTCTATTAGAAAACTGAGATCCCATGGAGGATTGGGTTGTCTGATAGGTGGCTTAATATGTGACATTTCTCTTTAAAACATTTTGGCTAGATGATGTTAAAATAGTAATCTGCCATCAAGAGGTTCATGGAAGGCCGAAATGGAGGCCAGAAGGACTTTGATAGAGGAATAGCTTAATCCTGTCTTGGCAATCAAGGTCAGGAAATCCAATACTTTGTCAATGGGCAAGAAAATTATCCAATGACTGGGAGGCAACCAAATGGAAAAATGTTTCCATTTTGCATTATAAGTTTCCCGGTCACTGGTTTACGTGGAGGCCAGTAGAATATTGTGCAACGGGAGGACACTTATAGACATGCTATGAAAGCATCCTCAGGAATCAAGTGTGAAGGTGTAGTGCCTTCAGGTTGGGATGCAGAAGGGTTCCTTGACTGAGTCAAGAGATTTGGTCTTACTGGTAATGGACGGGTTCCTCCACTGAGAACTGCTGGAAGCAGGCGAACCACACCGCCGAGGCCACAGAAGGTCTATGAGAATCATGGTGGGACTCCGTGACGCTCAGCAGGAGGAATGGCAGCTAACTTGAGAGATCCCCAGCTGCAGATCAAATCAAACGCATCCCTGACACTAAGACATGCAATCCCCAGCAAAAGTACTAGATCGAGGGCTGGGAAGGCAAAACAGTCTAACGCCAGCGAGGAAGCTACAAATATTGTTACAAGGGAATGAAGTAGGAAGATGACTGGACCCACTTGAGGAGGAGGGCGACCGCAGACCTGCAGTCTGAGGACGAGTACTCTACAATTAATCGTGATCGATCTTACAAACAGCCAAAACAGTTCAAAAATAGATCTCACCTCCAGAATTGAAAGCAGATATCAGTAGGATAGAGCACAGAGCGGACAAGCTGGAGCTGGGTCTCACTAATATGATGGAACAGACCGACCGACATGACAGACTGGTGCTGTACCTGATGGCTCGGAGAGAGAACTACAAGCAAAATTAGATGATCTTGAGGGGCGAGCAGGAGACAAAACCTCAGAGTATACGGCATTCCAGAAGGAGCAGAAAAGGGAAGCTCAGGCACAATCGCTTTATGCAAAAGCTCCTGTCTGAGCTTTTAAATCTCCCGCCAGAAATGGATGTCTCCATAGACAGGGCACACCGCCTCTAACCTCAGACCGACGACTCCGAACTCAAGACCCCGCCATTTATCAGTCCGGATGGCAAATTACACCCTAAGAAGAAATTCTAAGGAGAGCATGGGAAAAAGGAATGTACGGGCACATAGAATAACTCTGATAATGATTATTCGACAGGAGTACAGGAAGAAGTGAACATGGTCGGTGGTGAAACAATTGAGGGCTCGAAATGTGAAAGCACAGATGCTATTTCCGCAAGGCTACGAGTGGAATCGAACAAGGAATAAAGAATTTCAGATATCTGCTGGCCGCCAAGCCCTTTCTGGAAGAAATCGTATATCAGTCCCAGGGCTTGAAAAGAGAGATTAGAGAAGGAGCTAAGGAGTCTGCATGGTCCGTAGCGAGGAGGGTCAAGTGGTCGGGAGATCGAACGCCACGAGTCTCTGCGGGAGAGATGTAGTGGTTTCGATTAGGCCGTATGCCCTCGGGGTTCAACTAACTGACTCATTTCGAAGAAGATGCAGCAGAGGACATGTAAATATAAACAATGGACACTCTCAGAGAGAGAAGATTCGAGGTGAACAGCTGCACAACACCCTGAGGACTGTAGAAGGCAAGGCTGAACTGTGGGGTAAAGTGCAAAATGAGACTTGGGAAGGAAAAGACCGGAATAATTAAACTAATAGAGCCTGTCAGGCTCGAGGTTGGAAGGGTAAGAATGGGCAAATAGGATATCCGAGAAAATAAATAAGGGGGTGTTTGAGGGGTCCCTGGCCAGAAGGGGCCTGGAGGGGAGGGGCAATGGGAGACTGGATGGCCAACGTGGGGGGCTGTGGATGTGGGGTGGGAGTGGAGGTGGACAGGGTGTGGGGTGAGAGAATTGAGGGGAAGCTGTTGGAAGGGTGGGGGTGAGAAGGGATACATGGTGTTGCCAAGGAGTGGGGAGGCTCGAATTGAGAGATGTGTGTGGTCAGCTACGATTTTGTACCTGGTGAGAGCATTAGTGGAAGGAGACGAGTTCGGTACAGAGGAAGGTGACCCCGTGTTGGAAGAGAATATGAGGATTTCCTGGATCCTGATGAGACTAGGGAGTAGGGATGCACAGAGAACCATGTGATTGGCTGGGAGAGGGGTCTCTATGGATTGAAACTCAAAATAATGTGTCAGGGATTGCCCATACTATGGAAAAGAAAGGAAAAGGGCAGGGAGGGGTATTTTCCTCCTGGGGCAGAAGGAAAGAAGCTGGGGAAAGGGAAAGCAACGAAGATGGAGTCTAGGGAAATCTTATTGCCATCTGATCCTGCTGATGTTGAGTGTAACGCAGGGCAGGGGCTTAGACCCCAGAATAAAGTCCTGATAGGAATTAGCCTAGAACATCATATCGGGCACAGTGTCACAAGGGTGACACACCTCCAGTCTACATAAGGCAGAGTGGACTGACCTAGGAAACCGGACTTCACAAGGTTTGAAACTGGAACCCTTAAAAGCAGTGCTGTTGAAGTAAAAAATTCTTGTACATGGGGTGTAGTGGGTCAGCCTTTTAGACTGCGGAGAGAGCGTTACATGGAATTAACAGTTTGCAGTTAGAAATTTAATGTTTGTAATTGTTTATTTGGTTAAATGGTTCAGAGTCTCAACTTAGAAGGGCAATTACAGGGAAATCTGTTATAGACATACTAAAAAGTTGTCGAATTGGAGATAGCTACAGCAGAAGTGTGAATACTTATAGACAACAGGCATGGCACAAAACTATCCTGAACTAAGGCACAGTGTGAATGAGGGAACAAGTTGAAGGTGGAGGGGATCTGATAAGAAGGGAAAGGAGTGGGGGGGAGGGAAGGATACTCTGAAATCACCTAAAGCTTAGATCACTAAAACAACTCAAGAATTCGATCATGGATAAAATAAAGACCAAAATACTTTCACTGAACGTAAATGGGATTAAAAACCCCATAAAAGGAAGCGCCTGCAGAAGTTTCTAAAGAGACAGGCATGTGAAATACACTTATACAGGAAACACATTTTCTCCTAAGGAAGTCCTTAAACTGAGGAACAGAGACTTCCCTAACATTTAACACGATCTCTGCCCATGGGCAGGAAAAGGGGAGTGGCCATTCTACTATCGAATGCGCCCATTTGTGGTGGAGGAGGTAATAAGAGATGAGGGAGCCAGGTATGTTTTGGTGGTAGGCCATGTCCAGGAACTTCAGATATCCCTACTAAATGTGTATGCCCCACTGGGGACACAGGACGCCTTTTTTGGAGACTTATTTAAATTAATAGCGGAAAAGCAAAGGGACTCTAATAGCTGGGGAACTGGAATGTGGTGCTGGATAGGGCCCTGGATACTACTTCAAGCATACCGCCCCAAATCAAAAGATCTCTAGGTCTCTGAAGAGGCTCATGAGAGACATGGGCATAGCGGATGTTTGGAGAGAGAAATACCATAAGGCAAGAGACTATACATATTACTCACCCAGGTATGGCATTTTCGAGAGTAGATATGTTCTTGCATATGGCAGGGACATTTCAGTTTTGACTCTCTATGGTGGGTACGGAAACTATATAAGACCACAAACCACTGTTCGCTAACTTAGATCTCCAACTCCCAGAAAATTTACACACTGGAGATTAAATACAAGTTTACTCAGGGACGAAAAGATTAAAGAAGAAGTAAAAGAAATAATAAAGAATACCATTCAGTTAATAAGACCCAGAGATTGCTCCTCAAATTTTTGGGATACGATTAAGACACTAATACGGGGAAACTAATTTCATAGCTACCTATAAAAGAGGGAGAGAGAGAAGCAAGAGAGCAATCCAAAAGGAACTCCAAGAGTTAGAGAGGCAGCAGAAGGTAAAATTTCAGGTAGACAGAGGGAGAGAGATAAGGGATCTTACACAAAGATTACAGCGGATGCAACTCTAGAAACGGAGAGGCATTAATACGCATAAAACAGACTTACTATGAAGGGGCCAAGAGCCACTCGCCTTCTGGCTTATTGCCTGAAACAACACTCGCTAGGGCAAATATACTTGAATAAGACATCCGGGTACGGGGTAATCAGGCATAGGTGGGAACAAATAGCAGAGAGCTTTGTTGCATATTACAAAACCTTTACCATCCCCAGCAGAGCACAAGACCTGAAGAGGCAATTCAGTTCTTAGAGGTCCTGCATCTGCCTGGGCTCACTGAGGCACATAGGAAACACTGGAGCAACCAATCACACAAAGGGAAATAATAGACACCATAGGTAGGTTAAAAGCAAATAAATGTCCAGGTCCGGATGGTTTTGGAGGGAATTTTACAAAACATTTCAGGCAGACCTGAACCCTTATTAAATACGGTGTATAACCAAATATGGTTGGAAGGGGTTAATGTCCCACCATCCTGGAACTATACCTCCATATCGGTGATACCGAAGGAGGGAAGGATCCGAGGAATGCGGGGCGTACAGACCGATCTCTCTACTTAATGTAGATTATAAAATTTTCACAGCAATCATAGCATGCGGTCTACAATTTCTTTGCAAGATATTATACATCCGGACCAAACGGGCTTTGTGGAGGGTAGGCAGGCCCCAGAGGAGTGAGGCGGACCATAAACATTATTGATATAATAAACAAAAGGAAAATACCAGCCTGTCTCATGAGCCTCGGGGAGAAGGCGTTGATAAGGTGGATTGGAATTTCCTTTCCTAGTTCTGGGGAGAATGGGATTCCCAATGACATTTATAGAAGCAATCAAAGCTCTATACGCTTCCCACAGGCCTACGTTAAAGTTAATGGAGGGATTTCACGAGATCTGTATTGGGCGAGGCACGAGGGGTTGCCCCTGTCCCCTCTTGTTCGACCTTTATATAGAACCACCAGCCCAAGCAATAAGGGAGTCAAGGAGATTAGAGGGATAGACATAGAAGGAGAGGAACATAAAATATCCTTGTATGCGGACGACGCTCTCCTGTACATATCTAATCCAGATGACTCCATCCCAAGAATATGGGAACTCATAGATAAATTCCATCAGTACTCAGTACACACTTAATAAGAACAAGACAGATATATTGAGATTTTATTACCCCTCACAGAGGAGGAGTGTCCCAGACCCTGAGGACACAATGGAACAAGGAAAGGATTAAATACCGGTATACAAATTCTCAAAAATCTAATGCTGCTGTATGCAAATAACCTTGAACATACAACGGGCCTGATTAAACAGGATATTAAAAGGTGGAGTCACTCAACTTACCACTATATTCAAGGATACAGTCAGTATCTATGAATATACTCCCAAAATACCTTTTACATGTTCCAATGTCTCCCCATTAAAATACATAAGAACCAGTTCCAGATCTGACAGAGGATGCTAACAAGGTTCATCTGGAACAAAAACGACTCAAGACTAAAGGCGGAGTCCCACGGTCAAATAAAATTTGGGAGGTCGGAACGCACTCTAACCTAGAGGACTATTTCTTGGCCGCACAGCTGAAGTGGGCCTTGCTCTGGTCAATTGGTTCTTGTAAGGCTGACATGGAAACAATAGAGGTAGCTCTAACAGATGGTATATCTGGGAGCTAGAGTAATGGATAAGGTGCAAGGCAGAGAGAAAGATATTACGCTAGTAACAGTCAGAAATACACTGTGCCTCTCAGAAGGCTATGGAATAAACATAAGTTGAGAGAGAGACCTGGTCGCTGAAGTGGTTCGCCTGGGATCCGAATTCCTCCCAGCTAGGCAGGACCTTACCTTGGGAACTGGGGAAGACTTGGGTTGTACTCTGGGCCAGTTTCTTAGGGAGATGTGGTTATTGAATTTGCTCAGATTAAGGAGGAATTCTCACTAAGACAGTCAGACTACTTTAGGTATCTTCAAATAAGATCATATACACATACCTTACAAAAAGAAACACGTGAACCTGGTTCAGACAATGAAGCTAAGAGATACTATAGTTGATATAATGAACCTAACGAGTAAAGGGCTCATTTCGGCCATATACGGAGCTCTGAGGGATCGAGGGGGATCAAACTACACACATTAGGAATAGATGGGAGAAGGAATGGAGGAACACCTGGAGGAAGGGGCATGGACAACAGCGTGGCAGGGCCCTGTGCACTACGCCCCTCCCTATTGAGAGAATAACGAATGGAAGGTCCGGTAAGGTACTTTTATACTCCAGAAACACAAAGTAAATGGGACAAAACTGCACAGGGTCTTGTTGGAGGGGCTGTGGAGTTAATAAAGCAAACTATCTCCATATGTTCTGGTCATGCCGGCCCTTACACAATACTGGAAGGATGTAGAAACAAAGATAAAAGATCCTACATATACAATCATATCTAGGTTCAAAAACCTAATTCTAGGATATTACCGGAAGAAATAAGGAGCAAACCGAACCTATTTGTGGAATATCTTGCTGATGGCAGTCCATAAAGGCGTGACCAGAAAATGGCTCACCAGTACCCCCAACAAATCAAGACTGGGAATTAATAGTAAATGAAATCAATGACATGGAAGAGGTGACATATAGAATAAATCTGAGAGGGCAAGCCTGGGTGGAGAGATGGACCCCTGGTTTATGGAGATAGAGAATAAAGAGAAGGACTAGAGAGAGGAAAAGGGAAAGAGAAAACAGGAGGCGGAGAAAACATTTGAACAAGAAGTCCTTGTCTGAACTGGTCAAGCCTCAGTTGAGGTGATGGATTATACAAAAGCATATAAATGAAAATGTGATTGAAATGTAATAGCATAAATAAAATAGAAAGGACCGGGGAGAGGGGGATACAAGTAGGAAATCCTGACCATGTACTGTTCTCTTACACTGTGCAATGTAGAAAATGAAATGTAATGGATATGTATATGTGCCAAATATGCAATAAACTTGAATAGAAAAAAAAAGAATCATGGTGGCAGGTCGAGTTGTAATTTCAGTAGAGTCTGTTGCAGGAGAAGGACGGGGGGTCGACACAAGAAGAGTCCTGTCCATGACTGGGACAGTGCATCTATAGACCATTCCTTTTGCTCAGGATAATTTAACAGTATCTGGGGAGACGGGGATGTAATAGTTTGCCAGGCTCTAAATGGAGGGCAAACGACCACCCATCGCCTAAAGGCCTGGCTGACGAGCAGGACAGAGCCCCAGTTGGTCACTGGGAGGCGGGCTGACCAGCCGCACCAGGATGGTGGGAGCGTGAGTCCTGGGCGCAGAGGTGTTGGTTCTGGAAGGCTGGGAATGACCTCTGAATCTGCCTGTATGTGAGCCTCTGTATTTTCCACATCTTTACAATAAAAGGAGGCCTGAGGAAGATATGATGGCTGGGAGGTATGGTACATGCCATGCACCGTATGTAGTGTCCGTCCTGAAGACTGGAGATCATTTAGAAACATAGACTTTGACGGCAGATAAGGACCGCTTGGCCCACCTAGTGTGGCCATTTCCCTACCTAGAGGATAAGCTGCAGATCCTAGTTAACCAACAGCCTATTTCTTCCTAACCCCCACAAAAATTGCCTTATGTCCGTCTCTATGCATTTTAAATTCTCCCCTGCTTTTTTTTTTTTCATTTTTTATTTGAGTCTAGGATTACAAATACCTTTGAGCCATAGTTCTTTACAAAGGTTCCATGTCCAGTGTTACAGCAGACAACATAAACTGCAATAGAACAAATAACATTTTGGTTGATTTAAAGACAGGACGCTAACACATACTGTGCGGGAAGGGAAAAGGAATAGCAGAGGGAGAGAAGTGAAGGAAAAGGAAATCGGGGTGGAAGGAGTTAAAAGAAAGAGACAGGGATGGGATGGAGCGGGGAGGAAATGGAGGGCAGGAGGAGATGGTGGGGAAAGGTGGGTCGAAGGCCAAGGCGGTGTTGTCTGGAGGATAAGAGCATGAGAAGGGGCCCATGGAGGCAAGTGCGAGAGGGAGCCAAAACCCACACAACAGGTAACAGGAGGAGGCCGACCATAGCCAGGGCAGTCACAGGTCCTAGAGAGGCAATGAGGTTGTTTAGTAGCCTGGATTTGAAAGCACCGAGCCGGGTGGTAGAGGTAGTGTCGCTAGCAAGACCATTTAGCAAGGTGGGGCCCTATAACAAAGGATCTTGACCTTGTGTAGTGCGGCAGCGAGGAACTTGCAACAGCTGTGGCTTTGATCCCCTGGTGGTCTCGACTTGGTTTGCTGCTGGAGGAGGGCAGACTCCTGGGGGGCAAGGCCCATCGTGATTTTCTTAGCAGCCACACAGGTTTGGTATTTTATTCTATTTTCCGGTTGTAACCAATTTGTTTGAGTGTAGAAACTACAGGTGTGAGTGAGACGCTTGGCACCAGTGATGAATCGACAGGGCTTGTTTAGGGTAGTAGTTACCCGCCTAAGTGCAGTGGCGGAGTCGAGATGACAAGGCCATAGTCAATCGAGGAGATGATGGAGCTCAGGACAGCAGCTGCAAGGGCCTCGAAGTTAGGTGTTGCCTGAGGCGGCAGAGCAGGCCCAGTCTGGGGTTTGCAGTTTCAAAGTACAGTTACGAAGAACTCACCGTAACAGTAGATCTTCGAGAGAGGCTCTTGCAGGTAA
Source organism: Neoceratodus forsteri (assembly GCA_016271365.2). Taxonomy (NCBI): domain Eukaryota; kingdom Metazoa; phylum Chordata; order Ceratodontiformes; family Ceratodontidae; genus Neoceratodus; species Neoceratodus forsteri. The sequence goes on along the minus strand of CM028130.1, from coordinate 120,669,696 downwards.
TTACATATAGGACTGACGCCGGGCCGCGGCAGGACCCTACGGAAAAATTTCTAGCTAGCAGTCCCTGGTAGGGACCGCCTCACGTTAGGTGACCGCGCCAAACGACGGTATAAGGGGCGGTCCCAGACGCCCGCCTTTTCCAGTTTCTTTTCTCACCACAGGCCCGGAAGGCCCGGACGAGAGAGAAGCAGACATTTCCCCAATGGAAAAGGAGCTGAAAAAGCCTAGGGATAGAGGACTGGAGAAGTTATTTACTGTGAAGAGCCTTTCTCAAGATCTACTGTTACGTAAGTTTTACGTAACTGTACTATCTTACTCGAGAGGCTCTTGCAGTAGGTACTACATATTGACAGAATCCCAAGCAGTCTGGAACAAATGAAAGGCACCAGGAAGAGGAACTACTCCAAAAGTAGCCAATAATCTAGCAGGTCTCAAGAAAGGAGGCCTTGCAAGACAGCTAACCCAAGCCTGCTTTCACGGCGAGAGGCAATGTCCAAACTGTAATGTTTAGTAAAGGTATGGACGGAAGTCCAAGTGGCGGCAGCACAGATGTCTGCCGCAGACACGCTCTTGAAACAAGCCGGAGAGGCTGCTACTCCACGAAGTGGAGGACTTTAACTTGACCTCGAAGGGTCTTGTTGTACTTGTCATAACAGAAAGTGATGCAATGTGCTAACCATTTTGAAAGGCATTGCTTAGAAACAGCATTGCCTTCTCTTTGTGAGCAAAAGAGACAAACAACTGATCAGTCTTTCTGAGATCCTTCGTCCTATCGGGTGTAGTATCTCAGGTTCCTGTGAACATCCATGGTATGGAGCAGGTATTCTCCTTGATTGGAGTACTGCGTGAAGAAGGCAGGTAATTCAATAGACTGATTCAAGGTAGATTCCGCTACCACCTTCGGGAGAAACTTAGGATTCGTGCGAAGAGCAACCCTTTCTTTGAGAAAATCAGATAAGGGATTTTGCACATTAAGGCCTGGAGCTCGAAATTCTGTGAGTCAAGTAATGGCCACCAAGAAGAGCGCCTTCCATGATAAAACTTCAAGTTCAGCGGAAGCCGCAGGCTCGAAGGAGGAAGAGTAAGTTTCTCGAGGACAAAGTTCAAGTCCCATGGGGAGCTGGAATCCGGACAGGGGCCTGAGATGAAGGACCCTTCTGAGGAAAGTTTTAGATACCTCCAGCTGGGCAAATGCCTCGCAGTGAAAGGGACATGGTAGGCTGAAATAGCCGCCATATGGACTTTCAAAGAGGAATGACAGACCCAGGTCAAAAGATGACGCATGTACTCAAGCAGAATGGTCACCGGGCAGGAAAAGGGTTCCACATTCCTGGCCGCAGCCCAGATAGAAAATCTTTTCCATTTCATGCGTGAGGTGGACCTAGTGGAGGGTTTTCTAGCCTCCACCAGAATCTCGCCACCTTAGGAGAAACGCCAAAATGAGATTGAACTAAGTCTGCAGGAGCCATGCATGAAGTTGAAGGGACTTGAGTCCCGGATGGACCAGGGTCCCCTGATCCTGGGTCAGCAATCCTGGAGATAAAGGAAGAGGAGGAACCTCTGAGTATTGTTGTAGAAGAGAGAACCAGATTTGCCTGGGCCAGAAAGGAGCGATCAGAATCATTCTCGCCCTTCTAAAGCCAGCTTCTGCAGCACACGAGGGACCAGAGGAATTGGGGAAAAGCATGGACTAATCTGTCCTTCCAGCTTAGAGATAGAGCCGCTGCCAGAAAGCGCCTCTTCTGGAGCGAGCGAGCAAAAGAGTGGAAGCTTTGCATTTTGGGTGGAAGGAACAGGTCTATCTGAGGCGCCCCCAAATCTGGAAGATGCTTCTTAGAACTTTTCACCAGTTCCCATCTTCAGGTGGTAGAGCCGACGAGCCGACTCTAGTCTGTCTGCCAGGACACTGTCGACTCCCGGGACATGGATCGCCGTGAGATGAAGGTTGTGAAGAGTTGCCTAATCCCAAACCTCTCTCGCTTCCCTGCACAGCGGTAGGACAGAGTCCCTCCCTGCTTGCTGATGTACCACACCACGCACGTTTGTCCGCTTGGACAGCTAGGTGACCAGGAAGGATGAACTGGTGAAGGGCCTGAGAGCATACAGCACTGCTCAAGCTTGAGCACGCTGATATGGAGAACTATCTCCATCTTTGACCATAGTCCCTGGGTTCGTGAGGACCCAGATGGGCTCCCAACCTTCGCCTGAAGCGTCCGTGGTCAGAGTCTGATCGGGGAAGGATGAAAAAGGGGACCTCCGGCATAGGTTCTCTCAACCATCCACCATTGCAAGTCTCTTACCATTGGCGTGATATCAGAACTAGATGATCTAGATCGCTCACTGCTGATCCCACTGAGATCGGAGAGTCCACTGAGAGATTCTCATGTGGATGCAGGCGCGGAACCGCTGGGATGGCGCCACCATAAGCCCCAGTAGACGAAGCACTGACTCGCTGGGACCCTCCTGCCCGATAGGAGGGAAATCTGTGACTGAGGGAGGCCCCCTGTCCGGAGGCAGAAAGACCTTGCACAGTGATGTGTCGAGAATTGCCTCGATGAACTGGAGCCTCTGTGAAGGCTCCAGGTGAGAGTTGGAATGGTTGATGGTATACCCAGGCCAGTGAAAACCTGCTGGGTGAGGGAGAGAAATGCAGTAGTTCCTCCCTGGACGAGGCCGCCAGGAGCCAGTCGTCCAGGTAGGGAAAACCTGAGCTCCCAAAGAACGCAGGGTGGGCGCTACCACCGCCAGGCATTTGGTAAAGACTGGGGCCAAGGAAAGGCCAAAGAAACTCTGAATTGTAGTGGACCCTGGAACGCAAACCTGAGGTACTTTCGTTGGAGGGCGAATGGAAATGCAGGTACACATCCCACATATCTAGTGCACAAGCCACTGGCCCGGCCAAAGCAGGGCAAAAGGGTTTGAAGGAAAGCATCCTGAACCTCTTGTATTCCACATACAGGTTCAGAGAGCTGAGATCGAGAATAGGTCTGAGATCTCCTGGCTTCTTTGGTACAAGGAAGAAGTGGGATAGTAACCCGTCCCTGAGAGGTGAGGAGGACGGTTCTATAGCCTGTTTCGCAAGGAGCGCCGAGATTTCTTCCTGACCAAAGGAAGATGGTCCCTTGAGTAAGCGGAATTCAGAGGGGTGGCAGAGGTTTCTGTAGAAACTCTATGGAGTGCCCTCTGCTATGATCTGAAGCACCCATGAACTGGTTATCCTCTCCCAACCCGGAAAGTGGAGGAGAACCTCCCTCCCACCGGTTCCTCCGTGGCTGCCAGGAGGCGTGGGAGAGGAAGGAGTCAGGTGGTGTGAGGCAGCCGCAGCTGGGGCACCTGTTGCTTTTTGGCGGCGGCCTGGCAGCTTGGGGCCCGGCGCTTAGTGGCCCGCCTCCCTGAGGTTTCGCTTGAGGCCGGCTGCGCCTGCGAAAGAGACAGGCGCTGTGGGGATGGGGACGGTACATTGAATCAACGGATTTAAGGGCCGCCCTCTTCTCCTGCAAATCAGTGATGATGTCCTTTACATCACCACCGAAAAGCACAGAACCCCTGAAAGGTGCTTCTTGGATCGCTGACTGCACCTCCGGGACCAGACTTGACACACGGAGCCATGCATGACACTGAAGACTGACGGCAAAGGCAGAACTCCGTCCTGCGGTGTCCACTGCGCCGTAGGTCGCCCTCAAAATATGATGACTGGCGAACGAGCGAGAACAGACCAGGTCGCCAACTCCTGCTTGACCTGGGAGTCAGGCAAAGAGTCGATCTTAGATTCCGCCTGGGTAAGGACAGCCTCTGGTAATCCCCATATGTGCTAAGCATAGTTCAGGGCTCAATCCCCAGTGTGGAAGCAGCGAGATCTTCCTTCCATACTGATCCAGAAAGCTGAGATTCCTTATCCGGGGAGACGAGCTCAAGTGTTTTGGGTGTGCTTACCGGCCGTGAGCGGTGCTAATCACAACCGAGTCTGCACGGGGTGAGAGTCTAAAAGTCTACACCTCCGGAGCCTGGTATAGCCTGTTCGACTTCCTGGGAAGTGGGGCTAAAGCCGACGGTTGCTTCCAAATCGTGGAAACAAGGTGGGCGTGAGGCTTGATCCAGGGTGGCACCAGGGTAGGAGTCGAAGGGGTAAGTCCAGATGTTCAAGAGTTTAACCGCTGAGGATCTGGCTCTAAGGAGTGCCACTGATGGACCTCCTGGATCCCTGAGCAACTCTGTGAAGGAAGGATCCTCCGGAAGAGACTTCGGAGGAGTCCTCGGCCGGGCTTGGATGGAGAGCGCGTCTCGGGCGTCTTTCTCGGAACATCCGATGGAAGCCTCTGAGGAGTCAGAGAGAAGAGGAAGAATCTGAAGCAGAGTAAGACTCCTAACTCGACTAGGGGAGGAACGGGTCTTTGGGGAATCCCAGAACGCTGCGGTTCTGCTCTCTCTGATCCCGAGGGCAAAGCCCTGGAATCCGGAGGAGAGGGAGTGTGCTGCCTGGGGCGTATGGGAGCCGGGGTGGCACCGTCGGTGAAAGACGGCTCGACTTCCTTGGTGAGCTGAGCCTTGGCCTCAGCCCACCAGGAGACAAGAGTCATCAAAGATCCACCGCGGCCTAGGGGCGTGGAGGAGGAGGAGGAGGGATAGGTATACGGAGGAAATCCATGGGAGTATCCGTAACCCGGCTCGCGGGTAGACTGGAGCGGGTACCGCGCCGGGTACCGCGGCATCGAAGAGTCGGCACCGGTACTGTGGCGCAGGATACTACGGACCTGGGAAAACCGCGCCGGATATGACGTGGAAGCCCAGGATTGGAGGAGCTGCCGGAGCAAACGGCCCAGTCGGGTACTCCACAGGCGGATCAATCGGGATAGCCGGGGTGGAGGGCCCGATGGAAGAGGAATATCCTCTGCCGGGGCGCGGAGGGGCTGGTATCGGAACCGGCGTTGGCGGGCCGGAGTCGGGCCGGCATCAGAGGAGCCGACGCAGATCCGCTCTTCAGGAAGAGGATCGATGGTAGCCCAGGGTCCCGAGCCTCGCCCGGGATGGAGGGGAAAATCCTCTGGTCGGGCAGGGGGGACTGGGGCTCTGACGGCAGCGAAGGCTGCGGGAGCCTGAGCATGACAGACGCTGCAGGGTCTGCCGTGAGGCTCCGAGGCCCGGCGACGCTGGAGGAGCTGACGGTGGCTTATGGGCCGAATCCGGCGGACGCCAGAGAGCTGGCGTCTGACTCGGGGTCCTCGCCAGAGGCAGGCCGAGTATGGGGAGGCCCGTCCGAGGACACTGCCGTGCCGCTCACGGGGTCGGCGTCTTAGCGGCCTTCCCGGCGTGCTGCCAGAGGAGCCGATGTCCGGCTTAAGGGAGGTGCCAGACCAGTAGGGCCGCAGGGCCCGCGCGGGTACTGAGGCTGGAGCTCCTTGCTCGAGACACCCGGCGTGCTCAAATGCCAACCCGACGGGTGTGGGCCGCCGCCTCCAAAGCCTTGAGGCTGCCTCGGGTGATCCCCGAGGGGATAAGTTGAGTTTGCCTGCGACCGGCCGGAGTCGCAGAGGAGGAGGCCTCTTCCGTGCCTTTCCTTGTCCCACTTTATGCCTTCTTCAGGGAGGTTGACGCCCGTCAAGTTTCTTCAACTCTTCATCGCGGACATCTTTTGAGGAAGTGGGCTTTAGGACTGCGTGTTGCCTGCGGGTGGCCGCTGAATCGAAGGCAGGTGCGGACACTTTGTCGACCGCTGGTTGGGGCCCAAGCAGAAAAGGCAGAGGGAGTGACCGCCTTATGAGGCAGTTAACGCCACACGAGTCGCACTTATTCTTTGAAGGGACTACATAAACCGACGTTGACCTGACAAAGAAGAATAAAAATTTATACTGAAAACTTGTTCGGAAAAACCTGACGAAGTAACAGGACTGAACGATAAGAACTTAACTATGGGCTGCACGAGCTGACAGCAGGAAATAACTGGAAGGCGGCCTGGGACCGCCCTTATACTAACGCTCGCTTGACGCCGGTCACCTGACGTGGGCGGTCCGCCAGGGACTGCTAGCTAGAAATTTTTTGCGGTCCTGCCGCCGGCAGTCCTATATGTAATTACCTACTGCAAGAGCCTCTCGGTAAGATCTTTATTTATGTGGGCAGCGAGGACAGGGGGGAGTCAAGGGTGATCCTGAGATATTTGAAAGACTAGACCTGATCCAGAGGGCCACCTAGGCTGGTGTTTATAGAGAGTTGGAGATGCTTATGTTTGTTTTGGGAGCTGCTGAAACCGTGGTCTTGGTTATTTTCTGGTTGAGGATTAACTTATGTTTTATTAACCAGTTTTCAACCGAGGTGAAGCCATGCTGAAGGTTCAGTTGTACGTGGTTTGGGTCCTGGTGAGAGGCAAGAATGACTGCGCCATCAGCCTACAGTATGATTTGCTGGGCATAGGGGTCTAGGAGTGAGTTGAGGAACAAGCTTAAGAGTAGTGGGCCCAGGATGGAGCCCTGGGGAACACCAGAACAGACCTCTTTGGTATCCAAGAGCACATCCACAATTTTCACACGTTGGGACCGGGTTTCCAGGTAACTTTTAACCAGGCAACAGATTCAGTGGAGAGCCCAGCGATCTGTAGTTGACTCAGCGAGAATCGATGGTGGACGGTATCAAAGGTCTTTGTCCAGACTATAAATATTGCTCGTTAGAAGACCGCTATCCGGAGAGTTGCGAATGGCACCCGTGAACCTCAAGTACGTGCAGTGGCAGTACTGTGACCTTTTCTGAACCCATATTGCTGCCGGCAGAGAATGTTATATTTGTCCAGATAGTCGGTGAGCTGGTCAGCTACTATTCGCTCCAAGGCCTTAGAGGTGGAAGGATAGAGATTGGGTGAAATTTCGAGCGTCCTATCACCACTTTTATGGATAGGAGTGACTGTAGCAGACTTCCATATGTCAGGAACTGGCTAAGTGAGAGGGAGAGATTAAAAATCCTGGTGAGAGGCCCCAGGATTTTCTCTAGTGTGACAGACAGAAGATTGAGGTCAAGTGTATACAAGCTTGTACTGGTGTTGCAGAAGGCTTTGGAGATGTACTTGGGACTTCATTTCTACTTACCGCTTTGAAGTAAAAAAAAAAAAAAAAGGGGGTTGGGAGTGCGGATAGAGAAGCGTCCACCATCGCTGGAAAAATCTTGGAGAGAACACTGCTAAGGTCGGTGAAAGCATCGTTGAATGTGTCAGCAATGATTTTATGGTGCAGAGTAGTGCTCCCGTTGACCTGGAGCATAGTTGGTGGTGATTTGGATTGCTTCCCAGTGACGTATCTTAGTTGTCCTAGAAAGCGCCATTTCCCTACGAGTCAGTGATGGCTTTCTTGTAGTACTCTCGATTTGCTGGGCGAATGGATTGGTGAAGTCATTCCATGCGCTTTTTATATTTTTGGATGCCGGCTTGCTTCCCGTGGATCTAGCCAGTTCCCAGAGATGGTCCCTAAGTTTTAACTTCAAGAGGGCACCAGATAGCCAAAGGTTGCAGAGCGATTTAATGTTGCACTTTTTAGAGGGCGAGGTGTTACAGGCTTCATTAAACAAGCTGATGAATTGTTCCAGGGTGATGTTTGTGTCAGTGGCCCGTGATGGGAGACCAGTCCAGATGGAGATGATGTGATTTTAGGTGGGATAGGTGACCCTGAGGTAGGACTCTGCTGAGGATAGTTTTGATGGGGTTTGCAGAATTTGTTTGACCAGGTACAGCTGAAGGAGAGTGGTTGATGAGCAGTCAGGAAGGATGGTGGAGTTTGGATCCGAGTGGGATGGCTGGTCAGGATCCAGTCCAGTAGGTGCTGGTTCCAGTTTTATAGTTCTTTCTGGTTGGGGAGTCCAGCATCTGGTTAAGATTAACCGATGAGACAGAATCCCCGACAGCTCCCCGCCTCAGCTCCCAGCCAGTTAACGCCACCGAGCAGTATGGTTTCTGAGTCAGGTGGCAGTGTTTTCATGAGGTTCGCACAGCACTGAGGCCAGGTCCCTGTTCTTTAGGCGGGATATAGACGCCAACGACTGTGAGGGCTTTATTATGGGCACCAAGTAGGATTTTGATATGTAGTAACTGGGCAGAGGAAGTCGGTAGGGTCCAAGAGGACAGGGTGCCCCAGAAGATTGTCTTTAGGTACAGAGCACATCCTCCGCCTCTTTAGACTTACGATTAAGCCTAAAGATATTATAGCCTGGTAGGGAGATTGCTTTGTCAGGCACCGAGGGGGTGAGCCAGGTTTCTACCGCTGCCAAAATTTCGGTGGTGAATGCTTGCAAAGGCTTGCAGTTGGTCAAGCTTCGTAGTAAACTACAGATGTTCAGGCATATGATTGAGAGAGCACCGATTGCTCTGTGGGTGGGAACCTTGTTGTCTTCAGACCTGGGTTGGGGTGAACATTTCCTGATAGTAGCGTGAGTAGGAGCAAGAGCTGCAGGGTGGCCAGGCGATTTCCTGAGGACAGCTTTCAAATCTTTTGTGAAGGAGAATTCTGGAGTTCATGCGGTACAGCAGCGTTGTGTAACGGGAGGACAGTGGGGTCCAAGCATACTCGTAGAAGGTGCAGATTTGTGGTGAGGTGGTGACCCTTGTGGGCAGGGTTTGCTTCAGAAGGTAGAGTGCCAGTGCTGCAATAGGAGCAATTCAATTTATGGCTTTGAGAGGGATGGGAGGCAGACTGAAGGAAAAGAAGCAGAGGGGAGGACAGTGAGGAGTGGAGGAGGTAGGACATAGTGGGGCGGTATGCATACAAGTTCAGGTAGTGGGGGCAAAAAGGTGGTTTGGATGGGATCCAGGAAATGCCTGAACTCGCAATTTTATCAACGCTCCTGGGAAAGCTGGGGTACTGGGGCAGCTCTATTAACTCACGGTCCGTGAGGAGGTTCGCTTTGTGAGATGGTACCATTTAGCTTTAAGGGTAGTGCCTATTTTTAGAGAGATCCTCAGATGGGCAGGTATGCAGTGAGAGGAGAGGTGGAGAAAACTTATTTTATTTATTTATTGAATTTTGTTGACCGGTAGGCTCACTGGGCCTCGGAGGTCCCTTTTTCAGAGGCGACCCGGGTAAACATAACATACAATAACAAAAATAACATACAAGTAACAGAACAGTACAAGTTGAAAGATGACTTATTGTGTTACAGAGCTGAATTACATAGGGTTACAATCAGAGTAGGAAGAGTTGGAACATACAGTCAGAGACCTCCAGAGTAGGAAATATAACAACATGTTGCATGCACATAAACATGAAGATCTAGGAGAGCACGGGATAACAGCTACGTTGCTAGGAGTCAGGTCACCTTCCTAAGAGGGATCAGGGGGTGACGGAGGTCAGGTCCCAAGGCATTGGCAAGTACTCCTGTTGAGCAGGTGGGTTTTGAGTTTGGACCGGAAGCAGGGCCCGACCCTGCCTCCCTTACCTCCTGTGGGAGGTTGTTCCAGCTGGAAGGGGCTGTGAACGCGAAGGATCTGGACCCAGCTTTGGTCCTTGTTTTAGGAACCACGAGGAGAGTTTGTCCTGAGGTGCGGAGGCTCCTATGAATGGACTTGACCGTGATTAGCCCTTTGAGGCCAGGGGGAGGAGAGGGCCCAGTAACTTTGAAGCCAGGCAAAGAGTTGGGTAGATGAGGCGGTTCAGTGACGCCACCTGAGCCTGGCCTGGGCCTCACAGTGGTGTGTTCTAGGTGGGACATTGTGGCAAACCGAGCGATCTTGTTGTATAAAGTCTGGAGCCGGTTTAGTTCCGTAGAGGCCACACCGTATAGAATGGAGGCTGCATAGGTGAGCTTAGGGAGTAGGACGCTGGTTGCAATGGCAACCCGCTACTGGGATAATCTGGTTCTTTAATCTATAGAGGATGCCGAGTTTCACATGGATGGCTTTGGTGAGTTGGTCCACGTGATTTTTAGGAGAAACCCTGGTCAATGGTTAGACCGAGTACGTGCAGTGGGTAACCACCTCGAGTTTGTCTCCCTCTGGACTGCAGTTGAAGGAGCATCGAACGCCAGATGCCAGGGATCTGGGCCCAAACAGCATCGCCTTGGTTTTGCTGGTGTGTAATACCATTTTGTTCAATGTGAGCCAGTCCTCCATCTGAAGGATGTCCTCTTGGAGGGCAATCTTCAATTCCTTTACATCAGGGAGGCTCGGTAAATGACAGCATCGTCTGCAGATATTGGATGACGCTGCTGCTCACAGTGTAAGTGCAGGTCATTAATGAACAGGGTGAAGAGAAGGGGCCGAGTATTGACCCCTGTGGTACACCCTCTTTGAGCGGTGCGGTCTCAGAAACATTGTCCCTCCACCTAACCCTCTGGGTTCGGCCAGTGAGGTAATTCTCAAACCAACCTAGTGCATGGGTGTCCAGGCCTATAGCGCCATTTTATGCAAGAGGAGACTATGATTTACCAAGTCAAAAGCTTTGGAGAGGTCAATAAATACCGCACCTGTACTGGCCCCTGAATCAGTATTGCACAGGACATCCGCTGAGAATTTGGTTAGGGCAGTATCTGTCCCATGCTTGGCTCTGAAGCCGTGCTGAGACGAGGAGATTACCGGTGTGTTCCAAGTATTCATGGTTGGGAGTAGACTAGCTTCTCTTGTATTTTCGCTATTGCAGACAGCAAGGAAATAGGCCTGTAGTTCCCTATAGGCTCAGTAGGCCCTCCCTTGTGAATGGGAATCACTATGGCCTGTTTCCATGGTTCGGGACCAACCTCCAAGAAGGACCGTTGATCAGCCAGGTTAGTGGCTTCGCAGAGCTGGGGCCCTTCCTTAAGGATTCTTGGCTGGATCCCATCAGGGCCTCCAGTGCCTCTCGCCTGTAGGGATTTAAGGATAAGCAGAACTTCCTTTACCTTAACCATCCGCAGATGAAACTGTGGGCGGTCAAGTTCACGGGCAGAGGCTCAATGGCTTATGCCTGCTGTCTATATGCCCCACCTTGTGTGCATCCAGATTCGTAAGTAGCCGCTTAGGGCCTCTGCGATGCGAGGCCCCTCATCAAGTACTTCTGCCGCTCACCAGGATAGGGCGGTTGTGGATTTTTGTGACCCTTTAGGAGTTCATTAATATGTGACCAGAAGAACTTAGGGTTTCCCAGGTTAGTTTTTGGAGATTAGAGATATAATCTTTCTTAGCTTTTTTATGTTCTGTTTGCATTGGTTTCTCAGGGCTCTGTATCTGACTAAGTCCTCAGGAAGATTAGTTCTCCTGCACTTTTTCCAAGCTTTGTCCCGGTGGTCATCTGGGCTTTTAGGTGGGAGAGATCCACTTATAGCAGTTCCCCTAACCCTGTGGGTTTTCATAGGGGCTACTAGGTCGGTGATACCAGTTAGTGGTTTGGAAAAATTTGACCGCTCTCCAGGTTGGGTAGAAGTCTTATGGGTTCCAGTCAATGCCATTTAGGTAGCCAATGAACTGGTCCGATGGAAGTTAGAGTAGTCCCTGGCAGTGATAATTCGAGGGGACTTTAATCCCATTATTCTTCCATATGGCAAATATCGTGAGTGGTCACTTAAGGCATCTGCCAGAGTCCCAGCCAACTTTACGCTATTTGGGGATGAGGTCAGGACCCAGTCTATTGTGGAATGTCTCCTGATTTGTAGTTCAATCTGGTTGGGAGGGAGATAATTTGAGCAAGGTGGGAGTCGCTTAAGACTGCTTACTCATGGACTTAGCCTCGTGCCCAGTTTAGGTTGAAGTCACCCTTGGTGGGAGGAGCAAGAGCTTATTTAAAGGAGGCCTGGGAGAGGATGGGAGAAAACCTCAGCACTTATCCGGCAGACAGGGAGAGGTGTGGTGCCAAAAGCCTATTTAAAGTCAATGGAAAAGGCGACCAATCTGTAATGACACTGAAAGGCGTCCCGTCCAATCAGAATACGCCTGCAGGTCCCAGCACCAATCAGAAGCAAAGGATCCATTCGAACAAGCCGGGCGGCAGTACCTGGGGTGTTGAAACTGGGGAGGAAAACATCAGGGGCACCCAAAGAATGGTCAGGCGGGCGGAGGAGTCAGTCCGGAGAAAATGCCTTGCTGCTGTAGAGTGCCACCTGTAAGTGTCCCTGGGTGTTGAATCCAGGGAGGAGAACCAGGGCGGCCAAGGAGCAGAGGAATGGTCGGGTGGCGGCTGTGGAGTCAGTCCGAGAAAATGCCTTGCTGCTGTGGAGCGCTGCCTCAGGTGCTTGTCCCTGGGGTGCTGAATCCGGGGAGGAGAACTACAGGGTGGCCAAGGAGCCGAGGAATGGTCGGGTAGTGGCTGTGTTGTCAGTCTGGAGAAAATGCCTTGCTGCCGTGGAGCCGCCGCCTCAGGCGAGTGTCCCTGGGGTGTTGAATCCTGGGAGAAGAACCATAGGGGCGTGCTAAGGAGCCAGGAATGGTCAGGCGGCACCTGTGGAGTCAGTTCGAGAAAATGTTTTGTTGCTGTAGAGCGCCACCTCGGTGCGGTCCTGGGGTGTTGAATAATGGGAGGAGAACCACAGGGCATGTCAAGGAGCAGAGGAATGGTCGGGCGGCAGCCGTAGTCAGTCCAGAGAAAATGCCTTGCTGCTGTGGGAGCTGCCTTCGGGCGGTCCCTGGGGTGTTGAATCCAGGGAGGAGAACTACAGGGCGGCCAAGGAGCCGAGGAATAGCTGGGCCAGCCGTGGAGTCAGTCCGAGAAAATGCCATGCTGCTGTGGAGCACTGCCTCGGCACGTGTTTTAGACCCCACAACTTCCTCAGGAAGGCTGTTCCATGCATCCACCACCTCTCTGTGAAAAAAATACTTCCTCACATTGCCCCTGAGCCGTCCCCCTCTATCTTCAAATTGTGTCCTCATGTTCTTGCACATCTCTTTAACTGAAAGATGCTACCCTCTTGGACTTTGATTCCAATGAGGTACTTAAATGTTTCTGTCATGTCCCTCCCCTCCTTTCCTCAAAGGTATATCTTTATCGGTGCTTGGGTACCTAACAAAAATGTTTACAACTATTAAGGGGCATTGACCACTCTATGCTTTACATCTGTGTAAAGCCTGACACGCTGGCCAAGCATGGCTACGCAAGGTAATGCCAGTTGCTGACATGCAGGCCTACATCGACCGCATCATATCCCAAACTTAACTAGGTGTTGGTAGATGGAACTGCCAGTAGATACTGTAGCCAATAAATATTCCCTTTCCTGCAAAGGGAGGGAGTTTGACTAATTCTATGGTAGAGGACCAGAGTGTACGCTGGTATCTGACCATATGTCCCATATAATTTAGGATTCTGAGATTCATGGTACCTGCTTGAATACCTTTTTTCCCAGATAATCTATCCTACGGAGCCTTTATCAGGAGGTAAGAAGTTCATGTGTTTCAGTCATTTAGTACTATCATAAGTGCAGTAATCACTACTGAATCTGCTTCAGTAGTAGTGGATAGAAAGGGTGATCCAGAAGAGCCTGGTAGAGACGATCATTTCGGGAATAGCCATAACAGTGGAAGGCTGATTCCAGGCAGCAAGCACAGAATTTTGTAGGTTTGTGTAAGTAGGGGTACCCACTAGGACTGGTTCCTCTGGTAGTTCTAAACAGTCTGCAATATCCTTACGCTGTTTGTCATGTTCAGTAGTGGAGAATCCGATGATTTTTGAATTTGGACCATCATCTCATGGAAGGATGGGTCATTGGGAGGAGAGGCAGCCACTGGGCAGGATAAGTTCCATTTAAGGAAAAATATCTAAAAGAGGAAACTGGGGTTGAAATCCGGTCCTGAAATTCCTCATGCTCCAAATCTCAGATTAAATCTGCGCGAAATTCAGCGTCGTCTGATAGGTAGTCGATCCACGTACAACGGAGGTGACCAGGGTTGGAAAGGGTCTCTGTCACCCTGGAAACATTTAAGCGGAGTAGGAAGGGACAGGTGACTCAGTTCCCTGGATCGAGGGCTGAGTATGCCAGATGGCATGCAAAACCTGCTGAGCTACTGAGGTAACGCCCACTTTGGGGGTTCTGGGAACCAAGGGATTGTTGAGGGGCTGGACGTGCAGTCTGAGCAGGTCTTGTACCTAGGTGGTACAGCCTAGGTTCCTGATCCCTGTCCGCCTGGCCCCTATAAGAATACACCTGTGAGGGAGGAGGGGCGAATGCATGGCAAATGCAGTAGGTTCCACCACTGGAATGCGACCCTCGCTGACTGAGCTGCTGAGGAAACACGAGTAGAATGTTGAAATGAAGTCACTGCTGATGAGGCAAGCCCCATCGATGGAACCTACAAAGGGTTTTCACACACTGCCATAAGAGTGGCTGGAAAGTGCAGTCAGCAGAGGGTGAAATCGACCAGGAAGAGGCAGTGTGTGAATGCACAGTCGACTGTGGGGCACCTGTGATGTGGCCACGAATGCAGCATTTAGGCACAGAGATTGAGGAGGGCTTCTTCTTTTTTGTGCCGCTTATGAAAATCTTCAGTGGATGGGGAGCTCACGAGACGAGCCCCTGATTCTCCAGTAGGGGCAATTTCTGCTCCATTTAATAGTTTTCTATTTTCTGCAGCCGTCGGTGACAGGTTGCATGGTTAAAATCCTGGCAATGTAGGAGGTGGTGTCATGTGTGGCTTCCAGATACCTAAACAAGTGGTATGGTTGTCAAACGGTAAATTTTCCCACCGCAATGACAGGAACAAAATAGCACTATCTTGCTTGTAGATTCTTTGGACATTCATCTATGCAGAAGGCTAAATGGAAGAAATCCACTCTAAGTTCAAATGCTCGTCAATGACTGCTACTGAGTTGCACTAGTTCTCTCGTGAGCTGAAGATGGTGGGAAATGAACTGAGGATACCAGGGACCGCCCACACTTATATAGGAAACAGGAAGGTGATGTCATGTGTGGGCGGCCCCTGGAAAAAAGACAGTCAGAAGAGCTTCCGTGCTACAGCTTACCTCTGGCACGACTCCAAGTGTATTACCTGTCGCAAGAGACCGCCTGTGGAAAATCTACTGTTGCAGGTGAATAACCTATTTTCTAAGATCATGGATACGTTGTTCTATCCACACTATTTGGCAGACTCTAGCTGTCCTCCGGGAGGATGGAGGGAGGCAAGGCGCATACCTACTTAGGTAAAAAGACTGGAGAACTGAGGGCCTAAATCAGCATACCGGCGTGACTCTAGGGCTCGATCGCGTAATGGGAAATGAAGGTGTTTGCTGACTTCTGGGTAGCAGCCCTGCAGATATGCTGGATAGGGATGTCCATAGAAGCAGCCAACGATGCAGCAGTATGGCCGTGGAATGAGCTCTATCCCTTTGGGAGGCTCCTTTGCTCACCAACCGTAGCAGAGATCAATGCAGATGTTATCCACCTGCCAATTGTCTGCTTTGCTGTAGGTCTGCCAGGTGATGCTTCAGTGTAGGTGACAAACAGCTGGCAAACCTCTCCTGAACATCAGACGTATTTCCTTATAATAAGAGCCTGTCTCAGGTCCGGAGTATGGAGCCTGTACTCTGCCTCTGAGGTTTAACTGGAGTAGTACACGCGCAGAGTCATCACCTGGTTCAGGTGAAACTCTGACACAACCTTCAGAAGGAACTTCGGCTGAGGCGAGGACAACCTTGTCCCTGTGGAAGACCAGACAGGAGACAACATAAGAGCACCTGGAGCTCCCCAATCCTTCTGGCCGATGTGATAGCCTCCAAGAAGGCGGTCTTCCATAACAGATGTGACATCTCACACCTGTGCATTGGTTCAAATGGCTTGCCCATGAGCTCTGCCAGTACCAGCAGTAGATCCCATGGTGGTGGTGGTTCATGCACTGGAGGGAAATGTGGTAGAGCACCTTAAAGAAACGCCAGACCACCTTCTCCTGTGTCACTGTCTGCTGACCAGCCCACTGATAAGCAGAGATGGTTGCCAGGTGCACCTTAAGAGTCGCAGTCTGAAGACCCCTTGGGGAGAGATCAGAGGTAGTCGAGGATGCTAGCCACCAGACAGGATAAAGGGTCCAGGCCTGCTTCTGACACCAAATGGAGAATCTCTTCCATTTGAAAGCACAGCACCTCGGGGTCTACTCCTTAGATGCCTCAACAACATTGAGGACATCATCGAGAGGCTCAAAGCCTACAACTCTAGCCTCTCAGGAACCAAGTTGTAGGGACTGAAGGTCCGGATAGAATACCTTCCCCACACTGATTGAGAGCAGGTCCGGGCATGCTGGGAGACGCCATGGGAGCCTGGTGCTGAGGCGGAGGAGATCTGGATACCAGAACTGGCGGGACCACTCTGGGGCTACCAGGATCACCTGTGCCTTGTCCTTCCTGACCTTGAGGAGCACCTTGTGAACTAAGGGAAGTTGGGGAAGGCACAGAAGAGGCTTGGAGCCACGGCCTTGAGAAGGCATCCCACAGCCTCAGCTTTGCATTCTCCCTGGAGGTCAACAGATCCACCCGAGGTTTGCCCCAGTGGGAGAACAAGCTGTGTACTACCTCTGGATGGAGATCCCACTCGTGGGACACCTCGCCCACATATCTGAGGCGTCTGCCAGTTAATTTGAGGCTCCTACTACATGGATAGCCAGGAGAACTGCCTCTAGATGGCTCACGAGAGTCCAGATGTGGAGTGCTTCCTGCAGAGGCCTGGAGCGACATACCTCCCTGCTTGTTGAGATAGCACATGGTCGTGGTATTGTCCATCTGGACCTGCACCATCTGACCCTGAAGAAATGGAGCAAATGCAGTCAGTGCCAGATGAACTGTTCGGAGTTCCAGCAGGTTGATAGGGATTCCTTGGGGTCCTGAGCCCGTGGACCCAGATTCCCCATGGGCACCTCAGCCCGCGGAGGCGCTGGTCACAGACGCACTGTTCGGGCAGACAGACGGGATCCCTCCTGCAGATGTTCCAGGATGGTCCACCACTGGAAGGCGCCACACGCCTTCTGGATTACAGTGACCAGCTGGTCAAATTGACCATGTCACCGAGTCCACTGGATGGCCAGCTCACACTGAAGGGGGCTGCATGCTATTGGGCCCATCAGACCACGGAGGAGCAGGCCACCACGTAACCTTGAAGATGCAGGAAGTTCCTGGCAGGTGCTATTGCCCAACCAGAAATTATCGGGCAAGGAGGAGAACCTCCGCCCTGGCTGCTGGGAGCTGGGCTCTGGCTCCAAGAGTCGAGCTCTGCCCTAATGAAGTACATCACCATGAAGGCACAAGATCTGGACTTAGCTCGATCAGGAGGCCAAGGCTGAGGCAGGTTTGGGGTCAGATCCCTGAATCTCTACCTCCAATCTGGAGGGACCCACTATAAGCCAATCATCGAGGTAGGAGTAAATTCTGACCTCTTGATGCCAAAGATGGGCTGCTACCACTGCAATGCATTTGGTGAAGACCCTGGGGACCGATAAGTCGAACGGCAGGGCTTGAACTGGTAGGGGGCTCCTTCCACCCTGAAGCAGAGGAACCTTTGATGAGATGGAAGGATCGGACGGAAGAACGATCCTGCAGATCCAGGAGCAGACAGTAGTTACGCAAGAACTTACTGTAACAGCAGCTCTTCGAGAGAGGTTCCTGCAGTAGGTCATTACATACAGGACAGCACCCTCTGGCATCAGGACCTCCTACCCAATGTCACATGACTGATGTTAGCGCCACGCCATATAGTGGCGGTTCCCACACCCGCCTTCTAGTTCTCCTCTGAGATCCAAGGAGGATGAGACAGGAAAAAGGATAAAACCCTGGAGCCCAGTTCAGAATGACAAAGAAATGCAATATAACGGGAAGGTGGGAGGAAAAGTGATCTACTGCAAGAACCTCCCTTGAAGATCTACTGTTATGGTATGCTCTACATGACTGTACTATCTTACTTAGGAGGGTTCCTGCAGAAGGTCATTACATACAAGACAGAATCCCAAGCAGTTACTCAGAGAGACAGAGTCATGGGAGGAGGAGCAACAGAAAAACAGCACAGGACCAGTCTAAGACAGTAGGCCCTGCAAGACAGCAAGGTTGAACCCTGCCCTATGCTTAGAGGCAATGTCCAGACTGTAATGCTTCAGAAGGTATGGACGGAACTCCAGGCTGCTGCACAGATTTCTGCTGCAGAAACATTCCACAGGAATGCTGTATAGGTTGCCATTCCTCTAGTAGAGTGACCTCTAACATCTCCCAGAAGAGGTTTGTTGTACTTTGGTAACAGAAGCAATGCAGTTACCTAGCTATTTAGAAAGGCACTGTTTAGAGACTGCCGATCCCAAGGATTTGGGGCAAAGGAGACAAAAGCTGATCAGATTTTCTGGACCCTTAGTACGTAAACATAGATCTGAGGATTCTGTGAACATCCAAGGTGTGAAGGAGATTCTACCCCGTCGAATGGTTAGAGTAATTAACAGGAGTTTAACAGTCTGGTTTAAAGTGTACTCGGAACCACCTTGGGAAGAAACTTAGGATTAGTATGTAGGACCGCCCAGTCCTTGTGGAAAATCAAATAGGGCTCCTAATGCATCAGGGCCTGAAGCTCAGAAATCTCTGAGCAGAAATAATGGCAACTAAAAACAGCGCCTTCCAAGAAAGGTAGCGATGTCTCAGCTCATTACTGGTTCAAAAAGAGGACGAATAATGTAGACTGGAAGACAGTTAACAGTAATCATAAAATCAAGGATGTGTCTAAAATCTAGGCGTGACCCAATTAATTGAGGGAATCACTAGGGTTATCATCAGAAATCCAGAAACATCTACCACTTTAGACCTTATGTTCTCTACAGACCCTGGAAAGTATGAGGACAGTGAGTCCTTCCCGATTCTTTTTCTGACCATCCGAATTTTTTATGCAATGAAACAAAAATAAAGAAACGACCTGGAAAACTGTTCAGTTTAGGTCCTATAAAAATTTTATTACATAGGCTTTATGCTTGAGTTAGATACTCATGATTAGGAAAGATTAGCTCTGACTCCTACGGTAAATGAAGCGTGGAATCTTTTCATGAAGACACTATGGTTATCTGTAACCGATATGTTCCAATAAGATACAAGAAGGTTAAATCAAAAAATTCCCCTGGTATAATGGACATCTTTCAAATTAAAAAGCAAAGGGATAGAGCATGGAAAGCTGCTAAAATGACAAACAGGGATGTTGATTGGGTCAAATATAAGCAACTTCAAAATAAATACACCACCACACTTAGGAACAGTAGGCAAGAATATTTCAGTAAAGAATTAATGTCTGATTTGTTCAAAAAATCCAAGGAGTTTTTGGAAAATAATGAAAAAATAAACTGGATACAAAAAGTTGACTACCCTGAGAATTTTGAAATAAACAATATTTGAATTCCGTTAGGTTTATAGGTGGTGGACAGCTTCAATAATCATTTTGTAACAGTGGGCACAGCATCCTCTTCCAAAGCTCAGCTAAAGCTTCCAAATCTGATATTTCACTAGACAGCAATCAGCAAGGCACAGAGGGCTCTGAATTTGTTCAAATAACTCCAAAAGAAATACAAAAGAACTTGAAAATCAATACAAAGAAAGCTGGAGGATTAGATGAAATTCCTAATATCTTACTTAAATATGCAATCCCAGTTATATCATATCCTTTGGCATTTATTTTTAACAAGACTATCATGGAAGGGCAACAAATACGTGGAAAATGGGCAAGGTAATTCCTGTATTTAAATCTGGACCAAAGTCTAGTATAGAAAGTTATAGACCAATTTCTCCATTGCCAGTTGTCGCCAAAATATTTGAAAGAATAATAGCAAAACAGCTGCAAGAGTTTCTAGAAGTAGGTAAGATCTTAAGCAAGCATCAATCTGGATTTAGACCTCAGCATGGTACCATGTCAACCTTAATGAAGGTAACATGAGATATTGTTAGGGCTCTGGATAGGGAATGTTGATGGGGGCAATCTTTGTCGATCTGTCAAATGCATTCGACACCTTGGACCACGACATCCTCCTGTCCAGACTAAAGACCCTAGGGTTATCTAAGCCGGTAGTACATTTATTTAATGCATACTTGATTGGTAGAAAGCAACAGGTAGTTATAAATGATTATGCTTCAGAAATTATAACTATTATTTTAGGAGTACCCCAAGGATCCATTTTGGGACCCATGCTTTTTAATTTATATATGAATAGTTTTTATTTGTCATATCAGGGGTAGGCTGGCACTTCTATGTAGATGATACTATAATTTACTCCAAGGTACATCACCCCAGGCAATTGAAACAATATTACAGAATGCGTTATAGAGCTCCAAAATTTTCTTTGGAATCTGAACTTATTTTAAATCCCCAAAATACTCAGGTTGTAATATTCTCAAGGGTAAGAAGGTGAGTTATCGGAAGTTTCCTAAAAATCAAAACTATGGATGTCACACTCCAGCAAACACAGAACTGTAAGTATTTAGGTTTATATTTGGATAATGCTCTGAAATGGACCACACATGTGGATTATACATTAAAAGAGGTGGGAAAATGCAGGTCTTTATATAGAAATAAAGGATGCATAACTGAGAATATTAAAAACATGTCACAACATCAGTACTCCTCTACTGGATTATAGGGATATAATTTACATGCGGGCAGCCCATACAGTCTTATCTAGGATAGATCTAATGTTCAATCAATTGGCTAGATTTATTCTGGGTGCCCTGAGAATGGCCCATACAGAGCAACTCTATTAATCTCTGGAGTGGATCTACCCAAAGATAGGGGAGCTATCCCATGTAGTAAACTTTATGGTAAAGTGTAACAAGGGGAGGCCCTGAATATATACTGGATGAATTACATATGAGAGAAATTAAACAGGACTTCGCCTAATAATATTGAATATATGCAACCCATAATGAGGACTGAATTTGACAGACATTTTTCTTTAGGGGCCCCAGACTTGGAACACTTTACCATTTGGTTATAGATCACACATAACTGGTGTACATTTAGGGAAATCAGATCCTGGTTTCAACAAGAGGCCATTAGGAATATTAGAGAGGGACTGCTTTGATGCACAAAATATCAGTAACACCTCTTTGTAACTTACAAACTGGGTGCCTGAAACTGAAGGTGTAATAATGTCTGTCGCTTTTTAACATTGTATGTCCTATGTATAAACATATCTTTGGTAGGTTGTATGTTACTACAATGTATTTAGTATAATGTATTTGATGATCCTTTTTGTTTTACCTTGTAACTATAGCGTGTTTAATTTATTATTGCATACAATTCAGGGCCTCACTGGAAATGAGCTTGTCTCAGTTGAGTGTACCTATTTATTATTTTTTTTCTCTCCCATTGAATAAAAATGTTACTACTACTACTACCACCAAAATTCAAATCCCAAGGTGGGGTGTACTAATGGAAGATTCTAGGTGGAGGATCCTTCAAAAGGTCTTAGAGACCTCCAACTAAGCTACAGTTTTCTCCTCCACTGGCACGTGGTAGGGGAGGTGGCTGACAGGTTAACCATAAGGAGAGTACGACAGACCTGAATCGGACAGGTGAAGGAGGTACTCCATGACCTGAGGGCCAGAGCAGGTAAATGGATATAAATCATTAGAGTTGCCCAAATGGAAAAACGCTTCCATCTCATGGCATAGGTGGATCTGGTGGATGGTTTACTGGCTTGCATCAGGACCTGAGCGACCTTTTGAGAGACCCCAAAGCATGCTCTGATTATCTGTGAAGGAGCCACGCATGAAGATGCAATGTCCTGAGTCCTGGATGTACCAACCTGCCTTGACCCTGAGTCAATATGTCATGTCTGAGAAGTAGAGAAATTGGGGTTCCACTGAGAGCTGCTGCAGTAGCAGAAACCAAATTTGCCTCGGCCAGAGAGGAGCAACTAGAATCATCTGAGCTCCTCTGCCTGGAGTTTGTGAAGTACACTCTGAAGAATGGGAAAGGGAGGAAGGCGACAAGAATTTCCCTGTCCAACACAGAGACAACATCAGTAGCCAGAAAGCTCCAAGCTCTGGAACGAGCAAGCAAAAGCTGTGAAGTTTCACGTTGAATGGGAGGCGAACAGATCGATTTCTGGGCGACTCCACCTCTGGAAAGTATGCTACCGCCTGACTTAATTTCTTTGTATGAGCTTTAGGACAATGTCCGATTGAAGCTGTCCGCCAGGATGTTGTGAATGTCTGGAACATGCACAGCTGTGAGAAACGCATCATGCTGGACTGCCCAATTCTACACCTCCGCCTCCCCGCATAGGCGTAAGATCGGAGGCTCTCCCGCTTGTTGATGTACCACACTACTGACATATTGTCTGTCTGGATTAGCAGTATTCCTCGTGATAGGATGGTCTGAAAAGCCAGAAGGGCTTAAGAACTGCCCTCATCTCCAGAATGTTGATGTGCAAGGACATCTCCAGTTGGGACCATGAACCCTGGGTTCGATGGTCCCCCAGGTGCGCCTCCTCCAACCCAGGCACAAAGTATCCGAGGTGAGGGGCCATGGGGGAGGGAGAGGGACTACTGAAAGGGAAGTTCCTTGGACAGATTGAGAAGGACTAGCCACCACTGTAGATCTCTGACTGCTCTGGAGACCAGAATAGGGTGCTCCAGATCATCCAAGCGCTGATCCCATTGACTCTGAGTCCACTGGAAGATCCGCATATGCAACCTGGCTAAAGGAACTGTGGAGATAGAGGCTGCCATCAGGACCAGCAAGCAGAGCAACGCCTGGCCGGAAGAGATCTGGACGAGATCACCAGAATGACCTGCTCTTGGAGAGTCTCTACTCTGTCCGAGGGGAGAAAGGCTCTGCACTGGACCAGTATCCAAAAGCACCCCTATAAACAGAAGGTTCTGAGAGGGGTTAAGGATGACTTGTGGAGACTGACTGTGATCCCCACTCGGAGAGGGAAAAAGGTTCAGGATAAATAAGAGCGAGTCCAGAAGGCTGTTCCTGGACAGAGCTGAGATTAGCCAATCGTCCAGGTATGGGAACACCAGATACCCCAGGCGGTGTAGGGCTGCTGCCACCACCTCTAGGCACTTGGTAAAACCCTGGGTGCCAAGGACAGGCCAAAGGGAGAGCTGTGAACTGAAAGAGCTCCCCTGGAAACAAAACCTCAGGAAACTGCAGTGGCCAGCGAAGATCAGGATATGGAGGTAAGCATCCTCACATGTCCAGAGCACAGAGCCAGTGGTTCTGCTGCAGAAGGAGCAGGAGTCTCTGAACAGTCAGTCAGCATGCGGAAACCCTGCACTCAACAAAGAGGTTCAGAATGCTGAGGTCCAGTACTAGTCTGAGGCCGCCTGTCTTCTTTGGGACCAAGGAGAAGTGGGAGTAGAATATCTTTCCCCTCTGGGTGACTGACAGATTCGACTGCTGCCTTTCGCTTTAGAGTCTGATCTCCTCCTCGGCCGAGACTTGGTGCGGGTAGTAGTCCGAGTGACCAGGAGGAGAGTCTGGGGAGTTCCAGGAACCCTAACGAGTTTGTCCTTGTGAAATGAGCTGTAGAACCTACGCGTCCGATGCAATGTCCTCCCATTCCTGGACGTGAAGGGTGAATCTTCCCCATGGGCTCCACTTTGAAGTAGAGGGAGGGAAGACTGGACGAGCCAGGAGGTAGAGAGGCGGGGTGGTTATAGCCTCCTGCCAGCCTCTGGGTTTTGGTGACCAGTGGCTTTCCTTTTGTTCTGTTTCTTGGGGCTACGTGCTTCCCTTGGTGCCTAAGGACTGCTTCTTGGGGTACCAGCACTGCACATAGAGTGGACCGATGAGGCCTGACCACTGTCTTAGAGGCCTGTGATCAAATCCTTGGTGTTCCCTCCGAAGAGGAATGATCCCCAAAAGGAGGCGTCCCTGTATGGCTGCTTGGATGTCTGTAGAAAGAGCGGAAATCCGCAGCCAAGCATGCCTCTGAAGCTAATAGCCGTAGTCAAGATCGGGGGTCGGTGGCAAAGGCCCTCCTGCCAGCCTCTGGTTTTGGCGACCGGTGGCTTTCCTTTTGTTCTGTTTCTTGGGGCTGCTTGCTCTCTTGGTGCCGAAAGGACTGCTTCTTGGGGTACCAGCGCTGTATATAGAGCAGACCAATCTATGGGCCTAACCACTGTCTTAGAGGCCTGTGATCAAATCCTTGGTGTTCCCTCTGAAGAACACTGATCCCAAAAGAAGCGGCCTGTATGGCTGCTTGGATGTCTGTAGAAAGAACGGAAACTGCAGCCAAGCATGCCTCCTGAAGCTAATAGCAGAGATAAGAGCTGGCCACTACATCTACAGAATCATAGGTTGCCCTGAGAGCATGCCTACAGGAAATTTAGGAAAGAATGAGTTCCTTAGTGACTTCCGCCTCAAGTCAGAATCCTCCAGGGAAGAAATCCTGTCTTCCAATTTGGCCAATGTGGCTTTTTGAAAAGACACCATATGTGCTACAATTATTTATTTATTTAAACTTTCATTTTATTTTTTATTCAATTTTTTAACCAGGAGAGACACTAAGCTGAAAGCTTGCTTACAGAGTGCGACCTGGCAGCACAGGAAATTAAGTGATTGCTCAGGGTCCACACAGTATGCAAGTCGAGGCTGTGGATTCAAGCCCAGGTCTCAGATTTGCAGCTCAGAGCCTTAAACCACTATGCTATACTGCCTCCTAATTTTAGTCTTTTGATAACCGGTAGGCCCACTAGGCACAAGTGCCTGTTTTCAGGGGGGCACCTGGGAGCACTAGGGCGGTTAAGTGACTTAGAGTCACACAGTATGCAAGTGGAGGTTGTGAGAATCAAACCAAGGTTGGGTTGCTGGATGCCTCAAGCTCGTTCACAGCTTGTTACCTAACCTCTAGGCTATACTGCCAGCCCATGGAACGTAAGGCACAAGT
Source organism: Neoceratodus forsteri (assembly GCA_016271365.2). Classification (NCBI taxonomy): domain Eukaryota; kingdom Metazoa; phylum Chordata; order Ceratodontiformes; family Ceratodontidae; genus Neoceratodus; species Neoceratodus forsteri. The sequence continues at coordinate 120,644,936 of CM028130.1, read as the reverse complement.
GGCCGAGGAAGAGACCATCTTGCCAAACTGCTCTATCTCTCTGACCCTCGGCCGGGGTGGGGACAACGCATCGTGCTTGGGATTACGCGAGCGATCATGAGCAGCAGTAGGAAAATTACGCACCTACCGTAATTCTTGATCTTCTTGGACAAGTCTCCACCACTCATTCACACTAGTGGGATTAGCGACTGAGGCACTTAAGACCCATCAGGAGCAAACTTTTGCTGGAGGGTCGGCGAGACGGCGCTGCTCGAAAGCAGTAATGACCACTCGGCGAATGCACTCCTCCAACCGCCTCAGTACCTTTTTTACCAAGGAGGTGCAGCGCAACTAACGAAAGAGTAACCAACATTAAAAAACGGACATAAGATAGTCCGTATGACCCGTGTAAGAAGGGTCAGCAAAGAAGTCCTCACGGCCTAAAGATTTGAGGGAGTAAGACCAACACAGCGTGAGCTCAGGGGATGGAGGGTGGGCGTGGAATGAGTGGTGGAGACTCGGTCAAGAAGATCAAGAATTCGTAGGTGCATTTCCTATCTTCCTGGACATAAGTTCCACCACTCATTCACACTAGTGGAGAGTACCAAGCTGATAATCCCCAAAAGGCGGCAGGAGAGCCAGAGCTCCACGCGCCTAAGATAGAAGCCCATTAAGGATAGTTCTGCCAATGCGGAATGTCGCCTGGCATGAACATCCAGTGCATAGTGACTTAAGGTATGCACTGAGCTCCAGGTGTGCGGCTTGTATATATCTGCAATTGGAACATTGCGACTTCCGCTTAGGGATGCCGATGATCACTTCTAGTAGAGTGAGCGACACTCTACCTTCTAATTTAACTTGAGCTATGGAATAGCAATGACGAAGGCATGCCACTAACCATGATGAGATGCATCTGATAGCGACAGGTTGACCCAGCCGGTGTCGCTGAAAGAAACGAACAGTTGCTGAGTCTTATGAATATCCTTGGTTCTATCTAAATAGAACCGCAAGGCTCTCTTAACATCCAAGGAATGAAGAGCCTGCCTCTCTCATTTTGGAAATTAGCGTAGTAACGGAAGTACCAGAGGTTGGTTTAGATGGAATTCGACACAACCTTGGGAAGAAATTTAGGATGAGTACGAGAACTACCTTGTCTTTATGGAATACAGTATATGGAGGGTCCGTAACAGGGCATGTATCTCAGAGACCCTGCGGGCTGAGGTAATGGCCACCAGGAAGGCAGTCTTCCAGGTAAGAAATTTTAGCTCACAGGTAGCTAAGGGTTGAAAGGCTTCGAGTGAGCATGTCCAGCACCAGGTTAATGTCCCAGGCTGCAACTGGACGCTAACAGGGGTCTGGTATGAAGAATTCCCTTAAGAAATCTCTTCACTATAGGTAACTGGAGCCAGAGTTAAGGAAGAAACCGCCCATGGAACGCTGAGATGGCACTAAGGTGAACTTTAACTGTGGAGTACTGAAGACCTAAGTTTGATAGGTCCAAAAGATACTCCAGAACCTTGCCAGGAGGACAGGAAAAGGGATTCCAAGAGGACTTTGTACACTAGAGAGAAAACGCTTCCATTTGGAAGCCGACGCTTCGGGTGGCTGGCTTCCGAGCAGCCAGAAGGATGTCTGAGACTCTATGAGAGATTGAACCGATTCACTTCTATCTCTTCAGGAGCCAAGCATGAAGGTGAAGTGATTTCAGGTTGGGATGGACTAACGAACCCTGAGTCAAAAGACTGATTTGCAGAGGAAGTGGTCTCGGAGAGGCTGCCAACATACTGTTGAGTAGAGGAAACCATAGTTGCCGAGGCCAGGAAGGAGCAATGAGAATCATCTTGGTCCCCTGAGACTCGAACTTGAGGAGTACTCTCTGGATTAGAGGAAGCAGTGGAAGGCAAGAAAGCGCTTTGTCCATCAGAGCCTGAACGATCCTGACAGAAATGCCAGGCCCTGGACTCTGGAGCAGAAGAGAGGCAGTTTTGTGCTGAGTGGGGATGCAAAAGGGTCCAGGTCTGGAGTCCCCACTCTTTGAACAGGGACCGAGCTACGGCTGGATCGAGAGACCACTGTGAGGGTCTGCCTCCGTTCTGCTGAGGTGATCTGCAAGGTCGTTTGTATACCTGGCAGATAAACCGCTTGAATCAGAGACTTGTGCTCCAAGCACCACTCCCACACCCTCATTGCTTCCCTGCAAAGGGATAAGAATGAACACCGCCTTGCTTGTTGATGTAATACATCACCGCTTTGTTGTCCGTTTGAAGGAGAATGTTCTTGTGACAAAGGACATCCTTCAGAGCTCGGATCGCATAGAGGACCGCCTCATCTCCAGGACATTTATGTGGAGATGAGCTTCGAACTGAGTCCATACCCTTGAGTGTGGAGGGAGAGACAGTGAGCCCCCATCCCATTAGCGATGCGCCTGTGGTGATGGAGATCCGATGATCCAGGGGAGCAAAGGGAATCCTTCCAGAAGATTGCTTCTCTGAGACCACCAGGTGAGAGACCTTCAAGGGGCTCAGTCACCCTGATGGGATAAGACTGGGGTGAGAGGTCGGGACCACTGAGTGGAGAGCATCCATTGGGTGGTTCTCATGTGCAGTCGGGCCAGAGGACAGTGAAGACCGAGGACGCCTATGAGACCAACATGCGTTGCATCGAGAGAGCTGTAACCGATTGGTTCTCCTGATGTAACGGGCCATTCAAGGATGTCGAGTCTTCTGTCCTCTGGAAGGAAAGCCTCATGAAGAGGTGTCTAGAAGCGCCCCTATGAAAAGGAGCCTCTGGGAGGTTGCAGTTGAGATTTTTTCAAATTCAGCAGAACTCCCATGGACGTGAGAAGTCGCTTGCACTGCTTCCAAAGTCCCTTGGCCGGAAGGGCTTAGAAGCCAATCGTCCAGGTAGGGAAACACTGAGTCCGGACTTTCCTGAGATGCGCCACAGAACAGCACAACACTTTGTAAAACTCGCGCCGAGGATAGCCCAAAGGGCAGGACTCTGAACTGATAATGCTGACCCAAAGCTACAAACCTGAGGAACTTGTGGGTCGGGTGGACGGGATATGCTGGTAAGCATCCTGCATATCCAGAGAGGCCAGCCAGTCGTGTTGATGCAGCAAGGGTAACAGGGTACCTAGGGAAATCATCTTGAATTTCTCCCTGGGAGGAATTTGTTTAACTTTCTGAGGTCTAGAATGGGGCGATCCCCCAGATTTCTTTGGAACCAGAAAGTAATGGAGTAGAATCCTGTGTTTCGTAGATGCGGGGCACCAGTTCTATTGCCCTGTTGTTCAGAAGGCCCGGATCTCCGCGTGAGGAGGTCTGACTGAGAGGCCGACAACTGGTTGTCGCCTGGGCGGACAATCTGGGGTTTCAAAGAAATTGAGAGAACAACCATCGCGAATTATCCGAAGGACCCATTTGTCCGAAGTTATGGACTTCCACTGGTTGTAGAAGTACATCAGACGCACCTCCCACTGGAGGAGAAAGTTCCACCTCGGCAGAGTGGATGGAACTTGGGCCAACGACTATAGGTAGCGCTTGGAGCTTTAGGCCCCTGCGCTTTCTGCTGCGCCTTCTTTGAGGTTGGGCAGGTTGGCTTTATGGAAGCTCCCCTGCCTCTGCCTCAAAGGACTGACGACTATGAAACTGACGCCTGTTCACATGCCCCGAGAGGGGCAGACGGAGGTCTGGCCAATTTAATGGCCGATCTAGTCTTCTGAGTGGCCTCTAAGGCTTGCTCCACCTGAGGGCCAAAAAGAAAGGAGCCATCAAGGCAGCGCCATCACCTGCTGCTGAGCATCATTCGGTGAAGCCAGAAGCACGCAGCCAGGAATGGCGCCGAGTACCAATCCCTGGCTGCTGAGCAGAAGCAGTGTCGAAAGTCCCATGGCGACTTTGACCTGTTGGTTATTGACTCAATACCTCTAATAACGGCCAGAAGAAGCTCCGACTTGGAGTCCGAATCTGGAAGAGCTTCAACCATTCTTTTCATAGAGTGCCACAGGATATACTCATACTGAGAAAATAGCCTTGATAACTGGCAATACGCATACTTAGAGTGGAGGCAGCAAAGACTCTCTTACCTAATGTATCAATCTTACAGACTCTTTGTTAATAGGTCGAGCTGTAGTAGTTTGAGGAAGAACGACCTTATCATTCTCTGCCAGACTACAATAGGATCCGCAAAGGCTTGGGATGCCAAATGGGACGATCCTTGGGAGCTGAATACTTTATCAATGGATTTAGCCACTGAGGGAATAAGAGCAGGATTATTCCATACCATTTGAGACAGCGCCTCGAAGGAAGGCTGGATCGGAGGAGTCAAACAGAGGGATCTCCGAGCATGAAGATACTGGAGTCTTAACATCTTCCCAGGATCGATGTCTGTAGTCTGGAGAGAAAGAGTGGATCCCAGGTTCTTCAACAGAGACTTAAAGGACAGGTCCTCACCACAGGCTCTGTAGCAAAGAAAGACCCTGTTTCTCCACTTCATCACCCAACCCAAGGTCTGGGTCAGGCTCAACATCATCTCCTGATGGTCCAGAAAGGACTGTTTGGACAGGAAAGGAGGAAATTAGAGAGGAGGAATAGCAGAAAACAAGGAGAGTCCTCGAGAGCTGCTGGCGCCGAGACGGCAAAACGGGCTGAAGACGTGCATCGAGGAGGCGACGGCGCCGAAGAGGCATCGCGTTCCCCAAGCTCTACCGAACGGCGCACCGCCAGCCGAAGCTCCAGCGGTTCTAAAACGCGCCAAGGCCACAGACCCTGCAGAAGGCGCCGGAAAAGCCCCGGAACCTGGAAAGCAAGAGAAGGGAAAACCAGGAGATAAGGGCATCGGTGTGGCCCTCGCGCTGCAGCCATGTGAGGGGGAAACACCTAAGCACGGAGTCGCTAGCACTGAAGAAGGCGCCGGTACTAGGAAGGTCCAACCGCCTACCTGATCGCCGGAGGAGCCCGAGGGCCCGAGGTAACGAGCCAGGCAGAAGAACCAACCTCCGAGCCCATCGCTCCATAAGAGCGCCCACTGATGAAACTGCTCATCTGGAGCCCTACCTATAGGCGGAGGGCTCAGATGTCGAGGACGACGATTATCGGAAGTTGGCGACTTCGAAGAAGGAGACCGCAACTAGCAACGACAACCACCGTCGACGCCAAGAGACATACTCAGAGGGCGACTTTGAGTGATGCCTTCTTTTGACCTGTGGGGTCAAGAGAGGCCGAGGCCTAACCGCGCCGAGAATGCGACTGCTTATTTTATGCCGACGGGGACCGCCCATCCCCCGGCATCGGACTGACCGTAGTCGGAACCCCGCTGAGGAGAAGGAGGCTGACCGACCCAGCCCGCTGACTGAACAGTTTTCATACTAAGTCTCCCCACCGTCACCTGACCTGCTCATGGTCGCATCCGACCCAGTAGGCCGAGACTTCTTCAAGTAAGTTAAATTTAAAATATTAGAAAAATTTTTGAAAAATAGAATAAAACTAAGCGATACTACTATCGTGATAATGTTACAAAAACAAACTGAAAACTATGCGCTAGTTTGAAGTTTGACTCGATCAAGCGGCGCGTCGTCGCACTGAAGCGCACTGCGAGGAAAAAAGAACTAAGGCGGTTGGAGAATTAGGTCCGGATGGTTATTACCGCCGAGCGCTGCTCGCGGCGCCAGGTCTCATGCGCCATCTCCTCGGGCCGACCCTCCAGCAAAGTTTGTTCCCCGATGGGTCTTAGTGCCTCCGCGCTAATCCCACTAGTGTGAATGAGTGGTGGAGACTTATGTCCAGGAAGATTAACCACAGAATCTGCCTCAGGGTGCACGTCCAGAAAGGGAACTCCTTCGGGGAGCGATAAATCGTGTCTGCCTTTTTAGGACAGCAGGAATGGTTTGTATGGCAATTTCCAAACAGTGGACGTAAGGTCCTCATGTGGAGCTATCAGGGAGGAACTGGAATGGGGTGGCAGCCTCCAAATCCAGATGCTCTGCTAAGCGCTTCTGCATAGGGTCCAGATCCTCTGCATTTCAACCGCCTGTTGGGTAAAGCGGGGAGTTCCATGAAGGAAGGACCTCCGGAGGGGACTTAGGAGACTCTTTGCCCCTAGGACTAGAGGACAGCTCATCAGATGACTCGGACGTGTCTGTGTCAGATTCGGAAGGATCCTCACTATCTGGACACTCAATGTTTGGGAGAGGAATATTCTGAGGGTAGTACCCAGACGCTCACCGTATGCCGAGGGGCAGGGATTGGCTGGGGTGTCGGGGTACCACCACTGGTCTAGGTAGCCTACTCTCCAGGTCTGAAAATAGTTGGGACCTTGTATCCTTCCACCAAAGTTGGATCATTGCTTGGAAGTCTGGCTGTGAAGGAGGAAGAGGAGGCAGGTTAGCTGGGGGCGAATAAATATGAGCTCCCAAACCCGCAAAGTGAGGGGGACCTTGGTAGTAGGGGTATCCTAGAAATAGCCCTGGGAATAATGGAGCATCGATGGGCCCGCAGAGGAAGGTATGCCTGACGTCCAGAAAAATGTCCAGACGCTAGGTCTTGATCAATATCCATACCAGACGCCACGACAGTCAATGTTGGGATAGCAGTCATCGGGTAGCTGACGAAAACATAGAAACATAGAAGTTGATGGCAGGTAAGGACTGTAAGGCCCATCCAGTCTGCCCATTTCTTTTCTACCTTATAAATGTGCCACCATCCTCTGCTGTCAGTGGCCTATCTATTCATACTCATCTGTACTGCTTCCTTATGCCTATCCCATGCCTGTTTGAAGCCCTGCACTGTATTCATAGCCACCACTTCCTGAGGTGGGCGTTCCATGCATCCACCACTCTTTCTGTGAAAAACAACTTCCTCATATTACCCTTAATCAGCCTCCCTCTAATCTCATGCTGTGTCCTCTTGTCCTGCTCTTTATCTTATATTGAAACACGTTAGACTCTTTCACCTTGTTAATGCCCTTAAGGTGTTTGAATGTTTCGATCAATCATCTCTTTCCCTCCTTTGCTCTATGGTATACATACTGAGCTCCGTTAATCTGTTCTCATATGTTTTCTGATGCAGTCCTGCCATTTTGGTTAGCCTTCTCTGGACTGCCTCAATTTGGTTAATGTCCTTGTGAAGATGTGGCCTCCAGTGCTGCATGAGTACTCAGATGAGACTAACCAGTGTCTTGTAAAGAAGGATTATTCGCCCTCTTCCGACTTGTGATACCCCTACTAATACACCCTAGCATCCTCTAGCTTTACCTACTGCTTTAGAGGTCTGCTTGGATGATTTCAGGTCATCGGTAATGATGATGCCCAAGTCTCTTTCTTCCTTTGTGACTGCCAACAACTCCTCCCAGCCTATAGGTGGCTTCCCTTCCCTATGTGCATGATCATGCACTTTGCATTAAATCCCAGTTGCCACTCTTCCGACCATTTTGCTAGTTTATCCAGATCTCTTCTCATTCTGCCCACCCCATCTGGATCATCTACTCTGTTGCAGATCTTGGTGTCATCTGCAAACAGACAAGCTTACCCTCTAGTCCATCTGCAATATCATTGATGAAGATATTGAAGAGGACTTGCCCCAGACTGATCCCTGAGGTACCCCACTTGTGACTTGCATCTCTACTGGCTGCATACCATTTACCACCACTGTCTTTATGCCCGTCAACCAGTTTGCCCCAGTTGACCAACTTCTGACCTACTCTGAGCCTACCCAGCTTGTTTATCCATCTTCTATGTGGAACAGTGTCGAAAGCTTTGCTGAAGTCAAGGCAGGTGACATCAACTGCTCCCCTGTCCACCACTCTGGTTAGCCAGTCAAAGAAATCTATGAGATTAGTTTGACTGGACCTTCCTTTGTAAACCTTGCTGTCTTGGATCCTGTGCCCTTATGGATTCCAGGTGTTACACTATCCTTTCCTTAAGGAGTGCCTCCATAATCTTGCCCACTACTGAGGTAAGACTGGCTGGTCTGTAGTTCCATGCCTCCTCCCTGCTACCACATTTGTGGAGCGGGATCACATGAGCCCTTCTTCAGTCTTCTGGGACCTCTCCTGTGCTCAGAGACTCATTGAACAGTTCTGCTAATGGCTCTGTTAGTTCCACCCTTAGCTCCTTTAGTACCCTGGAATGTATGCCATCAGGTCCCATTGCCCTGTCCACCCTGAGCTTAGCGAGCTCTTGTAGGACCCTTTCTTTTGTAAAGGAAGTAGTGCTCACCTCCTCCCCATGTCCATGGTGCTGAGCTGTGGGCCCTGCCCTACCTTCTCTCAGTAAATACTGAGCAAAAGTATTTAGAATAGATGCTTTACAGGGTCCTTCTCATCACAATCCCCTTTTCTCCTTTGAGCTTAGCAATACCCCTCTGGACTTTCTCCTTTCACTAATGTATCTATAGAAAGTCTTGTCACCTTCTTTACTGTTTGTGCTAGTGTTTCCTCAGTTTGGGACTTTGCCTGCCTTACTGCCTTCCTGCTTCCCTTAGGGCAGTTTGGTATGCCTCCTATCTTCATCCCGCTGTGTTCGCTTTTATTTCTGAAGGCCAGCCTTTTGGCTCTGACATTTTCTGCTACTTGATTTGAGAACTAAAGTAGTTTCCTTCTTCTTTCCACTTCCTTTTCTGTCTAACACAACGGATATTACTTCATGTATTGCATCCTTAATGCTTGCCCACTTTGCCTGTACCCCTCACCTGTGTTTCTTTTTGCCAGGGCTAGCTTAACTCTGTTGGCCATCTTATCAAAGTCAGCTCCTCTGAAGTCTCATTTTGCCCTGGAATGGGATGATTTAGTTGTAGTGGCCAAACTGAAACATATCATGTGAAGGTTACCGGCCCCCAGGTGACCTTTACCTGGAGATCTGTGATCCTTCCTGTTAGTACTAGATCTCGGATCGCCCAGTCTCTTGTGGATTGCTGTATCAATTATTTGAGGTCCTCCCTGCAGAGAATCCACCATGTGTCTAGTTCTGGCAGATGTTCCTGCTGGTATTGACCAATCTGTATCCGCATGTTGAAGTCTCCCATTATCAGAACCTCCCTTTAGCTGTCATGTTTTGTACATCTTCTAACAGTAATGTGTCTATGTCCTCCCTGGTCTAGGGCCTGTAGACAACCCCAGTTCTTATGGCTGTCCCATTTCCTGTTTCAGGGTGACCCACAGTTCTTCTGGCTCCTTATGTGTATTCTGAATTTCTGTAGCTTTGATATTTTCATTGACATACATGGCCACTCCACCCCTTTGCACCTCGGTCTCTTCTAAACAGTACATAGCTACGTGCTGAAGTCTCCCAAGTGTGGTTACTGGTAAGCCATGTCTCACTAATTGCTACCATGTCCAGTTTAGCCTCTGACATTATTGCCTGCAGGTCTGGGATCTTATTTCCCAGGCTGTGAGCATTGTGTACATGATTTTCCTGGCCAGATTTGATGTGTTAGTTGTTGGGTGAGGTCTGGCATTTCTCCTCGCGCATCGTGTGGAGACGGACCTTTTTTCTTACCTGGTGATGCAAACATGCTGAATCCCTGTTCAACCACTAGCTGATTTTGGGGTGGGGGGTGTTCTTCCCATCTGACGTATGGGGTGCTGCACCACTCTCCCATTTGCTAGTTTAAATATTCTGCAAAGACATTAAACTTCTGCCCCAATGCACTGACTCCTCCTTAGTCAGATGCAGTCCATCAAATTTAAAGAACTTACGCTCCCAAAACTGCTGCCAGTTCCGTACAAATCTGTCTTTTTCCCAGGCACCAGCCCTTGAGCCACATGTTTAGCTCCCCTATCTTCCCTTCTCTGACCTTCCGTCCATCTCCCAGACTGGCACGATCTCAGAGAAGGAGATGCTGGACGAAATGGATGATAGTTTGTCACCTAGCCTGGTCAGGTGTTCTTTAGTCTCCACAACTGACCGGCTGGCGAGACCATTAGTCCCTATGTGTACCCAGGACGTCAATGTTTTCTCCTGCTTCCTGAACAATTTTAGCAATGCTGTCAGTGTCTCTCACGCGGATGTACCTGGGAGACATCTGACCAGTACCCTGGTGAGATGGGTATCAACTCCCGAATCATGGAGTCTCCTATGATCAGAAGTTTTTGGATTTCCTTTTGCTTTTTTGTTTTGGTTCCTGATTTGGGCGAGTTTTGTTGTGCTGGATACTGTGTTGCAGTGTCCTGCTCCGCAGTGTCCTTTGCCCTTTGTTTGATTTCAGAGATAGAGGTAGATACCTGTTTGTAGTGTTTATATGGTTCATTGAGGTAATACGTTGGGGAGTACAGAGTGATGGGGCACCGATTTGTCACTAACCACCTGCCAACCTCCCAGACCAACTACCCTCTGCGGTAGAGGTTCTTCTGTTGGATGTTGGGGAAATGGCGGTGGTTCTTATAATGCATTTCCTATTGAATATGAAATGTGAGGCATGCAATCTCTGCCCATGCTGCCCAGAGCTGAGCCCTAAGATCTCCAATGGCCCAGCATGTAGGACAGTGTCCTAAATCCTGTAAGATTGTCCTTCTGAAAAGTTCCACGGTACCTGCAGTTAATATCCATTCCAGATAAGCTGCTGGGTTTATAACCTGGTCAGAGTAATTAGAAGGAAGAAAATGCAAGTAATGGTTTGATTTTGTGTTTTGTTTTGTATAACTTGTTATAACAAGTTAAATTACTAGTGCCCTGTAAATGAAATGGGAACAAACATCGGGCCCCTGACGTGAGGTTAACCAATGTTAGTCTCAAAGAGGTCAGACCCTGTGAGAGGACTAATGATGGGCCTCGGCAGAAAGGGGCTGATACAGCGTACCTGATGATTGCTACTGGCATTGGGAGAGGGGCAGCAGACATGAGGTGACTCGGCGTCAAGGTAGCTGCCGAGATGAAGATCCCTCGGGGAACTTGAGGGACCGCGAGAAGTGGGAGAAGAAATTACTTCTAGGCGCCTCTTCTTCCTCCTCTGTCCCAGGCGAGGCTGCGGACAGGGAAACCACCGGGAGGTGGAGAGGAAGTCTCCAGCTGGGCAAGGCCCAGGGGAGGCTGACTGGGAGAAGTCAGACCGCTTGCCAGATGTCTGGTGAGAAGACGCGAGCCCCGACGGAAGCAATGTCTGGTCGGTCATCAGAGACTGCCGGCTTCCGGGTGAAACAGCGACCGGGCAGTGGAGGTGGGACCCAAGGCTAGTTTATCAGTCTAAGCAGAGCGGACCACTGGCTGCTTTAGGGCAGGGTCTGACTTATCGCGGCCAGGCAGGCCCTGGAGATGCTGAGGTCTGACTTATCGGCAAGTACTGGGTGTTAGCTGGAGGAGCCAGCGGGCGATTTACCACTGGTGATAGGTTGGAAGACAGCGGCACTGGAGGTTGTCCTGGAGGAGGGTGGGCAGCAGAAGGGCCTTGCTAGTTGAAGGCTTGCTGGCTGAGGATCGGTCCTGGTCCTCATGGTGCACCTCTCTGTGCCTCCTCTTCTTCGGTTTGTCTGAAGGGAAGAAGCAGATTCCTGGATCTTTTCCATCTCCTTCTCCAGAGAAGCCATCCTAGATTTAAGGAGATGGGCCTTCAGAGCCTGCTGTCGCCATTTAGAGTGGCCTGGTTGAAAAGCTGGCAGTCGGGACAGGCCGCAATGTCGTGATCTGGGCCTAGACAAAAGGCAGAGACGATGGCCGCCTTAGTGTGGAAATTACGTACCTACACTTGGTGCACTTTGCCTTTAAAGGCGGTGATGGAAAAGACTAAGCAATTTCGACTGAAATCATCTTGCTATGGTACGTTTAGCTGTAGGTCTGCCAGAAGTGGCTTCAGCGTAGGTGACAAACAGCTGGCGAACTCTCCATGAATTTGCACTTTCCTGTCCTTGTAACAGGAGAGAGCACGCCTCGGTCCAAAGTATGGAGCCTGTATTCGCCTCCGAGGTGTAATTAGTAGTATACTGGCAGAGTCAACACCTGGTTGGGTGAAACTCTGACACCACCATCGGAAGGAATTTCGGGTGGGGGCGACAACTTTGTCCCTGTGGAAGACCAGATAAGGGGAATCCTCTGAAAGCGCCTGGAGCTCCCCTGTCCTTCTGGCAGATGTGAGTCACCAGGAAGCCTGTCTTCCATGGCAAGTGTAACAGCTCACACTTGTGCACTGGTTCGAATGGCTTGCCCATGAGCTCTGCCAATACCAGCAGTAGAGCCCATGGAGGTGGAGGTTCACGCACCGGAGGGAACGTGATCCAGGCCATTGAAAAGCGCAACCACTGTCTCCTGCGCCTGCTGGCTGACCGCCCGCATCCGTAAGCAGAAATGGCTGCCAGGTGCACCGTGAGGGTCGATGACCGTGAGACCTTTGGAGAGAGACCAAGGTAGTCCAGAATGTTAGCCACGGAATAGGATAAGGGTCCAGACCCTTCCGACACCAAATGGAAAACCTTTTCCATTTGAAGGCATAACATTTCCTGGTCGATTCCTTTCTAGATGCCTCCACCATGGCGTATACATCTCGGAAAGACCCAAAGTCAGGAACTCTGCGCTCAGGTACCAGGCTGTGAGGTGCAGGGATTGAAGGTCCAGATGGAAGAGCTTCCTGGTTCAGAGATAACAGGTCCTGGCGTGCACAAAACTGCTCTGGGGGCCTGCAGCTGAGGCTGAGGTGATCTGATACCAGAACTGGCGTGGCCAGTCTGGGGCTACCAGAATCACCTTAGCCTTGTCCCTCCTCACCTTGAGTAACACCTTGTGGATCAAGGGAATGGAGGGAAGGCACAGAGGAAGCCTGGGTCCATGGCCTCCAGTAGGCATCCACCTGCAGCGAGCCCTGCTTTTGGGGGCAAGCATGAAACAGTCTCACCTTGGTGTTTTCCCTGGAGGCAAACAGGTCCACCACCGATTTGCCCCAGTATGAGAACAGGCTGTGAGCTACCTCTGGATGAAAGACTATCTGTGGGATGTATGGCCTGCGGCTGAGAGCATTCGCTAGCTAGTTCGAGGCTCCTGCCACATGGATGACTAGGAGATCCGCATCCAACCGGCTTATGAGGGTCCAGATGTGGAGTGCCTCCTTGCATAGCAGACAGGAGTGCGTGCCGCCTGTTTGTTGAGGTAGTACATGGTCGTGGTATTGTCCATCTGGACTTGAACCACTTGACCCCAGAGCTGAGTAGCAAAGCTGACGCTACCAGTTTGACTGCTCTGATCTCAAACAGGTTGATGTGGCATCGACTCATCAGGGGTCCAGAGTCCGGGCCCTGTTATCCTCATGTGGGCTCCCCAGCCCATGAAAGAGGCACTGGTCGTGAGGATGACCGCTGGCTCGGGCGGTCCACCACTGGAGAGCATCCCACATCTTCTGGGTTATAGTGATCAGCTGGTTGAAAAGACTGACGCTGAGTCCACTGGGCGGCCAGCTCCCAGTGGATGGGGGTGCCATGTACAGCGAGGCCCAAAGGACCACTGAGGTGCACGCGCCATGTAACCCAGAAGGCGCAGGAAAGTCCCGGCAGGGCGCAAGTGCCCAACCAGAAATGACTGGGCAAGGAGGAGAAACCCCACCCTGTCTGCCAGGAGCCGAGCTCTGCCCTGCTGAAGCCCATCACCTGAGAGGGCACGAGTTCCAACTTTACCTCGTTGATCAAGAGGCTGAGCTGGGGGCAGGTTTGTAGGCCAGATCCCTGGACCTCTCACCTCCTGTTGGGTGGAACCTGCAAGGAGCCAATCGTCGAGGTTGGGGTAAATTTGACACCCCCGAGATGGGTTGCCACCACTGTAATTCATTTGGTGAAAACCGTGGGGCGATGACGGGCCAAATGGCATGGCTGGAACTTCGTAAGGGTCCCGCCGACCCTGAAGTGGAGGAACCGCTGATGGGACTGAGACGGACTGGGACATGAAAGAGCTGTCCCTGCAGATCCAGTGAACAGAACCATACATGTTTCTCGCCCAGGATGGTAGGATCTGGGACAGAATGACTATCTGAAAGGTGCGTGACCTGAGATATTGATTCAGGTTGTGGAGATCTAGAATGGGCGCCAGCCCCCATCCGCTGGGCACCAGGAAGTATCTGGAGACAAAGCCTGGGTCTGCAGGACGGATCTGCCACGAGAGCTACTGCCCCTTGAGGAGGAGTTGAGCAATGCCGTCTCGAAGAGCCGACTGGGTGCATGTGGAAACTGCTCTTCCCGAGGGTGCGGGCCTCGGCTGGAGGGTACTGTTTGAATTCCAGATGCAGTCCCTGACCGACAACTGAGAACCCACTGTCCGCACTCGACAGCGGACCAGGCGGAAAGGAAGTGGTGGAGCTGGCCCCCACGGAAGACCCAGACCTGGCATAATGGGAATAGGGTGGCAATCCCCATCCCGTCACTGAGCAGGCTTGAGGAGGAGGAAGCTCCAGGACCTGAGCCTCTGCCTCCTCTCAGGGTCTGTTGGGGTCCAGGCTTGGTCCGAGGGTGCCGAGCTTGAGCCTGCTGCTGATGCTGTTCTCCTGGAAGAAGGACTGCTGAACCGCAGGGAAGAGTGCCGAAAGGGCTTTTTCTCTGCTGGTTCTTGCCTGAAGAACTCTTGGCAGAAGTGACATCCAAGGTGGCACTGGACTGCTCTACGCTGCAGGTGACAGGCCACCCTGGGCCAAACAGGTCGATCCCAAGGAAAGGCCCATCAGCTAACTTGTGCTGGAGTATCTGCCGGAAGAAGGAGAGCTCAGCCAAGCCCTCGCGCAAAGGCAACTGCGGCGGCCATCGAGCGGCACACGAGTCCCCAATGTCCAGGGCTGTCTGAGCTACTGTTGGCCCGGACCTCAGACCTGCTTAACCGTGGTCTGCATGTCCAGGGAGATGTGGAGAACTTCATCCAATGACCGAGAAGGGCATGGGAGACGTGTGCCATGACGACGGCTGAACTTGCCTGACGAAGGGCCAAGGAAGATGCTGCGTAGATATTCCGCTCCGAATGGTCCAAATACTTTGACCCTTGTCAGGATGTCGGTCAGTGTCGGCAGAACTGCTTGTACGCCTGAACACAGAGGCGGTCACCTGGCTCTCTGCCGATGGGTGCTCTGTGAACCCTGCAGGACCCCATGGGCACCGTGATACTTATGGGGCATGCGAGCAGACTGCTGGACATGAAGCAGGATGCTGCCACAGTTCAAGTCGGACCAACAGCTGCCTCGGCCACTGGAAAGGACTCCATCGGGTATCCCCTCTAGAGGATGTCTGTGTGAGAGAGTACTCTGCCTTTTCTGGATGGGTTCCAGGGGCATCCCTATGGAATCAGAGAGGAGACAAAGGATCCCTTGGAATGAGGAAGGATCTTCTTCCATCTCTGTGCAGCGGACAACTGATCCCCAGGATGAGAGTGGAGCCCAGTGACAGAGTCCGAAGAGTCGGGTACAGCGCCTGTTGCCAAATCACCCTCGACCCCGAGGGTGGTCCAGGGTGACCAAGACTGACACATCGGGAAGCCTAGTGTCTGGTCAGTCCTCTTTGGAAGGAGACCTCCACAGGCTGTTTATGTGGCGGCTCCACCACTATTGGTGCAGAGACCAGTATAGCCGAACTGGAGGGCAGGCTGGCCCGTGAGCAGAGGAACCAAAGGCTGGGTTCCCAGGGGTCGGCTTCTGCCTAGGAGGCAAAAGCCAAGTAACGGGGGTAGGAGTCGGTTGGCTTGTGCCCGAAAATTAGCTGTTGCCACATGAGGTCCTTGTAGTGCCAGCGGTGTTTCTGTCGGAGCCTCCTCATCCAAGGAGGATGAGGACTACCGTGGCGCCGCTCTTTTTGAGCGCTTGGACTCTTCTCGTCGTCCGGACGAGGGGTTCTAGATCTCACCAAAATCGGATAGGCTGACTCAGTCGCCGAGACACCGGCAGGACCGTGATACCTGGGGATCCAAAACCAGGTCGTCTATGGGGACACTAGCAGGCTGGGTCTCCTCATCGGGAAGTTAATTACCGGAGTCCTTTCCAAGGAGCCGTTGACAGTGGATCGATGGGGTTGAGGACATCTCGGACTCACTGGTCGATCCTCAGTCGGATGGCCTAACGGAAGGTCCATGAAGCCTTTGGCCAAGGAAACAACCTCGACTAAGGTCAATACCGCGATGCTCCTGGGACTGAGACCTCTTCGTCCCAGTGCGTCTTCACGAGATGAAGACATGCTCGGTTCCTTATCTCTTACGAGATCGGGAGGAGTGGTGAGCTCATGAGTCTCTCCCGGGTGGGAAGAGGACTGGCACAACTCCTTGAAGGAACCTGAAAAGGTGGAGCTAGATTGAGTGGAATGAAAAAGCTTCGATTGTCCGAGCGCGGGTGGCTTCTTCGAACGCCTTAATGCGCTCCAGCTGTTTCGTGGAACCTCCGCAGTCGCGAAACCGCCCACCTAGCCTCCTTGGACTTCACCGAGGATTTCTTTTTCTCGGTCTCCCCAACTTTAAACATGCCAGGCGGTAGTCCAGAACGTTGGGATGGAAGGCCAAACAAAAGCTGCAGGACGAGGTGTCATGGCCAAGGCAGCAGATGCATGTGAGATGGGGATCGGTGCGTGACATCTTCTGGCAGCAAGGACACTTGCGAAATCCTGCAAAAGTTTCTCTTCCATTATCGAGGGATGCAAAATGCGATCGCCAACTCGGACGGTTTAATTTCAGTAAAACCGGCATTGAAAGCCAGGGCCTACAAAATGCGTGGAGCATGAGGAAGGCAACCTACATCTTCCAGCCGAAAGGAAGATCTGACGCTGGCGCGCGGAGCTAAGGTAAACACCACCTGGTGGTGGGAGGAGCCAGCTTGAAGACTTCCGCAAGATTTAAAGGGAAAAGGACATGCCAATAAGTGTGGATGAACAACATATCCACGATCCTAGAAACGGCCTTCTTGGTCAGAACAGCATGAAGTTCTTCCCAGAGAATGGGAATGTGATCAGGTGGGTAGTGGACAGAACTGGGGGGAGATGAAGGGAGGAATGGAGTTCCAGAGTGTGACCCTCTGAGTGATCCAAGGCACCCACTGCCTGAAGTGATAGTTTGTCAGGCCTCTAAATAGAGGGAAAATGACCGCCCACGGCTTCAGAGGCCTAACTAAGGGAAGCGTGGACACAGCCCCAGTTGTTGACTAGGAGGCGGGTTACCAGCCCCACCAGAAGGGTGGGAGCAGGAGCCCTTGGTGGCAGAGGTGTTGGTTCTGGAAGGCTGGGAGCGACCACGAGATCACCTCTATATAAGCCTCTGTATTTTCCTCTTTCCCCACTTCCTCCCATGGCACTCCCCTTCTTCTGGGGCACCTGCTGCCTGTTATGTCCCGCCAGTCACCTGGTGACCAGAGCAATCCAACCCCATGGAGCGTGGTTGTACCCCAGGCGGAGTGCAGTGGGCCCCCAATGTCTGTCTTTTGTCGGGTTGTCGTCTCTGGCGCTGGTGGAGGCATTGGGTATGGGGGCACGTGGTGCTCCATCTACCGAGAGTGCCAAGGGGTGTTTTTCGATGTTCCTGTGGGTGTGCTGTGTGCCCTGACGTCAAGGCACCTAAGGTGCGAACATCCAGCACGCCTGCTCCAATTTTGGCAATCAGGTTTGGTGAATCTTGGGTCTCCACCGGGGTCTCAAATGCTGACTGAGAGTGCCCCTCCTCGGAGGTGAGCTGTCCATGGGACGCTCAAGTCTTCTCCTGATTGGGCCTCCAGCTCCCGAGCTCGTTCCCAGACCCGGGTCACTGGTATCGCATGCGAAATCCAACTGCTGTGCCGACAGGCTAGCCTTCCTCCTCTTTTGAAAAAGAGGATTGGGGATGGAACGATGGCTAGGATGTATGGTACTGTATATGCTATGCACAGTACGTGGTGTCTATCCTAAAGACGGGAGATCATCTATTAGTGTTTGGGTACCTGGGCCAAATGTCTGGACCCACTGAAGAGGGCATTGACCACTCTATGCTGTACATCAGGTAAAGCTAGAGACACGAAGCCAAGCATGGTGGCCGCAAGGTAATGCCAGTTGCTGAGATGCGGGCGAGTATCAACTGCACCATATCCCGAATGGAAGTAGGTGTCAGGAGATGGAATTGCCAGTAGATATTGTAGCTAGTAACTGATCCCTCTCCTGCAGAGGAGGAAGTTAGTTGACTAATTCTATGGCAGATGACCAGAGTGTATGCTGGTACCTAATCATATAGCCCATGTAATTTAGGATTCTGAGATTCATGGTTCCTGCTTGGAATACCTTTTTCCCCAGATAATCTATCCTACAGGAGTCTATCAGGAGGTAAGGAGCTCATGTGTTTCAGTCGTTTAAATGCGATCATGAGCTGCAGCACTCACTACTGAATCCGCTTCAGGAGAACTGAAAAGAAAAGGGTGATCCAGAGGAGCTTGGTAGCGGTGCTCTGCTTTGTGGGGTAGCCATAACAGTGGAAGGCTGATTTTAGTCTGCAAGAAATACAGGTTACTCACCTGTAACAGGAGTTCTAGGAATGGTATATGTTGTTCATCCACACTGTCTGGCAGGTTCCTTGCCGCTTAAATCTTGCGGAAGGTCTTCAAGCTGACTCTCCACACACCTGGGTGGTAAAACTCTCGGCTCCACGCCCATAGCGCCAGATCTGGCCGCTGGAAGCTCAGGTTGTGCGTCGAGCCGGAAGGTCGGGTGGGTGTGTGGATGAACAACATGTACCATTCCTAGAACTCCTGTTACAGGTGAGTAACCTGTATTTCTAGGGACATGGATATGTTGTTCATCCACACTGTCTGGCAGACTCATAGCAGTTCTCCGGGAGGAGGAGGCAAGGCGACACCCCTACTTAGGGATTAGAGACTGGAGAACCGAGGCCCCAAAACCAGCATCCCGCGTGACTCAAGGTCGATGTGGTAATGGGTGATGAAGGTGTGTGCTGACTTCCAGGTAGCAGCCCTGCAGATATCCTGGATAGGGACGCCCTGGAAGCAGCCACCGATGCAGCAGTATGACGGGTAGAATGAGCTCTTATCCTCTGGGAGGCTCCATGCCCGCCAACTTGTAGCAGAGATCTATGCAGGAGGTGACCCACCTGCTTATCGTCGCGCTACAGGTCTGCCAGGTGCGGCTTCAGCGTAGGTGACAAACAGCTGGCGAACCTCTCCCGAATTTCAGCCATGTGCTCCTTATAATAAGCAAAGCGACCTCTAGGGTCCAAAGTATGGAGCCTGAATTCGCCTCCCAGGTGTGATTGGGTAGAACACCGGCAGAGTCAACACCTGGTTAAGGTGAAACTCCACACCACCTTCGAAGGAATTTCGGTGGGGCGAGGACAATTTGTCCCTGTGGAAGACCAGGTAAGGAGACTCAATGCAGAGCGCCTGGAGTTCTCCCATCCTTCTGGCTGACGGATAGCCACCAAGAAGGCGGTCTTCCACGACAGGTGAGAGAGTTCACACCTGTGCATTGGTTCAATGGCTTGCCCATGATCTTAGCCAGTACCATCAGTAAATCCCACGGAGGTGGAGGTTCTCGCATCAAGGGAAATGTGATCAAGGCCTTGAAAAAGCGCCAGACCACCTTCTCCTGCACCACCGACTGCCCCCGGCCCGCGCCTGTAAGCAGAGATGGCTGCCAGGTGCACCCTTAGGTCATGACCTAAGCCCTTGACTAGAAAGGGACCATAAATAGTCCAAGATGCTTGCCAAAGGACAGGGGAAGGGTCCAAGCCTTGCTCTGACACCAAATGGAAAATCTCTTCCATTTGAAGGCATAGCATTCTTGGTCGACTCCTTATGGGACGCCTCAACCACACTGAGGACCTCGTCGGAAAGACCCAAGGCCTGGAACTCTAGCCCTCAGGAACCAGGCCGCCAGGTGCAGGGATTGAAGGTCCGGATGGAACACCTTCCCTGATTGACTGAGAGCAGGTCCAGGCGAGCTGGAAGCTGCCTCGGGAGCCTGGAGCTGAGGCTGAGGAGATCTGGTACCAGAATCAGCGGGCCAGTCTGGGGCTATCAGGATCACCTGCGCTTGTCCCTCCTTGCTTTGAGAAGCACCTTGTGAATCAAGGGAAATGGGGAAAGGCGTAGAAGAGGCCCGGGGTCCACAGCCTCGAAGGCATCCCCTGCAGCGAGCCCTGCTGAGGGGGGCGGACATGAAACAGCCTCAGCTTCGCTCTCCTGGAGGCAAACAGGTCCACCTGAGGTGTGCCCCAGTGGAGAACAGATCTGTACTACCTCCGCAGGAGAGACCACTGCGGAGATGCAGCCCCATCCGCTCAGGGCATCGGCCAGGGTGTTGGAGGCTCCTGCCACATGAATGGCTAGGAGATCCGCCTCCAGGCTGCGCATGGACCAAATGCGGAGAGCTTCCTTGCAAAGAAGCATGGAACGATTCCGCCTCTGGCGGTTTAGGTAGTACATGGTCGTGGTATTGTCCGTCTGGACTCGGACCACTGACCCCGGAGAAACGGAGCAAAGGCGTGAGAGCTAGGTGGACCGCCGGAGCTCCAGCAGGTTGATGTGGCATTGGGACTCTGCTGGGACCAGAGGCCATGCTCCGGTGTACCCCAGATGGGCACCCAACCCATCAGAGAGGCATCGGTCGATAGAGAGACCGCCGGCTCAAGCGACAAACGGATGCCCTCCTGCAGATGAGATGGAACGTCCACCACCGGAGAGTTCCACATCTCCTGAGTCACCATCACTAGCTGGTCCAATGGATCGCAGGTGCAGACCACTGGCTGGCCAGTCCCCACTGAAGGGGCGCAAGTGCCAGCATGCCCAACGGACCATGCTGGTACAGGCAGCCATGAGACCCAGGAGGCGAGGAAGTCCCGGGAGAGCAATTGCCCAACCAGAAATGATTGGGCAAAGGAGGTAAGAACCTCGGCTCTGTCCGCGGGAGCCATGTCTGGCTCAAGAGAGTTAGCTCTGGCTCCGATAAAACAGAATCACCTGCTCGCTCGAGTTCACTTGGCCTTGGATGAGGAAGGCCGACTTGAGAGCAAACCTGAGGGCCAGATCTCTGACCGCCCACCTCCTGTCTGGAGGGGCTGCTATCAGCCAATCGTCCAGGTAAGGGTACACCCGGACCCCTGCGCTGCTGGAAAGCTGTCACCACTGCAATGCATTTGGTGAAGACCCTGGGAGCTGGAGACAGGCCGAAGGGCATGGCTCGAACTCGAGAGGGATCCCTCCGCCGGCGCGGAGAATCTCCCTGTGATCGGACGGATAGGGACGTGAAAGAACGCGCCTGCAGGTCCAGAGAGCAGAACCACAAGCTGTGTTCCAGGGATGGTATTATCTGAGCCAGAGTGACCATCCTGAAGGTTCGAGACCTTAGGAACTTGTTCAGGTCGAGGTCGAGAATGGGGTGCCAGCCCCCATCCGCTTCGGAACCAGGAAGTACCTGGACACAAACCCCGGTCTGAGGGAGGATCCGCTACCTCCCTGTTCACCTCCTTTAGAGGAGGAGCGATGTCGGCCTCGACCGAGCCGACAGTGAGGCTGTGGACCCAGGCCCCGAGGTGCGACGGCCTGAAGGGCGGAGCCTGCTCAATTCCAGAGGCAGGCCTTTTCCCACCACCTCCAGTACCCACCTGTCCGTGGTAATAATGGACCAGGCGGAAAGGAAGTGCGGAGCCGCCCCTCCCCAGGGGAACCTGGGTGAGAGACGGGGTTGGGGCGACACCCCTCAGCCAGTCACTGGGCAGGCTTGGAGGAGGGACCGCCGAGGACCTCCTGGGCCTTTACCTCCCTGCTTCCTGTTGGAGGAAGCTCCGGGCTTGGGATGCCAAGCCCGAGCCTGCTGGCCCTGACGTTGCTGGGCTGGACGCCGGGGCGAGAAGGACGAAGGGGCTTAGGCTGTGGTTATGCCTTTGTCCTGCTGAGCGGAAGAGACTGAGTCCAAGGTAGCATTGACTTCTCGATCCTCTGCAGGTGACCTTCCACCCCAGGGTCAAGAGGTCAGTCCCAAAGGGAACATCCGCCAACTTGTGCTGGGTATCCGCAGTAAAGGTGGATATCCTCAGCCAAGCCCGCCGACACGATAGCCACTGTGGCCACTACAGACCTCGCATACAGTCCCCATATCTAAAGCAGTCTGGAGCTGCTGTTTGGCCACTGCCTGCTCCTGGTCCCGCACCTGCCTGACCGTAGTCTGCAGATCCGCGGGAAGATGAGGGACGACTCATCCAGGAGCCCAACAGGGCATGAGAAAATGTGCCATGAGGACGCCGAACTGGCCTGGAGAGCCGAGAGAGGACGTAGTATAGACTTTTCGCCCGCATAGTCCAATTTCTTGGACTCCTTGTCGGGAGGTTTGTCCACATCCCAGCGTCCTGGCACGCGAAAACGCTGTTGGTAACCAACCCTCAGCCGAGGGTGTTCCAAAACCGGACAGGGAACCGGTAGGGACCACATACTTCTGTGCCATCCTGGCCGAAGGCGAGGACAGGAAGCAGGCGCTGCCAGAGCTCCAAGGCGGACCTACTATGGCCTGCCCACCGGAAAGGGCTCGTGAGAATCCCGTCCAGAATTCCATGAGGGATACCTGGCCCATTTGAAACGGGTTCAAGCTTCATCCTGGTGGACTCCGAGATGAACCAAGTAATCCTAGGAAGGACGAAGGGCTATCGGCCCACCGACTGTCCTCCTGAGGACTCCAAGTCCATTCACTTGGAGAAAAGGAGGAATCATCCTCGGACCCGGAAGAGTCCTCAAAGAGCTGCCTGGGCCTGAGCCACCCTCCACCTCGCCGAGGTCTATTGGGAGTGAGGGTGACAGACAGCCTATGGGGCAGTCCCTGAGCCGACAGAGAATTCTTGGTCGGAGCCCCAACTAACGGCTGTGGAGGTGGAGGTTCCACCGAATCGTGGGGAGCTGGAATTGGTCAACAACCGCCTGGTACCAGGTTCCTCGCTAAAACGAGGGTTGTCTCAGCCGCCCCGGTGACAGCCACTCAATGGTCGGGAAGACGACGGCGCCGGCTTATTCCCGGTCAGAAGGAGCTGTTGCCACATGAGTTCTCATACCTCCGACGCAACTTGCGCCGCCTCCTCGCCCGAGGAGGAGGAAGAGGATGAGCGGCGGCGCCGCTTGCCGCGTGCCGAGACCGCCTATGACGGGCGGGATTGGCTGGCCCGCAAGACGCTAGAGACCGAGAACCTCGGCTAGGCAGAGACAGTGCGGAAGGTGTCTGGAATCGGCACTTCGGTTCGGACGATTCCACGAAGGCTCCGGAACCGGAGACAGACGAGCCAACGGGATCCTCAACTCCCACTGGGGAACTGGGAGAGGGGATTCTCAGCTTCTCCAGCCGACAACCCGTCCAACGGGTCGAGAAAATCTCGACCGTGTCGACGGAGTCTCGGTCAACTGGCCTGACGGGACATCGTGGAAACCAGTGGCTGGCTGTAGGGTCGCACCAAGTCGACGGCCACAACTCAGGGGAGAGGGATCTTCCCGCCCCAAGAGCGTCGACGGTGAGACTTACCTTGTCTCTTTTGGACAGAGAAAACGGTCCAGAAGAAGTTGGACCCTCACCTTTGTCAAGAGGGTCACACAAAGCTCCTTAAAAGAAGCTGAATAAGAGGCACCAGAGATAGCGGGACAAATACTGCAGCCGAGGTAGAAGCGGCCCGCGTCCTCCTCTTCGAGGGCGATCATTTGCTCGAGCTGATCCACCGAGCCGCCGCGCGGACACCGCCGACCGGCCTCTTTGACTTAACGGAGGAAATCTCTTCTCGACGCCTCAGTTGTAAACGGGCAGCACGGTCTCGAGAACGTAGGTCGAAAAGGAAGAGCACAGGTCGCAGGCCTGCAGGTCGTGCTCAAGGCCCAAGCAGTAAACGCACGCGGAGTGCGGATCCGCTCGAGACATCTTCTGCCCGCAAGGGCATCTCCGAAACCGAGTCGATTTGTCCATCGTAGCCGCAGGGAGAGAAGACCAAGTCTTTTAGCAAAAACTTTTAATTTCAAAATTCAAGAATTAGGAACCAGTCTTATACGCAGAGCGTTAAGGAGGGAACCTGAGCTTCCAAGCGTAAGGAAGATCTGACGTCATGGGGGGAGCCGAGTTTTACCGCACCGGTGGGTGGAGGAGCCAGCTTGAAGACCTTCCGGCAAGATTTAAAGCGCAAGGAACCTGCCAGACAGTGTGGATGAACAACATATCCATGTCCCTAGAACAGCATTTTGGTAGGTTTGTATCAGTGGGGTACTACTAGGACTGGCACCTCTGGCAATTCTAGATAGTCTGCCATATCCTTTGTTGTTTGTTTGTTGGTAGTGGAGAAGCCCATGACTTTTGAATTTGAATCATCATCATCATCTCATGGAAGGATGGGTCATCAGGAGGAGATGCAGCCACAGGGCAGGATAAGTTCTCATTTAAGGAAGAAATATCCAAAAGAGGGAACTGGGGTTGGAAATCCACATCCTGTAATTCCTTAACCTCCTCCAAACCTCCAATGAAATCTGCCTGAAATTCAGCCACATCAGATAGGTAGTCATCCACGTATGAGGGAGGTCACCAGAGTGGGGAAGGGTCTTTGTCACCTGGAAACATTTAGGCAGAGGAATGAGAGCAGGACATAGAATTTGACAGCACATAAGGACCCTGGCCCACCCAGTCTGCCCATTTCCTCACCTAATGGATAAGCTGCAGATCCTAGTTAACCAGCAGCCTACTTCTTCCTACCCCCACCCCTAGAATTACCTTATGATTGTCCCATGCATGCTTGAATTCCACCACTGTTTTTGACTCCACAACCTCCTCCTGAAGGCCGCTCCATGCATCCACAACCCTCTGTGAAAAATACTCCTTAAATTACCTCTGAGCCCCCATCTTCAAATTGTGCCCCTTGTTCTTGCACCTCTTTTTTGAAAGATGCTACCCTCTTGGACTTTGTCGATTACCTTGAGGTACTTGAAAGTTTCTATCATGTCCCCACCCCCTTTCCTCGAGGCTATACATATTAAGCTCCTTAAGTCTCTTCAGATGTCTTCCGTGCAGACCCTGCACCATTTTAGTTGCCCTCCTCTGGACAGCTTCCATCTTGTCTATGTCCTTGCTGAGACTGGGTCTCCAGAACTGCACACAGTACTCCAGATGGGGTATCATCAGCTATCTGTACAGAGGATAACAACTTCCTGTTTTCTACTGGTGATGCCTCCCTATGCATCCCAGTATCCCCCAGCCCTCCTTACTGCCCTCTCACATTGCTTGCCCACCTTTAAGTCATCTGATATGACTACCCCAGGTCCCTTTCCATTTTTGTTGTTGGTAGTATCTCACCCCCACTGTACTCTTCCCCAGGGTTTTTGTTTCCCAGGTGCATTACCTTGCACTTCTTAGCATTAAATCTAAGCTGCCACACATTTGACCATTCCTCTAACCTTGACAAGTTCCTCCGCATCCTTTCCACCCCACCTTGTGCATCAACTCTGTTGCAGATCTTTGTGTCATCTGCAAAGAGACATACTTTTCCTTCCAGTTCCTCTGCCATGTAAACACAAAGACACTGAAGAGGACCGGTCCTAATACTGAACCCTCCGGCACCCACTAGTAAAGTACAGTTACGTAAGAACTTACCGTAACAGTAGATCTTCGAGAACAGCTCTTGCAGCAGGTTACACC
Organism: Neoceratodus forsteri; assembly: GCA_016271365.2. Classification (NCBI taxonomy): domain Eukaryota; kingdom Metazoa; phylum Chordata; order Ceratodontiformes; family Ceratodontidae; genus Neoceratodus; species Neoceratodus forsteri. Next base: position 120,619,415 of record CM028130.1, on the reverse strand, counting down.
ATTAGGACTGAAGCCGGCAGGCGTCAGGACCCAGGAAAACTCTAGCTAGCTATCTTCAGCAGGGACGCCCCGGCGTCGGTCCGCTCTCCGGCGATCAGGCGTAGTACATAAGGGGGCGGTCCCACCAGATTCCCAGTTCTCCGGCCGGAGACTTCCGCCGCAGGCTGATATCAGAATGGGAGACCAAGGATCCACTGTCAGAAGAAAAGCGGAAAAATTTCCTGTTGATAAAGGCTAAAGCCATGCCTCTTCCAAGGGGAAGGTGGTGAGGAAGGTTGCTGCAAGAGCTGTTCTCGAAGATCTACTGTTACGGTAAGTTCTTACGTAACTGTACTATCTTACTTGAGACACAGCTCTTGCAGCAGGTTACACATTAGGACGGATTTCCAAGCAGTAACACTGCCAAAATTCCGGAGGAGGAAAACAGGAAATACATTTCAGGTCCTGAATCTAGGACAGGAGACTCTAGCACCGCCAGGCCAAAACTGGCTCTTCGCCGAGAGGCGATGTCCAGGCTATAATGCCTGATAAATGTATGCACAGAGCTCCAAGTGGCTGCAGCACATATGGCAGAAGTGGAGAGCGTTTGAGTGCTGCAAAGGAGGTAGCCCGTCCCTAGTGGAATGACCCGGACTGAACCGGGAGGAGCTTCTGTTTGAGCTCATAAGACAATGAAATACACTGGACAAGCCAGCGAGACAGGGACTGTTTGGATACAGGTTGGCCCATCATCCTCTCAGAAAAGGAAACAAAACTTGCCCAGAACTACGAAAAGGTTTAGTTCTGTTGAGGTAATACCTCAGGCTGCGGTGAACATCCAGGGTGTGAAGCAGAGCCTCTCTCTATTCGAATAGTTCGAAGTAAACCGCAGGTCAATGTCCTGATTTAGAGTGAGTGAAGAAACCACCTAGGCAAAAATTTAGGATTCGTCCTCAGGGATACTCTGTCCCAGTGGAAAACTAAATAAGGCTCTTTGCACATGAGAGCGTGAAGCTCAGAAATTCTTCTCACTGAAGTAACAGCAACCAAAATAGCGCTTTCACGACAGAAAACGTAGCTTGCAATCTGCGACAGGTTCAAGGGGGCTTGAGTTGTTCCAGGACAAAGAGCAAATCCCATGGAGGCACTGGGTCCTTAATGGGTGGCCTAAGGTGTAACACCCTCTCAAAATTCCAGAGAGGCGCCCAATTGTGCCACTGTATCGATGTCCCACCGAAGGTGGTAGGCAGAGATGGCACAAAGGTGCACCTTGATAGAGGAGTAGGCTAGACCCGAACGAAAGAGGAGAGCAGGTAGTCCAACACCACTCCCACCGGGCAACCTAAAGGGAATAATCGCATGCTCGCGACCATAAAACAAAATGGCGCCATTTCATGGCGTACGCTGCATCAGTTGCTGCGCTTTCTGGCTGCAGAAAGAACTTCTGCAACCTCCTCATGCAGACCCTAGGACGCAAGATGGCTATGTCTCTAGGAGCCATGCATGCAGGTTCAGTGAGCGTAGTCCGGTGGACCAGTGAACCTTCCTCCTGAGACAAGAGATGGGAGCTGAACGACAACGGGAGCGGAGGTTCCCGGATAGCTGAATTAGCAAGGGAACCAGATCTGTCTGGGCCAGAAAGGCCACCAGGATCATAGTTGCATGCTCCTGTGCAGTTTGAGAAGAACTCTCTGGATCAACGGGAAGGGAGGGAGCGAGGAGGAATCTGTCCGCCCAGGAGAGGACACGTCTCGCCAGAAAACACCAGGCCCTGGATCTAGCGAGCAGAAATTGGGCAGTTTTGTGTTGGATGGGGATGCGGACAAGTCTAACTCTGGAGTTTCCCATCGAAGAAACAGATCCTCTGCTACCTCTTGAAGAAGTTCCCACTGGGGACTCTGGCCTGGGAGCGACTCAGGCCGCCTGCAATCGTGTTGTCCACCCCGGGAACATGTACAGTGATCAGATTCGCGCCAGGTCGGATTACCCAATCCCACACTCTCATGGCCTCCCTGCAAGGGGGTAAGAGTGTGCACCTCCTTGTTTGTTGAGGTAACACATCACCGCCTGTTATCTGTCTGAAGCAGGAGAGTACTCGGCGATTTCTGACTGAAAGGTCTGCAGGGCATAAGGACCGCCTCATCTCTAGAACATTGATATGGAGATGAGCCTCCAGAGGGGTCCACGTATCTCTGGGACTTCACCCGCCCAGGTGTGCCCCACCCTAGACCTGAGGAGTCTGTGGTGAGGATTACCTCCGGGACGGTGCTACAAACAGGACGCCCGTGGGAGAGCGACTCCTGGTCTAGCCACCACTGCCAGTCTCGAATCACGGTGTTCGTGGATTCTGACCGGATGCTGCATGTGGTCTTGCCTTTGATCCCATTGCACCTTGAGCATCCACTGAGATACCCGCATGTGGAGCCTTGCGAAGGGACGGTAGGAATGGCCGCAGCCATGTGTCCGAGCAGTTTAGGACTGACCTGGCAGGGACAGTCTTGTTCGACGATAGCTCCCTGATGAAGGATTTGATGCGCCCGCTCTGTCGCCTGGAAGAAAAGCTCTTCCTGAATGGTGTCCAGTACTGCGCCTATAAATTGCAGCTTCTGACGGTACCAGGAGAGACTTCTTGTGGTTGATTAAGATGCCCAGAGATCGGAACAGGACCTGGGTGCTCTGGATCAGACGTAACAACGCCTCTCTGGAGGCGCCATGAGAAGCCAATCGTCCAGGTACAGGAACACATAATGGCCCTGTCTCCTTAGAGACGCTGCCACACTGCCATGCACTTGGTAAAGACCCTGAGAGGATGACAGTCCAATGGAAGGGCTCAGAATTGAAGGTGGTGGTCGAGGAACTCAAGCGCAGGAACCTCTTGTGCGCCTGAGCTATAGGGATATGCAGGTATGCGCCTGCATGTCTAGAGACGCTAAGAAGGCGCCTTGTTTCATGGAATAAGACCCGGAAGAGCCACCAGCGCGGAATCTCTTGTAGGCGATCACACATTGAGGTCGCTAAGGTCCAAAATCGGACGGAGGTCCCCTGTTTTCTTTGGAACCAGGAAGAAGTGGGAATAATATCCTTGTCCTCTCTGGTTCTCCGGACGACTCTATCGCCTTTTGCAAGAGCGGAGTACTTCTTGCCATATCAGAGATTTGTGCTGACCCGATATCGGGAGAGCAAAGGAGGCCTCAGGGGTGGCTTTTCTACTATTCTATAGTGGCCTCTTCCGACTAACTGAAGAACCCACCTGTCGGTGGTTATAGCCTGCCATCCTGGCAAGAAGTTCGCAATGCGACCCCGACCATGATTTCCGCTGATCCTGAGGGGCGGGCCGGAAAGGAGTCAGGCTGTGGCGCTGAGGGGCCGCTGGCTGGGCTGGCTTAGGAGCACGCTGGGCTTCAGCCACGCTGGCTGTTCCTCTGGGCTCCACGAAACCGGAGCCCCTCTGTTGTGGAGCGAGCGGACTGCTGCCTCTGCATCAGTCCACGACCGCCTTGGTTCCACGAAAGGAACTAAGCCTGGTCGGTACATGGCCTGGACCGACCTCACCGCCTTCCCGCCTCTTGAAGTCTGGTAATAATCTTCTGAAGGTTTACCAAACAAGACTTCTCCCTCGAATGGAGCGTCCATGATATTCTTCTGGACGTCCGTAAAGCCGAGACGCAGAACTAAGAGTGCCTCCGGAAGCATACGCCAGAAGCTGCTGCTCGGGCCGAGATTCCGCTGAGTCGTGACGCTGCTCGTAGCACTTGGGTTCCCACGTCCAACCTCGCACGGAGGAGCTGAAGCATCTCCTCCTTCTGCCCACCTTCCGCAGTTTTTCAGCCGCTTCCAGACCCTGTTCCCACAAAGCATTTTGAAACTGAACCATGTGGGTCAAATAATTAAGGATCTGATGGCGAGGTAGCGGAAGCATATGTGCGCCTACCCATAGCATCCAACTGCTTGGACTCTGGGTCCGTGGCAGGGTGCTCAGATGTTGCAGTCTCTGGGACCGGTCATGTGAGGCTGTGATGACCAGAGAGTCGGCCTGAGGCTGCTGAGTCATAGATACATATAGATACATAGACAGTGTCGGCAGATAAGGGCCTATGGCCCACCCAGTCTGCCCATTTGAGCTTGTAAGTTCAGTTTGTTTTCCTAGAAGTCTGTTGCACTACCCCTGACCTCCAGAATTCCTTTATGTCTATCCCATGCATTCTTAAATCCTGTGATTGTTTCAGCCCCACCACTTCCTCTGGCAGGGTGTTCCACTTGTCCACCACCCGCTCTGTGAAGAAATTCTCTCATGTTTCCTCTGAATCGTCCTCCCTCCAACTTCATCCCATGCCCTCTAGTCCTGGAACATCTTTTCACTTAAAAATAGTGTTTTCCTGCACCCTGTTCCTCCCTGTAAGATACTTGTATGTCTCTATCATAGCCCCTCTCTCCTCCTCTCCTCTCCTCCAGGGAGTACATGTTCAGTTCCTTCAACCTGACTTCATAGGACTTGTGATGCAATCCATGCACCACCTTTGTTGCCCTCCTCTGAACCTTCTCTACTCAAGTACTGGTCTCTAGGAGCCTTGTACAAGCGATCAGCTTTCTTGCATCACCGGGAGCGAATGTGGACGCTCCACGCTGCCTTGGTGACGCCCACGACAAGTGTCTACCAAAGGTGGCACCACCACAGGCTTGGGTCCTTCTGTCAAGATATTTGGCAAGGCGATCCTTTCGGGTCTAGCTCTTCCGCATCCCATCCCATGTTCTCTTGGATGTGCCTCATAATATCAGAGAACGAAAGGTCATCCGAGGAGACTTCGGCATCTCACGTGGGTCCGGAGAAGGGATGGAGAGGGAGATGGGGATCTGGATGTTGAGAACTCTGATCCCTGTGGCCTCCGCCGAAGGCGATCGTCGGTGTCTCCTGGGTCTCTTGGGGCTGGGTGACCTAGAAGAGAATTTAGACGGAGGTCTCCGTTGTCTGGTCTCCCCTGGGAGGTCCGGTGGGTTCCCGGGAGGAGGTAAAGCGTCTGGTCAATCCCCGAAGTGGCGAGGGGCCGGAGGTGTAGGGAGGAAGAGGAGGAGGACAGAGTGGGAACCATGTCCTTCTTTATGGTGTCCCACCAGTAAGTGAAGAGGTCCTTCACATCCGCTAAAGAAAGGCCCGACGCGGTTCCACAGGGGGGGTAGCGCGAGGGTTCCCTGGGTGTCTCGACAAGACCGGGGTCGCCTGTCTGGTCCTCGGCCGCGTCAATTCTTCTGGTTAAGGTCTCCTGACTGACGCCGGTCAAGGCATCAGGCTTCTTCTCAGGAGGAGCGGGCGCTGCCCTTCTACCGCGCCCGCTGAGGTGTTGCTTGGCCGGCACGGTCGTCTGGCAGACGGCGGCTCCAGGGATATATGGTGAGAGGACGATGACGGACGCACTGGCGCTGGATCCTGAGGTCTCTTCAAAGGTAAGCTCAACGCCTTGAGGGAGGCAAGGAAGCTGACCCGCGTACGCCGGGTTCGAGGAAGGCGGAACCCGACTTATGATGGTGGATGGCGATCCCAGACTTCACCAAGGCCCTGAGGACTAAGACGGCCTGGTGGACTTGGCCTGAGAAGAGGACTTCCTGACCGCAGCCGGGAGGCTGAGAGCTGGCCCTGGAGGGGAGCCGGTCGGACCTGGAGCCGGAGCTGCGAGAGTCCGAAGCCCTGGAGGGGACCTGGAAGGGGCCTTCCTTCATTTCTCAGCGTGCTTGTGGGTCTTTTAGTGATTCCCTTGGAAGACATGGTCTTTAGCTTTTCTTCCAGTAAGAAAGCCTGAAGGGCCTTCTGACGTCGGATCTGGGTTCTACTGTTAAACCCCTGGCAGGAGGAGCAGGCCGGGTATCGTGGTCTGGGCCTGAAGAAGGCACGGACGCAGGCCATGTGGGGTCCTTGAAGGGGATCTGTTTCCTGCAAGCACTTGGAAGAGCGACCGGAGGTCTGAGAGGACATCAGCGAAAAACTTGCTTGTAGAAATCCAAATTTCCCGTAGGAAAGAACTTAACCACGCGTGCACGCTAGAGCTGAACCGAAGGGTCGAGACATGTAAGTCGACGTATGGAAAGAATTGGGGAATCTGGTCCTACTGAAGATAGCTAGCTAGAGTTTTCCGTGGTCCTGACGCCTGCGGCTTTAGTCCTAATGGTGTAACCTGCTGCAAGAGCTGTGTCTCAAGTAAGATCCCCTTTCTTCAGAGTGGACTCCATTTACTATTACCCTCTATGTCCTATTTTCCAGCCAATTCTTTACCCAGGCTGTCATCTTGGGACCCACTCCCAGGCTGGCTAACTTGTATATTAATCTTTAGTGGGACTGAGTCAAATGCCTTGCTAAAGTCTAGGTAGGCCATGCCCACAGCCTCCCTGATCTATTACTTTGGTCACCCAGTCAAAGACATCTATTAGATCTGCCTGGCATGACCTTCCTGCTGTGAATCAATGCTGCCTTGGGTCCTGTGCCCTCTGGGCTTACAAATGGATCTTGTTTGATCGCCATGACCTAAAGAGCCCAGGCTGTTTCTCCCATTCTTCCCATTTCTAATTTTCTATATACAAGTTTTCTTTAGCCACTCTCTCCCTTATGCAGTTTCTCCTCTTGCCTTCCTACCCCTCTACTTTCCTGTCTACATCCTCCCTACTTAGCATAGCTTAGAACCGCCCTAATCTGCCCTACCTCACCCTACTCTACTGTGCCACCTTTCTGTATTTCTGCCTGCCCAACTCCTTTCAACTCGTGATAATTCCAACTGCAGCTGTAAAGATGCTACCTGTATCTCCTATTACTGTATTTTACTTGTATTATTATATGACTTGCTTATATAACTTATTATGCTACCTGTGCTATTGTCTACTGTTATGTCTCCTGTTTCTCCTTTTGTTGTACCTTTGGTAAGCTGTCAATACCTCGGAAAGTGTAATGCTGCCTGTGCTTTCTGATAAGGTTATGTTTTACAATTTAACACTGTATCTATGTACAATGTACTGCCACCTAAAAGTGTAAGGTTTGTTTCTCATTTCGTTTGAAATGCTCTGTACTTGTTTTCACCATGTTCTGTACTCTCCGGGTCATGCCTGAAAATAGTCAAATTGTTGGCTAGTGTACCTACCCGTAAACAAAAACTAAATAAAAAAAAAATATAAACCACCCGGTGGGTGGGAGGAGCCAGCTTAAAGACCTTTTGGCAAGATTCTTAAAAGGAAATGACATGCCAACAAATGTGGATAGAACATATCCACGATCCACAGTCAGACCTTTCACATATGAAATAGAAAATTTGATTTTAAGTCAGAATTTTGGAAACCAATGCTTTTACCAAGGAAGCACCTGGAGACTTAAATCATTCGGTTTATCCGCTGTACTAACTCTGTCCTCCACTCAAACAGATCCTCATGCCTCGCTGTATCCCTGATGCCCCAAGAGTCTGCCCTAGAGTGCCACAAGTCGCTCGAAGACCCTTAATACTCCTGGATAACCTTCGGTAGGGCGAGGGACAGTGCAGCTGGAGTCTGCCCTCAAGACAACTGGAGGACGCGCTTGTCGGCATCTGGAGAGGTAGTCACCCAGAGTGACAGTGGTGTTTTCGCGGTTCTGGTGCCCCTCAGCCGGGCGCGTAGAGAGATCCAATTGGGGGCAAAGGCCGAGACCAACTCCTCCCAGGGCTCCCCAGTTGATGTTCGGTTCTCCGGGTTGCTTGTCCCTGACTGCACTGCAAGCCCAGGTTCACCTGGGAGATCGCAATACAGCAGCGGGACCAGCACAGAACCCTCCCTGAGAGGGAGAGCTGCCTCTAGGCGCTCAATCCCTCTATCCCCCTGCCGACCATGTGGCCCGAGTCCGTCCCAAACCCGGGATGCCGGCGTGGCGTCCAGAGCTCAACCTCGGCACCACTGGGCCAGCCCACCTGGAGCATTTTAAAAGGACATTCAGAGAACTTTCATCTCTACAAGGACACTTAAGCTTACTGAACTCTGCCATCAGAATAAGGTATAGTTTAGAACAATATCTAGTGTTTTCTAAACCATCCAGTGTTATTTTGGGCATAGTCTGCAGTCCAAACATCTGCCAAATTGTAGAATTTACTATGTTGTTTTTATTTAAGTTAACTTCTATGATTTTTTTCAACTCTGCCTGGGGTCTGATCATGTGATCTAACATTTTAACAGAAGGGTTTTACAAAATCTGTGTGCCTTGATAATGAAGACAGTGAATGCTTGGCTATCCTACAAAACTACTTAGGCAAGAGGCAGCCAGTGACAATGGTGGGATTCAAACCCTAAACGTAGTGCAGAGTCAAAAACTCGAAAAGTACAGTTACGCAAGAACTTAACGTCATAGTAGATCTTTGACATCGCCCGGTGGCGCTGAGGGTTGAGGCGCTGGACGCCACATCCTGCCATCGCCAGCAGCCCGGGACGGACTCGGGCGGCCGGGGTCGGTGGGGAGGGAGGATCGAGCGCCCCAATGGATGCTCTCCTCCCTCAGGGGCGGGTTACCAAGAGCGCTCTGCATCCCTTCGTAGCCAGTGGAAGCACCGGCATTGCGAAGGATGGAGGCGCTCTGCCAGAGCCGGGAGGGGGACGCTGCGCGCATGAGGGTTGGCGTATGCCAGCACGTCGCCACTCGGGACGACGTCCCAAGCACAGGCGTCCCAGGGGAGTGGGATCCAGGGAGAAAACGAAAACCTCCGCAGCCTAGATGAAGGCCGCCCAGTACCTCCCAGGGCCACCTACAGGACAGACCCATCAGCGAGGAGAGGAGGAGGAGGCACTCTAGGGGCAGATCACTAAGGTAGGTGACCCAGGGGACAAGGAGCGGACGGAAGGAAAAGGCTCCGAGGTAGGAAGGAGGATAAAAAGAAATTAAAAAAAAAAAAAAAAAGATCTTTGAGAAAGGTTCCTGCAGTAGGTCATCACAGATATGACTGTGCCCTCTGGCGTCCGGACTGCACAGTAAACTTCCATCAATGCCTGGCAGAGGACAGCCCACCAGACACCACGTGAGGGACGCCAGCGTGACCTATATAGTGGGCGGTCCCCACGCCTGCACTCCAGTTCTCCGCCAGAGATCAAGGTAGGATGAGACAGGAGAAAGGATGGAATCCTGAAGCCCAGTTCAAAAAAATGCTGAAAGAAATGCAAACACGGGAGATGGTGGGAGGGAATAAAGAGATATTGTAGGAACCTCTCAAGCTCTACTGTTACGGCAAGTTCTTATGTAACAGTACTATCTTACTCGAGAAGGTTCCTGCAGTAGGTCATCACAGATAGGACTGAATCCCAAGCAGTCACTCATAAAGAGACAGAGAGTCACAGAAGGAGGAGCAACTGAAAGAACAGAACAGAACTGGCCTTAGGACAATAGGTCCTACAGTGAACGTGAGGCCAAACCTGGCCCTGCACCTAGAGGCAATGTCCAGACTAATGCTCGTGAAGGTATAGACTGAACTCCAGATAGCTGCTGTACAAATCTCTGCTGCAGAAATGTTTCTCAAAAAGGCTGTGGGCGCCGCCTATTCCTCAAGTGGAATGACTTCTGGCCTCCCGGCAGAGGTTTGTCATACTTCTGATAACGAAGTGAATGCAGTTAGCAGGCATTTGGATAAGCACTGCTTTGACACTGTCGAACCCATGGATTTGGAGGCAAAGGAACGAAAAGCTGCTCGGGACTTTCTGCAGTTTTAGTCCTGTGGATGTAGCATCTCAGGATCCTGTATGTCCAGTCTATGAAGAGGAGCTCACCTTTGTTAGAATGGTTAGGTAAACTCTGAAACCACCTTGGGAAGAAACTTAGATTTGTTCACAAGACTGCCCAGTATTTATGAAAATCAAATAAGGCCCTCACATATTAGGGCCTGAAGCTCGAAATTCTTTGAACAGAAGTAACAGCAACCAAAAATAGCGCTTCTAAGAGACATGGTGCATGTCACAGCTCATCACTGGTTCAAAGGGGAGCGAGCTTCACAATAATAAAATTTAAATCCCAAGGTAGTGTGGGTTATGGATAGGGGTTTCAGATGGAGATCCCTTTCAGAAAGGTTCAGATTTCCAGCTATGCCACGGGTTTCCCCTACCAAATCATGATAGGCCAAATGGCAGACAGATGGGCCTTGAGGAAGGAGTAAGAAAGACCCAAATGAGACAGGTGTAACAGATACTCCATAATCTGTGGAGCTGCATCTGCAGAAGGGGTCCCAGCCTTTAGGTGCGCCAAATGACAAAAAACAGAAAAAACACTCCATTTCATAGCATAGGTCGCTTGGTAGAGGGTTTCCTGGCCTCTTCCAGGACCTGAGCAACCTTATGAGAGACCCAATCGAGACTTAATTATGTCTGTAGGAGCCATGCATGAAGATGCAGGGTCCTGAGCCCAGGGTGCACTAACCTGCCTTGATCCTGGGTCAACAGGTCATGTTTGAGAGGAAGAGGAACGGGGTTCTGTTGAGAGCTGCTGCAATAGTGGAAAACAGATTTGTCTTGGCCAGAGGGTGCAATTAGGATCACATAGACTCCCTTTGCCTGGAGCTTTAGGACAACCTCTACAGAATGGGAAAGGAGGGAAGGCGTACAAGGACCTCCCTGTCCAACAAAATAACGCGTCATGCCAGAAAGCACCAGGCTCTGAGCAGAGCGAGCAAAAGCTGGGAAGCTTTGGCGCTGGGGGAGAGATGAACAGCTTCTAAGTCTAGGGCGACCTCATCTCAGAAATAGAGAATCTGATACCTCCTGACTGAGTTCCCATTCGTGGGCAAGGGACTAGGTGCAACTGAGGTTGTTTGCCAGGATGTTTAGAACTCCTGAACGGCATGGCAGTGAGAAAACAGCCCATGCTAAATTGCCCAGTTCCACACCTGCACTGCCTTCCCGCATAGGTGGTACGATCGGATGCCTCCCTGTTTGCTGATGTACCAGACTACCGACATACTGTCCGTCTTGTCTAGCAGTGATCCTTTGACAGAATAGACTGAATGGCCTGGAGCATAAGGAACTGCTCTCATCTCCAGAATACTTATGTGGAGATCCATCTCAGATTGGGACCAAGAACCCTGGGCACGGTGGGCCCCTAGGTGGACTCCCCAACCCAGACTGTGGTGAGAGTCCAAAGTGGGGAACTCCTGAATGGAAGGCCCTCGCAAAAGGTTCAGAGGCTCTAGATGGTCCAGGTCATCCAAGCACTGATCCCATTGGACCAGCAGGGTCCACTGGGTGATCTTCATGTGCAACCTGGCAAATGGGACCGTGGAGATGGAGGTCGCCATCAGGCCCAGAGACATAACCACTCTCTGGCCGGAAAGTATCTAGAAGAGATCAGAACACTGACCTGCGCTTCAATGGTCTCCGCCCAGTCCAGGAGAGGAAAGCTTTGCACTGGACCATGTCCAAGATGGCCCCAATGAATTGAAGGTTCTGGGAAGGGTAATGGTTGACTCCGGGAAGTTGACAGTGATATCCAGGTGAAAAAAAAGGTCAAAGGTGCATGAGAGAGCTCTAGGAGACTGTCCCTGGACGAAGCTGTCAACAGCCAGTCGCCCAAGTAAGGAAAAACTGCTATCCCCTGATGGCGTAAGTCCGCTGCCACCACCGCAAGGCACTTAGTAAAAACCCCAGGTGTCAAGGAACAGCCAAAGGGAGGGCTGTGAATTAGTAGTGCTCCTCTTGGAAGCAGAAATGCAGGAAGTGGCGGTGGCCGGGAACACTGGGCTATGCAGGTAAGCATCCTGCATGTCCAATGCACAAAAGCCAATGATTCTCCTGCAGAAGGGACAGAGACGCCAGTATCAGAATCTGAAACCTTTGTACTCCACGAAAGGTTTAGACCGCTGATATCTAGGATGGGTCTGAGGTCACCAGTGTTTTTCGAACCAGGAAAAGTGAGAATAAAATCCTTCCCTCTGAGGCAGAGGGATAGGCTCTATGGCTGACAGACTTGATTCCTCCTTGACTAGAGGAGCCTGGTGAGGAGTTAAGATGAGCGATCTGGAGGAGAGTCTTGTGGGGGTGGGGGTTCTCCAGAAACTCCAAAATGTGCCCTTTGATACGAGCTGCAGAGCCCATACGCCTGATGTCACGCTCCTCCATTCCTACGACAGAGGGAAAACCTTCCTCCCACTGGTTCCCTGCTCACAAGGAGAGAGGGTGAGGGTGGCCAGTCAGGAAACGGAGGGTCAAGGGGAGGCGGGTCCCTGGATCCTCACTGAGATTTTGTATGGGGAACAAGAAGGGGGCCCCGTGGCCTTTCTTCTTCCTTGTTGCGAGTGAAGGGTTGTTTATCCTGCCTTTGGTCTGTCTCCGAAAGGGCCGTTTCTCTGGGTTCCTGATCGGTGAATGGGCCTTACGGCTAGACACTGTCCTGCTGGCCTGTGATAATGTCTTTGGCGTCACCTGAATTGCAGACTGGACATCATTAGAAAGACCAGAAATGCAAAGCCAGGTGTGTCATCTGAGGGACACCACCGTGGCAGAGGAGTAGGCTACCACGCTCTACAGTGTCACAGGTAGCCCTGAGCATGTGGCGGCACAACAGTTTTGATAAGCGGGTCTTTGACCAACTCTCCTAGAGTTCCAAAGACCCAGGGCCCAGATATCAGACTCAAGTTTTGCCATAGTCGCCTTTTGGAAAGACACCAAGCGCCACATAATTGAGGAACAGAGCGCACATGGCTGAAGAGTAAACATTTTGCCATACTGGTCCAGCTACCAAGACTCCTTATCTGGCGGAGAAGTGCTCATATGTTTTGGAGCAGCCGAACAGTCATGGGCTGCAGCAATGATGACTGAACTGGCCTTGGGGTGAGTGTCCAGGAAGGAAACTCCCTCCGGAGCATGGTAGATCTGGTCCGTCTTAGGGACAGCTGGGATGGAATGCAGGTGCCAGATGGTACTGGTGAGGTCTTCATGAGGTGCTGTCCACAGAGGGACGGGATCGGGAAGATGTCTCCATATCTAAATGTTCAACGAGTGCTTCCTCTTAGGATCCTGCTTCTCTGTATTCCAGCCACTGGAGTACTGGATAATCATAAGAGCTCAGAAAAGAAGGATCCTGGGGGCCGGGGATGGGAGAATCCTTCCCTTCAGGTGGAGGAATGCTCATCCAAAGAACCAAAGGATGACTTTTCTTCAGGGATCAAAAACTGGAGAATGACCTGCTTAGAATGGGTCCCTGAGCACAAGCACTGTTGCACACACTGAGCTGACAGAGACTGAGGGGAAGGATAACCACTGGGGTTGGGTAGGAGTTTTGTCAGATCGGACACCAGCTCAGATCTGGCCTCCTTCCACCATGAATACATTGTGTTTGAAAATCCTGCTGAGGAGCAGGAGGGTGGGGAGGAACATGGGCAGGTGAATACTGGTAGGGCGGAGCACCCTGCCATGAAAGGAATGATGGGGTAACCCTGATAAGAGGGGTACCACGTATAAAGGAAGTCTGACGAGGGCCCCATGGAGGGTAGGCTGACGCCGGGCCATGAGGAAAGAAGCCTGGGACATGAGACCGAGAGGGTCCAGGCACGCAACCCTGCGAAAAGATTCCTGACGTGAGGGAATCATCAGACCAACTGTCGTGTAGGTAAGCAACGTCAGGCCCGATGAATGCGTCATAGTCGGACAGACATGAGGGCCTCGACAGAGAGCCGATCAAATACAGTCGGTGCAGTCGGGATCAGACGGGAGGGCCCCGAAGAGGGGCAGACCAAGTATACGTCAGAGCTTGATGAAAGGAGAGGCGGTGCAGATGTGAGGAGACCTAATGAAGGGTGTAATATTCCAGAGAGCTAGACGGAGATTTTAGAGGTTGTCATCGGAGCCTCTGGTCTGGGGTCTTCTGCAGGTGTCTGAGGGATGGACGGTGGGTGGGCGAAGGAAGAACCACCTCCAGGAGATCCTGTCCCTCCTCCAAACCAGTGGTGACCACAGGGCTCGAGGGAAGGTTCCCACCCAGGAGAAGCCTGGGAGAAGAAAGGCTAACAGCCAAAGCATTGCTCGTCCAGATGTTGGGTAAGACAACCTCGAGTCCCCACCGACGGGACAGCAGGGTCTGGGTGGACGTTAGAGATGGCTGGCTTAATGGAAGGAGAAATTACCAGGCGGGTGAGGAAGAACTCTCGAGCCGACTTAACAGTAGAAGGCCAGGCAGAGTCCCAACAGAGCCCATGGGACTCTACTTAACGGCGGCGGGCAGGCCCTGGAGGGCTGGGGCTGACTTACCGGTGGAAATCGGGAGAAAGGCAGCAGTAGCAGTACCAGAGCAGCCTCGGCACGGCCTGGAGAAGCACGAGGGTAGGCGCGGGGAGCGCGCCTTGCTGGTCGAGAGCCTGTTGGAATTTCCTTTGTCCCACTCTCCAAGCGCCCTTCTCTCAATGCTTCTTTTTTCTTTTAGACTCTGAAGAAGGGAAGATGCGTGTCCTCAACTTCTGCATCTTTCTTAAGTGAAGCCACTCTACACTTCAAAATATGGGCTTCCAGGGACTACGGTCTCTTTTCCGAGTAGCCTGGCTGAAGGGCTGGCAGTCTGAGCAGGCCACGGTGTCGTGGTCTGGGCCCAAGCAAAAGAAGCATTGAAGGTGGCTGTCCTTATGAAGGATCTGCTGCTCAGACTCCTCTGACTTAGTCAACGGTGGAGAAGACAAATGAAATTATGAGATTAGCTTTCCAGTTAAAAAGGGCAAAAAAGGGTGATCAGCTGGGCACGTAACCTGCGGAGGTACTCATGCAGGCCGACAGCGGAAAGAACTCGAGTGATGGGGGCCCGCCCATCATATAGGGTCACACTGACATCTGTCATGTGACATCTGGTGGGCGTCCCTGACCAGGCATTGCTGGAAATGTCTGCCGTGTGGTCCTGATGCCAGAGGGTGCAGTCCTATCTGTGATGACCTACTGCAGTAACCCTCTCGGAGTAAGATTTACAGATTCCACTCTCCAACTCGGAAAGGAAGGTTGGTGATTCTTCCTGAACCCACAACTATTCAACAGGAGGTCCTACCGTGACTTGGGCGCTGGGAGCCAAATGTGGAGACCTTCTCTGCACAGAGGCAAGGAGTGCGTTCCAGCTTGCTTTCTGAGATAGTACATGGTTGTGGTGGTGTCTGCCTGGACCTGAACCACTTGATCCAGAGTGAAAGGCAGTCAGCGCCAGCAGGACTGCTCAGAGCTCCAACTGGCTGATGTGGCATCAGACTCCTCGGGAGTCCAGAGCCTGTGGACTCTGTCTTCCCCAGTGGATACCCCAGCCTGTGATAGAGGCGTGGTTATCAGGATGACCATTGGCTCAGGCAGACAAACAGGATCCCTTCCTGCAGATGCTCCGGGACGGTCCACCACTGGATAGCGCCCCACACCTTCTGGGTCACAGTGACCAGCTGGTCAAAATGACCTAGGCGCCGAATCCACTGGCTGGCCAGCTCCACTGCAGGAAGCGCATATGCCACCTGGCCCATTGGACCACTGGAGGTGCAGAGCACCATGTAGTCAGAAGTTGCAGGAATTCCCGGCAGATGCAAGTGCCCAACCAGAAATGATTGGGCCAAGGAGGAGAGAACCTCCGCCTCCCTGTCCGCCGGGAGCCTGGCTCTAGCTTAGCAGGAGTTGAGCCTGCCCCGATGAAGCAGATCACCGCGAGGGCACGAGATCCGACTTGTCCTCATTGACTTGAGACCAAGATCGATGCAGGTCTGGAGGGCCAGGTGCCTGGACATCTCCTGCCTGGAGGACCCGCCATAAGCCAATCGTACAGGTAGGGGTACACTCTGACCCCTCAACGCCGAATATGGGTTGCCACCACTGCAATGCATTTGGTGAAGTCCTGGTGGCGATCACAGGCCTAACAAGATTGCTTGGAACTCAGAGGGTTCCCTCTACTTCCTTTGGTGGGATGGACGGATCAGGATGTGAAAGAATGTGTCCTGCAGATCCAGGGAGCAAATCCATGTTTTGCCTGAGATGGTATGATCTGAGGAAAGAGTTACCATCCTGAAGGTGTAACACCTTAAGAACTTGTTCAAGTCGCAGATCTAGAATGGGGTGCCACCCCCCCCCCGCTTTGGGACCAGGAAATACCTGGAAACAAACCCTGGGTTGATAGGGGATCTACGATCAACCACTCACTCACCTCCTTGGCGGAGGAGTTGGTGATGTCTCGGAGAGCCGACCTAATGTCCTCGGATACATTCTCCTCCCATGGGGTGTGGGCTCAGCTTGGTGGGTACTATTCGAATTCCAGAGGCAGACCTGGCCGACCACTTTCAGAACCCACCTGTCCGTTGTAACAGCGGACCAGGTGGAATGGGAGTGGCAGAGGTGGTTCCATGAGAGGACCCAGAGGAGGCGTGACAGGCATGGGGTGGCCACCCCATCCCGGCCATTGTGCAGGCTTGAGGAGGATCTGCAGCCGCCAGGACCCTTCCCTCTGGGCTTTTGGGCCAAGCCCTGATTTGGGCCGAGCGCTTAAGACTGAGCCTGGCTGCTGCACAGATTGGTACTGGGCTGGCTTGGCCGTAAAAGGGAGAAGGCCAAGGACTTGTGTTTTGCTTTCTGGAACCCTGAGATTCCTTCTGGGCAGAAGCAATGGAGTCCAAGGTGGCACTGGACTTCTATGCGCTGTAGGTGACCAGCAATCCTGGGACCAAACAAGCTGGTGCCCAAGAATGGTACGCCCTGTCAATTGTGCTGGGCATCTGCTATAAAGGTCAAACCCTCAGCCAGGTCCTGCAGCGCATGGCGACTACGGCCACCACCGAATGGGCACAGGAGTCCCAATGTCCAGAGCAGTCTGAAGTTGCTATTTTGCCACAGCCCGACCCTGAGCACGGACCTGCTTGACCGTTATCTGGAGGTCCGAGGGCGATGAGGATGCACCTCCTCCAGAGAGCCCAAAAGGGCACGGGAGAAGTGTGCCAAGATGACAGCCGAGCTTGCCTGACAGAGACCAAGCAAAGAAGCAGCACAGACCTTTTGGCAGAGTGGTCCAGTTTTTGACTCTCTGTCCGGAGGAGTATCAAAGCTCCCAAATTGTCAGAGCGCCAAACACTGAGTCGGTCACCAACCCTCGGCTGAAGGGTGCTCCGTGAACCCTGAAAGGGAGCTGATGGGCACCGCTTACTTGGGGGCCATCCGGACTGATGGTGCAGAGCAGGAGGCAGGGTACTGCCAAAGCTCCAGGGCCAGGCCGACAATGGCTTTGGCCACAGGAAGGTCTCCATTGGAGAATCCCATTTGTCCAGGATGTCTAAGGGATATTGGCCTGTTTTGAACAGGCTCCAAAACTCCCGTGGATACGGAGAGCAAGGCGCAGATGCCTATGAAAGGCGTGGGACCCTCCTCTGTTAAAAGACCCGGGCCGACTCCTCGAGTGGAAGGGAGTGCAAGCAAGTAGTCCTCAGACTCCGGATAGATCGGCCGACCACCTGTGTCACCTTCAACCTGCTGCAGGAGGACGGGTGTTAGAATGACTGACAGCCTGTGAGGAAGGCCCTTAGTAGGCCAAACCTTGACTGGAGCCCCGAAGGAGGCCGTTTAGGTGGCAGCTCCACCATTATCGGTGGAGACGCTGGTTTTGACACAGCTGGGAGGGCCTTCACCAGCTCCACAGGTGGAGGGACAGTGTCACCGGCTCCGGCGGTGTCAGCATCCGGCCTAGCGGGCGACAGCCATGTGATGGATGGTGTGGAAGCCAGGGTCAACTCGGACCGCCAACACCAACTGTTGCCACATGGGATCCTCGTGAACTTCGCTAACTTGCACTAAAGCCTCCTCTTCCAAGGAAGATGAGGACTAATGGTGACAGCACCACTTTTGAACACCCAGAGTGGCGTCTGAGTTTTCTTCTCCTTCTTCGGAAGAAGATAACAGAGACCTTGACTGCTGGGGGCACTTGGAGGAGGCAGGGAAATCCACTGCTCCTCCAGGTCATGGTCAAGGACCGTGAGGAGGTTCCCAGCAGGCTGGATCACCTCCTCAGTGGGTTCAGGCAGGGCCAGAGTCCTGACCAAGGAGTTGCCAGCCCTCATCAGGCGACCATGGGTTGACAGTCTATGACAATTTCGACCGGGTTGTCATCTCGCTTTGCCGGCTAGCCTGACAGGAATACCTGAAGCCAGAGGTTCAAGGCGTAGTTTTGAACAAAATCAAAACTGGAGATGCCAAAGGACAAAAATGTTCCCGTCCCAACACTGACGATGGCGGTCTTTTTCTCTCGACTCTTCAATTCTTTTCCTCTTTATGGGAACGAGAGCTGTGCGATGCCATTAGGCCTTCCACTTGGTCAGAGAGACTGTTACAGCTCCTTGAAGGAACCTGTAAAGGTGGAGCCCAGTTTCAGCGGGACGAAGATAGAGGCAGAAAAGGACCGATCAGCGATCCGGCCGCCTCCTCAAGGCCTTCATCTGCTCTGTTGCTTAGTGGACCTTGCAGCTGTGACGTACCACCCAACGGGCTTCCTTTGATTTGACCAGCAGGTTCAGTTTTTCCAGACGGCCATGCTGTAATTGGGTGAGACGATTGTCGAGCACATTTGGTTGAAAGGAGTGACAAATCTATTTTATTATTTCTTTATTGCAGATTAGATTAACCACCTTGAGCCAAGGCTCGCTTTGGCATAAAGGCTCCAAGTCAGAGTAAGTACACTACATCACATGCTATTTACAATACAATACAGTTGAAGACACAGGTTAACAACAGATTACATCAGCATTATAAGTGCAGTTACAACACAAACCAAGTTTAGGAGGACTGCAAGTGAATAGAACAAGACTTAACTTGCAGAATAATCAATGAGAAGCAACACTACTAGACTGTGGTACATACTTAGGAGATAACAGGGGTAACCAGAGACAGGGGTGCTCCTAGTCAATTAGGTACAGCCAGGCATCGCTGTGTCTGGGAGTGGCGGAGGAGGGAGGGACAGGAAGGCTGGGGTGGAAAGGGCAGGATAGGGGACAGGGAAGTGTGAGGGGAGGAGAGGAAGGAGACCAGTAGGGGAGAGGGGGAGGAGATCAGTAGGGAAGAGGAGGATGATGGGGGTGGGAGCATTTAGCAGAGGCAGGAGAGAATTTAAAAGGTTAGGTAGGACGGGAAAAAGGACCTAATTGCTGGCAGTCGCTATTAGTGGTAACACTGACAGTCGATATGTTGTGGCAAAGTGAGATCATAGCCCTATTTTAAATTGGCTGAGACTTGTACAGTCAACAATGGCAGCAGACAGGCCATGCTCGGAGCCCAGTAATAAACATACGTATGCAGGGTCGGGTGTGTGACATCTTCTGCTCGCAGGGGCACCTGTGGAACCTGGGCGAAGACTTGTCCTCCATTGCGTCTTGATCAAGATCGCCATGTAAAAAGCTCTTACAACTTTAAGTTTAGTAGTAACTGAAGATTTGAGTGCCAGGGCCTACTCAATGCGGGAGCGTAAGGAGGGAACCTGCTTCTTCCAGCGAAAGGAAAATCTGGTGTCATGGGGCGGAGCTGAGGAATATACCACCCGGTGGGTGGAAGGAGCCACTAAAGACCTTCTGGCTGATCTTAAAGGGGAAAGGACATGCCAAGACTTGTAGACAGAACATCATATCCACACCCCAAGAAACAGAGCCACCAGGCGAGGAAGTTGAAAGGCCTCCTCCCAACTAGTAAGGAGGGAAGAGAGGGAACTCAAAAAGAAAAAGCAGTAGAGGAGAGGGAAAGGAAGGCCAGAGGTCATGCTGAGGGTGGTTTCCTTGAACGCAAGGAGCCTGGGAAACAAGGCAGTGAAGCTGCAGGCACTGATGGTGGAAGGAGAGTGGACATAGCAACCATCACTGAGACTCAGGCCACCCAATACCAAGATGGGGACCTTGTGATCCCTGGGTACAGGTTGCATCAAAGAGACAGGGAAGGGGGGTGGGACTATTTATGTGAGGGAAGAGATATTATGCAATGGGGAGAAGGGCAGTGCTGAAGCCTTTATCGGGTACAGCTCCAGAACTCAAAGGAGGAAGGTACAATTGGGGGTAGTGTACAGGCCACTTTCAAAATGATGAAACTGACAGGGAGTTGGGGAGCAAATTACACCCTCACCGCCTCAGCTTGGCTATTCACAGCTGTCTTCTTTCTCTCGGTCTTTATCCTAAGTCTGTACCTCTTAGTCATGTAGCTCACTAGGTGTCCTGTGAGCCCTACTATGCATTTTCATGTTTTCAATTTCTCCTATTCCTCCGCTTCTTTCCACATGTGATGGGTGACACTTAGGGCCGATGACCCCAATGCTAATCTCCCGATTCCAGTTGGGGGCTGAGGGTGCAAAGGAGGTTTCAACCCTAACATTGAATTTCTCGCTTTGTCACTGTGGAACAACCCTAACTGATGCATTAAATGGAGTTTTTGCCTCTATTATATACACACATAATACACAAACACCAACTTTTCAAAAAGTCTCTGGTCTCCTTTGTCTTGGAGATTTTAGAGCATCTTAGATGGCTGTGTGAAGAAGATTTCTTCCTGGTTCTTTGGATTCTTTTCTCCTGAGGCTTTGTACATGAAATACCAAAGTTAGTACAAGTTTAACTGTCTCTTTCTTTATAGCAAACGCAGTGTCTTTAGAATTCTTCAGAAGGGTAGTTGTCAAGAGTTCAGAAGAAGTAATAGTTTCTTTTAGAGTCAGTAGCAGTCGCATAGATGTGAGATCTCTCAGCATGAAACGTAGATTCAGAATGCAGCTAATGGGTGATCACAAAGTACTGATCCTTGGAACTGTCCTTTATAGGCAGAATACTATCTCAGAAGGGTCCTGAGATTGCTCTACCCCTGGCGAAAGTAGCCCAGGCTTTGGGATGGTATGGCTATATTTGGGCAGAAGCCTGCCTTGTGTCGAAGTCTTATAGCATATGCGGAGATGTTCCGAGTCATCATGGCTCTGTCACTGACCTGCCTATTTGCCTTGTTGAACTTTGTCCATAAGGTGACAGACAACAGACTTTCCATCTTGGTGTTCAAGATGAGGTGATGGAAGGTGATCTTATTGCAGTCCTATAGTGCTAGGGTAGTTGGTAGCAGGTAGTTCCCTGTTTCAAAGATTCAGTTCCTTGGCTATATGGTTTCAGAGGGGGGCCCTTTATGGTATGACTCAGTAACCTTAAGAAATGCTGGGTCCCAGCCTTTTGAAACTGTCGGACAATGTCTGAATCTAAAGAATTTATTTGGCTGGCATTTGAATGTCCTTGAAACCAGCAAGCTTGCAATCATATTGTTCAACGAGACTGTGCCAGGTTTCCTGGTGTTGCTGTGAATTTCATATACCAGGGTTAAGCATTTGAAGGTCTACTTGGTTTAAAAAGAAATGCTACTATGGCAAGTTCTTTTAAGGTGAATTAAGGCAGCTGAGTTTCAAGGTAAATCATTCTCTTTACACTCTGGCAGGGTCTGGTGGCTTATGGTCGTTATTGTGCCTACAAGCCCTTCTTTTCTCTATTTATTAAAAAATTACCCATGAACTGTGGTGGGTCCTGGTGCAACTTTATGCTGATGACGCTGTTATACTGCTCATCTTTGACATCCAATGGCTTAATCATAACTTAGAAACTAACTTACATACACTCGAAAAATAGTTCCTTAAGAATCAGTCCTCAACAGCAAAACAACAACAAATCAATGCTTTTCTTCAATCCCCTGCAAAAGCAGCTCCTACTGGTACACTTCATATTCATTCTACTACAGGGAAACACTTGAATCAGTTCATTCTTTCAAATATTTAGGTATCTTGCTAGACCCCTCTCGAGCTGCATGCAACACAAACTACAAAAAAGGTAACCAAAACTTGGCTTGCTCACGCTGGGCCTCCTCTCGTGATGTCTTCATTAAAAGACCACCACCTCCTCCCTACTCTTCTATATGGAGCCTCTATTATTCATCAAGACCACCATATTCTCCAGCCTAAGAATGCTTTACTACAGAGTGGGATGATTCGCCTCAAGAGTCAACTCATACCACCACTGCAAAGTTTTAGAATCATTAGGCTGGCCTATTACCAAAGACTGCAGTTTTCCTCCTTTCCTTTATTATAAACTTATCTTCCTCTTCTCTGCCCTGGCCTGAATGACTTACTGAAACGCAAACCTCACCTACTTAGGTCTTCAACCCTCTGCTGTTCACTCCTATTCCCCACCAACGGCAGGCAAGCAATTATTTGACTATTCTGCACCCCCACTTCTACCCTCTTGCTCTCCCTCATTAGCTTTGCTGCAAGCGCCTTCTCTGCATACCCACTGTAGCCCAAGTCCTGTACCTGTTTTGTTAAATCGTCGAACCACACAGCCTAATCAGAGAGGTCAGGAGTTAAGGGCAAATAACGAGGGAGGCAGAAAGGGAGAGGACAAGGGGTCTCAAAAGGCAGGAAGACTCTCATGGAATTGAGATCACGAAAAGGGGGGGGATGGGGGCTGAGAGGCACAGTGGAGGTAACCATAAGGATGATGTGCGGTGTTAAGGTTCTGTTATTGGCAGACTCTATGATTAGGGGTATCCAGTGGAGGGACAGGGAGCGGATGCTATAGCCAGGTGAAGGTAGTGAGTATTTGGCTGATAGAGCAAAGTTCATGGTGTATGAACTGG
Source organism: Neoceratodus forsteri (assembly GCA_016271365.2). Taxonomy (NCBI): domain Eukaryota; kingdom Metazoa; phylum Chordata; order Ceratodontiformes; family Ceratodontidae; genus Neoceratodus; species Neoceratodus forsteri. The sequence continues at coordinate 120,596,852 of CM028130.1, read as the reverse complement.
TTAGGGATTGTGTAGGGAAACTGGATTTCTGGTGCATTTGGGAACCAACGATCTAGAGGAAATAGTGTTTGGAAATCCAAGCAAGGTTCCAAGAACTTGCCAGAGTCTGTTGGGATAATGGATGCAACATTTTCGGAGATATTGCCAGTACCAAAGGCCCCAGTGAAGAAAAAAATGAAGATCACAGAGGTTAATGACTGGCTCAGGAAGTGGGTGAAGAGTGGGTTGGGGATGTTAGGGAACTGGAAAGGAGTTTGGGAGGATAAGGGACTGTATGCCAAGGACAGGCTTCATCTTGCCCATTAGGGAAGGAAGTCCTAAACAGGGGATGGCTGACTACATTCAAGAAAGGTGGGGTTTAAACTTGTGAGGGGGGAAGTGATAAGGAGGGGTGACCGAGCCCTCCTCCAGATGAGGGGAGAAGCCTCAAACCCAAGGGGAGAGGGAGGAAACAGACTGGGGTGGAGGCTCAGGAGGAGCAGAGGAGGATGGAAGTACAAGGAACCTGGGTGGGGTCTACAAAGGGATCTGGGATAAGGGGTGGGATTGGTGTTAGTAAATGCCAGGAACTTGGGAAACAAGTTGCCAGAGTTCCAGACCATGCTGTTCGGGTGGGGTGGATGGGCGGCGGTCACGGAGACGTGCCAACAAAAACCATGACTGGGACCTAAACGCGGGGCACACTATGCTTAGGAAGGACAGAAAGGAGGGCAGAGGGAGTGGAGTGGCTATGTTCATTAGAGATGACATAGAAATTGCTAGGGTAGAAGAGGCAGAGGGAAAGCGGGAGGCCTTATGGGTCACCTTACGATCCCCAGCAGGAGAGAAGGTCAAGCTGGGTGTAGTATATAGGCCCCTGGGATGAGTGATGTTCTAGAGGATGGTTTGTTGGACAACATCATTGCCCAGTGTGGACCAAAAGGCAAGGAGTGGTGTTGATGGGGACCTAATCGGTTCGGTACAACTGGGAACCATGTCCTCTAAGGTGGCCAAGGAGCAGAGGCTGCTGGATTGCTTCCAGGATGTGTTCTAACACAGCATGTGATGGAGCCCACAAGGGAGAGGCATGACCTGGACGTGGATCTGGTAAGGACCTGGTTGTAGAGGACCCCTGATTGGGAGAGACCACAATACTGTCTGGTTTCAAATAAGCATGGGGAGTGGGGGATCTAGGACACTGGCAGTGGACTCAGTGGGGCAGACTTTGTGGGCATGGGAATTTTCTCAAGGATCACTTGAAGGGGGATTACATTAATGACAAGTGTGGAAAGGAGATGGGAGATCATAAACGAGGACTTCATGAGGCAGTCAGGATCTGCGCTAAGTTGAAACGTAAGGAGCAAGGTCACATAAACCATGCTGGTAGTCCAGTGAGGTACAGGTAGCAGTCAGAGAAAAGAAGGCGCTACAAAAATATAAAACAACAAGAGAGGATAGGGATAAGGAAATGTACCATCTTGCATCTAGAAAAGTCACCCGGATGGTGAGGGAGCAAAGTCCAGTAAAGAGCAGCAGCTGGCACAGGGATAAATGGAGGGGAAAAGGGGTTCTTCCGCACACTGGGGAGCGGAGAAAACTAAGGGCCATCTCAGCTGATTGAGATCAGAAGGAGGGTGGTGGAAGAGGCGAGGGACCAGGCAGAGGTATTTAACCGAGTATTTTGCCTCTGTGTTCACTAGGAGGGGATGGGATATCTACAAAGCAAGTCACGATGGGGATAGAAGCGGCAGTGAGGGATCAGGGAGCAACAGAAATGGAGCAAGAGGGAGAGAGGTACCCAGGTGTCACATCTGGATAAGGATTTAAAGGCCAGTAAGGTGGAAGGGACGGATGATGCCATCTCCGCCAAAGGTGTGGTTAGCCCTCAAGGCCCTAAAGAAAGACAAATCTCCTGGCGGATGGCATTCATCCGAGAGTACTATGGGAATTGGCGGACATACTGGCTGCACCCCTGGTGGAGCTCTTCAACAGGTCACTTGAGACAGGGAGGGTACCTAGGGATTGGCAAGAGGCACATGTGGTGCCAATCCATAAAAGGGGGGGGTCGAGGGAAGTACCAGGTAACTACTGACCCATCAGTTTGACCTCAGTGGTGGGAAAATTAATGAAGAGTATACTAAAGGAACGATTGGGGGTGTACTTGGAGGAGGTGGAGGTCTGGATAGTCTGCAACATGGGTTTGTGCCAGGTAGATCATGTCAAACCAATCTTGTGGCATTCTACGAATGGGTAACATCAGAACTGGACAGGAGAAAGCCTGTGGATGTATTCTTCCTGGACTTCAGCAATGCTTGACTCTGTCCCCACAATGGTCTGGTGGAGAAACTGATGGGGTTAGGAGTAGGCCCTTTGATGGTCAGATGGATTGAAAACTGGCTAGCTGGACGCACCCAGAGAGCAGTGGTCTGTGGGGAGCTCTTGAACCCTAGGGAGGTTGGTGGGGTACCGCAGGCCTCGGGTCTTGGGTCCAATCCTGTTTAATGCATACATATCAGACATCAGGAGGGTATAGGTGTGAAATGAGTCTCTTCGCTGATGACCCAAGATGGGAGCAGTAGTTGAGGGAGAAGAGGGAGGTTGGCCTGCAAGGGACCTGGACACCCTGGAAAGCTGGGCTCACACATGGAAATTAAAATTTCAATATCACCATGCAAGGTGTTGCATCTTGATGGGAAACTAAACACAGGTACACCTTGGAGGGAGGCGCTGGAGGCCTCAATAGGGGAAAAGACCTAGGGGTCATGGTGGATGCATGATGAATAACCTGAACAGTGCAGGAGAGTGGCTAGCAAGGCAAACAGGATGTTGGGATGCATCATAAGGGGATCACCTCTAGAAGCAAGGAAGTGATTCTGCCGCTGTACAATGGACTGGTTAGACCACACCTTGAGTACTGTGTACAGTACTGGAGACCACACTTGAAGAGGGACATACAGCTCCTGGAGAGGGTACAGAGGAGGGCAACTAAGATGATGCAAGGGCTAGATTTGACGTGAGGACAGACTTGAGGAGCTCTGCCTGTTTTCATTGGAGGAGAGGAGACGGGGGACATGACTGAGGTGTTCAAGTACCTCAAGGAATAAACAGGGTAAACATGGAGGTATCTTTAGACTAAAGCAAGGAGGTATCACCAAAGGGCATGGTTTGAAGTTGGAAGGTGGAAGGGTGAGGGGGAAAGAGGAGGAGGCTTTTCACTGAGAGGGTGGTGGACCCTGAATGCACTGCCTGGCGAGCTGGTTCAGAGATCCACAGTGGAGGGCTTCAAGAGAGAGGGACAGACACAGAAAGTGGATGTATCAGATGATGGCCTCGTCCCAGGGGTGGGGATGGATGATAGGGTTTCTGGAACACAAGGGAGGGAGGGAGGCCTCGCACCCAACTAGGATCTGAGGATCGAGCAGACCTCGATAGACCATAAAGCCTAATCTGCTGGCAAATAGTATGTTAGTATGACTCTGACTTTGTAGTCTGTTCTTTGCAATCTGGCCATCACCTGTGAATACCTACGTTAATAAACCATGCATCATTCGTGGTCCATTGTTGTATGCATGCTCAAGTGCTGGATAGCCTTCACCGCATAAACAGAGTTTCTGCTTTGATCCATTCTGTATGGTATTCTGTTGCACTGTTCGCTCTGGTCATAATGCACCAATGTAATATGCCGTGTGTGTGTATATTAGTTATACCCACGCTGTACTATGATGTATATATGTTCTATTTTATTTTTTCTCACCGCTATAGATGCTGGCACATGTCCTTATGCTTGTACCCATAGCCGGGTCGCTTCCTGAAAACAGACTGCATTGTCTCAGTGGGCTTACCTATTACCAAAATTCAAATAAATAAATTAGAAGGCTCAGTGGTAAGGGCAATACTGTGATGGTGGGGAATTTCAATTTGCTGGGGTTGCCTGGAGCACCCCAGATACCTCTATACCAGGAACAGTTCTTCCTGGAGGCCTTCCAGTAGGGTTTCCTGATGCGGGGTAATGGAATCAACCAAGGAGGGTAACATACTGGACCTAGTGTTGACAGACTCAGAAGCCCATCCAGGACATTGGGTGGTGGATCCCCAGCAGAAGCGATTATCCTATAGTGTGGTCCTTCCTCAAATCAGGTAAGGAAGCAGCCAGGACCAAGACAAAAGTGATAGACTTCAGAAGAGCAGACTTTGTAGGATGGGAGACATATCAGAAGGGCATCTCGCCAAAATCCACCCAGATATGGATGATGACCAGAAATGGTCCATTATTAAGCTGGGTCTGGCAGAGGCCACTAACACATGTACAAAGACCTAAAGGAAGGCCAGGACCAAAAGGCTGAGCTGGTTATGCAGGAGGTAGTAGATAAAGGGAGAAGAGGGCGCTCCAGCAGGTACAAAAGATTCTCATGCAAGAGGGAAGACAGGGAGGGAGTACTCTGGGAAATCCAGAGAGGTGGGTAGAGTAATCAGGGTGGCCAAGGTTGCAAGAGAGCCAAGCTGGCACGGGAGATCAGAGAAGGGAAAAGTATTCTCAGGTACATGAGGGAGAAAAGAAACTAACTATGAGATTGTCAGCTCAGAAGAGATTTGGGGAAGAGACAGGTACCAATGAGTACTTGTTCAGTGTTTACCAGGAGAAGGATGGGCCTATGTCACAAGGGAGAAGTAGGGTGGCACGGGAGAGAGGGAAACAGATGGGAAAATCCTGGTGATCAGGTTATAGGAGAGCCTTAGGTCCCTGAGGGTGGACAAGGCACCAGGTCCAGACGGTGTGCATCCAAGAGTCCAAGGGAGTTGGCAGCGTGTCCTGGCAGGACCTCTGGCATACCTGTTCCACACTCTCTGAGACAGGGTGTGTCCCAGGACTGGAGGATGGCACATGTGGTTCTCCTTCATAAGAATGGGCCCAGGGATGAGCCAGTTAACTACAGACTTGTCAGCCTTATCACCATTGTAGGGATTTTAATGGAGACCATTCTTGAGAGAGAGTAGTGATCTTTCTGGAAGCACATGGTCCCAGGATGAAAGGTAACATGGGTTGTCTAAGGCTAGATCCTGCCAGATCAACCTGGTTGACTTTTTGATTGGGTGACACGGGCACCCGATAAGGCCATGTGGTGGATGGCCTGTATCTGGACTTCAGCAAGGCCTTCAAGTCTGCCACGTGGAAGGATGCTCAATAAACTGAAGAACCTGAGAGCTGAGAAGAAACTGGTATGATGGATTAGGAGTGACTGCAGGATAGGCAGCAGAGGGTTATCGAGAGGAAAACTCTTGAATCCAGAGTTGTAACTAGCAGGTCCCACAAGGCTCAGTACTACAACCAGTGTTATTTAACATCTTCATTGGTGACATAGCCGATGGGATTAAGAGTAAAATCAGCCTCTTGCAGACAACACAAAGATCTGTGAGGCGGTGGATAGTGTGGAAGGAGACAAGATCTGGCAAAGTTTCGCGTTGGTCAGATCTATGGCAGCTGAGATTCAAGTCTAAGAAGAGCAAGGTCATGCACTTGAGAACCAGAAACCCTGGGAATAGCTACTGGCTGGGGTGGTGTGCAGATATCCACTTCAGAGGAGAAATATCTCAGGGTACTAGTCACAGAGAGGGCATAAATCATTCTGCGTGAGTGCAAGCAGATGGCAGCCAAAGCTAATAGGATGCTGAGGCATTGCCTCTAGGAGAGAGAAGTCATCCGCCATTGTACAGGTCACTGATGAGACCACACTGTGTGCAGTTCTGGTGCCCTATTTAAAGGATGTCAACCTACAGAGGGGGTGCAGCACAGGGCGACAAAGATGATCCTTGGCCTGGGGACAAACCATATGAGAAAGACCGTGGGAGCTCAACATATATTCCCTGGAGAACAGACGGAGAGCGGTGATATGATTGAGCCTTCAAATACTTAAGAGTTTGAATACTGTTAGCACTGAGGGCATTTTCAGACTGGGGGATGAGGGGCAATCTGCAATTCAGCTGCTGTGGTTTAGACTGTGGGCTGCACACCCAGCAGACTTGCGACCAGTATGGCCTGTATCTGCTGGTATTTTCATATGCAAGTTCACCAATGGCACACTAAATCTAAGTAAGAACTGCAAACAAGGTGACCTGTTCTTCCAGCGAGAGAAAGATCTGAAGTCATAGGGCAGAGTAGAGGGATATACTGCCCAAATGGCAGGAGGAGCCCATCTTCAAGACATCTGATGAATCAGTACTTCCTGAAGAACTGCCAGAGTGAGGTTAGTAAACTGTATCCACACCCACAGAACTCAAGTTCACATTTGAGTTTTGGGTCTAGTGTGTTTTTTTTTTATATCGCAACATTCTTTTCACAACGCTGGGGCACCTACCGGCGGCATCCAGCCGCTGGCCCTGTCCATGGGATAGCAGCAGGCTCACTTGTATGATTTGGGCGGGCGGGCACAGAATTGGGCTGGAGGACACTCGTCCCTGCCAGCTGGACCGCGCCAACTCCCAGCATGGCAGGGCGCGCCATCAAGCTGCTCAGTCGCTGGCCCAGCCTTTTTCCATTTTCTCCAATGGGAGCACAGACGGTAATGATGTCCAAGCACCAATGTGCAGATATCTGCCGCTCCCTCCAGACACACGCGATGTCTGTGCAGTACCGCCTGGCATCCCAGGGACCGCCAGAGCACGTGTGGATCCCATCTTCCCAGGACTGGGAGAGCAGTCGTCGGATGCTCAATCCTGTCCTCCCCGCTGACCCCGACGATCCGGGGTTTGTTCTCGAACCCGGGTCGCTGGTGTGGAGCAGGGTGTGGCGCCCAGCCTACCTCAGTGCCACTGGCCAGCCTTTAAAAAAAAATTACTCACCTTAGTAATGTTGTTTCTTCTAATGGAGTCTTGCTATATTATAGACCTTAGCAGTTTGATCCAGCTCTAGAACTGCCCGGAGTGAAATGGTTAAAACCATTCTAAAATAGAATTTTGGCACGAGAGCAGCTCTATCTGTGTCATTTCAAACTTGAACTGTCAGATCTTTACAGCCAAACTCACTAAGGTCTGTGTGGAAGCTGTAACCTACACTAGCCAAATGGCTACCTAAATAATAACAACCATTGATGGTCCCAACACCCAAGACTCAAGTCAGGGGACCAGAAATACTAACACCATTCTAATAATATGAAAATGGAACATAAGTATAATAAAACACACACACGCTGCATACACACACACCCCAAAGTCCCAAAGGGACAAAATGCTAACAGGACATAAGTAGTGCCTCACACTTAGTTGCCCGCACCCCACCAAGTAGAGGTTCTGAGAGGGCAGGTTGGGGAGGTCATAATAGCAAGACTCCATTAGAAGAAACAACATTACTAAGGTGAGTAATTTTTCTTCAAACAACATGAAGTCTGCTATATTATAGACATTAGCAGAATACACAGCAGTACCTCCATGGAGGAGGGCAGAACCTACTTAGGAATAGGCTCTGAAGAACAGCTGTGCTAAAACCGAGCATCTCTCCTGGCCTGGACATCCAGGGAGTAATGCTTGGTAAAAGTGTGTACCGCTTTCCAAGTAGCAGCCTGGCAAATCTCTAATAAAGGGATATCTCTGGCAGCAGCTAGAGACGCAGCTGTACCCCTGGTAGAATGAGCCTCAAACCGTGGGGGCTCTGTCCACTTTCTGATAACAAAATTGGATACAAGAGACAATCCACCTGGCTATTGATCTCTTAGTGGCAGGTTTGCCTTTCCCAGCTTCACCATAGGTAAGGAAAAGTTGGAGGATTCAACCCAGACCTTTGGTACGCTCTATATAATAACTAAGAGCTCTCTTAACATCCAGGCTGTGCAACCTCCTCTCACCAAGAGGAGTGATCAGTGAAAAATACTGGAAGGGAGACAGATTGATTAAGATGGAAATCTGAAACCGCCTTTAGGCAAAACTTCCTATTAGTCCTAAGGAATACCTTATCCCTGTGGAAAGAAATAAAGTCAGTCTCCACTGACAAGGCTTGCAATTCACTTATGCGCCTGGCAGAAGTGATAGCCACTAGAAACAGTTTTCCAAGTTAGGTACTTAAGCTCTGCAGAAGACAGAGGTTCAAAGGGGGTTGCATTAACTGGGCAATGCAAACATTAAGGTCCCAAGCAGGGCCGGTTCCCCAAAGGGAGGATTAGTATGGAGTAATCCTTAAAAACTTGGAAAACACAGGATGAGAGGAAAGAGAGGATGACTTTCCTGTTGACACAAAAGCAGACACAGCTGCCAGATGAACTCTCAGGGTAGCTGGTCTGAGACCCAAGGAATTAAGATGTACCATGTAATCTAACAAAATGGGCAATTCAGCAGATTCTGGGAAATATTTTTCCTAGCACACCAAATGGAAAACCTTTTCCATTTAGAACTATAAGTAGCTCTAGTGGAAGGCTTTCTGAAGCCTTTAGGATCTCAAGAACACCCTGAGAGAGGTGTAAATCAGCAACCTGTAACTCCTCAAGAGCCAGGCCTTGAGGTTGAGGGATTTGAGGTCCGATACCAAACCCTTCCCTGGGCACAAGTCAACAGATTGTGATTCCTGGGGAGGCACAGGGAAGATGGACTGTCAGAGACAGAAGGAGGGGTACCAGGGCTGCCTGGCTCAATCCGGGCAATCAGAATCACCCTGCAAGGCTGAGATCTGATTTTGACTAGTACTTTGAATAGGAGAGGAAAGGGAGGAAGCAGAGGAACTTCCTCCCAATCCAGAAGAAGGGCATCCAGGGAACTGAGCCCAGCACTGGAGGCCTGCAACAGAACAGAGGAAGTTTGTGATTGTCTGGGGCTGCAAAAGATCTATCTGAGGGATGCCCCACCTGGCAAAAACTATCCCCAGCACTTGAGGATCCAGGGACCATTCGTGATGGCCCTGGGAAATCCTGCTGAGGGCATCCGCTAGGACATTGTCCTTCCCTGGAAGATGAACTGCTATGAGGGAAGTGTTCAGGGAATAGGCCAGAGACCACAACTTCATTGCCTCGGTGCACAAGGCTGAAGACCGAGTGCCCCTGTTTGTTGATGTACCACATTGTTGTGGTGTTGTCTGTTCTGACTTGTATCACCTTGTCGTGGACAGATGCAGAAAAGCTTGAAGAGCTAAAAGACAGCTCTGAGTTCCAGCAAATTGATGTGGAGCAGAGATTCCTGGGGACCAAACTCCCTGAGTGGAAAGGTCCCATGTGGGCTCCCAACCCAGAAGGGAAGCATCTGTAGTGAGAGTCAAGTCGTGAGAAGGGGAAATGAAGGGGACCCCCGCTTAAATTGCTCTGATCCTGCCACCACTGGAGAGCTAGGATCAAGGTTGAGTCACTGGCTGGGACCAACTTGGAAAGGGGTCTCTTCTCTGAGACCAAAAGGTTCTCAAGTGAAACTGAATGTCTCTCATCTGAAATCTGGCTCCCTGCACAACAGCTGTGGATGCAGCCATGTGCCCCAGGAGCTGCAGAAAGTGTCTTGCTGGTCGAGAGACCTGCAGAGTGAAGGAAGAGGCCAGAGCCACTAAATTCCTTACCCTTTCTGGGGAAGAAAGGCTCTGGCTAGCTTTGTGTCCAATTCTGCCCCTATAAAGGTGAGTACCTGGACTGGTTCCAGAACCGACTTTGGTAGGTTTAGCAGAAAACCCAGGGAGGTGAGAAGCTGCTGGGTGACCTGCAGGTGAGATTTTACCTGTTCTGGGACTGGCCTACAATGAGCCAGTCGTCTAGATAGGGAAAACAGCAATCCTCTGCCTCCTTAAGTGGGCCACTGCTAGACACTTTGTGAATACCCTTGAGCAGAGGTAAGGTCAAGGGCATTGCTCTGAACTGGTAATGACCTGAGGGCAGTTCGAATCTGAGGTACTTTCAGATGGATCTTCTGATTAGGACATGGAAATAGGCATCCTTGAGGTCCAGGGAGGCTAGCCAGTCCCCTGGCCTTAGGGAAGGTAAAATCATTACCAGAGTTACCATTTTAACTTTGGTTTCAAAAGATGCTTGTTCAGATATCTGAGATCTAAAATGGGCCGCCATTCTCCTGTCTTTTGGGGTAAGGAAGTATCTGAATACAGACCCCTGCCCTGATGCAGGGAGGAACCCTTCTACTGCTCTGAGAGCTAACAGGGATGAGACCTCCGCTTCCAGAGCGAGGGTCTCTGAAGCACTTTCAGGTAGAAAAGTCTGCTTCTCAACTTGGGAAACTTTTTAGCTGAGAACCAGACCCTGGCTTACTACTTCCAGGACCCACTTGTCTGAGGTTAAGAAGCCCACCCTGACTGAAGTAAGCCAGCCTGCCCCACTGGTACAGGAGAATGCCCTGGGCACCCCATCAGGGTGCCTGTTTCTGCAGGAGCTTTAGGCTGGGGTGGGAGCAGGTCTGCCCACCTTCGCCTGCCCCTGCTCTCTGAAGAAGCCCCTCTGAGCATAGGCAGAGGAGGCCCGAGTCTGGTAGAAAGGCCTGTGAAAAGGCCTACCCCTACCCCTGGGGGCATGCCTTGAGGAGTGGCTTGCCGCTCCTTAGCCTGGGCACTCTTGTAAGTAGTCCTATATTCATCCATCTTCTTCATGTAATTCTCTGTCTGCTCTCCAAACAGAGAATTTCCCACCACAGGAAAATCCATAGCCTTAGTCTGGGTATCCTGTGACAAACTAGTACACCTGAGCCAGGCCAACCCACGAAAGCTACAGATGTAGCCATGACCCTAGAGGAAACATCATTAACATCCACAGCAGCATAAAACTGAACCTTAGAGGCTTCAATGCCATCAGCAGCCACCTGTTCTAGTTCACTAGCCAGCTGGCCATGGGCCTGCTTGGCCAATTGCATAACAGTATCCCATCTAGATTTCTGATACCTAGCTACATAAGCCATATAATTTGCTTGCCTCGTCCCAGAGAGGCTGCCATATACTGTTTTTTTGCCATGGCATCAATCTTCCTGGAATCCTTGTCAGGAGGATGTGAAGCCAAGGAATATTAGCTTTATCACAGGCAGCAGCCTGAACTACCCCAACATGACTGCATTGCTGAGAAAGGAATTCTGTATCAGGGCCTGACAATGTATACCTTCTGTCCATCTTTTATCTACAGGAGGCACAGAATTAGGAGCTTTTAAATTTTTATTGTTTGTTTCTAAAAGACTTATGTAAAGGAATAGACAATCTCCTAGACTCTGGAATATCCATCATTTCTACAAAATCAGGCTCCTCTTGCTCATCCACAGCCTCTTCTAAAGGAAGCTGGAGGGTTTCAGCAACTTTTTATAAAACATAAAATGAGATGGGGACTCAGACAGCATAGGGGGAGATTCTAAAGGTCTGTCTGGGGAGATGTCGGTTCAATGGGCACACCAGACCTTCCCAGCCACATTCATACTGTTCATAATCCTCCTCCCCTCCTCTGGTTCATAAAATTCCTCAATACCATAATCCTGAACCACTGGGACCGGACAGAACCGACCTTTTACCAGATAGTGGTGGTTCGGATGGACCTGAGACAGTGACTGGACAATTTGTATGGCTTTTGCCATCTCTGCAGCAGTTGGAGAAGGAATTTTGGACTCTAGACCTGCTGATTTTCTTGTTTTCTTTACTGGAATTGGTTCCTCAGAACCAGCTTTTCTTTGCCCAAGAAGTCTGGCCCTGGTCAGAGGGACTCTCCTCTGGTTCGGTTGGCACCGAACCGGCTGGCCATCCGGTCAGCGGACTTTTTGCCTCTCGCTCCTGAGCCTGCCCAATCTTTTTCCAGGGTGGCTGCAGGGAAATTCTTACATACCTGGCAGTCTGACTGAGGTGGTCAAACCTCAGACAAACACATGTGTGTGTGGTTCAGCCTTGGCAAAGACTTCCCACAAACATCACAGTGTTGAAACCCAGTGGGCCCGGTTTTCTTTGGGTTTCTCAGACATAATGCCAGCCTAACCAAAAACTTGCCCTTTAACGGCAGTGCCAGGCAAGACACCCTTTATCGGTTCCTAACCGCATACGGGTATTGGAAAAACGAATACATCTGTTTTTTTAGAACCGATAAGAACCGGAACCGCGACTCTAAAATAGTAACTTTTGTTTTAAATGAGTTTTAAACCCACTGATGGGTTCAAAACCGAACCGATAACTTACAAGTTCCACACAGACAAAACCTTCATTTACTTACGGTTACCACAGACAGAGCTTGAACTGACGGTTTTATGTGTTAATAGAAACTATTCTCGTTAAATCCAAACCGAGAAAACACTTTTAAACCAAGAATTGAACCGAGCAGAAGGAGAAATTCCTAAGCGACTGTTCACTGAGGCGAGTAAAGAATCTGACAGTTCAAGTTTGAAATGACACAGATAGAGCTGCTTTCGTGCCAAAATTCTATGTTGGAATGGTTTTAACCATTTCAATTCGCAGTTCTAGAGCTGGATCAAACTGCTAATGTCTATAATATAGCAAGACTTCATGTTGTTTGAATGCACTTTAATATTTCTGCCTTTTATAATGCATTACTGTCTGTCTGTTGTGATTGTATGATGCCCAGGGCCCTTGGGACTGGGCACTCTTAATTTAAACTTAGCTTGCTCATACCAGTCAGATATTTCAACCTCAGGTGTGGCATTCTAGTCTTGTACACAGTGAAAAAAACCTCAATTTAGGTATTCTATTTTCCGTATAGCCTTTTTGAAACAAATACAGACTTACTCTGTTGTTCCCGCCTGTCCCTTTGTCCTTGGCTGAAACGTGAACAATACCATTGGCATCTATATCAAATGAGACTTCAATCTGAGGAACTCCACGGGGGCAGGTGGATACCAACCTAAAGCAGGCAACAAAAAGTACAGTTACGCAAGAACTTACTGTAATATTACATCTTTGAGATGAGCTCCTGCAGCAGGTAACACCTTTAGGACTAAGGCCACCAGGCGTACAACCCCACAGAAAATGTTCTAACTAGCAGTCTGTGGCAGAGGACTGCCCTGAAGTCGGTTCCTCCCGACCGTAGTATAAAGGGTGGCCCTCACTGCACCTCAGTTCTCCCACCAGAGACCAGGTTGAATATACAGAAGGAGAACAGTACAGTTATGTAAGAACTTACCGTAACAGTAGATCTTCGAGAGAGGCTCTTGCAGTAGGTAATTACGTATAGGACTAAGCCGGCAGGCGGCAGGACCCCACAGAAAATTTTAGCTAGCAGTCCCTGGCGAGGGACTGCCCCCACGCCAGGTGACCGGGCGCCAGGAGATCGCCGGTGTGGGGCGGGTTCCCGACACCCGCCTTCAGTTCTTTTTTCCCACCACAGGCCAAAAGAGGCCGGACGAGAGAGAAGCGGATATTTCTCTATATGGAAAAAAGCTGAAAAAGCCTAGGGGATGGAGGGCGGGATAGAGTTATTTACTGTAAGAGCCTCTTCAAGATCTACTGTTACGTAAGTTCTTACGTAACTGTACCTATCTTACTTCGAGAGGGCTCTTGCAGTAGGTAATCAGCATATAGGACTGAATCCCAAGCAGTCTGGAACAAATAAAAGGCACTGGGAGGAGGAAACTACTCCAGAAAATAGTAGTAGCCATGCAAGCCTCAAGACAGGAGGCCTTGCAAAACAGCTAGCCCAAAACCTGCTCTACGGCGAGAGGCAATGTCCAAACCATAGTGTTTCGTAAAGGTATGGACCCGGAAGTCCAGGTGGCGAATTGCAGATGTCTGCCGCAGACATTCTTGAGACAAACCACAGAGGCCGCTACCCCTCGGGTGGGTGACCTCTGACTTGACGGAAGGGTCTTGTACTTATCAAAACAGAAAGTGATGCAATGAGCCAACCACTTGATAGGCATTGCTTGGAAACAGCATTGCCTTCCCTTTTGTGAGCAAAAGCCCTAGGAGGCTGCCGAACGGTCCCCGGAGAGGATGTTACCTGGGCCGTGACTCCAGCGGAGACGGGTAGAGGAGGATTTCTCCGGTGCCTCTCCTGTCCTTTTCCGATGACCTTCCGGGAAGTGGACGCCTGCCTCAACTTTTTCAACTCTTTTCCATAGAAGACATCTTTTCTTGAGGAGATGGGCTTCCAGGGACTGTTGGTGTAGTTTACGGGTAGCCACGTTGAAGTTGAGGCAATGCTGGCACTTATGACCCGTGTGATCGAGCCTAGGCAGAAAGAGCACAGGAATGGCCGTCTGTGTGGCAGTTAGGCGCACACGAGTCGCACTTGTTTTTGTGCTCGGAGGTGTAGGGACGACATACACCGATGATGTACCTGACGACTGAAAAGAATAACTAATTTTCGGGTAAAAAACAATGAAAGACAGGGCTGATGAAGCAACTTTACCATGAAGACTGCAGAGCTAACGGGCGGAAAGAACTGGAAGGCAGGTGTCCGGGACCACCCCTTTATACCGACATCTCCTGACACCGTCACCTGACGCAGGCGTCCCTCGCCAGGGACCGCTAGCTAGAAATGTTTCAGTGGCCCCGGCCCGCCGCATCAGTCCTATATGTAATTACTACTGCAAGAGCCCTCTCAAGTAAGATTTCCATTCGAAGACAAGATGTAATGTGTTGTCCCCAGGGGCAGGTGGGTGGAAAGCCAACTGCTGCAAGAGCTCCTCTTGAAGATCTACTGTTACGGTAAGTTCTTACATAACTGCATTATCTCACTTTGAGGGGAGCTCTTGCAGCAGGTAATGCCATTAGGACAGAGTCCCAAGCAATGCCCAAGGAAAGACCCAGACTGAAGAGACTGGAGGACTATAAACACTGGTAAATTAGGAGGAGTCTCTGAAGGACTGCTAGGCTGAAACCTGTTCTCCTTCTGGAAGCAATGTCCAGACTGCAGTGCCTCATGAAGATATGCACTGAACTCCAAGTAGCGGTCGACAGAGGTCCGCTGAAGAAACATTCCACAGCTGAAGCGAAAATGCCACCACACCCTTCGATAGAATGACCCCTCACCGGTCCCGTAGGGGTTTCTTGTGGTGCTGGTAGTAAAAGGTGATGCAGTGCATGAGCCACTTAGTTAGGGTTTGTTTTGAGACTGGTGCTCCAAGTTTCCGTGGGCAAAGGAGACACAACTGGTCTGTCTTCTAATCCTAGCCAGATAGTAACGTAAATTCTATGTACATCCAGAGTATGAAACAATGCCTCCCGATAAGAGTACTTTGGGTAGTAAACTGGTAGTTGAATGTCCTGGTTCAACGTGAACTCGGACACTACCTTTGGTAAAAACTTTGGGTCTGTGATGCAGGGCTACTCTGTCCCTGTGAAAACTAAATAAGGTCTTTACACATCAGAGCTTGCAGCTCAAAATCCTCCATGTTGAAGTGATGGCAACTAAAAATAACGCTTCTCCAAGAGAGAAGGTGGAGCTCACAGCTTGGCGCTGGTTCAAAGGGTGGCAAGGTGGGCTTTTCTATACAAAGAGGAGATCCCAAGATAATACTGGGTCTTTCCTGGGGTTTCATATGCAAGATACCTCTCAGAAAGGTCTTGCATGTGTCCAGCTGTGCCAAAGTCTTCCAGTTTAATGGCGAATGGTAAACTGAGAAAGCACAAAGACGCACCTTTATTTATTACATTTTGTTAACCGGTAAGCCCACTGGGCCCCAGGTCCCTTTTCAAGGGCACCCGGGTTTGTTACAAAAGATTTTAACATGCAGACAGGTATCAGTTTCAGACATATCGCATAGGGTTACTAGGACAGTATACAATTTTCCATTTTGTGTAAGAGGGCAGGAGGTACATGAAATTAGTTGGTACAGTCAAAGCACAGTGCAGTGTGTCTGATACAGCAGTACATCCAATATAGCAATAAAGAACAGCACATGTAAGGTCAGAGGTATATTACACTGATGAGTACAGTATGGCAGAGTAGTACAAATAATATGGGTTATGAGTACATCATACAGTTTCTGTAGAAGCAGGCAGCAAATACATTATAGTATAGAGTACAGCAGTGACGACAGATGGGAGTGAGGTGATAAGTGCTTTTAGTGCCTACGGGAGGTTCCGACGGGTAGCGCATCGCCGAGTGGTCATTAGTCATTACCTCTGTAGGGGAGCAGTGTCTAGTCGAAACGGATTGACACTAGGGTGGTTGTCTTAGCTACTGGGGCAGTGGCAGGACTTGGTTTGATAAGGTGAGCACGCAGCCCCTTTGAAAGAGGGCTAATGTTGGTGCCTCCTGAAGATGGCTGGGGAGATTGTTCCATGACTCCAGAGCTAGATGAGTAAAGGATTTACTCCCTGCTACCGTGCAGGTCAGTGGAGTTTCCAGGAGTTTTTCGCTCGAGGAGCGGAGTGGTCGCCTGAGCGGCTTTTGGGCAAGTAGTCCATTCAGACCTGCCAGAGGATGGGCATCCAGGAGCTTATAGGTCCAGCTTAGTAGGGATACTGGAGCCTACTGTGGAGGGATGGCCAGCTGAGGGCATCACAATGGTGGGTCCTCGGTAGGATTTAGAAGCAAAGCGAGCTATTTTGTGATATAGGGTCATGAGTCTGTTGTGGTCCGCTTTTGGCGATGCCGAGAATCGATGGGGGCGGCATAGAGGTTAAGGTTGGGAGAAGGATGCCTTGTGAGATAGCCAGTCTAGTCTCTGGTATCATGTTGTGGCTTAGGCGATAGAGAAGGCCCAGTTTTTGGTGGATGTTATTTGTTACAGCGCCCACATGGGGCTTTAGGGTGAGCCCCTGATCTAGTGTGAGGTCGGACAAGGTAGTGAGTGGCAGGAGATGGTCCCTGGAGAGGCCCAGGATTTTGGCCCAACAGCATAGCCTTAGTCTTGGTGGGGCTAAGGACAAGGCGGTTCTAAATTAGCCAGGTCTCAGCCTTGGTGAAGTCGTTTGGAGCCGAGGTCCTAGATCGGATGGGCGATCTCGCTCTGTACAGTACTGCATCATCTGCATACTGTACTACGGAGCTTCCCCTAATGCCCATAGAGAGTCATTTGTGAATAGGGAGAACATAAGCGGCCTAAGATTGAGCTCCTGTGGGACCCCAGCAGTTAAAGGCAGGGGTTGGGAGGTGACCCCTTTCCACTTGACCTGTTGAGTGGAGTCAGTGAGGTAACCGCAGAACCAGTTGAGGGAGTGCTGATCCAGCCCCAGTTGGCCAAGCTTGATAGCAAAAGTGAGTGATCCACCAGGTCAAGGCCTTTGAGAGGTCCACGAACACAGCCCCAGTGGGGGTTCCTTGTCCCAGGCTGTCAGGACATCGGAGGTGAATTTGATGAAGGCATTATCTGTCCTGTGCTTTGGTCTAAAGCCTGTTGTGTGTATGCCACTAACCTGTTGGCTTCCAGGTAGTCTCTAAGTTGGCTGTGAACTAGCTGCTCCTGAATCTTAGCCAAGTGGCAGAGGGTAGAGATTGGCCTGTAGTTTCCTATAGGTTCCCTTGTCTCCTTGTGGATTGGGACTACATGAGCCCGCTTCCATGTTAGGGGACTGCACCTTCCTGTAGGGATCTGTTTAACTGTGTAACAGGCTGTGCGATGGCTGGGGCAGCAGCCCTAAGCAGCCTAGGATCCAGCTCGCCGGATCCCAGTGATCCACTGGGTTTTAAGGATTGTAGGAGGGTCAGCACGCTCTTGGTATGCACTATCCACAGATGGAAATTGCATCAGAGTCCTTGGATTCAGTGACCGTTGGGCTCTGTCAGCTGTGAGTGGGGTTGGGTCTGAACGCCCCAGGTCAGTGAAGAAGCGATTGAAGGCTGTAGCGACTCTCCTCTCCGCCCTTGAAGTGTAGTGCCGTTATGGGTTATGTTACCTGCTGGGGCGGTTTAGTGCCTTTATCAGGAGAGTTGATGCTTGTCCAGAAGGACTTTGGGTCAGTTAGTGTTTGCCTCTTGTAGGGATTTTAAGTAGTCCCTTTTGGCATTCTTGAGCTTCTTTGAACTGATTCCGCAGGGATCGATGAGTAACTGAGACCCAAATCCAACAGGTGGAGAAGATACTCCAGTACAGAGTCCACCAGACAACCCAGGGGACCCAGAGAATAGGGAATCGACCATAAGCAGAAACACTTCCATTTCATGGCGAGGTAGCCCTGGTAGAGTGTTTTCTGGACCATGAGTATTTCTGCCACTCTAAAGGAGACTACAAACCTATTTCTGGCTAAGTCCACAGGAGCCAAGCATGCAGGTTCAAGGACTGGAGGTTCGATGGATTAACACCCCTTGCTCTTGGGAGAGCAAGTGTGGAGAGGGCAACGGAAAGTACAGTTACGCAAGAACTTACCGTAACAGATGATCTTCTAGAGAGGTTCCTGCAGGTCATTACACATAGGACTGCATCAGCACTGCACGGCAAAACTTTTCCAGCAATGCCTGGTGGGGACCGCCACCAACATCACGACTGATGTCAGCTGACCCCTATATCGGTGGTCCCCACGCCTGCCTTCCAGTTCTCCCACCAAAGATCATAAGAGGAAGGACAGGAGAAGGAAACAGATTCTGGAGCCCAAAAGAAACTGGGGAGGGAGGGAGGGGAATGATTGCTGTAGGAACCTCTCTCAAGATCTATTGTTATGGTAAGTTCTTACGTAACTGTACTATCTTACTCGAGAGGGTTCCTGCAGGTCATTACACATAGGACTGAATCCCAAGCAGTGCCTCAGAAAGAGGGACCACAAGAAACACGGGAGGAGGAGCAACTGAAAAACAGCACAGGACCGGCCTAGACAATAGGTCCTGCAGTATCATAGAGCCAAACCTGGCCCTATGCCAGGGGCAATGTCCAGACTAATGTTTGGTGAAGGTGTAGACTGAACTCCAGGTAGCGGCTGCACAAATCTCCGCTGCAGATATATTCTGCAAGAATGCAGTGGATGCAGCCATTCCATGAATAGAATGACCCCTGACCTTCCCCAGCAGAGATCTGTCATACTTCTGATAACAGAAGCTAATGCAGTTCGCGAGCCACTTGAATAAGTACTGCTTAGACACCACTGAACCCATGGATTTGGAGGCAAAGGAAACAAAAGCTGATCGAACTTTCTGGAGCTTTAGTCCTGTGGATGCAACAACGCAGGATTCTGTGTACATCCAGCGATGAGGAAGAGCCTCACCTTTGTTAGAATGGTTAGGGTAATACAACGAAGTTCAACCATCTGATTGAGGGTGAGCTCAGAAAGCACCTTGCAAGAAACTTAGGACTGGTTCGTAAGACCTCCGTTCTATGAAAATCAAATATAGCTCTTTACGCAGCAGGGCCTGAAGCTTGGAAACTTTGAGCAGAAGTAATGGCAACAAAAATAGGACCTTCCATGAGAGATGGCGCAAGTCACAGCTCATCGCTGACTCAAAAGGGAGAAGCACAAGGTTTTTTTTTTTTTTTTTTTTTTTAAAACACATATTTCTCTCTACCTACGAACCTGGGCATCCTTCCAAGGTGCAAACTCAGCGACTGCCTCTCACTCCCATTCTGAACTGTTCGCTATGCCAGTGCTCTCCCCATCCGACCCAGGCAGGTCAGTCCCCAGCCTCCAAGTTACCGCCGAGGAAGGCTTGCCGCCCATGGCGACCTTCCAAACTCAAAGTCCTACCTGGGACTGCTGGCGCCTGAGGAGGAGTCCGTGCGAATGAGCCGGCGTTGGGATGTGAGCCTAGCCACTGGTGTCTCTTCATCTCTGCAGACAGAGGGGGTTTTTGCACTTTGTCCCAAGAATGTCGCCTCCCTCTAGTGAGACATGCAGTGACGCCATGGGCACTGCAACCCTGCCATCAGCCGCACTAACTCCACACACTCTTCAGTCGGCTATCTTCTAATGCCCCTGATCACCATCAGGAGCCGCAAAATGCCAGACATCTTTCAGTCCTCCCCGAGAGGAGAGCCGCCTCGGACGCCACATCCTCTCCTCCCTCCCTACCCGAGGCCACACCCGAACCCGGCCCAGGTGTGACGTGAGGTGTAGTCCAGCGCTCAACCCTCAGTGCCAACGGGCCGCCATAAGCTTTTGATAAAATTTAAATCCCAAGGTGGGGTTGGATTACAGATAGGGGTTTCAAATGGAGAATCCTTTCAGAAAGGTTTTCTAGATTTAGCTGCAAGACAGGTTTCCCCTATCAAATCATGATAGGCTGAAATGGCCGAGAGGTGTACCTTGAGGGAAGATAAGAGAGACCCAGATCAGACAGGTGCTACAGACACTCCATGATCTGTAGGGCTGAGCATATGAAAGGGTCCCATCCTTCAGGTGCCGCCAAATGGAAAATCGCCTTTCATGGCATAAGTCGATCTGGTAATGGGCTTTCTAGCCTCTAACAGGACCTGGGCGATCTTATGTGAGACCCCAAACGAGACTGTATTAGGTTTGTAGGAGCCACGATGAAGATGCAGGGTCCTGAGCCCGGATACACTAATCTGCCCTGATCCTGAGTTAACAGGTCATGACCGAGAGGACTGCGGGTTCTGCTGACAGCTGCTGCAAAAGCGAAACCAGATCTGCCTGGCCGAGGGGAGCTATGAGAATAATCCTGGCCCTCTGCCTGGAATTTCAGGAGGACCCTCCAAAGGATGGGAAGAGGAGGAAAGCATACAAGAATTTCCTGTCCAACAACGTGACAATGCATCGTGCCAGAAAGCACCATGCCCTGGACTAAGCGAGCAAAAACTGGGAAGTTTTGCACTGAATGGGGAAGTGAACAGGTCGAGTTCTGGTTGCCCTCATTGCAGAAAAGGGAGTCTGCCACTTACTGACTTAATTCCCATTCATAAGCAAGGGTGTATGTCCTGCTGAGGCTGTCCGCCAGGATATTCTGAATACCTGCACGTGGACAGCTGAGAGTCAGACTGTGTTGCACTGCCCAGTTTCACACTTGCATCGCCTCCCGCAAAGGGGGTATGACCGAGTGCCTCCCTGCTTGTTGATATACCAGAATACCAACATGTTGTCCATCTGGATAAGCAGAGATCCTCTGGGAAGGACGGACTGAAAGGCACAGGACTGCCTCATCTCCAAGATGTTGATGTGCAAGGACATCTCAAGATAGGACCACTGACCCTGCGTTTGGTGGTCCCCATATGAGCTCCCCTACCTTGGCTGGAAGCATCCATGGTGAGAGTGCACTGAAGCGCTGGCCTCCGGAAGGGAAGGCCCTGGGACAATTTCTAGGGATCCCTCCACCACTGAATATCCTTCTTGACTGCAGTGGAAATCATGATCAGATGATCCAGATCGTCCCTGAACTGATCCCACTGAACACGCAAGGTACACTGAGGGGACCTCCATGTAACCTGGCGAGGGGAACCATGGAGATGCAGGCTGCCATCAACCCCAAGAGCCGGAGCATCGCTTGGCAGCGAGGAAATTGGAGGAGGCTACCAGGGTTGCCTGTTCTCGAATGGCCCCACCCCGTCTGGATGGAGAAAGGCCTTGCACTGGACACTGTCCAACATAGCTCCTATGAACTGAAGTCTATGAGAAGGACTAAGCGTGACTTGGGGATATTGACTGTAATATCCAAATGAGAAAACAAGTCCAGAGTACGCAAAGACGGGACCAAAATTAGCCAGTTGTCCAGAGAGGGAAGGCCACAATGCCCTGATGAGACAGGACTGCTGCCACCACCACTAGGCACTTGGTAAAACCCTGGGTGCCGAGGAAAGGCCAAAGTGGAGTGTTGTAAACTTAAATGCTCCCATTGGAAATAAAGTGCAAGAAGTGGCAGTGGTATATACCTCTGCTCTGCCCGATGACGCCAGATCTTAGCCGCTGGAAGCAGGTTGCATGCATCCGCAGCCGGGAGGTCGGTGGGTCCACGTGGATGAACAAATATACAATACCTTAGAACTACTGTTACAGGTGAGTAAATACAGGTTACTCACCTGTAACAGGAGTTCTAGGAATGGTATACGCTGTTCATCCACACTTCATGGCAGGTTCCTTGCCGCTTTAAATCTTGGCCGGAAGGTCTTCACGTTGGCTCCTCCCACCCACCCGGTGGTAAACTCTCTGCTCTGCCCCATGACGCCAGATCTAGCCCACTGGAAGTCAGGGTTGTGCGTCAAACCAGGGATGTTGGTGGTTGTGTGGATGAACAACATATACCATTCCTAGAACTCCTGTTGAAGGTGAGTAACCTGTATTTCTAGGGCCATGGATATGTTCAATCCACACTTCATGGCAGACTCCTAGCAGCTCTCTGGGAGGAGGGAGCAAAGCGCACACCCCTACTTAGGAAACAAGGACTGGAGAACAGAGATCCCAAAACCAGCATCCCGGCGTGACTCAAGGTCGATGTGGTAATGAGGTGTGTGCTGACTTCCAGTAGCAGCCCTGCAGATTTCCTGGATAGGGACGTCCCTGGAAGCAGCCACTCAAGCAGAGGTATGGCGGTAGAGTGAGCTCTTATCCTCTGGGAGGCTCCATGCCTGCCAACCTGTAGAGAGATCTATGCAGGAGGTGACCCACCTGCCTGTCGCTCAGCTTGGCTGCAGGTCTGCCAGGTGTGGCTTCAGCATAGGTGACAAACAGCTGGCGAACTTCTCCCGAACTTCAGCCATCCGCCTCCTTATAATAAGAGAGCGCTCTTCTAGGGTCCGGAGTATGGAGCCTATATTCGCCTCCGAGGTGTGATTGGGGTAGAACACCGCAGAGTCAACACCTGGTTAAGATGAAACTCCGACACCACCTTCGGAAGTAATTTCAGGTGGGGGCGCAGGGACAACCTTATCCCTGTGGAAGACCAGATAAGGAGACTCTATGGAAAGCATCTGAGCTCTTCCATCCTTCTGGCTGACGGATAGCCACCAAGAAGGCGGTCTTCCATGACAGGTGAGAGATGTCACACCTGTGCATCAGTTCGAATGGCTTGCCCATGAGCTTAGCCAATACCAGTAGTAGATCCCATGGAGGCGGAGGTTCTCGCACCGAGGGATATGTGATCAAGGCCTTTGAAAAAGCACCGACCACCTTCTCCATGCTCACTGACTGCCTCCCCGCCCGCACCCAGTAAGCAGAGATGGCTGCCAAGTGCACCTTAAGGGTCGTCGACCAAGCCCTAGCTGAGAAAGGGACCACAGGTAGTCCAGAATGCTTGCCAAGGAACAGGAGGAAGGGTCCAACCCTTGCCCTGACACCGAATGGAGAGTCTCTTCCATTTGAAGGCATAGCATTTCCTGGTCAACTCCTACGGGATGCCTCAACAACGTTGAGGACCTCGCCTGAAAGACCCAAGGCCTGGAACTCTAGCCACTCAGGAACCAGGCCGTCAGGTGCAGGGATTGAAGGTCCGGTGGAGAACCTTCCCTGGTTGACTGAGATCAGGTCTGGGCAGGCTGGAAGCCGCCTGGGAGCATGGAGCTGAGGCTGAGGAGATCTGGATACCAGAACCGGCAGGGCCAGTCTGGGGCTACCAGAATCACCTGCGCCTTGTCCCACCTCGCCCTGAGAAGCACCTTGTAGATCATGGAAATGGCGTGGAAGAGGCCTGGGTCCACGGCCTCAAAAGGCATCCCCTGCAGCGAGCCCTGCTGAGGGAGGCAGGCATGAAACAGCCTCAGCTTGGCATTCTCCTGGAGGCAAACAGGTCCACCTGAGGCGTGCCCCAGTGGGAGAACAGATCTTGTACTACCTCCGCACGAGACCACTGTGAGACGCAGCCCTATCCGGCTTAGGGCATTGGCTAGAGTGTTGGAGGCTCCTGCCACATGGATGGCTAGGAGATCCGCCTCAGGCTGCGCACAAGGGACCAAGTGCGAGAGCTTCCTGCAAGGGCATAGGCGCGTCCCGCCCTGGCGGTTAGGTAGTACATGGTCGTGGTATTGTCCGTCTGGACCTGGGCCACTTGACCCCGTACAAACGGGCCAGGCGTTGAGGGCTAGACAGACCGCTCAAAGCTCCAGCAGGTTGATGTGGCATCGACTCCCGAAGGGACCAGAGGCCATGCGCTCTGTGCACCCCAGATGGGCACCCCAACCCATCAGAGAGGCACTAGTCGATAGAGACCGTCAGCTCGGGCGGACAAACAGGATGCCCATCCTGCAGATGAGCTGAAACGATCCACCACTGGAGCGTTCCACATCTCCTGGGTCACTGCCACTGGCTGGTCCAAGCGACTGGGCGCTGTGACCATTGGCTGGCCAATCCCCACTGTAGGGACGCATGTGCCAACCCCAACGGACCACGCTGGTGCAGTCTGCCATGGGGCCCAGAAGTCCCGGGCAGGGCGAATTGCCCAACCTGAAATGACTGGGCAAAGGAGGCGGTCCTGTCCGCCAGGAGCCGTGCTTTGGCTCGAAGAGTCGAGCTCTGCCCGATGAATTGAATCACCTGCTTTGTACGGTTCGACTTGGCCTCGTTCATGGGAGGCCAACCTGAGAGCAAACCTGGAGGCTAGATCCTGGACCGCTCCACCTCTGGTCTGGAGGAGGCCGCAATCAGTCAGTCGTCCAGGTGGGTACACCGACCCTTGTAGCGCCCAAGAATGCTGTCACCACTGCCATGCATTTGGTGAAGACCCTGGGAGCTGAAGAGAGGCCTAAGGGCATGGTCCGAACTCGTAAAGGGACCCTCTGCTCTGGAGTGGAGGAATCGCTGGTGGGACGGACGAGTTGGGACGTGAAAGAATGCATCCTGGAGGTCCAGAGAACAGAACCACATGCCTCGTTCCAAGGATGGAATGATCTGAGCCAGAGTGACCATACTGAAGGTTCGAGACCTTAGGAACCTGTTCAGGTCGTGCAGGTCTAGAATGGGGCACCAGCCCCTGTCTGTTTTGGGACCAGGAGATACCTGGACACAAACCCTGGGTCTGGTGGAGGATCCGCCACCTCCCTGATCACCTCCTTCTGGAGGAGCAGGGCAATGTTGGCTCGACGGGCCGACAGAGACACCAGGACCCCTGAGCCCCCGTGAGGCGACGGCTCAGAGCGGCGGGCCTGCTCAAACTCCAGAGGCAGACCCTTTCCTACCACTTCCAACACCCAGCGGTCCGTGGTGATAGCGGACCAGGCGGAAAGAAAGTGGCAGAGCCGTCCCCACGGGGGAACCCAGGGGGAGCGACGAGGCTGGGGTGACACCACTCAACACGTCATTGGGCAGGCTTGGAGGAGGGACCGCGAGGGCTTCCCGAGCCTTTTCCTTCCGGCTTCCTGCTGGAGGAAGCTGCAGGCTTGGCTTTGGGGTGCCAACTGTGAGCCTGCTGGCCCTGATGCTGGTGTTGCTGGGCCGGACGTGCCACGTGGCAGAAGGGCGAAAGGGCTTACGCTGCTGCTGGCGGCCTTTGTCCTTCTGGGCAGGCGACCGAGTTCAAGGTGGCACTGGACTTCGATCCTCTGGAGATGGCCTTCCACCCAAGGCCCGAACAAGTCGGTACCCAGGAAGTAGCGTCTGCCAGCTTGTGCTGGGTATCCGCCCGTGAAGGTGGAGATCCGCAGCCAAGCTCTGCGGCGCGCATGCCACTGCAGCCGCACTGACTGGGCACAAGGTCTCCAATATCCAGAGCAGTTTGGAGCTGCTGCTTCGCCACCGCCCTTCCCTGATCCCGCATCTGCTGACTGTAGTCTGGAGGTCAGCGGGAGATGAGGGATCGCCTCATCCAGGGATCCCATAAGGCGTGGGAGAAGAGCGCCATCAATACGGCTGAACTGGCCTGACGGAAGGCCTAAGGAGGACACAGTGTACACCTTACACCCGGCGAATCCAGCTTTCTGGACTCTCTGTTGGGAGGCTTGTCCACATCCCTGGTGTTCCGGAACACCGAAAACACTATCGGTCACATGTCCCTCCGCATAGGGTGCTCCGAAAAACGGACAGTGAACCGGTGGGGACCGCGTACTTCCTGGCCATCCTGGCTGAAGGAGCAGGACAAGAAGCGGCTGCAGCCATAACTCCAAGGTTGGGCCAACAATGGCTTCAGCCACCAGAAGGCCTCCGTGGAGAATCCCCTCGGTCCAGTATCTCCGTGAGGGATACTTGGCCCCTTGGACAGAGGTTCAAGCTGCATCCCAGTAGATTCTGAGATGAGTGAAGCAGACCCATGAGCGAGGATGGGCTCTAGTCCACTGGCTGTCCCCAGTGGACTCAGGTCAAGGGCCTGGAGAATAAGAAAAGTAGTCGGACTCCGAGGTCTCTGGAACAGCTGCCTCGGCCTGAGCCACCCTCCACCTGCCGGGATGGTGGGAGTGAGGTGACCCGACAACCGATGGGGCAACCCCTGACCCGATCGAGAATCCTTGGTCGGAGCCCCAGATTTAGGTTGTGGAGGCAGAGGTTCCACCACAATAGGTGGCGCAGCTGGTTTCGGCCGAACAACCGGTGCCGATTTGGACTCCTCGACAACCACGAGGATTGTTTCAGCCGTTCAGGTGACAGCCACTTAATGGCGGGGAAGGCGGCGAAGTGCGTCTTGTTTCTGGTCAGAAGGAGCTGCTGCCACATTAAGTCCTCGTGGCGCAGGCGCAACATGCGCTAAAGCCTTTCCTCCGAGGAGGAAGCGACGAGACGAGCGGCGCGCTGCTTTCCTCGAGACCAGACCACTGGTGTCGGCGGATCGGCTGGACCGAGAAGAGGTCCGAGACTGAGACAGTCGGTGTTTCCAAGGGTGGGTTGGGGAGAGACCTGTTCCTCCTCGCTCAGGAACCTTAACTGGGAACTCCGGCACAGGAGGTGCAGGCAAGTCCTCTGTTTTCACGGGGAACGGTGAAGAAGGGTTGTCTGCTTCTCCAGTCGACAACCCATCCAGCAGGCTGAGAAAAATCTCGACCGCATCGACGAAGTGTCTCAGCCAGCTGACCGGACGAGGACACTGTGAAGCCAGCGGCCTTAGCGAAACCTTGACCCGAGTAGGTGTGACTGTCGGGAAGGGGACCCGCTCCCACCAGACATGACGGTGGGACTTACCCTTGAGTCCTTCTTCTTGGACCGAGAGAGTGTCGATGGAACCTCACCTTCGTAGAGAGATAGGAGGCGCAAGAGAGCCGGATAAATGCAGCGACCGAGGAGGGCGAAGATACGGCCTGCGCCGCCTCCTCCTCGAGGCGATCATCTGCTCAAGTTGCTCAGCCAAGCCTGCTGCAGCGGACACATGCCCGGGCCTCCTTTGACTTCACCAGTGGAATACATCTCTTGGGGCCTTCAAGTTGGAGTCTGGCACCACGGTCTTCGAGGACATTGGCGGAGAAGGACTTACACAAATCGCAAGACCTGCGGATCGTGGTCAAGCCGAGGCAATAAGCATGTGGAGTGCGGAGCGGTCCGAGAGACATCTTCTGCCCGCGAGGGCACCGCGAAAAACTAGGTCGACTTATCCATCGCAGCAGCGAAGGAAGAAACAGACCGAAGTCTTGTAAACTTTAAAATTAGTTTTGGGTTAACCGAAGAGTTTGGATTCAGTCTAATGCAGAGTGCTAAGGAGGAACCTGAGCTTCCAAGCGGTAAGGAAGATCTGGCGTCATGGGGCAGAGCCAGAGTTTTACCACCGGGTGGGTGGGAGGAGCCAGCGAAGACCTTCCAGCAAATTTTAAAGCGGCAAGGAACCTGCCATGAAGTGTGGATTGAACAACATATCCATGTCCCTAGAACCTGTTTTGTCTAGGATCGTGGATATATTGTTCATCCACACTGTTTAACCGACTCTAGCAGTTCTCCGGGAGGAGGAGGCAAGGCACACACCCTACTTAAGGAACAGAGATTGGAGAACTGAGGCCCAAAACCAGCATCAAGGCATGACTCAAGGTCGATGTGGTAATGGGTAATGAAGGTGTTGCTGACTTCCAGGTAGCAGCCCGACAAATCTTCGGATAGGGATGTCCCCAGAAGCAGCCACTGATGCAGCAGTATGGCAGGTAGAATGAGCTCTTATCCATTGGGAGGCTCCTTGCCCGCAGACTCATAGCACAGACCTATGCATGATGTAATCCATCTTGCTATGGTCCATTTTGCTGCAGGTCTGCCAGAAGCAGCTTCAGTGTAGGTGACAAACAGCTGGCACACCTCTCCACAATTTCACGTCCTCTCCTTATAATAGGAAGCGCATCTCATGTCTAAAGTATGGAGCCTGTACTCTCGTCCGAGGTGTAGTTAGGGTAGTACACCGCAGAGTCAACACCTGGTTAAGGTGAAACTGACACCACCACCGGATGGGGTGCAGGACAACTTTGTCCCTGTGGAAGACCGGATAAGGGAGTCCACAGGCGCCTGGAGCTCCCTGTCCTTCTGGCTGACATGATAGCCACTAGGAAGGCAGTCTTCCATGACAAGTGTGACAGCTCACACTTCTGCACTGGTTCGAATGGCTGCCCATGATCTTTGTTATACCAGCAGTAGATCCCACGGAGGTGGAGGCTCACGTACCAGAGGATATGTGATCCAGGCCTTTGAAAGCGCCCGACCACTGTCTCCTGAGCCAGTGTCGACACAGCCCGCACCTGGTAAGCAGAAACAGCTGCCAGGTGCATCCTAAGGGTCGATGACCGCAGACCCCTTTGAGAGAGACCAAAGTAGTCGAGAATATTAGCCACAGAACAGGATAAGGGGTCTAGAACCCTTACCCTGACACCAAATGGAAAATCTTTTCCATTTGAAAGCATAACATTTCCTGATTGATTCCATTCTAGATGCCTCCACCACGGTGTAGACATCTTGGAAAGACCAAAGCCTGGAACTCTAGCTGGTCAGGTACCAGGCTGTGAGTGCAGGGATTGACGGTCCGGATGGAAGACCTTCCCTGGCTCAGAGATATCAGGTCCAGGTGTGTACAAAGCTGCTCCAGGGGCCTGTAGCTGAGGCTGAGGAAATCTGGATACCAGAACTGGCGCAGCCAGTCTGAGGCTACCAATCACCTTCGCCTTGTCTCTCCTCACCTTGAGCAATACCTTGTGGATCAAGGAAAATGGAGGAAGGCGTGAGGCGGCCTGGGGTCCACGGCCTCGAGAAGGCATCCCCTGCAGCAAGCCCTGCTTGGTGGGGGGCATGATACAGCCTCAGCTTGGTGTTTTCCTGGAGAAAACAGGTACACCATGGTTTGCCCCAATGGGAGAACAGGCTGTAAGCTACCTCTGGATGGAGAGACCACTCATGGGATGTCTGGCCTAAGCGGCTGAGAGCATCCGCCAGCTGGATGGAGGCTCCTGCCACATGGATGACTGGGAGATCTGCCTCCAACTGGCCTACGAGGTCCAGATGGGCGCCTCTTGCATAGCAGATGGGAGTCCGTGCAGCCCCTGTTTGATGAGGTAGTGCGTGGTGGTGGTATTATCCATCTGGACTTAACCACTTGACCCGGAGCTGAGGAGCAAAAGCTGAAAGTGCCAGTCTGATTGCTCTGAGCTCCAAAAGGTTGATGTGGCACTGGACTCCAGAACCAGTGGGCCCTGTTGTCCCCATGTAGGCTCCCGGCCCACGGAGAGGCATTGGTCGTGAGGCGACCGTCTGCTCGGGTGAACAAAGGGTTCCCTTCCTGCACCTGGTCTGGGGCGGTCCACCATTGGAGAGCGTCCCATATCTTCTGGGTTACAGTGATCAGCTGGTCGAAATGACCGTATCGCTGAGTCCACTGGCGGCTAACTCCTACTAGAGGGCATGTGCAACTGGGCCCAATGGACCACCGGGTTGCAGGCCACCATGTAACCCAGAAGGCACAGGAAGTCCCGGCAGGGCACAAGTGCCCAACCAGAAATGACTGGGCAAAGGAGGAGAGAACCTCTGCCCTGTCTGCCGGAGCCGAGCTCTGGCTTGACAAGAGTTGAGCTCTGCCCTGATGAAGCCCACTAACTGAGAAGGCACGAAGTTCCGACTTGGCCTCGTTGATCAGGAGGCAGAGTTGGGAGCAGGTCCAGAGGATCAGATCCCAGGACCTCTCCACCTCCTGTTGGATGGAACCTGCCAGGAGCCAATCGTTGGTAGAGGTAAATTCTGACCCCCTGATGCGGACACGGGCTGCCGCCACTCGCAATGCATTTGGTGAAGACCCGTAGGCCGATGACAGACGAATGGCATGGCTCGAACTTGTACAGGGTCCTCTCGATCCTGCGCGGAGGAACCACTGATGGGACGGACGGATTGGGAGGGTGAAAGAATGTGTCCTGCAGATCCAGTGAACAGAACCACGTTTCGCTCCAAGGATGGTGTGATCTGGGACAGAGTGACCATCTGAAAGGTGCGTGACCTGAGAATCGATTCAGGTTGTGGAGATCTAGAATGGGGCACCAGCCCCGTCCGCTTGGGCATCAGGAAGTACCTGGAGACAAAGCCTGGGTCTGCAGACTGATCCACCACGAGCTACTGCCTCCTTAAGGAGGAGCTGAGCAATGTCGTCTCGAATTGCCGACTGGGTGCATGCAGAAATCTGTTCTTCCTGAGGGGCACGGGCTCGGCTGGGAGGGCACTGCTCAAATTCCAGAGGCAGTCCCTGAGCGACCACTTTGAGAACCCACCTGTCCATAGTGATAGCGGACCAGGCAAAAGAAAGTGGTGGAGCTAGCTCCCCAAGGGAAGGCCCAGAGCTGGAGTGACAGAGAAGGGGTGGCAATCCCCACCCCATCACTGGGCAGGCTTGGAGGAGGAAGAGGCTCCAGGACCTGAGGGCGCCAAGCTTGTGCCTGCTGCTGATACTGCTGTCCTCCCTGGTAGGAGGACTGCTGAACTGCAGGGAAGAGTGCCAAAAGGCTTCTTTTTCTTCTGCTGGTTCTTGCCGAAGAACTCTTGGCACAAGCGCGCCCAAGGTGGCACTGGACTGCTCTATGCGCTGAAGGGGACGGACACTCTGGACCAAACAAGTCTGTCCCAAGGAAAGGCACATCAGCCAACTTGTGCTGAATATCCACCTGGAAGGAGGAGCCTTCTTCAAGCCCTGCGGCGAGAGGCAACCACGGCGCCATAGAGCAGGCACAAGAATCCCTATGTCCAGGGCAGTCTGAAGCTGCTGTTTGGCAACAGCATGGTCCCTGATCCCGGACCTGCTTAACCGTGGTCCGCATGTCCACAGAGAGATGTGGGAGGACTTCATCCAATGACCAGAGAAGGCCATGAGAGAAGTGTGCCATGACGACAACCAAACTTGCCTGACGAAGGCCCAAGGAGGAAGCCACATACTTTCCGTGCAGAAGGGTCCAAAAGCTTGGAATCTTTATTTTGGGGGTCAGTGTCGGCACAACTGCCAGTACAGCCTGAACACATTGGTGGTCACCAGGCTCTCGGCAGAAGGGTGCTCTGTGAACCCTGCAAGGGACCCCATGGGCACAGCGTACATGCGGGCAGACTGTGCTGGACAGAGGCAGGACACTGCCATAGTTCGAATGTCGGACCAACAATGGCCTCGGCCACAGAAAAGTCCTCCGTCGGGTATCCCTCTCTTAAGGATGTCCGTGAGAGGGTACTCCTGCCTCTCTGGATGGATTCCAGGGCATCTTTGTAGAATCAGAGATGAGATGAGATGAAGAATCCTTTGGAATGAGGAAGGACCTGCCTCCATCCTTTTGCCAACGGATGACCCATCATTCCCAGGATGAGAGTGGAGCCAGGTGACATAGTCTGAAGAGTCTGGGTACAGCGGCCTTCCGCCCAAATCACCCTCGACCCACGAGGGCAGTCCGAGATGACCGTGACCGACAGGCGTCGGGAAGCCCAGTATCTGGTCGGTCCTCTTTGGAAGGCCCCTCCCACAGGCTGCTTAGGTGGCGGTTCCACCACTCTCGGTGGAGAACCCGGTACCATGCCCACGCGGCCGACCCTGCGCGCAGAGGACCGAAGGCATTGGTTCCGAGGGGTCAGCTTCGCCTAGGAGGCGAAAGCCAAGTAATGGCCAGGGGTAGGCGGGAGCCAGCTTCTGCCGGACAAAATCAGCTGTTTCTACATAAAGGTCCTCATAGCGCTGGAGCCTCTCCTCATCCAAGGAGGGCGAGGGCGACCTGTGGCGTCACCTCTTTTTGAAGCGTTTTGGCTCTTCCTCAGTGGTTCGGCTGATGGGGTTCTAAACCGCAACCGAGATCAGGCAGGCTGACTCCGGTCGCCGGGAGACACCGGAGGTAATCTGTGAAACCAGAGGGTCCAGAACTGGGACCTCAATGGGGACACCAGTGGGCTGGGTCACCTCATTGGGGAACACAAGGACCGGAGTCCTCTCCAAGGAGTTGTCGGCCACGGCCGGCTGACAGTGGATCGATTAGATCAAGAACAATCTCAACCTGGTTGGCCACATCCTCGTCTGGCCAGGCGGAAGGTCTGTGAAGTCTGCGGCCGGGAGGCGATCTCGACCTAGGTTGAGACCGCATCTCCTGGGACCAAGACCTCTCTTGGTCCCAAGGCTGCTCACGAGACGAAGACATGCCGTTCTCATCTCTTTTACGAGATCGGGAGGAGTGCGAGCTCATCGGGCGCCTCTCCCCGGTGGGAAGAGACTGGCACAACTCCTTCAAGGAACCTCTGACGGAGCCCAGGTTAGTGGAGCAGAAAAAGCAGAACAGTCCAAAGTGCAGGCGGCTTCTTCAAACACCTTCATGCGTTCCAGCTGCTCCAGCAGAACACGGCCATGGAAACGCCACCTAGCCTCCTTGGACTTCACGGATTCCTTTTCGGTCTCCCCAACTTTAAGCGTGCCAAGCAGTCTTCTAGGACATTGGGATGGAAGGCCAAGCAAAGGTGCAGGGCCCAGTGTCATAGCCCAACACCTAGGCAGTAGACTCACGTGAGATGGGGATCGGTGTGCGACATCATCTGGCCACAAGGACTGGCCCGAAATCCTGGAGAAGATTTCTCTTCCAAGATCGAGGGACATAAAGCGCGATCGCTAACTCAAGCAGTTTTAATTTCAGTAAAA
Source organism: Neoceratodus forsteri (assembly GCA_016271365.2). Lineage (NCBI taxonomy): Eukaryota > Metazoa > Chordata > Ceratodontiformes > Ceratodontidae > Neoceratodus > Neoceratodus forsteri. The sequence continues at coordinate 120,564,162 of CM028130.1, read as the reverse complement.
CCAAAGTTTTGAAGGCCAGGGCCTCTGAAATGCATAGTGAGCAAGAGGCAACCTGTATCTTTCAGCGTAAAGGAATATCTGGTGACATAGATACATACACAGTGTCTGCAGATAAGGGCCATGCCCACCAGTCTGCCCATTTGAGCTTGTAAATTCAGTTTATGTTTTCCTAGAAGTCTGTTGCCCTTACCCTGACCTCCAGAATTCCTTTATGTCTATCCCATGCATTCTTAAATCCGTGATTGTCTCAGCCCCCACCACTTCCTCTGGCAGGGTGTTCCACTTGTCCACCACCCGTTCTGTGAAGAAATTCTTCCTCATGTTTCCTCTGAATCGTCCTCCCTCCAACTTCATCCCCTCTAGTCCTGGAACATCTTTTCAGCTTAAAATAGTGTATTCCTGCACCCTGTTCCTCCCTGTGAGATACTTGTATGTCTCTATCATATCCCTCTCTCCTCCTCTCCTCCAGGAGTACATGTTCAGTTCCTTCAACCTGTCTTCATAAGACTTGTGATGCAATCCATGCACCATCTTTGTTGCCCTCCTCTGAACCTTCTCTACCCTGTCTATGTCCTTACGTAGGTATGGTCTCCAGAACTGTACACTGTACTCCAGATGGAGCCTCACTAGTATCTTGTATAGCGGAATTATGACCTCCCTTTTCCTGCTGGTGATGCCCCTGCCTATACATCCCAGCATCCTATTTGCTTTACCTGCTGCCTTGTCACACTGTTTCCCTGCCTTGAGGTCATCAGAGATGATAACCCCAAGATCCCTTTCCTGCTTGGTACATGCTATATCCTCACCCCCAATGGGAGCAGAGGTATATACACCACCAGGGTGGGTGGGAGGAGCCAGCTTGAAGACTTCCGGCAAGATTTAAAGGGAAAGGGACATGCCAAACAGTGTGGATGAACAACATATCCACGATCCTAGGACCCCGTTCCTTTTGATGATGGGAACTGGCTCTACTGCCGCTTTCTGCAGTAGAGCTTGAACTTTCTCCCTTACTAGAAGAATCTAGTGGGGTGCGTAAGACTAGCGACTTCGTGGAGATTCTGGAGGAACTGAGGAACTCCAGAGTGTGTCCCTGTGAGACAAGTTGCAGGACCCACGTGTGGAGATTCGCCTCTCCATTCCTGTGTGTGGGGAGCCCCCAATCAGCTCCTCACTCCGGGGCCGAGGGTGGAGGGGTATGGAGCAGGAGGTGGCAGGGTGAGGCCCCTGAATGCCTCTGGAACTTGGAGACTGAAGGGAAAGAAGTAAAGCACCGTGGCCTTTCTCTTGCCTGAAAGGCCTGGAGTTTTCCTCGCTGGCCTCCTGTTCCATTTCCGAAAGGGCTGTTTCTTTTGTATACCCGGTCGGTACATAGACCAAAGGACCTCAGGGCCTGCTCCTGTCCTGAAGGTTCGTTATGAGTGTCCTTAGTGTCCCCTCTGAAAAGGACCAAGCCCCAAAGGGGATTGTGGATTGCGGTCTGGACCACATTAGCAAGCCCAGAGATGTGCATCCAAGTGTCTACAGGGGAGACTGCGGTCGCTGAGGTCGTGCCACTGTGTAGTGACTGAGCTGCAGGTAGCCGTAAAGCATGCCTGCAGGAAATTTTGGACAGGTACAAGTCCTTGGCGAGATCCTCCTTGAGGTCTGAGGGATCCATAGATAGGATTAGGGCCTCTAGCTTGGCCAGGGTCGCTTTCTGAAAGGACACCATATGAGCTCGTGAATTCAGGGAATGGAGGATGCACATGCTCAAGAGTACACTTTCCTGCCATACTGGTCAATCTGCCGAGACTCCTTGTCAGGAGGAGAGGTGCTCATGTGCTGGGGCAGTTGAGTGATCATGAGCCGTGGAAATGACGAAGAAGTCGGCCTTTGGGTGCAAACCTAAAGGGAGCACCTCAGGAGCCCGCCAAATCCAGTCAGGCTTGTTGGGAACCACCAGGATCGAGTGTGGCAGTTGCCAAATTGTGGTGGTGAGATCTTCGTGGTGCCATATCCAGGGAGGAACGGGACAGGGAATAAGACTAAGTCCAGATGCTCATGAGTCTTTTCCTCATGGGGTCCTGTTCCTTAGTCTCTCAATTATAAAATTCCTGGATGGCCCTCATCAAGTCCAAGAAGGAAGGTCCTCAGGAGAAGCCTTCCTTTAGGGTCTGGGACTGTCCACTGGAGAAGGTCATCAGCGGAGGTGCTTCTAACTTTTCATCCCAGTGATGAAGCGGAAACTGGAGCAGGTCACATCAGCTGTTAGTCGCTCTCTTCCCGACCTGGGGTGGCAGGTAGTCAAGCAGAAGATACGGGTGGGGAAGACTGCCTTCTGGGTGCTCAGTTGGACGTCTGGTACATTGGCAGAAGCCACCGACTGTCGAGCCACGTCCGGGTAGGCACCAGAGGCAGCAGACTTACCAGACGAAGGGGCAGGCGGGGAGAGGAGAAACCCCTGCTGTTTTATCGGCTGAGACCGGGCGGACCCAGAGGAGCTGGTGGCCGACTTATCGGCGGATACTGGCGTCCGCCGGAGGAGCCAGCGTGCTACTTACTAGTGGAGATTGGGAGCAGTGCAGCAGATGGGCCTGGAGTGTCCATAGACTACCACTACTGGAGGCGGCTGGGAGAGGCCTTGCTGCTAGAACACCAGAATGTCCTTGTCCCCATGGCACTCCCATTCATGGTGTTTGTCTTTCTTTTCTTCTTGGCCTCTGGGGAAGGTGAAGACGTGGATTCCAAGGAGCTCCATTTCTTTTCAAGCGTGATCATCCTATTTTTTAAGAGATGGCCTCCAGAGCCTGCTGCCTTCTCTTGCAAGTTGCCTAACTGAAGGGCTGGCAGTCTGGGCCTAGGCAGAAAAGACACCTTTGGTGACCATCCTTGAGTGGAATTTGAGCACCGCAGTCCTCACACTTCTTGGCCTTGAATGATGGAGAAGATACAGAGAAGAAAATAACTATTTTAAATGAAAAAGGCGGGTTTAAAGGTGATTGACTAGGCAGTTTTACCGCAAGGTACCATGCACACGACGATGGTGGGAAAGAACTGGAAGGTGAGCATGGGGACCACCTATTATATAGGGTCACGCTGCCATCAGTCACATGATGGGTGGGCAGTCCCCGCCGGGCAGTGCTAGAAAAAGTCTGCCGTGGCGGTCCTGACGCCAGGTGGCGCAGTCCTATGTGTAATGACCTACTGCAGGAACCCTCTCGAAGTAAGCTCGGCGGTTCCAATGCCAGCTGTTGCAACAGTGGAAACAAAATCTGTCGAGGCCAGAATGGTGTTACCAGTATCATCCTGGCCTCCTCTGCCTGCATTTGAGCAGGACCCTCTGAAGCAGAGGGAAGGGAGGGAAGCGTACAGAAACCTCCCTGTCCAAGAGAGGACAATGTGTCACCAGAAAACACCAGGCCCTGGATCAAGCGAGCAGAAACTGGGCAGTTTGGCATTGTGTGGGGACATAAGGAGGTCCAGTTCTGGCTCTCCCCACCTTTCGAAGAGGTTGTCTTTGACTTCTTGTTGTAGTTCCCATTAGTGGTTCTGAGATAGAGTGTGACTTAAGCTGTCTGTGAGGACTTTGAGGATTCCTGAAACATGAGCTGCCATGATGTCAGTTTGTGATCCACCTTGGGACCAAAATCTCATCGCTCACTGCATAGGGATAAAAGTGTGTACCCCTTGCTTGTTGAGATGGAAGACTACTGGGGTACTGTCCAACTGGATCAGTAGAGGCCCGGAAGGAGCACCTTGGAATGCTTGAAGGGTATACAGAACAGCTCATCTCCAAAATATTTTGTGGAGAGCTTGTTCTGTTGAATTCAGGAGCCCCTTTGTCTGATGCGAGCAAGATGTGCTCCCCATCCCAGTCCCGATGTGTCGATGGTGAGCCTGCAGTGGACTGAGTTTCTGAAATGGAACCCCTATGCTCAGCTGGGCTGGGGTGAGCCACCAGCTCATGGACTATCAGACTGCGCTGGAGATCCAAATGGACTCTTCCAGCTCGTCCATTAATCTCACTGAACCTTGAGGCACCACTGCAGAATTCTCATGTTCAGGACGAAGTGGAACTGTCACAATAGCTGCTGCCATGTGACCCAACAACTGTAGAACCACTCTTGCTGGAACCAAGTCAGAGTCTCTTACCCTACAGCGACTTCCCTTATCCTGTCTGCAGGCAGAAAGGCTCTCTCTTGGACTGTGTCCAGGACTGCTCCAATGTATTGCAGCCTTTGAGATGGCCACGTTTGTGATTTGGGCAGATTTAGGATGATGCCTAAAGTCAGGAACAGGCGAATGTGTCCTCCACGGTCCTGTTCTATTGTCCCTCTGTTGATGCTGTAAGAAGCCAATTGTCCAAGTAGGAGTATACAAAGTGGCCCCTTCTCCTGAAGGCCACCGCTACCAATGCCGGGCACTTAGTAAAGATCCTTGGTGCCAAGGATAGGCTGAATGGCAGTGCCCTGAGCTGGTAGTGTCCTCCTTGGAAGGTGACGCCAAGGTACTTCATATGGGACAACAGGATCTTGATGTGCATGTAGGTGTCCTGCATGTCCAGTGTGCAAAGTCAGTCTCCTTTGTGGAGCACTGGTAACAGGCTCGCCAGGTCACCATTCCAGACAGTTTGCATTAGTCAATAAGGTGTTCAGTTGACTCAGGTCCAGAATGGGACAGAGGTCTCCAGTCTTCTTCAGGACAAGGAAGAAATGGGAATAAAGCCCTTTCCCCTTTGAGCAAAGTGAACCTCCGGTATGGCTCTTCGTTCCAGTAAGGCCTGCATCTCTGCACGGAGGGCACTGCGTGGGATGGGGAGTAGTGGGAGGACTGGTGGATTGTCCGGTGGAAGCTGGGTGAACTTTAGAGTACCCCTTTTACCATCTAGAGGATCCATTGGTCTGATGTGATACTGGACCATCAGGATAGGTAGAGGAGGACCTCTCCCTACTGCCTCCCCTGCACGGTGGCGGTGGTGGGGTCGGGAGTCGTGCTGTTTTGGAGGGTGTAGGCAGGGAGGTCTTGGCACCTTGGGGTTTTGAGGGCCCTGAAGGGATAGGGTAGCTGTGAATGAGTGAAGCCCCCTTTTTCCCTTGGAAGATAATGGGTCCTGGATGTACGTCTGTTCTTTGTCCCTGTCTTGATTGTTATGTTTGTTTGTTGGGCTGGCCACTCACTTTATTTTATATGTTTCCTGTAGTCCTGTCTGTTGTTTGTAACCCTGTATCCTTTCCCTGCATCCTAGCACCATTGTCATGGCTATAAAAAATAAGAGTTCCAAAATGTTGAGGATGTCAGGACTGTTCCACAACAAATTAGAAAAGAAACATCCTGCTCCTCTTATGTTTATATCTGGATCCTGTAAAATAAAACGTTCCTGTAGAAAGGAAATGTTTCCTATTTGTAAATGGTATTTAGAATCATTTGTGCTTTGCAGGCATGCCCTGTAATATAAATGTCTTTATGTAAGGGTTCTGTAATAGAAGAACTCTCTGGTTAGTAATTATGTCAGGACACCGTCTTTCTAAATACACTGGTGTCAGAACACGCTTTAATGCTGTTGTGCCTTTTAGGCTTGTAAAATAAAGAAAGAATCCCTGTTTTGCCCTGTTAGGCTCTTTTAGCAAGAGCTCTAAGAATGCGGCTTTTGAGCAAATATGCCACGGACTTCCTGCACGACAATGCGAGCCAGTAAAATTACCATGCGAATGTGTGCACTGTCGAGCAGGCATTTTCCTTCTAGCAACCCCCAATTGTAACTTTCTGTTTAAAAATCATCAGAATGAGCCCACATACCCTCAAGAGGTGAAATAGTGAGGTGTTGGGCTGTTTTGAGGATCTTCTGTAAACAAATGTATTTGCCGTTTCTTCTGGCATCTCAGAGCCACGATTCAATCTTCTCTCTGCTACAGCAATTCTCCTGAGCCGGCCAGCCATTTCTTGGCTGTCTTTATGCTGTTACTGGAAGGCGGCTTGCTGAGGCCAGAATTGCTGTTAAATCCTAAAAGGGCTGTAGATCACTTATATGTATCTTTTCACAATGCTGTATGGAAATAAAGATGTCTCACTATTGTAAATAAAATAAATGTAGCATAATTAAAGAAATGTTAACAAAAGAGTACAAAGGAGGAGCTAAGTGATCACATGACTCCTGAATAGTATAAAATACTATGTTTTCAGTTTAGATCAGTCAGTTGATTTTGGAGATCAGACCTGGATGTGATGTTGTGAACATCCTGATGAGCTAGTGTTTTCTACCTGTAATTATTGTTTTGCTTCTCTAATTTTGTCGTTTTCAGTTCGCTTTAATTTTTATGTTTGTAAATAAATATCTTTGAAATCGCTGCCAAAAGCACTCGATGGTCCATTATTACCTACAGCCTGTGACAGATGGTGTCAGAAGCGGGATGCTGTGGTGAATCTGAGCACAGATTCTAGTGGACCTGAATGCAAGAAGAGGCAGCAACTTGAGTGGTGCAACTACAAGGTCCCGTGTCCAGAAGTTTCAGCTATCTTTACTGACTGGTGGGAACCTGTAGTAAAAAAAAAGATGACAAGAGGAGGAGCGAAGATGGCAGACGAGAAGCCGGTGGAAGAGGCCCAAGCAGCCAAACCTAAGATAGAAGAACCCTCTGAAGATTTAAGAGAGCTACTTTGGAGATGGAAAGAGAAACCAAACAAGATGGACAGATACCCTGAGAGTGAACCAGACCATAGGTACTGCCAGACCTCTTCCTACACCAGGGACTGTGCATAAGGACATCAATTTGGTCAAACTTTCCACTTCTGATAAAATAGAGGCTTTTAATGACATTTGAGAGGGTGGCGACACTGCAATACCTAGCCAGGACCAATGGGTAGTCGGTTGGCCCCTAACCTAACTGGAAAGGCTCAGTTGGCTTACAGCCACGTAGAAATGACTGCTGCCAATGATTACGGATCAAGTAAAGCAAGCCGTATTAAAGAGGTACGACATCAGTACTGAGACATATAGGCAATGCTTTAGATCCTTCAAGTTTCATACTGCAGACAACCCCAAGATGTGTACAGCAACTAAAAGACCTGTGCATAAAGTGGCTACAACCCAATACCCGGACAGTAACGCAGATACTGGATGTTATTTTCTTGAACAATTCATCAGCATTCTACCTCAAGATGTGCAACTATGGGTAAAGGAACACAGTCTGGAAACATCAGAAGTGGCCATAAGACTAGAGAGGACTATATTACAGCAAGGCCTCACAGAAACACCTCTGAGAAACTCCTGGATACCTCAGTCCACGGTAAGACAGTATTCACATAATCCTGTATCTAATGCACAAGCTAGTAGTACCCTGGGACTAAATAAAGTACTAGATCTGGGAAGGTATAAGCCAGACATTGTATGCCACAACTGTAATAATAAAGAGCAGATAGCAATATTCTGCCCTAAAAAGACACTACAAGATGCACATTTGGCTCTGGCTAATTGGGGACATTACATAGTACCAGTACAGATTGGAGAAAAGGTGGTATCCGGACTCAGACTCCAGTAGTAAACAAACAGTGCATGCCTCTGTACTGGATACTAACTTAGAGACAGGAATATCTACAACTGGCGTTATTCGATATACAGGGACGTACATCATTATCCTCTGAAATAAATAGTTGTACAGGTGAATGGACATATCCAGATGATGATAGTGGGTGTGGTGCCCCATCTCCCTGTCCCTCTTGTTATCAACCACGATTCCCTGAACTTTGACACTTTGTTAACTAACACTACTGCTGTTACAACTAAGCGAGGCCAAATGTGAGGAAATACTGGGACAAACTTATCCTTTGAGGAAGAACTTTATGAAGCTGTTGGCAAGGACAAGAAGCGAAAGCCAAAAGAGAAAAGAAAAGAATTTTGGACTATTAATAATAAAACATTGCTATACAGGACCTTAAAATGACTTAGTCATACCTGCTAAAATGCATAGTTCAGAATTTAAAAGCAAAAAAAAAATGATCGTCACTAACCACATTTTTTTTCCAGAGTGTAGAGTGACAGATCTAAAGGTCCTGTGTTCAAAATCATAAATGGATTGTTACACGGTATGTACTAATGTACAAACTGGGAAAGTAGTAGAACAGCTAATGGTACCTCAACCTTTCAGAAAACAGCTATTAGGTATAGCCCATGACATTCTCATGGCTGGACATTTGGAAGGGACTGTACACCAAGTCACCTTCTTTACAGGTTTTCTGGCCCAGAATCCATGAGCAGGTTACTGAGTACTGCAAAAGCTGTGAAGCATGCCAGAAGGTAGCCAAACTGGGGCATCAAGATAAGGTTCCTTTGCTACCCTTGCCGCTGGTAACCACACCATTTGAAAGAATAGCAATGGACACAGTAGCCCAAAAGTTCAAGGGTAATAGATTTATTTTAGTAGTTGCAGATTATGCTACTGAAACACCTGAGGCTATACCATTAAGAACTGTTACAGCCCAGAGAATAGCAGATGAATTAGTTAAGATTTTCAGTCGGATGGAATACCACAGAAATCTTGACAGACGGGGTTTCAATTTTGTTCAGCACTGCTCAAGCGTTTATACCAGGCTTTGGGAGTAGATGCTCTGTTTACAACACCTACCATGCCCAGACCGACGGGCTGGTAGAGCACTAATCAGACCATGAAGCAGATGTTAAATAAATTTGTGGTAGATGAAGGAATAAATGGGACACCTACCTTCTCTACATTATGTTTGCATATAGAGAAGTCCCAGGCGTCTACAGGCTTTTCCCTTGAACTGCTATTTGGACATAACCCAAGAGGACCACTAGATATTATTAAAGAAGTGAGAAGACAAGAAGCAAACAAAAGAAACCCTTCCCTTGGAATACTGGCAAAAGTACGTAACGTTTAATCTCTTATCTTCAGAAGGCTCATAGTAGTAATATGCAACAGCAAATAAAACAAAAGAATACTATGATAAAGATGCGGGACATAAAGAGTTTATTGAAGGTGACATGGTTTTGTTACTGTTACCATCTTCAGAACACAAATTGCTGATGAAATGGCAGCATACTCATGTTATCACTCAAAGAAATGAAAATTCATTACCTACGTAATTCTTGATCTTCTTGGACAAGTCTCCACCATTCATTCACACTATTGGGATCTTGCGGAACTGAGGCGGTTGGAGGGTCGGCATGAGAGAAAGTTATTACCGACCGAGCTGGGGCTCATGATGCTGCTCTCTCGCTGCTCCATCTCTGGCGCCGCCCTCCAGCTAAAAAGTTTGCTCCCGCTGGGTCCTAGTGCCTCCAGCAGATCCCAATAGTGTGAATGGTGGTGGAGACTTATGTCCAGGAAGATCTGGTCCTGTAACCTACGAAACAGCAGTACCTGATAAGAAGGGTAAAACGCATATATCATGCAAATTTAATGAAAGCCTGGGTAGAGAGACCACCCCTTTGTCCAGTTATGTTCTCCCAGAGTCTAATAATGAATTAGATATAACACACAGCGTTTGGAAGGTATAGGAAGATGACAGATCTGCTGATTAACCCTGATCTAACAGAAACCCAGAAATCTGACCTAGGGAAGATCTTGTCTAACTTAAGGACACGTTTAGGGTACTCCTGGAAGGATTAAAAATGTTAGCCACCACATCAGAGGTAACAGAGAAACAACCCCTTAGACAGAAGCCTTATAGACTTCCTGAAAGGGTAAGACAAGATGTAATTCAAGAAGTACAAAAACCACATGAAATGGGAATCATGAACCATCCCATAGTGAGTGGTGTTTCCCTATGGTGGTGGTTGGGAAATAGGAAGGGGCATACGTATTTGCCTAGATTTCAGGAAACTGAATGCGGTGTCACAGTTTGACAGTTACCCAATGCCACGCATAGATGACATCCTTGATCATCTGGGTAGTGCCAAGTACATCAGTACTCTTGATCTGACCAAGGGTACTGGCAGATTCCACTGGATCCTGCAAACAAGGACAAGACTGCATTCAGTACATCTGTTGGTCTGTTCCATTTTACTGTAATGCCATTTAGATTGCATGGTGCCCTGCAACTTTTCAGAGAGTAATGGACACTTTAATTCCCACACAGCTTATAGCGCAGCTACCTGGATGATGTCATTATTTTAGTCCCTCCTGGGAAGAGCATATAAGACATCTGTCAGTAGAATTAGCTACAATCACAGAAGCTGGCCTTACTATAAACCCACAAAAATGTGCACTAGCTATGCAGGAGACTAGGTATCTGGGCTTTCAGATTGGTAAGGGATGTATTAAACCAGAAATATAAGGCTGCCGCAGTGGCTAATAGTCCAAAACCCATCACAAAGAAGGATGTGAGATCTTTTATTTATTTATTTAAGAGATTTACCAGATAAGCATACTGAGGGGGACCTCGTTTCCAGATGCGACCTGGGGTTACATAAGTTGAGGTAAGGAAAGAATACACAGTACAACAATGAATAGACAGCAGCATCAGTAGACAACTCAATACCAGTGGTAATTAAAACAGCTGCAGAGTGCATAGATTAGTTGTGGCATGGTTAGGCACAGACTGCCAGGTGAAACAGTAAAGCAGAAAATATATTGGCACAGTAGGAAAACTAGGCTTGTTGCTTTAGTTATTATTTATGATCAATTGGATGTCCCTGGTAATAGGACTAGGCTGTGGGTAGCAACTACATACATCTGAAGTGGGCGATTAGAAGTGGTTTGGAAGCCAGTGGGAGGTGGAGAGCCTGATGTCTGCAGGTAAATCATTCCATAGTTTGGGTAACCAGTATTTGAAGGCCAATTGGCCCTTTGAAGCTGATGAAAGGGACTTGAGTTGTTTTGAATCCGATCCTCTGAGGGGGTATGCGGGGCGGGCTGAGATGCTAGTACACAGCTGAGATATGGGGGAGGCATTTGTCCAGTATTTGGCAATGAGATTGGTGCAATGCAGTTTGCCGAGACTCCAACGATGGGAAAGCAAGGCGCTGTACAAATTGCAGTGATGGGTGGAAGGTGGGCAGTCAAGACGAAACAGCAGAAAGAATGAAAGAGGGGTCCAGGATGGCCAAAGGTGGATTGGGGGCTGCACTGTAGACCACGCGCCATAGTCAAAGATGGGGAGGATCATTTTGAGGACTAGTTCTCTCTTGACTGAGGTTGGAAGGTTGCCTTTATTGCGGTAAAGTGCACCTAATTTAGGGTGAAGTTTTTCTGTAGTGAGTCAATATGGGTGTAGAAATCAAGGTGTTGATCTAGCCAAACACCCAGGTACCTGAAAGAGGTGCAGGATTCTAGGATGGAACCATCCAGGTGTGGAAGACAGGGGGCTTCTAGTCGGGATAGTTTAGGATGGGTGCCGAAAGTTATGGAGGCGGTTTTCTTTGCATTAAGGACTAGTTGGTTGGACCTAAGCCAAGCTTGAGCAGCATCAAAATCCCGTTGAAGAGAAATGCGTGTGTCCTTGATGGAGAGGCCGGAGGTGTACAGTACGGTATCATCAGCATACATTTGTATGGCTGAGTTGGAGAAGACTTGAGGTAGATCATTTAAGTGGTCTGTCCATAATTCAAACTCTACACCCCATAAGTAAAGCGAAGAGCCTCTGTGGCCCATCTAATGGCCAAACATTCCTTCTCAATAACTGAATAGTGAGTCTCTTTCTTAGGACTTGCTGGCTACTACTGCAAATTCACTCCCAACTTTTCCACATTAGCAGGTCCACTGACAGATTTAACAAAGAAAGGAACCTGAGAAGGTTAAGTGGACAGAGGAATGTGAAGAGGCATTTCAGTCCATTAAGGCCAGGCTGTGTTCCTCTCCTGTTCTAAGAACTCCTGACTTTTCACAGCCATTTATATTGCAAACTGATCGTCTAATTATGGAATTGGGGCTGTGTTAACTCAGATTCTGGATGGAGAAGAGCACCCTGTAATTTACATCAGTAGAAAACTGCATGAGAGGGAGACTCACTATTCAGTTATTGAGAAGGAATGTTTGGCCATTAGATGGGCCATAGAGGCTCTTCGCTTTTACTTATAGGGTGTAGAGTTTGAATTATGGACAGACCATGGACACAGGGGAGGGAGGTGAGCACTACTCCTTCACAAAAGAAAGGTCCTACAAGAGCTTGCTAAGCTCAGGGTGGATAAGGCAATGGGACCTGATGGCATACATCCCAGGGTACTTAGGAGCTAAAGGAGGAACTAGCAGAGCCATTAGCAGAATTGTTTAGTGAGTCTCTGAGCACAGGAGAGGTCCCAGAAGACTGGAGAAAGGCTCATGTGATCCCTCCACAAGAGTGGTAGCAGGGAGGAGGCGGGGAACTACAGACCGGTCAGTCTTACCTCAGTAGTGGGCAAGATTATGGAGGCACTCCTTAAGGAAAGGATAGTGCAACACCTGGAATCCATAGGGCACAGGATCCAAGACAGCATGGGTTTACAAAAGGAAGGTCCTGTCAAACTAATCTCATAGATTTCTTTGACTGGGTAACCAGAGTGGTGGACCAAGGGAGCAGTTGATGTGCATACCTTGACTTCAGCAAAGCTTTTGACACTGTTCCACATAGAAGATTGATAAATAAGCTAGGTAGGCTGGGGTGGGTCAGAAGTTGGTCAACTGGGTGGCAAACTGGTTGACTGGCAGAAAACAGAGAGTGGTGGTAAATGGTATACAGTCAGAAGAGATGCAAGTCACAAGTGGGTACCTCAGGGATCAGTCCTGGGCCAGTCCTATTCCAACATCTTCATTAGTGACCTCGCAGATGGACTAGAGGGTAAAGCTTGTCTGTTTGCAGATGACACCAAGATCTGCAACAGAGTAGATGATCCAGATGGGGTGGGCAGAATGAGAAGAGATCTGGATAAACTAGCAGAATGGTCAGAAGAGTGGCAACTGGGATTTAATGCAAAGAAGTGCAAAATCATGCACATAGGAAGAGAAACCCTGAAGCCACTTATAGGCTGGGAGGAGTTGCTAGCAGTCACAAAGGAAGAAAGAGACTTGGGCATCATCATCACTGATGACCTAAAATCATCCAAGCAGACCTCTAAAGCAGTAGGTAAGGCTAGGGGGTGTTAGGGGGTGTATTAGTAGGGTATCACAAGTCGAAGAGGGAGGTAATAATCCCTCTGTACAAGACATTGGTTAGGCCCCATCTTGAGTACTGCGCAGTATTGGAGCCACACCTTCACAAGGACATTAACCAAATTGAGGCAGTCCAGAGAAGGGCAACAAAATGGTGCAGGGACTGCATCAGAAGACATATAAGGACAGATTAACAGAGCTCAATATGTATACCCTTGAGCAAAGGAGGAGAGAGGTGATATGATCGAGACATTTAAACACCTTAAGGGCATAAACAAGGTGAAAGAGTCTAACATGTTTAAATATAAGAAAAATAGCAGGACAAGAGGACACAGCATGAGATTAGAGGAGGCGATTAAGGGGAATGTGAGGAAATTCTTTTCACAGAAAGGGTGGTAGATGCATGGAATGGCTTACCACAAGAAGTGGTGGCTATGAATACAGTGCAGGGCTTCAAACAGGCATGGGATAGGCATAAGGAGCAATACAAATGACTATGAATAGATAGGTCACTGACAGAGCAAAGGCCGATGGTACATTTATAAGGTAGAAAAAGAAATGGGCAGACTGGATGGGCCTTTGGGTCCTTATCTGCCATCAACTTCTATGTTTCTATGTTTCCACAACCCGCTATGCTGGCTGCACGTGATGAAAGATAGGATCCTCGCATCATGTGATGGTTATCTTGTACTACAACCCTATAGATTACCATTAAACACAGAAAAGGGACAGCATATGGTAATGCTGACTTCATGTCACGATATGGTATGGACAACATAGTACTTGTCATCAGACTGGGTAAAGTCGTATTATACTATGAAGAAATAGTCCTTCATAGTTCTTGTATAATGTAATAAGAGGGACCCCAAGGTAGAGCCTTAGGCGAGGGTGGGCTATGGCTCCATCTCTCCTCCAGTGAGATCTGATGGCAAGTACACTTGTAATGTTTTGTTAGAACTAAAGGTATACGCTTGGATTTGGGTGGGGAGGAATGTGAAAGAGTGAAGCCCCCTTTTTTCTTGTAGGAAGATAATGAGTCCTGGATGTCGTCCTGTTCTTTGTCCCTGTCTTAACTGTTATATGTTTGTTAGTTGGGCTGGCTACCCACTTTGTTTTATGTTTCTTGTAGTCCTGTCTATTGTTTGTAACCCTGTATCCTTTCCCAGTGCATCCCAGTACCACTGTCATGCCTATAAAAAATAAACATAGTTCTAAAATGTTGAGGATGTCAGGACTGTTCCCTACAAATTAGAAAAGAAACATCCTGTTCCTCTGTAATGTATATATCTGGATCCTGTAAAATAGAAGAAAATGTTCCTGTAAAGAAAAGAATGTCCCTATTTGTAAATGGTGTTTTAGAACCATTTGTGCTTTGAGCATACCCTGTAATATAAAATGCCTGTTTTGTGTAAAGGTACTGTAATAAAATAACTGTCTGGTTAATTATGTCAGGACACCGTCTTTCTAAATACACTGGTGTCAGAATATGCTTTAATGCTGTTGTGCCTTTTAGGCTTATAAAATAAAGAAAGAATCCCCTGTTAGGCTCTTTTCGGCAAGAGCTCTAAAGAATGTGGCTTTCTGCAGCAGATACGCCATGTAGTTCCTGCGACAATGCAAGTGCGGTAAAATTACCGCTGTCGAGCAGGCATTTTCCTTCTAGCCCCCTTGTAACTTACTGTTTAAAAATCATCAGAATTAGCCCTACATACCCTCATGAGGTGAAATAATTAGGTTTTGGGCTGTTTTGAGGACCTTTATAAACTAAGGTATTTGCTGTTTCTTCTGGCGTCTCAGAGCCCAATTCAATCTTCTCTCTGCTACAGCAATTCTCCTGGGAGCTGGCCGGCCACTTCTTGGCTGTCTTTATGCTGTTACTGGAAGGAGTGGTGCTTGCTGAGTCCAGAATTGCTGTTAAATCCTAAAAGGACTGTACATCACTTATATGCATCTTTTCACAATGCTGTATGGAAATAAAGATGTCTCACTGTTGTAAATAAATATGGTATAATTAAAGAAATGTTAACAGAAAGATGCGGGGAGGAGCTAAGTGATCACATGACTCCTGAATAGTATAAAAGAAAAATTACTCACCTTAGTAATGTTTCTTCTAATGGAGTCTTGCTGTATTCTGACTATTGCAGTTAGGTCTTGCCTTTCAACTGCCCGGAGAACAAAGAGTTAATTTTCCATGGCCAGCATGGAACATTCAGCGCGAGCTCGGTTGAAGCCCCTGTCTGCTGTTTAAACTCCAACGATCAGATCTTTACGAGCAATACTCACTAGAGGTTCTGTGCGGAAACTGTAAAAATCGCACTAGCCAACTGGCAACTAAATTTATTAAAAGGGTTTTTTGATTTCAAAGCAAAGACTCAAGTCAGAAACCCAAAACCAAAACACAACACACACCCAAAGTAAAGGAGGGTGAAAGAGGGGCACCCTAGGGTGCCAACACTGCTCCTGCTACCCACATCCCAAAACCCAGGTTCTGAGAGGGAGGTGGGGGGCAGAATACAGCAAGACTCCATTAGAAGAAACAACATTACTAAGGTGAGTAATTTTTTCTTCAAAACATAATCTTGCTTATTCTGACTATTACTGAACTACCAAGCAGTACCTCCATGGAGGAGGGACAGAACCTACTTTGGGAATAGGCTCTGAAGTACTGCTGTGCCAAACCGAGCACCACTCCTAGCCTGGATATCCAGAGCGTAATGCTTGGTGAAGGTATGGACTGTTTTCAAGGTGGCTGCTTGACAAATTTCTAGGATAGAAATATCCTGGCAACAGCCAGGGAAGCAGCTTACCTCTAGTAGAGTGAGCCCTCAGGCCTGAGGGGGAGCTCTACCAGTTTTCATAGCAGATTGTATACAAGAGACAATCAACCTGGCAACAGATCTCTTAGTGGCAGGTTTGCCCTTACCGACCTCTCCATATGTGAGGAACTGGAGGGACTCAAACCTGTGACCCTCGGTGCGCTCAATGTAGTAGCTGAGGGCCTTTTTAACATCCAAGCTGTGCAGCCTCCTCTCTTCAGAGGAGGAATGGTCAGTGAAGAAAACAGGGAGAGACACAGACTGATTAAGGTGGAAATCTGAAACCACCTTAGGCAAAAACTTCCTATTAGTTCTTAGGACTTTATCTCTGTGGAAAGAGATGAAATCAGGCTCCACTGACAGGGCTTGCACTTCACTGATACACCTGGCAGAGGTAATGGCTACCAAAAGCACAGTTTTCCAAGTCAAGTACCAAGCTCTACAGAGACAAAGGTTCAAGAGAGGTTGCATAAGCTGAGCAATGCAAACATTAAGGTCCCAAGCAGGAGCAGAGTCCCTAAAGGGGATTGGTGTGCAACAATCCCTTGAAGAACTTACAAAACACAGGATGGGCTGACGGAGGAGAGGGCTTGCCTACTGACAAGAAGGCAGAAGCGGCTGCCAAATGCACTTTAAGTGTAGCTGGCTAAGGCATAGGCCATTGAGATGGACCATATAGTCCAGAACTGTAGGCAACCCAGCAGATTCTGGAGAAATATTCTTATTAGAACACCAAATAGAGAACATTCCATTTGGAATTATAAGTCTTTCTAGTGGAAGGCTTTGAGAAACTATAAGGATATCCAGAACCCCTTGGGAAAGATGCAGATCAGCAAACTCTAACTCTTCAGAGCCATGCCTTGAGATTGAGACCCCTGAGGTTTGGGTACCAAATCCTCCCTGAGAGTATGTCAATAGGTTGTAATTCCTGGGAAGAGACAGGGGAAGGTGCACTGCTAAGGACAGCAACAGGGGGTATCAGGGCTGTCTGGCCCAGTCTGGAGCAATCAGAATCACTTTGCATGGTTGTGACCTTATCTTGACTAACACCCTGAACAGTAGAGGAAGGGGGAAGCATATGAAATTTCCCTTCCCAATTTAGGATCAGGGCATCCAGGGACTGAGCCCAAGACTAGGGTCTGCAACAAAGAGGAAGTTGGTGATTGTCTGGGGCTGCAAAGAGATCTGTGGAGTGCCCCATCTCAGAAAATCACTTTCAAAACTAGGGTATCTAGGGTCCATTAGTGATGGCCCTGGGATATCCTGCTGAGAGCATCTGCTAGGACATTGTCCCTTCCCTGGGAGGTAAACTGCTATCAGAGAGGTTTGCAGGGAATAAGCTAGGGACCACAACTTCATTGCCTCTGTGCACAAGGCCGTGAAACCGAGTGCCTCCTTGCTCTGATGTACCACATGGTGGTGGTGGTGTTGTCTGTTCTGATCTGGACCACCTTGTTCTGTACAGATTTGGAAAAGGCTTGCAGTGCCAGAAACACTGCTCTGAGTTCAAAGAGACTGATGTGAAGCAGAGATTCTTAAGGTGACCACAGCCCTTGTGGTAAGATCCCCAGGTGGGCTCCCCAGCCCAGCAGGAGGTATCTGTGGTGAGTATCACTGAATGAGACTGAGTGACAAAGGAACTCCTTGTCTCAATTTATCCTGATCCTGCCACCATTGCAAAGCCTGGATCAGGGTTGAGTCACTGGGACTAGTTTGGTGAGAATCCCTTCTTTGGGACCAGAAGGCTCTTAAGTGGAACTAAATGTCCCTCATCTGGAATCTTGCTCCCTGGACCACTGCTGTGGAAGCTGCCATGTGGCCCAGAAGCTGAAGAAATGCCTTGCTGGTCAAGACATCTGTAGGGTGAATGAAGAGGCCAGTTCCATAAGGGTCCAAGGAAGGCTCTTGCCCTTACTGTATCCAGCTCCGCCCCTATGAAGGTGAGGAGCTGTACTGGCTCGAGAACTGACTTTGGAAGGTTGAGGAGGAATCCTAAGGAAGTGAGCACTTGCCGAGTTATTTGCAGATGTGACTTGACTTGGTCTGGAGACTGACCCACTATGAGCCAGTTGTCCAAATATGGAAAGATGGAGATCTTTTTCTCCTTAGGAAAGCAACCACTACTGCCAGGCACTTTGTGTATACCCTTGGGGCTGATGTTAGGCCAAAGGGCATTGCTCTGAATTGATAGTGGCCTGAGGGCAACTCGAACCTGAGGTACTTTCTGTGGGATCACCTGATGGGAATGTGAAAGTAGGCATCTTTGAGGTCCAGGAGGCTAGCCAGTCCCGGCCTTAGAGAGGGCAGGATTATTCCCAGAGTCACCATTTGAACTTTGGTTTTAAAAGGTGCTTGTTCAGATACATTAGATCCAGGATGGGCCGCCATTCTCCTGTTTTTGGGATTAGGAAGTACCTGGAGTACAATCCTTTGCCCTTGTGTAGGGTAGGAACCCTTTCTATTGCTCTGAGAGCCAGGATGGAAGAAACTGCCTCTAGGGCAAGGGTCTCTGATGGATTTGCAGGTGGAAAGGATCTGGTTCTCATCTTGGGAAATTTTTGAAGCTGAGAACCAGTCCCTGGCTTACTACTTCCAGGACCCACTTGCCTGATGTCAGAGACTTCCAGTCCTGGACAAAGTAACCAGCCTTCCCCTACAGGTACTGGAGAATCGGCCCAGGCAGACCCATCAGGGTGTCTGCTTGGCAGGAGCTTTAGGCTGAGGGGTGGAAGCAGGCCTGCTCAGTCCCAGTCTGCCTCCCTCTGAAGAACCCCTCTGAGCATAGGAGAGGAGGCGGCCTGAGCTTGGTAAAGGCCTTTGAAAGGCCTGCCCTGGACTGCTGTCTTTGAGGAATGGCTTGCCTTTCTTTGGCCTGAGCACTCCTGTAGGTGGTCCTGTACTTATCTATCTTTTCATGTAGTTCTCTGTCTGCTCCCAAACAGAAATTACCAATGACAGGGAAATCCATGGCCTTAGCCTGGGTATCCTGTGATAGGCTAGTACATCTGAGCCATGCCATCCTCCGAAGGGCCACAGATGTAGCCATGACTCTAGACGAAACATCACTGGAGTCCACCGCAGCATGAAATTGCACCTTAGATACCTCCATCCCATCCGCAGCCACCTGCTCCAGCTCCTTGGCAAGCTGGTCAGGGGCCTGTTTGCCAGAGCCAGAACAGTGTTCCATCTGGACTTCTGTTATCTAGCTGTGTAGGCCATATAGTTAGCCTGCCTGAGTCCCAAAGATGCTGCCATGTACTGCTTCTTTGCTGGCATCAATCCTCCTGGAGTCCTGGGGGGTGTGATGCCAGGGAATATTGCCTTATCACAGGCAGCAGCCTGCACTACCCCAACATGGCTGCATTGCTGAGAAAGAACTCAGTGTCCGAGCCTGAAAGGGTGTACCTCCTGTTCATTCGTCTGTCCACAGGAGGTATGGAGTTAGAGTCTTTAAATTCTAATTGTCTGTTTCCCAAAAGATTTATGGAGGAATAGACAGTCTCCTGGACTCTGGGATGTCCATCATTTCAACAAAATCAGGCTCCTCCTGATCCTCTACTGCTTCTTCCACTGGAAGCTGGAGGTTTCAGCCACTTTTGTAAAACATAAAGTGGGAAGGGGTCTCAGAAAGCCTAGGAGGAGAAACACCTGAAGGTCTGTCTGGGGAGATGTCTGGGTCAATAGGCACATCAGACTTTCATAATCACCATCATCATCCTCATACTCTCCTTCCTCCGGTTCATAAATTCTTCTGAAGTGTAATCGAACCGGGGAACCGACGAACCGAGCCCCTGCCAAATGGTGCGGTTCGGCGGAGTTCAGTTAGCGATTGCACTATCCTTATTGCTTTGGCTATCTCATCAGTGGTCGGAGAATGAATTTGTGGATCGAACGGATGATTTTCTCTTCTCTTCCTTTAACGGAACCGACTCCTCAATGAATGCTCCTTTTGCCCAAAGAAGTTTCACCCTGGTCAGTGGGCACTCCTTCTGGTTCGGTCGGAACGAACTGGGCGACCATCCAGGTCAGCGGACCTCTTGGCCTCCCTTTCCCTCAGTCTACCTACTCTCTTATCCAGGGTAGCTTTGGGAAAACCCTTACAAATTTGGCAGTCTGAATCGAGGTGGTCAAACCCTAGACAATAAACACAGGTGGTGTGGGGATCAGCCTTGCAAAGGCTTCCACACACACACTGCAGTATTGAAACCAAGTGGGCCAGGTTTTTTGGGGGTTTCTCAGACATGGCCAGTCCTATCAAAACTTACGCTTTTTCGGCAATCCATAGGCAAGACTCCCCTATCGGTTCCTGACTGTATTACGGGTCTTGGAAAAAAAAAAAAAAAAACCATAATCGTTTTAGAACCAATACTGGACCAGTTACCACACTCTAAATTCACAAATTTTTAAGACTAAAATGATCGGTTCAACAGAACCGATCCGAAATTACAAGTTCCACACAGAAACTAAATGTAAACCTATCTAGTACTCACAGTACCACAGACAGATACTTAAACCGACAGATTAGGAAGCAGAAATTGGAGAACCCGAGCAAAAATGACACTGACTTTTCTGAACCGAGCAAAGAAGAAATCTCGGGCGACTGTTCCGTGAGGAGAGTAAAGAATCTAACAGTTGGAGTTTAAACAACAGACAGGGGCTTCAACGAGTTTGCGTTAAACGTTCCTAGCTGGCCATGGAAGATTAACTCTTCGTTCTCCAGGGCAGTTGAAAGGCAGGACCTAACTGCAATAGTCAGAATACAGCAAGACTTCATGTTGTTTGAAGAATGTAACAGTGCAGAGCCTGGAGAGCCTACAAGGCGGCTCTGAGCTCGGCCGTTTATGTAGAGTATGCATGAGTCTGGACCAGGAGCCAGAGTCCTGTGAGACCCTAGATGGGCTACCAGCCCTCTCCTGAGGCATCTGTTGTCAATGTTTGGGAGGGGTTCGAGTATAGAAAGGAACTCCCGGCAAAGGTTCTCTTGCACCATCCAGTATTGCAAGTCCCTGACCACAGGATGGGAGACTAGACCTTCCTGGTCTAGGTCATCCAGTGTCTGGTCTCACTGAGTCCGGAGTATCCACTAAGATCCTCATACAGAGCCGAGCGTGAGGGACTGTCAGGATAGCAGCCGCCATGAGCCCGAGGAGGCGAAGAACTGACCTGGCACCGCCCTTCTGTGACTAGACAACAGACTTGCTTGAGCCTGGAAGGTGTCCACCCTGTCCGGAGGCAGAAAGGCCTTGCTGATGGTCGTGTCCAGGATTGCCCCGATGAACTGGAGTCTTTGGCAAGGGACCAGATGGGACTTGGCCTGGCTGATGGTGATACAAGCTGGTGAAAACCTGCAGGGTAAGGAAGAGAGTGCATATAAGTTCTTCCCTGGACAGGGCGCTAGGAGCCAGTCGTCCAGATGCAGAATACCTGCACTCGGTACGTCAGGTGGGCCGCTACCACTGAGACATTTGAAAACACTCAGGGAGCCGAGGAAAGACCAAATGGGAGGGCCTTGAATTGGTAATGGTCCCCTGAAACGAAAAACCGAGGAATTTGTGGTGGGAGCGGCAGATGGAGATGTGAAGGTAGGCATCCCACATATCCAAAGCGCACAGCCACTGTCCCTGCTGAAGAAGTGGCAGAAGGTTCTGCAGGAGAGCATTCTGAAGTGTTTGTACTCCATGAACATGTTCAGGGAGCTGATGTCTAGAACAGGTCTCACATCTTCAGTCTTCTTTGGAACTAGGCAGAAATGGGAATAGTAACGGTCCCCAAAGATGAGTGGGGACTGGCTCTATCGCCGCGAGAGAAGGAGGAAATTTCTTCAGGACCAGAGGAAGATGTTCCAGGGAGTAAGACTATTTGGGGGGTGGTTTTCTGGGTGGTTTCTGAAGAAACTCGATTGAGTGTTCTGCTGCTATCAGTTGGAGCACCCAGGCATCTGATGTAATCCTCTCCCAACCTGGTAGATGGAAGGAGAACCTCCCTCCTAATGGTTCCTCTGGGGTGTCCAGAGGCTGTGGGAGAGGAAAGGAGTCAGGAGGTGTGGGGCAACACAGTGGCTAAGGCTCCGCAGCTTTTATGGGCGGGGAGGTTTGGTTGCTGGAAAGGCTAGACATTTGTTAGCCCGCTTGCCCCAGGTTTCACTTTAGGTCATGAGCGTCTGCGAAAGGCGCGCTGTACAGGGAGTCGACAGACTTGAGTGCAATACCCTTCTCCTGCAGGTCGGTGATGATGTCCTTGACATCGCCGGCTGAACAACACGAACCCCTGAAGGGTGCATCCTGAATTCGCGGATTACTTCAGGGACCAATCCTGACACCCAGAGCCAGACATGATGCGAAGACCTACAGCGAAGCTGAACACTGACCAGCTGCATCCACTGCATCGTGGGTGGCATGGCGCATGTGCCGACTGGCCAAGCAGAGCAGATCGGACAAGATCAGTGGCCTTCCGGAAGTGGCAGCCTCCTTTGCCCTGGAGGCACCTGAGGGCCTGAGCCTGGGGGGGTGCGCCGCCACGATGCAGTGTTGAACACCACCAAGATGTCCGTTGAGGATCGGTCCCCGGAAGGGCGTTACCTAAGAATGGCGACTCCAGCCGAGCGGAGGTGGAAGTCCCAGTGCTTCTCTTTCTTTTCTTATGGCCTTGCGGGAAGTGGAAGCCTGCCTTAGTTTCTTGAGCTCCTTCTCCATGGAAGCCATCTTTTCTTCAAAACGTGGGCCTCCAGGGACTGCTGCCTCAGTTTTCAGTTGGCTGAGTTGAACTGCTGGCAGTGCGGCACTCTCCATGAGGTGGTCGGGCCTAAGCAAAGAGGTACAGGAGTGACCGTCCTTGCGCGGCAGCTGAAAACTGCAGGGTTCACACTTGTTCTTATGTAATTGGAGGGTGTCGGGACGACACGCTATTAAGTAAGAAAAATGAGAAAAAAGGGTCAATAAATTCAGTAAACTAGACCAGGCATAAGACTAATTAATGAAGGAAAGCTTTACCACAAAAGCACTTTCTGAAGTCGATGGCAGGAAAGAACTGTAAAATGGGTGTGGGGACTGCCCCTTTATACTGACACTGCATGTCAGTCACCTGACATGAGGCGGTCCCCGCCAGAGACTGCTAGCTAGAAATTTTTCCGTGGGGTTCTGCGCCTGCGGGTCAGTCCTATATGTAATTACCTACTGCAAGAGCCCTCTCGAAGTAAGATCTTTTGTTCCTGGACTCAAAGAGAGGCACTAATGCCAAAATAGGTCATTTCAGCACCACTATTTACCAACTGAAACTGTGGTAGGATCAATCATTCAGTACAAGACAGTTTGTTTATCATTGTCCATTTATTTTCTGACTGTACCTACCCTATGTATATATAAGTTCTATTTTGTATTGGTTATTATTTTTTAAATTTAGTAAACTTTGTTTTTCCTTAAAACGCTGCCTGAGACATGCTCATTTTGTGTGTGAATGGTGGACCAGTCTTAAAATTCTAACACAACTGTTAAATGCTTATTGTGTCACCTTGCAGCCACACTAAGAAGGATCTGTGTAAAGATCCAGCAAAGTAAGAAGAATACCAGAGTGTCACGAGTCAGAAAGGGTTCATATTGAACCTCAGGAATGATACTGGTAGTTTGCTTGGACCCAAAACAAGTAGTAGGGTGTCCCTGTTTGTCCCCTGTTCACATAGCACTTCAAGGTTAGGCACTGTGGGAGCAGAGGGCTGACCCAGGAGTGGTTTTGTGACAATCAGTACTACTGGAATCAATCCAGCAACGCCCTGAAAAGTCACCACCCAGTTCAATACACTGCAAAACTGTAATCTGTCATTTCATAAAACAGCTCTGGCACAGGATCAAAAATCCTTTATTTTTTGGCTATCATCCCAACCAGCTATTGTGCCATCAGCTGTCACCTACCATACAGCCTGCTCACCAAACCCTAAATCCCAGGGGTCCCCTACTTACCCTCAGAGATGACCTCCAGACTACTGCCATGCCGAATTTTCCTACTGTTCTCACTTCAATACGATAGCTGTGAAAGCAGATGCACGAGGCATACAACAAGCATGTGTGCATGTTAAGCCTCCATGTCTCTTTATTCCATGTCATCTTTGACCAACAGACTCCACCTAGAGGCCCCAAGTGCAGGACTGGGTCTCATTCCCACTCAGAGAGATCAGCACCTATGGGATGCTCTAGCCCATTTCTCCACTACTCTCCAACTCCCGAAGCTCGCTCCTGAACCGGGGTCACTGGTGTCCCAAGCACACTACCACCTCTGCATAGTATCTACACTTCAGAAATCTTCAGCACCAAGTATGCCTAATATAGGCGGAGCATTTTGTATTTTCACAGATCCTCATCTTGCCAGTCTTAAAGCGGTTTAAGGAGTCTTTATACATACCAAGGTGAACTGGCCAAGAAGTTTGTTGTTTGCTGCCATTTCTCTCTC
The DNA here is from genome assembly GCA_016271365.2 of Neoceratodus forsteri. NCBI lineage: Eukaryota > Metazoa > Chordata > Ceratodontiformes > Ceratodontidae > Neoceratodus > Neoceratodus forsteri. Next base: position 120,539,849 of record CM028130.1, on the reverse strand, counting down.
TCCTTGACACACTTTAATCTCCACCTGGGTCTGTCCATCAGCAGCAGTAGAAAACACCTAGGAAACAAATGAACTTCTTTAGCTACAAGTTTTCCAACAAAGCAATGCAAGGTAGTTTTATTTTTATGGCGCGCACTCCATCAGGTTAAGGGCAGCTTATAGCAAAATAAACAGATCGAAGACCGTTACATTACACATAAAATAAGCTAGATATACAGTAAGTAAAACAGAAGAAAAATTACTCACCTAATTGCTTTTCTTCTCATGGAGTCTTGCTATATTATAACAATAGCAGTCAGCCACTGCAGCTGAACTGCCCGGAGAGAGGAAGGAGTTAACTCCAGAGGATCTGGAGTTCTGTATGAGGCGGCTGTGCCAACTCTATCTGGCCAGTTTCAAATGAAACTGTCAGATCTTCTGAAACTAACACTAAGCAACAAGTCTGTGGAAAAGCTCTACACTAGCCAAATGGCTACTTACTAGTAGTAATAACAACAATATAAACAACAATAGAAACACCAATAACCATAATAACAATGAATAATGGTATTATTATTATTAGTTTTCCCCCTTGACAAAAGCACCATTAGGACCCCCCTTTCCCCAAAGACTCAAGTCCAGGAAGGGGCCAATATATTACCTAAACGAACAACCTAGTTCCCTAACCCTAAAAGAAAGAGGGTAAGGAAAAACTACAATGGCATGACACAGTGCTTGCACTAATTTGCCACCCCTACCCAAGTAGAAGTTCTGAGAGGGCAGGAGGAGGTGGTTATAATATAGCAAGACTCCATGAGAAGAAAAGCAATTACTAAGGTGAGTAATTTTTCTTCAAACACCATGAAGTCTTGCTATATTATAACAATAACAGATACAGCAGTACCTCCATGGAGGAGGGTCAGGACCTACTTAGGAAATAGGCTCTGAAGCACAGCTGTACCAAACGAGCATCTCTCTGGACTGGACATCCAGGGAATAATGCTTGGTAAAAGTGTGAACTGTCTTCCAGGTAGCAGCTTGACAAATTTCCAGAATGGAATGTCTCTAGCAGCCGCTAGAGAGCAGCTGTACCCTTGGTGGAGTGGGCCCTCAGTCCTGAGGGGTTCTCTACCTAGTTTTTGGTAACAAAATTGGATACAAGAGACAATCACGTTGCAATTGTCCTCTTTGTGCAGGTTTCCCCTTGCCAACCTCGCCATAAGTAAGGAAGAGTTGAGGATTGAACCTGTGACCCATAGTGCGTTCAAATAGTAGCTTAAAGGCTCTTTTGACGTCCAAGCTGTGCAGTCTCCTCTCACCTGAGGAAGAATGCTCAGTGAAAATACTGGAGAGAGATGGATTGGTTCAGGTGGAAATCTGAAACCACTAGACAAAAATTTCTATTAGTCCTGAGGACTACCTTATCTCTGTGGAAAGAAATAAAATCTTCTTCCACTGACAGGGCCTGTAATTCACTTATCGTCTGGCAGAAGTGATAGCCACTAGGAAAACAGTTTTCCAAGTTAGATACTTGAGCTCTGCTGAGGACAGAGGCTCAAAGGGAGGTTGCATTAACTGAGCAATGCAAACATTCAGGTCCCAGGCAGGAGCTGGTTCCAGAAAGAGGTGGTAGTATGAAGTAACCGTTTAAAAAACTTGGAAAACACAGGGTGAGAAGAAAGGGAGGCAGGCTTCCCTGCTGACACAAAAGCAGAGACAGCTGCCAGATGAACCTTCAAGGTAGCTGGCCTAAGGCCTAGGGAATTTAAATGGACCAAATAGTCCAATAAAATGGGAAGATCAAGATTCTGGAATAATCTGCCTCTCAGAGCACCAGATGGAAACCTCTTCCACTTAGAATTGTAAGTGGCCCTAGTGGAAGGCTTCCTTGAAGCCTTTAAAATATCCAGGACACCTTGAGAAAGGTGTAAATCAGCAAATTCTAACTCCTCAAGAGCCAGGCCTTGAGATGGAGGGATTTGAGGTCCGGATACCACACTCTCCCTGTGCACAGGCCAGCAAGTCGTGGACTCTGGGCAGGCTCAGGGCAGGGTGAACTGTCAAGGACAGAAGCAGAGGTACCAGGGCTGTCTGGCCCAATCTGGGGCAATCAGAATCACTTTGCAGGGTTGAGATCTGATTTTCACTAGTACCCTGAAAAGAAGAGGAAAGGGGAAAGGCATACAGGAACTTCCCTTTCCAGTCCAACAGAAAAGTCCAGGGGACTGAGCCCAGCACTGGAGGCCTGCAACAAAATAGAGGAAGTTGGTGGTTGTCTGGGGCTGCGAAAGATCTATCTGAGGGTGCCCCATCTGGCAAAGACAGACCCCAGCACCTGTGGATTCAGAGCCCATTCGTGATGGCCCTGAGAAATTCTGCTGAGGGCATCCGCAGGACATTGTCCTTCCCTGGGAGGTGAACTGCTATCAGGAGGTGTTCAGAGTAGGCCAGAGACCACAACTTCATTGTGGTGCACAAGGCTGATGACCGAGTGCCCCTTGCTTGTTGATGTACCACATTGTGGTGGTGTTGTCTGTCCTGACTTGAACCACTTTGTTCTGGACAGAAACTGAAAATACCTGAAGAGCTAAAAGACAGCTCTGAGTTCCAAAGATTGATGTGGAGCAGAGATTCCTGAGGAGACCACACTCCCTGGTGGACAGGTCACCCAAGTGAGCTCCCACCATAACAGGGAGGCATCCGTGGTGAGGGTGAGGAGTGGAAAATGGGAATGAAGGGAACCCCTTGTTTTAGATTGCTCGGTCCTGCCACCAGTGGAGGGCCAGGATCAGAGTTTGAGTCACTGGGACCAATTTGGAAAGGGGTCCTTCCTTTGAGACCAACAGGCCCTCAAATGGAACTAAATGTCCCTCATCTGGAATCTTGCTCCTTGCACTACAGCTGTGGAAGCAGCCATGTGCCCAGGAGTTGCAGAAAATGCCTTGCTGGTCGAGAGACTCGGGGTAAAGGAGGATGCCAGGGCAATGAGTCTGTCTACCCTTTCCGAGGGAAGAAATGCCCTGGCTAACTTTGTGTTCAATTCTGCACCTATGAAAGATAGGACCTGAACTGGTTCCAGAACTGACATTGGTAAATTTAGCAGGAATCCAGGAAGTGAGAAGCTGCTGGGTGACTTGCAAGTGGGATTTCACCTGATCTGGAGACTGACCCACAATGAGCCAGTCGTCCAGGTAGGAAACACAGCAACCTTGCCTTCTTAAGTGAGCCACTACCACAGCTAGACATTTTGTGAATACCCTTGGCGCAGAGGTAAGGCCGAAGGCATTGCCCTGAACTGGTAGTGGCCTGAGGGCAGTTCGAACCTGAGGTACTTTCGGTGAGAAGGCCTGATCAGAACATGAAAATAGGCATCCTTGAGGTCCAGGAAGCTAGCCAGTCCCTGGCCTTAGAAGAAGGCAATATCATTGCCAGAGTCAACATTTTGAACTTTGGTTTCAAAGATGCTTGTTCAGGTACCTTAAATCTAGAATGGGCCGCCATTCTCCTGTCTTTTGGGTAAGAAAGTATCTTGAATATAGCCCTTGCCCTGATGGCAAGGAGGGACCTTTCCACTGCTTTGCAGTCGGAAGAGAAGAAACCTCTGCTTCCAAAGCAAGGGCTTCTGAAGAGTTGCAGGTGGAAAATGTCTGGCTCTCATCTTAGGAAACTGTTTGAAGCTGAGGAACCAGACCCTGGCTTGTGCCTCCAGAACCCATCTGTCCGAAGTTAAGGACAGCTAGTTCTGGCTGAAATAAGCCAACCTGCCCCACTGTACAGGAGAATCGGCCCTGGGCACCCCATCAGGGTGCCTGCTTGGCAGCAGCCTTAGGCTGAGGGAGGGACGGTTTACTTGTGCCTCGTCTACCCCTGCCTCTGAAGAAACCCTCTGCACAAAAGCAGAGGAGGCTTGAAATTGGTAAAAAGGCCTGTGGAAGGCCTGCCCTACCTCTGGGGCGTGCCTTTGTGGAGTGGCATGCCTCTCCTTAGCCTGGGCACTTTTGTAGGTAGTTCTGTATTCATCCATCTTTTTCATATAGTTTTCTGTTTGTTCCCAAACAGAGAATTTCCCACTACAGGAAAATCCATAGCCTTTGACTGAGTATCCTGGGACAGATTAGTGCATCTGAGCCATGCCAACCTACGGAAAGCTACAGAAGTGGCCATGACCCTAGAGGAGACATCATTAACATCAACAGCAGTATGAAATTGAACTTTAGAGGCTTCAATGCCATCAGCAGCCACCTGTTCCAACTCACTAGCCGGCTGGCCATGGGCCTGCTTGGCTAACTGCAATATTGTGTCCCATCTAGATTTCTGATATCTAGCTACATAAGCCATATAATTTGCCTGCCTGAGTCCCAAAGAAGCTGCCATATACTGTTTTTTCGCCATGGCATCAATCTTCCTGGAATCCTTATCAGGAGGATGTGAGGCCAGGGGAATATTAGCCTTGTCACAGGCTGCAGCTTGTACCACACCTACAGGACTACACTGTACAGTGAGGAAGTCTGTATCAGAGCCTGACAAAGTATACCTTCTGTCAATTTTTTATCTACAGGAGGGACAGAATGAGGATTTTTAAAATCTTTGTTGTTTGCTTCCTAAATGACTTATGCAAAGGAATAGACAACCTCCTAGACTCTGGTAATCCATCATTTCTACAAAATCAGGCTCCTCTTGCTCATCCACAGCCTCCTCTAAAGGAAGCTGGAGGGTTTCTCTGCAACCTTTTGTAAAACATAAAATGAGAAGGGACTCAGACAGAATAGGAGGAGATTCTAAAGGTCTGTCTGGAGAAATGTCGGTTCAATGGGCACGTCCAGACCCTCCCAGCCACACATATATTGATCAAATTCCTCCTCCCCTCCTGTGGTTCATAAAATTCCTCAACATCATACTCCTGAACCACTGGAACTGAGCGAACCAACCTTTACCAACTGTTGGTGGTTCAACAGGTCCCTGAGACAGTGACTGGACAATCTGAATGGCTTTAGCTATCTCTGCAGCAGTTGGAGACAATTTTGGACTCCAAACCTACTGATTTCTTTGTCTTTTTAACTGGGACTGGTTCATCTGAACCAGCCTTTCTTTGCCGAGGAAGTCTCGCCCTGGTCAGAGGGCACTCCTCTGGTCCAGTGGGTGCTGGACCGGGCTGGCCATCGGGTCAGCGGACTTTTTGGCCTCGTTCCCTGAGCTGGCCCAATCTCTTTCCAGGGTGGCTGCAGGAAATTTTTACACACCTGGCAGTCTGACAGGAGGTGGTCACCCCAGACAATAGACACAAGTGGTGTGTGGGTCAGCCTTGGCAAAGGCTTCCCCACAGACATCGAGTGTTGAAACCCAGTGGGCCAGTTTTCTTTTGGGTTTCTCAGACATAATGCCAGCCTATCCAAAACTTGCCCTTTGATGGCAGTGCCAGGCAAGACACCCTTATCGGTTCTTAACTGTATCACGGGTATTTGAAAAACCTATTTAAAAACAGGTTTTTTAGAACCGATAAGAACCGGAACCGCACTCTAAAAGCCCAACCAAACACTTCAAACGTTAAAATCAGCAAACCGATCGGTCCAAACCGAACCGATAACTGAATTTCCACACAGACTTTAAATTTGTACTACGGTTTACCAGATAGAGCTTTTAACCAAATGCGGTAAAATAAATACTTTTGCGGTTCAAATGAACCGAAAAATACCGCTTGAACCGAGAATAAACCGAGCTGAAGGAGCTGATCTCCGAGCGACTGTTCAGTGGAGCGGAGTAAGAATCTGACAGTTTCATTTGAAACTGGCCAGATAGAACTTTGGCACAGCTCTCGTGCTGTAGAACTCCAGATCCTCTGAGTTAACTCCTTCCTCTCCGGGCAGTTCAGCTGCAGTGGCTGACTCTATTGTTATAATATAGCAAGACTTCATGGTGTTTGAATATGAGAATCAAGTCCTCACCATAATTCTTGATCTTCCAGAATATCTTCACCACTCATCACTGGTGGGTCTATGCGGAAGCATGGGGACCCTGCAAAACATATGCCTTTCAAGCTTTGGAGGTAGGAGACCAACTGGGATGGCGCCCGCCACAAGTCGAACGTATGATGTAGCTCGTAAGCGCTGGCCAGTAACCAACACTGGCTCTCTGCCTCCTCAGTTCTGTTCTCCAAGAGAGGAAACAAAGGTTAAAAAAAAGGGGGTTGGGACAAGGGATAGACCAAAGGATATAGGATATAAAAGAACAAAGGAATAAAACCGACCACTAGAGAAGATGGGTTTGGAAGGAGGGTCTTTGTAGTGACAAAAGGATGATCAGGACAACTGAGTGGGGGCGGGGGGAAGAGACCAACAGCGAAGACCCGAATTCTCAGCAAGAAAAAAAAACAGGCATCAGAAGAACTTGCTTACTCTCAACTGAAAAACAGCTCATACTCTAAGGACTAGCTGATCCTCAAGCATGGAACAAGGTCCATGAAATGTCCAAGAACCAGCTTTAGAAAGGGCCAGTTTCAGGGAAAGTACCCCGAGTCTCAAACAGGAGTAGACCTGTGAGCCTTGAAACAAACTGCTAGAGTAGTCCACCTGTAGGTATGAAAACTACAAGAGGCTCAGGAGGTCCATATGATCAAAACATAACATGGGAGAAATATAGAGCCTCTGGTCTGCAAGGCTTAACAGCAGAGCCAGGGTCAAGAAACACACCACCAGGCCCAGTTCCAAGCCAAGGAGCAACATCTACGAGTTAAAGAGGTAAACGTGAAACCCCTAAGAGAGGAAAATGACTGGGGTGTCCTGCTAAAAGCAGCAACTACCAGGTACAGGAATCCACAAAATGGAAATTACATACCTACCGTAATTCCTCATCTTCTTGGACAAAGTCTTCATCATCCATTCACACTAATGGGACTACACAGCATGGGTGTGACAGGCATACCGGTGTACTCTGCTGAGTACAGTAAAATCTGGAAGATTCAGGGGCAACATGAACCTCAGGCCCGGCAACAAACATTACAGAGCCTGATGTACTACCTGAAGAACTGCTTGTTCCCCATTGTTTAGTGTTAGTCTGTGAAAGATGTTTGGATGATGTGTGATTACTAAAGTTAAGAGGCCATGCCTGTATGAGTGACCCAATCAAGTAAGTATGTATGAGTACTGTGTGAATGGACTCCAGTAAGGCTGGCTACCTTGATGTGCTACAAAGGCTTATCTCAATGTATCCTAACCACTGTAACCAAATGCCAGCCAACTTCTGTCTGAATAGGATTATTGACTTACTACATGTTGTTGAATGAAATGGGGTGCAGCAATGTGTGGTGGGCAACATGTTTTGGTTTGTGTTGGGGTGGGGGTGGGGGCAGTTCCATCATCTCTTTGTCCGAGTACAAGTTTAAAATTCCTGGCTACACCCCAAGGCGCTAGGACCCAACAGGAGACAAAAATCTTCAGGAGGCTGCGCAGATGTAGGACCGTGTATTTATTTTATTTAGTTTTTGTTGACCAGGTAAGTGCACTAGACAAATCCTGCCTATTTTCAGGCACGACCGGGAAGGTGGATACAGATGAATGCCAACTGACCTTGAACCAGATTAAGCCGTTTGTAGTAATTTTAGTAATGAGGAAACTTGGCCCAGGATACGGGGAAATCCCCTACTCTTTCGATAAGTGCCATGGGATTTTAACATCCACCTGAACTACCACCAATCCAGGCAGATGGGACTTCGGTTTAACGCCCTCATCCGAAGACGGCACCTCTGTAGCGCAGCACCCCTCTCATGCTGCACTACAGTGTCAGTACTGGTACACCAACCCAAGTGCCAGATGTGGGAACTGAACCCACAGCCCTCTGATCTCTCTGCCTCAGATGCGAGTGTGCTACCTACTGAGCCACTGATACTGCTAATCGCAGCACCATGAGGATAGCTCGCGCCCGTATGGGTCATCTAGCACTGACCCTCCAACCACCTCAGTTCCTTTTGACAGAGTAGGTGTAGCATAAACTAACCTAGGAAACACCTGACCTAATCCGGGCATAAGACAACCGGGATGACCAGTGTAAGAAGGGTCTACTCATCTGTGTCTTTACAGCCCAAGCAAACGAGGGAGTGGAGACTAGAAGCAGGATGAGTGAGCTTGGGGATGGTGGGTAGGTGTGTGCATGAATGAAGACTTCGTCCAAGAAGATCAAGAATTGCTCAGGGCAGACTGGGAGGAGAAGCATATTGTTTGTAGATGTTGATTTTGTTGCTGCTTACACTGTCTGCGAGGAAAAGGGGTGCATATTGTCTGAAGGTATTTATTTTGTGCTGCTATCCTTGCATATTGTTAAGGTGTGGGATAACAGATGGACTCAACAATTTTAAGTTTCACACTATTTTTCCTGGTGTGATGTTTATTATTCTCAACTATACTCCTGTTCCCTCATTTACGTACACTAATCCTGCTGGACTATTTTCTGCATTACTACTGTCGTAATTTTCTCCTTAAGTCAACTACTTAAACACCTTTACTTGTATTGTTTGCTGTATTGTTCCTGGCTACCACTGGCACTGTAACAAACCGCTATTCCTGGACGTTTTTCTTTGTATTCAACACCTACTGACATCTAATTTGTAATGTAATGTTTTGCTGTATTGTTCTGCACCCTCCTGGGTCATGCCGGAGAAAATAGTCATTGCTATGGCTAGTGCACCTACTCGGTAAACAAAAACTAAAATATTTTTTTGTTTGATGGGTTCGCGAGAGTCGATGGGAGGTAGTGTGCACCTGGTCTGTACGGACAGATTTCAGCCAACGGAATGCATGGGCATTGTGAAGATTGTCCAGACTTTGTGCCCAACCTGCTGTAGTATGTATCCAGGCCCTACCCCTTTTAGTGGGGTGTGTAGATGTTATCTGCCCGATCTTAGCTGAAACTGTATGGAGATCCTCGGGGGTTCCAGACCCCTAAAGGAGGTGGTTATTAAACCACTTCTTAAAAACCCTCCTTGGATCCTGAGCATCCAGCTAACTACCGACCTGTCTCTAACCTGCCCTTTGTGGGAAGGTTATTGAGAAGGTGGCCGCACTGCAACTGGACGATCAACTTAACTCACAGGAGGAGGCTCAAAGAGCTAAATATGTACACCTTGGAAGAGAGAAGGGACCGAAGGGACATGATGGAGGTCTTCAGGTACATGAAGGGGTAAATAGGGGAGGAGAAGTCAGGGTGCTCAAGGAAGGAGGAGGGGCAACTAGAGGAATGGGTGGAAGCTGGAGGGAAGATTCAGGGAGAAAGGAGGAGGTACTACTTCACTGAGAGGGTGGTGGAGCCATGGAATCGCTGCCCAGGGGCTGGTGGAGGCAGAGAGCGGTGGAGGGGTTCAAGAGGGGTGGGACAGGTACAGGGAAGGGTTCTGGAAGCAAAATCCAGTGCAGTGAGAATATCCGAACTGGGAAGGAGAAGCCAGAGAAGTTGAGGGGCAGCAAGGTCAGCTCCCAGGGTGGGCTGACCAAATGAGCAGACACAAAAGACTGTTAGGCCTATTCTGCTGGCATTTTAGTATGTTAGTAAAGTCTATAAAGCTCTTCAGTCTGGTTTCAGACAGAGGTATAGCATGGAGACTGCCCTTGCTTGGGTATTAAATGACCTAATGGTGAGAGATCCAAAGGCTCGTATCATCTTTGTCCTTCTTGATCTCTCAGCAGCTTTGACACTGTGGACCATGGAGTACTGTTGGAGACCCTGTGATTCCTTTGTGGACTATCAGGTACAGTCCTTGAATTGTTTTGATAGTTCCTCATAGGCAGGTCTCAGAGGGTGGTCACTGGAATTTATTCCTCCAACGCCCTTCCCTGTCTTGTGGGGTGCCGCAGGGATCCATATTGGCACCCATGTTGTTTGCAGTGTATATGCTGCCATTGGGAGATATCAGGCAATACGGCTTGAGTTTTCACAGCTATTTTTATTTATTTATTTTTATTTCAATCTAGGATTACAATACCTTTGAGTCGTAGCTCTTTTACAAAGGTTCTACGTCAGCGTGAAACAGTCATCATTTTAGTTAAAACATATAGTCATTGACTTACAGATATGTAATAACCAGTACAAAGACTTGAGCTGTGAGCAAGACAAGAGAAGAGGGGTGGGTGGTGGGGAAGTGAGGTAGGAGATCGGGAGGTGCAGGGATAAGGGGAGTACAGGAGGTGGTTGGGGCGGGGGCAGGAGTGGAGGCAGGGTGCAGGGGGGCCTTGTGGGGGAATATGACAGGTAAGGTGCTAGGGGTGCAAAGACTGATTGTAAGTGCTGGGGCATTTGCAGCTATGCAGATACTCTGCTGTATATGTCCTTTGTGCCCAGACAGGTTGATGCGATCTCTGTGCTAAATAGTTGCCTCTCTCAGATCAAAGACTGGATGAGCTCGAGCTAGCTGAGACTGAATCCGGATAAGACTGAGGAGTTTGTTTGAGACCAGGCGGGTCTGGGAGCATGTCGGGCCTTGAGCGATGGTGTCCAGCTCACTACCTCAGATCGGGTGCATAACCTGGGCGTTATTTCTGACGATGGCTTTGACCCTGAAATCTCAGGTGTCAGCTGTGGTTAAATCCTCATTTTACCATCTGAGGAATATCGCCCAGGTGAAACACCTGGTTCCAACGGGTGACCTTCCAACACTGGTCCATGCCTTCATTACTACCTGTCTTGACTACTGCAATGCCCTCTACCTTAGGGCTGTCTGGTGTTGATATCCACTGCTTGCAGCTAGTGCAGAAGGCTGCAGCCAGGCTGTTGACTGGTACTTCTAGTATGATCATATTACGCCTGTATTGCATGAACTACACTGGCTGCCAGTTCAGTAGTGGATCCCTACAAGGCAGGCTTGCCTACCTTAAAGCCCTACATGAACATGGACCAGATTACCTGAAAGATCTCTTGACTCCCTACTCCCCAATTGTCCTCTCTGATCCATGAACAAAGAGATTGCTAAAGATTCCAGGGTTCACCTGAAAACTTCTGGACCTTGTGCTTTTTATTTTGACACCGACCGGTGGAATTCTCTATCTCATTAGTTAAAGAATGCCTAACCGTCAGCAGTTTTAAATCTATGTTAACAATGTGTTTATTTTCACTGGCTTTCCCAGACTATTTTTAAATAATTAAAATTGAGGACTATATTATAGATTTGTAGCTTATATTATGTAAAGCTTCTCGATTTTGAAAAGGCCAATATAAAGATTTGTTTGTTTTGTTTGTAGAGTCTTATCTTGGTAAGCAGATCTCTCCCTGAAGGGCTGGAGAGGCAGACATTTCTTGGAATTCATGGTGGAGGATGCTCCAACACTTGCCCCTAGCTAGGAGCAATGACAAGGCAGACAAGCCTATTCCAGCAGTGGCAATCTGTTCTTCCATGACCACAAACCGGGTGAAGATCCCAGTGCAGTAGAGCCTTCTTGCAGCCCTTCAGCCAAATGTTTAATGCCATTTCAGGTTGGAATCTGGGTTGGAGATTGGCAGATCTCCCCAAATTGGAAACTCACCGTTGTATAGAAGTTTATCCTGTCCTGGACCAGGTTGTACTTTCTAAAGCTGATTTGTTCAAGGTTTTTATTTTCCACACAACTACCAAACAGCACATATGTGCTCAAATTATTGTGATACAGACTGTCAATTTTTGGGGGTTATATTTACCAATACTCGACTGTTTAAGAGTCTCGAGACACAGAACCGAAACCCTTTGCTTTGGCTTTAAATTCTCAGAACTATCAGAACTTTATTTTGTCCCCTTGTTGAACTGTTTAGTAAATTTGTTATTCTTATTATTTTGGTAACATACTGTGAAAATTAATGAGGACACTTTAGGACAAGGTTTTCATCATGAGGTCCCTAGACAGGGAGATGACGGACCCGTGGATTGGGGAAGCGATACACGGCTAATAATAAGACTTATCCCTAGGCTGGACTGCTGCCTTGGACCCTGTGGGGTGTTCCGGTCCGTGGGTTGTCACTTTACAACTTTTATGCATTTCTAATCACTCCTCATTCATGGTTGGGACTCCTTAACACACCCCTGTATTAGCTCAGCAAATTAAAGATGGATAACATTCCAGTTAAACTGTACTCACAGAATGTGAATGGACTGCATGCTCCTATAAAATGCTCTCGAATAATGCAGCACTTGGGTAAACAAAAGGCTGTATATACACACACACACATATATATATATATTTTTTTTCCTTCAAGAGACTCATCTCTCCTCAGGTGAGCATCAGAAGCTACACTGGGGAATAGATAGATATAGAGTCATTGCCTCCTCCACCCAGGGGTGCAAGAGAGTACAACAATTCTGATTCCTCCTTCAGCTCCTGGAAATCCAAAAGCCTATTTAGACCCACAGGGCAGATATCACGATAGTTAGGAGTACTACACTCCCAGATAGTAACTAGTTAATGTCTACTTGCCTCCACAGTCACCACTGCAGGCAGTAAGGGCTTTTGCAAAAACTGATGGGCATGCTTGATGGTATTTTAATTCTAGGAGGCGATCTAAATGTAATCTTTACCGCACCTAGACTCCACTAATCCCCATCCCCACAGACTTCCGGGTTCGATGTGGCACTGTGAGGAAAATTTTGCATACCTAGGGATGAAGATGTCTGGAGACGTCTATTCCCTCAACACCAGGTTATACTTATTTTTCAGACGACATGGTACCTACTCTAGATTAGATCATTTTTTTATTACAAGCGAACATTTATCTCTAATACAAGATATTATAATTGAACCCCAAATACGACCACCATAATCCATTACTTCTTAAGAATAATTTTGAGAAAGCTAAAAATTGAAGGCAGTGTCATTTTAACACTTTTCTGCTACAGGATGCAGAGTTTCTCACTACGATTTGTACTCTAATCCCACAAGCCATTCGAGAGAATGCCACAGCAGAGATTTCAGACCCCATTTTATGGAATACTATAAAAGCAATCCTCCGTGGTGAAATCATAGCATACACTGCTGCCAAAAGAAAAAATGGAAGCAACATATACATATTTGACTGAACTGCATTCATATCAGTTGCTGACACGGGAGGGGATTAAGATCCACAAAATAGCATTAAAATGATAAAACAAGAAATTCAAAACATTTTAGATTATAAAGTTCTTCAGCACTTTACTTTTCTAAAGCAAAACACATGGGGGAGGGCAGGGGCTCTTGTATGCTGGCTTGCAAGCTGAGAGGAGTATAAGGGCCTCAACAATCCTTAAGGTGAAATCACCAGATTCCAATACGTTCACATATAAAAACAGATTACAGAGGCATTCACCTTATACTATGACTCTTTATGAGACCCCACAGGACCAGCAGGACCAATCTCAATCTCAAGAGACTCTCTCTTCTTTCACTTCCTAAACTAACGAAGAGTTAGATTAGAGTTCTGAAACCCCTGCAACTCTAGCAGAGATACTTGCTCAAATTAAATTTTTGAAGCCACTGAAATGTGCAGGTCCACATGGCTTCCCTCAGAGTGGTACAGGAAATTTACCCATAAATTATCCTAACTTTACTCTCCGTGTTCCGTTCAGTGGCCAAGGAAGAGACTCCCACCCTCCTGGGATTACGGAGTCATCTCCCCTCCCTAAGACCGACAAGGATCCCACACTACCACCACCATATCGCTCCATTTCTATACTAAATACAGACTATAAAATTTATATGGCCATCTGGCCTAAACAGCTTGAATCTATTGACCTCCTTATTCACCCAGACCGATCCGGTTTCATTAAAGACGTAGTACCTCTGATAATTTCGTTGTCTTATGATTTTGCTTGAATATATCCATTCTCGACAAATACCCACCGCCCTCGAGTTTGGATACCGAGAAAGACGTTCACAGGGTGTCCTGGGATTTCCTTTCAGCTACCCTGTCTGAATTCTTGTTTCCAGACTCTTTCCTGAAGTGGATTCCGAATATCTACAGCCAACCTAAAGCGTATATTCGGTTAAATGGGGCACTCATCTCCTATTCTACTACATGCAGAACCAGGCAGGGTGCCCTTGTCTCCCCTATTATTCACGATATATACTGAACCCTAGCACAATCCCTAAGTTGGAACACACAAATTGAAGGCATTCCCTTGGGCCAAAAGATTTATCAAGTTGCTCTTTTGCAGACAATATTTTAATATCTGCCCTTTACCGGATCAATCCATTCCAGCTCTGTGGTCTTCTCTAGCTGAACCTGAAAAAATAGCCGGTTTAAAATGAATATATCCAAGACTGAAGTTCTTTCCCTATTTTTCAACCTCCCCCTTTAAAGAACATGCCCTTTGAAATGGAGGTGCACGGTTCAAGTACTTAGGGATTTATATTCCCTGAAAATACAGCGTGAGGATAATGCCTGATATACAGGTGAGAACCATAAGTGTAATCACCTTGAGTGGTTGCTAGGCATCAGTAAACCTCAGGCTTAGCTCTAGCTGTTTACCATTGCTCTAGCAACCACGGTAGAGCTGATTACACCATGGTTATCACCTGTACATCAGGCATTGTCATTTATAGTGTAGGGACTCAACATGATTAATCCCCACGCAAACACAAGTAATTTAGTCTTACCTTATTAATGGAGCTGCACTATGCCCACAGGATTGTGTAGGAAAACAATTTATTAAGATACATGGACTGAATGACAGCGGGCTGAAATAGCACCAGAATTAAAATCTCTATCAGACAGCGATTGCTAGACTCAGTAACAGTAAACTATGACAACTGGAAAGTTATTTGAATACTCTACTGAGACTAACAATCACGCTATGGTGTGTAAAATTCTGAAGAACACTGGCATTCCATTTGTAAACCCATTGCTATGACATAGATGAGAAGGGTTTTTAAGGTTCTGACATCACAACAGTGGGATTACAAGGTTGTAAACAGCTTACTTTCATTGGGTAATAAGGGATACCCGTGACATTATATTTAGAATTACTCAATTACAAACCACTGTCCTTACAAATACAAACTGATCTAACAAAATGAGGTAAGTTGCATCTTACATCCCCCAGCGGGTGGAGGCAGTGCACATGAATATATTGCCGCCTTCTCTGTTTCCGAATGTCCCAACATTCCCAGCCACCTTTTATTTCCTGTCTTGGGAAAAAGTGGTTTAAAAAATGTTATGGGGCACCAGACCCAGTATTATACTCTTCTTCGAGTTAGCAGTGGCGCAGGGAGGTGAAAACCTTCTGAAGTTTAGATTGCATGCCACAGCATCCTCTCTCATAACTGTGCTTCTCTGGTTCTCTCAGTCTATAAATGATTTACATGACAAGATTAAAATAGCCTTTTCTTCTAAAGGAAGAAGTCCTTATCAGATCAAATCTTGAAGCTATGGTATAAGATAATCCATAAAAGTATTCAAACCTACAATCTTTACTTCACATTAATTTCAGAAGATGAACTTATTTGTTACAACCCCTGATATCACCTTCTCCCACTGGAGACGGTTAGGAGTTAACGTTTTTCCCCAATTTGTTGACAAAACTGAGATAAAACCACTTGATCAGTCACAGATGGAATATGGCCTTCTGGAACAAGATTTCTACTGCTATACCCAAGTGAAGTATATTTTACACAAAGGGACATCATGGCCTCCTTCCTAACCCTCTCCTGGCCCTGTGGTCCCGCTTAAGTGATATATTGGCAGACACACCTTGGGGGCATTTAATAGAGCCATTTATATAAAATACTTTGAGAACAGTTAGGGATACCTCTGAATCTATTTTAGCCAGTTGGAACAGGGATCTTGATTTGGAGTACCATATTCAGACTGGCATGAGGCCTGCTCCACAGCATTAAAACCAACTCATTCCAATTTTGGAAAGAATTCACATGGAAGTGCTGAACACGTTTCTTTCGTTCACCTTCTGTTCTGGCCAAATATCTGCCATCCTCATCGGCCGATGCTGGTGCCAATGTGCTTGTCAGCTGGTGGATTTAGGCCATATTTTTGCAATGTCCAAGACGGACACCCTTTGGTGCCAATTCCAAAATGAGAAAAGGAATGTCTGGGAGAAGAGGTGGAACTTACAGCTGAAACGGTACTGCTATCATATATCCTCATAGACCCTTTGCATGCGCATAACCCTCCTTCCCATTTATATTATAGCTGCCAAGAAGGCCATAACTCGTTGTTGGATGACAGCCGCAGTTCCAACGATGAGTGATTGAAGACAGATTACAGGAGATTTACCAGACAGAAAGTTTAACGGCTAAATTGCATGGTAAATCTACTCCATTTAAATAATGGCAATCTTGAGTTCTCTATATGGGCTCTCAGGATCTGACTTTCGTGCCCTGAATTCTGCATTTTATACATATGAAGAGGGGGATGGGGTATGATATGAGCCCATTCACTTTTTAAATGCGTGCGGTCCTGGGTCTTTCACAGTACTAACTGCATGGAATATCTGACTATATAGCCTTTTGGTAACATTAGTTCTGTTTTTAATGAAATGATGCATTGTTAAGGGACTTGATGCCTCTTTATGGAGACCTCTTCTACTAGTTGATTACTGTAGTATACTGTTCCAGTTAATGAACAAAGGACTATTTTCTTTCCCTTGAACGATATGAGATATACTAATATTTAAATTCCTCAGTATGCTGCAGTCTATTGTATTAACAATCTGCCTCATTCTTCTAAGATTAAAAAAAAAAAAAAAAAAGGCAATAGTACCTAGTGAAAATGTACAGACACACCCACATGCCAGCCCTAAAACGATTTTCTAGGGATGCAGAGGCCTGCTCAGCTAAGAGGCTGCCGTGGCTCTAGTAAAATGTGCCCTGATCTCTGAGGGATCAGTAAGCCCCAGAAGGAGTATGCCATTCTGATGGATCGATACAGCCACTGAGCTAGAGTTGGCTTCACTGAGCCAACCCTTCTTCCCTAACCCAGGAGAACAAAATGTCTAGCTGTACCAAAGAGAGGCTTGGTGCATTGTAGATGCATTTATTGGCTCACCTAACATCTAGCGTATGGATCAAGCCCTCCTTGGGGTTTGTAGGACTTTGGCAAAGAGAGAAATGGAAATTACGTACTTACCATAATTCTGCTCTTTCTGTGCATCTTCACCATTCATCTCCTATGGGTACTTGGCTGGAGGTCACGACCCCTTGAGGAGTTTTGTATTTTATTTATTTTTTAATGGACAGATCAGCGCACCCCAGTGCTGCCCTCGAGAGCATATGCACTGCGTGGTGCTCATGGGTTGGCCGTTAGGTGTCATCGACTCCGCCCTCCCGCCAGTTCTGAGTCACCAAGCAGGGAAAGCAGTGGACCCCAGAGGAGGAGGAAGCGAATCCTGGTGGGGACTCCATCATAAGAGGGATCCAGCTAGGAACACAGGAGGGGAGGACAGGGAGGTGAGGTGCTCACCAGGTGCCACGGCATGGAGGGATGGAAGGAAGATCCTGGGGATCACTGGGAAGGCAAGACGGAGGGTGAGCTGGATGTCATTATCCACCTAGGTACTAATGACCTGGCAAATGGGGAGCCAAAGGAAGTTCAGGAAGAGTTTAGAAATTGGGGAGGGTCTCAAGCAAGTAGCTACTTCTGTCACTTTCTCAGAAGTACTACCTGCGAGGAAAGAGAGAGCATAGGAGTGCATGCACCAGGAACTTTAACTCATGGTTGAAGAACTGGTGCTGTGAGGAAGGGTTGATTCATTGGTGACTGGGGACCCACCTGGAGGGATGGAGGTTTGTTCAAGCCTGATGGCCTGCATACATCCTGGAGGGAATCCAAGCACTCAATGATTAAGTTTAAATGCCATTGACAAGCATTTAAATTAGCAAAGGGGGTGCAGGCCAGCAAGGATGGTGACATCTTGCTCACCCCCCACAGCCAGCAGTGGAACCAGTGAACCAGAGAAGTGGCTATTTCTGCAAAGCAGTGTGCAAAAGATGGAGATTAGTGCCCAAGAGGTGGATAGGCAGAAAAGGGCAAAATTCAGCAGAAGGGCAGACAGCAAGGAGAACCAGGGATAAAGGACAACCAAGGAAGGGGCTGGAGAGAACAGTGAAACAGTCTAGGGAGGTCAAATCATGGAAAGCCATGTGTCAAATGCCAGGAGCCTTAGCAACAAGATGGAAGATCTGGAGGCTGTCATGGTGCAGTCAGACCTGGACATTGTGGCCATCACTGAAACCTGGTGTAATGATAACCCACGACTGGGAGATAGCCCACACCTGGCTACAGCATATTCAGAAGAGACAGAGCAGGCAGGAAGGGAGGAGGAGTGGCACTGTATGTGAAAAATGACATAAGGCCACAGAGATCCAGGAGGAACAAAATGGGGAGAGATACTGTGGGTTAAGCTGGAAAGGAAAATGGGAACAGCCATCCGCACAGGTGTGGTCTATAGACCACCAGCCCAGGAGGAAGAAACAGATAGGGAGCTGATGCTAGCCATCCAAAGGATGGCAGACAAGGGTGAGGTAGTACTGGTTGGAGACTTCAATATTCCAGACGTGGACTGGAGCATCCAGCAGCAGCATCAACTAAGAACAGATTTATCCTGGACTCCCTTCAGGGCGCCTTCCTCAAGCAACTGGTCATGGAACCAACTCGGCAGAAGGCAATACTGGACCTTGCAGCTCACAAACAGGGACAGTGTGATGGGGGTAACAGTGGGGGCACCTGGGGAACAGTGACCACCAGTCATTGTGGTTTGAAATCACAGAAAGAGCAGAACCAAACCACACAAAAACACGTATCCTGGATTTTAGGGGGCAGACTTTGGGAAAATGGGAGATACTTGAAAGAGGCATTAACGGAATGGCACAGGAATCAGGGGTTGAGGAACAGTGGGCAGTATTTAAAATGGGGATTACAAGAACAACAGAATTATGCATTAAGCAGGTTAGCAAAGGAAAAGGAAGAGGAGACCATTATGGTTTCCAAAGAGGTAGCAAAGAAAGTGAAAGCCAAAAAGATTGCATTCAGGCAATACAAAAGACACAGGCAGAAGGGGATCAGGAGAAGCAAAGGAGGCAGGGAGGTTAGTAAGGAAGCCAAAGCTCAGACAGAAGAACACATTGCAAAATCAGTGGGTAGAGGACAAAACCTTTACAGGTACATAATGAAAAAAAGAAAGAAAGACAGAGGGAGAGATAGTGAGACTGAAGGGGAGGATGGGGCCCACGTGGAGGAGTGACAACAGTAAAGCTGACATATTGAACAGGTATTTCTGCTCCAGTCTTTACTGAGGAAGGAGGTAATGGGTCTGAAGGGGTACAAGGGTGAGAATGGTGCAGAATGGACACAAGTCCCTTTACACGAGAAGGGTCCTGAAGGAACTGGAAGTAATAAGAGTTGATAAAGCTAATGGGGCCAGATGGGTGCACCCCAGGGTCCTTAAAGAACTAATAGAGTGGTGGCTGAACTCTGGCTACCCTGTTTAGCCGATCACTGGAAACAGGAGGTACCCAAAGACTGGATAGCAGATGTAGTCCCTTTATACAAAAGGGAACAAAGAGGAAGCAGGAAACTACAGACCAGTCAGCCTCACCTCGGTAGTGGGGAAGATCATGGAAGCACTACTGAAGGAGAGACTGGTGGAACATCTGGTTGTCAGTGGACTACAGGACCCAAGGCAAATGGTTTCACCAGGGGAGGTCATGTCAGACCAACCTAGTTGAATTTTTGACTGGGTGACTAGGGAGGTGGATCAGGTAGAGCAGTGGACATGGCCTATCTGGACTTCAGCAAGGCCTCTGACACTGTGCCACATAGAAGACTATTACACAAACTGGGGAATATGGTGTGGGCAGGACAGTAGTGTGGTGGGTAGTAACTGGCTGGGTGGCAGGACACAGAGGTGGTGGTAAATGGCTGTCACTCCACAGAGGGAAGAGTGACCAGTGGGGTACCACGGGATCAGTGCTGGGAGGCGGTTCTATTCAACATCTTCATCAGTGACATTGCACAGGACCTAGAAGGCAGAATTTCACTGTTCGCTGACGACACAAAGCTCTGTAACAGAGTAGACACACCAGAGGGTGTAGACAGAATGAGAAGCGACCTGCAGAAACTTGAAGAATGGTCAGGGGTTGGCAGTTGAAATTCAATGCAAAGAAGTGCAAGATAATGCATATGGGGCACAAAACCCTGGCACAATATATCAGTTGGGGGTGAGGATATAGCATGCACCAAGCAGGAAAGGGATCTTGGGGTTATCATCTCTGATGACCTCAAGGCAGGAAACAGTGTGACAAGGCAGCAGGTAAAGCAAATAGGATGCTGGGATGTATAGGCAGGGCATCACCAGCAGGAAAGGAGGTCATAATTCCGCTATACAAGACACTAGTGAGGCCCCACCTGAGTACAGTGTACAGTTCTGGAGACCATACCTACGTAAGGACATAGACAGGGTAGAGAAGGTTCAGAGGAGGGCAACAAAGATGGTGCATGGATTGCATCACAAGTCCTATGAAGACAGGTTGAAGGAACTGAACATGTACTCCCTGGAGGAGAGGAGGAGAGAGAGGGGATATGATAGAGACATACAAGTATCTCACAGGGAGGAACAGGGTGCAGGAATACATTATTTTTAAGCGAAAAAGATGTTCCAGGACTAGAGGGCATGGGATGAAGTTGGAGGAGGACGATTCAGAGAGGAAACATGAGGAAGAATTTCTTACAGAACGGGTGGTGGACAAGTGGAACACCCTGCCAGAGGAAGTGGTGGGGGCTGAAACAATCCAGGATTTAAGAATGCATGGGATAGACATAAAGGAATTCTGGAGGTCAGGGGTAAGGGCAACAGACTTCTAGGAAAACAAACTGAACTTACAAGCTCAAATGGGCAGACTGGGTGGGCCATAGGCCCTTATCTGCCGACACTGTCTATGTATCTATGTACCATAGAAGTTAGAAGAAGGGTTGGGAGGTGGGACAAGGAGTCCAAGGGACAGACCAAGGAAAATATATAAAACTAAAATGAGAAATAAATGACAGAGGACAGAATTAGTTTGAAAACTAAGGGGTTTGGGTAGGGCCCCAATCTCTGGAAGTAGAAAAGGAGGAGGGAGGATAAGGGCTTTTAGAAGGAAGGAAAAATTGATTGGGAGACAGGAGAAACATACCCTGTAACCTTAACTTCTCTCCAGTTTATATAGGAACTGGAAGGAGTAGCTTAGAGGCTAACTGCCAGAACTGCAGGCACAGAATTACTGTCAAAAACTCCTACAAGCAGAATCGGCTATTCTGGAAGAAAGACAGGAAAACAGGGATATCCTCCCCCAAAGGGAATTTTGGTGCAAGAAGAAAAATTACTCACCTTAGTAATTGCTTTTCTTCTCATGGAGTCTTGCTATATTAGGACTTATTGCAGTTAGCCACTGCACTTGAACTGCCCCGAGAGGAAAGAGTTAACTCCAGAGAATCTGGAGTTCTAAAGCGGCATGCTATACCAAAGTCTATCTGGGCAGTTTCAAATGAAACTGTCAGATCTTTACGAAGCTAACACTAAGCAACAAGTCTGTGTGAAAGCTCTACACTAGCCAAATGGCTACCTACTAGTAGTACTAACAACAATATAAACAACAATAGGAACAACAATAATAAGAATGAATAATGGTATATTAGTTTTCCCCCCTGACAGCACTATTAGGACCCCCTTCCCAAAGACTCAAGTCCAGGAAGGGGCCAACAAATCACTCAACACAGAAACCCTAGTTCCCAACCCTAAATAAGAGAGGTGAAGGAAGAACTACAATGGCATGACACAGTGCTTGCACTAATTTGCCACCCCACCCCAGTAGAAGTTCTGAGAGGGGCAGGTTGGGGTGGTCCTATATAGCAAGACTCCATGAGAAGAAAAGCAATTACTAAGGTGAGTAATTTTTTCTTCAAACACCATGAAGTCTTGCTATATTAGGACCTATTGCAGATTACACAGCAGTACCTCCATGGAGGAGGGTCAGAACCTACTTAGAAATAGGCTCTGAAGCACAGCTGTGCCAAAACCCAGCATCTCTCCTGGACAGAAATCCAGGAACAATACTTGTAAAAGTGTGAACTGTCTTCAAGTAACAGCTCGACAGATTTCCAGAATGGGAATATCTCTAGCAGCCGCTAGAGATGCAGCTGTACACCTGGTGGAGTGAGCCCTCAGTCCTGAGGGGGCTCTCCTACCTAGTCTTTGATAACAAAATGGATACAAGAGACAATCCACCTTGCAATTGTCCTCTTAGTGGCAGGTTCCTTGCCAACCTCGCCCTAGGTAAGGAAGAGTTGGAGGATTGAACCTGTGACCCTTGGTGTGTTACAAATAGTAGCATAAGGCTCTTTTGACGTCCAAGCTGTGCAGTCTCCTCTCACCTGAGGAAGAATGCTCAGTGAAAATCCTGAGAGAGATGGGTTGGTTCAGGTGGAAACCTGAAACCACTTAGGGACAAACCCTGTGTTAGTCCTAGGGACTCGTCTTATCCCTGTGGGAGAGAAAATCTTCTTCCACTGCCAGGGCCTGTAGTTCACTTATGCGTCTGGCAGAAGTGAAACCACCAGAAAAGAACATTTTCCAAGTGAGAAGCTTGAGCTCTGCTGGGGACAGAGGTCCAAAGGGGTTTGCATTAACTGAGCAATGCAAACATTCAGGCTCCATGCAGGAGCTGGTTCCCGTAAAAGGAGGGTTGGTGTGAAGCAACCCCTTAAAAACTTGGAAAACACAGGTTGAGAAGAAAGGAAGCAGGCTTCCCTGCTTGCAGAAAAACAGAGACAGCTGCCAGAGGAACCCTTAAGGTAGCTGGCCCAAGACCTAAGGAATTTAAAATGGACCAAAAGTCCAGAAAATGGGCAGATAAGCAGACTGTGGTATAATCTGCTTCTCAGCGCAGCAGACTGAAAACCTGTTCCACTTAGAATTGTAAGTGGCCCCAGTGAAAGCTTCCTTGAAGCCTTTAAAATATTCGCGACACCTTGAAAAGGTGTAAATCGCAATTCTAACTCCTCAAGAGCTGCCTTGAGAAGGAGGAATTTGAGGTTCGAGACTACCACTCTCCCTTGTGCAAAGGCCAGTAAGTCGTGGACTCTGGGCAAGCTCAGGGTAGGGTGGACTGTCAAGGACAGAGACAATGGGTACCAGGGCTGTCTGGCCCAGTTTGGAACAATCAGAATCGCTTTGCAGGGCTGAGATCTGACTTTTACTAGTACCCTGAAAGAAAGGGAAAAGGAGGAAAGGTGTACAGAAACTTCCTTTCCAATCCAAGTGAAAAGCGTCCCAGGGGGCTGATCCCAGCACTGGAGGCCTCAACAAAACAGAGAAAGTTAGTGGTTATCTGGGGCTGCGAAAGATCTATCTGAAAATGAGCCCCATCTGGCAAGGACTGAACCCAGCACCTGAGGATTCAGAGCCCAATCGTGATGGCCCTGAGAATCCTGCTGAGGGCATCTGCCAGGGCATTGTCCTTCCTGGAGGTGAACTGCTATCAGGGAGGTGTTCAGGAGTAAGCCAGAGACCACCACTTCATTGCTTCAGTGCACAAGGCTGATGACCAAGTGCCCCTGCCTGTTGATGTACCACATTATTGTGGTGTTGTCTGTCCTGACTTGAACTACCTTGTTCTGGACAGAAGCTGAAAACTCCTAAGAGCTAGAAGACAGCTCTGAGTTCCAAAAATTGATGGAGCAGAGATTCCTAGGAGACCACACTCCCTCGTGGACAGGTTACCTAAGCGAGCTCCTCACCCTAACACAGGAGCATCCGTGGTGAGGGAATGAGGAGGACCCCTAGTTTTAGATTGCTTTGATCCTGCCACCAGTGTAAGGCCAGGATCAGGGATTGGGTCACTAGAACCAATTTGGAAAGGAATCCTCCTTGGGACCAATAGGCCCTCAGATGGAACTAATTGTCCCTCATCTGGAATCTTGCTCCTGCACTACAGCTGTGGAAGCAGCCATGTGCCCTAGTAGTTGTAGCAAATGCTATGCTGGTCAAGAGACTCGCAGAGTAATGGAAGATGCCAGGGCAAAGAGACTGCCTACCCTTTCAGAGGGAGAAATGCCCTGGCTAACTTTGTGTTCAACTCTGCCCTATGAAAGTTAGTACCTGAACTGGTTCGAGAACTGACTTTGGTAAATTCAGCAGGAATCCCAGAAAGGTGAGAAGCTGCTGGGTGACTTGCAAGTGGGATTTTACTTGATCTGGAGACTGACCCACTAAGAACCAGTCATCCAGGAAAGGAAACAAAGCAATCCTTGCCTTCTTAAAAGAGCCACTACCACAGCTAGAATTTCAATACCCTTGGCGCAGAGGTAAGGCCAAGGGCATTGCCCTGAACTGGTAGTGGCCTGAGGGTAACCTGAGGTACTTTGGGTGAGAAGGCCTGATCAAAACATGAAAAATAGGCATCCTTGAGGTCCAGGAAAGCTAGCCAGTCCCCTGGCCTCAGCCAGAGTTAACATTTTTAACTGTTTTCAAAAGATGCTTGTTCAGGTACCTTAAATCTGAGATGGGCCGCCAATCTCCTGCCTTCTATAGGGTAGAAAGTATCATGAGTACAGCCCCTTGCCCCAGTGGCAAGGAGGGACCCTTCTACTGCTTTGCAGTTCAGAGGAAGAAACCTCTGCTCCCAAAGCAAGGGATTCAAGGATTTGCAGGTGGACCTGTCTGGTTCTCATCTTTGGAAACTGTTTGAAGCTGAGAACCAGACCTATTACTTCCAGAACCCACTTGTCAGAGTTAGGGACACCCAATTCTGGCTGAAATAAAACCAACCTGCCCACTGGTATAGGAGAATCGGCCCTGGGCACCCCATCAGGGTGCCTGCTTGGCAACAGTCTTAGGCTAAGGGAGGGGACGGTTTACTTGTGCCCGCCTATCTCTGCCTCTGAAGAGACCCTCTGGCGAAAGCAGAGGAGGCCTGAGCCTCTACCTGGGCACTTTTGTAGGTAATCATCCCTGTTTTTCATATAGCCTTCTGTTTGTTCCTCAAACAGAGAATTACCACAACAAGAAACAAATCCATAGACTTTGACAGAGTATCTTGGGACAGATTAGTGTATCTGAGCCATGCCAACCTACGGAAAGCTACAGAAGTGGTCATGACCCTAGAGAAAACAAGATTAACACCAACAGCAGTATGAACTTGAACTTAGAGGCTTCAGTGCCATTAGCAGCCACCTGTTCCAACCCGCTAGCCAGCTGGCCATGGGCCTGCTTGGCTAACTGCATACTCGTCCCACCTAGATTTCAAATCTAGCCACATAAGCCATACAACTTGCCTGTCTGAGTCCCACAGAAGCTGCCATATACTGTTTTCTTGTCATGGCATCAATCCTCCTGGAATCCTATTCAGGAGGATGTGAGGCCAGGGAACTAACCTTGACACAGGCTGCAGCTTGTACCACACCTACATGACTACACTGCTCAGTGAGAAGTCTGTAACAGAGCCTGGACGAAATACACCTTCTGTCCATTTTTTTATCTTACAGGAGGGACAGAAGAGGAATCTTATAAAATCTTTGTTGTTTACTTCCTAAATGCTTATGCAAAGGAAAGACAACCTCCTAGCCCATCATTCCTACATAATCAGGCTCCCTTTACTCATCCATAGCCTCCTCTAAAGGAAGCTGGGGGATTCTGCAAGCTTTTGTAAAACATAAACTGAGAAAAGGACTGGACAGAAAAGGAGGAGATTCTAAAAGTCTGTCTGGAGAAAATGTCCGCTATGGGCATGTCCAGACCCTACCAGCCACACATGTATTGATCAAATTTCCTCCTCCCACTCCTGTGGTTCATAACAATTCCTCAACATCATAAACCTGAACCACTGGAACTGAACGAAGCCACCTTTTACCAACTGTAGATGGTCTGACAGGACCTAGAAACAGTGACTGGACAATCTGTATGGCTTAACTACTTCTGCAGCAGTTGGAGAGACAATCTTGGACTCCAAACCTACTGATTTCTCTGTCATATTCATTTTTTTTTTTTTTTTTTAAACTGGTTCCTCTGAACCATCCTTTTGCCGAGAAGTCTAGCCCTGGTCAGAGGGCACTCCTCTGGTCCAGTGGGTACTGGACCGGCTGGCCATCCGGGTCAGCGGACTTTTGTCAATAGTTCCCTGAGCCGCCCCATCTCTTTTCAGGGTGGCTGCAGGAAATTTTAAACACCTGGCAGTCTGACAGGAGGTGGTCAGCCCCAGACAATAAACACAAGTGGTGTGTGGGTCAACCTTGGCAAAGGCTTCCCCACAGCATCACAGTGTTGAAACCAGTGGCCGGTTTTTCTTTTGGGTTTCTCAGACATAATGCCAGCCTAACCAAAACTTGCCCTTTTATGGCAGTACAAGAAGACACCCTTATCGGTTCCTAACTGCTTTATCGGGTATTTGAAAACCCTATTTAAAATCAAGGTTTTTAGAACCAATAAGAACCGGTACCGCACTCTAAAAGCCCAAACTTTAAACGTTAAAATAAGCAAACCGATCGGTTCAAAACCTAACCGATAACTAAATTTCCACACAGACTTTACATTTTGTACTTGCGGTTTACCAGATAGAGCTTTAACCAAATGCGGTAAAATAATTACTTTTTGCGGTTCAAATGAACGAAAATACTCGCTTGACCGAGAAATGAACCGAGCTGAAGGAGCTGATCTCTGGAGCGACTGTTCAGTGAAGCGGAGTAAAGAATCTGACAGTTTCATTTGAAACTGCCCAGATGAGAGCTTTGGTATAGCGCCTCGCGCTTTAGAACTCCAGATTCTCTGGAGTTAACTCTTTCCTCTCCGGGCAGTTCAAGTGCAGTGGCTAACTGCAATAAGTCCTAATATAGCAAGACTTCATGGTGTTTGAAACCTAGTTTCTTAAATTATTTGAGATTATGTCCACAGGACAGGTAAATCAAGAAAAACAAGGACTGACGGGGAGAAGTAAAGAAAAGGGGCAACTACAACCCCCACCCACAGGGGTGGAGCCAGCTACTGAAGGAGGTGCCCCAATCCTGACCACTCTACCTAAGAAAATTATCCCCATGTGCCTCCGTTTCCCTCCCGACTAACAGAAAGGGGGGCAAGAGGGAGGGGACCCAGAGACTGAGGCCCCAGGGGGATGGAGGGTGGGATTGTGATGAATGGTGAAGATGCACAGAAAGATCAGAATTATGGTAGATGCATGATTTCCATAGCTTATCTGTGTCAATCTTCACCATTCATCTCCTAGTGAGTGCCCGGACCCCGCAGGTGGTTTTCAACCTTAAGGGCTGAATCCTTAGCTCTCAGTGGGTGACGACTAAAAGTGAGAACCTTCATGGGTCTGGAGAGGCCTGAGTGGGGAGAGTGAGCAGGGATCCCCGGAGGTGAAAGTTGCTCCAACAGAGTCGCCTCACTCTACAGGAGGATAGGTTCTCCAGTGGTGGACTTAACCACCCTACACCGGGCCAAGGGTGACAACCAGGAAGATGCAGCCATGCCGTCCGCCTAGTGCAGATAGCTGTCCCTACAACCGTGGTGGCTACCTCACTGGCATCATACAATGCCCTCCTTGGCACCTTGCTAGCTCTAGGCCACGTACAGAGAGTGCAATGGCTTGTCTGGTTTACTCTGTGTCAGGCATAGAGACTAAGAGCTGAACCAGCCTAGACCACAAGAACCTGTCATAGGTTGCGTAGTGGGCCTGATGTGCTGCAGTAGAGAGCAGCAACTGTGCTGAGCAGAACGTCCTCCTCCCCAGAAGTCAAAATCTGAGAAGTCTTGATCTGGGGGCCGGTCACGGTGAGGGCGGTCAGTCAGGAGTGTCCAGTTGCGCAATCCTAACTGAGGATGAGGCATGGACCCTGGAGACACCGGGGGTGGGGTATACGCTGGCAGAGATCCCTAGGGGCACGGACTCTGGAAAAGGGTCTCTGCCAGAAACGCAACGACACCTCCCGAAAGGGGACAGGCCAGGGAGGGGGCACACGAGGGTGTCCTCACTGAAGTTGCCTAAAAAGGCATGCGCCATGTGCTCTGGATTGTGTTGGAGTGGGAAGGGTGATGTGCAGGTCCTCCAACATCCTCACGAGGAATCACTGATACTCAGCAGATCAGCAGCTGGAAGATGTGGACAGATGCTCCTCTACCCCAGAAGAGGGGATGTAGAGTCAGAGGTTCTCGAGGTTCAGAAGCTGGCTGCTCAGGGGAGGCTAAAAACCTGTCTGTCCATAGCCCTAACACAAGAGGAACTGAGCAGCCTGAGCTCTGAACTGCTCCCAGGAGAGAGCCGGTAGGACCAAGAATGCTTGGGAGCGCAGGAGAATGTGGCAAGGAATGGGGACAGAGCCGACAACAGAATTGTCTGACCTCCGCCTGGACTAGGGGCGCGCCAGGAGCCCTAGGGAAGGAAGGAGCTCTGAAAACTCCACAGTTGACAACTGATCAACTACACTGGAACTGCCTAGACTGCGCCCTGAAGAATCCCCGTGAGGCGGCTGGGGCGTGTAGGTCAAAAGGACGGTCCCTACACCTCAAGCAGGGGCCGTCTCAAGGAACAAAAAGAGAAGGGTGGAGATCCACACTGTGGCTTCTCCCAGAGCCGGGTGGGCTCAGAAAAAACTGCCGCAGACCCTATGCCCCTCGACCCCACCGTAATCCGAGGCGCCCTCCTCCTCGAGAGAGCCAGCCTGGGCAGCTGAGAGCCTGGTCGGCCCCTGAAGGGCCATCCAGGAGCAGCACCTCCCCACCTGTGGGTGCTCCGATCGCCCCATAGTTGGGCGATCCAGGCACACCACCTGAGGGGTACCACCACTGAGGTGTCGGAGAACCCTCAGAGGTCAGGCTGCAAGGCAATGGTAGCCTGCTCCACCGCCTGCTGGTCAGAACCCCTGACCCTGGCCCCGGCAGTCACTGTCCGCCTCCTTAGAGGGAGGCAGACCGCCTGTCGAGGACACTACCAGGGTGTCCACGGCAGCAGCCAACTCCAAGGAGACAGGCTGTGTCCGACCCAGAGTCCGACTCCTCCTCCAAAGAGGTAGAGATCAAGTCCTGTGCCACACAGTGCACGGATGCCCGCTGCCATCCCTACTGAACAAGGCAACAGAGCCAGAGACTGCACCAGAGTGAGACGCCTGTGCCCCCTCTGCACTGAAACTGTGCCAGAAGACAGAGCCCTAAGAAGGCGGCAGACTCTGAGCGGAGCCTGTCACTGTACCGCCCCAGGGGTGCCGCAATGGTTAATGGGGACAGAGGCGGCGCCCGGCGATGGTTCCGACCATGCTCTCAGCGCTGAGGCCAGAGATCCCTTGGCACCGACCTGCCCCACGGCGGCCCCAACAGTGCTCTTGATGCCCTCAAAACCCCCATGGTACTGTGCCCATACCCAGAGTTGCGAAATGGCTCCAGAACTGGACATGGCACTGTGCTCAACCAGGCGCTGTGAAGGAGGCCGGGCGGAAACAGTCAGGGACGGCGCTGCAGAGCCTCCCAGCGCGCAAACAGTTGCATGCCGAACAGCGCAGACAGCAGCAACGACGACAGACCGGCACCAGCCCACGGCGCCGCCGAAATGCGCTGAGGCACAAGACGGCGTCAAGGATGGCGCCGACCCAGGTCTTCTGAGCTGCGGGTACGACACCGGGGAGCCTTTGCCCCTGAAGGGAGACTGCCAACGAGTGCCTCCTGTCTGTCCTCCGGGGACAGATCGGCCTCCTGCACCGCTGGAAGGGACCACTGCCACGGCTAGGTTACAAGAGAAAGAGGGCCTCCTCTTCTGTACATACAGAACCGGGAAGGACCCGGAGGAAAGGCCACAGGCGTGTGGCTTGGCCAAGTCTTGGCGCCCGACCCCAAAAAGTCAAGCGGAGCTCACCCCACTTCCAAGCGCATTGTTCAATGACCCGGCGGTCCATGGAGAAACAGACGTTGCACAAATCCATGCCGGGTAAGCGGCCAAGACATGCGAGGTAATGGTCATGCTGGTCGGTGACTGAGTACTACAGCCGCAAGGGCACCATCGCATGGGGCAGTCCCATCTTGGAAATCTTCTTGCCTCCGACCTCAAACATCACCTACGAGAAAAAACACCAAATCAGACTAGGCGTCACAAAAATAGAATAAAATAATGGAACAATCTTACCAGGCGACGTTGAGTAGGCTAACAGAGCCAAGCAGGAGAGAAGAGCCGACGGACGCTGACACGGTCGGCGAAAACTCAACAGTGTAGAGAGGCAGGCCTTAAACTCTTCACTGCAAAGTGTCCCAAGAGTTGACCTTGACAGCTGGAGATGAACTGGCGGGGGGCGGAGTCGGCGACACCCAACAGCCAACCCATGAGCGCCACACAGTACGTCGGCCTCGAGGGCGGCGCCAGAAGTGCGGACTCATCCATCCATCAAAAAAAAAAAAAAAAAAAACTCCCCTGGGGTCATGACCTCTGGCCAAGTACCCAAAGGTGATGAATGGTAAAAACTGATACAGATAAGATTCTGAATTTCTGAGATCACCTTAGGGAGAAAGGAAGGCACCATTCTCAGGATCACTGTCTATGCACAATACTAGGTAGCTATCCTTGTGCAAAAGGGCTTCAATCTCACTGATTGGCAGACAGTTATGACACATAGGACCTTGGAGGACACATTATTTTGTGGGCTGGAGTCCTGCTGACCACTATCTTTCACAATCTGGTAGCCATTGTTTAGTTGGCATCATTAATAAGATTCTATTCAGTATCACTCCCACCGGAGGCTGGGGACTGCTTTTCACCAGAGCATCAGGGTTCCAGTCCTGGGATAGCTAAACATGAACAGTTGTGTTGTGCAGTTTTTCTATACTGATCCAGGTAAAATGTTTCTGCCTTTAGCCATTACCGATGTCTAAACTACTGAGAAACGCTCCTTCCTATGTCTTGAACTGAAGCACACTACAGCAGCAATCCGGCACTGTGTACCAAAACTTTAACTAGTTCAGTCTATACCAGCCCCTCATCCTTCTCTATTGATGGAATTGACATTTTACTGGCATAACAGAATATGATGCAAAGGAAAAAATTACTCACCGTAGTAATCGTCTTTCTTCCAGGGTGTCCTTTAGCATCAGTAACTATTGCAGTCAACTGGATAGCTAGCACTGCCCCGGAGGTGGAATGTATGACAATGAGATTTATGAATTAGCTAATCAGCTTAAAGCCATGGAATGTGCTAAGCAGTGAGAAGGAAGGAGGCTTCAGAATTTATTCAAAGATAGGATAGGCAAATGCCTACAGGAAAGAACCAACAGAAATAAAACATTTATAACAAACCAGAGTCAAAACCAGAACCATAAACTTTGCTCAAAGTGCCACCCAAAGTTTAAAATCCAGAATTTTTTCCCTAGGCAAGAGAGCCTTTTTGAATGTTATCTGGGTAGGATGGGTGGGAGCTTACTGATGCTAAAGGACACCTTGGAAGAACGATTACTACGGTGTGTAATATTTTTCTTACCCCAGGAGTCCTTTAGCATCAGTAACTATTGCAGACTATGAAGCACTATTGGTGGAAGGCAGGTAGAAACCTATTTAGGAAAAGGCTCTGCAAAACCACCCTACCAAAACTGGCATCAGATCTGGACTGCACATCTAAGCAATAATGCTTAGTGAAAGTGTGCACAGTCTTCCAAGTTGCTACGCTGCAGACTTCCAGCAGGGAATGTCACTTGCAGCTGCTATCAACGCAGCAGTACCCCTGGTAGAATGGTCTCAGAGTCCCTCAGGGGTTTGCTTACAAGCCTTGTCATAACAGATTCAAATACAGAAACTATCCAGTAAGAGACAGTTCTCTTAGTGGAAGGTCTTCCTCTACCCATTTTTCCCATAGGTGAGGAACAACTGTGAAGAGCCCCTACCCTGCTGGTGTGCTCCAAGTAG
Source organism: Neoceratodus forsteri (assembly GCA_016271365.2). Taxonomy (NCBI): domain Eukaryota; kingdom Metazoa; phylum Chordata; order Ceratodontiformes; family Ceratodontidae; genus Neoceratodus; species Neoceratodus forsteri. The sequence continues at coordinate 120,508,035 of CM028130.1, read as the reverse complement.
TAAAGCAGGGCCCTTCTTACATCCAAGCTGTGCAGCTTCTGCTCCCCTGTAGTAAACTTTTCTGTGAAAACACAGGTAATGTGATGGATTGATTAAGGCGGAATTGAGAAGCCACCTTGGGCAAGAACCTCTTGTTAGTCCTCAGCTCAATCTTGTCACTGTGTGGGATGAAGTAGTTGGGCTCAGTGCAGAGGGCCTGCAACTCTGAAATCCTTTAACAGAGGTAACGACCAAGAACAGTTTTCCATGTCATACTATATGGGCCATAGCCATGGGCTCGAAGAGGCTCCATAAACTTGGCAATGCAAAGGTTAAGGCTACAAGGAGAACAGGCTCCTGAGTGGGGCTGAACATGGAGGAGACCTCTGAAAAACTGTTTGAATTCTGGCTGTGAAAAAATCAACAGTCTTTCCCACAGAAAGATAAGCTGAAATAGCAGCCACATGAAGCTTAAGGGAGAAGGCCTCAGCCCAGAGTCCTGTAGGTGTACCAAATAATCCAGAATGTTAGGAAGACAAACTTCAAAGGGATTAAAATGCTTCAGCTTGCATCAGATGGAAAATCTTTCCCACTTGGCTGCACAAGTCTTCTTTGTACTAGGCTTCTTGGACATCCTCAGGATCTTCAGTACCTGTTCTGAGTACTGGGTGTCTGGAAATTCTAACTCTTCAAGAGACAGGCTTTGGTGGAAGGGGTTTCAGGTCTGGATAAGATGCCCCTGTCTGGGAAGAGACAGAAGGAGTGGGAGCGAATAGGCTTGTTGCAGGACATGGACATCTGAAGAGGATACGTGCCAGTCTCTGCCAATCTGGTGCCACCAGAATCATTGTTGCAGGCTGATTTCTGAGCTTTAACAAGGTTCTGAAAATCAGAGAAAAGAGGAAAGGCATAAAGAAAGTTTCCTGTCCATTCCAGAGTTAAAGCATCTGTTGGAAGGGTTCCCAGAACTGGGGGCCTGCAACAAAACTGAGGACACTGATGGTTTAGGGAGAGGCAAACAGATCCACTTCTCATGCCCCATCTCCTGAACACTGTGGTTAACACTTGCTTGTTCAGACACCATTCACTGTGTCCCTGGCTGATACAACAGAGCATCTGCCAGTATGTTGTCCTTCCTGGGAGGTGTATGGCTGGACAGGCTGACTTCCCAGGGGTATGCCATGCTCCCAAATCCTCATGGCTTCCAGACACAGAACTACAAACCTTGTACTCCCTGCTTGCTTATGCAGAGCGTAGTAGTGATGTTGTCTGTTCTGATTTGGACATTAGTCCCTTATCTGAGGAGCAAATGCTTTGAGAGCCAGGAAGATGGCTCTGAGTTCCAGTGACTCCTGTGGAGTGCAGGAGCCACTGGCGGAAGAGTTGTCCATGTGGGCTCTCATCCAAGCAGAAAGCATCTGTAGTAATGATTTTTGAAGGGTGGAAACCTGGAAGGACCCCACTGACAGGTTGTTGAAGTCTTTCCACCTGTCCAAAACCAAAGCAAGTCTTTTATAACGGGTCAACTTGGACAGAGAGTCATTCCTTTGGGACTAGCGAGATCTTAGATGGTGCTGAATGTCCCTCATTTTGAACTGTCACCTGGGACCACTACTGACATGGATGTCATGTGGCCCAGAAGCTGCAGAAAATGTCTGTCTGGCCTGGGTTGGACGAAGACAAAGAGTTTGTCACTGTTAGAAAGTTTCTATCCTTTTCTCCAGGGAGAAAGGCCTTGCTGTGCACAATATCCAGCTGAGCTCCTATGAATGTGAGGAGCTGGGTTGGTGCTAAGTGGGATTTCCTCAGGTTTATCATGAAACTCCAGCCCTTGCAGGTGTCTTGATGAGGAGAGCCTGTTCAAAGAGAGACTTTGCTACTATCGTCAGTCGTCCAAGTATGGGTACACTGATATCCCCTTTTTTCTTAAGTGAGCTGTCACTATGGCTAAGCATTTGGTAAACACCCTTGGAGCAGATGACAGGCCAAGGGCATGGCAACAAACTGGTAGTGCCCTGAAGGAAGCTTGAACCTCAGAAACTTCTGTGGGCCAACCTGATGGGGATATGAAAACAGACATATTTGAGATCCAAGGAGGCTAGCCAGTCTCTCTGTTGCAAGGTCTGAATTACCATATTCAGAGTGACCATCTTGAATTTTGGTTTTAGAAGATGTCTGTGTACCTGAGGACTAAAATAGGCCACCAATCCCGTTTTCTTTTGAGTCAGGAAGTACCTGGAGTAGAGACCTCTGTCCTTTGATGGACAGGCACCCTCTCCACCACTTTTGCTTCCAAAAGATGCTTTACTTCCAGTTCCAACAGAATTTTTCTGTTGACGCTAGAGGTTTGGAAATCAGTTCTTTTATGGCTGGTATCTTTTTGAACTGCAGAGACAGGCCCATTTCTGCTACCCTCAGGACCCATTTGTCTGTGGTAATAAGGGTCCAACATCGGAGGTAGTGGGAGAGCCTGCCTCCTACAGGCAGAGGAGATGACCTAGGCTGAGGAGTCAGGGCTTTGCTGAGTGGCAGGAGCAGGGGTAGAAGATCATCTCTTCTCCTCGACAAGGCCCCATGGCTGCACTGTCTCCACCCATCTCCCCCTGTATTTCCTCCTGCCCCGCCCCAACCACCTCCCATACTCCCCCTTACCCTGCACCCCCCGATCTCCTACCCTCAGTTCCCCACCACCCTCCCCTTCCTTGTCTTGCTCACAGCTCAAGCCTTTGTACTGGTAATTACATGTCTGAAAGTCAATAATTATATGTTTGTAACTAAAAATGATGACTGTTGCACACGCTGGCATGGAACCTTTGTAAAAGAGCCTCAGCTCAAAGGTATTGTAATCCTAGATTGAAATAAATAAATAAAATCTCCTCTTACCACTCCTGTGCTGTAGTAACCCCTGAATTGAGAGGGTCAAACTGAGAGGAGGGAGTAAAAAGGTCTGGGATAGTAGCCCCTGCCTCTGTTACCCTGTGTTGAGGCTTGAGGGTTCCATGAGCCCTAGGCTTAGCCGTGTTACTCTGATAGGTTGTTTTGTACTCAACCTTTTCATGTATTCCTCAGTCCTAGAAAAAAAAAAAAAAAAGTTATCTGTCACAGGAAAATCCATAGCTTTAGAATGAGTGTCCTGTGACAGATCTGTTGATCTAAGCCAGGCAACGTGCCTTGAGGAAATAGCCTGAGCCATCACCCTTGAGGGTGTGTCATTACTATCATCCGCTATGTGAAATTGGTATTTAGTGGTTTCTAAAGCTGTTTTAGCAGAGTCCACTAAATCCTTAGCCATGGAATCTGACCCATGAATGACAATGGCTAACACAGAGTTCCACAGGGCCTTTTGATATTTGGCTGTACAAGCCATATAAGAGCCAGGCGGAATAAGGAGGGAGGCTGAAGTGCATGTTTTCTGGCCATAAAATCCAGCCTGTCAGAATCTTTTTCTGGGGCTGGGAGGAAAGAGGAACCCCAGACTCATCAAAAGCTGCTTTGCTGCACCATCCTTCACGCCTTAGATGAACAAACAGAAAATCCATCAGTTTTAGAAAACTATTTTTTTGTCAGCCCTTTTTCAACCCCTGGGGTAGAAGTAGGGGTTTGAAGGATTTTCATTGTGTTCTTCATTTATAGATAAGAAGAACTAGTTTCTTAGGAGGGAAGACCCTTCATCCCTCTATAGTCCTGGTCTTCCTCCTCATCCTGGCTGGACTCTTGCGGGGAGATCAAGAGTGTCTGCCATATGTTGTAAAAAGAGAACAAGAGTAATTATCCTTCTGGTCAGGGATGCCCCAAAATTAGGATCAGGGGACACTTGGGTTCTGGGACCTTACCCTCCAGAAATGTCATCCTGGGGCTCATCAAAATGATCATTGTCATCCCCTGTCCACCCTACAGTAGAGGAGCGTTAGAAGGGTGTCTAGGAAAATCAGAAGCACCAAAATTGGACCCTACCTGGACAATTTGGTAAAGGTGCCAGGCTTTACCCATATCCTTCATAGAGGGAGGTCCCTGGAAAATCTTGGGGTCCACCCTCCTGGGGTTCAACATTTTTTGTTTTATCGTTATGCCTTTTTCTCACTGCAGCCTCACCTTTGGCACCACCTGGAGACGAGTAGAATTCTTTTCTTTATATGACTTTTGTGATGCCACTTCATCAGCAATTTGTTCACGTTTCTCTTGGAACTAGACACTTCACCAGTGCCTTTAGAATATTTTGATTTAGGAACTTCATCAGCCCCTGTAGCCTTAACGTTCGAAGATACCTCATCAGTGCCAGGCTTAGTGTTCTTTGTCTTAGAAGGCACTTCATCAGTATCTGTACCAGGCTGAGATTTTAAAGATGTCTCATCAGCACCTGTATTATTTTTATTTTAATAGGTCCCTCATCGGTAGCCTTGGGTCTATGCTCAGAACAGATGAAGACCCTTCTCCCATTTCTCTAAGCCTTTTGTGTTATTTCTTAAGGTTTTTGAACAGAATTTGGAGCAAAGAACACAGTAATGATCTGGACCAAACACTTCAAACACAGGTCGTGAGTATCAACTTTAGCTAAAATTCTTTGGCAGTTCAAACAATTTTTAAAACCTGTGGGTCCAGTCCTTTTCTTAGGAGTTTCTGACATGCCCAATTGTCAGAAAACCCTCAAAAAAGAATGCTGGAACTGTTTTAAAGTGAATGACCAGTTTCCTCACAGTAAGAACCATGACTTTCTGAGGTAAAATAAAGGTGAAACAGTTGGTTCCCTGAAGAAAAAGGGAACCACAATAAAAATACACTAAAGACTACGTGATAGCTTTTATAAAAAATAAAAAAGGGAACCGTGAGGAACTGAGAAAAGCATGGTCCTGGGTACGAGGGAACCACTAAAGAACAAAAAATATACTCAGCATACTCAAAATAAGTAAAACTAGATAAATGTTACCAATCTTGAGGCGACAAACTTTTTCTAGTCAGGAAGAGACACCTCAGAGGCAGTGTTGCTCAGTCCAGCGGAGAAAAATTCTGAATCCTCCTTACCTCTCACTGCTCAGCACATTTATAGTTTCAAGCTTATTGGCTAATTCATAAATCTCATTACCATACATTTCCACCTCTGGGGCAGTGTCAGCTAACCAGCTGACTGCAATAGTTACTGATGGCTAAAGAAACCCTGGGGTAAGACCTTTGCATTTTCAGAAGCCTTGTCCACACTGCAAAGCTTTCAATTCGTGGTACTGCAATTTTAACTCATTACACAATACCAAAATTCTTTTTATATTCAAGTTTATTGCATATTTGGCACATATATAAATATCTTTTACATTTCATTTTCTTCAATGCACAGTGTAGGAGACGATACATGTTCAGATTTTCTTACTTACTTAGTCTCCCCCACCCAATCCCTTCTATTTTATTCATAATATTACAATTCATTGACCTTATCATTTTATATGCTTCTATGTATTCAATCCTGTAAGGTGAGGCTTGTCAAGACCAGAAACTTCTTATTCGGATATTCTCCCCCTCTATTTTCCCTTCACCCTTTTCACCCTTTTTCTTCGTCTCTTTGTTCTCTATTTCCAAAAACCAGGGGTCCATCTCCTCCAAATTTGTCCCTCAGATTTATTCTATATGTCACTTCCTCCATATCCTTTATTTCCTTTACAATTAACTCCCAGTCTTGGTTTGTGGGTGGGGTCTCGGTAAGCCACTTCCTGGTCTGACCTTATGGGCGCACCAGAAAAATATTCCATAGATAGGTTCGATTTGCTCCCCTTATTTCTTCGGTAGTATCCCCAATACTAGGTTTTTCGAACAGGTTTGATTGTATGGATAGTATCTTTTTATCTTCATTTCACATCTTTCAGTATTGTGTGAGGACCGGCGCAATGACCAGAACATATGAAGGTAGTCTGCTTAACAGCTCCATAGCCTCAACAAGACCCTGAGCAATTCTTGTCCCACTTACTTTGTGTCTTTGGGGTATAAAAGTACCTTACCGGACCTTCCATTCATATTCTCTCCAATAAGGAAGGACGTGGTCTTGTAGAGCTCCAGTCAGCAGCGGATGTCAGGCCCTCTCCTCTAGGTGTTCCCCATTTCCTTTTCCCATCTGTTCCTAATGTGTATAGTTTGGTCCCTCCTCGATCCCTCAGAGCCTCATATATAGCTGAAATAAGGCCCTTGGCCCTCGTTAAGTTCAATATATCAATTATGGTATCTCAACCGTTTGCGGGATGGGCTCATGTATTTCTTTTGTAAGGTGTATATATCGATCTTATTTGGAGATATCTAAAATAGTCAGACTGTCTAAGTGAAAATTCTCTCTCTAACCTGGGCAAAATCTCGACGCATTTTCCCTGAGAAAGTGACTCAGAGAGTGCAATCCCAGTCTCCCCAGTTTCTAAAAGTAAGATCTTGTTTAGATGGGGAAAATCCGAGTCCCAAGCAAACCATCTCCAACGACCATGTCTCCTCCTCCACCCTGTGTTTATTCCATAGTCTTTTGAGAGACCCTAGTGTATTTCTAACTGCTATTAAAGTTATATCCTTCTCTCACCTTGTACCTTGGTCCCCATTACTCTGGCTCCTAGTGGTGTACCATCTGTTAGAGCTACCTCTATTGTTTTCCACCTCGCCTTGCAAGAGCTAATTGACCAAAGCAGGGCCCATTTTAGCTGTGTGGCTAAAAAGTAGTCCTCTAGATTAGGTACATTCGACCCCCTTGATTCTTACTTGACTGAAGGACCCCACCTTAAGTCTTGGTCTTCTTTTGTTCCAGATGAATCTTGTTAGCATCCTTGCCAGATCTGGAATTGATTCTTATGTATTTTAATGGGAGACATTGGAACATGTACAGGTACTTGGGAGTACATTCATAGATATTGACTGTATCCTTGAGTATAGTGGCAAGTTGAGTGTCTCCCACCTTTTAATATCTTGTTTAGTCTGATTCGTTATATGTTCAAGTTATTTGCATATAACATCAGATTTTCGATTTGTATACCCAGGTATTTAACCATCTCTTTGTTCCACTGTGTCTTCAGGGTCTGTAGCACCTCCTCTGGGGCGAAGTGAAATCTCAAGACATCCGCTTTTATTTTTATTAAGTGTGTACCCTGAATATTGATGGAATTTATCTATGAGTTCCCAGATTTTGGGATGGACTCATTTGGATTAGCTATATATAAGAGAACATCATCCAGCGTACAAAGATATTTTATGTTCCTCCCTCTATGTCTATCCCTTTAATCTCTTTTGATTCCCTTATTGCTTGGGCTGGTGGCTCTATATACAGTCAAATAGAAGGGGGGACAGAGGACAGCCTGCCTCGTGCCCGCCCTAGTGTGAATCTCTGTGAGATCCCTCCATTAACCTTTACATAAGCTTGTGGGTAGGCGTACAGAGTTTTAATTGCCTCCAGGAATGTGGGTGGGAATCCCATTCTCCCAAGAACTAGGAAAAGGAAATTCCAATCCACCTTATCAAACGCCTTCTCATCTAGGCTCATAAGACAGGCTGGTAGTTTTCTTTTATTAATTATATCAATGATGTCTATGGTTGTCTCACCCTTCTGGGGCCTGCCTGCCCTCTACAAAGCCCGTTTGGTCCGGGTGTATTAGGTCCTGCATAAAAGACTGTGGCGGCGCTGCTATGATCGCTGTAAAATTTTATAGTCTACATTAAGTAGAGACGGTCTATCGACCGCCTCCCTCGGATCCTTTCCCTCCTTAGTATTACCGTTATGGAGGTGTAATTCCAAGAAGGAGGAACTTTAACCCCTCCAGCCATATTTGGTTATAGACCCGAATTTAAAGAGGGCTCAGTTCCGTCTGGAATGTTTTGTAGAATTCTCCCCAAACCCGTCCGGGCCGGACATTTATTTGCCTTTAGCCTACCTATGGTGTCCAAGATTTCCTTTGTGTAATTGGTTGCGCCAATGTCTTTCTGTGGGCTTCGGTAAGTTCAGGTAGGTGCGGTGCCGCTAAAACTGAACTGCCTCTTCAGGCCTCGTGTTCTGTTGGGGATGATATAGATTTTTGTAATAGGCAGCAGAACCTTTCTGTTATTTGTTCCCAACTATGCAGGATTGTCCCGTGCCGGATGTCTTATTCAGTAATATTTGCCCTAGCTGTTTGCTGTTTAAGGCGGTAGGCCAAAAGCGAGTGGCTCTTGGCCCCCTTCATAGTAAGACTGTTTTATGCGTAATAATGCCCTTCAGTTTCTATGAGTTGCATCCTCTGAAGTCTGTGTGTAAGGTCCCTTATCTCTCCCTCTTTCTACATTAAACTTTAACTTCTGTTGTCTTTCTAACTCTAGGAGTTCCTGTTTTATTTGCTCTCTGTTTTCTCTCTCCTTTTTTTGTAAGTGGCTATTGATATTAGTTTCCCCTTACTAAAGTCTTGACCGTATCCCACAGGGTTTGAGGAGCAACCTCTGGAGCCTCATTTAGCTGAATAGTGTTCTTTATCATCTCCTTTACCTCTTCCTTTATCCTTTCGTCCCTGAGTAGACTTATATTTAACCTCCAGTGTAGTGGGTTTTGGGTAGTTGGAGATCTAGCTTAGCGAACAATGGTTTGCGATCTGATATAGTTTCAGTACCCACCCATCCGCGTCAAAGGCGGAGACATCCCTGCTATATGCAAAAACATGTCTATTCTGAGAAGATGCCATACCTGGGTGAGTAAAATGTATAATCTCTTGCTTTGTGGTACTTCTCTCTCCAGACATCCGTTATGCCCGTGTCTCTCATAAGTCTCTTCAAAGACCTAGAGATTTTTTGGTTTGGGGCTGGGATGTTTGAAGTAGTATCTAGGGCCCTATCCAGCACCACATTCCAGTCCCCACCAGCAATTAGTGTCCCTTTGCCTTTTCCGCTATTAATTTAAATAGATCTGCAAAGAAGGGTGTCTGTGTCCCAGGGAGCATATACATTCAGCAGGGATATTTGAAGGGTCCTGGGCCATGACCTACCACCAAAACATATCTGGCCCCTCATCCCCTATTACCTCCTCCCTCTGACAGGCGTGGCGAAAGGAGAATGGCCCTCCCCTTTTCCTTCCTGTGGCAGAGATCGTGGTATATATTCGGAAGTCCCTGTTCCTAAGTTTAAGAACCTCCTCAGGGAAAGATGTGTCTCCTGAATAAAATGTACTTCACATGCCTGTCTCTAAGAATTTCTGAAGGCGTTTTCTTTTATGGTTTTTTATCCCATTTACATTCAGTGAGAGTATTTTAGTCTTTACTTTATCCATGATCAAGTTCCCCATCCTGTTTTAGTGATCTAAGTTCCAATTTGATTTCCAGATGTATCTTTCCTTCTCTCTCCCCCTTCTCTTTGGGGTGTCCCCTCCCCTCAACTTGTTTCTCCCTTTCACTGTGCCTTAATTCAGTATGTTCTTTGTGCGTGCCTGTTGTCTGCAAAAATCCAATGTATATCATAGCTGTCCCCAACTCGGCAGCTTTTTTATCTATAACAATTCTCCCTGTAACTGCCCTTTAAGTGGGGTTGCAATCCATTTAACCATATTAACATCCACAATATCTAAATTCGTAACTGTAAAACTACTAATTCTATATAACAACTTTACCCAGCAATGTATAGAACCCTCCCTCTGCATCCCCATGTTCAGAAGCTTTTTATATCCTGGTGGATAGCTTCAAGGGATATCAGTCCCAAACTCTGCGGTAACCAATTTCCTAGGTCAGTCCATCCTACCTTGTATGGACTGGAGTGCTCTCCCTTGTGACTGGCGCCCTGTAAGATGTTCCAGGCCAATCCCTATCAGGGCTTTATTCTGGGGTCTGAGCCCCGCCCCGCGTTACACTCAACGTCAGCATGAGTAAATAGCAAACAAGAGCACCCTTCTGCTCCATCTTCCCAGTGCTTTCCCCAGCTCCTTTTGCTTCTTTTCCCTCTCCCCAGGAAGGAAAAATATCTCCCTCCCCTCTCTCCTCTTTTCCCTTCCTTAATATGGGCAATCCCTGATATGCTGTCTGAATTACAGCCCATAGGAACCCAACCTCGACAGGTCTCGGAGTCCTCGGTGCGTCATTGCTCCCCTGATCTATGTCTGGGTCCATGACCCCCAGGCCTTCTGTCCCCCTAAAGCGGCCCCTCACAATCTGCTAGTTCATGTCTCCCCCTGCATCCCGACAGCACAATGGATCCTTCCATTTCCCACCTTTCTTTCAGCTCCCACGGAGTAGGAAGCGGAGTACAATCTAAATCCACCTTCCCATTCCCTCCCCTCCAAATCCCCCCCAACAATGAGCCTTCAGTCCACCACCCCCTCCCCATCCATCAAATTTCCTTTATGAGGCTCCCTTCCGACTCAATTAGCTTCCCTTTTTGGCTCTGGTATCATCCTTGTGCATTTAAGTCCTCCTTGTTACATCTCTAACCCTAACCCTGATGTATTATAGTCATTTTACTATTTCGAACCTTTCCCTCCCAAGTTCCATTTACATTTACCCTTAGTCCGTCTTTGTCTTCCAGAGTCCTACAGGGTGTTGTGGAGTCGTTTGCCTCTAAGTCTTCTCCCGCATAGTGGCCATTTTTATGATCAAACATCTTCGATGCATCTTCCTCTGGGATGAGACGCTGAGTTGAACCCTCGAGGGCGTGCGGTCTAATGAGCTGCAACATCCCTCTAAGGTTCGTGGCGCTTGATCTTCCCTGACCTGTCAGCCCTCTCCAGCGCACCGACCACGCCGACTCCTTCAGCTCCTTCTCCAATCTCTCCTTTCTAGCCCTGGGACGAAATGCCGTTCTCTTGAGGAAGGATCTAGCGGCTAGTAAATTTTAATTCTTCACTCCTGTTTCGATTCCACTCTCAACCTCGCGGGAAATAACATCTGTGCCTTCAGTTGCTTCACCACCGACCACATGTTCCGCCTCGCTTCCTGTACTCCCACCGAATAGTCATTATCTATAATTATTCTGTCTGCCCCATACATTACTTTTTTTTTCCGCCATGCTCTTTTGAGGATCTCTTCTTTAGAAGTATAGTTTGACATTCGCACAACAAATGGCGGGCCTTGAATTTGGAGCCGTCAGTCTGGGGACTGGGAGGCGATGTGCCCTATCCATGGAGGCGTCCATTTCTGGCGGGAGATTTAAAAACTCCGATGATAGCTTTTTGCATAAGAAAGCAATTGTGTCTGTACTTCCCTTTTCTGTGCCTTCAGGAATGCCGTATACTCTTATATTTTGTCTCCTGCTCGTCCCTCAAGGTAGTCTAGTTTGGCTTGAAGTTCTCTCTCGGGCCATCAAATAGAGCACCAGGTGGTCATGTCGATCCGTTTGTTCAATTGTGTTAGTGAGGCTCAGCTCCAGCTTATCTGCTCTGTGCTCGATCCTGTTGATATCCGTTTTTAATTCTGTAAGTGTATGATCTATTTTCTGGACGTTTTGCTGTCTGCAGTATCGATGTTATTAACTGGGGATAGTCTTCCTCGGAGGACTGGTCCGATGGGGTAGCGCCTTCATCCTCAGTAGGCCTGGGCAATTTTCATTTTTCCCTTGTAACAGCAGCTGCAGCTTCCTCGCTGGCGTTTGGCTGTTTTACCATTCACTGCTTTCGATCTGGTGCCTTTAGCTGGGGATTGCATTTCTTATTGATGGGGATGCAGATTGATTTATTCTGCAGCTGGGGATCTCTCAAATTAAGCTGCCATTCCTCCTGCTGGCGTCACGGAAGTCCACGATACCAAAATTCAAGAGCTGCCTGGGCTTCCTGTGGTCTGTTTTCCCTCCCATATAGTGGTTCCCTCCCAACCCCCATCACCTGCTCATCCTTCAGATCTTAATGCCAGCAACCTTCTAGCTTGATCTGTTGTCCCCCCCAAACCATCATAGCCAGCAAAAGTCCACACAAAGCAGTGCCAGCAACTTCATGTAGATGGCCTACGGTGCAATCCCCAATGGCGAGGCACTAGTTAAACATTGGCCTATGCGGACAAACAGCATCCTATAGGTAGGTGTGAGGGGGTGGAGTGTGAACAGCTAGCTTTTCCACAGGTGTCGCCAACCCTTATCCTTGTCTCAGCCATAGCCTGTCCCCCAGAGTTCTCTCACCTAACCTAGGTTATTCGCAGCATTACTGCCTTTTTTGTAAAGCTGTCTGGGCCCGTCTCCTCCTCTCACCAACTGGCGTGGAGACATCTGTCCCCCTGCCCCCAGGCCCTGGCACCGTACCTGCGTGTGGAACCGCCTCACGCGCATGGCGCCAGCTCAGCCCCTTCCGCCTCCCGTAACCATTTGCGGTCACTGACCTCTCCGCCTAGCTACCCACTGACCTCCACCCAGTAAGAGAGGAACTACTGGGGCGCCATCCCACCCTCTGGAGAGGAGAGGTGCCCATCGGCATGCTCGATCCTGGCCCCCCATGCCGGCACCCAGACAACCTGAGGTCATTCCCAAACCCAGGTTGCCAGTGTATACAGTGTGGCATCCAGCGCATCAACCCTCAGTGCCACTTGGCCAGCAGTAGAATTACTGGCTTTGTGGTCTGTTTGAAATTGTGGTACCCCAAGATTACCAACAGTTGGACTACTGAATTTCAACCCCATTCCCACACAATAGGCTATGGATGAGAATGCTTCCTGTGCACTGCAGTAGTTCTTCACAGTGTAATTAAACCTCAGCAACTTTTAACTCTGTACTAGTTCCTCCATTCTGGTTGCCATTTTGTGCTCAGTATTTTAGAAATCATCTTCAGTTCTGTATTTCAGAATGATGTGTTGACAAGAACATCATAGCACAAATGCACAACCAGAACCTCTGTTGCCAAACTCATACCTACAATACCTGGGTTTACTAAAATGCCCATCTACAATACATGAAAGCACTATATTTACAATATTTAAAGAAATACTCTTATTAATTTTCTAGTTGCAGAATTTTAACAAAACATTAACATGTCCAAGAAACCTGCTTAGGTACCATCTAAGGATTACAAAATTATGGATGTACGTACATGTTTAACCCCAAAAGTAAAAACTACTGTAGTAAGTATACTGTTGATTATGAAAACAAATTCAAGTAGTGCCCTTTGATGAAAAGTGAAGAAATCACTAAATCACGTACCTGACTCTTTTGGTGGGAATCGTGGTATTACGATTTATGAGTTTGGTAAAAACTCCCCCAAGTGTTTCAATTCCTAGAGACAGAGGAGTGACATCAAGAAGCAGGACATCTGTCACATCGCCAGCCAACACACCACCCCTGAATAGCAGCAATCAATAGCCACTGCTTCATCTGGGTTGACTGATTTGCTAGGGCCCCACCAACAGATCCTGCACAGTCTGCTGAACCTGGAAGACAAAGACTGAATGTTTCAAAAAGCAATCAAACTGGACACATTTCGAATTTCACAACAGTACAACCCATTCTCCCACTCATGTACTTTACTGGCAGGTTTCAGCAGATACAATATTTATGGGGTGGCCTGATGGCATGGCCCAGGTTGGCTAAGGGATTAAGCGTTCCACAGGAGCTCTCTTCCAGGGTGAGTAGGTCCCACCTGCCACTGCAAGAATGCCACACAGGTACCACTTCAGTAGGGTGTACTAGTGGGTAGAGAGGATGAGGCATGTTCCACTGGTGTGCGAAACATGTCTCCAGGCCCTCAAATACAAATGTTTGGAAGGGGGTGAGAAAGGTGGCCTTACAGTAGTTGACACTCCATGCCCATCCAAACTCTGCTCCAAGACTGAGCCTTCCTCCCTCCTAATATGAATTTTTCCCTTAGATGCGACCAAGGAACTGAAATAGGCAATGCTGAAGGTGGTCCCTGTAATGAGAGCTTCAAGACCATGCCTGGGAGGGAAGCACATACAGGCTCAGAGGACAAGTGCAGTGAAACAAGGATAGGGCATCCTCACCAGCAGTACAGTTAGTTCAGGGTACTTTTAGAAAAGCAGCTGAAAAGTACAGTTGAATAACTTACCATAACAGTAGATCTGCAAGAGCTCTCTTACAGCAGGCCACACCTATGGAACTATAACAGCCAGGCACTAGGACTACATGGAAACTTTTCTAGCTATTGGTCTACCCGGGGCCGCCTCCGATGTCATATACCGCTGGCCCATCCTACAAGAGTGGACGCCCCGTGCACTCTTTAGTTCTCCCACAGGGGACCATAAGCCACCTTAGTCCCAGCTGAGGGAACCGGGAGGAATCAAAGGCCCCACCAAAAAGGAAAATAATGGAGAAAGAGATAGAGGCACGAAGAGCCGTCCAGGGGAAGGAGAGAGGACGGCATGGCCTGCTGCAGAGATCTCCTCACAGATGGTATAGTTACGCAAGAACTTACCGTAACAGTAGATCTTCAAGAGGCTCTTGCAGTAGGTAACATGTAGGACCAACACCCCTGGCATCAGGACCCATGGAAACTTTTGCCAGCATAGTCGGACGGGGGACTGCCCCCCGGATGTCACGTGACCAACGTCAGCGTGACCCTATATAGTGGGCGGTCCCGTCTGCCCTCCAGTTCTCCACGGAGACCAAGAAAAGGAAGTGTCAGGAGAAGAGCGAGGCTCCTGGACCCCCAGCACAAATGGCTTCTTGGAGAAAGTATGAAAATAAACCCCAGACAGAAAAGGGGGAAGGTGGGTGGGAAAAGCATTACCTACTGCAAGAGCCTCTCTCAAGATCTACTGTTATGGTAAGTTCTTGAGCAACTGTACTATCTTACTTGAGAGGGCTCTTGCAGTGGGTAATAACATGTGACTGAGTCCCAAGCAGTAAACTGTCCAAGGGACAAGAGAAAGCTAGGAGGCTGGAAACATAACCCACTATTACCAACTAAGGAAGCTAGGACAAGAGTCGTTGGAGGACTGCTAGACCAAAACCAGCCCTGTGCCTAGAGGCAATGTCCAGACTGTAATGCTTCATGAGCGTGTGGACAGAACTCCATGTCACTGTCGCACAAATATCTGCAGCAGCAATGTTCCTGAAGCAGGCTATGGAAGCAGCCATTCACCTGATAGAATGTCCTTTGACTTGAATCAGAAGGACCTTACCATACTTCTGGTAACAAAAAGTAATGCAGTTTGCCAGCCATTTGGAAAGGCACTGTTTGGAAACTGCAGCATTCTCCCTCTTTGGTGTGAAAGAAACAAAAAAATCCATTTCTACGGACATCTTTTGTCCAGTTTGTGTAATAACGAAGGATCCTGTGCACATTCAAGCGTATGCAGGATGGCTTCACCCTGCCTGGAATGATCGGGATAATATACTGGCAATTCTAAGGACTGATTAAGGGTGGTTTCCAACGCGACCTTAGGAAGAAACTTAAGACTTGTACTCAAGTCACCCAGTCTTTGTGAAAAAATCAAATCATGCACCTGCACATCAGGGCCTGAAGCTCAGAAATTCTATGAACTGAAGTAACAGCAACAAAAACAACGCTTCCAGGACAAAAGCGTAACTCATAAGAGCTTGTCGGCTCATGTCAATTTTCTAACAAAATTAAGGCCGCACTATGGCGCAAGATTCCACACTGGGGTTTATGGTGCAGAATACTTTTCAAAAGGTTTTGGAGACCTCTAACTGAGCCACTGTCTTGCCTCCTACTGGATTCATGGTAGGCTGAGACGGCTGCTAAATGCACCTTCAATGAGGAATAACTCAGGCCCAGATCGGAAAGATGAAGCAAATACTCCATAACCCGGGAGCCGGGCACGAAAAGGGTCCAGATCTTTGGCAGTGGCTAAATAAATGCTGCCACTTCATGGCATAGACTGTTCTGGTGGATGGTTTCAAGCTTCCACTAGAATTTGAACTACCCTGGGAGAAACCCCAAACCATGAAACAGCTATGTCCTGAGGTGCCATGCATGAAGATGAAGGGACTTCAGTCCTGTATGAACCAGTGTGCTCTTTTCCTGAGTGAGAAGGTCATAAGACAGAGGAAGGGAATCAGAGGTTCCACCACTAGCTGCAGAAGCAGGGGAACCACATCTGTCGAGGCCATAACGGACCTATCAAAATCATCTGAGCCCTGTCCAACTTGAAACATGGTCAACACTCTCTGTAACAGTGGGAGGTGAGGAAATGCATACAAAACCTCCCTGTCCAAGACAGCGACAAGCTGTCTAGCCAGAAAACACCATGTCCAGGATCGAGGAGCAAAACTTGGTAAGTTCTGCGTTTGATGGGGCTGCGAACAGATCCACCTCTGGATGACCCCAGAGATAGAATATGTGATCTAGCACCGCTTGTTTTAGCTCCCTCGTGAGCCCTTACCTGATGTGGCTTGATTGTCTGCGAGGAGATGTTCTGCACTCCTGCGGCGTGAATCGCTCTCAGATGGACCTTGTGCAGAACTGCCCATTTCCAGACCCACATCACTTCCCTACAAAGGGATACGACGAGTGCCCCGTTTATGTACCACACTACACACGTCCATCTGAATCAAAAGGACGGCTTGAAGCAGCATGTGCTGAAAAGCCTGAAGAGCACAAAGCGCTGTCCTCATTTACAGCACATTGATGTGCAAGTGCGTCTCACAGGGGACCACAGACCCTGGATTCTGTGGTGCATCAGCTGGGCACCCCAACCCTGCCCCGACGCATCTGTGGTTAGAACTTGGGAGTGGGAAGGAGCCTGGAAAGGAGCCCCTGCTAAAGACTGCTGGGGACCTGCCACCACAACAGGTGTTACTGCACTGGGGTGGAGATTAGAATCTGGCAGTCTAGATCATTTTCCTCCTGATCCCACTGACAGCTCAGAGTCCATTGTGTAATCCACATGTGGAGTCTGGCCAAAGGAACCGTGGAATTGCCACTGCCATGAGGCCAAGAAGACTGAGAATCGCTCTGGCTGAGATGAAATGACTGGAAGAAACCACCTTAGCCTGACCCACCAGGGTATCTGCCATGTCCAGGGATAGAAAGGCCATGCCCTGCACAGTGTCCAAAACTGGCCCAATGAACTGGAGGCATCGGGATGGCACCAGCTGAGATATGGGGTAACTGACTAAAATACCCAACCTGTGGAAAAGGTGCAGGGTAGCAGAGAGAGCTTCCAACTCTGCCCTCGACAGAGCTGCCAGAAGCCAGTCATCGAGATATGGAAAGACAGTGTTCTAAGGTCCCTTCCCATGTCCGCCAGGCATTTGGTAAAACATGCGGGCAGATGACAAACCAAAAGAAAAATTACTCATCATAGTAATGTTGTTTCTTCTAATGGAGTCTTGCTGTATTCTGACATAACGCAGTTAGCCCCAGCACTTGAACTGCCCCGGAGAGGAAAGAGTTAACTCTATGCAGAAGTATAGAACGTTGAGCTCGAGCTCTGTTTTCAAAACTCTGTCTGTGGTACTTCCTAGTGTAACCGTCAGATTCTTATGAGCAAACTAAATACTGTAGTATGGAAATTGTTCAACATACACTACCGGTCAAAAGTTTTAGAACACCCCATTTTTCCAGTTTTATTGAAATTTAAGCAATTCAAGTCCAGTGAATAACCTGAAATGGTACAAAGGTAAGCGGTAAACTGCTAGAGGTTAAAAAGTTTAGGTTAGCAAAAACTGCGGAGAGAAATTGCAAGAAAGCCAAGGTGTCAGTGAGTACAGTTTCCTACACCATCAAAAGGCACTTGGAAACTGGAGGAAACTCTACAGGAAGTGGTCTGGCAGACCCAAAGCCACAACAGAATCAGAAGACAAGTTTCTGAGAGTCAACAGCCATGATAGGCGTCACAGGACAACAGCACAGAGTGACTGGCACCCTGAACCAAAAGGGCTACCACAGCATTTTGCAGCGCCATGCAATACCCTCTGGTCTCACGCCTAGTTGGTCAGAGTTCATCCTACAGCAAGATAATGACCCAAAACATACCTCCAGACTATGTCAGAACTACCTTCGAGGAAAAGAACAAGATGGTAGGCTTCAAATCATGAAATGGCCAGCACAGTCTCCAGACTTAAACCCCATCGAGCTGGTTTGGGATGAACTGGACAGAAGGGTGAAAGCAAAGCAACCTACAAGTGCAACACATTTGTGGGAACTTCTGCAACAGTGTTGGGAAGAACTTCCCGAACAATATTTGATGTCCATTGTATGAAGAATGCCACAAGTGTGTTCGAGGTTACAGTATATCTGCAGAAGGTGGCTACTTTGATGAGTCAAAATTTAGATTAAATTTTGTTAAACAAAATGATTCTATGATTCGTTTTTATCTCCAATTATTTATTTGTTCTATGCTTTCATTTCAGAGTACATTGAGACATTAACCTCGTGAATTTCAATAAAACTGGAAAAATAGGAGTGTTCTAAAACTTTTGACCGGCAGTGTATAGCCAAAAGGCAAAATACTTTTAGGCCCAAAAGACTCAAGTCGAGAAACCAAGAAGGAAAATGTAGTGACAATATTTAACTATAAAACACCAGAAAAGTAACAGGTACCCACTCCAAGAGGGAAGGTACAAGGTACACCCCTGAGGTGCAACACTGTACCCAGCAGCCCACTTCCCAAAAACTAGGTACCGAGAGGGGAGGTATGGGAGGTTCTGAATACAGCAAGACTCCATTAGAAGAAACAACATTACTATGGTGAGTAATTTTTCTTCAAACATGAAGTCTTGCTGTATTCTTGACATAATGCTGTCTACCAAGCAGTTCCCTATGGAGGAGGGAATACAGAACCTACTTTGGGAAGAGGCTCTGCAGAACTGTTGTGTTGAACCTAGCATCACTCCTAGCCTGGATGTCCAGGGAGTAATGCTTGTAAATGTATGTACTGTTTTCCAGGTGGCTGCTTTAAAGATCTCTAACAAGGCTATATCTCTGGCCGCAGCCAGAGTAGCAGCTGTACCTCTAGCCGAGTGAGCCTCAGGCCTGAAGGGGGTGTTCTACCCAATTTGTTATAGCAGAATTGTATACAAGTGACAATCCACCTGGCAATAGTTCTTTAGTGGCAGGCTTACCTTTCCCCACTACACCATAAGTGAGAAACAGTTGAAGACAGTCATTTCTGTGTGCCTTAGTATGCTCTACGTAGTAAGCTAAGAGCCCTCTTAACATCCAAACTGTGTAATCTTCTTTCTCCTGAAGAAGAATGGTCAGTGAAAACACAGGAGAGAAACAGACTGGTTCAGATGAAAATCCGATAGCACTTTGGGCAAGAACCTCCTATTGGTTCTTAGGACCACTTTATCCCTATGGAAGAAGATGAAGTCAGGTTCAACTGATAGGGCCTGTAATTCACTAATCCGTCTGGCAGAAGTAATAGCTACCAAGAACACAGTTTTCCAGGTCAAGTACTTCAATTCTGCTGAAGCCAGAGGTTCAAAGGGTGGCTGCATAAGCTGAGCAATGCAGACATTAAGATCCCAAGAGGGGTGCCCCTAAAGAGAGTCAATGTGAACCAGACCTTTGAAAACTTTCTGAAAACAGGATGAGATGTCAGGGAAGAGCCCCTTCCTGCTGAAAGGAATGCAGAGACAGCTGCTAGATGGACCTTCAGGTGGCAGGCCTAAGGCCTAGACTATTCAGATGAACTAGATAATCTAAGGTTGTAGAAATGTCTGCACAATTGGGCAGGATGCCTTTCTGAGAGCACCAAATACTGAACCTCTTCCATTTGGAATTGTAAGTTTTTCTAGTGGAAGGTTTCCGGAGACCTTCAGAATATCCAGAACTCCCTGAGAGAGATGTACTGCTACATATTGTATCTCTTCAAGAGCCAGGCCTTGAGATTGAGAGACTGGAGACTGGGGTACCAGATCCGCCCTGGGAGGAGAACAGGAGATTGTATGCCCTGGGCAGAGACAGGGACGTGACACTGACAAGGACAGTAGTATAGCATACCAAGGCTGTCTGGCGCAATCTGGAGCCACTACTATCACTGTGCAGGGTTGAGTCCTGATCTTGATCAAAACTCTGAACGGCACAGGGAAGGAGGGAAGGCATAGAGAAACCTGCCCTTCCAGTCCAAAATGAGAGCATCCTGGGGTACCGGCCCCAGGACTGGAGGTCGGCAACAAAATAGAGGAAGTTGATGATTGTCCGGTGATACGAAGAGATCTATCTCTGGCGTGCCCCACCTGGAGAAGATTACCTTCAGGATGTGAGGATCCAGGGACCATCTGTGATGTCCCTGTGAAATTCTCTCAGAGCATCTACTAGTACATTGTCCTTCCCTGGAAGATGAACTGCTACCAGAGAAGTCTGAAGACAGTAGGCCAGAGATCACAGCTTCATGGCTTCCGTGCACAAAGCCAAGGACAGAGTGCCTCCCTGCTTGTTGATGTACCACATTGTGGTGGTGTTGTCTGTTCTGACTTGGATCACCTTGCCCTTGACTGAATCTGAGAAGCTCTGAAGGGCTAGGAAACTGCCCTGAGCTCCAGGAGATTGATATGAAGTAGAGACTCCTGTGGAGACCAGACCACTTAAGCTGTCAGGGCTCCCAGTTGGGCTCCCCAACCTAGGGAGGGAAGCATCCGTAGTTGGAACTACTGATGGGACTTGAGGAGAAATGGAACCCTTGTCTGAGGTTGTCCTGGTCCAGCCACCACTAGAGAGCTTGACTAGAATCTGAGTCACTGGAATCAGTTTAGTAAGTGAATCTTTTGAGCCCAGAAGGACATTAGGTGAAACTGAATGTCCCTCATCTGGAACCCTGCTCCCTGCTCCCTGCACCGCCATGGTGGAAGCTGCCATATGGCCCAGAAGCTGGAGGAGCTGTCTTGCTGGGGGAGACCTGAGGTCAAAAGGATGAAGCGAGATCCACTAGGGCCTCTCACCCCTGCCAGGGGAAGGAAAGCTTTGCTTGTACAGTGTCCAACTCTATGCCTATAAAGGTGAGAAGTTGAACTGGTTCGAGGACAGACTTTGGAAGACTGAGAAGAAACCCCAGGGCCCA
This sequence comes from Neoceratodus forsteri, assembly GCA_016271365.2. Classification (NCBI taxonomy): domain Eukaryota; kingdom Metazoa; phylum Chordata; order Ceratodontiformes; family Ceratodontidae; genus Neoceratodus; species Neoceratodus forsteri. The sequence continues at coordinate 120,487,198 of CM028130.1, read as the reverse complement.
GGGAACTGAGTAGATCCTGGGTAGTCTGTAGAGCTGACATGACCTGTAGAGATGACTGACCTACGATGAGCCAGTCGTCCAGATATGGGGAGATGGTGATACCCTGTCTTCTGAGGTAAGCCACCATTACTGCAAGGCACTTTGTGAACACCCTTGAGCTGATGTTCAGCCAATGGTATGGCTTTGAATTGGTAACCAAATGGGAATCCCACTCGTAGTAGGGATGCATCTGTTGCTAGAGATTTTGCTGAAAAAGGAAACCCTTAGTTGGTGTCCTCTTTTCACTCTTGAGGGTTAGTAAATACAGGTTACTCACCTGTAACAGGAGTTCTAGGAATGGTATATGTTGTTCATCCACACTCATTGGCAGGTATCCTTGCCGCTTAAATCTTGCCGGAAGGTCTTCAAGCTTGCTCCTCCCACCCACCCGGTGGTATAACTCCGCCTCACCCATGACGCCAGATCTGGCCCGCTGGAAGCTCAGGTTGTGCGTCGGGCCGGGAGGTCGGGAGGGTCAGGTGGATGAACAACATATACCATTCCTAGAACTCCTGTTACAGGTGAGTAACCTGTATTTCTAGGGACATGGATATGTTGTTCATCCACACTCATTGGCAGACTCCTAGCAGTTCTCCGGGAGGAGGGAGGCAAGACGACACCCTCAATACTTACTTGGGAAAGAGAGACTGGAGAACCGAGGCCCCAAACCAGCATCCCGGCGTGACTCAAGGTCGATGTGGTAATGGGTAATAAGGTGTTTGCTGACTTCCAGGTAGCAGCCCTGCAGATTTCCTGGATAGGGACGTCTCTGGAAGCAGCCACTGTTGCAGCAGTATGGCGGGTAGAATGAGCTCTTATCCTCTGGGAGGCTCCATGCCCGCCAACTTATAGCAGAGATCTATGCAGGAGGTTACCCACCTGCTTATCGTCCGCTTGGCTGCAGGTCTGCCAGATGGCTTCAGCGTAGGTGACAAACAGCTGGCTAACCTCTCCTCAATTTCAGCCGTGGCGCTCCTTATAATAAGCGAGCGCCTTCTAGGGTCCAGAGTATGGAGCCTATATTTCGCCTCCAGGTGTGATTGGGGTAGAACACCGCAGAGTCAACACCTGGTTAAGGTGAAACTCCCACACCACCTTCGGAAGGAATTCTGGGTGGGGGCAGGACAACCTTTGTCCCTGTGGAAAACCAGGTAAGGAGACTGATGGAAGCGCCTGGAGCTCTCCCATCCTTCTGGCTGACGTGATAGCCACCAAGAAGGAGGTCTTCCACGACAGGTGAGAGAGAGCACACCTGTGCATAGGTTCGAATGGCTTGCCCATGAGCTTTGCCAGTACCAGCAGTAGATCCCACGGAGGTGGGGGTTCCCATGACTGAGGGGAAATGGATCAAGGCCTTTGAAAAAGCCGCCAGACCACCTTCTCCTGCGCCACTCGACTGCTTCCCGCCCGCCTCGGTAAGCAGAGATGGCTGCCAGGTGCACCCTTAGGGCATCGACCTAAGCCCTTGACTAGAAAGGGACCATAAATAGTCCAAGATGCTTGCCAAGGAACAGGAGGAAGGGTCCAAGCCCTTGTTCTGACACCAAATGGAAAACCTTTTCCATTTGAAGGCATAGCATTTTCTGGTCGACTTCCTACGGGACGCCTCAACTACACTGAGGAGACCTCGTCGGAAAGACCCAAGGCCTGGAACTCTAGCCGCTCAGGAACCAGGTCATCAGGTGCAGGGATTGAAGGTCCGGATGGAACACCTTCCCTGATTGACTGAGAGCAGGTCCGGCGAGCTGGAAGCTGCCGCGAGTCCTGGAGCTGAGACTGAGGAGATCTGGGTACCAGAACTGGCGAGGCCAGTCTGGGGCTATCAGGATCACCTGCCCTTGTCCCTCCCCGCCTTGAGAAGCACCTTGTGGATCAAGGGAAATGGGGAAAGGCGGAGAAGAGGCCCGGGTCCACTGCCTCGAGAAGGCATCCCTGCAGCAGCAGCCCCGCTGAGGGGGCGGCATGGAACAGGCTCAGCTTCGCTCTCCTGGAGGCAAACAGGTCCACCTGAGGTGTGCCCCAATGGGAGAACAGATGCTGTACTCCTCCGGCAGGAGAGACCACTGGGATGCAGCCCCATCCGGCTCAGGGCATCGGCCAGGGTGTTGGAGGCTCTGCCACGTGAATGGCTAGGAGATCCGCCTCCAGGCTGCGTGACGCAGTGACCAAATGCGGAGAGCTTCCTTGCATAGAAGCATGGAGCGCGGCCCGCCCTGGCGGTTTAGATAGTACATGGTCGGTGGTATTGTCCGCCTGGACTCGGACCACTTGACCCCGGAGGAACGGAGCAAAGGCGGTGAGAGCTAGGCAGACCGCTCGGAGCTCCAGCAGGTTGATGTGGCATCGGACTCCCATGGGGACCAGAGGCCATGAGCCCGTGTTCCCCAGATGGGCACCCCAACCCATCAGAGAGGCATCGGTCGATAGAGAGACCGGCTGGCTCGGGCGGATTTAACGGGATGCCCTCCTGCAAATGATCTGGAACGGTCCACCACTGGAGAGCGCCCACATCCCCTGTGTCACCGACACAAGCTGGTCCAAAGGATCGCAGCGTTGTGACCACTGGCTGGCCAGTCCCCACTGAAGGGGACGATGTTCCAGCGGCCCAACGGACCACGCTGGTGCAGGCCGCCATGAGACCCAGGAGGCGAGGAAGTCCCGGCAGGGCGCAATTGCCCAACCAGAAATGATCGGGCAAAGGAGGAAAGAACCTCGGCCCTGTCCGCCGGAGCCGCCTGGTCAAGAGACGAGCTGCCCCCGATGAATAGAATCACCTGCTTCGCCCGAGTCTGACTCTGGCCTCGCTTGATAAGGAGGCCCAGTTGAGAGCAGACCTGGAGGGCCAGATTTCTGGACCACTCTGCCTCCTTCCTGAGGAGCTGCTATCAGCCAGTCGTCCAGGTAAGGGTACACCTGACCCCTCGCGCCAAGAGGAATGCTGTCACCACTGCCATGCATTTGGTGAAGACCCTGGAGCTGGAGACAAGCCAAGGGCATGGCTTGGAATCGAAGAGGGATCCTCCGTCTGAAGCGAAGGAATCTCTGGTGAGACGGACGGATAGGGACGTGAAAAACGCTGGCTCCTGCAAGTCCAGAGAGCAGAACCACGTCACGATTCCAAGGATGGTATTATCTGAGCAGAGTGACCATCCTGAAGGTTCGAGACCTTAGGAACTTGTTTAGGTCGTAGGTCGAGAATGGGGCGCCAGCCCCGTCCGCTTCGAACCAGGAAGTACCTGGACACAAACCCTGGGTCTGAAGGAGGGTCCACCACCTCTTATCACCTCCTTCTAGAGGAGGAGAGCGTGTCGGCTCGATGAGCCGCCAGTGAGGCTGGGGATCCCAAAGCCCCCGAGGGGCGACGGCTCTGAAGGGTGGTGCCTGCTCGAATTCCAGAGGCAGGCCTCTTCCACCACTCAAGACCCACCTGTCCGTGGAAACAGCGGACCAGGCGGAACGGAAGTGCGGAGCCGTCTCTCCCATGAGGGACCTAGGGATAAGGGTGACGGAATGGGGCGACACCCTCAGCCTGCGTCACTGGGCAGGCTTGGAGGAGGGACCGGCCGAGGGACCTCCTGGGCCTTTTCCTCCCTGCCTCCTGTTAGAGGAAGCCGCTGTTGGGTTTGGGATGCCAAGGCCGAGCCTGCTGGCCCTGACGTTAGCTGGGCAAGGCCGGGGCACAGAAGGACAAAGGCTTAGGCTGTGGTTTGCGGCCTTTGTCCTTCTGAGCGGAAGAGACCGAGTCCAAGGTAGCATTGGACTCTCGATCCTCTGCAGGTGACCTTCCACCCCAGGGCCGAAGAGGTCAGTCCCGCAAAAGGGGACATCCGCCAACTTGTGCTGGGTATCGGTAAAGGTGGATATCCTCAGCCAAGCCCCTGACGTAGCATAGCCATGGCGGCCGCAATTCCATCTGGCACATGAGTCCCCTAAATCCAAAGCAGTCTGGAGCTGCTGTTTGGCCACTGTTCGTCTCTGGTCCCGCACTCCGCTTAACCGTAGTCTGCAGATCGGCGGGAAGATGAGGGATGACCTCATCCAGGGAGCCAACAGGGCATGAGAGAAATGTGCCATGAGGACGGGCCAACTGGCCTGACGAAGGCCGAGAGAGGACGCAGCGTAGACTTTTCTACCGACATAGTCCAATTTCTTGACTCCTTGTCAGGAGGTTTGTCCACATCCCTGGCGCTAGCCGGGCTACTGAAAACGCTGTCGGTAACCAACCCCTCAGCAGAGGGGTGTTCCCAAAACCGACAAGGAACCAGTAGGGACCGTGATACTTTCCTGGCCATCTCCCACAAGGCGAGGGCAGGAAGCAGGGCGCTGCCAAAGCTCCAGTGCCGACCCACCTGTGGCCTCGGCCACCGAAAGGCTCGACGGAGAATCCCTCGTCCAGAATCTCCTGAGGGATACCTGGCCCGCTTGGAAACGGGTTCCAGCTCCATCCCGGTGGACTCCGAGATGAGCCAGGTAGTCCTAGGAAGGACTTACGGGCTATCGCCCATTGACTGACTCTTGAAGACTCCAAGTCCAGTCGCCTGGAGAAAAGGAGGAATCATTTTCGGACTGGAAGAGTCCTCGAAGAGCTGCTCTGGCCTGAGCCACCTTCACCCGCCGAGGTCGATCGGGAGTGAGAGTAACTGACAGCCGATGGGGTAGACCTTAGCTGAGTCGAGAATCTTGGTCGAGCCCCAATTGGTGGCTGTGGAGGCGGAGGTTCCACCGAATCGGTGGAGCAGCTGGTTTGGCCGAACAACCGCCTGGGTATAGGCCTCGGATAAGTCGAGGTTGTGTCGGTCGATCCGTGACAGCCACTTAATGGTCGGGAAGGCGCACGGGTCGGGCTTATTTCCGCCAGAGGAGCTGTTACAGAACATAAGGTCTCGCACTGCCGACGTAATTTACGCCGAAGCCTCCTCATCCGAGGAGGAGGATTGAGGACGAGCGGCGACGCCGCGATCATGGTGCCAGACCGAGACCGCCATGACTGTGGGATCGGGCTGACCGCCAAGAGGTCCCGAGACCGAGACCGAGAGTCCCGAATTTCCGAGGTCGCTGCGGGAGGTGTGCTCGGCCGGAACCGCACTCCCTTCGCTCGATGGTGCATCCGAGGGCTCCGGAACCGAGGCACAGGCGAGCCCACGGATCTCAACTCTCCCGGGGAACCGGGAGAGGGAATCTCGGCTGCAAGAAGGCGACAGCTCGTTCCAACGGGTCGAGAAAAATCTCGACTTCATCGGTGGGAGTCTCGTCAACTGACCTGACGGGACACCGTGGAGGCCAGTGGCAAGCCGAGCGGTCGACCAAGCCGACGGTCGACGCCCGGGAGAGGGACCTTTCCCGCCTCCCAAGAGCGCCGACGGAGGGACTTACCCTTGTCCCTCTTTTTGGACCGAGAATAAGGTCCCGCCAACGAGGCCCTTCTCCTTTAGTGGAGAGGGACAGACAAAGTCCTAAAAGAAGCCTGTAAGAAGAGCCCAGAGAGAGCGGGATAAATGCCGCCGCCGAGGAAGCTCGGCCCGCGCCTCCTTCGAGGGCGACCATCCGCCGAGCAGATCTGCCCGAGCCTGCCGCCGGACACCGCCAACCGGCCTCCTTGGACTTCACCGGAGGGAAACGTCCGGGACGGCCCAGATGTAATCGGGCAGCACGGTCTTCGAGGACGTAGGCCGGAAAGATGAGCACAGGTCGCAAGCCTCGCGGTCGTGCTCAAGGCCTAAGCAGTAGACACCGTGAGTGTGGATCCGTCCGAGACATCTTCTGCCCGCATGGGCATCTCCGAAATCCGGGAGTTATTTGTCCATCGCAGGCCGAGGATAGAAGACTGAAGTCTTTTGCAAAATTTTATTTTTAAATCCGCAAACGGAGAAATAGGAACCAGTCTCAAACGCAGAGCGTAAGGAGGAACCTGAGCTTCCAAGCCGTAAGGAAGATCTACGCCATGGGGCGGAGCCGAGTTATACCACCCGGTGGGTGGGAGGAGCAAGCCTTGAAGACCTTCCGCAAGATTTAAAGCGGCAAGGATACCTGCCAATGAGTGTGGATGAACAACATATCCATGTCCCTAGAACAATGTCCTTGTTATTAGGATTAGTTTTGAAAGGGTGCCCCGACCCCAGAGGTAAAATTAAATGTCCCTCACCTGTAACCTGAATTCCAGGACTGTCCGTAGCAGATACCATATGGCCAGTAGGGGAAGAAACTGTGCTGGAGTATTTGGTTTATTCAGGTTGGTTAAGCCTAGCAACCATGGATATTCCTTGACCTGCCCAGAGGCAGGGTATCTAGCTCTGCTCCCATGAACCATAGTGCTTGGAGCAAGCTGGAGACAGACTTTCAGAGGTAACAGAAGCCTAAGGACTCCAGGAACCCTTGGGTGGAGTTGCAGATACCTCGCACTTGCTGGATGTTACAACCCCAGTCAAAACTGCCAAGTACTTGGTACTTTGGCTTTGTTAGGGTCAAACAGGCCCCACTCCCCATTTTCTTAGTGTTACCTTTTTGCTGTAATAGAGCAGGGTCACTGTACTTACAGTAACAGGTTTAATAAACTTGCTTTTAATTTGTGTGTGTGTGTGTGTGGGGGGTCAAGTCAATTCTGAAGTACCACTGCTGTGGGTACTGTAGATGCAAAGGTGCATTCATGGCCTGGTAACCAAAGGAGCCTGCTGTGGAAAGATCTGCCTCCCATCCCACGTGATTTTGGGGGAGGGGCACTTCTTGTGCAGAATTGCTACTGTATTATATTCGTGCACCACTTTTAAAGCTTTATCATTTCCCCAAAGAGGGAGTTACCCTCAGCAAGGAAATCCAGACTCTTGGTTTGGGTATCCTAAATGAGATTTGTGACTTGCAACCAGGCAGACCTCTTCTACCCATTGTATTTACCATCCCTGGTAAGAATCTATAGAATCAGCACACATTTGAAACTGATATTTGGCTCCAAACCAAAATTAGCTGTTTTAGCTAGGTCATCTGACAGAGAAGTCTGGACATTGACTGCTATAGCAGGGCCGACTACCCTAATAACTTTTGGTATTGACATAAGCTTGAATGTTTGCCTGCATGATGGCTAGGAAAACTGATAAATGCCAGGGGTATCTATGCCTTATCACAGGCTATCACTTCTACTACCCCTCAGTGGACAGAGTGGGTGGATAAAAATTCAGCCACTCCTTATCCGGTTTAGGTCTTGCACAGCCTCTTATCAAGAGAGGAGACAGCTTAGGAGTTTGTAAAATCTTGAAAGTACCTTTCTTGAAGAACATCTATTAACAGGAGGGAGGAGGTTTAGGTGGGTGTCAGCCCAGTTACCACAATTGTGGAGTGTGAGAAACAATCCTCAAGCTCTGTGGAAAAAATCAAACTCCTATTTAGGGGAAAACCTAGGTTTAATAGCTTCCCTTTGTCCATTTAATCATAAAACATATTTCTCCTCTGTAACTTTTTTTTTTTTTGAAATTTTATTTATAGCATTTAGTGTGAAAGCAGTAAATACCTGTATCCTGAGCACATACACACAAGATGAGAGCAGCAGTACATTACATAGGATAATCTAGTATCTGATCTGTTGGTACACCATACAGATTTTTTCAATTTTAAAGAACACTTTCAAATATTTTGCATACAGACCAGGAGCTAAATTTAACCAATGCCTTAATTTTTGATCAGCATTATAGAACATAACAAATATAAACTGACCTTCTGAGGTCTATTTAAGCTTTAGCAACAAATATTACTAATCTGTTTACTATCCAGAGCTCCCCGATGGAAGTGGTGAGAGATAAAACAGTATCATCCTAGCCAACCACAGTATTAGGTAAACAGATATGATGTATTAGAATAGGAGTAATAAATGCTTTAGTTATCCCACACATACATTCATACCCATCGGATAATATTTAGATCCATCATTATACTAGTTGAGCATAGGGTATATATGAGATAAAACCTTAAACAAAGCATCTTCAAACGGTCATAGCCCAATATAACTGCACTCTGACAGAACTCAACGAGCAGTAGAAGCAGTCTATAGCATCTCAAACTGCAACAACAAGCAGTATCTTTTAAGTATTAAGCAGAAAAACACTGCTGTTACATTGGGGCTTTATAGCCTATATGGGAATACAGACCACATGTAGGTAAATTCTTAGTCCAAATCAAGTCAGTCCTCACCAGTATCGTCCCTACTCCTCGCAGCTCTCTTCTTGGTGATGCTTGGCTGCAATTCTCTCCACACAGGCCCCAGCCTCTGTAGGCGTCAGTGAAGCGATATTGCCCGGCTTTCAGTAAAACATAAGTGGGCTGGAAAGGCAAGGGAGTAGGTTATACCCAGCTCACGAAGTGCCGCTTCCACTCCATCAGCCTTTCTCCGCATTCGGTGGCATACAACAGATCTGAAAAAAAACAGTACACAGGATTCGGCCACAAAGACCGGGCTCTATTCCGTATTGCTCCCAGCATAGGCCTCGCTTTCCACAAGAGCCGAGTGTCAGGAGAACAGTTTGAGGATTGCCGAGGCCTCCTGGTCACCTGGGAAATCCAAGTAAGCCTTCAAGATGTGAAAGTCTTAAACTGGTGAGATCTTCAAGCCGTATTGCAAATAGTCAATCAGGTTGTCCCCTTCTGAGTTCTCAGGCAAGCCTAAATTTAAATGAATTTGCAGCTCTCAGTATTTCGAGCTGTTCAACTAGATATCTCCAACGTGGCTTGCTCTTTCAGAGGTGGCTGTTGCAGCGAGGGCCTACCACGTGGTTCTGCGGTTCATGTCACTTCCCCATGGCTTCCAGCGTGTTCAATTGTTAAAAATTTTTCTGTAAATCCATCCAGCTTCTGGTCCATCTGTTGGACAGTTTTCGTTAAGGCATTAACTGCTATTTGGAGTATAGACAGCGTGGCTCCAGTCGAGTCAGCGCATGTGGCCCGTGATGGGCCAGAGGTATCATCCAGTGGTTTAACGTTAACGCCGTGGAAGAAGAAGTCGGCTTTATTAGTCTGTGTGCATCCCATCTTCACTGCAGATTTAGCTCTCCAGATGCTGCAAGATTTCCTGAACCAGTATATAATATTTTACAATTAAATGTTGTATAATAAGATGCTCTGTTTATATGACAAAAAGTCGTTAAATAGGGAGCTCTAGAAAAGGCTGTTGCTGGCTGGGCTGCTAGCTCTGCTGCCCCCAATAATATGTGCCATAAAGGAAGTCAGTGATTCTTAGAATCAGTAGCTATAACCAGTCCTACATGTGGCTTAGAGAACATGTAAAATAATAGAGTAATGTTGATAACTCCATCTTGTATTCAGTAATCTTGCTGACTAGGTCGAGCTTTTTTTTTTTGGCCTGTTTAAAAAAAAAAAAAAGACATGCAGTGTTTTTAATACATATAATCTTTGTATATGTACTCACCTTTGTTCATGTGATCTTTGTTCATGATCAAGTGGAAGCTGCATATAGCAGTGGAAGGTTAAAAGAAGAACATAGTCCATACCAGGATTGATTGTGTTTCAGTATGTGAGCAGTATGTGGACCTGTCGTGGGAGGACAAGGAGTCCAGCGCACAACAGGTCGAGAGGCATCCGATGGAATGGCCGTGATGGTCTGTAACAGTGATACCTCAGAAAAGTGGCAAGATGTATAGAGCCGTTCTGGAAAAGGCCTCAGTCTGATCTTTAGTTGAAGCCCCAAGAGGTCTCCAAGGCTTAGAAGAGGAGACCGGGGCAAAGCATGAAGTCTTTAATGAGAAGCAAGCAGCAGGGTGAGCACAGGTCAGCTTGCTTTGTTCCCTGTCACTTGTTCTCTGCCCTTAAAGGTGTCACGTTGGTATATTAGTCCCAGTTTTGCATGAATAATTATACTGAGGGCATAGTTTGTTATACATGTATTGTGCTTTCTTAGTTGTCTGTCTGAGGCTTGTAAGTTCTCCAGTATTGTTTGAGCCCCTGGCCCAAAAGAAGGTTGCCTGAACAGGGGGCATTAGCCACTTTGTGTTGACTATCAGATGCCAGCCCGAGAGTTGGAGCCATGCCTGATGGCATACAAGAATACCGACTGCAGAGGCTCGAGCTGAAGCATCGCCAAGATCGAATATCCTGATCTTAATAAATGTTGAGAGAGGAAATGATGGTATTTATTATTGATGTGAGTTACTCTTTTTCAGGGAATGCAGGTAGTCTGTTTATAATGTCCCCAGCAGAGGTGCTCATCATACGCTGGAATTGCAGCATATGCCCCATATAGTTGAGTATTCTGATATTTAGTGTGTTTAGAGCAAACACTTTCTTCCCCATATGATCAAAAGTTTAGTCCCTCTCTGAGGTATTATACTTGTATGTTTAGAGCTTGCCGTGTGGTTTTGAGCAGCTGCAACAACTACAGAATCTGCAGTGGTGTATTTGTTAAATACTGATAATCAAGAGGAGCTGGATATAGCCGTGGGCCCTTCTACCTAACTCCTATGCCACTATGGGTTGTCTCCATGCTTCAGTGATTGCATTTCTGAAAGCTGGTAAAAAGGAGGGACTGTCCGGACAGGGTCCTCGAAGGCCGGATATTCTTCCATATCTTTACTTAATTTGTCCTGTTCCGTTGTGGTAAACCCCATTGTTTTTTGTATTTGTAACATTTTGGGGAATGAGGGGTCACGGCTGGAGAAATGACCTTAAGTGGCTTGTAGCCAGTCATCCCAGTAAGATGGCACATCCGTAGGGGACTCATACCCTCTTGCATTAGGAGAATCATCATAGGTCACGTGATGTTCTGGATTCCTATGATAATCTGAAAAATATTCTTCTGAATATTCGTGAGGAGGCAGGACTTGTGAGCATTCTAGCTCCGTGCGTGCCTGCTCTGATGGAGGTTGAGATATCATTTGTGATTGAAGGTTATGTCCTGGGCGTGGCTAGGTCAAAACCCACAGAATCTAACACTCTATTCACTATTTCTTCAATATTTGGAACTTGAGGATGGAATCAGCCATAAGCTGGTTCTGAATCCAGAGTATGTGGGGACAGGGATCAATTTGTGCCTCCCAGTGGAGTGATCCAGTGCTTCTCTGGCGTCTGTTCACCACTGACTAGAGTGTGGGGACCATGCATGAGTGTCAATGAGGCTGGTGGGCCTCTGCGTCCGTAGTATACAAGAAAAATTACTCACCTTAGTAATGCTGTTTCTTCTAATGGAGTCTTGCTATATTATAGACATTAGCAGTTTGATCCAGCTCTAGAACTGCCCTGGGTGAAATGGTTAAAACCATTCTAAAATAGAATTTTAGCACGAGCAGCTCTATCTGTGTCATTTCAAACTTGAACTGTCAGATCTTTACGAGCCAAACTCACTAAGGTCTGTGTGGAAGCTGTAACCTACACTAGCCAAATGGTTACCTAAATAATAACAACCATTGATGGTCCCAACACCCAAGACTCAAGTCAGGGACCAGAAATACTAACACCATTCTAATAATATGAAAATGGAACATAAGTATAATAAAACACACACACGCCATACTACACACCCCCAAAGGGGACAAAATGCTAACAGGACATAAGTAGTGCCCACACTAAGTTGCCCGCACCCACCAAGTAGAGGTTCTGAGAGGGGCAGGTTGGGGGAGGTCTATAATATAGCAAGACTCCATTAGAAGAAACAACATTACTAAGGTGAGTAATTTTTCTTCAAACAACATGAAGTCTTGCTATTTTATAGACATTAGCAGAATACACAGCAGTACCTCCATGGAGGAGGGGCAGAACCTACTTAGGAATAGGCTCTGAAGAACAGCTGTGCCAAACCGAGCATCTCTCCTGGCCTGGACATCCAGGGAGTAATGCTTGGTAAAAATGTGTACCGCTTTCCAAGTAGCAGCCTGGCAAAATCTCTAATAAAGGATATCTCTGGCAGCAGCTAGAGACGAGCTGTACCCCTGGTAGAATGAGCCCTCAAACCAGGGGGGTCTGCCCACTTTCTGATAACAAAATCGGATACAAGAGACAATCCACCTGGCTATTGATCTCTTAGTGGCAGGTTTGCTTTTCCCAACTTCACCATAGGTAAGGAAAAGTTGGAGGATTGAACCTGTGACCTTTGGTACGCTCTATATAATAACTAAGAGCTCTCTAACATCCAGGCTGTGCAACTCTCCTCACCAAGAGGAGTGATCAGTGAAAATACTGGAAGGGAGATAGATTAAGATGGAAATCTGAAACCACCTTCGGCAAAACTTCCTATTAGTCCTAAGGACTACCTTATCCCTGTGGAAGAAATAAAGTCAGTCTCCACTGACAAGGCTTGCAATTCACTTATGCTGGCTGCAGTGACAGTCATTAGAAAACAGTTTTCCAAGTTAGGTACTTAAGCTCTGCAGAAGACAGAGGTTCAAAAGGGGTTGCATTAACTGGGCAATGCAAACATTAAGGTCCCAAGCAGGGCCGGTTCCAAAGGGAGGATTAGTAGAGTAATCCTTTAAAGACTTGGAAAACACAGGATGAGAGGAAAGAGGATGACTTTCCTGTTGACACAAAAGCAGACAGCTGCCAAATGAACTCTCAGGGTAGCTGGTCTGAGACCCAAGGAATTAAGATGTACCATGTAATCTAACAAAATGGGCAATTCAGCAGATTCTGGGAAATATTTTCCAGCACACCAAATGGAAACCTTTTCCATTTAGGACTATAAGTAGCCTTTAGTGGAAGGCTTTTCTGGAAGCCTTTAGATCTCAAGAACACCCTGAGAGGGTGTAAATCAGCAAACTCTAACTCCTCAAGAGCCAGGCCTTGAGGTTGAGGGATGAGGTCCAGATACGAACCCTTCCCTGGGCACAAGTCAACAGATTCTGATTCCTGGGAGGCACAGGGAAGACGGACTGTCAGAGACAGAAGGAGTGGGTACCAGGACTGCCTGGCTCAATCCGGGGCAATCAGAATCACCCTGCAAGGCTGAGATCTGATTTTGACTAGTACTTTGAATAGGAGAGGAAAGGGAAGCATAGAGGAACTTCCCTCCCAATCCAGAAGAAGGCATCAGAGGAACTGAGCCCAGCACTGGAGGCCTGCAACAGAACAGAGGAAGTTTGTGATTGTCTGGGGCTGCAAAAGATCTATCTGAGGATGCCTCACCTGGCAAAACTATCCCCAGCACTTGAGGATCCAGGGACCATTCGTGATGGCCCTGGGAAATCCTGCTGAGGGCATCCACTAGGACACTGTCCTTCCCTGGAAGATGAACTGCTATGAGGGAAGTGTTCAGAGAATAGGCCAGAGACCACAACTTCATTGCCTTGGTGCACAAGGCGAAGACAAGTGACCCCTGTTTGTTGATGTACCACATTGTTGTGGTGTTGTCTGTTCTGACTTGTATCACCTTGTGTGGACAGATGCAGAAAAAGCTGAAGAGCTAAAAAGACAGCTCTGAGTTCCAGCAAATTGATGTGGAGCAGAGATTCCTGGGGGACCAAACTCCCGAGTGGAAAGGTCGCCCATGTGGGCTCCCCAACCCAGAAGGGAAGCATCTGTAGTGAGAGTCAAGTTGTGAGAAGGAAATGAAGGGGACCCCGCTCTTAATTGCTCTGATCCTGCCACCACTGGAGAGCTAGGATCAAGGTTCGAAGTCACTGGGACCAACTTGGAAAGGGGTCTCTTCTCTGAGACCAAAGGTTCTCAAGTGAAACTGAATGTGTCTCATCTGAAATCTGGCTCCTGCACAACAGCTGTGGATGCAGCCATGTGCCCCAGGAGCTGCAGAAAGTGTCTTGCTGGTCGAGACCTGCAGAGTGAAGGAAGAGGCCAGAGCCACTAAATTCCTTCACCCTTTCTGGGGAAGAAAGGCCTAGCTAGCTTTGTGTCCAATTCTGCCCCTATAAGGTGAGTACCTGGACTGGTTCCAGAACCGACTTTGGTAGGTTTAGCAGAAAACCAGGGAGGTGAGAAGCTGCTGGGTAACCTGCAGGTGAGATTTTACCTGTTCTGGGGACTGGCCTACAATGAGCCAGTCATCTAGATAGGAAAACAGCAATCCTCTGCCTCCAAGTGGGTCACTGCCACTGCTAGACACTTTGTGAATACCCTTGGAGCAGAGGTAAGGTCAAGGGCATTGCTCTGAACTGGTAATGACCTGAGGGCAGTTCGAATCTGAGGTACTTTCGATGGGATCTTCTGATTAGGACATGGAAATAGGCATCCTTGGAGGTCCAGGGAGGCTAGCCAGTCCCCTGGCCTTAGGGAAGGTAAAATCATTGCCAGAGTTACCATTTTGAACTTTGGTTTCAAAGATGCTTGTTCAGATATCTGAGATCTAAAATGGGCGCCATTCTCCTGTCTTTTGGGGTAAGGAAGTATCTGGGTACAGACCCTGCCCTGATGCAGGGGGAACCTTTTCACTGCTCTGAGAGCTAACAGGGATGAGACCTCTGTTTCCAGAGCGAGGGTCTCTGAAGCACTTGCAGGTAGAAAAGTCTGCTTCTCAACTTGGGAAACTTTTTGAGCTGAGAACCAGACCCTGGCTTACTACTTCCAGAACCCACTTGTCTGAGGTTAAAGGCCCAATTCTGACTGAAGTAAGCCAGCCTGCCCCCACTGGTATAGGAGAATGGCCTTGGGCACCCCATCAGGGTGCCTGTTTATGGAGCTTTTAGGCTGGGGGTTGGGAGCAGGTCTGCCACCCCTCGTCTGCCCTACCTCTAGAAGCCCCTCTGAGCATAGGCAGAGAGGCCCGAGTCTGGTAGAAAGGCCTGTGAAAAGGCCTCACCCCTACCCCTGGGGCATGCCTTTGAGGAGTGGCTTGCCGCCTTAGCCTGGGCACTTTGTAAGTAGTCCTATATTCATCCATCTTTTCATGTAATTCTCTGTCTGCTCTCCAAACAGAGAATTTCCCACCACAGGAAAATCCATAGCCTTAGTCTGGGTATCCTGTGACAAACTAGTACACCTGAGCCAGGCCAACCTACAAAGGCTACAGATGTGGCCATGACCCTAGAGAAAACATCATTAACATCCACAGCAGCATGAAACTGAACCTTAGAGGCTTCAATGCCATCAGCAGCCACCTGTTCTAGTTCACTAGCCAGCTGGCCATGGGCCTGCTTGGCCAATTGCATAACAGTATCCCATCTAGATTTCTGATACCCAGCTACATAAGCCATATAATTTGCTTGCCTGAGTCCCAGAGAGGCTGCCATATACTGTTTTTTGCCATGGCATCAATCTTCCTGGAATCCTTGTCAGGAGGATGTGAAGCCAAGGAATATTAGCTTTATCACAGGCAGCAGCCTGAACTACCTCAACATGACTGAATTGCTGAGAAAGGAATTCTGTATCAGGGCCTGACAATGTATACCTTCTGTCCATCTTTTTATCTACAGGAGGCACAGAATTAGGAGCTTTTAAAATTTTAATTGTTTGTTTCTAAAGACTTATGTAAAGGAATAGACAATCTCCTAGACTCTGGAATATCCATCATTTCTACAAAATCAGGTTCCTCTTGCTCATCCACAGCCTCTTCTAAAGGAAGCTGGAGGGTTTCAGCAACTTTTATAAAACATAAAATGAGATGGGGACTCAGACAGCATAGGGGAGATTCTAAAGGTCTGTCTGGGAGATGTCCGGTTCAATGGGCACACCCAGACCTTCCCAGCCACATTCATACTGTTCATAATCCTCCTCCCCTCCTCTGGTTCATAAAATTCCTCAATACCATAATCCTGAACCACTGGGACCGACGAACCGACCTTTACCAGATAGTGGTGGTTTGGACGGACCCTGAGACAGTGACTGGACAATCTGTATGGCTTTTGTTATCCTGCAGCAGCTGGAGAAGGAATTTTGGACTCAGACCTGCTGATTTTCTTGTTTTCTTTACTGGAATTGGTTCCTCAGAACCAGCTTTTCTTTTGCCCAAGGAAGTCTGGCCCTGGTCAGAGGGCATTCTCTGGTTCGGTTGGCACCGAACCGGCTGGCCATCCGGGTCAGCGGACTTTTGCTCTCTCGCCCCTGAGCCTGCCCAATCTTTTCCAGGGAGGCTGCAGGAAATTCTTACAAATCTGGCAGTCTGACTGAGGTGGTCAAACCTCAGACAATAAACACATGTGGTGTGTGGGTCAGCCTTGGCAAAGACTTCCCCACAAACATCACAGTGTTGAAACCAGTGGGCCCGGTTTTTCTTTGGGTTTCTCAGACATAATGCCAGCCTAACCAAAAACTTGCCTTTTAATCGCAGTGCCAGGCAAGACAATTTATTGGTTCCTAACCGTGTCATGGGTATTGAAAAAAACGAATAAATCCATTTTTTTAGAACCGATAAGAACCGGAACCGCACTCTAAAATGGCAACTTTCAGTTTTAAATGAGTTTTAAACCCACTGATCGGTTCAAACCGAACCGATAACTTACAAGTTCCACACAGACAAAACCTACATTTACTACGGTTACCACAGATAGAGCTTGAACCTAACGTTTATGTAGTTAATAAACTATTCTCGGTTAAATCCAACTGAGAAAACACTTTTTAAACCGAGAAATGAACCGAGCAGAAGGAGAAATCTCGGAGCGACTGTTCACTGAGGCGGAGTAAAGAATCTGACAGTTCAAGTTTGAAATGACGAGATAGAGCTGCTCTCGTGCCAAAATTCTATTTTGGAATGGTTTTAACCATTTCACCCAGGGCAGTTCTAGAGCTGGATCAAACTGCTAATGTCTATAATATAGCAAGACTTCATGTTTGAATTCTTTATTTTGTGGAAATGCAGTCCCATATGTATCTTTTGATACAAGTTTTGAGAATATTCATGGCTTTTATGGCAGACCCATTATAAGGATGCTCCATAGTTATATTATATGCAGGTAAAGGTTGTTCTATGATGCGAGGACAGCCCGTCGGCCGGTGGTATTAGCCTCATCGCGGAAGAGGGAGAGAAGCATGCCTAGTCGATGACGTACTGTGTCTTATAGATGAAGGGTAATTAATAGTATGTCTGCGACGGTGGAATATACCCTTCAATGATGATGAAGGCAGTACATGTGCCGTGCCGACGGTGGGATAGTGAGTAAATGCTCCGCTGACTATGGAACTGCAGTTGTCGCGATGGAAAAGTGAAGACATGCTCGGTCGACTATGGAAATGCTGTCACCGACGATGGGAGGGTGAATGCATGTCCTGTCGGCGGTGTAGACTCAGTTGATCGATGGAGCATAGGGAGCACATCCCGCCGACAGGGAGGCAGCCCAGTCACGAATCAAGCATGTAGTGTGCTCCATTGATGGAGAAGGTGTTCTCATTGATGAGGATGTCTTGTAGAGCCCTCGACAGGAGTATGCCCCGTCAAAGGGAAGGTAGCAGGACCTGTGTCGTCGACGCTGTGGGCCCTCGCTTGACAGGGAGCTGAGGAATCACACCCTGTCGACGAGGAACGTTCTTTCTGTGAGAGGTTGTACCTCTGTGTTCTTTTGATGAAGTGCCTGCCGCTGACCGGGGTGCCTGTCAACGATGAATATCTTCTTGATGATCCATGTTTTGGAGGTATGACCGTTGAAAGGCGGTCAGGCAGGACTTTAGGTGAAGGTGTTTTCCTGTTTAATCTCTTGAAGAGAACTCTGGAGCCCTTTGCTTGAGTACCCTCGTGTATGACAGGGAAACATCCATTGTAGTACTTTTATCGAGTATAGGAATATGGTGACTGTATGAAGTCCAGGCACCCTAGGCTATGGGTTCAATCCACATCGAGACTGCTGCTAGAAGAGTTGCTGCCAGAGCTGAAGCCGTGGGAAAATGAATGGAGATTACCAAGGACCACCCACTTTATAGGTACAGCCCAGGAAGTGAGGTAGTGTGGTGGTCCCTGGTGCGGAGACTGCTGGAAGAAACTTCTGTGCTAAAGTGGCACCTATCGGGAACTCCCAGAAGTAATGACTTACTGCAAGAGACCATTCCGTGGAAGATCTACTGTTACAGGTGAGTAACCTGTTCTTCTAGGATTGTGGCTATGTTGTTCATTCACACTTACTGGCAGACTCCTAGAAGTTCTTCAGGAGGAGGGAGGCAAGGTGCACACTCCTACTTAGGAATAGAGACTGGAGAACCGAGGTCCCAAAACCAGCATCCCGGTGAGACTCAAGGTCGATGTGGTAGTGGATGATGGTGTTTGTTGACTTCCATTTAGCAGCCCAGCAGATTCCCTGGATAGGGATGTCCCTGGAAGCAGCCACCGATGCAGCAGTATGGCAGGCAGAATGCGCCTTATCCCTCTGGGAGGCTCCTTGCCCGCCAACTCGTAGCACAGACCTATGCATGATTTAATCCTTCTTGCAATAGTTCGCTTCTGCAGGTCTTCCAAAAGCGGCTCCAGCGATATGACAAACAGCTGGCAAACCTCTCCCTGAATCTCCACCGCCCTCTCCTTGTAATAGATGAGAGCACATCTCAGGTCCAAGGTATGGAGCCTGAATTCAGCCTCCGAGGTGTAATTAGGGTAGTATACCGGCAGAGTCGACACCTGGTTAAGGTGAAACTGACACCACCTTTGGAAGAAATTTCAAGTGGGGGATAGGACAACTTTGTCCCTGTGGAGACCACATATGGGAGTCCAAGAAGCGCCTGACCTCCCGTCCCTTCTGGCTGACGTGATAGCCACCAGGAAGGCAGTCTTCCATGACAAGTATGACAACTCCCACTTGTGTATGGGTTCAATGGCTTGCCCATGAGCTTTGCCAGTACCAGCAGTAGAACCCACGGAGGTGGAGGGTCACGCGCTGAAGGGGACATGAGATCCAGGCCTTTGAAAAAGCACCGACCACTGTCTCCTGTGCCAATGTCGGCTGACCGCCCGCGCCCAGTAAGCAGAAATGGCTGCCAGGTGCACCTTAAGGGTCGATGACCGCAGACCCCATTTGGAGAGCACCAAAGGTAGTCGAGAATGTCAGCCACTGACCAGGATAAAGGGTCCAGGCCCTTACCTTGACACCAAGTGGAAAACCTTTTCCATTTGAAGACAAAACATTTCCTGGTCGATTCCTTTCTAGATGCCTCCACCAAGATGTAGACATCTTCGAAAGACCCAAAGCCTGGAACTCTAGCCGCCAGGTACCAGGCTGTGAGGTCCAGTGATTGACGATCCGGATGGAAAACCTTTCCCGATTTAGAGACATCAGGTCCAGGCATGTACAAAGCTGATCTGGGGGCCTGCAGCTGAGGCTGAGGAGATTTGGATACCGGAACTGGCAGGGCCAATCTGGGGTTACCAGAATCACCTTCGCCCGCCTCTTCACCTTGAGTAACACCTTGTATATCAAGAGAAATGGAAGGAAGGCGAGAGGAGGCCTGGGGTCCACGGTGTCGACAAGGCATCATCCTGCAGCGGCCCTGCTGAGGGAGGCAGGCATGAAACAGCCTCAGTTTGGTGTTTTCCTGGAGGCAAACAGGTCCACCATCGGTTTGCCTCAACAGGAGAACAGGCTGTAAGTTACCTCTGGATGGAGAGACCACTCATGGGATGTCCGCCTAGGCAGCTGAGAGACTTGCCAGCTGGTTCGAGGCTCCTGCCACATGGATGGCTAGGAGGTCCACCTCCAACCAGCTCTCGAGGGTCCAGATGGGTAGCGCTGCCTTGCAAATCAGACAGGTGTGCATGCCGCCCTGTTTGTTGAGGTAGCATGGTCGTGGTATTGTCCGTCTGAACTTGAACCACTTGACCCTGGAGCTGAGGAGCGAAGGTGACAGTGACAGTGTGACTGCTCTGAGCCCCAACTGGTTGATGTGGCATCGGGACTCCTCGGGGTTCAGAGCCCATGGGCCCTTATGTCCCCATGTGGGCTCCCCAGCCCATGAAAGAGGCACTGGTCATGAGGACGACAGTCGGCTCAGAGCGGACAAACAGGATCCCTTCCTGCAACCGGTCTGGGGCGGTCCACCACTGGAGAGTGTCCCACATCTTCTGGGTTACAGTGACCAGCTGGTCAAATTGACCATAGCACGAGTCCACTGGGCGGCCAGCTCCCACTGAAGAGGGTGCATGTGCCACCGGACCAACGGACCACTGAGATGCACGCCATGTAACCCAGAAGGTGCACAAAGTCCCCAACCAGAAATTATAGGGCAAAGGAGGAGAGAACTCTGCCCTGTCCGCTGGGAGGAGAGCTCTGGCTTGACGAGAGTCGAGCTCTACCCTCGATGAAGCCCATCACCTGAGAAGGCACGAAGTTTCGACTTTGCCTTGTTGATCAGGAGGCCGAGCTGGGAGCAGGTTTGAGGCTAAATCTCTGGACCTCTACACCTCCTTTTGGCTGGAAACTGCAAGGAACCAAGCGTCGAGGTATGGGTAAATTCTGACCCCAATGCCGAAGATGGGCCGCCACCACTGCAATGCATTTGGTGAAGACCCGTGGGTCGATGACAGGCCGAACGGCATGGCTCGAACGCTGTTCAGGTCCCTTCGACCCTGAAGTGGAGGAACCACTGATGGGACAGAAGGATTGGGACATGAAAGAACATGTCCTGCAGATCCCAGTGAACAGAACCACACGTTCGCTCACAGGATGGTATGATCTGGGACAGAGTGACAATCCAAAGGTGCGTGACCCGAGATATTGATTCAGGTTGTGGAGATCTAGAATGGGGTGCCAGCCCCCGTCTGCTTGGACACCAGGAAGTACCTGGAGACAAAGCCTGGGTCTGCTAAAGGATCCGCCACTGGAGCTACTGCCTCCTTGAAGAGGAGTTGAGCGATGTCGTCGCCTCAAGAGCCGACAGGATGTGTGTGGAAATCTGTTCTTCCCGAGGGACGAGGGCATGACTGGGAGGGTACTGTTCGCATTCTAGAGTCAGTCCCTGACAGATCACTTTGAGAACCCATTTGTCCGTGGTAATAACAGACCAGGCGGAAAGAAAGTGGTGGAGCTGGCTCCACAGAAAGATCCAGAGCTAGCATGACTGGAATAGGGTGGCAACCCCCACCTGTCACTGAGCAGGCTTAGAGGAGGAGGAGCTCAGGGCCTGAGCCTTTGCCTCCTCACGGGCCTGTTGGGGTCCAGGCTTGGGCGAGGTGCCAAGCTTGAGCCTGCTGCTGATGTTGAAGCTGCTGTCCCCATAAAGGAGGACTGCTGAACCAGCAGGGGAAGAGTGCGCAAACAGCTTCTTCTGCTGGTTCTTGCCCAAGAACTCTTACAAGAAGTAGTGTCCAAGGTGGCACTGGACTGCTCTATGCGCTGGAGATGACCGCCACTCCCAGGCCGAACAAGTCGGTCCCAAGGAAGGGCACATCAGCTAACTTGTGCTGGAGTAACTGCTGGAAGGAGGCGAGACTCAGCCAAGCCATGCTGAGAGAGGCAACTCGTGCAGCCATCGTATGGGCACAAGAATCCCCATGTCCAAGGCCGCCTGAGCTGTTGTCTGGCAATGGCTCCGCCTTGGTCTCAAACCTGCATGTCCGCTGGGCAGATGTGGGAGAACGTCGCTTTAATAACCTGAGAAGGGCATGAAATAAGTGTGCCATGATGACAGCCGAACTTGCCTGACAGGCCCAAGGAGGAAGCCATAGCCTCTTCCTCGCCAGATGGTCCAAGTGCTTGGACTCTGTCAGGAGGTCGGTCAGTGTCGGCAGAACTGCCAGTTCGCCTGAACACAGAATCGGTCACCAGGTTCTCAGCAGAAGGGTGCTCTGTGAACCCTGCAGGGACCCTATGGGAACCGTGCATACTTGTGGGCCATGCGGCAGACGGTGCTGGGCAAGAGGCAGTATGCTGCCACAGTTCAAGTGCCAGACCAACAATGGCCTCAGCCACAGGAAAAGCCTCCGTAATAACCCTCTCGAGGATGTTTGTGAAAGGGTACTCTGCCTTTTTCTGGATGGGTTCCAGGGCATCCCTATGGAATCAGAGAAGAGGCGAAGGATCCCTTGGAAGGACATTCCTCCATCCCTGTGCCAACGGACAACTCCTCATCCCTTGGATGAGAGTGAAGCCCACTGACATCCGAGTCTGAAGAGTCGGTGTACAGCGGCTCGCGCCAAGTCACTCTCGACCAGCCGAGGGCGGACCGAGGTGACCGTGACTGACAGACGCTAGAAGCCCGTTTCTGGGCGGTCCTCTTGGAAGGAGCCCTCCCACAGGCTGCTTAGGCAGCGGCTCCACCAGTATCAGTGGAGAGACCAGTATAGGCCAAACAGGCAGTCATGCCAGCCCAGGGCAGGGGAACCAAATGCTTCAGTTCGGAGGGTAGGCTTTGGCCTAGGAGGTGAAAGCCAAGTAATGACCAGAGCAGGAGTACGTCAGCGCAGTGCCCAGACAATATCAACTGTTGCCACATGAGGTCCTCAAAGTGCGCGCCGGACTTTCCGTCAAGCCTCTCCTCATCCGAGGAGAACGAGAACGACTGATGGCTTAACTCTTTTCGAGCGCTTATGGTTCTTCCTTGGCCGTCCGGATGAGGGGTTCTAGATCTCAACCGAGATCAGGCAGGCTGACTCAGTTGTTTCAGGAGACACCGGCAGGACCGGTGAAACCCAGGGTCCGAACTGGTTCTTGATGGAGACACCAGCAAGCTGGGTCTCCTCATCGGGGAAGACAAGGACTGAGTCCTTTCCAAAGAGTTGTCGGCCGGAACCAGCGACAGCGAGTCGATTGAATCGAGAACAATCTGACCTCGCCGGCCACATCATCGGTCGGCTGGCCCGGCGGAAGGTCCGTGAAGCCTGTGGCGAGGAAGAGATCTTGACCGAGGTAGAGACCACATGCTCTTGGACTGAGACCTCTCTCGGTATTAAGAGCGCCTTCACCAAACGAAGACGTGCTCGGTTTCCTTATTTCACCTATGTGATCAGGAGGAGTGCAAGCCCACGGGCACCTCTCCCTGTGTGGGCAGAGACTGGCACAACTCCTTGAAGGAGCCTGAGAGTAATGGAGTCCAGGTTGAGGCGGAATGAAGTAGCTTTGAGGTCTGAAACACGGGTGGCTTTTCTCGAACGCCTTCATGCGTTCCAGCTGTTCGCCGGGCGGAAGCCGCAGCCACGGAAACCGCCCACCTAGCCTCCTTGGACTTCACCGGAGGGTTCCTCTCTCCGGTCTCCAGTTTAAGACGGCAAGGCATTCATCCAGGATGCTGGGATGGAAGGCCAGACAAAAACTCAGGACGAGGTGTCATGGCTGACACCGAGGCAGTAGATGCACATGAGGTGGGGATCGATACAACATTTTTGGCCACAAGGACACCAGCGAAACTAGGGAAGATTTCTCCATGATCGGCGCGATGCAAAGAGGCGATCACAACTCGAACACTTTTAATCTCGTAAAACCAAGTTTTGAAAGCCAGGGCCTTTGAAATGAGTGAGTGCTAGGGAGGCAACCTGCATCTTCCAGCGGAAAGGAAGATCTACGCCACGGGCGGAGTCAAGTATATACCACACAGGCGGGTGGGAGGAGCCAGCTTGAAGACTTCTGGCAAGATTTAAAGTGGAAGGGGACATGCTAATAAGTGTGGATGAACATATCCATGACCCTAGAAAATCCTCTCAGTGTAAATCAAGCCAAATGATTATACACCATCAATTTTAGACAACATTCCTTTGTAGCAAGGCCGCATACATGGTTACCATACTTAAGCACAGGGAGAAGGAGTTGGTTTACTAAGGTCGCCTCATTAACTTGTTTATACAGAAGCTGGACCGCTTTAAACACCCCCAGCTTTTTATTTACCTTGATATTATTTTAGTTATATGGTATTCAAATTTTAGGGTATTATCGATCCATACCCCAAGGTATCTGTATTTGGAGACCTGGGCTAGTACTTCATTCCATGAAGGACTAAAAGGGCTTCATGCTGTCTAGTGTTTAGGGCCCTTGTCCTTCTGGGTGGAAGTCACAGAATCCAGGGTGGCACTGGACTTTCAATGCTCAGGAGGTGACCGTCCATGCCGTGCCCAGAAAAGGGACACCTGCCAGCTTGTGTTGGGTATCTGCCGTGAAGATAGAGATCCTCGACCAAACCCTGTGGCGCATGGCTACTGCGGCAGCGACTGAGCACCATAAGAGATGCGAAGTCCAGAGCCATCTGGAGTAGCTGTTTAGCCACTGCCCTCCCTAGTCTTGGACCTGCTTGACTGTGATCTGAGGTCCACTGGGAGGCGAGGAATCACCTCATTCAGGAGCCCAACAGATCGTGAGAAAATTGTGCCATCGGCACAGCCGAGCTAGTGTGCCAAGGCCCAGCGAAGATGCAGCATAGACTTTTTTAGCCGAATGGTCCAGCTTCTGGACTCTCTGTCTGGCGGTCTCTCGGCGTCCCTGTATTGCCTGAGTGCCAGAAGGCTGGGTCAGCCACCGAACCATTGGCCAAGGGATGCTCGAAAACCCGAAAGGGAGCCGGTTGGTACTGCATACTTGCGGGCCATCCAGGCCGGGCAAGATGCGGGCACTGCCAAAGATCCAGGGCCGGACTGACAGTGGCCTCTGCCAGCATGAAGACCTCCGTGGAGAATCCCCTTTGTCCAGAATTTGTGTGAGTGGATACCAAGCCCATTTCTGTACAGGTTCAAGCTCCATCCCCGTAGACTCTGAGATGAGCGAAGAATGCCCATGAACGAGGTAGGACCTTCATCCGTGGAGATGCCCGCCCGCCCCCGCTGGCTCAGTGTTGATCGGACGTGAATGCAGGAGGAATCTCAGATTCCGTGGAGTCCGGTGATAAAGCGGCGGCCACCAGTGTTGCCCTCGACCTGCCTAGGATGGTCGGGAGTGAGGGGTGACAGACAGCCGATGGGGAAGCCCCTTGGCCAGCCCGAGCCTCATAGTGCCCAGCCCGGTCATCGTCTGTTTAGGTGGTGGCTCCACCACAATAGGCAGAGAGGCCTGTTTTGGCGGAGTCACGCCGCCTGCACCAGCTCCACTGGGGAGGAACGTGGCGACCAACCTAGACGAGGGAGTCTACGCCAGCCGTTTGGGCGGCAGCCACTTAATGGCCGGGTAGAAATCGAGTCTAAGCCGACACAGACAAAACCATCTGCCACATTAAATCTTCCGAGCATTGACACAACTTGTGTCTATCCTTATCTGAGGAGGACGAAGAAGAGTGGCGGGCAGCGCCGCTTTCCATGGTGCCGGAGCGAGATTACCTAGAATGGCGAGATCTGCCAGACTTAGAGGAGGAAGACTGAAACTCAAGTTCGACCATCAGTGGTGCCATGGGGAGCCCTCAGAGGGCTGGGGAACCCCTGCGCTCCTGGTCAGGATCTGGGACCTGTGGGTTCGGCTCAGCAGGTTGGGCCGATCTTTCAGAGGCCACCTGAAGGACTGGAGTCCTAAAAACACAGCTATCGGCCTCTTCAGATGACAACCGCTGATTGAGTAGAGAGAATCTCGACCGTGTTGTCGGCCGGGCGCCTCGCCAACTGGTCTGACGGGGTCTCCGTGAAACCAGCTGCCCTTCGACAGAAGTCAAAACCAAGTCTCCAGAGAATGGGAATGTTCCCAATCCCAGGAATGTCAACGATGAGTCGCCTTTGTTTTCTTCAACCTCCTTAAGTAGAGTGCTAACTGTATGAACTCAAGGACCCTCTCCTTAGTCGAGGGACTGGCACAGACCCTTGAACGGAGCGGCAAGTGGAGCCCAACTGAGTGGAACAAAGGCTGAGGCCAAAGAGGATTAAGCAGCGGCCTGGGCTGCCTCCTCCAAGGCCATGAGCCGTTCATGTTGCTCGGACGGACCCTACTAGCCATGGAGACCACCCAACGGGCGCCCTTGGTGGCCTAGACCTGACGGGAAGCAGATCTATTGTTGTCCTTATGCTTGTGTCTCAACGACCAGTCTTTTGCAGTCTTTCAACTTCAATGATGCAAATCGGTCGATGTGACTGGTGATGGCACTTTCTGACCCAGGGCTTTTTCAATGGCTGATAGAGTTTCTACTGAAAAGTTCTCCTGCTCTTCTTCTGCGCACCTGGTAGCTAGACTAAAGCCCTGGCAAATGTCACAAATCATGATGTTGTAAGAGAAGCCTAAACAGCATACACACACACTTCATGTGTGTCATCTTTATAAATCTGTTCTCTGCACTTGCAGTTCCGGAAGAACGTCAGTGTGACAGAAATGGAAGGAAGGAGTTAATGGCTTGGATTTTCCAGCTGGGAATTTTTAGCAATCTGAAAAAAAAAAAAAAAACAGGCTGGGATTCCACTGTCCACCAGCATCTAGATAAGAGCCGCTACAAATCTCAGACAGAGTGAGTAAGAAAGGAGTGGACATATCCACAGACTCACAGTTTAAAGGGACTGGATCATTCAAATATAAACTCAAGGATAAAATGAAAATAATTTGTCACGGATAGGTATTCAGTCTGATTGGGACAATTAAATACATACGGTAGATGGTTGGGGCATTCAAAGGGGAATAGGAATCACCTACTGTCAAGAGAGAATACAAGATGTGAAAGACCGTGAAGGGGAGTTGCTCTTGAAGTTGAAGGAACCTACATCCAAGAGGCTAAGCTTGGGCCTACCTTCTAGCTATGTCCTTGGGAGCTGGCAGATAGCATAGGGTCCAATGTCTCTTGATGGATAGAGAAGAATAAGAACAATACTACCATATCTCAGTAATAGCCTTTTTCTTTTGTCATCTGTTATTTAGAAACATTTCTTTACTCTTCCTGTAACAGTGTTATTCTCTTGTGTTAAACATATACATATACACACACATATATATATATATATATATATATATATATATATACACACACACACACACATATACACACATACACACATATATGTATGTATGTATCCTATAATGCTACTTGTGACCTTCTGTCAAGTAAAAAAAAAAAACTACTGATTTACTCAACAGTTGTGGCTGTGATTTCAATTATTTTATAAGGTAATTCATGGTTTCCACTGGCTGAGGTAAACTCTGTTTAGCATCCACCATCCGAAGAGAGACACTATCATGCTCTGATCTGAGCAATTGCATGTCTGACCTCCCAGTTTTGTGAAATTGGGAGTTCGGCACTAGGCAAACCCAGCTTGTAGCAGCTAATACCCAAAGACGTGACACTTCTCAAGGCTGTTATAGCCCAGAGAGAGAGGTGGTTGTCACAGTTCGCTTTTGGTGGTATGCAGAGGTGTATGTATCACAAAAAAAATTAGTTACTACTTAACAGAAAACAGCAAACTGTCAGCTGGTTGGCATTTCCACAGTAGGTCCGCTTAACTACGATCGATGGTGGAAAAGAACCAAGGAGAGATTGGATCACCCACATTTATCTAGACTGAGGAAGAAATCATTGTGGTGTGGCCCCAGCTAGCAGAAGTTTCCATGTGGTTCTAGTACAGACACGGGTATACCATAGTTCCAAAGGTGTGGCCTAAGGGAACAGATATCCTCAAAGATCTCAAACAGCAAAAACTGGTCATTAACTATAAAAGACCAAGACTGTGCTCTACGCCATTGCCCAAAATAAGCTAAAAGGTGCGGGTGTAGCCAGGATTTCAGATATGCACACCAAGTGGACCTCTGCTACCCCTCCCCACTTATTAGGTGTGCTACCCCCACCGGTGTAGCCAGACAACACACCAATGTACACCAGGACCATGTTTGTGCCTCATTTGACACAATAAATACAACTTTTGTATCTCATAACCATGGTTGTTGCCATGCATGAGTAAATACAATGCTATTCATTGCTCCTCAAGACACCCACGCATCAGCCCAGAGCCTGTAAATGGTATTGTCCTTGGGATGCAAAGACGGTATTAGTGACCAGTCCTTCTAGTTCTGACTCCATGAATAAAATCACAGAAAGGTTCAGCATTTTCTTTGTTAGTTTCATGGAAAAAGGAAGCAGTTCAGAGCCTATTTGCTACCCCTTAAATAAAACTGCACACCATGGAGTACTTGGGTATGCCTGGCTACACCATGAAAAGGTGATCCCTGGCAATTCAGAATGACTCTGGTAACACCCTGGAACTAGTCCCCATTTCAAGTACCTGGGAATCACACTGGACACTGCCCTGTCTTACACACAGCACACTAACACCACAGCTAAAGCCTTTAACACCACGATTGGTATCCTCCAGGCACAGACACTGCTTGACCTGTGAAGCTCTGAACTTGACAATGAACAGTTCACACATCACCTTGATTGACTATGGCCTAGCGGTCTACAGCTCTGCTACTGGCAGCGGCTCAACACCTCTCAACAGCCTTAAACAAAGCCTGCTGCCTGCTCACTAATGCTCCAAAACTCTCCCACACCAGCCGAGCTTTATGCGGATCGGGTTGGCTTCAAATGAAGTACAGACGGTCACAAACCCACTCAGCAGGTCAGGGCCTCTGGTCCCACACTGCCAACCTCAGAGCGTAGTCTTCTGAACAGTTAACAGAACAGGGTAACCCTCCTGTCTGTTTTGTGGGTCGGAATCAAACTTTGGTCTCAAGTTCTGGAGGTATTCAAACTGTGAACCTCTTGTTAACATACCCAATGTACAGGCTCAGATAATTCTGCTCTTCGGGGCTAGATATCTTTGCCTATGGGCACCTAACCAGGTGTACAAAATGAACCCTTAAAACTCTATTAATAAAGACCTCAGAATAAACTCTTACCTTTTCCCAGTTTGGCAAAACCAGTAGCTTTTTACAGTGTCAACTTCAACCATGTTGACACTTCACTTGTCAAGAAATACAGGTTACTGACCTGTAACAGGAGTTCTAGGAATGGTATATGTTGTTCATCCACACTGTCTGGCAGGTTCCTTGCCGCTTAAATCTTGCCGGAAGGTCTTCAGCTGGCTCCTCCCACCCACCGGGTGGTAAAACTCTGACTCCGCCTCGATGCAGATCTAGCCCATTGGAAGTAGGTTGTCGCGTCGAGCCGGGGAGGTCGGGTGGGTGGGTGTGGATGAACAATACATACCATTCCTAGAACTCCCATTACAGGTGAGTAACCTGTATTTCTAGGGACATGGATATATTGTTCATCCACACTGTCTGGCAGACTCCTAGCAGTTCTCCGGGAGGAGGGAGGCAAACCAGCATCCCGGCGTGACTCAAGGTCAATGTGGTAGTGGGTGGTGAAGGTGTGTGCTGACTTCCAGGTAGCAGCCCTGCAGATTTCCTGGATAGGGACGCCCCTGGAAGCAGCCACCGATGCAGCAGTATGGCAGGCAGAATGAGCTCTTATCCTCTGGGAGGCTCCATGCCCGCCAACCTATAGCAGAGATCTATGCAGAGGTCACCCACCTGCCTATCGTCAGCAGCTACAGTTCTGCCAGGTGCGGCTTCAGCGTGGGTGACAAACAGCTGGCGAACCTCTCCCGAATCTCAGCCGTCCGCTCCTTATAGTAAGCGAGCGCCTTCTAGGGTCCAAAGTATGGAGCCTATATTCGCCTCGAGGTGTGACTGGGGTAGAACACCGCAGAGTCAACACCTGGTTAAGGTGAAACTCCGACACCACCTTCGAAGGAATTTCGGTGGGGGCGCAGGGACAACCTTTGTCCCTGTGGAAGACCAGATAGAGACTCGATGGAAAGCACCTGGAGCTCTCCCATCCTTCTGGCTGAAGTGATGGCCACCAAGAAGGAGGTCTTCCATGACAGGTGAGAGATGTCACACCTGTGTATCGGTTCAATGGCTTGCCCATGAGCTTAGCCAATACCAGCAATAGATCCCACGGAGATGGAGGTTCTCATCTGAGGATATGTGATTAAAGCCTTTGAAAAGCAACACCACCTTCTCCTGCACCACCGACTGTTTCGGCCCGCGCTCGTAAGCAAAGATGGCTGCCAGGTGCACCTTAAGGGTCATCGACCAAAGCCCTTGCTGAGAAGAGGGGACCACAGGTAGTCCAGAATGCTTGCTAAGGAACAGGAGGAAGGGTCTAGGCCCTTGCCCCGACACCAAATGGAGAATCTCTTCCATTTAAAGGCGAGCATTTTCTGGTCGACTCTCACGGGACGCCTCAATGACATTGAGGACCTCGCCGAAAGACCCAAGGCCTGGAACTCTAGCCAGGAACCAGGCTGTCAGGTGCAGGGATTGAAGGTCCAGATGGAAAACCTTCCCGATTGACAGATCAGGTCCGGGCGGCTGGAAGCCCCCGGGAGCCTGGAGCCGAGACTGAGGAGATCTGATACCAGAACTGGCAGGGCCAGTCTGGGGCTACCAGGATCACCTGCGCCTTGTCCCTCCTCGCCTTGAGAAGCACCTTGTGGATCAAGGGAAATGGGGAAAGGCATAGAAGAGGCCCGGGGTCCACAGCCTTAAGAAGGCATCCCCTGCAGCTAGCCCTGCTGAGGGGGCGGGCATGAAAAAGTCCCAACTGCATTCTCCCTGAGGCAAACAGGTCCGCCTGAGGCGTGCCCCAGTGGGAGAAGAGATCTTGTACTACCTCCGGCAGGAGAAACCACTGTGAGATGCAGCCCTATCCGGCTTAGGGCATCGGCCAGGGTGTTGGAGGCCCTGCCACATGAATGGCGCAGGAGATCCGCCCAGGCTGCGATGAGTGACCAAATGCAGAGAGCTTCCTGCACAGAGCGCCGTCCCGCCCTGGCGGTTTAGGTAGTACATGGTCGTGGTATTGTCCGTCTGGACCTGAACCACTTGACCCCGTAGAAACAGAGCGAAGGTGGTGAGGACTAAATGAACCGCTCAAAGCTCCAGCAGGTTGATATGGCACTGGGACTCCCGAGGGACCAGAGGTCAGGCGCTCTGTGCTCCCCAGATGGGCACCCCAACCCATCAGAGAGGCATCAGTCGATAGAGAGACAGTCAGTCAGGCGACAAACGGGATGCCCTCCTGCAGATGTGCTGGAACGGTCCACCACTGGAGAGCATTCCACATCCCCTGGGTCACTGTCACTAGCTGATCCAGAGGATCGGCGTTGTGACCATTGGCTGGCCAGTCCCACTGAAGGGGACGCATGTACCAGCGGGCCCAACGGACCACGCCTGGTGCAGGCCACCATGAGGCCCAGGAGGCGAGGAAGTCCTGGGCAGGACGTATTGCCCAACCTGAAATGATTGGGCAAAGGAGGAAAGAACCTCGGCCCTGTCCGCTGGGAGCCATGCTCTGGCTCGTAGAGAGTCGAGCTCTGCCCCGATGAATTGTATCACCTGCTTTGGCACGAGTTCCGACTTGGCCTCGCTGGATGAGGAGGCCAACCTGAGAGCAAACTTGCAGGGCCAGATCTCTGGACCGCTCCACCTCCGCTCTGGAGGGGCTGCAATCAGCCTGTCGTCCAGGTAGGGGTACACCCGGACCCTTCCGAGCGCCGCCCAGAATGCTGTCACCACTGCCATGCATTTGGTGACGACCCTGGGAGCTAGGAAAAGGCCGAAGGGCATGGCCCGACTCGTAGGGATCCTTCCGCCTGAAGCGGAGGAATTTCTGGTGAGACGGACGGATTGGGATGTGAAAGAACGCGCCCTGAAGGTCCAGAGAACAGAACCACACGCCTGCCTCCAAGGATGGGATTATCTGAGCCAGAGTGACCATCCTGAAGGTTCGAGACCTTAGAAACCTGATTAGGTTGTGCAGGTCAGAATGGGGCGCCAGCCCCCGTCCATTTTGGACCAGAATGTACCTGGACACAAACCCCAGGTCTGGAGGAGGATCCGCCACCTTCCTGATCATCTCTTTTAGAAGCAAGGCACTATCGGTTCGGCGAGCCGACAAGAGGCTGCAGACCCTGTGAGCCCACCGAGGGAGACGGCTCAGAAGGGCAGGGCCTGCTTGAACTCCAGGGCAGGCCCTTTCCTACCACCTCCAAACCCAACGGTCCGTGGTGATAACACAGACCATGAAAGGAAGTGGCGGAGCCGCCCCACTGCCCCTCCCTACCAGCTTGAAGACATTCTGGCAAGATTTAAAGCGGCAAGGAACCTGCCAGACAGTGTAGATGAACAACATATCCCTGTCCCTAGAAAAATAATTTCAAAGGCACACCAAGTAGTCTCTGAAGTAGAGGTTTACTTAAACAGATAAAAATGTAACATGTAAATACAGAACCATATCACAAAACATACAATCATTTAAAAGAACAAGGGTTAAAAAAAAAAGTGCAAAATTCCTACCACCAGACAGACTTATATATCTAATTTATCTCTTCTAATAGTGCTGATAGAAAGATGATGTTATCAAGAGTCCAAACATGTGTGTCTTAGTGGAAAGCAAAATACTGTTTTAAAACTGGCTTTGCCACCCTCCTTGCATGAGTTCACCTAGCTCCTCCCTGTCAGAATACAAAATATACACTAGGGTGTCTTATCAAACAGGATGTAAATAACGTGCCATTTCAGCAAAACTCATTTCCCAAATTATGACACTTTTAAATAACATCCTCTGATCTCAAATAGCTCTTCTTCCCAGGACACACCAAAGAATCTTATGACTTTGCACTAAAGCATCATAACCTGCTCTCTTCCTCTAAATGTTATAAAAGTTTATGATTTCCCATCCTAGCAGCTAGCAAGCTACACTTAAGCTTAGATAATCAGGAGATCCTTAATTTAGCCTCTTCTAGCCTGTAAGTATCTCCTGGCCTTCCAGGTAACACCTTGTATCTAAAACCTGGGGAGGGGTCATCCCACAGGCTGTCTCAGCATCTCTCATGACAGACATTCAATAACACATTTTTATATTACAAAAAATCACAGTTATCAGAACCAGCTGTCCAAGTGTCACACAGAATACTTTATAAAACCTGCCTACTGTCAAAAGTCTCACTAAACAGACTTCCTCAAGGAGTTCTGCCTTCCATCACCACCTATACATGCCAGGCACACAGGAGCTCGACTACACAAGTATTCCATGTACCCAGGTGCAGCACAACTATGGCCCAGCAATTCTTTGCTCACCGATCCCCTCTGTGGACAAATGGTCTACCACCTGACATCACTGGAGTCACAACCCTTGATTCCTTATAGCGTCAAACTTGCCAGTACCTCACCGACAATAGTACCTGTAGGTGCCTCGCTAGTCTGTGCCCGCAGCTTTCCAACTCCTGGCCCACCAGGCTAAATTTGCCCAAGCACTTGCCCCCACCCCTTTGCCCTAGCACTTGCCTCCCACCCTACTTTCTTTCCTCTGCCTCCCTATCCAGCTCCCACTGCCACTCCCTACCTCACACTAACAGTCTGCCTCTTCCACATGATGCTGGCATACCACGACGATGCCTTTGCACAATTTGTGAACTGTTTGTCATTGCAAACCACGTACTGTTGAATTTCCTGTACTCTATGTATAATTTGCTGTAAACTACATTGTGTCTTGTACTATTGTATCGGACGTGGAACCTCCTGACAAGCATCCACTCACAGGTATCATCCAAGGCTTAATAAATAAAAGATCAAAAAATTCATGAATTTAGTCATTAGATGGAAATGTGTATTAACTGAAATGGGCAATATTTTTAAATATCAGCCAGTCAAGAGTTCCAGTGTATACTCCTGGGATGGAAATACTTAGTAATTTGGTAGGAAAATGTTGTTCCTCTTGACAGATGAAAACAGTCATCTAATGTCTGGACAGAATATTTTGTAGTAACACAAGTTTTTTACATATCTGCTTCTTCCTCGTTTGCAATTTTAGTCCTTTGGCTGGATCTGATCTGTATTAAATGAGGACTACCGTCAGAGTCTCTTACCACACGGAAGAGGTGATCATGCACAGCCCAGTGTTCTGCATGATCTCGCTCTGTGGTGCCAGAAGCATTAAAGCCTTTTAGCCCAGCTTCAGCACAGGCTGTGCAGAATGCAGAACAGCACGGTGAGTGCAAGCACAGGCCTGTTAGCATATAGAAAGCAGCACTTGCCACGAGAAGCATGAAATTGTGGCTTCAGTGATGGTGGGAGAAAAACAATGGGGCATAAAAATCTAGTTAAGTATAGCAAAGTGGTGCATTCACCACAGACGATGGACACAACAGCATATGTCACTGAGGCAAAAGATCATCAGCGATCCCAGAGAACAGAGCATCAAAGTGCGTAGAAAGTCAGAAACTGAACTGAAAGGGGGTGGGGAGGAACCCTGTAAGGACAACAATGATGACAAGAACAAGCCTCCACAGGTTCGACATGCACTCGATGGCAAAAGTGGATGAGGCCACTGACATTATACTTGACACTGAGGTGTCTTGACATCGATGTGGGAACCTATGGTGACGTGGACAGCTCCACTCTGAAAGGTATCCCATGGGGTTCTGACACCACTAGCCTACAGTCCAATGTGTATGTTCTACAGGAATATAGCCCCATAAAAAATTATATACATAGCCAAGAAGATTTAAATATTTATGTAGCCATGAGGAAAATCAGAAAGCTTATGTCATGGGTATTGCCTATAACTTCTAAAACACTAGGACAAATGGCACACCTTTTGGCATTCTCAGCTATCCCGCCCACAAGGAGTACCTCCCAACATCACTCTTGCTAACTTCAGCATCTTGTATCGCCTTCTGACATGGAGCAATCGTTCATGGATCAGGTCAGCAACAATGCTTCAAACTGTGAGCGTATATCTTCATGTTCAAGTGTTTTGGTCCAGAGGCATCCATTGTTAAGTATGGGAGGTTTATATCAGTCTGAAAGCACAAAATAAGTTTATGAATTTCTGACATTACAAATAAAGTACTATTACTTTCCATAACTTCTTTTCAGTTTCATTTTCCTGTTATCATTGGGAATTAACATAAGGGTAAGATGCAACAATGCCAGGGACACTGGCACAGCTTAAAAGTTGTAGTATCAGCACGGATGTTGGTGGCATAAGGATTTCGCAGCCTTCAACTCCTCAGTCCACACTTCTTACCACACAGAATAAAACTCTACTAATAACTTAATTATAATATTCATTATGTAACACTGACAAAAATGTAAGCCATCTGACAGGCTGAGAGACCCTACACTCCTATACTTTTAGCCTGTTCAACTTCAATATCAACGCACATTTCACACTACGGATATGGTGCCTGAGCTGCTGTTGAGCAGGACTATAGGTACTGAGAGTGGGGCACAATACTACAGAGACTTGGGTAGTTTCACAGGGTTAGAAGCCTTACTGAGTGGAGCCTGGGACCAGAGCCAGTACAAGATGGCAATGCGCCTCAACTGTCTTGCCAGCAGTACGCTACCATCTACAGTAGCCAGAGTCAAGAAAAACAGGTTACTCATGTAACTAGTTCTGTGAGTGGTATATGGCCACATTCACATATAGGTAGTCTCCACTTAAGAGCTGTTCAGCTGTTCTTTCCGGACAGTCTTCACAAGCTAAGATCCTCCCACCATGTGGGTGGTATATCCCTGGCTCTGCCCCATGACATCAGTTCTTTGCGCTGGAAGCAGGGACCCATGTGGGTGTGTGGATGTGATCCATAATACCACTCTAAAACTACAGTTACAGGTAAGTAAATACAGGTTACTCACCTGTAACAGGAGTTCTAGGAATGGTATATGTTCATCCACACTGTTTGGCAGGTGCCTTGCTGCTTTAAATCTTGCTGGAAGGTCTTCAAGCTGGCTCCTCCCACCCACCCGGTGGTAAACTCTCGGCCCGCCTCCCCACGACGCCAGATCTACTCACAGCTAGGTTAAAGGCCAAAATGGGAGGTTGGTATTATGGATGAACAATATACTGTATACCATTCCTAGAACTCCTGTTACAGGTGAGTAACCTGTATTTCTAGGACATGGATATGTTGTTCATCCACATTGTCTGGCAGACTCCTAGCAGTTCTCCGGAGGAGGGAGGCAAGGCACACACCCCTACTTAGTGAATAATGACTGGAGAACGAGGCCCCAAAACCAGCACCCCACGTGACTCAAGGTCGATGTGGTAGTGGGTAATGAAGGTATATGCTGACTTCAGGTAGCAGCCCTGCAGATTTCCTGGACAGGGGCGTCCCTGGAAGCAGCCACCCGTCTAGCGGTATGGCGGGCAGAATGAGCTCTTATCCTCTGGGAGGCTCCATGCCCGCCAACCTATAGCAGAGATCTATGCAGGAGGTGACCCACCTGCCTATCGTCCGCTTGGCTGCTGGTCTGCCAGGTCGCTACGGCGTGAGGTGACAAACAGATGGTGAACCTCTCACTGAACTTCAGCCGTCCGCCTCCTTATAGCGAGTCCTTCTAGGGTCCAGAGTATGGAGCCTATATTTCGCCTCCGAGGGTGATTGGGGTACAACACCGCACAGTCAACACCTGGTTAAGTGAAACTCCGACACCACCTTCGGAAGGAATTTCGGTGGTGGCGCACGACAACCTGTCCCTGTGGAAGACCAGATAAGGAGACTATGGAAAAGCGCCTGAGCTCTCCCATCCTTCTGGCTGACGAATAGCCACCAAGAAGGCGGTCTTCCATGACAGGTGAGAGATGTCACACCTGTGCATCCATTCGAATGGCTTGCCCATGAGCTTAGCCAATACCAGCAGTAGATCCCACGGAGGCTCTCGCACCGGAGGATATGTGATCAAGGCCTTTGATAACGCGCCCGATCACCTTCTCCTGCACCACCGACTGCTTCCTGGCCCGCGCCCGGTAAGCAGAGATGGCTGCCAGGTGCACCTTAAGGATCGTTGATCAAGCCCTTGCTGAGAAAGGGACCACAGGTAGTCCAGGATGCTTGCCAAGGAACAGGAGGAAGGGTCCAGGCTCTTGCCCTGACACCAAATGGAGAATCTCTTCCATTTAAAGAGTAGCATTTTCTAGTCTACTCATACGGGACGCCTCAACAGCGTTGAGGACCTCGTCGGAAAGACCCAAGGCCTGGAACTCTGCCGTTCAGGAACCAAGGCCGTCAGGTGCAGGGATTGAAGGTCCGGATGGAATACCTTCCCCTGATTGACAGAGTTCAGGTCCAGGCGGGCTGGAAGCCGCCCGGAGCCTGAGCTGAGACTGAGGAGATCTGGATACCAGAACTGGTGGGGCCAGTCTGGGGCTACCAGAATCACCTGCGCCTTGTCCCTCCTCGCTTGAGGGAGCACCTTGTGGATCAAGGGAATGGGGAAAGGCGTAGAATTGGGTCTCGAGGTCCACGGGCTCGAGAAGGCATCCCCTGCAGTAAGCCCTGCGAGGGGGCGGCATGAAACAGTCTCAGCATCGCATTCTCCTGGAGGAAAACAGGTCCACCTGAGGCATGCCCCAGTGGGAGAACAGATCTTGTACTACCTCCGGCAGGAGAGACCACTTGTGGGACACAGCCCCTATCCGGCTTAGGGCATCAGCCAGAATGTTGGAGGCTCCTGCCACATGGATGGCAAGGAGATCTGCCTCCAGGCTGCGGACGAGGGACCAATGCGAGAGCTTCCCGCACAGAGGCATGGAGCGCATCCCGCCCCTGGCGGTTTAGGTAGTACATGGTCCGAGTATTGTCCATCTGGACCTGGACCACTTGACACCGTTACAAATGGAGCGAAGGCAGTGATAGCGGACCAGGTGGAAAGGAAGTGGCAGAACCGTCCCCCCAGGGGAACCGGGTGGGCACAGGCTGGGGGGCTACACCCCTCAACCCGTCACTGGGCAGGCTTGGAGGAAGGACGGCCGAGGGACCTCCTGGCCTTTTCCTCCTGCTTCCTGTTAGAGAAGCCGCGGGCTTATTTGGGGTGCCAAGTGCGAGCCTGCTGGCCCTGATGCTGGTGTTGCTGGGCGGACGTGCGCGGGAGCAGAAGGGTGAAAGGACTTGGGTTGCTGGACTGCCCTTGTCCTTCTGGGCGGAGGTGACCGAGACCAGGGTAGCGTTGGACTTTTCGATCCTCTGGAGGTGGCCTTCCACCCAGGGCTGAACAGGTCAGTCCCAAGAAGGGACGTCCGCCAATTTGTGCTGGGTATCCGCTGTGAAGGTGGATATCCTCAGCCAGGCTCTGCGCGCATGGCCACTGCGGCCACTACTGATCGGGCACAGGAGTCTCCAATGTCTAGAGCTGTTTGGAGCTGCTGTTTCGCCAGCCCTTCCCTGATTCCACACCTGCTTGACCGTAGTCTGCAGGTCGGCCGGGAGATGAGGATCACCTCATCCAGGGAGCCCATGAGGGCGTGGGGAGCAGTGCCATCAGCACGGCGCGAGCTGGCCTGACGGAGGCCGAGGGAGGACGCAGCGCACCTTGCGCCCAGCACAGTCCAGCTTTTGGACTCCTTGTCAGGGGCTTATCCATATCCCTAGCGTTCCTGGAGCACCGTAAAATGCTATCGGTGACCAACCCTCTCGCAGAGCGGTGTTCTCAAAACCGGACAAAGAGCCGGTAGGGACCGCGATACTTCCTGGCCAAAGGCGCAAGACAGGAAGCCGGCTCGCCAAAGCTCCAGGCTGGGCCAACAATGGCTTCAGCCACTGAAAAGACCTCCGTGGGAGAATCCCCTGGGTCCAGTATCTCCGTGAGGATACTTAGCCCGCCTGGATGCAGGACTCGAGCTGCATCCCGTGGAATCCGAGATGAGCCAAAGCAGACACATGAACGACGATGGGCTCTCCGCCCATCGACTGCCCCCGGAGGACTCCAGGTTAAGGGCCTGGAAAACAGGGAGGAGTTGTCGTCAGACTCCGAGGAGTCTGCGAAGAGCTGCCTGGGGCCTGAGCCACCCTCCACCTGCCGAGGATGGTCGGGAGTGAGGGTGACCAACAACCGTGGGGGCAGACCCTGAACCCGACCGAGAGTCCTTGGTCAGCGCCATGATTTCGTTGTGGAGGTGGAGGTTCCACCACAATCTGTGGGGCAGCTGGTTTCAGCGAACAACGGCCCAGGCTTGGGCGCCTCGACTACCGCCAGGGGTTGTTTGACCTTCGGGTGACAGCCACTTGATGGCCATGGAAGGCGGCGGCATCTGCTTGTTCCCAGATAAAGGGCTGCTGCCACATTAAGTCCTCGTAAGCGTTGGCGCAATTTGCTGAAGTCTCTCCTCTTCGCGAAGGAAGATGAGGGCAGCGCCGCCCGGCTACCGGTGTAGAGACCGAAACCGCCGATGTCGGTGTTTCTGAGGGTGGGTCTGGGAGGGAGCGGGACACCCGTCCTCCTCGCTCGGGAACCTGACCGGGGACCCTGGCACAGGAAAGTCCTCGGTTTGCACTGGGGAACGAGGATGAAGGGTTGTCGGCTTCACCAGTCGACAGCCCGCCTGACGGGTTGAGAAAAATCTCGATTGCTCGACTGGTGTCTCGGACGGCTGATCTGACGGGACACCGTGAAGCCAGCAGCCTTAGCCGCACCTCGACTGAAGTAGAGTGTCGACTGTCCAGGGAAAGGGACCTCTCCCGCTCCCACGAACGCCGACGGTGGGACTTACCCTTCGAGTCCTTCTTTTGACCAAGAAGAGTGTCCCGATGTCCCTCTCCTTCGTGGAAAGGACTGGAAAAGCCTCCTAAAAGAAGCTGTAGGAGTATCCCAGAGAGAGCGGGATAAATGTCAGCGACCGAGGAAGATGAGGATGCGGCCTGGGCCGCCTCCTCGAGGGCGATCATCTGCTCGGTGTGCTCAGCTGAGCCAGCCACCGCGACACCGCCCAATGGGCCTCCTTAAACTTCACCGGCAGATAACGCCTCTCAGGGTGCCCAAGTTGTAACCAGGCAGCGGGTCTTCAGGACGCTGGGCCGAGAAAATTCACACAACCCGCAGGCTCATGGGTCGTGCTTAAGGCCAAGGCAGTAGGTGCACGGGAGTGCGGGTCCGTCTGGACATCTTTCTGCCTGTAAGCACTGCCGAAAACCGGTAGTCGATTTGTCCATCGCAGCCACGAGGAAAGAATTTGACCAATATCTTGAGAATTTTAAAACTATTTTCGGGCGAACCGAAGAGTTAGAATCCAGTCTATACGCGGAAGCGTTAAGGAGGAACCTGAGCTTCCCAGCGTAAGGAAAATCTGGCATCATGGGCGGAGCCGAGAGTTTTACCACCAGCTTGAAGACCTTCCGCAAGATTTAAAGCGGTATGAACCTGCACAGGCAGTGGATGAACAACATATCCATGTCCCTGAACCTATTTTTCTAGGACGTGATATGGTTAACTTATCCACACACACGAGACTTCCAGCAGTTCTCCAGGGAGGAGGAAAAAGGCATGCATCCCTATATGGCAAACGACTGGAGAACCAAGGTCCCAAAAGCAGCATCCCAGCGTGACTCAAGGTCGATGATGCAACAGTAAAATGAAGGTGTGTGTTGACTTCCAAGTAGCCCCTACAGATTTCCTGTATGGGAACATCCCTGAAAGCAGCCACCAAGGCAGCGTATTCCTCGTGGAATGTATCTTAAGCTCTATGGGAGGGCTCCTACCAGCTAACGACAGCAGAGTTCAATGCAAGAGAAATCCACCTGCCAATCATCTACTTAGCTGCCAGTCTGCCAGATGCAGATTCAGCATATGTGAAAAGTTGGTGAGCCTCACCCCGAACTCCAGCCCTCGCTCCTTGTAATATGGGGCGCTCACCGTAGGTCCAATGTATGCAGCATATGGTCAGCCTCTGAAGATGGGTTGGTAAAGCATACCATAGTTAACCACCTGGTTAAGATGAAACTCCAATGCAACCTTTGGGAGGAACTTCAGGTGAGGGCTAAGGATAATACTGTCCCTCAGGAAAATCAAGTAAGACTCCACCAAGAGCACCTGGAGCTCACGGATACTTCTGGCAGAGTTGACAGCCACCAAGAAGGCGGTTTTCCATGACTGGCATGACATCTCACACCTGTGCAAAGGTTCAAAGGGTCTGCCCATTAGCACTGCCAAAGGCAGCAACAGATCCCAAAGGTGGTGGTGG
This sequence comes from Neoceratodus forsteri, assembly GCA_016271365.2. NCBI lineage: Eukaryota > Metazoa > Chordata > Ceratodontiformes > Ceratodontidae > Neoceratodus > Neoceratodus forsteri. Next base: position 120,446,464 of record CM028130.1, on the reverse strand, counting down.
TGGTTCAAACACTGGAGGGTTCAAATGATCAAGGCCTTATATAAAAAAACAAACAAAAAAAACACCACACTGTCTGCATACCAGCCCGTGCACGGTATACAAAGATGGCTGCCAGGTGCACCTTGAGGGCTGATCTCAGCTCTAGCTGGGAGAGGAACCACAACAGTCCAGAATGCTAGCCAAGGGCAGGCAAGAGGATCAAGCTCCTTATCCAGCATAAAATGGAAAATCTTTTCCATTTAAAGGTACAGCATCGACAAGGTGACTTTTGGGATGTCTTCACAATGGGAGCACATTATCCAAAAGTCCCAAAACCTGGAACACTAGTAGCTCAGGAACCAGGCAATGAGGTGCAAGGACTGAAGATCCGGCGCAGAGGCAGCCGCCACGGAGGTCTGCTGCTGATGTTGAGGAGATCCAGTACCAGAACTGACAGAGCCAGTCAGGTGCAATCAGGATCATCTGCGCCTTGACCACTACCTTGTGGACCAGGGCAAAGGACGGAAGACGTACAGGAGGCCTGGAGTCCAGGGCTCACGGAAGGCATTCCCTAGCAGTGTCCCAGACTGGGGAGGGCAGGCACAAAACAGCCTCAGTTTTGTGTTCTCCCTGTATGCAAATAGGTCCCACAAGAGGGCGCCCCACAGAGAGAGAACAGGTGCTTCACCACCGCTTGATGCAGAGATTTCTTGTGTGGGTCTTGCCCACCTGGTTGAGGGGTATCCACCAGCAGGCTGTCAGATCTCACGACATGAATCGCCAGGAGATCTGCATCTCATGCTGAAACACCCAACCCTACCTTCAACTTGTTTAATAACACAATATGATGCACAGTGTCGAATGCTTTTGACAGATCCAGGAATATAGCTGGCATTTCTTGGTTTATGTCAACGCACTCAACGCATCATCAACCACCTCTTAGAATTGTATGAGTTATATTGTATTCTTTTCTAAAGCCAGATTGACAGTGTGTCATCACATGCTGTTTTTAAATCAAGTGGCAATTCTGAGCTTTCTAGTGAAAAATTAAAATGTGTGTTAAATGAGGTGCCAAAATCTCAGAAGTCAACTTCATAAAAAGGGAGATTTCATCACATCCAGGTCCTTTTTCATATTTAACCTTTGCAACTGTTTTACAACATCCTTAGTTACTATTGGAAAAAATGAAAACACTGGCCTTTTCAACTTGTAATCAAAATCAGTATCCCGAACTGGGGTAGACCGCCTGGGATGTAAATCATCAAATGTATTTCCAACAGAAGCAAAAAGGAATTAAACATTTCAACTTTGTCACTATCTGATGTCAAGACCTTCCCTTTAGCAAATAGGCATGCTGGTAAAGAGGGTAAACTCTGCTTCCCTTTAATGAATCAATTCCCTTCCATAATGTTCTAGGATTACCCTCAGCTGCCAAAAATATTTTTATTAATATTTTTCTTTGCTTTTCTAGTTCAGCAGTACATCTGTTCCGAATGACCCTAAAAGCTGGTTTATACGTTTCAGATTTTGATTTCTAGCTGTGTGCCACTGTCTTGATTTTTGTTTTATTAAACATTTTAACTTCTGTTATCCAAGGTACTTTTCCCTTTCTTACAGTTTTTTTTTAATTTTATTTATTTATTATACTTTTGCCCTTGCTCTGAGGCTTATTAGCCACCTTCCTGCACCTACCTTGCCTTCCAATTGCCACCGTCCTCCACTGTCACCGATACTCCTGGCTTTCCCCAGGGTGGGGCCGTGGCACCTCTGTCTGCCGTCTCGGGGAAAGGTGCTCGCACCCGCATTGCTTCCTGGCTGCCTCAGGGCGGGGTTCAGGGCTCGAGCGGCCATGGCACCGCAAGTCGGTGGTGTGGTGGACAGCCATACAGGCCAGGCGCAGAGGCGGTGTCATGAGCCAGGGTCAGGAATTTTGTATGCCTCAACTAAGGAGCCGGATGTGCACTAACGTCAACGCACTGAAGTGCAGATGTCCCCCACTGTAAATGCCTGCACCCTGCCTCCGCTGGGTGTCATTGCAGAGCGTGCATGTCCCTCACACACCCCAAAGGAAGGAGAGTTGTCTCAGGACGCTCAATCCTTCCTTCCCCAGTTAGCAGTTTCTGGCGTCCCGTGTCTGCTCAACCCTGGCCGCCGTGCAGCCCAGTGCTTAATCTTCAGTAGCACCGGCCGCACAGTTTTTAACTTTAATGGAGCATGTTTATCAATGGTACTTAAGAGAAGTCTCAAAAAGCCCATCATGTTTACACATCTGGGCATACATATAAATTCCACTGGATGTCTGCAAGGTCTCTCAAATAAACTTGTACGTTAAATGATGTAAATGCTCTAGTAAAATAAATTAAGGTTTAGGTTCATCAAAACAGTGTCTCTTATACAAGATATGTAACAATGATCACTCACATAGTTTTCATGAACTGAAGAAGTGTACCTATCAGGCCTATTTATAAAAATTAAATCCAATAAAGTATCGCTTTCACTATCTGACTTATGTGGTCTGGTGGTAATTTCACTAATTGTTGTAAACCAAGTGCTGTAAACGGATTTAAAATTTCAAGCTGGAGTACCATCATATTCCAATTAAAATCTCTAATAACACTGTCTCATTTTTTAAAAAAAGAACAGTGCAGTGCATTCATTTTCGCTTGAGGGGGTCTATAGCAAACTATAATATTAAAATAGGACATAAGTTTCTCCTGAACTTGTAGTACTAATAAATACAGCTGGTCAGGGATAGATTTAGTAAGCTTAATTTGACCCTTATATTTATTACTGAGATATATCAAAACCCCACCCCTTTTTGTAATCTATCTTGTCTGAAACTACTATAATTTACTATGTCTACATCCTTGTTAGCTATTTTAGTTGAAAGCCAGGTTTCTGTTATTACTAAAATATCTGACTTCACCGTTTCCCACTTGGGCTCGAATTATATCTAATTTGGGTATTAAACTTCTAGTATTTAAATGTAACATACCCCATTTTTCCACTCCCTAAATTCAGCCAGGAAATATTCATTCACTTGATGGGACCTGGATTCACATGTATGTCACCAGAAATCATCAGGATTAAGAATATAATTTTCCTAACCCTTGCATACTTAATCGGATGCACAGTAGTACCTTGTATGTTTTTACATGCCCCCAATGTATCATACGATGTATATATGAAACATTTTGTCCCTTAAACAGCCAAACTACAGAACTTTCTGTTAAATCCAAATTTCCTGCATAAACATTAGGTAAAAATATCACATTACCTATACTGCATTACATTGTACCTAGAAGTTCCCCTTGTCTCCATCAACATCATGTTGCCCTCCAATCCACAATATGCAAACTATCATTAACAAAGCCTCATGCATATTGAAATAGGAAAATAGCCCAAAAAGAAAACAATATGAATAAGCCAAACTAGGATTAGATATAGGATAGGGTATTTCAAACTTCAAGATTATTAGATCCAAACAGGTTAATTAAAATATTCAAGTGAATTTGTATAACTATCCCATATCACATTTTCTCCTTGCCCAACTGTAAATAAGCTCATAAAACATCTTAAAACTAGCAAATAAATATTAAAAAGAAAAAATTACTCACCTTAGTAAATGTTGTTTCTTCTAATGGAGTCTTGCTATATTATGACAATTGCAGTATGATACAATCTTGGAACTGCCCCGGAGATGAAAGAGTTAACTTTCCATGAAGCATGGAACTCTGAGCTGAGCTTGGTTAGGGAGCTCTGTCTGTTGTGCTTCAAACATAAACTGTCAGATCTTTACGAGCTAAAACTCACTAAGGTTCTGTGTGGAAGCTGTAAACCTACACTAGCCAACTGGCTACTAACCTAAACACACATTTCCTGGTCTCAAACAAAGACTCAAATCAGGAGACCCAGAAATGAAAAATACAACACCAATTCACCCCAAAATAGAGGTGCAAAACAACAAGGTGGGTATAAATGAAGTGCCAACCTGTAAAGCCCAGCCACATCCCAAAACGGAGGTTCTGAGAGGGGCAGGGGAGGTCTATATAGCAGAGAATGAGATACTAGCTATCATGTAAAAGATTATAGTTGAGATAACACACAGAATATGTTATCCAATCTTTGTATTAGCGAATAAAGGCCTCTCACACAGTTTGCAAAGGGTGCTAACAGAAGACAGACACGTGTTTCATTCCTACCAGGACTCATCAGTATGCTCTGCCTGTGGGGTGTCAAACAGACGAGGCATACTTGATGAGTCCTGGTAGGACTAAACACGTGGTCTATGTCTTCTGTTAGCACCCCTTGCAAACTGTGGTGAGGGCCCTTTCGCACCATGCAATTCTGCTTAAAGTTGGACCAGCATAACATTCTGTGGTGATTTGCATATGCAGCCCATGATACTTGCATTGTGGGGGCATGTGTGATTTGTATTTTGAAACTTGGCTTCCCAGCCAAATGCCCTTTGGGGTAACTCCTTGCCTCAGTGTTTACGCACAGAGGTTCTTTGTCTTTATAATATAGCAAGACTCCATTAGAAGAAACAACATTACTAAGGTGAGTAATTTTTCTTCAAACAACATGAAGTCTTGCTATATTATGACAATTGCAGACTACACAGCAGTAACCCCATGGAGGAGGGACAGAACCTACTTAAGGAATAGGCTCTGAAGAACAGCTGTGTTAAACCAGCATCACTCCTAGCCTGGATGTCCAGGGAGTAATGCTTAGTAAAAGTGTGAACTGTTTTCCAGGTAGCTGCTCGACATATTTCTAGCATAGGAATGGCTCTGGCAGCAGCCAGAGAAGCAGCTGTACCTCTGGTAGAGTGAGCCCTCAGGCCTGAGGGGGAACTTTACCCAACTTTTCGTAGCAGAATTGGATACAAGAGACAATCCACCTGGCAATGGATCTTTAGTGGCTGGCTTCCCTTACCAACCTCGCCATAAGTGAGGAACAGTTGGAGGAGTCAAACCTGTGATCCTTGGTACACTCTATGTAGTAACTAAGGGCTCTCTTCACATCCAGGCTGTGCAGCCTTCTCTCACCAGAGGAGGAGTGGTCAGTGAAGTACACTGGAAGAGAAATAGATTGATTAAGGTGGAAATCTGAAACCACCTTAGGTAGGAACTTCCTGTTAGTCCAGAGGACCACCTTAACTCTGTGAAAGGAGATAAAACTGCTCCACTGACAACGCTTGTAATTCACTTATGCATCTGGCAGAGGTGATGGCTACCAGAAACACAGTCTTCCAAGTCAAGTACTTAAGCTCAGCTGAAGACAAGGGTCAAGGGGGTTGCATAAGCTGAGCAATGCAAACATTAAGATCCCAGGCAGGGCAGGATCCTGAATGGAGGTTGGTGGAAGCAACCCTTAAAAACTTGAAAAATACAGGATGAGCTGAAAGAGAAGAGGATTTACCTGCTGAAATAAAAGCAGACACAGCTGCCAAATGCACCTTCAGGGTAGCTGGTCTCAGCCCCCGAGAATTCAGATGAACCATATAATCCAGGACTGTGGGAAGATAGGAAAATTACGCACCTACCGTAATTCTTGATCTTCTTGGACGAGTCTCCACCACTCATTCACACTAGTAGGGATTGGCGCCGAGGCACTAAGACCCATCGAGCAAACTTTTGCTGGAGGGTCAGCGGTGAGAGACGGCGCTGAGACACGCGCGCGAGAGCAGCGGCTCGAGAAGGTAATGACCATCTCGGCGACGTACCCTCCAACCGCCTCAGTACCTTTTTACCAAGGAGGTGCAGCGCATTCAACGAAAAGGGTAAACCTAATATTAAAAACGGACATAAGATAGTCCGTATGACCCGTGTAAGAAGGGTCAGCAAAGAAGTCCTCACGGCCTAAAGATTTGAGGGAGTGAAGACCAATACAGCGTGAGCTCGGGATGGAGGGGTAGAATGAGTGGTGGAGACTCGCCCAAGAAGATCAAGAATTACGGTAGGTCACGTATTTTCCTATCTTCCTGGACATAAGTCTCCACCACTCATTCACACTAGTGGAGAGTACCAAGCTGATAATCCCCAAAAGGGGCGGCAGGAAAGCCAGAGCTCACGCGACTAAGATAGAAGCTCATTAAGGATAGTTCTGCCGAATGCGGAATGCCGCCTGGCATGAACATCCAGTGCATAGTGCTTAACGAAAGTATGCACTGAGCTCCAGGTAGCGTTGCATATCTGCAATTGGAACATTGCGACTTCCGCTTAGGGATGCGCGATGACCCTTTAGTAGAGTGAGCGCACTTCTACCTTCTAATTTAACTTGAGCCATGGAATAGCAATGACGAAGGCATGCCACTAACCATGAAGAGATACATCTAATAGCGACAGGTTGACCCAGCCGGTGTCGCTGAAAAAACGAACAGTTGCTGAGTCTTGAACATCCTTGGTTCTATCTAAATAGAACCGCAAGGCTCTCTTAACATCCAAGGAATGAAGAGCCTGCTCCCTTCATTTTGGAAATTAGCGAAGTAAGCGGAGTACCAGAGGTTGGTTCAGATGGAATTCTGACACAACCTTGGGAAGAAATTTAGGATGAGTACGGAGAACTACCTTGTCCTTATGGAATACAGTATACGGAGGGTCCGTAACCAGTGCATGTATCTCAGAGACCCCATGGCTGAGGTAATGGCCACCAGGAAGGCAGTCTTCCAGGTAAGAAATTTTAGCTCACAGGTAGCTAAGGGTTCTAAGGCTTCCGAGTGAGCATGTCCAGCACCAGGTTAATGTCCCAGGCTGCAACTGGACGCTAACAGGGGTCTGGTATGGAGAATCCTTAAGAAATCTCTTCACCATAGGTAACTGAGCCAGAGTTAAGGGAAGAAACCGCTCATGGAACGCTGAGATGGCACTAAGGTGAACTTTAACTGTGGAGTATTGAAGACCTAAGTTTGATAGGTCCAAAAGATACTCCAGAACCTTGCCAGGAGGACAGGAAAAGGGATTCCAAGAGGATTTTGCACACCAGAGAGAAAAACGCTTCCATTTGAAGCGACGTTGGGTGGCTGGCTTCCGAGCAGCCAGAAGGATGTCTGAGACTCTACGAGAGACGTTGAACCGATTCACTTCATCTCTTCAGGAGCCAAGCATGAAGGTGAAGTGATTTCAGGTTGATGGACCAACGAACCCTGAGTCAGAAGACTGATTTGCAAAGGAAGTGGTCTCGAGAGGCTGCCAACATACTGTTGAGTAGAGGAAACCATAGTTGCCGAGGCCAGGAAGGAGCAATGAGAATCATCTTGGTCCCTGAGACTCGAACTTGAGGAGTACTCTCTGGATTAGAGGAAGTGGTGGAAGTGAAGAAAGCGTTTTGTCCACCGCAGCCTGAACGCATCCTGACAGAAAATGCCAGGCCCTGGATTTCTGGAGCAGAAGAGAGCAGTTTTATGCTGAGTGGGATGCAAAAAGGTCCAGGTCTGGAGTCCCCACTCTTTGAACAGGGACCGAGCCACGCTGGATCGAGAGACCACTCGTGAGGGTCTGCCTGCTCTGCTGAGGTGATCTGCCAGGTCGCTTTGTATACCTGGCAGATAAACCGCTTGAATCTGAGACTTGTGCTCCAAGCACCACTCCCACACCCTCATTGCTTCCCGCAAAGGGATAAGAATGAGCACCGCCTTTGCTTGTTGATGTAATACATCACTGCTTTGTTGTCCGCTTGAAGGAGAATGTTCTGTGACAAAGGACATCCTTCAGAGCTCGGATTGCATAGAGGACCGCCTCATCTCCAGGACATTATGTGGAGATGAGTTTCAACTGAGTCCATACACCTTGAGTGTGGAGGGAGAGACAGTGAGCCCCCATCCCATTAGCGATGCATCTGTGGTGATGGAGATCTGATGATCCGGGGAGCAAAGGGGAATCCTTCCAGGAGATTGTTTCTTGAGACCACCAGGTGAGAGACCTCAAGGGGCCCGCCACTTGATGGGATAAGACTGGGGGTGAGGTCGGGGACCACTGAGTGGAGAGCATCCACTGGGTGGTTCTCAGTGCAGTCGGGCCAGAGGGACAGTGAAGACCGAGGACGCTCATGAGACCCAACATGCGTGCATCGAGAGAGCTGTAACCGTTCGTTCTCCTGATGTAACGGGCCATACGAGGATGTCGAGTCTCTGTCCTCTGGAAGGAAAGCTTCGCTGAAGAGGTGTCTAGAAGCGCCCCTATGAAAAGGAGCTCTGGGAGGGTTGCAGTTGAGATTTTTCAAATTCAGCAGAACTCCCATGGACGTGAGAAGACGGAAGTCGCTTGCACGGTTCTGAAAGTCCCTTGGCCGAAGGGCTTGCTAGAAGCCAATCGTCCAGGTAGGGAAACACTGGAGTCCGATTTCCTGAGATGCGCCTGGAGAACTGCACAACACTTTGTAAAAACTCAGCGCGCCGAGGATAGCCCAAAGGGCAGGACTCTGAACTGATAATGCTGACCCAAAGCTACAAACCTGAGGAATTTGGTGGGTCGGGTGGACGGGATATGCTGGTAAGCATCCTGCATATCCAGAGAGGCCAGCCAGTCGTGTTGATGCAGCAAGGGTAACAGGTACCTAGGGAAATCATCTTGAATTTCTCCCTGGGAGGAATTTGTTTAACTTTCTGAGGTCTAGAATGGGCGATCCCCCAGATTTCTTTGAACCAGAAAGTATGGGAGTAGAACCTGTGTTTCGCAGGATGCGGGCACCAGTTCTATTGCCCTGTTGTTCAGAAGGCCCTGGATCTCCGCGGTGAGGAGATCTGACTGAGAGGCCGAACCTGGGTTGTCGATGGGAGGACACTCGGGGTTCCAAGAAATTGAGAGAGTAACCTCGCGAATTATCCAAGAACCCATTTGTCTGAGGTTATGGACTTCCACCTGGTTGTAGAAGCACATCAGACGACCTCCCACTGGAGGAGAAAGTTCCACCGGCAGAGTGGATGGAACTTGGGCCAACGACTATAAGGTAGCGCTTGGAGCTTTAGGTCCCTGCGCTTTCTGCCGCGCCTTCTTTTTGAGGTTGGGCAGGCTGGTTTTATGGAAGCTTCCCTGCCTCTGCCTCAAAGGACTGACGACTACGAAACTGACGCCTGTTCACCATGCCCCTAGAGGGGCAGGCGGAGGTCTGGCCAACTTAATGGCCGATCTAGTCTTCTGAGTGGCCTCTAAGGCTTGCTCCACCTGAGGCCAAAAAGAAAGGAGCTATCAAAGGCAGCGCCATCACCTGCTGCTGAGCATCATTCGTGAAGCCAGAAGTACGCAGCCAGGAATGGCGCCTTAGTACAAATCCTCGCTGGCCGCGGAGAGCGAGAAGCAGTGTCGAAGCATCCATGGCGGTTTTGACCTGTTGGTTATTGACCTAATACCTCTAATAACGGTCAGAAGAAGCTCTGACTTGGAACCGAATCTGGAAGAGCTTCAACCATTCTTTTCATAGAGTGCCACAGGATATACTCATACTGAGAAAAATAGCCTTGATAACTGGCACACGCATACTTAGAGTGGAGGCAGCAAAGACTTCTTACCTAATGTATCAATCTTACGAGACTCTTTGTTAATATGCGAGCTGTAGTAGTTTGAGGAAGAACGACTTTGGTCATTCTCTGCCAGGACTACAATAGGATCCGCAAAGGCTTGGGATGCCAAATGGGACGATCCTTGGGAGCTGAATACTTCTTATCAATGGATTTAGCCACTGAGGGAATAAGAGCAGGGTTATTCCATACCATTTGAGACACTGCCTCGGCAAGGCTGAATCGGAGGAGTCAAACTGTAGGGATCTCCGCACGAAGATACTGAGTCTTAATATCTTCCCAGGATCGATGTCTGTAGTCTGGAGAGAAAGAGGATCCCAGGTTCTTCAACAGAGACTTAAAGGACAGGTCCTCACCACAGGCTCTGTAGCAAAGAAAGATCCTGTTTCTCCACTTCATCACCCAACCGAAGGTCTGGGTCAGGCTCAACATCATCTCCTGATGGTCCAGAAAGGACTGTTTGGACAGGAAAGGAGTGAAAATTAGGAGAGGAGGAAATGGCAGAAAACAAGGAGAGTCCCTATGGCTGCCGCGCCGAGACGGCAAAACGGGCTGAAGACGTGCACCGAGGAGGCGACGGGTCAAGCAGGCATGGCCTCGCGAACGCCCGCGGGCGCCGGCTGACGACGCGCGCACGGGCGCGGTCAACGGCGCTGACGGACGACGCCGCCAACGGGCGCTGCTGGACGACGCCGAACGTATCGCAGACGACGCCCAACGCGCCGCTCGATCCAACGGCACCACCGGGCGCGCCATGAGATAACGCGCGCGTTACCAACGCGCCGAGAGATACCAGCCGAAGCCGCCAACGGCGTCAAGAAGCTCCGGCGTTCAAAACGGGCGCCGATACTTCGCCACAGACCCTGCAGAAGGCGCCGAAAAGCCCCGAACCTGGAAAACAAGAGAAGGAAAAATACCAGGAGATAAGGCATCTGTGAGGCCTCGCGCCGCAGCCATTTGAGGGGGAAACACTTAAGCACGGAGTCGCTAGGCATCAAGAAGCTGGGCGCCATGACCAGGAAGGTCCAACCGCCTCTACTCTGATCGCCGGAGGAGCCCGAGGCTCCGAGGTAACCGAGCTAGGCAGAAGAACCAACCCTCCGAGCCCATCGCCTCCATAAGAGCGCCCACTGATGAAACTGCTCATCTGGAGCCCTACCTATAGGCGGAGGCCCATGTCGAGGACGACGTTATTATCGAAGCTGGCGACTCCAAGAAGCGAGACCGCAACTAGCAACGCATAACCGACCGCCGACGCAGACATACCAGAGGGCTACCTCGAGTGATGCCTTTCTTTGACCCAGGGTCGGGTAGAGCTTCGAGGTCGAACGGCGCCGAGAATGCACTGCTTATTTTATGCCGGGCGGGGGACCGCCACCATCCCGGCATCGGATCACTTAGTCGGAACCCCGCTGAGGAGAAGGAGGTTGACCGACCAGCCCGGCTGACTGAATAGTTTACACGAAGTCTCCTCACCGCCACCTGACCTGCTCATGGTCGACTTCATCCAGTAGGCCGAGACTTCTTCAAGTAAGTTAAATTCTAAATATTAGAAAAATTTTACTAAAATAGAATAAAACTAAGTCGATACTACTATCGTGATAATCAGATAAAAACAAACTGAAAACTATGCGCTAGTTTGAAGTTTGACTGACAGGCGCAGCTTATCGGCTGCCACTGAAGCGCAGATTCGGACGGCGTGGAAAAGGAACTGAGAGCGTGCTGAGGTCAGCCGGTACGGTCATTACCGCCGAGCGCTGCTCGCGGGCGCTGCACCGCGGGCGCCTGGCTCAGACCGACCCTCCAGCAAAAGTTTTCTCATGGTCTTAGTGGTCCGGGCCCAATCCCTACTAGTGTGAATGAGTGGTGGAGACTTATGTCCAGAAGATCAGCAGAGTCTGGGGAATATTATTTCTGGAAAATTATATGGAAAACCCTTTTCATTTGGAATTGTAAGCAGTTCTGGGAAGGCTTCCTTGGAGTCTTCAATATATCCATTACACCTGGGAAAAGGTGTAAATCAGCAACCAACTCTTTCAAGAACCAAGTCTTGAGATTGAGATGGAGATTCGATACCAAACCTGTCCCTGGGCACAGGTTAACAGATTGTGATTCCTGAAGGTACGGGAGGATGTGACTGCTAAGGACAGTAGAAGTGGATACCAGGGTTGTCTGGCCAATCTGAGCTATCAGAATGACTTTGCAGGATTGGGATCTGATTTTGACTAGCACTTTGAACAGGAGAGGAAGGAGGGAAGGCATAGAGGAACTTCCTTCCCAACTGAGGGTTAAGGTATCCAGGGGAGGAGCCCAACACTGGGGCCTGCAGCAAAAGAGGAAGCTGGTGACTGTCTGGGGTTGCAAAGATTCATCTGCAGGTGCCCCATCTGGCAAGCAACTACTACTCCCAAGACTAGGGGATCCAGGACCATTCGTGATGGTCCTGAGAAATCCTGTTGAGAGCATCTGCCAGGACATTGTCCTTGTCTGGGAGGTGGACTGCCGTAAGGGAGGTGTTCAGGAGTAAGCCAGAGACCACAACTTCATCGCGCTGGTGCACAAGGTCCGAGGCCGAGTGCCCCCTTGTTTGTTGGTATGTACCACATTGTGTGGTGTTGTCTGTTCTGACCTGTACAATCTTGTTCTGAACAGATTGGAAAAGCTTGAAGTGCTAGGAAAACTGCTTTTGAGCTCCAAGGCAGGTTGATGTGGAGCAGAGATTCTGGGAGACCACAGACCCTGGGTGGTGAGGTCGCCCATGTGAGCTCCCCAACCCAAGAGGGATGCATCTGTAGTAAGGATTAGGAGTGAGACTGGTGACAAAAGGAACCCTTGTCTCAGGTTGCCTGATCCTGCCACCACTGTAGGGGCTTGGATCAGGATTCGAAAGTTACTGGGATCAACTTGGTAAGAGATCCTTTCTTGAGACCAAAAAGCTCTCAAATGGAACTGGATGTCCCTCATCTGAAATCTTGCCCCTGCACAACTGCTGTGGAAGCAGCCATGTGTCCTAGGAGCTGCAGAAAATGCCTTGCTGGTCGAGAGACCTGCAGGGTGAATGAAGAGGCCAGGGAGACTAGGGTCTTGCCCTGTCCAGAGGGAGAAAGCCCTGGCTCCTGTGTGTTCAGTTCTGCGCCTATGAAGGTAAGAAGCTGGACAGGCTCTAGAACTGTTTAGAGATTCAGAAGGAAACCAAGAGAGGTAAGCAGTTGCTGCGTTATTTGAAGATGTAAATTGACCTGGTCTGGGGACTGGCCTACTATGAGCCAATCATCCAGGTAAGGAAAGATGGCAATCTTTTGCCTTCTTAGGTAGGCAACTGCTACTGCCAGGAATTTGGTGAATACCCTTGAGCAGAAGTGAGGCCAAGGGCATTGCTTTGAACTGGTAGTGGCCTGAGGGCAGCTCGAACCTGAGGTGCTTTCGATGGGAGCTTCTGATGGAATATGGAAGTAGGCATCCTTGAGGTCCAGGGAAGCTAGCCAGTCCCTGGCCTTAGAGAGGGTAGAATAATTCCCAGAGTCCCCATTTTGAACTTTGGTTTTAAAAGATGCTTGTTTAAGTATCTGAGATCCAGGATGGGCCGCCATTCTCCTGTCTTTTTGGGTAAGGAAGTACCTGGAGTACAAACCTTTGCCCTGGTGTAGGGAGGAACCCTTTCCACGGCTCTGAGAGCCAGGAAGGGTAGAGACCTCTGCCTCTAGGGCGAGTGCCTCTGATGGAGTTGCAGGTGGAAAGATCTGGTTCTCAGCTTTGGAAATTTTTAAGCTTGAGAACCAGTCCCTGGCTTACTACTTCCAGGACCCACTTGTCTGATGTTAAAGACTTCAGTCCTGGACAAAGTAAGCCAGCCTGCCCCTACAGGTAGAGAAGAATCGGCCCTGGCAACCCCATCAGGTGCCTGCTTGCAGGGGCTTTGGGCTGAGGGGTGGAAGCAGGCCTGCTTGTACCCAGTCTGCCTTCCTCTAAAGAACCCCCTGGGCATAGGCGGAAGAGGAAGCTTGGGTTTGGTAAAAGGCCTATGAAAAGGCCTGCCCCTGCCTTTAGTAAGCTGCTTTTGAGGAGTGGCCTGCCTTCCTTGGCCTGTGCACTCTATAGGTGGTCCTATATTCATCCATTTTTTTCATGTAATTCTCTGTTTGCTCCCCAAACAGAGAATTGCCCACAACAGGAAAATCCATGGCCTTAGACTGGGTATCCTGAGACAGGGAAGTACATCTGAGCCAGGCCATCCTGCGAAGAGCCACAGATGTAGCCATGACTCTTGATGAAACATCATTAGAGTCCACTGCAGCATGAAATTGCACCTTGATGCTTCAATACCATCCATAGCCACCTGTTCCAGTTCCTGGCAAGCTGGTCAGGGACTTGTTTTGCTAGAGCCAGCACAGTATCCCATCTGGATTTCTGGTACCTAGCAGCATAAGCCATATAATTTGCCTGTCTGAGTCCCAAAGATGCTGCCATGTACTGTTTCTTTGCCACAGCATCAATCTTCCTGGAGTCCTTCTCAGTGGGGTGTAGCTAGGGAATATTAGCCTTGTCACAGGCTGCAGCCTGCACTACCCCACATGGCTGCATTGTTGAGTGAGAATCAGTGTCGGAACCTGATAAGGTATACCTCTTGTCCATCCTTTTATCCACAGGAGGTATAGATGAGGAGTTTTTAAACTTTACTGTCCCTTCCCTCCTCCAGTTCATAAAATCCTCAAAATCATAATCTTGAACCGATAGAAACGGCCAACCGAACGCCTCCCTGATGGTGTCGGTTCGGTCGGATGGGAAAGAGACTGGACAATTTGAATTGCTTTAGCTATTTCTTCAGCAGTTGGGGAAAGAACTTTTGGCTCTACGCTGGCCAACTTTCTAGTCCTTTTGCTGGAACCGGCCTCAGAACTGCTCTTCGCTGTTCGAGGAAGCATCGCTTCTGTCAGAGGGTATTCCTCCGTTCGGTTGGTACCGAACCGGCTGGCCATCCGGTCAGCGGACTTTTGGCTCCCTTCCCTGAGCCTACCAACTCTCTTTCTATGGTGGCAGCAGGAAATTCTTACAAATCTGGCAATCTGAATTGAGGTGGTCAAACCCCAGACAATAGACACTTGTGGTGTGTGGGTCAGCCTTAGCAAAAGCTTCCCCACAAACACTACAGTGCTGAAACCCAGTGGGTCCGGTTTTCTTTTGGTTTCTCAGACATAATGCCAGCCTAACCAAACTTGCCCGCTTATGGCAATCCGCCAAGCAACACATCTCTTATCGGTTCCCAACCGATCATTAGGTCGTGGAAAAAACGTAATGAAATCCGCTTTTTTAGAACCGATAAGAACTGGGAACCACACTTAAAAAGGACTAGTAATTTTACAAATAACCTGATCGGTTCAAACCGAACCGATAAATGTGTACAAGTTCCACACAGAAAATTCAATGTAAAACCTATCTATTACTTACGCTACTATAGACAGAGCTTGAACCGACCGGTTACGGTTTAATTCGGCTAATTTTCAATTGAAAACCGATAAATAACACTTTTAAACCGACAAATGAACCGAGCAGAAGGAGAAATCTCCGAGCGACTGTTCAGTGAGGCAGAGTAAAGAATCTGACAGTTTATGTTTGAAGCACAACAGACAGAGCTTCCTAACTGAGCTCAGCGGTCAGAGTTCCATGCTTCATGGAAAGTTAACTGTTTCATCTCCGGCAGTTCCAAGATTGGATCATACTGCAATTGTCATAATATAGCAAGACTTCATGTTGTTTGAACACAAATTATCTCAATATCAAACCTATTATACATAAGTTCTGGTAAACTCTCCAGCTTTCTTCCGGGAGGGCACGTACACTCACGCCACTTTAAACTATGTTCTGCCCTCCTCCTTCTGCAGCGCAGTGCTCCAAATCTTCCCTCTCATAGTTGATTCAAGTTAAGCACAGCAAAGTTGTCAAAGCCCGTTATAGTAGGAAAGCATAAGGAGAAGCACTGGCACAGTTCAATGTGTTGATAATGTGGCATTAAATGGTGGAATACAGAGTCGGGCAAGCACTTCAATGGCCTGTTGGACAATAGACAGCATAGCTTTGTTGCAGGCAGATCCTGCCCAACCAACCTGGTACATTACTATGACAGGGTAACTAGGCAGATGGACAAAGCCATGCAGCTGATGTCCTGTATCTGGACTTCAGCAAGGCAATCGATTCAGTGTCACATGGGAGACTTGAAATAAAACTTAAAGGCACGGGTGGGAGCAAAAGTGGTGGGATGGGTGACAAACTGGCTGCAGAGAAGCAGGCAGATGGTGGTGGTATAAGAGGAACTCTCATCCGCAAGGGCAGCAACGAGCGTGGTTCGACAGGGCTCGGTGCTGGGACTAGTGTCATTCAGGATATTTATTACAGACATTTCAATGGGCATCAAGAGCAGGATCAGCCTGTTTGCCGATGACACAAAGATAGGGCGTGGTGGATGACAGGGTTTGCAGGAAGATCTGAAAAGCTGGAGATCTGGTCGGACACTTGGCAGCTAGGGTTCAATGGCAGAAAGTTTAAGGTACTGCATTTTGGGGCAAAAAATCCAAGGAGAAACTACCAATTGGGGAAGTGCAGCTGGCAGAGACTGAGGAGGAGAAGGATCCGGGTGGTCATCATGGGTTCAATGAACAACCGGCACGTGTAGGGAACCAGAAAGAGCCAACAAAATGCTGGGTTGCAGCTCAAGGGGAATAATGTCCGGGGAGTGATTCTGCCATTGAATAGATCATTAGTTAGACCTCATCTCCAATCCTCATGCAGTACTGGTGCCCATACCTGAAAAGGGACATTAAATTACTGGAAGGGTATAGCAGAGCAACTAAGATGATCCAGAGACTGGTGGACTTGCCATATGAGAGTAGGCTAAAGGAGTTGAACATGTACTCGCTGGAGGAGAGGAGACAGAGGGATATGATCGAGACATTCAAGTACATGAGAGGGATAAACAGAAGACTAGTATGGAGGGCTATTCAGGGTAAGGGTGCGGAAGGACACTTGAGGCCATGACATGAGATTTTTTGGGGAGTTGGGAGGCCAACGCCTCCCTGGGTACAATGTTTTTAGTCCTGACCATACAACAAAAGAGGTGTAGGCTGTGTCCTCTACCTAAAGAATACCTTACTGGGACACCACATCAGCTCTGCTCTCCAGACCACTAAGGCAGATACTTCCATTAAAATCCTTCTTGGCACTCAGAGCAAAGCCCTCACTGTTGTTACGATCTACATTCCACCTAAAGAGCAAGACAGTGGTCTCAATGCAGTTCTTGACTATGTTAAGTCTCTCCCACCAGGCACTGAATCTATCCTTCTCGGGACTTTAAATATAAACTGGCCTGTTGCTGAGGCTTATCTACAGGGCACTATAGCAGCTGCTAACTTCACCCAAATGGTAGACTCCTCTACCAGGAAAAACTATAAAACTGGAACCTGCACCCTGCTGGACTGGATCCCAACCAGCCACCCCACCCGGATTACAAACACCACTGTCCTCCTGACTCCCTCAGTGACCACTCTCCTGTTAGCTGCTCTTGGTCCAACAAATTCTCCAACCACCCCCCACCCCCAAAAACCCATCACCAGCAGAGTTCTACCTCATGGACAGTTAACATGCCTAAAACCCACCTTCTCCTACAGTACAGGTCACAAATCCTCACCACCACTAATGTGTACACTGCTCTCACCATTTCATCAGCATCTTAATGAAGCCTGCAACATATCTGCCCCACTAAAAAGTGAAAAGTAAAGGCTCTCTGTAACCCCTGGCTCACAGATGACCTCCTAAGGCTTACTAAAGGCAAGGGACCACCCTTGGGAGCTCACCAGAAACACTGGAAGACAAATCGACATTGATAACTACAAGTGTGCACGGAATGACTGTACCAAATCTATCTGGCAAACAAAATCGGTCTTCTTCAATAACGCCTTGTAAGCTCCTGGGGCAACGGAAGCCACTTCTGGAATAACATAAAAAGTCACTGGGCAGCAGTCCAAATCCCCCATCCGTTTCTCTGCATTAATGGTATAACCACTAAGACCAAAATCACTGCTGACACATTTAATGCTGCTTTCACAGACCTTAGTTCTGCACTCCCATCTGATTTCTTCATAGAAGATGACACCCTAATTCCCCAACTTCCCAGCCCTCACTAACCACCCTCCTTTACTTTAAATCGGTCAAAATGTACCAGGTGCGCAGCTATGTTACAAAGCCATTAGTAGGTCCAGATCTAGCAACGACTCACTTGACCTTAGACTTCTATCACTCACCCTTGATGAAGTACTTCTACCTCTGACCAGGATTTTCAACCTCTCCTCAGACTTAGCCAGTTCTCGGATAAATGGAAATCTGCTACGGTAACCCCCATACATAAAAGTGGTGTCAAAACTGCACATGAGAACTTCCATCCAATTTCCATCCTTCCTCCACTCTCTAAGGCCCTGGAATGTATAGTTGAGGACCAGCTTACCGACTTTGTGGACATACATAACATCCTGTGCAGGCAGCAACATGGCTTTTAGAAAGGGTCATGTACCACCACGGCACTACTTGAATTTTCCCGCACCATCCACCACTCACTGGATAACTGACAACAAACTGGGTCTGTTTTCATTGATTTAACAAAGGCCTTTGATACCGCCAGCCACTGTCTCCTGCTTGTCCAGCTACAAACCGCTGGGACTCTCACCCAACTCTGTGAACTGGTTCAAAAGCTACCTTGAAAACCAGTCCCAAAAGAGTGAAAATTATGGACACCTCTTCAGATGCCAGACCTGTCCGCTTGGTGTCCCCAAGGTTCTATATTGGGCCCCTCCTCTTTAGCTTTTTTGTGAACACACTGCCAGACTCCTGTCCAGAAAAAATCTTGCTCTCACGCGGATGATGCTGTTATCCTAACCTCCCACCATGATTCTAATCAGCTACAAGAGAACCTCCAGCGGGTTTCACTGCAGTCAAAACTGGTTCTTAAAACATAAGCTGATCCTGAACCAGAAAAAAAAAACAAACAAAGAACGCTCTCAGCAGCCCACACAGCAAGAATAACCAGTATCACCTCACCATAAAACCAAGGAAGAGTCACCCTAGAACAAGTCTATACCTTTAAATACCTTGGCCTCACCTTGACTCCAAACTCTCCTATGCTGACCACATTAACAATGTGGCGAAAGTGGCTAACACCAGACTGGGCCTACTCTTCCGCCACAGGAAGCATCTAACCACTGATGCCCTGTCTGTTGCCATCCAGAGCCTCTATTGTTAGTATTATAGACTACGGACTCATTATCTATGGCTCTGCCACTGCCACCTCGCTCAAACATGTTTCTACCTCCTGAATAATGTCTTGACGACTTGCCACTGGAGCCCACCGCTTAAACCATACCTGTGACCTCTACTCCCAAGCTGGATGGCTGCAACTCAACAGCCGAAAAGTATCAAACCCGCATCACAGCAAAGAAAATAATGATGGGCATTGTTCTCCGGGTCGGCTCCTCCTCAAACCCAGAGTGAACGAATTGTAACACCAGGAGTTCAAAACCCTAATCCTGCATATCCCTTACTGTCGCACAACCCAAAGCCAAAGTTCCTTTGCTTATAGGGCCTCTAGCTGGCTAAACAGTCTCAAAACTGACATCTCTAACTCTCCAACACTTGGCACTTTCAAGACTAAGCTCCGCCTCTCATTAGCAGGCTCAAGCACTTGTGAATGCCCTGCTTAATGCAACAATTCCACGCTTCTGCCCATAGTCTCTACTGTCTGCTGTGGACTACCTACATAGCACTTCATTCCTACCATGCCCAACATTTGCTCTTACCCCTGCTCTGTCATGACAAAAGCCCCTTGGTTGCCTTTTCTTTATCCCACCCCCTTCCTAGCTCCTCCTCACACTAACATTTTCTTTGTTAGCTACATCCTCTCACTGTGTTTCCTGTAAAGTCCTTTGTAATAACATGTTATGACGTATTATGTTACTGATTGTTTTATAATGTATGTAACCTGTACGCCTGTACTTGCTGGACGTGAACCTTGTAAAGAGCTGCCGCTCAAAGGTATTTGTAATCCTAGAATCAAATAAACTTTTACAGAGAGGGTGGAGGCAGGATGGAATGCATTACCAGCAGGGTGGTAGCCTGTAAAACAGTGGGCTGCTTCAAAGGGCTGGGACAGGAAAAGGGGGAGGAAAAAGGAGGAGGGGTGAGGAGGGAGGCAGCTGCCAAATCGACTCGATAGACCAAATGGCCTTTTTTCTGCTGGCAAATTTCATATGTTCGCCCACATCCAAGGCTGAAGCTGGTGTTTAGTCAGTGCTGCCCCATCTCTCAGACCACTTCACTGCCATTTGCTTGTCGGCAGGAGGCAAGAGGACATGATGTAGGACTCCCATCAGGGAGGGACCAAAATGGGTCAAGAATGTAACTCACCTGACAGACCAAGGGAGGTTGTAGCACAGACCTTTCAGCTGCATGGTCAACCTTTTGGACTCCTTATCGAAAGACTTGTCCATGTCTCCGTATTACAAGATTTGTGAAGACTGTGTCAGCAACCAGACCCTCAGTTGAGTGATGGTCTGAAAACCGGACAAGGTGCCAGTAGGGGACCACATACTTGCAGACCATACAAGCAGAAGTGTTGGGCAGGAAGCTGGATCCTGCCAAAGCTCCAGCGCTGGTCTCAAGATCGTCTTGGCCATCACGAAGGCAACCCAGAGGATTTGTCTTGGTCTAATATAGCCATGAAGGGATACTTAACCCTTGCTGTGCCATCGCATGCATACACATCCTAAAATCCTATACATTCTAAATCTTCTGGCAGCCTAAGGGTTAACCTTTTCTGGACTGGCTCCAAGGGAATCTCCATGGACTCGTACATAAGACTGAGAAGAGCCTCAAAAGAAAAAAAGGTTAGTAGTCAGTTCGACTTATTCCCAGTTGAAGGCATGAGACCTCAAAGGCTGCATCAAGGATCCTTTGAATCAGACAAGGAATACTTGAAGATGGTCCTCAGCCATTAGCCGCCATGCACCACTCAAGGCTTGTTCTGAGTGTGTGATCTCCAACAACCAGCCTGACAAGCCAGTAGCTGGATGGGAGTTCTTGGAGGAGTTCCCTGCACGGACTGTCGCGGGATGCGCTCCACCTGTTTCGGGAGACAAGCTGAAATAAGGAGGTGCCAGGTGACCGCTGGGGTCAAGGGTAAAGCCCTACCCTGCCCAACCAAGGCCCATTGCTTCCACATGAGCTCTGGCATGGGGTCATTATGTCACAAACAAAAACAGCGCAGCAATGTACTGCACTGTCAATACAGCAGGTACAGTGAAAGCGCTCGTCGAGAACACCGAATGGTAACACTGGTGAGAATCACATATTCTTTGGGGGCGGATTACAGGTGGCTAGTGACCCTAAACCCCACCCCATTTATATAATCAACTCGGGGTACAACACTAGGATGGGGAACAAACATGGGCGGGTGGGGGAGTACAGTTACGTAAGAACTTACAGCAACAGTAGATCTTGAGAGAAGCTCTTGCAGCAGGTACCACAATTAGACTGACGCCACCTGGCGGTAGGCCCAGCAATTCTTTCTCTAGCAGCACCGACGGGAACGCCTAATTGCCGGCGTCTGCTCCACCCCGATATTACTCCTATACAAGGGAGGAGTTCACATGTGCTCCAGTTCTTGCACGCCCCTGTCAGGCAGAGAGATGGTAACATGCAATAGTCAGAAGTATGAATGAAACAATCCCTCCCTCTGAATGGAGGAAAACGAGCCTGAAAAAGGCCTGATCCCTGGGGAAGGAGGGCAAGAATGCACCTGCTGCAAGAGTTTCTCTTGAAGATCTACTGTTACGGTAAGTTCTATGTAACTGTACTATCTTACTTTGAGAGGAAGCTTGCAGCAGGTACCATAATTAGGACCGATTCCCAAGAAGTATAAATTTAAAACACCACCTAGGAAGAGTAAAGGAGAGTAAAGGAGAGGTTCCCTCAGGAAACCAGGCCCTGCAAAACTGCGAGGCCAAAGCCTGCTCTGTGTCTGGAAATGTCAAGGCTGTAATGCCTGGCGAAGGTATGAACAGAACTCCAGGTAGCGGCAGCACAGATATCTGCAGCAGGGACCCGCTTCGCTCGCCGCGAAGGAAGCAGCGACAGCCCTGGTAGAGTGAGCTTTAACCAGTCCTGGGGTGGACTTGTTATGCTTCGGTAACAAAAGGAAATACAATGGACTAACCAGCTAAAAGCCGCCTTTTTGGTGACCGGGCAACCTAAGGACCGTTGGAGCAAAGGATACAAAGAGTTGATCTGATTTCTTGTCCTGTCTGGTCCTGGCCAAACAACATCCGAGAGCCCTGTGGACGCCCAAGGAGTGAAGCAGGGTCTCCCCTATTAAATGCTCCGGTAAACCCCGAAGTTGTAATGGATTGGTTGAGAGTGAACTCAGAGACCACCTTCGGTAGAAACTGGTTAGTGCGCAGGTCAACCCTATCCTTAAGAAATATTAGGTAGGGCCTTACACATGAGGGCTTGTAGTTTTGAAATGCGCCTTACTGAAATAATGACTACCAAAGCAGAGTTTTCCAGGAAAGGAAACAACGCTATGTCTCCATAGCTGGTTCAAGGGGAGCATGTTTCTCTAATATGAACAGGAGATCCAACGGGGCACAGGATCCCAGATGGAGGTCTGATATGCAGAATACCTCGCAGGAAGGCTTTAGAAACTTCCATCTGAGCCACTGTCGATCCAACACTGGTAAGTGATAAGTGGAGATGGTGGTCAGTGTATCTTGATGGAGGAGTAACAGACCCACTTCAAAGTGAGAGCAGGTATTCTAGAACGGAGTTAACCGGACAGACCAATGGGTCCACCTTCTAGCTGCGCCCACATACAGAAACGCTTCCACTTCATAGCGTAAGTGGCAGGCTTACGCGCCAACCAAAACTTATGCTATCTGATCAGACACACAAATCTGGCTTTAGCTAGGTCCTGAGGAGCCAGGCATGCAGGTGAAGCAAGAGCAGATTCGATGGATCAGGGACCCTGTGAGACAAGATTGGAAGAGGAAGCAGAGGCTCTGCCGCTACACGCTAAGTAAAGGGAACCAAATCTGTCGGGCCATAGCGGAAAGGATCAGAATGAGGGTGGAAGGTTCTGACTGCACCTTGAGGAGTACCTTCTGCAGAAGCGGAAAGGAGGGGAAGGTGTAGAGAAACCTCACCATTCAGGAGAGGGACAACGCTACAGCCAAAAAGCTCCAGGCTCTGGACCTAGCGCAGAAACTGGGCAGTTTTGTGTTGAATTGTGACACTAAAAGATCTAGTTTTGGCATCCTCCACCGGCAGAAGATGTGATCTGCAACTTCTGCAGTAGGTCCCATTTGTGAGCCTGTGACCTTATCCTGCTGAGCACATCGCTAACAGGTTTTGTTCCCCTGGGATGTGTACTGCTGTTAACGTGAGCTGGTGTTCCAAAGCCCAATCCCACACCCATGGCTTCCAGACAAAGGGCTATGAGGTGTGTATCGCCTGTTTGTTGATGTAGAACATCACCAAAGTGTTGTCCATCTGAACCAACAGGTGGCTCGGCACTAGGACAGAGACCAGGGCTTTTAGGGCATGAAGGACCGCCTCAGCTCCAGAACACTGATATGCAGATCTTCCTCTATTGGGCACCAGTAGTCCTGAGTGCGATGTGTCCCCAAGTGGTGCCCTATCCAGAGGACGACGTGTCCGTGGTCAGAATCTAGGATGGTGCCCCTGTGTGAAAGGGGATACCACCAGTGAATTTTGTGACAACATCCACCAGCGTAACTCCCAGCAGATTGGCTCAGAGATCCGGATCGAGGCATCCGAGCTGTCTAGCGCTTGATCTCACTGAACTCTGAGTGACCACTGGATGGTTCTCATGTAGTCTTGCTACAGGGACTGAAACTATGACACCTGCCATATGCCCCAACAGCCTGAGAAGTCTTGCAGAGACTTTTGAGGCTGAAGAGATCTGGTACGCCAAGACCTGAATCTGACCTGCTCTGTCAGAGGGAAGAAACTTTCCCCAGAGTGGTATCCAGAAGAGCTCCAATGAACTGGATGTTCTGGGAAGGAAAATATGAGACTTGTCCCCTGCTGACAGTGATTCCTAAGCCGCTGAAACAGCAAAGTGGAGTCCCTGATGGTTTCCAACAAGCGGGCCTGAGGGGCCAGTCATCCAGATAGGGGAACACGGCGGCCCTGTCTCCGAATGCCACGGCAACGACTGCCAAGCATTTGGTGAAGATTCTGGGGATGAAGAGAGACTGAAGGGAAGGACTCGGAACTGACAGTCCTTGTCTTTGAATCTGAACCTCAGAAATTTGCAATGGACCCTGAAGACAGGGATATGCAAGTAGGCATCCTGCATGTCCAGGGATGCCAGCCAGTCTCCTGTTGAAACGAGGGGCAGGTGAGTGGGGAGGAGACCATCCTGAATTCGGAAGGAGACCCATTGGTTCAGATCGCTGAGGTCCAGAATGGGTCTGAGGTCTCCCGACTTCTTTGGTACCAGGAAGAAGTGGAAGAAAACCCTTCTCTCGCTCATCCAGAGGTACTGGCTCGATGGCACTTTTGTCCAAAAGGACAATATCTCCTTCTGACCAATGCTCTGTGTTCCTGGGAAACCGGGACGGGCGGCGGTCTGTCCGTGGTGAGAGTCGAACTCTATGGAGTGCCCAACTCCATGAGCTCAAGGACCCACTGGTCAGAAGTCACTTGTCTCCATGCATCTGCGTAGATGGAAAAAGCAGCTCACGACCGCTCTGACGGGCATCTAGGGAGGAGGGTGGCCTGGATAGTCAGACGGTGGGGG
This sequence comes from Neoceratodus forsteri, assembly GCA_016271365.2. NCBI lineage: Eukaryota > Metazoa > Chordata > Ceratodontiformes > Ceratodontidae > Neoceratodus > Neoceratodus forsteri. The sequence continues at coordinate 120,422,111 of CM028130.1, read as the reverse complement.
TGGTAGTGGCTGCCTTGGCCTGTCTAGAGGAGGAGACAGAGATCCTCTGGCTCCCGCCCTTCAACTGAGGCCGCCCGCCATGCAGTGGGGCTGGAAGTGAGGCTACTGAGGCTGATGTCCCCACGGCCATGAAAACTAGGCTTACAAGCATGCCCTGTTTTTGGCGGTACATGGACTGCATGGCTCAGACGGCCTGCCGGAGTCCTGCAGCCTGGTGATTATCTTCTCGGTGTCTTCGCCAAAGACCACGGAGCCCCTGAAGGAGCGCCCAGAATGTTCGCCTGAACATCTGGATCGAACCCAGAAACCCAAAGCCAAGCAGGGCGATGGAGACAAATACCCAGTGGCGGCTGCCTGGAGGAGACGCCTGCAGAGTCGAGGCCGACTGCAGAACGTGGGTACCCAGGTCTGAACCAGTCTGAAGCACTTGACAAGCTCTGCCCGCTGAGGGCAATCAGGCATGTTTCTGCATGATGTCCAATCCCTGTTCCCAGAGGGCATTCTGAAATTGGACCATGTGTGCTAGAAGTTGAGATTCCTGATACTGCAGGTGGCAACAGAGACACCTTGCAGCCTATGGAATCCAGCTGCTTCGACTCAGTCAGGCAGCTGGGTGCTCAGGTGTTTGGGCCCTGCGAATGAAGGTGAGCTGCTGAAATCACAGAGTCCGCTGTGGGTGGTTCGCCAAGAAGGGTGGTCCTCAGGGGCCCGGCAGAGCAGATGAGCCTCATTGGGCAAGGCAGAGGAGGAGTGAGGACACTACCAGGTCGTGAATGTGACGCCCTCAAAGGTGTCAACCATGGAAGAGATGACTCCAGCTTAGGTCTTTTTGGCGGAGATATTTAGCCAACCGCAGTCGCTCGGGGCCAGAGCCTCAGTGTCCCAACCCATGTTGGCCTGGATGTGCCCATCACCTCCATGAAGCTGGGGTCGCCCAGAGGGTATTCTGATGTTCCTCTGTGCCCCAAATCTTGGTCAGTGTCAGAGTCCGAGCAAGAAGTGTCCTAGTCCACATAAGAACTGAGGGCGGAGAGGATGGGGACCTATGCCGCCTCCTCTTGTGCCCGGAGAGGGAGAATGGGAGGAACTGCCTGATCTGGTCCTCCTGGGTCTCTTGCCTTTATGTTTTTTCAGTGCTGGCTCCTTCCCCGCCTCAAGTCGGATGGCTCAGAGACGCCGCACGGTCACCGGAGTGGGCGGCCCCGCTGAGAGATCACGCTTGACCGTGTCCCACCAGTGGAAGAAAAGTTCCTTCACCTGTGAAAGGTGCACTTAGGAGACCCTGTCGCAGGGGTGGAGGAGCACCAGAACCCGTACCAACATCGCATCGGGTCAGGCCCTCATCACCGGTGTCAGCGGGCTCCTGGCATAGGCCTGATGGGTGGCGGGCGTCTACTCCTCCGTCAGTAGACCGCCGACCATGGCAACTGGGTCCCAGAGCCAACGCTATTGCATCAGGAGGACTTGACTGGCGGTGAGATGACCTTGCTGGAACGGTGGTCAGAGGTGCTGTGGGCAGACAATGGTCCGCGTCCGCTTGTCTCTGGAGTCAGATGGGTGTCCCCGAGGTAGGGGTCAGACTTATGTTTGGAGACCTTCAGCTGTTGCCGCCAGCGCCAGAGGCGGGCGCTGGTCGGTGGAAAAGGAAAGAGCCGATTGACACCGCGAGCGGTAACCGATGGCAACCAACCCTGGACCGTACCGCCGAAAGAACTGAGCACGTGGGGAACCCTCCCTTATATAGGTGACATCGCGGGAGCTGACGGTGGGGAGCATTTCCATGTCGGGTACTGCTAGAGAAAAGAATTGCCGAAACCGCCAGGTGGCATCAGTCCTAATTATGGTACCTGCTGCAAGCGCTTTCCTCTCAAAGTAAGATCACAGGATACTCAAACTGTGAAAAAAAAAAACACAAATTCATGGAAACCACCAGTGATCTGAGACCAGGATTCAACCCCGTCCACAGCTGCACCGCCTCCCTTCACTGCTGGTGGCTCATCCCCCGAGCCACTGCAGCTGCTCGGGCAGACTACCCCTCAAGCAGAGATCATATCTCTGCATCACTCCTTGCCAACCAACAGCAACAGGGCACAAAACCACACTTGCAACATTTCCACTTGTGGTGTTTTGTACCCTGTCGCTGTAGTCATCTACCTGGTGTCTGTTGCGTGGTTTTGACTATGCTGTTTTTCAAATGGCATACAGACCTGGTATCACAAGCTTGTCCCACTACCACTGCATAAGACTATGGAGCCTCGCTGTCCAAGAATGAAGAGAAAGAGGAGCACCAATGGTGGCACCTCTCAACTAAGCGAGACTGACAGCGCAAGGAATCCTCAACTGCTCACTGAAATCGACAACACAGGAGATGTTGTCGAAAGGGCAGTATAGACTGCCCACACAGGGTCTCGGCCCAACTCCTGAGAGGAGAGAGTCGGGTCCCGATAACTGTTCCTGGACCTCTTGGTTGAGGCTCAAGAGGACCGGGTCATGGAGATCAAGTCACCATTGATTCCTTCTGACAAAGGGTAGACAGGGTCGAGAAAACAAGTTACTCACCTGTAACAGTAATTCTAAGAGTGGTATATGTCGCTCATCCACACTTATTGGCATGTCCCTTTCCTTTAAGGATTGCCGGAAGTCTTCAAACTGGCTCCTCCCACCCACCCAGGTGGTATAACCTTAGCTCCCCCCATGATGCCAGATCTTAACCCGCTGGAAGCCAGGTTTGTGCGCCTGCAGCCAGGAGGTCGGGGGTTGGGTGGATGAACAACATATACCACTCCTAGAACTACTGTTACAGGTGAGTAACCTGTTTTCTAGGATCGTGACATGTTGTTCATCCACACTTACTGGCAGACTCCTAGCAGTTCTCCGGGAGGAAGGAGGCAAGGCACACACCCCTACTTAGGAAACAGAGATTGAGAACAGAGGCCCAAAACCAGCATCCCGACGTGACTCAAGGTCGATGTGGTAATGGGTAGTGAAGGTATTTGCTGACTTCAGGTAGCAGCCCGACAGATTTCCTGGATGGGGATGTCCTGAAGCAGCCACCGATGCAGCAGTATGGCGGGTAGAATGAGCTCTAACCTCTGGGAGGCTCCTTGCCCGCCAATCTTAGCACAGACCTCTGCATGATGTAATCCATCTTGCAATGGTCCGCTTGACTGCAGGTCTGCCAGAAGTGGCTTCAGCGTAGTGACAAACAGCTGGTGAACCTCTCCCAAATTTCACCATCCTCTCCTTGTAGGAGAGCACGCTTAAGGTCCAGGGTATGGAGCCTGTACCTGAGTCCGAGGTGTAGTTAGGTAATATACCAGCAGAGTCAACACCTGGTTATAGGTGAAACTGACACCACCTTCGGAAGGAATTTCAGGTGGGGTCGCAGGACAACTTTGTCCCAGTGAAAGACCAGATAAGGGGAATCCACCGAAAGCACCTGAGCTCCCCTGTCCTTCTGGCTGACATGATGGCCAGCAGGAAGGCAGTTCTTCTCCACAACAAGTGTGAGAGCTCACACTTGCAGGCATGGGTTCAATGGCTTGCCCATGAGCTTCATGAACCAGCAAAGATCCCACAGAGGTGGAGGTTCACCCACCGGAGGGGATATGTGATCCAGGCCCTGAAAAGCGACCAACCACAGTCTCCCTGCGCCAATGTCGACTGACCGCCCGCGCCGGTAAGCAGAAATGGCTGCCAGGTGCACCCTAAGAGTCAATGACCACAGACCCCTTTGGAGAGAGAGACCAAAGGTAGTCTAAAATGTTAGCCACAGAGCAGGATAAGGGTCCAGACTTCTCTGACACCAAATGGAAAACCTTTTCCATCTGAAGGAATAACATTTCCTGGTTGATTCCTTACGAGATGCGGCACAACTTGTGTAGACATCCTCAGAAGACCCAGAGCCTGGAACTCTGGCGCCAGACACCAGGCTGTGAGGTGCAGGGATTGAAGGTCCAGACAGAATACCTTCCCTGGTTCAATGATATCAGGTCCGGGCATGTACAAAGCCGCCCGGGCACTGTAGCTGAGGCTGAGGAGAGCTGGATTATCAGAACTGGCGGGCCAATCTGGGGCTACCAGGATCACCTTCGCCTTGTCCCTCACCTTGAGTAACACCTTGTGGATCAAGAGAAATGGAGGGAAGGCGGAGGAGGGCTGGGGTCCATGGCCTCGAGAAGGCATCCCTGCAGCGAGCCCTGCCGAGGGACGGGCATGGTACAGCCTCAGCTTGTTGTTTTCCTGAGGCAAACAGGTCCACCAACGGTTTGCCCCAACGAGAGAACAGACTGTAAGCTACCTCTGGATGGAGAGACCACTGGATGTCTGGCCTATGCGGGTTGACAGCATCCGCCAGTTGGTTCGAGACTCCTGCCACATGGATGGCAAGGAGCTCGCCCAACCAGCGGACGAGGGTCCAGATCCGGAGCGCCCTGCACAGCAGATGGGAGTGCGTGCCGCCTGTTTGTTGAGGTAGTACATGGTCATGGTATTGTCCGCCTGGACTTGAACCACTTGACCCCGGAGCTGAGGAGCCAAAGCTGACATAGAAACATAGAGGTTGACGGCAGATAAGGACCACAAGGCCCATCCAGTCTGCCCATTTTTTCTACCTTATAAATGTGCCATCGGCCTTGCTCTGTCAGTAGACTATCTATTCATACTCATCTGTATTGCTCCCTTATGCCTATCCCATGCTTGTTTGAAGCTCTGCACTGTACTCATAGCCACCACTTCCTGAGGTAGGCCGCTCCATGCATCCACCACCCTTTCTGTGAAAAAGAATTTCTCACATTCCCAGTTAATCGGCCTCCTCAAATCTCATGCTGCGCCCTCTTGTCCTGCTATTTTTCTTATATTTAAACATGCTAGACTCTTTCACCTTGTTAATGCCCTTAAGGTGTTTGAATGTTTCGATCATATCACCTCTCTCCCTCCTTTGCTCAAGGGTATACATATTGAGTCTGCTAATCTGTCCTCATATGTCTTCTGATACAGTCCCTACACCATTTTGGTTGCCTTCTGACTGCCTCAATTTGTTTAATGTCCTTGTGAAGGTGTGGGCTCCAGTACTGCACGCAGTACTCCAGATGGGGCCTAACCAGTGTCTGGTAAAGAGGAATTATTACCCTCTACGACTTGTGATACCCTCTACTAATACACCCTAACACCCCTAGCCTTATCTACTGCTTTAGAGGTCTGCTTGATGATTTCAGGTCATCGGTGACGACGATGCCCAAGTCTCTTTCTTCCTTTGTGACTGCCAGCAACTCCTCCTAGCCTATAGGTGGCTTCAGGGTTCTTCCCTATGTGCATCATCTTGCACTTCTTGCATTAAATCCCAGTTGCCACTCTTCCAACCATTTTGCTAGTTTATCCAGATCTCTTCTCATTCTGCCCACCCTGCCTGGATCATCTACTCTGTTGCAGATCTTGTGTCATCTGCAAACAGACAAGCTTTACCCTCTAGTCAATCTGCAATGTCACTAATGAAGATATTGAAGAGGACTGACCCCAGGACAGATCCCTGAGGTACCCCACTCGTGACTTGCATCTCTTCTGACTGCATACCATTTACCACCACTCTGTTTTCTGTCGTCACAACCAGTTTGCCACCCAGTTGACCAACTTCTGACCCACCCTGAGCCTATCCAGCTTATTTATCAATCTTCTATGTGGAACAGTGTCGAAGCTTTGCTGAAGTCAAGGTAGGCGACATCAACTGCTCCCCTTGGTCCACCACTCTGGTTACCCAGTTAAAGAAATCTATGAGATTAGTTTGACAGGACCTTCCTTTGTAAACCCATGCTGTCTTGGATCCTATGCCCCTATGGATTCCAGGTGTTGCACTATCCTTTCCTTAAGGAGTGCCTCCATAATCTTGCCCACTACTGAGGTAAGTGACTGGTCTGTAGTTCCTGCCTCCTCCCTGCTACCACTCTTGTGGAGCGGATCACATGTGCCCTTCTCCAGTCTTCTTGGACTCTCCTGTGCCCCCAGACTCACTAAACAGTTCTGCTAATGGCTCTGCTAGTTCCACCTTTAGCTCCTTAAGAACCCTGGGATGTATGCCATAATGTCCCATTGCCTTGTCCACCCTGAGCTTAGCGAGCTCTTGTAGGACCCTTTCTTTTGTGAAGGGAGCAGTGCTCACCTCCTCCCCGTGTCCATGGTGCTCAGCTGTGGGCCCTGCCCTACCTTCTTCAGTAAATGCTGAGCAAAATATATTTAGGATAGATGCTTTTACAGTGTCCTCCTCCTCACATGCCCCCTTTTCTCCATTAAGCTTAGCAATATTCTCTGGACTTTCTCCTTTCACTAATGTATCTATAGAAAGTCTTGTCACCTTCTTTACTGTTTGTGCTAGTGTTTCCTCAGTTTGGGACTTTGCCTGCCTTACTGCCTTCCCTGCTTCCCTTAGGGCAGTTTGGTATGCCTCCCTATCTTCATCCTGCTGTGTTCCTTCTATTTCCTGAAGGCCAGCCTTTGGCTCTGACCTTTTCTGCTACTGTATTTGAGAACCAAACTGGTTTCCTTCTTCTTTGCACTTCCTTTTCTGACAGTGCCAGTCTGACTGCTCTGAGCTCCAGCAGGTTGATGTGGCATAGGGAGTTGGGGGTCCAGAACCCGTGAGCTCTGTTGTCCCCATGTGGGCCCCAGCCCATGAAAGAGGCATCAGACGTGAGAACGACTGTCAGCTCAGGGTGGACAAACTGGATCCTTCCTGCAGACGACCTGGGACAGTCCACCACTGGAGAGCATCCCACATCTTCTAGGTGACCGTGACCCGCTGGTCGATCTGACCCTGACGCTGAGTCCACTGGAGCAGCCAGTTCCCACTGGAGGGGCGATGCAATCTGGCCCAACGGACCACTGAGGTGCACACCGCCATGTAACCCAGAAGGTGCAAGAAGTCCCGGCAGGCTGCAGAAGTGTCCAACCAGAAATGATTGGGTAAAGGAGGAAAGAACCTCCATCCTGTCCGCCGAGCCAAGCTCTGGCTTGACTAGAGTCGAGCCTGCCCCGATAAAGCCCATCACCTGAGAGGGCACGAAGTCCGACTCTGGCCTCGATCAGGAGGCCTAATTGGGAACAGGTTCAGAGGGCCAGGTCCCTGGACCTCCACCTCCTGCAGAGAGGAACCCACCAGGAGCCAATCGTCAAGGTAGGGTATATCCAACCCCTTGACGCCACAGATGGGCAGCCACCACTGCGATGCACTTGGTGATGACCCGAGGGCGATGACAGGCCGAACAGCATGGCTTGAATCAGACAGGGTCCCTTCCACCCTGAAGTGGAGGAACCTTGGTGGGACGGACAGATTGGGACGGGAAAACGTGCCCAGTAGATCCAGTGAACAGAACCACATGTTTCACTTCAGAGATGGTATGATCTGATTCAGAGTTACCATCCGAAGGTGTGAGACCGAGATATTGATTCAGGTTGTGGAGATCTAGGATGGGGTGCCAGGAAGTACCTGGACACGAAGCCTGGGTCTGTAGGAGGATCCAACACTGGAGCTACCACCTCCTTACGGAGGAGTTGAGCAATGTCGTCCCAAAGGGCCGACTGAGTTCAAACTGAGATCCTTTCCTCCAGAGGAGCATGGGCTCAGCAAGGAGGGTACTGCTCAAATTCTAGAGGCAGTCCCCAACCGACCACTTCAGGACCCACCTGTCCGGGTGGTACCGGACCAGGCGGAAAGAAAGTGGCGGAGCCTGCCACCCATGGGAGGACCCAGAACTGGTGACACAAGTTTAGGGGTGGCCACCCTGACCCATAACTGAGCAGGCTTAGAGGAGGAGAAGGCTCCTGGACCGCACCTCGGCCTCCTCTGTGGGGTTGTTAGACCCCTGCTTGGGCCTGGGGCACCAAGCTTGAGCCTGTTGTTGCTGCTGACCTCCCTGGAAGGAGGGCTATCTAACCACAGGAGAAAAGTGCCGAAAGGCTTCTGCACTTCTGCTGGTTCTTGCCTGAAGAACCCTTTGCAGAAGCCGCATCCAAGGTGGCATTGATTGCTCGATGCGCTGGAGGTGACCTGCCACCCCGGACCGAAGAGATTGGTGCCAAGGAAGGGCATGACAGCTAACTTGTGCTGAGTATCCGCTGGGAAAGAGGATAACCTCAGCCAGGCCCCGCGGCGATGGCCACCGCGGCTGCTAGTAAGCTTACAGGAATTCCAATATCCAAGGCCGCCTGAGCTGTTGTTTTGCAACAGGACGACTCCTGGTCACGGACCTGCTTAACTGTGGTCTGCATATCCGCTGGGAGATGAGGGAGGACTTCATCTAGAGACCCCAAGAGGGCGTGAGAGCAGTGTGCGATGATCACTGCGAGCTGGCCTGACGCAAGGCCCAAGGATGAGGCTGCATACACTTTCCCGGGCAGAATGGTCCATATTCTTAGACTCCTTGTCTAGAGGGCAGTCAGTATCCGCTGAGCTACCCATGCTGCCTAAACAGAGAGGCAGTCACAAGGCTCTCAGCCGAGGGATGCTCTGTGAAACCCGCCAAGGACCCCATAGGTACAGTGTACTTGCGAGCCATGTGGGCAGATGAAGCCGGGCAAGAGGCAGGGCGCCACATAGCTCAAGGGCTGGCCAACAATGGCTTTGGGCACTGGAAGGCTTCCATCAGGGTATCCTCTTAAGGATATCCGTGAGAGGAGATTCCGCCTTCTTTTGGATAGGCTCCAAGGGCATACCAGTTGACTCAAATAAGGTGGAGAATGCCCTGAAAGAAGAAGGAGCTTCCGCCAAGCCTGTCACTGACAACTCATCATCGGGTGCAGTGTAGACCAGTGGTATCAGAGTCCCAAGAGTCGGATATAAGGGTCTTCTCGCCTATGTCCCCTTCAATACGCAGAGGGCGTATCGGGGACAACAGTGATGGACAGACGGGTAGGCCCGATCTGTCCAGTCCTCTTTGAGGGAGCCCTTCCTGAGGCTGCTTAGGCGGTGGCTCCACCAAAATTGGTGGGGAGACCTGAACAGGCTGAACAGGAATGCGTGTTGGTCCTACTGGAGGAAGAACCGAGTCTTCGGTCTCGGAGGGGTCGGGATAAGAGGCTGGGCCAAGTAATGGCCGGTGTAGCCAGCTTATGACAGGTCAGAATTAGCTGTTGTCACATAAGGTCCTCATAACGCCGAGCTCCACGCCTCCCTCGTCCGAGGAGGATGAGGATCGGTGGCGATCCACCGAGCAGCTCTACTAGATGGCGGCATCTGAAGAAGAAGCTGCCAAGCTTCGCCAGCCAAGGCTTTTTCGCAGCTAAACCTTGGCATTACCTTCACAAGATCCTTTGGGAGCTGTGCCAGTCTCTCCACCAGGGTGAGGCGCCTCGGCATGCACTCCTCGCCCCTAGAAAACGGGACAAGGACCCTAAATCTTCTTTTCGAAAAGACGCTCCTGGGACCAAGAGAGGTCTGAATCCCAGGACCTTACGGTCTCGGCCCCGGTTGAGATCGCTCTCGGACCGGCTTCGGACCTTCCTTCAGGCGAGGCACCGAGGCAGAGGAAACGTCCAACCAGCAGAGATATCTCTACCCGATCGAGGCTGCTGTCGCCGACCCTGGTCGCCGACTCTTTGAGAGGACACTATCCTTTCCTTCCCGATGAGGAGACCCAGCCCTCGGTATCCCAATCAAGGGACAAGAGCCGGAACATCGGTTTTCACCGACTCCGCCTCCCGATCAAAGAAGCGAATCTGCCGGTCTCGATTGAAGACCAGGACTCTTCTCGGTCGAAAAACCTAAAAGGGTCACAAACACTCTTGGAAGAGTGGCTTCTAATTTTGATTCTCTGAAGATTTGGCTCATTTGAGCTAGCGATTGAGAATACTGTTATTTGATCATGGAAGATAAATCTTTCCTCGAACTTCACCAGTGCCCGTGCAGCCAAAAGATGCGCACTGACCAGCATATCGCGTCGTTTACCTTGGGTGCCGTGGACCTACAAAACACGTTAGAGAGAAGGCAACCTGAATCTTCGAGCGGAAATGAAAATTCATGAATGGGGCAGAGCTAAGGGTTATGCCACCCGGTGGCTGGGAGGAGCCAGCTTGAAGACCTTCCGCAAGACTGAAAGAGACAGTGCCAAGAAGTGTGGATGAACAACATATCCACGCCCCAAGAACAGCTGTTTTCGTCCTGCCTATGGTCCTTAGTTGCTGACATGTAGTAACTAGGAGCTCTCTTAACATCCAAGCTGTGGAGCCCTTTCACCAGAAGTGGAGTGCTCAGTGAAAAGACAGGTACGGTAATAGTTTGGTTCAACCGAAATCAGAAACCACTTTAGGGAGAAATTTCTGTTTGTTCTCAGGACCACTTTTTGTCCTTGTGGAAGGAAATGTAGTCCTGATCTATGCAAAGAGCCTGGAGCTTGCTGATCCTTCTAGCTGAAATTACTGCCACTAGAAACAGTTTTCCATGACATATTCTAGATGAGCTTAAGACATGGGCTCGAAAGGGTCCCATGAGTTTGGCTATACACACTGAGGTCCCATGATGGCAATGGTTCCCTGTGAGGGGGTGCAAATGGGAAAGGCCCTTAAAGAACCTCTTAAAGATAGGATCTGAAGCTAGAGAAATTCTACGCCTGGCTGAAATGAGGCAGATGCTGCAGCCAAATGTACCTTCAGGGTATTGGGCTGAAGACCCAAAGAATGCAAAGTAAGAAAGATAATCCAGCATGGCTGGCACCCCAGCCTGTGTTGGCACAATATTCTGGTGTAATACCACACAGAAAACCTTTTCCATTTTGCAGCATACGCTTTCTTAGTGGACGGCTTCCTGTAACCCCTCTAAATGTCCAGGACACCTTCAGAAAGGTTTAGGCCTCAATATTCTAGGTCCTCAAAAGCCAGACCTTGAGCCTAAGGAATTTGAGGTTATAGAAACATAGAATTTGACGGCAGATAAGGACCGCTTGGCCCACCCAGTCTGCCCATTTCCCTACCTAATGGATAAGCTGCAGATCCTAGTTAACCAGCAGCCTACTTCTTTCTACCCCCACCCTCTAGAATTGCCTTATGACTGTCCCATGCATGCCTGAATTCAACCACTGTTTTGACTCCACAAACCTCTGTGAAAAACACTTCCTTACATTACCTCTGAGCCGCCTTCCATCTTCAAATTGTGCCCCTTGTTCTTGCACACTTTTTTGAAAGATGCTACCTCTTGGACTTTGTTGATTCCTTGAGGTACTTGAACGCTTCTATCACGCCCCCTCCCTCCTTTCCTCAAGGCTATACATATTAAGCTCCTTTAGTCTCTCTTCATGTGTCTTCCGTGCAGACCCTGCACTATTTTAGTTCCCTTCTGGAGGGCTTCCATCTTGTCTATGTCCTTGTGGGAGATTGGGTCTCCAGAACTGCACACAGTACTCCAGGTGGGGTCTCACCAGCTGTCTGTACAGAGGGATACAGGAGCCTCCCTGATTGAAGGTTAATAGGTTGTGCCTCCTGGGAAGGTGCATCGGTTCAGCTACAGACTTGGAGAGCAGAAGAGAGTACCATGGCTGTCTGGGCCAATCTGGAGCTATCAAGATCATGGATGTAGACTTGGACCCGAGCTTGAGCAAAACCCTGTATACTAAAGGGAAGGGAGGAAAAGCATACAGGTGTTTTCCTGACCAATCCAGAATTAGAGCATCCAAGGGACTGTTCCCCACTCTGGTGGTCTACAACAATATTTTGGCAAGTGATGGTTCTCGTGGGATGCGAACAAGTCTGCCTGTGGAGTGCCTCACCTCCTGAAAACCGCTTGTACCACCTGCCTGTTTAGAGTCCATTTGTGATGGGCCTGATTGATCAGACTCAAGGTGTCTGCCAAGGTATTGTCCTTGCCAGGCAGATGAATGGCCTGTAGGGAAACTCCCAAGGAGTATGCCAGACTATTCATGGTTCCTGTGCAGAGAGGATTTAACTTTGTCTCTCCCTGCTTGTTTATGTAGTACATGGTGGTGGTATTGTCTGTTCTGATCTGTACCACCTTTCCCTGTAGCTGGGGCGAAGGCCTCAGTGCTAGCAACATTGCTCTGAGCTCCAGCAGGTTTATGTGCAAGAGTGACTCTGCACTTGACCATGTGCCTTGGGTAGTGTGACCTCCCAGATGGACACCCCACCCCAGGAGTGATACATCCATTGTAAGAATTACTGAAGGAGGCTCCTGTTGGAAAGGAACCCCTCTCTCAGGTTGCTTTCCTCTTTCCACCACTCGAGAGCACGTAACAAAGTTCCTGTTACTGGAATCAATTTTCAAGGAGGGTCTCTTTTCTGGCACCAGTGAGCTCTGAGGTGAAACTGGATGTCCCTCATGTGGAATCTGGATCCCAGTACTATGCCAGTGGCAGCTGCCATGTGGCCTAAGAGCTGAAGAAACTGTCTTGCAGTTTTGATTTGTTCAGGCGAATGAGCCTGCTGGATGCTTCTTACCCTGACCAGGGCAGGTATGGCATGCAGAGTATTTAACTCTGCTCCTATGGACTGCAATACTGAGTAGGCTGAAGAACTGACTTTTTTTTTTTTTTTGGATTCATCAGGAACCTAGGGACTCCAAGAACTCCTGAGTTGCAGCTGATCCCTGATGTGCTGAGGTGATTTTCCTACCACCAGCCAGTCGCCTAGGTATGGGAAGGCTCTGACATCCTGTTTTCAAGGTGTGCCACTACCAAGCACTTTGTGAACACCACTGGTGCTGAAGTGAGACCTAATGGCCCACTTGTCTGTGGTAATGTTTTCCCAGAGGTGAAAAAGTGAGCCAGTCTGCCTCTCACAGGCAGTAGGCAGGCGGCCTGTATCGACACGCCAGGGTGCCCTGCTTTGCTTGGGGCTGAGCCTGGGACTGGGAACCACGCCTGAACCCTTCTGCCCCACCTCTGAAGTATCCCTGCTGTGGGTACCTAGTATGGGTCGTGAGCCATGGCCTGGAAAAAGGCCTGCTTTGAAAGGATCTACCCCTGCCTCCCTTACAAAGGGTCTAGTGGATAGGAAGCTTTTCTTTGCAGAGTTGCTTCTGTAGGTGGCCTTATACTCATCCACCTTTTCATGCAAGCCTCTGTCATTTGCCCAAAGATGGAATTTTCTCTAATGGAAATCTAGTGCCTTGGTCTGTGTATCCTGGGTAAGGTTTCAGGCTCTTAACCAAGCAAACTTCTGTGCCGTAGTATTTGTTATTCACCAGGCAGCTGCATCATTCGAATCAGCAGCCATTTGAAATTGCTATTTGGCTGCTTCCAGACCAAATCAGCTGTTTCAGCTAGGTCAGCTGAAATAGGAGACTGCACCTTATCTGCAATAGCAAGGACTAATTGCCAGAGAGATTTCTGGTATTGTGTCATAAATCTGGACGCTTGCCTGCTTGATAGCCAAGGAGGCCGAAAGGTAGCCCTTTGGCCATGCTGAATTTTCCTTGAGTCCTTGTCTGGAGGATGGAGGCTAATGGAACCCTTGCCTTGTCGCAGGCTGCCACTTCGACACCCCTGGTGGTCAGGGTGAGAACAAAATTCAGCACCCTGCCTTTCTAGCAGATACTTTTATCCAATCTCTATCCGGAGGTGGCGCAGTATTTGGTGTATGCAGTATTTTTAGGGCAGCTTTTTAAATAATTTGTTAATGGAAAGAAGAAGCTTTTTAGTGAGTGTTAACCCCATCAGTTCCATGTATTCCACTTCTTCATTCTCAATAACTTCACTTGTGGGAATGTCTAATGCATCCACCATCCTCCTTGCAAAGGTAAAATGAGGAAAAATCCTCTGATGCCCTTAGAGGGGAGCCAAATTTGTTCAGGTGAACCTCCGTTCAATGGGGCCCCCGTCCTCCTCCACATCAATATCCAAATATTCTTCTTGCTCAAAGACTGAGAAGGAGAACCAGTCTACAATACCGTTGAGCCAAGGCTCTTTTACAAAGGTTCCACGTCAGAGACTATCATTTAAAAAAAAAAGACACACAAGCAATGGTGACAGACGCTAATACAAATGGTTACAACATAATAGCAATACATAACAACCAATCAGAAAAGTTAATGACATTATAACATAAGATGGGGTGGTTGTGAGTACGTAGGCAGCCAGAGGCATCTGTCATGGTAGAAGGTAGCTAGCAGGTAATTAGAGTGCATGTAATTGGGAAAAGAGAAGGGAGGATAGGTGTCATATCCTGTGGCAGATATAGTGGAGATGGCAGGAAATTAGCTGTAGTGATCACAGGAGCTAGAGGCAATGAGATGATTCCAGAGCCTAGCTTTGAACGCACCAAGTGAGTCAGCTGAGGAGATGGCAGGGTTTAGGTCATTAAGCCAAAGTGGTGCTCTGTAGGTAAAGGATCGTTGTGCCTGTGAGGTGCGACAGCAGGGAATTTTAGGAGCTGCTGATTCGATGATCTAGAGCTCCGACAGTTTGGGCTTATCTGCAGGAGAGCAGAGACACCTGGTGGTGCATTCCCCAGGCAGATTTGCTTTGCCATGGTACAAGTGAGATACTTTATGCGGTTTGATAGGCGAAGCCATCCAGACTGTGCATGCAAGTCACAGGTGTGGGTGAGCGGTAAGCATCTTTAAGAAAGACAGGCCTTGTTTATTGTTGTTTGAATCCGTCTGAGGGCTGTCATTGTGGCAGAGCCGTAAATGATGAGACCATAGTCAATGACTGATACCACGGTACTCTGTACGGCAATCTTCAGTGCATCTGGAGTAAGTTTTGTAGTTTTGCAACATGGTCAGTGTGCTACTCGTAGGAGAGGCTAGGTCTAGCAGAATCCCAAGATATTTGAAAGACTGCACCTGCTCCAAGGTGTTTCCTGTGCAGTGGAGATCGTCAGGTGGTGTTGCTTGTGTGGATTATGACAGCTGTGGAATAGCATGGTTTTAGTTTTTGTGATTTAGTACCAGTTTGTGATTGTGGAAGCAAGACTCAGTGGTGCTGAAAAAAAAATTACTCACCTTAGTAATTGCTTTTCTTCTCATGGAGTCTTGCTATATTATAACATTAGCAGTCAGCCACTGCAGCCTGAACTGCCCCGGAGAGGAAGGAGTTAACCCAGAGGATCTGGAGTTCTACAGCGCGAGGGCGCCTGTGCTCAAAGTTTCATCTGGCAGTTTCAAATGAAACTGTCAGATCTTTACGAAGCTAACATCAAAGAACAGAAAGTCTGTGTGAAAAACTACACTAGCCCATGGCTACCTACTAGTAGTAGTAACAACAATATAAACAACAAAGAAACACCCAGAACATAACAACAAAATTGATGGTATTATGGTTCGCTTTACCACCCTTGACAAGCACATTATGAACCCCCGTCCCCCAAGACTCAAGTCCAGGAAGGGGCAATATAAATAACCTAAATGAAAGCAACCAGATCCCTAACCCAAAGGAAAGAGGGTAAAGGGAAAACTACAATGGCATGACAGTGCTTGCATTCATCCGCCACCCCTACCCAAGTAGAGGTTCTGAGAGGGCAGGAGGGAGGATATATATAGCAAGACTCCATGAGAAGAAAAGCAATTACTAAGGTGAGTCATTTTCTTCAAACACCATGAAGTCTTGCTATATTATAACATTAGCAGATTACACAGCAGTACCTCCATGGAGGAGGTCAGAACCTACTTAGGAAATAGGCTCTGAAGCACAGCTGTGCTAAACTGAGCATCTCCCGGACTGGACATCCAGGGAATAATGCTTGGTAAAGGTGTGAACTGTCTTCCAGGTAGCAGCTTGACAAATCTCCAGAATGGAATGACCCCAGCAGCCGCTAGAGACGCAGCTGTACCCCTGGTGGAGTGGGCCTCAATCCTGAGGGGGTACTCTACCTAGTTTCTGATAACAGAATTGGATACAAGAAACAATCCACCTTGCAATTGTTCTCTTAGTGGCAGGTTTTCCTTGCCAACCTCGCCATAGGTAAGAAACAGTTGGAGGGATTCGAACCTATGACCTCAGGTGCGCTCTAAATAGTAGCTTAAGGCTCTTTTGACATCCAAGCTGTGCAGTCTCCTCTCACCTGAGGAAGAATGCTCAGTGAAAATACTGGGAGAGAGATAGATTGATTCAGGTGGAAATCAGAAACCACCTTAGGCAAAACTTTCTATTAGTCCTAAGGACTACCTTATCTCTGTGGAAAGAGATAAAATCTTCTTCCACTGACAGGGCCTGTAACTCACTTATCGTCTGGCAGAGGTGATAGCTACTAGGAAAACGGTTTTCCAAGTTAAATACTTGAGCTCTGCTGAAGACAGAGGCTCAAAGGGGGTTGCATTAACTGAGCAATGCAAATATTCAGGTCCCAGGCAGGAGCTGGTTCCCGAAAAGGAGGTTAGTATAAAGTAACCCTTTAAAAACTTGGAACACAGGGTGAGAAGAAAGGGCAGGCTTCCTGCTGACACAAAAGCAGAGACAGCTGCCAGATGAACCTTCAGGGTAGCTGGTTTAAGGCCTAGGAATTCAGATGGACCAAATATTCCAGAAGAATGGGAAGATCAGCAGATTCTGGGATAATCTGTCTCTCAGAGCACCAGATGGAAAACCTCTTCCACTTAGAATTATAAGTGGCTCTAGTGGAAGGCTTCCCTAGAAGCCTTTAAAATATCCATGACACCTTGAGAAAGGTGTAAGTCAGCAAATTCTAGCTCCTCAAGAGCCAAGCCTTGAGGTGGAGGGATCTGAGGTCCGGATACCACACTCTCCCCTGTGCACAGGCCAGTAGAGTCGTGGACTCTGGGTAGGCTCAGGGCAGGGTGGACTGCCAAGGACAGAAGCAGAGGGTACCAGGGCTGTCTGGCCCAATCTGGGGCAATCAGAATCACTCTGCAAGGTTGAGATCTGATTTTACTAGTACCCTGAAAAGAAGAGGAAAGGGAGGAAAGGCATACAGGATTCCCTTTCCAGTCCAACAGAAAGGCGTCCAGAGGGACTGAGCCCAGTACTGGAGGCCTGCAACAGAAAAGAGAGAAGTTGATGGTTGTCTGGGGCTGCGAAAGATCTATCTGAGGAGTGCCCCATCTGGCAAAACGGACCCCAGCACTTGTGGATTCAGAGCCCATTAAATGATGGCCCTGAGAAATTCTGCTGAGGCGTCCGCCAGGACATTGTCCTTCCCTGGGAGGTGAACCCATCAGGGAGGTGTTCAGGAGTAGGCCAGAGACCACAACTCTCATTGCTTGGTGCACAAGGCTGAAGACCGAGTGTCCCCTTGCTTGTTGATGTACCACATTGTGGTGGTATTGTCTGTCCTGACTTGAACCACTTTGTTCTGGACAGAATCTGAAAGCGCCGAAGAGCTAAAAGACAGCTCTGAGTTCCAACAGATTGATGTGGAGCAGAGATTCCTGAGGAGACCACACCCCTGGGTGCAAGATCGCCCAGGTGAGCCCCCACCCTAACAGGGAGGCATCCGTGGTGAGGGTGAGGGAGTGAAAATGGAATGAAGGGACCCCTGTCTTAAATTGCTCTGGGCCTGCCACCAGTGGAGGGCTAGGATCAGAGTTTGAGTAACTGGAACCAACTTGGTAAGGGGTCCTTCCTTTGAGATCAATAGGCCCTCAAATGGAACTGAATGTCCTCATCTGGAATCTTGCTCCCTGCACGACAGCTGTGGAAGCAGCCATGTCCCAAGGAGTTGCAGAAAATGCCTTGCTGGTCGAGAGACCGCAGGGTAAAGGAGGATGCCAAGGCGATGAGTCTGTCCACCCTTTCCGAGGGAAGAAAAGCCCTGGCTAACCTTGTGTTCAATTCTGCGCCTATGAAGGTTAGGACCTGAACCGGTTCCAGAACTGACTTTGGTAAGTTTAGCAGGAATCCTAGGAAGTGAGAAGCTGCTGGTGACTTGCAAATGCGTTACCTGACCTGGAGACTGACCCACAATGAGCCAGTCGTCCAGGTAGGAAACACAGCAACCCCTTGCCTTCTTAAGTGAGCCACTACTACATGAGACATTTTGTGAATACCCTTGGCGCAGAGGTCAGGCCGAAGGGCATTGCCCTGAACTGGAAGTGGCCTGAGGGCAGTTCGAATCTGAGGTACTTTGGGTGAGAAGGCCTGATCAAAACATGAAAATAGGCATCCTTGAGGTCCAGGGAAGCTAGCCAGTCCCCTGGCCTTAGGGAAGGCAATATCATTGCCAGAGTCAACATTTTGAACTTTGGTTTCAAAAGTTGCTTGTTCAGGTACCTTAAATCTAGAATGGGCCGCCATTCTCCTGTCTTTTGGGGTAAGAAAGTATCTTGAATAAAGCCCTTGCCCTGATGGCAAGGAGGAACCCTTCCACTGTTTTGCAGTCCAGAAGAGAAGAACCTCTGCTTCCAAAGCAAGGGCTTCTGAAGGATTTGCATGGAAAATGTCTGCTCTCATCTTTGGAAAGTGTTTGAAGCTGAGAACCAGACCCTGGCCTTACTACCTCCAGAACCCATCTGTCCGTAGTTAGGGACAGCCAGTTCTGGCTGAAATAAGCCAACCTGCCCCCACTGGTACAGGAGAATGGCCCTGGGCACCCCATCAGGGTGCCTTAGCAACAGCCTTAGGCTGAGGGAGAGGGACGGTCTACTTGTGCCTCGTCTACCCGCCTCTGAAGAAACCCTCTCAAGACAGCAGAGGAGGCTTGAAAATACAGGTTACTCACCTGTAACAGGAGTTCTAGGAATGGTATATGTTGTTCATCCACACTCTTGGCAGGTATCCTTGCCGCTTTAAATCTTGCCGGAAGGTCTTCAAGCTTGCTCCTCCCACCCACCGGGTGGTATAACTCGGCTCCGCCCCATGACGCCAGATCTGGCCCGCTGGAAGCTCAGGCTGTCGCGTCAAGCCGGGAGGTCAGGTGGAGTCGTGTGGATGAACAACATATACCATTCCTAGAACTCCTGTTACAGGTGAGTAACCTGTATTTCTAGGAGACATGGATATGTTGTTCATCCACACTCATTGGCAGACTCCAGCAGTTCTCCGGGAGGAGGAGCAAGACGCACACCCAATACTTACTTGGGAAAGAGAGACTGGAGAACCGAGGCCCCAAAACCAGCATTCAGTGACTCAAGGTCGATGTGGTAATGGGTAATGAAGGTGTTTGCTGACTTCCAGGTAGCAGCCCTGCAGATTTCCTGGATAGGGACGCCCCTGGAAGCAGCCACCGTTGCAGCAGTATGGCGGGTAGAATGAGCTCTGATCCTCTGGGAGGCTCCATGCCCGCCAACTTATAGCAGAGATCTATGCAGGAAGTGACCCACCTGCTTATCGATCCAGCTTGGCTGCAGGTCTGCCAGATGCGGTTTCAGCGTAGGTGACAAACAGCTGGCGAACCTCTCCCAATTTCAGCCGTGCGCTCTTTGTAATAGGCGGAGCCCTTCTAGGGTCAAAAGTATGGAGCCTATGTTCGCCTCCGAGGTGTGACTGGGGTAGAACACCGGCAGAGTCAACACCTGGTTAAGGTGAAACTCCGACACCACCTCGGAAGGAATTCCTGGGTGGGGCGCAGGACAACCTTGTCCCTGTGGAAGACCAGGTAAGGAGACTCGATGGAAAGCGCCTGAGCTCTCCCATCCTTCTGGCTGACGTGATAGCCACCAAGGAAGGCGGTCTTCCACGACAGGTGAGAGAGAGCACACCTGTGCATGAGTTCGAATGCTTTGCCATGAGCTTTGCCAATACCAGCAGTAGATCCCACGGAGGTGGGGGTTCCCGCACTGGAGGGAAATGTGATCAAGGCCTTTGAAAGCGCCCAGACCACCTTCTCCTGCATACCGACTGCTTCGGCCACGCCGGTAAGCAGAGATGGCTGCCAGGTGCACCCTTAGGGTCGATCGACCTAAGCCCTTGATTAGAAAGGGACCATAAATAGTCCAAGATACTTGCCAGGAACAGGAGGAAGGGTCAAGCCCTTGCCCTGACACCAAATGGAAAACCTTTTCCATTTGAAGGCATAACATTTCTGGTCGACTCATACGGGGCGCCTCAACACATTGAGGACCTCGTCCGGAAAAGACCCAAGGCCTGGAACTCTGGCAGCTCAGGAACCAGGCCGTCAGGTGCAGGGATTGAAGGTCCGGATGGAACACCTTCCCTGATTGACTGAGAGCAGGTCCGGGCGAGCTGGAAGCTGCCGTGGAGTCCTGGAGCTGAGACTGAGGAGATCTGGGTACCAGAACTGGCGAGGCCAGTCTGGGGCTATCAGAATCACCTGCCTTGTCCCTCCTCGCCTTGAGAAGCACCTTGTGGATCAAGGGAAATGGGGAAAGGCGTAAAGAGGCCGGGGTCCACTGCCTCGAGAAGGCATCCCTGCAGCGAGCCCTGCGTGGGGCGGGCATGGAACAGTCTCAGCCTGCGGTTCTCCTGGAGCGAACAGGTCCACCTGAGGTGTGCCCCAATGGGAGAACAGATGCTGTACTACCTCCGGCAGGAGAGACCACTCGTGGGATGCAGCCCCTATCCGGCTCAGGGCATTGGCCAGGGTGTTGGGAGGCTCCTGCCACATGAATGGCTGGAGATCCGCCTCAGGCTGCATGCAGTGACCAAATGCGGAGCTTCCTTGCATAGAAGCATGGGGAGCGTCCCGCCTGGCGGTTTAGATAGAACATGGTGGTGGTATTGTCGTCTGGACTCTGACCACTTGACCCCGGAGGAGCGGAGCAAAGGCGGTGAGC
The DNA here is from genome assembly GCA_016271365.2 of Neoceratodus forsteri. Taxonomy (NCBI): domain Eukaryota; kingdom Metazoa; phylum Chordata; order Ceratodontiformes; family Ceratodontidae; genus Neoceratodus; species Neoceratodus forsteri. Next base: position 120,401,488 of record CM028130.1, on the reverse strand, counting down.
TAGGGGCGGACCGCTCGGAGCTCCAGCAGGTTGATGTGGCATCGGGACTCCCGCGGGGACCAGAGGCCATGAGCCCGTGTTCCCAGATGGGCACCCCAACCCATCAGAGAGGCATCGGTCGATAGAGAGACAGTCGGCCGGGCGGACGAGCAGGATGCCCTCCTGCAAATGATCTGGAGCGGTCCACCACTGGAGGCGTTCACATCCCCTGTGTCACCGACACAAGCTGGTCCAAAGGATGCAGCGTTGTGACCACTGGCTGGCCAGTCCCATTGAAGGGGACATGTTCCAGCAGGCCCAACGGACCACGCTGGTGCAGGCCACCATGAGACCCAGGAGGCGCAGGAAGTCCGGGCAGGGCAATTGCCCAACCAGAAATGATCGGGCAAAGGAGGAAAGAACCCGGCCCTGTCCGCCGGGAGCAGCTCTGGCTCAAGAGAGTCGAGCTGCGCCTGATGAATAGAATCACCTGCTTTGGCTGAGTTCCGACTTGGCCTCGTTGATAAGGAGGCCCAGTTGAGAGCAGACCTGGAGGGCCAGATCTCTGGACCACTCGCCTCCTTCCTGGAGGGACTGCTATCAACCAGTCGTCCAGGTAGGAGGTACACCGACCCCTCGGCCGCAGGAGAATGCTGTCACCACTGCCATGCATTTGGTGAAGACCCTGGGAGCTGGAGACAAGCCGAAGGGCATGGCTGGAACTCGAAAGGATCCTTCCGCTCGGGACGAAGGAATCTCTGGTGAGCACGGACGGATAGGGACGTGGAAAACGTCCTGCAAGTCCAGAGAGCAGAACCACCGCCGCGTTCCAGGATGGTATTATCTGAGCCAGAGTGACCATCCTGAAGGTTGAGACCTTAGGAACTTGTTTAGGTGGCGTGTGAGTCAGAATGGGCGCCAGCCCCGTCCGTTGGAACCAGGAAGTACCTGGACACAAACCCTGGGTCTGAAGGAGGGTCGCCACCTCTCTTATCACCTCCTTCTGGAGGAGAGCGATGTCGGCTCGACAGAGCCGCCAGTGAGGCTGGGGACCCCGAAGCCCCGAGGCGGCGTCTGAAGGGTGGTGCCTGCTCGAATTCCAGAGGCAGGCCTCTTCCACCACCTCCAAGACCCACCTGTCCGTGGTAACAGCGGACCAGGCGGAACAGTGCCGAGCCGTCCCCAGGGGACCCAGGAATGAGGTGAGGAATGGGGCGACACCCCTCAGCCCGTCACTGGGCAGGCTTGGAGGAGAGGACCGGCAGAGGGACCTCCTGGGCCTTTCCTCCCTGCCTCCTGTTAGAGGAAGCCGGCGGCTTGGGTTTGGGATACCAGGCCGAGCCTGCTGGCCCTGGCTGCTGGGCGAGGCGCGGGGCACAGAAGGACGAAAGGGCTTAGGCTGTGGTTTCGCGGCCTTTGTCCTTCTGGCGGAAGAGACCGAGTCCAGGTAGCATTGGACTCTCGATCCTCTGCAGGTGACCTTCCACCCCAGGGCCGAAGAGGTCAGTCCCAAAAGGGAACATCCGCCAACTTGTGCTGGGTATCCGAAGTAAGGTGGATATCCTCAGCCAAACCCGGCCGCCTTAGCCACTCGGCCGCCACCCGATCTGGCACATGAGTCCCCTATATCCAAAGCAGTCTGGAGCTGCTGTCTGGCCCTGCCCTGGTCCCGCACCTGCTTAACCGTAGTCTGCAGATCGGCGGAAGATGAGGATGACCTCATCCAGGGAGCCCAACAGGGCATGAGAAAAATGTGCCATGAGGACGGCCGAACTGGCCTGGCGAAGGCCGGAGAGGAGACGCAGCGTGGGCTTTAAGCCGACATAGTCCAATTTCTTGGACTCCTTGTCAGGAGGTTTGTCCACATCCCTGGCGTTGCCGGTAGCGCAGCGCTGTCGGTAACCAACCCCTCAGCAGAAGGGTGTTCCAAAAACGGGACAAGGAACCGGTACGGACATCCTCGGCCATCCTGGCCAAGGCGCAGGGCAGGAAGCAGGCGCTGCCAAAGCTCCAGTGCGGACCCACTATGGCCTCGGCCACGGAAAGGCCTCCGTTGGAGAATCCCTCAGTCCAGAATCTCCGTGAGGATACCTGGCCCGTTTGGAAGCGGGTTCGAGCTCCATCGGTGGACTCCGAGATGAGCGAAGCAGTCCTAGGAAGGACGACGGGCTATCGTCCATTGACTGACCTCCTGAAGACTCCAAGTCCAGTCGCTTGGAGAAAAGGAGGAATCATCTTCGAACTCGGAAGAGTCCTCGAAGAGCTGCCTCTGGCCTGAGCCACCCTTCACCTGCCGAGGTCGGTCGGGAGTGAGGGTAACTGACAACCGATGGGGTAGACCCTTAGCCGACCGAGAATCCTTGGTCGGAGCCCCATTGGTGGCTGTGGAGGCGGAGGTTCCACGAATCTGTGGAGCAGCTGGTTTGGCCTAACAACCGGCCTGGGTATAGGCTCTCGGATAAGTCGGGGTTGTGCCGACGCTCCGGTGACCAGCCATAATGGCGGGGAAGGCGACTGGGTCGGCTTACTCCCGGCCAGGAGGAGCTGTTGCAACATAAGGTCCTCGTGCCGTCGGCATTCACGCGAAGCCTCCCTCGTCCGAGGGGGAGGATGAGGGCGGCGGCAACCGCTTACCAGCGTGCTGCCGAGCCGAGGCGCCTGTATGATTGGGATCGGCTGGACCATGAAGAGGTCCGGAGACCGAGAGTCCCGAATTTCGAGGTCGGTGCGGGAGGTGTCGGCCGAACCGCACTCCCTTCGGCTCGGATGGTCCATCCGAGGGCTCCGGAACCGGAGGCACAGGCGAGCCCACGGGATCTCAACTCCTCCCGGGGAACCGGGAGAGGGAATCTCGGCTGCTAAAGGCGACCGTCAACGAATCGTAGAAAAATCTCGACTTGGCGGTGGGAGTCTCGGTCAACTGACCTGACGGGACACCGTGAGGCCAGTGGCCGGCCGAGCGGTCGATCGGCCGACAGCCCACGTCCACTCGGGAGAGGGACCTTCCCGCCTCCCAAGAGCGTCGACGGAGAGTCTACCCTGTCCTTCTTTTGGACAGAGAATAAGGTCAAGCAGACGAGGCCCTTCTCCCTTAGTGGAGAGGGACAGACAAAGCTCCTTAAAAGAAGCGTGTAGGAAGAACCCAGAGAGCGGGATAAATGCGCGGCCGAGGAGAATCGGCCAGCGCCGCTGCCTCCTCTTCGAGGCGATCATCCGCTCGAGCTGATCCGCCGAGCCCGCCGCAGCGGAAACCGGCCAACCGGTCCTCCTTGGACTTCACCGAGGAAACGCTCGGACGGCCCAGTGCAATCGGGCAGCACGGTCTTCGAGGACGTAGGCCGAAAAGATGAGCACAGGTCGCAAGCCTGCGGGTCATGCTCAAGGCCTAAACAGTAGACACCACGTGGGTGTGGATCCGTCCGAGACATCTTCTGCCCGCATGGGCATTCGAAATCGGGAGTCGATTTGTCCATCGCAGCGGAGGGATCAAGATCAAGTCTTTTTTTACAAAATTTATTTTTTAAATCCGCAAACGGAGAAATAGGAACTAGTCCTCAACGCAGAGCGTTAAGGAGGAACCTGAGCTTCCAAGCGGTAGGAAGATCTAGGCGCCATGGGGCGGAGCTGAGAGTTATACCACCCGGTGGGTGGGAGGAGCAAGCTTGAAGACCTTCCGGCAAGATTTAAAGCGGCAAGGATACCTGCCAATGAGTGTGGATGAACAACATATCCATGTCCCTAGAATTGGTAAAAAGGCCTGAAAAGGCCTGCCCTACCTTCTGGGAGCATGCCTTTCATGGCATGGCATGCTTCTCCTTAGCCTGGGCACTTTTGTAGGTAGTTCTGTATTCATCCATCTTTTCATATAGTTTTCTGTTTGCTCCCCAAACAGAGAATTTCCCACTACAGGAAAATCCATAGCCTTTGACTGGGTATCTTGGGACAGATTAGTGCATCTGAGCCATGCCAACCTACGGAAAGCTACAGAAGTGGCCATGACCCTAGAGGAAACATCATTAACATCAACAGCAGTATGAAATTGAACTTTAGAGGCTTCAATGCCATCAGCAGCCACCTGTTCCAACTCACTAGCCAGCTGGCCATGGCCTGCTTGGCTAACTGCAATACTGTGTCCCACCTAGATTTCTGATATCTAGCCACATAAGCCATATAATTTGCCTGCCTGAGTCCCAAAGAAGCTGCCATATACTGTTTCTTCGCCATGGCATCAATCTTCCTGGAATCCTTATCAGGAGGATGTGAGGCCAGAGGAATATTAGCCTTGTCACAGGCTGCAGCTTGTCCACACCTACATGACTACACTGTTCAGTAAGGAAGTCTGTATCCGAGCCTGACAAAGTATACCTTCTGTCCATTTTTTATCTACAGGAGGGACAGAATGAGGATTTTTAAATCTTTGTTGTTTGCTTCCTAAATGACTTATGCAAAGGAATAGACAACCTCCTAGACTCTGGAATATCCATCATTTCCACATAATCAGGCTCCTCTTGCTCATCACAGCCTCCTCTAAAGGAAGCTGGAGGGTTTCTGCAACCTTTTGTAAAAATAAAGAAAGAAGGGACTCAGACAGAATAGGAGGAGATTCTAAAGGTCTGTCTGGAGAAATGTCCGGTTCAATGGGCACGTCAGACCCCCAGCCACACATATATTGATCAAATTCCTCCTCCCCTCCTGTGGTTCATAAAATCCTTAACTTCAAAATCCTGAACCACTGGGACTGAGCAGACCAACCTTTTACCAACTGTTGGTGGTTCTACAGATCCCTGAGACAGTGACTGGACAATCTGAATGGCTTTAGCTATCTCTGCAGCAGTTGGAGACACAATTTTGGACCCCAAACCTACTGATTTCCTTGTCTTTTTACTAGGGACTGGTTCCTCTGAACCAGCCTTCCTTTGCCGAGGAAGTCTGCCCTGGTCAGAGGGCACTCCCTCTGGTCCAGTGGGTACTGGACCGGGCTGGCCATCCGGGTCAGCGGACTTTTTGGCCTCTCGCTCCTGAGCCGGCCCAATCTCTTTTCCAGGGTGGCTGCAGGGAAATTTTTTACACACCTGGCAGTCTGACAGGAGGTGGTTAGCCCCAGACAATAAACACAAGTGGTGTGTGGGTCAGCCTTGGCAAAGGCCTCCCCACAGACATCACAGTGTTGAAACCAGTGGGCCGGTTTTTCTTTTGGGTTTCTCAGACATAATGCCAGCCTAACCAAAACTTGCCCTTTTGATGGCAGTGCCAGGCAAGACACCCTTATCAGTTCCTAACCGTGTCACGGGTATTTGAAAAAACCGTTATAATTCTGTTTTTTAGAACCGATAAGAACGGGAACCGCACTCTAAAACCCACTGTACACTTTTAAAATGCAGAAATAACAAACCGATCGGTTCAAAACCGAACCGATAATTAATTTTCCACACAGACTTAAAATTTAGTACTTACGTTACCAGATAGAGCTTTAAAACCGAAATGCGGTAAAATAATAACTTTGCCGGTTCAAATGAACCAAAAATACCGCTTGAACCGAGAATGAAACGAGCTGAAGGAGCTGATCTCCGGAGCGACTGTTCAGTGAAGCGGAGTAAAGAATCTGACAGTTTCATTTGAAACTGCCAGATAGAGCTTTTGGGCACAGCCCTCGCTGTAGAACTCAGATCCTCTGAGTTAACTCCCTTCTCCGGGCAGTTCAGCTGCAGTGGCTGACTGCTAATGTTATAATATAGCAAGACTTCATGGTGTTTGAAACCATGCTGGAAGTTACCCTATAGAGCCCTGGGATCTTTATGGGAGGAGAATACCTCTGCATCATCAGCGTACAGGATGACGTTTTTGGGGCATGATTTCAGTAGGGAGTTTAGGAAGAGACTAAACAGAAGTGGCCCCAGTATGGAACGTTGGAGATGCGCCTGGCGGACTGGCAAAGTGTCAGAGAGTGTTTGCAATTTTACTCTTTGCATTCGGTTTTCAAGGTAGCTTCTAAACCACAAAACAAAGTCAGGTGACAGTCCGCATTTAGTAGCTGGTCAATAAGCAGCCCATGGTGGACTGTGTTGAACGCTTTGGAGATATCGATAAAGACCGCACTAATTAGTCTGCTGTGGTCCAGAGAAGTGTGAACAGACCCAGTGAGCTCTAGGAGAAGTGGTGGTACTGTGGCCTTTCTGGAAACCATGTTGCTTGTGACACAGTATGTTGTATTTGCTCAGATGGTTGGTGAGTTGGTCATAATAATATGCTCAAGTGTCTTAGAGAGCGGAAGCAATATTGATATTGGGTGGTAGTTTGAGTAGATGGTCTTGTCTGTTTGGCTGGAATATGAGGCAAAGGAGCAGTCAGCCCTTGTAAAGCCTGGATAACACAAAAGGCCTGTGCAATCTCATGTGCAATTAGCATTTTTACTACAGGCACAGTTCCCTATTGCCTCTCAGCTGGGGGTTTTGTGTGTTTTGTTTTTAGATTTTTGAGGGAACTGGAGAGTCAGCTGGTTCAGCAAGCCTCTTTGGAACTGCTTGTATACCACTCAGGGATGGCAGTTACAGATGTTGAAATCAAAGTGGTTTCAGCCACAGTAACCGAGGGTGTCGACTGGTCAGGCTCGAGGGACCCTTGAAACAGACATCTTTTTCTTGAGCCTTTCAAGGCACTTTTCCACTGTTTTTCAGGAAAAGTTTTACAAATATCAGTCTGCTTTTAAATGTTCAAAACCCAGACAACACAAAGATTATGCTTGTCTGCTTTGGCAAAACTCTCACCACAATCAGAGCAAAGTTTGAAACTGGGTTCACGGTTCTTTTCTTTTTCTTCAGCCATTCTGAGTGAAAAATGAATAAAATCAGTAACTGCTAAATAGGAAGGATTTTAAAACCTTATTTAGCGTTTGCAGTCAGTTCCTGAACCAAGAAAACCTTTCAGAACCGGAAACCAACCAAGAAACGAACCATAGCTAGCAGTTCAAGAACCGGGATTAGCAGTTCACAACTCAAATATTAAAACTTAAATTTAAATAAAACTAACAGAGTTCCTTAGTCAGGGAACTCCGAAAACATAAGAAAAGACCAGGTTCCCACACGGTTAAACTGCACCAGGAAAAAATAAGAAAAGAATTACTTTAATACTAAAAGTATAGTTAAGTAAGAACTTACCGTAAGAGTAGATCTTAGAGAACAGCTCTTGCAGCAGGTTACACAGTAAGGACTGAAGCCAGCAGGTGCCAGGACCCCGCGGAAAAATTCTAGCAATACCCAGCAGGGGACCGCCCCGACATCCGATGTCACATAAAGGGCGGTCCCCAGCATCCCTCAGTTCTCCCACCGAGACTCCGGCATGATGATGCAATCCTGAAGGGGAGACAGAGGATCTGCTTCCAGAGGAAGGTAAAAAGTAATTTGTTTGCGTCTGAGATGTCATACAGAAGAATCAAACCTCCGTGAGGGAACGTGGGAGAAACTACCTGCTGCAGGAGCTGTTCTCGAAGATCTACTGTTCAGTAAGTTCTTACATAACTGTACTATCTTACTTCAAGATACAGCTCTTGCAGCAGGTTACACAGTAAGGACAGATTCCCAAGCAGTAAAGGTGCAGATTAACCCTTTCAGGAGGAGGATACAAGTGATCCCAAAATAGACTGTTTAGGACAAGAGTCCTTGAAGGACTGCCAGGCCAAAGCCCGCTCTACACCTAGAGGCTGTAGTGCCTGATGAAGGTGTGCACTGTACTCCAAGTAGCTGCTGCACAAATGGCTGATGAAGAAACATTCTTAAGCGCAGCAAAGGAAGTAGCCACCCCTTGTAGAGTGCCCTTTCACGGTCCGGTAAAGGCTGGTTGTACTTCTGGTAACAGAATTCAATGCATCTAACCAGCCACTTGGAGAGGGTCTGCGTTGACACAGGTGCTCCCTGCATCCTGTGTGCAAATGATAAAACAGCTGATCAGACCGACGGTAGGGTCTGGTTCTGGTCAGATAAAACCTGAGGATCCTGTGCACATCTGAAGTGTGTAAGAGAGCTTCCCTCGATTACAGTGGTTGGGATAATACACCGGGAGGGCAATATCCTGATTTAGGGTTAAGGCTGAGACCACCTTGGGAAGAAACTTAGGATTTGTCCTTAAGGACACCGGTCCTTATGAAAAACCAAATAAGGCTCTTTACACAAGCGCTTGAAGCTCTGAAATCCTCCTTGCTGAGGTAACAGCAACTAAAACAGCGTCTTCCAAGAGAGGAGACGGCTCGCAATCCTCATGGGGTTGGTTCAAAAAGGAGGCATAAGCTGCTCTAGGATGAAAAGATGATCCCAAGGAGGAATCGGGTCCTTGATTGGGGGTCTCTCAGATGAAGGATTCCACGCAGAAAGCACGGGAGGCCTCTAGCTGTGCTAGTGACCTTTGACCTACTGGAGTATGGTATGCCAAGATGGCACAGAGGTGTACCTTTATAGAAGAATACGCTAGACCAGATTCATATAGGGATAGGAGGTAATCCAACACTGACCTCTCGGGACAGCAAAGCGACTCGAGGTGCATGGCCTGGGCCTAAAGACAAAACCTCCACCATTTCATAGTGTAAGCAGCATGTGTGGATGGCTCCCTGGACGCCACCAGTATGTCAGCCACTCCCTGTGACACTCGGTGTCTGAAGACTACTATGTCCTTAGGAGCCAAGCATGCACGCTCAAAGACCTGAGGTTTGGGCGAACCAGGAAGCCGCCCTACTAGGACAGCAAGTACGAGCGGACTGGTAAGGGAAGCTCCTGGGCAAACTGGTGGAGGGAGTGGAAAGAAAAAATTACCGCCTTGCCCTTAGTAATTATGTTTCTTCTAATGGAGTCTTGCTGTATTCTGACATATTGCAGTGATTCCCAACCGCTGAATTGCCCCGAAAACAGAGTTAACTTTCTATGCAGGGCATAGAATGCTGAGCTCGAGCTCGGTTGAAGTCTCTGTCTGGAGTGTTTCAAACTTAAACCGTCAGATTCTTACGAGCCCAACTAACAATTCTATGTAGAAATTGTAAAAATCCCACTAGCCAACTGGTCGAAAAAAGTTTTGGATTTCAGGAAGACTCAAGTCAGGAACCCCAAAACCAATCTAATACAAATAATAAATCAGCACCCAAACAAAAGGAGTAGGGGCAAAAAAAAAAAAACACCTGGGTGAACACTGCACCTGCCCACCCACTTCCCAAAAACAGGTTCTGAGAGAGGAGGCAGGAAGGAGAATCAGAATACAGCAAGACTCCATTAGAAGAGACATAATTACTAAGGTAAGTAATTTTTCTTCAAACATGAAGTCTTGCTGTATTCTGACATATTCTGAGACTACCAAGCAGTACATCCATGGAGGAGGACAGAACCTACTTTGGGAATAGGCTCTGAAGTACTGTTGTGCTAAACCGAGCATCACCCCTAGCCTGGATATCCAGAGAGTAATGCTTGGTAAAGGTATGGACTGTTTTCCAGGTGGCTGCTTGACAAATTTCTAAGAGAGGGATATCCCTGGCAGCCGCCAGGGATGCAGCTGTACCTCTTGTGGAATGAGCCCTCAGGCCTGAGGGGTGGAGTTTTTCCAGTTTTCATAGCAGAACTGTATACAAGACACAATCCACCTGGCGATAGATCTTTTGGTGGCAGGTTTGCCCTTCTACTTCTCCATAAGTGAGGAACAACTGCAGGAGTCAAACCTGTGACCCTTGGTACGCTCTATGTAGTAACTAAGGGCTCTTTTAACATCTAAACTGTGTAGCCTCCTCTCTCCTGAGGAAGGATGATCAGTAAAGAAAACAGGAAGACACAGACTGGTTTAAGTGGAAGTCTGAAACCACTTTGGGCAAGAACCTTCTACTGGTTTCTGGTGTAGGGCTTTGAGAAGCCTTGAGGATATCCAGAACCCCTGGGAAAGATGCAGATCTGCAAACTAACTCTTCAAGAGCCATGCCTTGAGATTGAGACTCTGAAGAATGGGTACCAAATCCTCCCGAGAGGACGTTAACAGGTTGTAATTCCTGGGAAGAGACAGGGAAGATGGAATGCAAGGGACAGCAACAGGGGTACCAGGGCTGTCTGGCCCAATCTGGAGCAATCAGAATCACCTTGCAAGGTTGAGACCTTATTTTGACTAAAACTTTGAACAGGAGTGGGAAAGGAGGAAGGCATACAGAAACTTCCCTTCCCAATTCAGAAAAGGCGTCCAGGAGCTGAGCCCAAGACTGGAGGTCTGCAACAAAAGAGAGAGTTGGTGACTGGGGCTGCAAAGAGATCTATATCTGGAGTGCCCCACCTTGAAAAAATCACTTTCAACACCTGAGGGTCCAGGGACCATTCGTGATGGCCCGAGAGATCCTGCTCAGTGTATCTGCTAGCACATTGTCCTTCCCTGAAGGAAAACTGCTACCAGAGAGGTTTGCAGGAATAAGCCAGAGGACCACAACTTCATGGCTTCTGTGCACAAGGCCGTGGACAGAGTGCCTCCCTGCCTGTTGATGTACCACATGGTGGTGGTGTTGTCTGTTCTTACTTGAACCACCTTGTTCTGTACTGACAGAGAAAGCTTTAGGGCCAGAAAACTGCCCTGAGCTCTAGGAGATTGATATGGAGAAGGGATTCTTGGGGACCACAGCCCCTGTGCAGTGAGGAACCCCAGATGGGTTCCCCAGCCCAGAAGAGAAGCTTCAGTGGTAAGGACCACTCAACAAGGCTGAGTAACAAAGGAACACCTCATCTTAAACTGTCCTGATCCTGCCACCATTGGAGGGCTTGGATCAAGGTCAGAGTCACTGGGATCAGTTTGGTAAGAGAATCCTTCCTCTGAGACCAAAAAGCTCTCAGGTGGAACTGAATATCCCTCATCTGAAATCTTGCCCTTGGACCACTGCTGTTGAGGCTGCCTTGTAGCCCAAGAGCTGGAGGAAATGCCTTGCTGGTCGAGATACCCGAAGGCTGAGAAGAGGCTAGTTCCATGAAACCCCTGCCCTTTCTAGAGGAAGAAAGGCTCTTGCTCGAGTGTGTCCAGTTCTGCCCTAAAGGTAAGAAGCTGGACTGGTTCGAGAACCGACTTGGGAAGGTTGAGAAAAATCCTAGAGAAGTGAGCACTTGCTGCGTCACTTGCAGGTGAGACTTGACTTGGTCTGGAAACTGACCCACTATTAGCCAATCGCTCAGATATGGAAAATGGAAATCTTTTGCCTTCTTAGAAAGGCAACTACTACTGCCAGGCACTGTGAAAGCCCCTTGGGGCTGAGGTTAGCCAAAGGGCATTGCTCTGAACTGATAGTGGCCTGAGAGCAACTTGAACCTAAGGTACTTTCTGTGGGAGCACCTGATGGAAATGTGAAAGTAGGCATCTTTGAGGTCCAGGGAGGCTAGCCAGTCCCCTGGCCTTTGAGAGGGAAGGATTATTCCCACAGTTACCATCTGGAACTTTGGTTTTAAAAGATGTTTGCTTAGATATCTTAGGTCTAGGATGGTCGCTACTCCTTGTCTTTTGGGGTTGGGAAGTACCTGGAGTACAGTCCTTTGCCCCAGTGTGGGGTGAGTACTCTCTATGGCTCTTAAGGTTAGAAGAGAAGAAACCTCTGCCTCTAGGGCAAGGGTTTCCAGAGATTTGCAGGTGGAAAAGATCTGGCTCTCATCTTTGGAAATTTTCTGAAGCTGAGAACCAGTCCCTGTTTACTACTTCCAGGACCCACTTGTCAGTCCTGGAAAAGTAAGTCAGCCTGCCCGCTACTGGAATAGGAAAGTCGACCTGGGCAGGCCCATCAGGGTGTCTGCTTGGCAGGGCTTTAGACTGAGGAGTGGATGCAGCCTTGCTCATTCCCCTTCTGCCTCCTCCCTCTGAAGAACCCCCTCTGAGAAAGGAAGAAGAGGCCTGTGTTTGGTAAAAGGCCTTTGAAAAGGCCTGCCCTGCACTGCTGCCTTTGAGGAGTTGCCTGCCTCTCCCTGGCCTGAGCACTCCTGTAAGTGGTCCTGTACTCATCCATTTTCTTCATGTTCTCTGTCTGCTCCCCAAACAGAGAATTACCCACTATAGGAAAATCCATGGCCTTAGCCTGGGTGTCCTAAGTAGAGGCTAGTACATATGAGCCAAGCCATCCTCTGAAGAGCCACAGATGTAGCCATGACTCTTGATGACATCATTAGAGTCCACAGAAGCATGAAACTGAACCTTAGATGCCTCAATCCCATCTGCAGCCACCGCCTCCAGCTCCTTGGCTAGCTGGGGGAGGACTGTTTAGCCAGTGCCAGTACAGTGTCCCACCTGGACTTGGTACCTGGTTGTATAGGCCATGTAATTCACCTGCCCGAGTCCCAAAGAAGATGCCATGTACTGTTTCTTTGCCATGGTATCAATCTTCCTGGAGTCCTTGTCTGGGGGTGTGATGCCAAGGGAATATTTGCCTTGTCACAGGCAGCAGCCTGCACTACCTAACATGGCTGCATTGCTGATATAAGAACTCAGTGTCTGAGCACTGAAAGTGTATACCTCTTGTCCATTCTTCTATCCACAGGAGGTATAGTGTTAGGAGACTTTAGGATTTTTTGTGTCTGTTTCCCAAAAGATTTGTGAAGGGAATAGACAGTCTTCTGACTCGGATGTCCATCATCTCTACATAATCAGGCTCCTCTTGATCTTCCACAGCCTCCTCCATAGGAAGCTGGAGGGTTTCAACCACCTTTCTGTAGAACATAAAGTGAGAAGGGACTCAGAAAGCCTAGAAGGAAACACCTGAAGGTCTGTCTGGGGAGATGTCCGGTTCCACAGGCACATCCAGACCCTCACTTTCACCATCATCATCATCATCCTCAAATTCCCTTCCTTCAAATTCATAGATACATAGACAGTGTCAGCAGATAAGGGCCTATGGCCCACCCAGTCTGCCCATTTGAGCTTGTAGTTCAGTTTGTCTTCCTGGAAGTCTGTTGCCCTTACCCCTGACCTCCAGAATTCCTTTATGTCTATCCCATGCATTCTTAAATCCGTGATTGTTTTGCCTCACCACTTCCTCTGGCAGGGTGTTCCACTTGTCCACCACCGTTCTGTGAAGAAATTCCTTCTCATGTTTCCTCTGAATCGTCCCTCCCTCCAACTTCATCCCATGCCCTCTAGTCCTGGAACATCTTTTCGCTTAAAAATAGTGTTTTCCTGCACCCTGTTCCTCCCTGTAAGATACTTGTATGTCTCTATCATATCCCCCTCCTCCTCCTCTCCAGGAGTACATGTTCAGTTCCTTCAACCTGTTTTCATAGGACTTGTGATGCAATCCATGTACCATCTTTGTTGCCCTCCTCTGAACCTTCTTACCCTATGTCCTTACGTAGGTATGGTCTCCAGAACTGTACACTGTACTCCAGGTGGGGCCTCACTAGTGTCTTGTATGAAGGAATTATGACCTCCCTTTCCTGCTGCTGATGCCCTGCCTATACATCCCAGCATCCTATTTGCTACCTGCTGCCTTGTCACACTGTTTCCCTACCTTGAGGTCATCAGAGATGACAACCCCAAGATCCCTTTCCTGCTTGGTGCATGCTATATCCACCCCCCCCAACTGATATATTGTGCCAGGGTTTTTGTGCCCCATATGCATTATCTTGCACTTCTTTGCATTGAATTTCAACTGCCAAACCCCTGACCATTCTTCAAGTTTCTGCAGGTCCTTCTCATTCTGTCTACACCCTCTGGTGTGTCTACTCTGTTACAGAGCTTTGTGTCATCAGTGAACAGTGAAATTCTGCCTTCTAGGTCCTGCAATGTCACTGATGAAGATGTTGAATAGGACCGGTCCCAGCACTGATCCCTGTGGTATCCCACTGGTCACTCCTCCCTCTGTGGAGGACAGCCATTTACCACTACCCGCTGTGTCCTGCCACCCAGCCAGTTACCTACCCACCACACTACTGTCCTGCCCACACCCATATTCCTCAGTTTGTGTAATAGTCTTCATGTGACACAGTGTCAAAGGCCTTGCTGAAGTCCAGATAGGCCATGTCCACTGCCCTCCCCTGATCCACCTCCCTAGTCACCCAGTCAAAAATTCAATGAGGTTGGTCTGACATGACCTCCCCTGGTGAAACCATGCTGCCTTGGGTCCTGTAGTCCATTGATAACCAGATGTTCCACCAATCTCCTTCAGTAGTGCTTCCATGATCTTCCCACTACCAAAGTGAGGCTGACTGGTCTGTAGTTCCCTGCTTCCTCTTTTCCCACTTTTGTATAAGGGACTACATCTGCTGTCCTCCAGTCTTTGGGTACCTCCCTGTTTCCAGTGATCGGCTAAACAGGATAGCCAGAGGTTCATAAAATCTTCGAGGGTATAATCTTGAACTGGGGAACCAACAACGCAAACCCCTGTCAGGAGCGGATCAACAGGAACCAGACGGAGTGATTCCACAATCTGAATTGCTCTGGCCATCTCTTCGGCAGTCGGAACATGAACCTCTGGATCCGAACTGCCGATTTGTCTTGCATTTTCTTTTTGTCGGAACCGATCCTCGAATCTGCTCTCCTTTGCCCGGGTTATCGCCTGGTCAGAGGGCACTCCTCCTGGTTGAGTCGGAACTGGCTGGCCATCCGGTCAGCAAACTTCTCGGCCTCCTTTTCCCTCAGTCTACCCAATCTCTTCTCAAGGGTAGATTTGGGAACGTTTTACATATTTGGCAGTCTGAATCGAGGTGGTCAAACCCCAGACAATAAACAGGTGGTGTGGGACTGGCCTTAGCAAAGACCTGCCCACACTCACTGCAGTGTTTAAACCCAGTGGGCCCAGTTTTTCTTGAGTTTCTCAGACATGGCCAACCTAACCAACTTACCCTTTTATGGCAACCACCAAGCAAGACTCCCTTATCGGTTCCTAACTGTGTCACAGGTATTGGAAAAAACGTCTAAAACACTTTTTAGAACTGATAAGAACCGTAACCACACACTAAGTAAAACACAAAACACAAGATTCCACTATCAAATGGCCGGTTCAGCCAAACCGAGCCACACTTTTACAAGTTCCACACAGAAAACGGAACAATTCCTATCTAGTACTATGGCACCACAGACAGACAACCGACTATGGATAACTTTTTCGGTTTAAAAACGACGAAAACAAACTTTAACAGACTTTCGAACAGAGCTGAAGAAGAAATCTCCGAGCGACCGCTCAGTGAGGCGGGGTAAAGAATCTGACTGTTTAAGTTTGAAACACTCCAGACAGAGACTTCAACGAGCTCAAACTCAGCATTCTATGCCCTGCATAGAAAGTTAACTCTGTTCTCCGGGGCAGTTTAAAGGTTGGGAATCAATGCAATGTCAGAATACAGCAAGACTTCATGTTGTTTGAACCAAATCTGTCTGGGACAAAATGGCGCTACTAAGATCATGAAGCGGCGCCTTCGGACTGGAGTTTCAGAAGAACCCTCTGGATCAAATGGAAGGGTGAGAAAACGTAGGGAACCTGCCTGTCCAAGAGAGGGACAACGTTCTCGCCAGAAAACACCAGGCCCTGTATCTAGTGAGCAGAAAGTGCGCTGAATGGGGACGCGAATAGGTCTATGTCTGGTGTCCCCATCTGCTGAACAGGTCCTCCACCACCCTCCTGCAGCAGTTCCCATTCGTGAGCCAGGGCTTGGGACCAGCTCAGACGATCCCTGTGGTGTTGTCTACACCAGGAACATGCACTGGCGGTAATTACGGTGTCATGGTTGTAGAACCCAGTCCCAGACTCTGTTTCTCTGCAAAGTGGACAGGAGTGAGTACCTCCTTGTTTGTTGATGTAATACACCACCAGGTGTTGTCCATCTGCACCAACACCTAGCCTGGTGGGATTTCTGATTGTAGTGCCTGTAAGGCGTACAGGACTGCCCTCATCTCCATAATATTGGCGTGGAGGTGAGCTTCCAGGGCAACCAGGTTCCTGGGTTCTGATACCATCCAGGTGAGCTCCCCAGCTGGACCCCAAAGCGTCCGTGGTGAGAGTCAGAGTTGGAGCAGGCGCCACCAAGAGGACTCCCTTGGAAAGATGTTCCGACGAGCCACCACTGCCAATCCTGAATGACTGGCTTTGTGACCCTGACTAGCTGATCCAAGTGATCCTGTCTTTGGTCCCATTGTTCCCAGGCGTCCACTGAGTAACCCTAATATGGGCGGGCTAAGGGACCATGGCGATCACGGCCTGATGTGTTTGAGCAGACGAAGCATAGTCCTCGCAGGGAACCAGTTTCTTCGCATGATGTCCTGTATCAGAGATCCTCAGGAAGAAAGGCACTCCCTGGCTGGTATCCAGTACCGCCCAGATGAACTGCAATCTTTGTGAGGGAAGAGGGATGACTTCTCTTGACTGACAGTGATACCTAGCGATCCGAACAGGGAATGGGTATCCTGAATGGCTGTCACCAGTGCCTCTCAAGATGAGGCCCTGAGAAGCCAGTTGTCCAGATAAGGGAACACATAGTGGCCCTGTCTTCTGAGAGCAGCTGCCATGACAGCCAAGCATTTGGTGAATACGTGCAGTGCAGAGGACAGGCCAAATGGAAGTGCTCAGAACTGATAATGGCGTTCTAGGAACTCGAAGCATAAGAACTTCAGATGCGCTCAGGGATCGCAGATGAAGATACGGGCCCTGCATGTCCCGAGATGGGCAGAAGGCAGCCTTGCTTTAGCATGGGGATGAGACCCCTCATCCATCAGACTCCAAGCCAGAAGTTGTAGAGAGAAACTACCTCCAACCCGCTCTCCGGACGATAGGTCTGGGAGGGGAGGGTCGTTGTATAGTCAGGTGGAAGGAGGGGCGGGAGGGCAGCTGCTGGAGGTCTAGCCTGTCAAGAAGGGGCGGAGGCAGAGCCCTGCTGACCCCCTCACCCGCGAAACCACCCGCTGTGTGTGATGCTGAGCAAAGGGTTGCTGAGGTTGGTGTCCCCTCTGCCACGAAAACAGGGCAGACAAAATCTCCCATTTCAGGCAATTCATAGACTGCACCATACGGACCGCTTTGCCAGAGTCCTGCAGTCTAACAATAACCTTCTGTGTCTTCACCGAAGAGCACAGAACCTTTAAAAGGGCATCCAGAAGTGTAGTCTGCACCTCTGGGTCAAACCCAGAGCCCCCGAGCCAGGAGCGGGCTGAAAGCAAATTCCAGTAGCAGCCTCCCTTGCCAACATGTCCGCAGAGTCGTGACGCAGCTCAAGAACGTGGGTGCCCACATCTGAGCCCATCTAACAGCTTTGCAAGCTCTGCCCTTGAGGACAGTCAGGCAACCTTGCAGAATGTCCAATCCTTGGTCCCAAAGGGAGTTCTGAATTGGACCATCACGAGTCAAAAATTTAGACTTGAATACTGCAGGTGGCAGATGAGTCCACCCTGCGACCTAACCAGTCCAGCTGCTTAGAATCCCTGTCTGGCCGCTGGGTACTTAGGTGCTTCTGCCTCATGACCATCATGAGCGGCAGAAATGACCACAGAATCAGCTGTGGGGTGTTTGGCCAGATAAGAATGATCCTTAGGGGCCGGTACAATTGGTTAGCCTTCTTGGGCACTGCAGAGGACGGTGTGATGCCTCCAGGTAGCTAGGTAACGCCCTGGAAAGTGTCCACTAAGGGTGGGATGACCACCGCTCGGGATCCTCTGGTGCAGGTATTTTGCCAGGCGCAACTGCTCGGGGTCCAGGGCCTCCATATCCCAGCCCATGTTCTCTTGATGTGCCGATAACCTCCAGAAAGCTGGTGTCATCGGGAGGAGACTTAGGTTAGTCCTCAGTTTCGCCAGGAGCGAGCCTGGGTCTGAATCAATGTACGTAGTCTGATTCACCATAGGCAGAGGAAGAGGAGGATGAAACCCGCCGACGCCTCTTCTTGTGCCTTGGTTGTAAAGAGAGCAAGAGGAGGAAGGAGCTTGAGCTGCATCCCCGTGGACTCTGGAGGAGTCAAAGCAGACCCAAGAAGGACGATGGGCTATCGTCCAATGACTGGACTCCAGAGGACTCCAGGTAGACCAGCCTGGAGAACAGGGAGGAGTCATCATCGGACTCTGAAGAGTCTGCGAAGAGCTGCCTCGCCCTGAGCCACCCTCCACCTGCCGAGGACAGTCGGGAGTGAGGGTGACCGACAACCTGTGGGGCAGGCCATGACCCGACCGAGAATCCTTGGTCGGTGCCCCAGACTTCGGGTCGTGGAGGTGGAGGTTCCACCACAAATCAGTGGAGCAGTTGGTTTCGCCAAACAACCGCCCAGGAATGGGCATCTCGACCGCGGCGGCGGTTGCATCGCCGATCGGGCCACAGCCACTTGATGGCCGGGGCTGAATCGAGTCGTTTACTCCCGGATAACAGTAACTGCTGCCACATAAGCTCCTCGTAACGTCAACGCAATTTACATCAAGCCTCCTCCTCATCAGAGTGAGTGAGTGAACAGTGTCGCCGCTTACTACAGACCGAGATCGCCGATGTCGGGCGCGGAATGGCTTGACCGAGAAGAAGTCAGAGACAGAGACCCTTGGGTGACCGAGGGCGGTCTGGGAAGGGGCGGGGACACCCGCCTTTCCCTCGCTCGGGCACTTTAGCCCCGGCTACGCAGGCAGATCCTCGGTCCCACCGGGGAACCGCAAAGGTGGGTTGTCAGCTTCACCAGTCGACAACCCGTCCAACGGGTCAAGGAAATCTTGATCATGGCCGATGGGAGTCTCGCAGGCTGGCCTGACGGGACACTGCGGAAGCCAGCGGCCTGAGCCGCAACTCGACCAAGTCGAACAGTCGGCTGTCCAGGGAAGGAGACTCTCCCGCTCCCACTGAACGCCGACGGTGGGACTTACCCTTGACTCCTCCTTGGGCAGAGAGGAATGTCCCGATGGCCCTCTCCCTTCGTGGAAAGGGACTGACAAAGCTCCTTGAATGAAGCCAAGTACAAGGAACTCAGAGACGGGATAATGCTGCGGTTGAGGAGGAGGAAGATGCGCCTGGGCCGCCTCCTCCTCAAGGGCGATCATATGCTCGAGCTGCTCAGCCGAGCCAGCCACCGAGGACACCGCCAACTAGCCTCTTTGGATTTTACTAGCGGGAACGCTTCGAGGTGCCCGAAGCTCAATCGGGCAGCACGATCCTCCAGGACGGTGGCCGGCAAGGAGCGGGCACAACTCGCAGGCCTGTGGGTCATGGTCTAGGCCTAGGCAGTAGATTCACGTGGAGTGCGGATCCATCCTGGACGATTTCTGCCCGCAAGGCACCTCCGAAGCCGGAATCGACGGTCCATCGAGCCGAGGGATGAAGAAGACCGGTTTAGAAAACTTCAAAACTAATTTCGACGAATCCAAGAGTTAGATCCAGTCTAAAACGCAGAGCGCCATGAGGGAACCCGGAAGCCCAAGCAGTAAGGAAAATCTGGCGCCATGGGGCGGAGCCGAGTTTTACCACCCAGGTGGGTGGGAGGAGCCAGCCTGAAGACCTTCCGCAAGATTTAAAGTGGCAAGGAACCTGCCAGACAGTGTGGATGAACAACATATCCATGTCCCTAGAAATAACACTTTCCATGATAGAAAGCATAGCTCTCAATCTGTGGCTGGTTCAAAGGGAGACAAAGTAAGTTTCTTTAACATAAACAGAAGATCCCATGGAGGAACAGGGTCTAGAACAGGAAGTTTTAGGTGCAGAATGCCCCATAAAAGGTACGAGACAGGTCCAGCTAGGCAAGGGTCTGCCCTCAATAGGTGCATGATATGCAGAGATGGCAGACAAATGCACCTCAATGGAGGAGTAACCTAGACCTGAATCAGACAGTGAAATGAAGTATTCCAAAACCAAGGTCACTGACAGGTGAAGTGTGCAAGTTAATTTATTTATTGAAAAGTTTTACCAGAAAGTACACTGAGCAACCAGAATTGCTCATCTCATGGTACGCCCTGGGCAGAAGCCAACAGACAGAACCGTTTCCACTTCATAGCGAGGTAGCTCGGGTGGAAGGTTTTCTAGCAGCCAACAGGACCTCTGCCATCTTAGAGGGAACCCCAAACGAATGATTGCTAAGTCTGCAGAAGCCATCATGTGGAGGCAGTGACCAAGATTCGGTGCACTAAGGTTCCCTGTTCCTGCAAGAGGAATGCAAAGAGCTCGGTCTCTGACGTTGAGGATCTTGTTCCTTGGTCCTTCAATCATATATGCCTCTTGAATCTTCGAGAAGCTCCATTAGAGAAGGTCCTACGGAGGGATTTGGAGATTCCTTAGGTTTTAGGACATCCAGTATAGGAGACTCATATCTGAGTCTGATGGAGAGAGTCTGATTCAGATTCTGATGTACGACTCCTGTCAGATTGTGTGACCCTAGGCAGGGGGTTTCAATGGCTGCCGGAGTCCTTTGGGATGGTCTGTCAGATTAAAGGTCTTGTGTAACCTACCAGAGGTTGAAGAGCAAGACTAACGGCAAAAGGACCTTATCTTCTGTTCTGAGTGGACCAAGGAGTAGCCACTGGTTGACACCTGTCTAGCTCGGAGGCCAAGTGCATCTTGGCTTCGCTCCACCAAGAGCATAATATCTCCTGCAAGTCCACCTGAGGCTGGGCAGACAAGAGGTGGAGGAGGCTGACAAACAGAATACCCTGGTGAAGGGTAACCCAACACAGGGCATTGATTTGGCTGGTATCCTGGCGATGGGTAACCGGTGTAGGATAGTTAGGATAACCTGGCACCTGGTAGCCTAGCATCGAAATCCTGGTGATGTATACCCTGGGGGAAGGGTAATGTGGTGCCAGGTAGCCAGGCATCTGCAACACGGCAGAGGACCTGTTGAGGGGCTGGCTGAGGACCTGACGGCAGTGCTGGAAGAACCAGCAAAGGGCCAGATGGCAGCAAGGGATGTCCTGTGTCAGGCCTCCAGGTGGAAGGTCAGACGTTGGTCCCAAAGGTCCCCCAGGGTCTGGGGAGCAGAAGGTCTAGACAGGGGACGTTGGTGTAGGCGCCAGGACCGGAAGCTCTGGCATTGGGTATTCAAGGCCAGCAGCAAGGTGGTATCCACAAGCAGATGCTCTCCCCTCCAGTTCCAGGTGTACAGAGGAATCCAGAGGGTCCAGCACAGGTGGCAGAGACGGAGTGTCCCAGAGGAGGAACTCTCCTGGAAGACTTCAGCACAGGTGGCACCTGGCCTGGAGCCTCGACATCAGGCCTGCTGTCAGGGCCCCGGAGGGTCTGGGGAATGGCGCTTCCAGATGGACTGGTGTTAGGCTTATCAGCTGGGACTGAGCGCTCGCCAGCAGAGTCAGCACTGACTTGTCAGTCGTGGTCGGAGGAGCCGACTGTTGATTTATCAGCCTTGCCACCCGCCTTAGATCTGATCTGTGGCGGTAGAAGCAGACTAGGTGGGAGGGTGCTCCCAGGGGAAAGCCTCAGTGTCCATGGTTCCGAGGAAGCTGCGGGCGTGAAGGAGAGAGCCCAGTCCCGATGTCTCTCCTTGTCCTCCTTCTTGCAATGTCCCTCCAGTGAAGAGGAAGGGAGGGGGAGGGAACATTGTTTAACCAGGAGTAGCACACCAAGCCAAAGCTTGTTTCCATATGCAACCTGGGAGCACAAGAAGTTAAGCAACTTGCTCAGGATTACA
This sequence comes from Neoceratodus forsteri, assembly GCA_016271365.2. NCBI lineage: Eukaryota > Metazoa > Chordata > Ceratodontiformes > Ceratodontidae > Neoceratodus > Neoceratodus forsteri. The sequence goes on along the minus strand of CM028130.1, from coordinate 120,379,949 downwards.
CAGTATGCACCTAGGCGGCTGGAATTCAAACCCAGGTCTCCAGATCTGCAGCTCAGAGCCTTAACCCACTGTGCTATACTGCCTCCTAAGAGGAAGAACTTGGTTTCTACAGCTCCTTCTCCATGAAGACCATTTTTGTTTTTAAAGATATGTGCTTCCAGGGCCTGTTGACAGTGCTTCCGTGAGGCCTGGTTGAAGCTCTGGCAGGCCTCACAGTCCTCGGCCTTGTGCTCTAGGCCCAGGCAGAAGAGGCAGAGAGAATGGCCTTTCTTGTGAGGGAGCGGAGATCCGCAGGAGTTGCACTTATTTTTATGCGATTTGGAAGGCATCGGAGACGACATACATGAAACTTAGAAATACTAATACTCAAAATAAAGTGAAAAGTAGAAGAAACATTCATCCAAAATGGTGGTTGACAGAAGCAGTGTTCTCTGCAAGGTCCAACGTCGCAGGCTGACGCCAGGAAAGAACTGAAGTGGGCGTGGGGACCGCCACTTTAAAGCGCCACGCTTGACGCCAGTCACGCGTTCCTCAGTTTGGCAGTCCCCCGCCAGACACTGCTTACTAAAGTTTTCCATGTGGTCCTGGCAGCTTAGTCCTAATGGTTATTATTACCTACTGCAAGAGCCCTCTCAAAGCAAGATCTATGGTAACAGGTGAAAAATACAGGTTACTCACCTGTAACAGGAGTTCTAGGAATGGTATATGTTGTTCATCCACACTGTCTGGCAGGTTCCCTGCCGCTTTAAATCTTGCCGAAGGTATTCAAGCTGGCTCCTCCCACCCACCCGGTGGTAAAACTCCGCCTGTCCCATGACGACGGATCTAGCCCGCTGGAAGTCAGGTTGTGTGTCGGCCGGAGAGGCCGGGTGGGTCATGATAACAACATACCACTCCCTAGAACTCCTGTTACAGGTGAGTAATATGTATTTCTAGGGACATGGATATGTTCAATCCACACTGTCTGGCAGACTCCTAGCACTTCTCCGGGAGAAGGAGGCAAGACGACACCCACTACTTGGGAAATAAAGACTGGAGAACCGAGCCCCCAAAACCACCATCCCGGTGTGACTCAAGGCGATGTGGTAGTGGCCGATGAAGGTGTGTGTTGACTCCAGGTAGCAGCCTGCAGATTTCCTGGATGAGACGCCCCTGGAAGCAGCCACCGATGCAGCGGTATGGCGGTAGAATGAGCTCTTATCCTCTGGGAGGCTCCATGCCCCAACCTATAGCAGAGATCTATGCAGGAGGTCACCCACCTGCCTATCGTCCGCTTGGCTGCAGGTCTACCAGGTGAGGCTTCAGCGTGGGTGACAAACAGCTGGCGAACCTCTCCCGAACTGCAGCCGTCCACTCCTTATAGTAGCGCTCTTCTAGGGTCCAAAGTATGGAGCCTATATTCGGACTCGAGGTGTGATTGGGGTAGAACACTGGCAGAGTCAACACCTGGTTAAGGTAAAACTCTGACACCACCTTCGGAAGGAATTTCTGGTGGGGTACAGGACGACCTTGTCCCTGTGGAAGACCAGATAAGGAGACTCGATGAAAAGCGCCTGAGCTCACCCATCCTTCTGGCTGACACGATAGCCACCAAAAGGCGGTCCTCCACGACAGGTGAGAGATGTTATACCTGTGCATCGGTTCCAAATGGCTTCTGCCCATGAGCTTAGCCAATACCAGCAGTAGATCCCATGGAGGTGGAGGTTCTCGTGACTGGAGGGATATGTGATCAAGGCCTTTGAAAAAGTGCCCGACCACCTTCTCCTGCACCACGACTGCTTTCCGCCCACGCCCGCAAGCAGAGATGGCTGCCAGGTGCACCTTAAGGGTCGCCGACCAAGCCCTTGCTGAGAAAGGGACCACAGGTAGTCCAGAATGCTTGCCAAGGAACAGGAGGAAGGGTCCAGGCCCTTGCCCTGACACCAAATGGAGAATCACTTCCATTTGAAAGCATTTTTCTGGTCAACTCCTTACGGGATGCCTCAACGATGTTGAGGACCTCATCGGAAAGACCCAAGGCCTGGAACTCCTAGCCACTCAGGAACCAGGCCGCCAAGTGCAGAGATTGAAGATCCGGTGGAGTACCTTCCCTTGTTGACCGAGATCAGGTCCAGGCAGGCTGGAAGCCGCCTCGGGAGCCTGGAGCTGAGACTGAGGAGATCTAGATACCAGAACTGGCGGGGCCAGTCTGGAGCTACCAGAATCACTCTGCGACTTGTCCCTCTTTGCCTTGTGGACCAAGGAAATGGAGGGAAGGTGTAGAAGAGGCCCGGGTCCACTGTCTCGGTAGAAGGCATCCCCTGCAGAGAGCCCTGCTGAGGGGGACGGGCATGAAACAGCCTCAGCTTCACATTCTCCCTGGAGGCAAGCTGGTCCACCTGAGGAGTGCCCCAGTGGGAGAACAGATCTTGTACTACCTCTGGCAGGAGAGACCACTGCGAGATGCAGCACCTATCCCGGCTGAGGGCATCGGCCAGAGTGTTGGAGGCCCTGCCACATGGATGGCTAGGAGATCCGCTCCAGGCTGCTCACGAGACCAAGTGCGGAGAGCCTCCATGCACAGAGGCAAGGAGCGTCCCACCCTGACGATTTAGGTAGTACATGGTTGTGGTATTGTCTGTCTGGACCTGGACCACTTGACCCCATACAAACAGAGCGAGGCGGTGAGGGCTAGTCAGACCATTCGAAGCTCCAGCAGGTTGATGTGGCATTGAGACTCCTGAGGGAACCAGAGGCCATGAGCTCTGAGCTCCCCAGATGGGCACCCCAACCCAGAGAGCGGGGACGTCAGAGTGACCACGGCTCAGGGCGGATAAACGGGATACCTCTTGCAGATGAGCTGGAATGAGCCACCACCGGAGGCTGTTCTACATCTCCTGGGTCACTGTCACTGGCTAGTCCAGAGGACCGCGAAAGCCAGGCCATTGGCAAGCCAGCCCCACTGCAGGAGACGATACAGCGGGCCCAACGACCACGCTGGTGCAGGCCGCCATGAGGCCCAGAAGGCGAGGAAGTCTCAGGCAGGCGCAATTGCCCAACCAGAAATGACTGGGCACAGGAGGAAAAGACCTCGGCCCTGTCCGCTGGAAGCAGAGCTCTGCCCGATGAACTGAATCGCCTGCGATGGCACGAGTTCTGATTTGGCCTCGCTGATGAGGAGGCCAATCTGAGAGCAGAACCTGGAGGCCAGATCCTGGACGCTCACCTCCAACCTGAGGGGCTACAATCAGCCAGTCGTCCAGATAAGGGTACACCCGACCCTTTGGCGCCGAGGAATGCTGTCACCACTGCCATACATTTGGTGAAGACCCTGGGAGCTGGAGAGGTCAAGGGAATGGCTCGGAACTCAGAAGGGATCCCTGTGCTCTGAAGCGGAGGGAATCGCTGGTGAGACAGACTGATTGGGACGTGAAAGAACGCTGGCCCTGAAGGTCCTGAGAACAGAACCACATGCCTTGTTCCAAGGATGGAATGATCTGAGCCAGAGTGACCATCCTAAAGGTGAGACCTTAGAAACTTGTTTAGGTGTGTAGGTAGAGAATGGGCGCTAGCCCCCGTCCGTTTTGGGGCCAGGAAGTACCTGGACACAAACCCTAGGTCTGTGAGTTATGGCAGAGTCCTAGGCGGGTAAACGCACATGGAGTGCGGATTGGTCCGGGACACCTTCTGCCCACAGGGGCATCGATGAAATCCGAAGTCGATTTGTCCATCGCAGCCGCTGTAGGAAACCTAAGACCAAGTCTTTTGAATTTTAGGAATGAGTTTCGTTAAACCAAGAGTGTGGATCTAGGCATAAAACGTAGAGCGCTAAGGAGGTAACCCGAGCTTCCAAGCGGTAAGGAAGATCTGGAGTCATGTGGGCGGAGCCGAGAATTTTACCACCCGGTGGGTGGGAGAAGCCAGCTTGAAGACCTTCTGGCAAGATTTAAAGCGGCAAGGAACCTGCCAGTAAGTGTGGACTGAGCAACATATCCACGTCCCTAGAAGCAGCATTGCACCAACTAAGCATGTTGATGCTGTAGTGGGAGATGAAGGTGAGCTTTAGCCCAGATTGCAGACCTGCATGCATCACTTGGTGCATCTCAAGCAGCCACAGAGACAGTATGTCTAGCTGAATGAGCCCTAAGCCCTTTGGCAATTTCTTACCAGCAAACCTGTAGCTAAGGTCAATGCAGGATGTGATCCACATGGCAATCGCCTGCTTTGCTGCCGTGTGCTAGGAGAATTTTCAACATACGTGACAAATAGCTGGCAAGCCTCATCATAAATTCCTAGGGTGCACGCCTTGTAATAGTATAGTGCTCTCCACAGCTCCAGGGTATGAAAACTGCGATCCACATCCATGGTAGTGTTATTTAAGTAAACCATGTGATTGATTAATTATCTGGTTATGATGGAACTCTGACACAACCTTCAGTAGACTTTTCAGCAGAGATGCACAGGATGACCTTGACTTTACGGAAGACCAGGTAGGGGGACTCTACCGAGAGCATATGGATCTCACTCACCTTTCTGCCTGATGTAACGGCCACCAACAATGTGGTCTTACTCAACAACTGTGAAAGTTTACACTTGCGCATAGGCTCAAATAGCTTGCCTACAAGCACAGCCTCAGATCAGTGGCATGTCCCAAGGAAGCAGTGGTGCATTCATTGACAGGACAAGGGATCCATACCTTTGAAAAAAACACTCACCAACTGCTCCAACACTATCATCGACATACCAGCCCATGCCTGGTATGCAGAAATGGCTGCCAGGTGCACCTTTAGGGTTGTGGCATGCAGCAACCAGGCAGGAGAGAGGATCAAGATCCTTTCCTGGCACCACAGTGAGAACTTTTTCCACTTGAATGGGCACGTTCTGCAAGTTGACTCCTTTCAGGACACCTACACCACATGGAAGATGTCTTCAGAAAACCCAAGGCCTGGAACTTTAGCCACTCAGGAACAAAGACAAGAGGTACAGGGACTGGCCGGTCCAGGCTGGACGACAGTCCTATGTCTCATCTGCTGGCTGGGGCACAGAAGCAACCACCATGGAGCCCTGCTGCAGAGGCTGATGAGATCCTGGTACCAGAACTGTCCGGGCCAGTCTGGAGCAATCAGGATCATCCACACCTTGTACCCGCTTCTGAATTAAGGGTAAGGAAGAGACTGTGTACATAAGGCCTAGGGTCCAGGGCCAGAAAAAGCATCCTTGCAGCACCCTGTCTGAGGAGGCAGGCAAGCGGCCTCAGATTCCTGTTCTCCCACAAACAAACAGGTCCGCCAGAGGGTGCCCACAGGAAGAACAGCTGGTCTACCATGTCCTGGTACACGGATCTTGAGGCGATGGCTTTCCTAAGCGACTGAATGCCTCCATCAACTAGTTGCTTTCTCCCATGACAAGCACCACCAAGGAACTGGCCTGCAGGTTGCACACCCGTGGCCAAATGTAGAGAGCCTCCTAACACAATGGAAAGGTGCATCCCACCTTGCCTGTTCAGTAGGACATGGTTAATCTTCAAACAGATATTTCCCATTCTGATCATCTCCAGAAGGCTAAGAATTGCCTTTTGTGACTCATTAGCCAGAGAGACAGCGGGATCAGCCAACAAAAGATCACAGCATACATAAACTCTAATATGCACTGCAGGCTATCGAATCTCCCACTGCTGCAGAACTGCTCTGATGTCAGCAGCAGTGGATTCTGGGATCAGTAGTTACAGAATAGGTCAGCCTAGAAGTAAGCAAAGTTATTCTGACACAATATACTGCACAATAAATAGTACATAAATCAAAATGTTTTGCACACAAAGTAAACATTAGGACCAGCCTCACAAGTGGGTGTAGGGCCCTTGTTACTAATTCACTAGGTTCTAACAGAGCAAAAAGGCATGAGCCCATAATAGCTCGATCTCAAAATACAAATTATAATAAAGTGTCCATTTATTAGAATTATAAATATCAAGGTTCTTTTTCAAATTTTCCTTTGACCTACTTAAAATCATTTTTATTGCCAACCTGTTCCAGAGTGAAACTGTTCTTGAAGTATAAAAATATGTTCTATCCTTTGTTCTAAATCTCATTTTTTATCTGTAAAGAATGTCCCTAGTATTTACTCGATCATTTTTAAATTCCAAGTCTAAATTCAGTATTAGAATGGGTTATTTAATAATCATAAAAGAACAGAAGATCGCCTCTTCTAACCTCCAAACTATGCAATCCGAATCTATCCTATCTATCTTAGTATGAATATTGATTCATTCCAAATATAGATTTGGTATATCTTCTCTGTATTTTCAACTTTTTAATCTCTTATTTTATATGGAGACCATATATATGATCCATTGTCCAACTGTGCCCTTCAAAACCTTACCTGCTTGCGGGCCCAGTGGGCGGGCATCGGCGTGGACACCACACCTCGCACCACACTGGTGACCCAGGTGTGAGAACTTACTCTGGTCGACTGGGAAAGGAAAGGATTGAGTGTCTGTAGGACTGCTCTCCTTTCCTGGGTGAGGGTGGGCTTACTTGCTGCACTTCAGCAGCCCCAGGCGGTGGCTGGGGGTCACTGTACCTGCGGCACACTTAGAGGGTAGAGCAGCGGGTTGACTCCTCACGCACAGGCAGGCATGTGCAGGGCGTCATTGCATCTGTGCTCTCAGGAACGCAAACAAGGAAAAATGCCCCATCTCTGGTAGGTGATGGTCGGTCCGGGATGTTGCACCCATGCCCAGTGCTAGGTCTGCTTCGCTGACTGGTGGTCTGCCAAGCCTGGCCACCCCACTAGATACATAGACAGAGTGCCAGGGAGAAGGTGGTCCCACCTGGGGACTCAGAGCCAGAGGGTCAGGTGGATTGTGCAAGGCACAGGAAGACTACATCGGAGTAGCGTGGGCAGATTTCAGGCTGGCAGGAGAAAGCACCATTGTGTGATCTCACTGAGACTGTCAGAAGGTAGAGAGGTAGGAGGACAAAGTTCACAAAATAAAAAGAAAACTATATCTGCTTTTCCATCTTGTTTGCAGTTTCTGTGCTCAGTAACTGAGAAATTGTCTCCACTTATTTCAGAATGATGTGTTGACAAGAACATCATAGCACAGATGCAAAACCCATCAACTCTGGTACTGTGTTCACCTCAAAAAAACTAGGGCTAAAACTGCTCATCTACAATTCATATAAAAGTACTGGATAATAAAAGTAAAACTTGGGCTGTATCCTTAAGCAATTAACAGGAGGCCTAATAAACTAGGGGAGCAATCAGGATAAGCCAACATGGAGAACAAAAACAGTGATAGGGTTAAGTGCTGGAACACTACATCAGTACGGCACAGATTATTCAACCAGCTTATGCTAGGTGTCCGACATGAATGTAAGACAGCCTCAAACAGGCCCTCCGACATATGGCAGCCACAGCCATGGCTCGGCATGAGTCTCCCGTGTCCTGGGCCAACTGAAGCTGGAGTTAAATAAAACAAAATGCAGTCATATCACAGCAAATGTGTGGAGACAGTGTGCAGGTATCCGGCACTTATGTCTACATTTGAGTTGGGAGCCTGAGAGAGTTCTGGGCCACCAAGGAAAATAAATAGAATTGAAGAAAAAAACATAGTGTTTAAAGCAGTAGTGTTTGACAGTGGTGCCATCTCCAAGGGTTTTAAAAGGGTTTGAACTATTAAAAGGAACAGTCTCCATTATTTGGAGCTACTTGATTGGTAGGGATTTAACAGACTCCACCCTCACTTGTATATATGTTGGCACTTTTTATAACTTCAGATCACTTTGAAGAAGCTTGGCAAAAGGCCAGGTGAAATGTCAGTGCATTTTTTGGTTACCAAACCGCTCTGAGATGCTGCTACGTGTGTGTGTGTGTGTGTGTGAATTTTGTACTACCATCATTAAAATGATTTAACTTACTTTATTCTGTGTTTTGGTGTTCACTGCAGCTACAGGTGCTTATGTACTGTGGATCTAACTTTGAATCCACATTACTAGACTTCTTTCACAGTACAGGTGTCAGAGAAGAAAAATTACACCTTAGTAATGTCGTTTCTTCTAATGAGTCTTGCTATATTATGACATATGCAGTGAGTCCCAACCTTGAACTGCTCTGGAGGTGAAAGAGTTAACTTTCCATGCAAGGCATGGAACCCTGAGCACAAGCTCGGCTGAAAACTCTGTCTGTTCTTCAAACTGAAACTGTCAGATCTTTACGAGCAAAAACTCACTAAGGCTCTGTGTGAAGCCGAACCTACACTAGCCAACTGGCTACTAAATATAAGAACACATTTTCCTTGGTCCCCAAAACAAAGACTCAAGTCAGTGGATCCAAAAGATTAAAACACAACACCCAAACACCCCAAAAAGGAGGGTGAAAAAATAAAGTGGGCATCTAAGTGCTAACACTGCCCTGCCCACCCACATCCAGAGTATAGGTTCTGAGAGGGGCAGGCAGGGGAGGTCATAATAGCAAGACTCCATTAGAAGAAACAACATTACTAAGGTGAGTAATTTTTTCCTCAAACAACATGAAGTCTTGCTATATTATGACATATACAGACTACACAGCAGTACCTCCATGCAGGAGGGACAGAACCTACTTAGGAAATAGGCTCTAAGCACAGCTGTGCCAAACCGAGCATCACTCCTAGCCTGGATGTCCAGGGCGTAGTGCTTTGGTAAAAGTGTGAACTGTTTTCCAGGTAGCTGCTTGACATATCTCTAGGATAGGGATGTCCCTGGCAGCAGCCAGAGACGCAGCTGTACCTCTGGTAGAGTGAGCTCTCAGGCCTGAGGGAGGAACCTTACCCAGTTTTTCATAGCAAAATTGGATACAAGAGACAATCCACCTGGCAATGGATCTTTTAGTGGCAGGTTTCCCTTTCAACCTCACCATAAGTGAGAACAGCTGGAGGAAGTCAAACCTGTGACCCTTAGTACGTTCTATGTAGTAGCTAAGGGCTCTTTGACATCTAAACTGTGCAGTCTCCTCTTGCCAGAGGAGGAATGGTCAGTGAAGTACACAGGAGAGACAAAGATTGATTAAGGTGGAAGTCTGAAACCACCTTAGGCAAGAACTTTCTGTTAGTCCTGAGGACCACCTTATCTCTATGAAAGGAGATAAAATCGGGCTCCATTGACAATGCCTGTAATTCACTTATCGCCTGGCAGAAGTGATGGCTACCAAAACACAGTTTTCCAAGTCAAGTACTTAAGCTCTGCTGAGGACAAGGGCTCAAAAGGGGTTGCATAAGCTGAGCAATGCAAATATTAAGATCCCAGGCAGGGCAGGGTCCCTGAATAGAGGTTAGTGAAGCAACCCCTTGAAAACTTGGAGAATACAGGATGAACTGAAAGAGAAGAGGGTTTACCTGCTGAAAAAAAAGCAGATACAGCTGCCAGGTGCACTTTTAGGGTAGCTGGTCTCAGCCCCAAAGCATTCAAATGCACCATATAATCCAGGTCTGCGGTAACTCAGCAGATTCTGGGGAAATATGCCTGCCAGAGCACCATATGGAAAATCTCTTCCATTTGGAATTATAAGTAGCCCTGGTAGAAGGCTTCTAGAAACCTTCAGGATATCAATACACCTTGAGAGAGATGTAGGGTCAGCAAAAGTACAGTTACGCAGAACTTACCGTAACAGTAGATCTTCAAGAACAGCTCTTGCAGCAGGTTACACCATTAGGACTGAAGCGGCAGGCGTCAGAACCCCCGGAAAAATTCTAGCTAGCTATCTTCAGCGGGACCGCCCCGACGCTGGTCCCGCCCAGACGCAAGGCGTGGTACATAAAGGGGCTGTCCCGCCCAGATTCCCCAGTTCTCCTACGGAGACTTCTGGCCGTAGGCTGACATCGAGATGGGAGACAGGATCCACCGTCAGAAGACAAAAGGAGAAATCCCTGTTAAAAATGTTAAGCCATGCCTCCTCCAAGGGGAAGGTGGCGGGAAGGTACCTGCTGCAAGAGCTGTTCTCGAAGATCTACTGTTACGCGTAAGTTCTTACGTAACTGTACTATCTTACCGAGACACAGCTCTTGCACAGGTTACACCATTAGGACTGATTCCCAAGCAGTAACGCTGCCAGAAATTCGGAGGAGGAAATAGGAAGTACATTCAGGTCCTGAACCTAGGACAGGAGACCCTGTAGCACCGCCAGGCCGAAACCGCTCTTCGCGAGGCGATGTCCAGGCTATAATGCCTGATAAAGGTATGAACAGAGCTCAAGTGGCTGCAGCACATAGTAGAGAGGAGGAGATGTTTCTGAGTGCTGCAAAGGAGGTGGCCACACCTCTAGTAGAATGACCTCGGACTGTTCCCGGAGGGGCTTTTGTTTGATATCATAACAGTATGAAATACACTGGACAAGCCAGCGAGACAAGGACTGTTTGGATACAGATTGGCCCATCATCCTCTCAGAGAGAAGAAACGAAAGTTGCTCAGAACTACGAAGGGTTTAGTTCTGTTGAGGTAATACCTCAGGCTGCGGTCAACATCCAGGGTGTGAAGCAGAGCCTCCTCTATTCGAGTAGTTCGGGAAGTAGACTGGTAGGTCAATGTCCTGATTTAGAGTAAGTGAAGAGACCACCTTAAGCAAAAATTTAGGTTCGTCCTCAAGGATACTCTGTCCCGGTGGAAAACTAAATAAGGCTCTATGCACATGAGAGCGTGAAGCTCAGAAATTTTCTTCGCTGAAGTAACAGCAACCAAAAATAACGTTTCCACGACAGAAAACGTAGCTCGCAATCCAGCGGCAGGTTCAAGGGGAAGCGTGAGCTGTTCCAGGACATAGAGCAAATCCCATGGAGGTACAGGGTCCCTAATGGGTGGCCTAAGGTGTAACATCCTCTCAGAAACTCCCGAGAGGCGTCCAATTGTGCCACTGTACGATGACCCACCGGAAAGTGGTAGGCAGAAATGGCACAAAGGTGCACCTTAATAGAGGAGTAGGCTAGACCCGAACTAAAAGAGGGAGAGCAGGTAGTCCAACACCACTCCTACTGGGCAACCTAAAGGGGAAAAATCGCGCGCTCGCGACCATAAACAAAAGGGCGCCATTTCATGGCGACGTAGCATGCGTTGCTGGCTTTCTGGCTGCAGAAAGAACTTCTGCAACTTTGCGAGACCCGTGGACGCAAGATAGCTATGTCTCTAGGAGCCATGCATGCAGGTTCAATGAACGTAAGTCCGGTGGACTAGAGAACCTTTCTCCTGAGACAGGAGATGGGAGCTGAACGGCAACGGGAGCGGGGTTCCCGGATAGCTGCATCAGCAAAGGGAACCAGATCTGTCCGGGCCAGAACGGGGCCACCAGGATCATGATTGCATGCTCCTGCGCAGTTTGAGAAGAACTCTCTGGATCAACGGGAAAGGAGGAAAGCGTGAGGAATCTGTCCGCCCAGGAGAGGACAACGTCCTCGCCAGAAAACACCAGGCCCTGATCTAGCGAGCAAAAACTGGGCAGTTTTGCGTTAGATGGGGATGCGAACAAGTCCAGCTCTGGAGTTCCCCATCGAAGAAACAGATCCTCTGCTACCTCTTGAAGAAATTCACACTCGTGGACTCTGGCCTGGGAGCGACTCAGACCGTCTGCAATCGTGTTGTCCACCCGGGAACATGCACAGTGATCAGATTTGCGCCGTGTCATATTACCCAATCCCACACCCTCATGGCCTCCCTGAAAAGGGGTAAGAGTGTGCCTCCTTGTTTGTTGAGGTAATACATCACCGCCGTGTTGTCTGTCTGAAGCAGAAGAGTACACGGTGGGATTACTGACTGAAAGGCCTGCAGGGCATAGAGCACCACCCTCATCTCTAGAACGTTGATATGGAGATGAGCTTCCATCGAGGTCCACGTACCCTGGGACTTTACCCGTCTAGGTGTGCTCCCACCCCAGACCCGAGGCGCCTGTGGTGAGGATTACCCAGGGACGGCGCCATTAACGGGACGCCCAAAGAGAGCGACCCTGGGACTAGCCACCACTGCCAGTCTCGAATCACAGTGTTCGTGATCCTGACCGGATGCTGCAAGTGGTCTTGCCTTTGGTCCCATTGCACTTTGAGCATCCACTGAGTTACCCGCATGTGAGCCTTGCGCGGACGGTAGGAATACGCCGCAGCCATGTGTCCGAAGAAGCCAAGGACCGACCTAGCAGAGACGGGTCTTGTTCGACGATAACTTCCTGATGAGGGATCTGATGCGCTCCGCCTGTCATCTGGAAGAAAAGCTCTTCCCTGAACAGTGTCCAGTACTGCTCCTATAAACTGCAGTTTCTGCGACAGTACCAGGAGAGACTTCCGTAGTTTATTAGATTCCCAGAGATCGGAACAAGTCCTGGGTGCTCTGGATCGCAGTAACAACGCCTCTGGAGGCGGCCATGAGAAGCCAATCGTCCAGGTAGCGGAACACATAATGGCCCTGTCTCTCAGAGATGCCATGACTGCCATGCACTTGGTGAAGACCCTGGGCGGATGACAGTCCGAATGGAAGGCTCGGAATTGAAGGTGGTGGTCAAGGAACCTAAGCCGCAGGAACCTCTTGTGCGCCTGAGCTATAGGGATATGCAGGTATCGTCCTGCATGTCTAGAGCACTAGAAGGCGTCTTGTTTCAGCATGGAATAAGACCGGAAGAGTCACCATCGGAATCTCTTGTAGGCGACCGACACGTTGAGATCGCTGAGGTCCAGACTCGGACGGAGGTCCCCGTTTTCTTTGGAACCAGGAAGAAGTGGAATAATATCCTTGTCCTCTGGTTCTCCGGGACGTCATCTATCACTCCCTTTTGCAGGAGCTGAATACTTCTTGCCGGATCAGAGATTTGTGCTGACCCGGATACCAGGAGAAAAAGGAGGCCTCAAGGGTGGCTTTTCTGCGAATTCTATATAGTGGCCTCTTCTGACCAACTGAAGAACCCACCTGTCGGTGGTTATAGCCTGCCATCCCGGCAGGAAGTTCTAGCGACCCCCGACCATGATTTCCGTTGATCCTGAGGGCCGGGGCGGAAAGGAGTCGGGCTGTGGCTGAGGGTCCCGCTGGCTGGGCTGGCTTGGAAACGCTGGCTTCGCCTGCGGGTTGTTTCCTGGCTCTGCGAAAAGCCGGAGCCCCTCTGTTGTGGACCGTGCAGGACTGTTGCCTCTGCGTCCGTCCACACTAAATCGGCTTTGGTCTGCATTTAAAGGAACTAAGCTTGGGTCGGTACATGGCCTGAACCGACCTCACCGCCTTCCGGCCTCTTGAAGTTTGGTAATAATCTTCTCGAAGGGTTACCAAACAAGACTTCTCCTGAATGGGCGTCCATGATATTCTTCTGGACGTCTGGGGTAAAGCGGAGGCGCAACCAAGAGTCCCTCCGAGGCATACGCCAGAAGCTGCTGCTCGGACCGATGAGTCCGCTGGAGTCGACGCTCTCGTAGCACTTGGGTTCCCACGTCCCAACCCGCACGGAGGATGAAGCATTTCCTCCTTCTGCTCACCTTCTGGCAGTTTTGCAGCCGCTTCCAGACCCTGTTCCACTAAGGCGTTCTGGAACTGAACCATGTGGGTCAAAATAGTTCAAGGATCTGATGGCGCAGGTAGCAGAAGCAACGCACGCCTACCCAACGCTGGCCCAACTGCTTGGACTCTGGGTCCGTGGCAGGGTGCTCAGATGTTGTGGCTCTGTGACCGGTCATCTGAGGCTGTGATGACCAGAGAGTCGGCCTGAGGCTGCTGAGTCAAGTACTGGTCTCTCTAGGAGCCTTGTAGCGATCAGCTTTCGGCATCGCTGGAGCGAATGTGGACGCCCATGCTGCCTTGGTGACGCCCACAAAGTGTCAACCAAGGTGGCACCACCACAGGCTTGGGGTCTTTTGTCAAGATATTTGGCGGGCGTATCCTTTCGGGTCTAGCTCTTCTGCATCCCATCCCATGTTCTCTTGGATGTGTCTCATAATATCTGAGGCAGAGAGTCGTCCGGAGGAGATTTTGGCATCTCACGTGGGTCCGGAGAAGGGATGGAGAGGGAGATGGGGATCTAGATGAAAAGTACTCTGATCCCGTGTCCTCCGCCGAAGGCGATCGTCCGGTGTCTCCTGGGTCTCTTGGGCTGGGTGACCTAGAAGAGGATTTAGACGGAGGTCTCTGTTTTTCTGGTCTCCCTGGGAGGGTTCCAATCCCGGGAGGAGGTAAGTGGCCTGCCGACTCCGATGGCGAAGGGGTGCAGGAAGCGGAGGAGGAGGAGGAAGAGTGGGAACCATGTCCTTCTTTATGGTGTCCCACCAGTAAGTGAAGAGGTCCTTCACTTCCACTAAGGAAAGGCCCGACGATGGTCGGGCGCCGGTGAGCAGTAGTCTGGTCCACGCGCCGGCTCCACAGGGGCTCGGGTAACGGCGAGGGTTCCTGGGAGTCTCGACGAGACCGGGTCGCTTGCCTGGTCCTCGGCCGCGTAAGATCCTCCTCGGTCAAGGTCTCCTGACCGACGCCGGTCGGGCGAGGCGCCCTCTTCTCAGGAAGCGGGCGCGGTCCCCTCCGCGTCCGCTGAGGAGCTGGCTTAGCCGGGCGACGGTCGCTGGCCGACGGTGGCTCCAGGGATGCATGACATGAGGCCGACGACGGACGCACGGCGCGATCCAGAGGTCTCTTTAAGGAGGTGAGCTCCAACATCTTGCGGAGGCAAAGAAGCTGACCTGACGTCGGGTTCGAAGGGGCGGGAACCCGACTTGTGATGGCGATGATAGCGATCCCAGACTTCACCAAGGCCCTGGAATAGAAGACGAGGACGGTCTGGCGGACTTGGCCTGAGAAGAAGGCTTCTTACCGCAGCCAGGGAGGCTGAGAGCTGGCCCCAGAGGGGAGCGGTCGGACCTGGAACCGAGCTGCGCGAACCGGCCTGGAGGGGACCTGGAAGGGGCCTTCTCCCTATGTTTCTCTGCGTGCTTGTGGGTCTTTTGAAGATTCCCCTTGGCAGACATGGTTTTCAGCTTCTTCCAGTAAGAAGGCTTGAAGGGCCTTCTGACGCCGGATCGGGTACGCACTGTTAAACCCCTGGCAAAAGGAGCAGGCCCGGTATCGTGGTCTGGGCCCAGGCACCGAACTCAGGCCGTATGGGGATCCTTGAAGGGATCTGTTTCCAAGCACACACTTGGAAGAGTGACCGAGGATCATCAGCGAAATTCTTGCTAGAAGAAACCAATTTTCCCGAAGGAAAGCACTAAACCACGGCGTCATACGCCAGACTATAACCCAAGGGTCGAGACATGCAAGTCGACGCGGAAAGAACTGGGGAATCTACGGGACCGCCTTTATGCACCATGCCTGACGTCTGGGGCGGACCGACGGCCGGGCGGTCCCCGCTGAAGATAGCTAGCTAGAATTTTTCCGTAGGTCCAGACGCCTGTCGGCTTCAGTCCTAATGGTGTAACCTGCTGCAAGAGCTGTATCTCAAAGTAAGATTCTAACTCTTCAAGAGCCAGGCCTTGAGATTGAGAGATTTGAGGTTTGATACCAAACCTCCCTGGGCACAGGTTAACAGGTTGTGATTCCTGGGAGACACAGGGAAGATGGACTGCTAAGGACATAAGGAGTGGATACCAGGGCTGTCTGGCCCAGTCTGGAGCAATCAGGATCATCTTGCAGGGTTGAGATCTGATTTTGACTAGCACTTTGAACAGGAGAGGGAAGGGGGAAAAGCATAGAAACTTCCCTTCCCAATTGAGAACCAAGGCATCCAGAGGGACTGAGCCCAACACCGGGGCCTGCAGCAAAAAGGGGAAGTTGGTGATTGTCTGGGGCTGCAAAAGATCTATCTGCGGGTGCCCCATCTGGCAAATACTACCTCCAGTACTAGAGATCCAGTGACCATTCGTGATGGCCCTGGGAAATCCTGCTGAGAGCATCTGCCAGGACATTGTCCTTGCCTGGGAGGTGAACTGCCGTAAGGGAGGTGTTCAGGGAATAAGCCAGAGACCACAACTTCATTGCTTCGCATATGGTCGAGACCGAAGGCCCTTGTTTGTTGATGTACCACACTGTAGTGGTGTTGTCTGTTCTGACCTGTACGACTTTGTTCTGAACAGATGTGGAGAAAACTTGAAGTGCTAGAAAACTGCTCTGAGTTCCAACAGGTTGATGTGAGCAGAGATTCCTGTGGGGACCACAATCCTGGGCAGTGAGGTCGCCTATGTGAGCTCCCCACCCCAAGAGGGATGCATCTGTAAGGATTAAGGAGTGAGACTGAGGGTGAAGGGACCCCTGTCTCAGATTGCTCTGGTCCTGCCACCACTGAAGGGCTTGGATCAGGTTCGAGTCACTGGGATCAATTTGGTTAGGGGTCTCTCCTTTGAGACCAAAAGGCTCTCAAATGGAACTGGACGTCCCTCATCTGAAATCTTGCTCCCTGCACTACTGCTGTAGAAGCAGCCATGTGTCCCAGGAGCTGCAGAAAATGCCTTGCTGGTCAAGAGATCTGTAGGGTGAAGAGAGGCCAGAGAGACCAAGGTCCTTGCTCTTTCCAGAGGAAGGAAGGCTCTGGCCTCTTTTGTGTTCAGTTCTGCACCTATGAAGGCGAGAAGCTGGACAGGCTCTAGAACTGACTTTGGAAGATTGAGAAGGAAACCCAGAGATGGAGCAGTTGCTGGGTTACCTGAAGGCGTGAGTTTGATCTTGTTCTGGAGACTGGCCTACTATGAGCCAGTCGCCTAGGTAAGGAAAGATGGCAATCTTTTGCCTTCTTAAGTGAGCAACTGCTACTGCCAGGCATTTTGTGAACACTTCGGGCACAGGTGAGGCCAAAGGGCATTGCTCTGAACTGTGTGTACTGACGGCAGTTCGAATCTGAATGTACTTCGTGGGAGCTTCTGATAAGAACATGGAAGTAGGCATCCTTGAGGTCCAGGGACGCTAGCCAGTCCCCTGGCCTTAGAGAGGGTAAAATAATTCCCAAAGTCACCATTTTGAATTTTGGTTTTAAAAGGTGCTTGTTTAGGTATCTGAGATCCAGGATGGGCCGCCATTCTCCTGTCTTTTGGGGTAAGGAAGTACCTGGAGTACAACCCTTTGCCCTGGTGAAGGGGTGGAACCCTTTCCACAGCTCTGAGAGCCAGGAGGGTAGAAACTTCTGTTTCTAGGGCAAGTGCCTCTGATGGATTTGCAGGTGGAAGGACCTGGTTCTCATCTTTGGAAATTTTTGAGCTGAGAACCAGTCCCTGGCTTACTACTTCCAGGACCCACTTGTCTGATGTTAAAGACTTCCAGTCCTGGACAAAGTAAGCCAGCCTGCCCCTGCAGTGGTGGAGAATCGGCCCTGGCCACCCCATCAGGGTGCCTGCTTGGCAGGGCTTTGGGCTGAGGGTGGAGCATGCTTGCTTGTACCCCATCTGCCTCTCCTCTAAAGAACCCTCTGGGCAAAAGCAGAAGAGGAAGCCTGGACTTGGTAAAAGGCCTATGAAACGGCCTGCCCCTGCCCTGGGATGCTGCCTTTGAGGAGTGGCCTGCCTTTCCTTGGCCTGAACACTCCTATAAGTGATTCTATATTCAACCATTTTCTTCATGTAATTCTCTGTCTGTTCCCAAACAGAGAATTGCCCACAACAGGAAAATCCATGGCCTTAGACTGGGTATCCTGTGACAGGGTAGTACATCTGAGCCAAGCCATTCTGCTAAGTGCCACAGATGTAGCCATGACCCTAGATGACACATCATTAGAGTCTACTGCAGCATGAAATTGCACCTTGGATGCCTCAATACCATCCGCAGCCAACTGTTCCAGCTCTCTGGCAAGCTGGTCAGGGACCTGTTTTGCTAGGGCCAGCACAGAATCCCATCTGGATTTCTGGTACCTAGCAGCATAAGCCATATAATTTGCCTGTCGAGTCCCAAAGATGCTGCCATGTACTGTTTCTTTGCCATGGCATCAATCCTCCTGGAGTCCTTTTCAGGGGATGAGAAACTAGAGGAATATTTGCCTTGTCACAGGCTGCAGCCTGCACTACTCCACATGGCTGCATTGCTGTGCGAGGAACTCTGCATCCGAGCCTGATAATGTATACCTCTTGTCCATCCTTTTATCAACAGGAGGTATAGTGTGAGGAGTTTTAAATTTTCACTGTTTCGAAAAGATTTATGCAGAGGAATAGACAGTCTCCTAGACTCTGGAATATTCATTTCTACGTAATCAGGCTCCTCTTGGTCATCAACAGCTTCCTCAACAGGGAGCTGGAGAGTTTCAGCAACTTTCTTACAGAACATAAAAGAAGGGGACTCAGATAGCCTTGGGGAGAAACCCTGATGGTCTGTCTGGAGATGTCCGGTTCAATGGGCACATCCAGACTCTCAAACCACATTCACTCTCCTCATACTCCTCCTCCCCTCCTCTGGTTCATAAAAATCCTCAAAATCATAATCTTGAACCGGTGGAACGGCCGACCAAGCTCTTCCCTGATGGTGTTGGTTCGGTCGAACCGAGAAAGTGACTGGACAATTTGAATTGCTTTAGCTATTTCCTCAGCGGTTGGAGAAAAAACTTTGGCACACTAGCTGACTTCCTAGTCCTTTTTGTTGGAACGCTCCTCAGAGCTGGCTCTTCGCTTGCCCAAGGAAGTATCGCCCTGGTCAGAGGCACTCCCTCCGGTTCGGTTGGAACCGAACCGGGCTGGCCATCGGGTCAGCAAACTTTTGGCCTCCCTTTCCTGAGCCTACCAACTCTCTTTTCTTATGGTGGCAGCAGGAAAATTACTACATATCTGGCAGTCTGCATTGGGGTGGCCAAACCTCAGACAATACACACAGGTGGTGTGTGGGTCAGCCTTAGCAAAGGCTTCCCCACAAACACTCCAGTGCTGAAACCCAGTAGGCCCGGTTTTCTTTGGGTTTCTCAGACATAGTGCCAGCCTAACCAAACTTGCCCGTTTATAGCAATCCGGCAAGCAAGACTCTCTTATCGGTTCCCAACCGTGTCACAGAGTCGTGGAAAAAGCGTAATGAAATCCGTTTTTTAGAACCGATAAGAACCAGGAACCGCACTCTAAATAAGGACTAGTGAAGTTTTAAAATAACCTGATCGGTTCAAACCGAACCGAAAGACATTTACAAGTTCCACAGAATAAAATGAATGTAAGCCTATCTATTACTTACAATACCACAGACAGAGCTTGAACCGACGGATGCGGTTTAATTTCAGTAAAAAACCCCAAAAATAATACTTTTAACTGACTAAATGAACGAGCAGAAGGAGAAATCTCGGAGCGACTGTTCAGTGAGGCGGAGTAAAGAATCTGACAGTTTCAGTTTGAAGAACAACAGACAGAGTTTTCAAGCGAGCTCGGCTCAAGGTTCCATGCCTTGCATGGAAAGTTAACTCTTTCACCTCGGAGCAGTTGAAGGTTGGGACTCACTGCATGTGTCATAATATAGCAAGACTTCATGTTGTTTGAATGGTAGTGCAGCCATGCAGATTTGGGAGTTATGGGGATTAACTGATGCTCCTTTTCCTAGTGCAAATAAAACCTTAGTATATGCTAACCCTAAGAACTAAATAAGCCCATCAACGATTTACTCCTGTGTTATTGTCACTGTTTTTACCTGCAAGGATGAAGACAGCTCACACTTGGCTTTTTCAGCAGCTTCTCTCACTCGCTGGAGTGCCATGTTATCTTTGGTCAGGTCAACACCAGTCTGTCAAATAATGGAGCCCATAGTTAATAATAGCAAATACAGTAATTACAGTTTAAAAAAAAGAAGGGGCTGCTCTGATCACCCAGTGGTTAAGGTGCTTACCTTTGCCAGAAGGTGAGGCTTACCCCTCTGGAAGCTCTTTTCTAGCGTTTGCTGCATTTAAGTGTAAACCATACAGAGTCTTCATATATAAACTAGGGAAGACATCATGTGGAGTATTAAGGGCTTTGTTCTGCCAAATGCAAGTGGCCTACACTGTGTCAATGGGAATAATATGCAATAACTGGAGAAGTCGTGTGATGATCTCTGTAGTTTTTATAAATACAATCTGTTCCATGCAACCACTGCCCTGGTGGCCCTGGAGGAAGCCATCCCACACTGAAATAACTTGGTCGTGCCTTCAGGAGACTGCAGTAGGACTAAGTCATTGGTGGGATGACGTGGTAGCATATACCTTTCAAGCTTGCTTAATTCTGAGTCCCCAAACCACCAACAACCAACGGCGCTGTCGTCAGGCTTTAACAGCACAGACTGCAGAGGTAAAAGCAAGGCCAAGACAGAACAGCAAGAAGGGTTAAAGAAGTACCAGTGATGCTAATGCAACATGGACGGGGCCTACTCACAGGAGCTGTGTTTACAGACCTTTCTAAAGCTTTCAACATGGTGTACCACCCCTTCTCCTGGCCAAAGTACACTTTCTTGGTGCCTCTCATATGACCCTATCCTGGTTTGGCAGCTATCTAGAATCTGGCTCTCAGGCTGTCTCCTTCTGTAAAGTTCTCATCTCGGCTACAATCTCCTGTGGAGTCCTCAGGGATCTATTCTAGGCCCTCTACTCTTTTCTCTTTCTTAATGACATCCCTACTCTATCTACTCAAAGCAGTCTTATGTATGCCGATGACTTGGTTCTTTACTCAGCCTCCAAGTCCAATCCAGAGTCCGAAAGAGACAACAGGTACTCAAGGAGGCGAGTTCACCGGACAGGACAAGGGTCTAGATGGCAGCCACACTCCAGAGACAAAGCGTTTCCAGATCATAGTGTAAGTGGCTTTGGTGGAGGGTTTTCTGGCAGCCACCAGAACGTTAGTGACCCTGTCCGAGACCCCAAAATGGAGTCTGGCTAGATCCTCAGGAGCCCTGCGTGTCGGTGCAGCGACCAAGATTCGGATGAACCAAGGTCCTGTTGTCCTGGGAGAACACATAGATGCTCAATGGCAAGGGAAACGGAGGTTCTTCAGCCAACTGTTGCAGCAATGGGAACCAAATATGAAAATTACATACCTACCGTAATTCTTGATCTTTCTGTGTATCTTCACCATTCATCACTATGCGGTTATCTGGCCAGAGCCAAGACCCCAAGGGAACCTTTTTCTTGGGCGGAGTAGATGCAGCGGCAGTGCCACCCTCGAGGCCTGACATGTTACATGGTGCTCATGGGTTGGCCATTATCTGCCGTCAACTCTGCTTAGCCCCAGTTCTGAATGACAGCAAGAAGGATAGGAAGGATGGTGTGTGTGGGGCAAGGAAGCCCGAGGGATAGAGAAAAGGAAAGAATATAAAAACTGAAAGGAGAAATAAATGATGGAGAGGACAGCAAAAAAAGAGTAGTCTAAGGGATTGGGATAGACAGGGGCCCCAATCTCTGGGCGAAAGAAGGAAAGGGTGGAGAAGGGAGGGAAGAAAGAGGGGAGTGAAAGTGGAAGGAGAGGATGACAGTGTCTCCAATCAAACCGGAATGCCTGGACCTTGAGAGGGGTAGCACAGATTTTAGAACCCAAATGCTGCAAAGTGAAAGCGAAGGCTGGGAAAGCCCTTACTGTGGGCAGTAGACCCAAGGGAACTAGAGTTAAGGAAAACATGACTCTAGGTCGAATCAGGCCAAACAGGTTGGATGATGTCCACCCCTGCCAAATTAAGCATATGTCCCCAAAGGGGATATAAAATAAGGTATAGGAAAAAAAACAAACCAAAAAAAAAAAAAACACGGAGTCTACCCTGTTGAAAGTAGTAGGAGACAACATCTTAAGGATAAGGAAGAGACACCCAAAGGCCATTTATTAAATAAGGGGATTGCAGGAGGGTACTTGGGGTCCCATCTGTCTCCCTTCTTGGAAACCCGAGAGGAGGGGGAAGGGAGAGAGAGAGAGAGAGAGAGAGAGAGACTCCCCAAGCAAAAACTCCTCTCCGTCTGTCTCCAAGGTCCTCCTACTCCTAACCACAAGGAAGAGGAGAGGTGCTGGAAGGCAAGAGACACACAGAGGAGGAGGATCGCTCAGAGAAAGAGGCCCCAGGGGAAGGAGGAGGAGGATTTAGTGATGAATGGTGAAGATATAGACAGATCAATAATTACAGTAGAGTACGTAATTTTCTTATCTTCTCTGTGTCAATCTTCACCATTCATCACTATGATGGCGATACTGAGCCCCAGAGGGGCCAGCACCTACCTAAGGGACAGAGTCCCTTAGCCTCCAGTGGGGAACACTAGATGGGAGAACCCTTGCAGGCCTGGAATGGTCTAGGTGAGGTGGGGATCTCTCCGATAAGAGGGAGGGTGCCCTGCAATCCCATCTCACCCTTTGGGAGAAAAGGTGGGTTCTCCGGAAGCAGAGGAGGTCACCCTATGCCAGGCCAGGGTGACATCCGGGATAAACGAAACCATGCCGACCGCCTTTATGGAGATCGCTGTTCCCACTAGCCTGGAGGCCACCTCACTGGCGCCGTAAGATGCCCTTGCTCGGTGCCTTGATAGCTCCAGGCCTTGCAGGAGAAGGTCATGGCTTGTCTGGTTACCTCCGCATCAGGCAAAGGAACTAGGACCTGACCTAGCCTCGACCATACGTCCTGTTATAGGCAGCATGGTGAGCCTGATGAGCTGCAATGCAGAGCAGAAGCCATGCAGAGGAGAGCGTCCTCCTGCCCCAAATATCAAACTCCGAAGAGTCATAATCCGTGGGCTGGTCACAGCTTGGGCATCTATGCCCTGAAGGGGTATCCAGAAGTGTCACGCCTGAAGGGAGACGAGGCAGAGCTCCTGGAGACCCTGGGGGTGGGGCGCAACACCTGAAGTGAAGGTCCCTTGGGGCGGGAGCCGAGGAATGGGACGTTCCCAGACCCAGATCGATGCTTCCTGAAAGGAACAGGCCAGGCAGGGACCAGAAGGTCTTCAGCATTTAACTCTCCTAAAAGGTGTACAACCCAGTCCTGATTGCGCCTCCAGGAGGAATGTTGGGCTGGTCGAGCAACCTCGAAGGAAGAGCTGATATGCAGACAAGTCAGCAGCTGGGGAAAGGTGAACCGATGAGCTTAGAGATACAAGGTCAGGCTGAGCAGGGGGTTGGTGAAACACCTGTTGGTCCGCAGCCCTAAAGCAGGTAGGAAAATACTCAGCCGTGGCCCTGAACTGTTCCCAGGTGAGAAACCCTGTAGGGCCAGAGATCCCCAGGAGAGAGGTAGGGGTTGGTAGAGGCAAAGGAACCAGGCTCCTCCAAGGAGGGGCACTGCCTCTGCCTGGGAAGGGGATCCGACAGGAGACTTCAAAGAGGAAGAGCCCTGGTGGTCCCAGCAGACGCTGACCACTCAACCAAACCAGAATGGTCAACGTTTTTGCCCAGAAGAAATCCCCGTTGAGATGACCAGGACAGTGTGATTCTAGAAGAACAGCCCCGGACCTCAAAAGCAGAAGTCCCTCTCAAACAGTCACTGGGGAGGAGCAAGGATCCACTACGACTCCTCCCAGAACCCAGGCAGGTCCCTGTCGTCGAGGCACAGGTCAGGAAGCATAGAGAAACCCAGAAGCAGTTGTAAAATTCCTCAAAACTGTTTATTTGTAGTTGCAGTAACATAAAAATAAACTTGTTCAGAATAACGATGTACAGAAGCAAAAAAAAATCTTTCTTGTAAAAATCTTTCTTCCAAAACAAAAAACTGTCCAACTGCAACGTATCCATTTTATAAGGCTTTTCACCCCCATCCTTAGCAAGCATCCTGTTCTAGCAAAACATTCTTTTCTCGGCAATTTCGTGCAGATCTGCTAGAACAGTGATTTTCCTGAAGTCCCACAGCAGCTGGAAAAGGCTGAGACATTTGCACTCAAGTAACCTCCACTTTTCTACAGTCATCTCCAATCATAAATATATACAGTACATATATATGTATACACACTATATATACACAAACACACAAACACACAAAACAGTAAAGTACAGTTACGCAAGAACTTACCGTAACAGTAGATCTTGAGAACAGCTCTTGCAGCAGGTAACACCATTAGGACTGAAGCCAGCCAGCGTCAGGACCCACGGAAAATTTCTAGCTAGCAGTCTTCAGCGGGGACCGCCTCCGGCGTTAGTCCCGCCCCGACGTCAGGCATAGTACATAAGAGGCAGTCCGCCCAGAATCCCAGTTCTCCTGCGGAGACTTCCGGTCGCTGGATGACATCAGAAGAGGAGACAGAGGACCCGCCATCAGATGGCTAAGACCAAGAACCAACTTTCCGATCCTAAGGATAGTGTAAGGCTAGAACCTGCTTCCTCCAAGGGGAATGGTGGACGGAAGGTACCTGCTGCAAGAGCCGTTCTCAAAGATCTACTGTTCACGGTAAGTTCTTATGTAACTGTACTATCTTCTTCAGGTACAGTTCTTGCAGCAGGTTACACCATTAGGACTGATTACCAAGCAATGGCGCCTTGAAAACCATCGGGAGGAGGCAATACAGAGATTCAGACCCATCCTAAGCCTAGGACAGGAGGCCCTGAAGGACAGCAAGGCTGAAACCTGCTCTTACCTTGAGCATATCCAGGTTATAATGCCTGATAAAAGTGTGCACCGAACTCCAGGTGGCTGTAGCACACATGGCCGACATAGAAACGCTCTTCAGTGCCCAAGGAGGTAGCCACTCCTCGTCGAATGGCCCTTGACCACCCCTGGTAAGGGTTTCTGATGCTTGTCATAGAAAAGGAAATACACTGGATGAGCCAGCGTGAAGAGGTCTGTTTTGAAACTGGGGCCCCTTTCATCCTCTCAGCGAATAAACGAACAGCTGCTCCGCTTTCCGGTGCTGTTTGGTTCTGGTCAAATAGAATCTGAGACACCTGTGAACATCCAGGGTGTGAAGCAGTGCTTCTCCTCAATTGGCGTGCCTAGGAAAGTACACTGGTAAATCAATGTCCTGGTTAAGAGTAAGGCTGAGACCACCTTAGGTAGGAACTTAGGATTCGTCCTCAGGGACACCCTGTTCTGATGAAAATTAAATAAGGCTCCTTGCACATGAGAGCATGTAATTGGAGATTCTTCTCGCCCGAAGTAACGGCAACCAAAAACAACGTTTTCCACGACAGAAAACGTAGCTCGCAGAATCTGCGCAGGTTCAAAGGGTGGCAGCGTATGCTGCTCCAAGATGAAGGTAAATCCCAAGGAGGGACGGGATCCCTGATGGGCCTAAGGTGGAGGACCCCTCTTAAAAGGCATGGGTAGTGTCCAGCTGGGCCACCATACGTTGGCCTATGGGTGCATGATAAGCCGAGATTGCACAAAGGTGCACTTTAATCGAGGAGTAAGCTAACCCGATTGAAAGAGGAAAAGCAGGTACTCCAGAACCAGCTTCCGGGCGGTCTAGAGGCGAGAAACTGCGTGCCTGAGACCACAGGCAAAACCTGCGCCATTTCATGGCGTAAGTTGCGTGTGTCGCGGTTTTCTGGCGGCAGAAAGCACTTCCGCCACCTCTTGCAAGACCCTGTATGCAGCATGGCTATGTCTCTAGGAGCCAAGCATGCAGGTTCAGTGAGCGTAAGTCCGGGTGGACTAGTGAACCCTCCTTCTGAGACAACAGGTGGGAGCTGATTGGTAAAGCAAGCGGAGGTTCCCGGGACAACTGATTCAGCAGCGGGAACCAAATTTGCCTGGGCCAAAAGGTGCTATCAAAATAAGCATCGCGTGCTCCCTACGAGTTTGAGAAAGACTCTCTGGATCAATGGGAAAGGAGGAAGGCGAGAGGAATCTGCCCGCCCAGGAGAGGGACAACAGCGCTCGCCAGAAAAAACAGGCCCTGGATCTAGCGAGCAAAAATTGGGCAGTTTTGCGTTGGATGGGGAGGCGAATAGATCCAATTCTGGAGTACCCCATCTGTGGAACAGATCCTCTGCCACCTCCTGTAGAAGTTCCCACTCGTGGGCTCTGGCCAGGAGCGACTCAGGCTGTCTCGACCGTGTTGTCCACCCGGGAATGTGAACTGCGATGAGGTTTCGCCGTGTCGTATTACCCATTCCCAAACTCTCATGGCCTCCTGCAAAGGGGTAGGAGTGTGTGCCTCCTTGTTTGTTGAGGTAATACATCACAGCAGTATTGTCTGTTTGTAACAGGAGAGTACTGGGTGGAATCTCCGACTGGAAGGCATGCAGGGCATAAAGGACCGCCCTCATCTCAATATGAGGATATGGAGATGAGATTCCTGGGTAGTCCATGTTCCCAGAGACCTCACCCCGTTCAAGTCGCGCTACCCACCCCAGTCCTGAGGAGTCTGTGGAGAGTGTTAACACGGGGACAGCGCTGTGAAGGGAACCCCCACTGAGAGGGTTCCCGAATCCAGCCACCATTGCCAGTCCCGAACCACGGTCTTCGTGATTCTGACTGGCTGCTGCAGATGGTCTTGCCTTTGGTCCCACTGCACCCTTAACATCCACTGGGTTACCCGCATGTGGAGTCTTGCCATCGGGACCGTTGGAATGGCCGCAGCCATGTGTCCGAGCAGGCGAAGGACCGACCTGGCAGGACGGTTTTCTTGCTGACATGTCCCTTATGAGGGGATCATATGCGTTCCACTCTGTCTTTGGGAAGAAAGGCTTTCCCTTTGACTGTGTCCAGAACTACGCCTATGAACTGCAGTTTCTGGGACGGTACCAGGAAACATAGAAACATAGACTGATGGCAGATAAGGACCACTAGTCCCATCTAGTCTGCCTATTTCCCTACACAGGATAGCGCATAGATCCTAGTTAACCAACAGCCTATATCTTCCTGCCCCACAAGAATTGCCTTATGTCTGTCCCATGCATTTTTGAATTCTCCACAGTTTTAGACCCACAACTTCCTCAGGAAGGCTGTTCCATGCATCCACTACCCTCTCTGTGAAATAATACTTCCTCACATTGCCCTGAACCACCCTCCTATCTTTAAATTGTGTCCCCTTGTTCTTGCAAGTCTCCTTTTCTGAAAGATGCTACCCTCTTGGACTTTGTTGATTCCCTTGAGGTACTGAAAGTTTCTATCATGTCCCCCTCTCCTTCTTTCCTCAAGGGTATACATATTAAGCTCCTTTAGTCTCTCCTCATATGGCTTCTCTTGCAGACCCTGCACCATTTTAGTTGCCTCCTCTGGACTGCCTCTATCTTGTCTATGTCCTTGCGGAGATGGGGTCTCCAGAACTGGATACAGTATTCAGATGGGGTCTCACCAACTGTCTGTACAGGGATAACAACTTCCTGTTTTCTGCTGCTGATGCCTCTCCCTATACATCCCAGTACACCCGGCCCTCCCTACTGCCTTCTCACATTGCTTGCTAACCTTAAGGTCATCTGATATAATTACCCCCAGGTCCCTTTCCTGTTTTGTTGTTGTTACTACCTCCCACCACTGTGTATTCTTCCCTGGGTTCTTGTTTCCCAGGTGCATTATTTGCACTTTTGCATTGAATCCTAGCTGCCATCGTCTGACCATTCCTCCAACCTTGCCAAGTCCCTTTCATCCTTTCCGCCTCCTTGTGTATCAACCCTGTTGCAGATCTTTGTGTCATCTGCAAAAGGCATACTTTTCCTTCCAGTCCCTCTGCAATGTCACTGATGAAGACATTAAAAGGACTGGACCCAATACTGAACCCTCGGTAACCCACTAGTAACCGCCCTTTCTTCAAGTGGACTCCATTTACAATTACCGTCTGTGTCCTGCTGTCCAGCCAATGTTTTTACCCAGGCTACCACCCTGGGACCCACCCCAGGCTGGTTAATTTGACTAATAATCTTTGTGTGGGACTGTGTCAAATGCCTTGCTAAAGTCTAGGTAGGCCATGTCCACAGCCCTCCCTGGTCTACTACTTTGGTCACCCAGTCAAAGAAATCTATTAGATTCATCTGACATGACCTTCCCACTGTGAACCCATGCTGCCTTGGATCCTGTGCTCCACTGACCTCTAGGTACTCAACTATTCTTTCCTTCAGAAGTGACTCCATCACTTTCCCTACAGAGGTCAGACTGACAGGTCTGTAGTTTCCTGCCTCTGTCTTGGTCCCACTTTTGTGAAGGGGAATCACATCCGCCTTCCTCCAGTCCTCGGGTACCACACCATCCTCCCATGATTTATTAAAAGAGTAGCCAGTGGTTTCACTAGTTCCTTCTTTAATTCTTTTAGAATTCTGGGGTGAATTCCATCAGGACCCATTGCTTTGTCCACCTTCAGTTTTAGGAGTTCTTGCAGAACCCTTTCTTCTGTGAAAGGACTGGGATCGACCCCCTATCAAGAGTGCTTCTGTTAATTGGATTAGGCACTTCCCCTCCTCTTTTGTGAATACTGAGCAGAAATATTCATTCAGTATTCCTGCTTTTCACTGTCCCCCTCTTCCCACCCACCGTTCATTCTATTCAGCCTCACTATCCCTCCCTTTGTCTTTCATTCGATGCATGTACCTATAAAGGTTTTATCCCCTTCTTAACTGAGTTGGCTATCTTTCCTCAGTTTGGGCCTTTGCTATTCTGACTTCCTCCCTGCTTCTTTCTGCCTTAACTGGTACAGCCTCTGTCCTGCTCCTTCTGTGTTTCCTTATACTTCCGGAATGCTATCTTTTTCTTCCAGGAGAGACTTCTCGTAGTTGATTAAGATGCCCAGAGATTGAAAGAGAGCCTGGGTGTGCTGAATGGCAGCAGCAATGCCTCCTGGAGGAGGCCATGAGAAGCCAGTCGTCCAGAACATGTAGTGACCCTGTCTCCTCAGAGCGGCTGCCACTGCCATGCACTTGGTAAATACCCTTGGTGCTGATGACAGCCTGAAAAGAAGTGCTCGGAACTGGTAGTGGCGACCGAGAAACTCGAAGCGCAGGAACCTCCTGTGCGCCTGAGCGATGGGGATGTGCAGGTCGGCATCCTGCATGTCTAGGGATGCCAAGAGACATCCTTCTTCAGCATGGCGATTAGTCCGGAGGGTCACCATGTGGGCGCTTGTAGGCGACCGATATGTTGAGGTCGCTGAGGTCCAAAATTGGACGGAGGTCCCTGTCTTCTTTGGAACCAGGAAGAGTGTGAATAATAGCCTGCTCCTATCTGGTTCCCTAGGCATTGCTCCACAGCTTCTTTCTGCAGAAGCGCGAGAAACTTCCTGCTTATGACAGGCGTGCTGACCCGAGTAACAGGAGAGACAGGAGGCCTCGTGTGGGGCTTGTCTAGGAATTCTGTAAAGTGGCCTTTTGGACCAGCTGTAGCACCCACCTGTCGGTGGTGATCAAGCGCCACCCTGGCAGGTGGTCTGTGATGCGACCCCGACCTTTGTTTCCGTTGATCCTGAGGAGGCGGGGGCCAGGAAGGAGTCATGCTGTGGCAGCATAGGGTCCTGCAGGTTGGGCCGACTTGTATTACGTTGCCCCTACTGAGGGGCGTTTGACCTGGGCTTTCCGAGAAAAAAAGCCCCTCTGTTGCTGGTCGGAGCGGGTTGTTGCCTCTGAGTCCGGCTGCGAAAAGACTCTGGTTCCTACGAAAGGAACCGAGTCTAGATCTGTACATGGCCTGGACAGATCTAATGGCCTTCCGCTTCCGTAATTTGGTGATGACCTTGTCCGATGCTTCACAAAACAAAACTTCGCCATGAAAGGGGCGTCCAAAATGTTTTCTGGATGCCGGGTAAACCAGGAGACGGAGCCATGAGTGTCTCCGGAGACATCGCCTGAGGCTGCCGCTCTGGCGAAGAGTCCGCTGAGTCGAAATGCGCTCGGAGCACCTGGGTCCCACGCCTGAACCCGTGCGGAGGAGCTGAAGAAGTTCGTCCTTTGGGCCACCACCTGGCAAGTTCTCTACCAGATCCTGTCCCTGTTCCCACAGCGTTCTGAAACTGAACCATGTGGGTCAGGTAATTCAGGGATCTGATGGCGCAAATGTGACGCGTAAGTGCGCCTACCCAGCACGTCCAGTTGCTCGGACTCTGGGTCCGGTGGCTGCGTGCTCAGATGCTGCGGTTTCTGAGACCGGTCATGAGAGGCTGTGATGACCAGGAGTCGGCCAGAGGATGGTTAGCCAGGTACTGGTCCTCGTACAGGGTCAGCCTTCTTGGCATAGCCGAGTCGAATGTGACGCCCACGCTTGCCTTGGTGACGCTTCACTTAAGGTGTCCACCAAGGGTGGTACTACCACAAGCTTGGGATCCTTTTGTCGAAGATAACGGGCAAGGCGTAGTCTTTTGGGGTCTAGTTCCTCCGCATCCCATCCCATGTTCTCTTGGATGTGTCTCATTATCTCAGAGACGAGGGGTCATCTGGAGGAGACCTAGGAGGTCGCGTGGGTCCAGAGAGGGATGCTGATCGGTGAAGGAGACCTGGAGCATTCAGAGATGTCAGATCTGGACTCCTCCGTCGACGGTGAATATCGACATCTTCTGGGTCTCTTGGGGCTGGGTGACCCTGAAAAGATCTAGACGGAGGCCTTCTCTCTGTAGATCTGCCCCTAGGAGGTGCTACTGGCTCCTGGGGGAAGGTGTCGCCTGCTGCCCTTTTGGCGAAGGAGGGGCGCAGGTGTCGGTGGTGCAGCGGGTGCGGGAGGAGGGTGCGTGGTGACCACATCCTTTTTGATGGTGTCCCACCAGAAAGCAAAGAGCTCCTTCACTTCTGCCAAGCTGAGTCCAGATGACGGGCGGGTGCGGTGGTCTGTCGTCTGGGCCAGGCGTCGGCTCTCCGGGGTCTCCGGTTCTGGGGAGGTTCCCGTGGGAGCTCGATGGGTCGAGTCACCCGCCTGGTCTTTGGGCTGGTGGACTCCTCCTCCGACAGCCCTCCTGACCCGGCGTCGGTGGGCGGTGTAGCTCTTCTGCCTCTTGTGGACCGGGAGTCCCCCGCGGCGTCCTGGGGAGAATGCCTGACCGCGACGGGTGATGAATTGCCGCTCACGGGAGTGTTGTGGACCTTGGCCGACGCCGGGTCCAACGTCCGCTAAGGGAGGTCAGCTCCTTGGTCTTGTGTTGGGGTGGACGAGGCAGAGACTGACCGACGTCGGAGGCAGAGTGCCAGGAGGAGGACTTGTGATGCCCCCTGACCTGGATGAGGCCTTAGCAGAAGAAGAGGGCCTGGAGATCTTGGCAGGCCGCAGAGTCGAAGAGCCGCTGGCGATTTGACCACAACCGGGGAGGCTGGGAGTGGGCCCTCGACGGACAGCGGTCTGACCTGGAGCTGGAGCTGCGGAGTCCGAGGCCCTGGAGGGGATCTAGGTCTCACCTTTACCGATGCTTCTCGTGGTGCCTGTGGGACTTTCCGAAGACTCCCCCTGGAGGAAGGTTCCATGGCCTTGAGCTTTTCTTCTAGGAGGAAAGCCTGAGAGCCTTCTGTCGGCAGATTCTGGTCTGGCTATTAAAGCCCTGGCAGAAGGAGCAAGCCTGGGTGTCTTAGTCCGGGCCCAGGCACCGACATCGAGCCGAATGAGGGTCTTTAAATGGAATCTGCTTCCCAGATAATAAGAGAAAACAGAGAGGGCAAGAATTGCAAGACTGTTTGGGTTGATCAAGTCAGAGTCTCACAGGAGAATTTGGTTAGCAACCAGAGAACAGAGAAAAGGAAAGAATACAGATCAATGCATTTATATACTTTCTCCAAAACAAATGGGACAAGGTCCTATTCTACCCTGTTACAGTCCCAGAGAGAGGCGCACACTGAGCCCTGGTCACTCAACCCCCTGACTCCAAAGGGCCCTCTTCCTCACAACCACTAGCCTGGCAACTGGCAACCTCTAGCTGACCCCTGGGAGACAGCCGAGGTACAGTACCCTCCCTTCCTGGGACGCTCCAGTCCGTCCCAAACTTGGACTGGCCAGAGTCACCAAAGAAGGGGTACTCCACGTGAAGGGACGGACAGATCTGTGGTCCCGGGTTTGCTGTAGCTACCACCTGGGCAGCTGCAGGCTGGTCAGTCCCACTGACCCCAGAAGCAACAGAATCTGCCCAGCCAAACAAGGAGGATGAGTGCAGGCCAGGCGCTGGGCTCAGGATTGGAGGATCCAGAGGAATCCAGGAGAGGTCCAGGTCAGACCTAGAGTCCACCTCCAAGGAGAAGGACAGAGGCCGAACCCAGACCACTCACGATCCCTCCCAGTCCTGGGGCTCTGAGGCCGTGCCACCTCCAGCCCCGGCACCACGAATGGTACTACGATAGACGCCGAACCCTCCCCGCGAATGGCACCGGAGTCGGAGGTGGGTTCTGGCTGTGGCGCCCGCAACAGCACGGGAGTCAGAAGCCAACCCTTTCCCTGGCGCCACCAGAGGCGGCACTGAGAATAAGCCCTGCACTGCCCACGTGCCACTCCCATCCGCACTCACCAAGGCACCACAGTCAAGCGGTGCCAAGGGCGCCCAGCACCGCCCGCAGCACTGCCTGGTGCTACGCGACACCACAGCCAAGGCAGCACTAGACAAAATAGAGGATGGTGCCGCCCAGGCCCATGGGCCCCAGAGCGTGACACCGGGAAGCCTTCAGTCCGCAGAAGCGATTGCCAGAACAGTGCCTCCCGCCTGGCCCCTGAGAAGGCCAGACTGGGACTCCTGCACCGTGAGGGATCCCCGCCATGGCAAGGCTAAGAATGGCAGAGGCCCCTCCTCTGCGGCCGCATAGAACCGGAGGGACCTGGAGGAAGGGTAGAGAGTCCTTACCTTGGCCCGCTGATTGTAAGCCTGCCCTCCAAAACTCAGTGGAGCAAGTCAGACTATGAACATGCAAATCTCCAGGGCTCTGCGATCCACTAAAAAGCAGGCATCGTAACGATCCATATCATGGCCTAAGCCTAGGCAAGAGAGACACCAGTCATGCTGGTCCGTTATGGAGAAAAGATGGCCGCAGGATCACTGATGAATAGGGACAGCCCAATTTAGGCTTCTTTTCTTGTCCCTGGGACAAGACGTGACCAGACAGAAAATGAAACAAAACAAGTACTCTGTGTCGCTAAAAGAAAAGGATGGATCTTACCGGAGATCTCCTAAGCAGCACTGAGCAGGCGGACAGAACTGAGATCGAACTAATGACAACACTAATGAAGTAGGCCACTGGCAGTAGAAATCTTAGAGGCTTCCCACGAGATCCTTGCTGGACGGCAGGATAAGAACTGGAGCTAAGGCGGAGTCGACAGTAGATAACTGGCAACCTACGAGTGCCACGTAACACATCAGCCTCCCTGCGTTGACTCTGCTTCAAAAAAGGCTCCAGAGAGTCCTGGCTCTGGCCAGATACCCATCTTAGTGATGAATGGTGAAGATGGGCGCAGAGAAGATCTGCCAAGGCCACAGTGGTGCCACGAGGATCACTGCTGCTCCCTCCACTTGCAATTTGAGAAGGACCTTCTGACGGAGTGGGAGGGAGGGAAAGCGTAAAGGTATCTCCCCTTCCAGAGAGAGGGACAACGATTTCGCCAGAAAACTCCAGGCCTTGGATCTAGCAAGCAAAAGATGGGTAGTTTTGCGTTGATAGAGGAGGCAAAGAGGTCCAACTCTGGCTTGCCCCATCTGTCGAAGACAGACTGAAGTAGTGCCCATTCGCATGCCCTAGACCAAGCGTGGCTGAGAGCATCGCCAGAGTATTCCTGAATCCCTGGTATGTGGACTGCCGAGATCTCTAAGTGGTGGGATATGGCTCAGTTCCCACCCTCACTGCTTCTCAGCAAAGGGTGCATGCCTCCCTGCTTGTTGAGGAAGAACACCATGGACATATTGTCTGTTTGTACGAGAAGGTGTCCTGGGTACAGCACGGTGCTCAAGGCCTGCATGGGGCATAGGAGAACTGCTCTCATCTCAAGAATATTTATGTGGAGTCTTCTTGTTCACTGACCAGGAGCCCAGAGATCTGTGAGCGCTGGTGTGCTCCTCACCATGAGGCATTGGACGCCAAGACTTGGTCCGACTCGCTATAAAGGGCATCCTTCCCTAGGGAAGAGGATGTCATCCACCAATGGAGTTCTCAGACGACTGGGTTCGGATCAAACCGTTGGTCCAAGTCGCCCCACCTTGGTCCCACTGGATGAGGGGTCCAGTGGATCATCCTTATGTGCAGCCTTGCTAAGGGTACTGTGATGACAGAAGCTGCCATATGGCCTAACAGCCATAAGAGTCCTGGCTGGGACTGCTGAGGCAGAAGAGATGCGCTGTGCTAAGGCCTGAAGTCGAAAGAGCTCTGTTCTGAGGCAAACAGGCCCTCCCTCGAGTGGTACTGCATTGTCCCGATGAACTGGGGGTTTGGGATGATATCTGGGAGGATTTGGGATGCTGACAGTGATACCCAGTTCTCGAAGAGAGAACAGGTGTCCGGAAGAGGTTTGTTACCCTCAGCGCTTTTGAATTGTACATCAGTTCATGTTTAAATGAATTGAAACAGTTATTTAGCCACAGTCCGTGTGTATCGCTGTTTATGTTTCATATGCTGATAGTGATGCCCAGTTCTCGAGAGAACAGGTGTCTTGGCTGGACCACTGTAATTGCCATCTGGAAGTGGCGTCAAGAGCCAATCGTTCAGGTAGGGAAGACATAATGTCCTTCCTTTGAAGCGCAAGCAATTCTCGCGAGGCACTTGGTGAAGACCCTTGGGAAAAATGATAGGCGGAGGGCAACATCCTGAATTGATAATGCCTCCCTGAAAGTGGAACCTGAGGAACCTCCTGTGGGGCTTGGCCACGAGGATGTGGAGATAAGCATCTTGCATGTCCAGTAGGCCAACCAGTCTCCTTGATTGATCATGGTGAGCAGGCCCTGGAGGGTGCTCATCTGAAACCTCTTGTACTCCACAAACTAGTTGAGGTTGCTGAGGTCCAGAATGGTCAGCAGATCTCCATCTTTTCGCACTAGGAAAAGTGCAAGTAGAAGCCTGTGCTCCTCTGAGCTAGGGTGACTGGTTCTATGGATTTCTTGAGCAGCAAGGTGCAAATTTCTGTTTGAATCAACTGGCGTGTGCCAATGAGTAACAGGATTGAGAGGACGGAGGCTCTTCTGATGGAAGCTGGACAAACTCTATAGAGTGTCCATTGTCGACTAGTTGAAGGACCCACTCAGGGTTATCTTCTGCCACACTTTGGCGTGGCGGCCTCTGACTGCCTCCCCTTCTGGGGGGTGCAGGAGGAGTAGTGGGTCTGACAAAGAGTCAGGTTGTTGTTGGAGGCGGCTTGGGTCAACCTGACAGAGCGAGGCAGGCCCTGCTAGAACCTCTAGGGCACCTCCATGGCTGTCACCTCTCGCTGTGTCGTTGATGCTAAAAGAGAGGTTGTGTGTCGTCCCCACAGGCTCAAAAAGGAGGTTTTTGAAAGGGCCTTTGTTTCGGCTGGTACATGGACTGGACAGTCCGAACAAGCCTTGCTAGAGTCCTGCAGTTTGGTGATGATTTGCTCAGAGTTATCTCCACAAAGGACTGAGCCCTGAAAAGGTGCATCTAGGGGTTGGTCTGGACATCCTGTCTGTAACCCAGAGACCCGGAGCCAAGAGTGTCTGTGTACGCATACTCCTGTAGCTGGCTGCCATGTCAGCCGAATCACAGGCTGACTGGAGGACATGTGTGCCCACATCCGAACCGGTCTGCAGAAGCTTAACCAGTT
Source organism: Neoceratodus forsteri (assembly GCA_016271365.2). Lineage (NCBI taxonomy): Eukaryota > Metazoa > Chordata > Ceratodontiformes > Ceratodontidae > Neoceratodus > Neoceratodus forsteri. The sequence continues at coordinate 120,344,526 of CM028130.1, read as the reverse complement.
CTGCTTTCTGCAGATAATCTAGGATCTCCTAACTATATCAATCCATTGTTCCCAAAGGATGTTCTGGAATTGAACCATGTGTGTTAAAGTTCAGGCTCCAAATGCTGCAAGTGGCAGACAAGCATATCTTGCGCCCCAAGGAATTCAACTGCTTGGATTCTTTATCTGGGGTTGCATGCTGAGGGTGCTTGACCTCTGAGACCTATCGTGGTGCTGAAATCACCACCGAGTCAGCCAATGGATGCTCCGCCAAAAGGGCTGTTTAGGAGCCCAGTAGAGGCGGATGTATGGGGCACTTCCAAGCTGCCTTCATGATATCTGCAAAGATGTCTACTAATGGTGGGATAACCAACAGCTTAGGGTCCTTCTGGCTTAGATATTTAGCCAGGAGTCCCCCTGGGTCTAATTCCTCGGTCTCCACCCCATATTTGATTGTACGTGCCTCATGACCTCCATGAAGGAGGGGTCATCAGACGATTTCAGGTGTCTCTCGGATCTAGAGGAGACGGGTCCTTGATGGATGAGGGTTCCAAGTAAGGCGTATCTGACAACGGTACAAGTTCGTGGAGGGTGAAGAGGAATGAGACTGATGGAATTGTTTCCCCAAGTCTATGACTGTCAGAACTGGAGGAAGTCTAGCTCCGTGACAGAGATCTAGGATGGCATTTGAGGAGCCTTCCTATATTTTTATCTGAAAGAGGGAGGCTCTGTGCCAGTGTCCTTGTCTGGAGATGGGGTAGGAATCTAACAAGAACCCCAGTATCTGGGGTGGCAGTCACCAATGTTAAGTGGCTTGGGTGGGAGGTCAGTACTAATGGTCTCCCACCAGTAGGCAAAGAGGTTCTTGACCTGGGACAAATTCAGTTTGGGATCTGAATCTGCCGTTAAATAGATCCAGTCCAGCACCTGTGTCTGGCGTAGTGCCATGATCTGGCGATGGTGGTCGGGCAGGAGAAGGCGTTGGGCGGGCGTCAAGAGGACCCAGTGCCAGTGGCGGCGTTTGCTGAGGGCAGACTACCACTCGTCCTCCATGGGACTGGCATCTGACCGATCATCTATCGGTGGTGGAGGTGAAACCAGTAACAACGGCGTCCATGCCAGTGGAGCCAGCATTTGAGCAACGGTGGCGACATCAGTGAGCCGGCGTCTGTGTTGGTCAGATGTATGCTTCAACACCAGATGTTTGCCAGGCGTCAGTTTTGAATGCCTAGGGGTCTGTGAAGTTGACCTCCCAGAGCAGTGCCCCAAGATCTTATGCCTATCCCAGGAGTCGGAAACAGATACAGAGGCCAACCGGAAGGTACTGATGTATGTCCCTTATAGACATCGGCAGCGCAGCCTGATGGAAGGATACAACGGCCTAATTTGTAAGGGCTGAAGAATAGGGCCTGAAGATCCAGATCTACGGTCTTTAGTGCCCAATGCCGGACTAGAGCAGGAGGCTTGACCACAGTGAGCCTAGAGGGAGAAAGGGTCACCTGTGAGGCGGAATCCAAACTGCTCCTGGAAGCAGAGTGGGAGCCTGAGGATCTCAATCTCGAAGGGACCTCCTTCCTCTCCTCGTTATACTTCCCTAAAGATTTCTTGTGGTGGGAAGGCGTTTTCAGAAGAGGAGTCCCACTGCATCGTGCTAGACATTGCTCTGTGAGATAGGCCTGCAGGGTCTCCCGGTGTCTGATCCACATCCAACTGTAACCACATGTCTCCGTTTTGTAACATGGGTATACATATGTATCTACGGGTTCGGGAAGGATGAGGTTACCTGGCACAAGAGACCTAGGTTTGGCTACTCTGCACAGGGCACCCAAGTAAATCCAACTACAGGAAGCAATAACTGTAATGTCCAGAACCAGAATTGGGATTTTCTAGTGTGGCTTTATTTATTAACTCACTGAACATAAACAAAGCACTGCATGGTCCCCAAAGGCTACGTTACTGTAATGCAGATTAGAGGTTAAACACAGAGGTCCATTTGAGAAATGAATACACTACTACAGATGTCTGGCTTTGGACCCACCAGGCACTCAGCCAGGACTTTGCATGCGCATTGGATACACAGCCCGACTGGCCCGGCTCCCCTGCGGCCACTCGACCTGACGGTCCCACTTGGCGAATGAACCCAAACTTTACTTGGAAAGACATCCCATCAAACAAGGAGGCTCCCAAACTGTGGCTCCCACACCACTTAAAGTCTGCGACTCCTAGAGATTTGTTTTCGTACTTCCAATAAAACTCCCATCAAACAAGGGTAATTTTCCCATCCTGTGGCTCCCCACACCACTTAGAGTCTGCGACTCCTAGAGATTTTCAAGTTAGAGCCCACATCTGGGTACCCACCCCATCACTATTGAGCGCATGAGGCAAGTAGCAAAAACACATAAGAAATCCGTAGAGGTGGACCTGGTTACTAAAGATGGGGTTTTCCCCTCCAGCTCCCACAGCCCATACCGGCCATTTCTCTGGACACACAGAAAACTTTAGACTTTAAAATGTAGATTGAACAGTGGATGACCTGAAGCACCCTCTACAGTGAACTTTAAATCCATTAACACTTTAAACAGATGACTGCTCTTTTGTTTGTCCTAGTTGACATAGTCCTCCCAAATAGCAGTCCACATTTACTTGAAATCCAACTTAGAAGTTGTTTGCCCTTCAATGGAGCCAAACACTCACCCATTCGTTGCAGGTGCCCCACAGGCGAAGTACTGTAACCTTTGCTGTTATACATGAACAGACTGAACTTAAATTAAAACAGGCAGCTTTCTTCCCAGGGTGGGAGAAGGGGATTGCCCCTGGAACCCACAGAGAACTTTTCCTCCCCTCCCAGAGGAGGTGGGCACTGAGACCGGGAGCGGTCTCCACCACTTAAAAAGGAAAAATACAGGAACACTTCCTTTTTCTAAGTGAAAATCACACTGCACACTAATGCTTCCTTCTTGCTTAAGGACAAACGGAAGACTCACTTTGAATTTCCCAAAGTTCTAAACTTCACTCTGAGCTGAAGATTCCAAATGTGAGCTCATGCAGCTGCGACAGTTCTATAATGATGTCATCTCTCAAGTCTCAGCTGTGACTGAGGACAGAGTGAGACAGTGTGAAACCCATTTAACTGGAGTTTCTGGCTGCCTTCCCAGCCTACCACTAGGTCTTACTGGGATTCTAGTAACCCCGGATAACAAAGGGGTTACACAACTATTACATTTCTGGCAGTGCGGGCAGTTCTGGGTGTCATGGTCTGGGCCCAGGGCACTGCAGACAGGTCGAATGGCCGTCCTTGGATGGCATTAGTTTCCCACAGGCACACTTGAAGGGTGCCGGGAAGATGACAACAGAACTATATTGCTGAAGTGGAACTTTCACAGGTAACAATAAGAACATTTTGACAAAGTTGAGACTAATGGCGGTCAGACCAGCAAGAGGCAATCCGTGGAGTTGATGAGTGCGGTAGGCGGCAGAAAAAGAACTTAGACACGCCAGAGGACGCCCACCTTTATATAATATGTGATGTTGGGGCCAGGCAGACATCGGGGCAGTCCTCGCTACAAACTGCTAGCTCGAAGTTTTCCGTGGGGTCCCATTGCCTGCCAGCTATAGTCCTATATGTGTTACCTGCTGCAGAGCTGACTCGAAGTAAGATCCTGCCTTTCCAGCAAGTTTGAGGCAATACTAGCTATTGCCATGGATGGAGTGGCTGGAAGAAAGTACATATGGGAAGAAAGTGAAATGTGACAAAATAAAATTAGGGTTGAAAGTGTAACAAAGGCATGCACAGTCACACAGAACAGCGCAGGATGACCAGGTTAGGGAGTGACATGTCTCAGTCTGGGCCACCTGGCTGGTAAGAACATCACTAAAAGTGATGCACTTGAAAGGAAAGGTTTTGACGCCTCACTCTCCAGCACCCTCTGCACTGTAGTAAAAGTAGGAATTAGTGGCTGTAGTAAAGGACTAACACCTGTTCTCACTGTGGCGGAACTCTAGCAGCATGATCCATGGGGAGTGTGTCAAGAGGAGGAAACAGTGTCTGGTCCTAGAAACCAATTAATATTTTAAAATAAGTTATGGACTGTGGCCCAAAGGAAGTGTGCTGCATTTCATACAGCAGTCAGCTCAGGTGCCTGCGGCTACATTTCCAAACACTGAAACGGACAATAATGGCAGGAAAAGACCACAGGTCCATCTAGTCTGCCTGGAATTTCCCATCTGCCCTGGGACCTACAGTCCATGCAAGGTTTAATCTCTCCTTGTCCACCCCCTCCCTACTGCTACCGACCTGAGCAACCACCAAACCCTTCGCTCTGTCCCAGTCATGCTTGAAATGATTTACAGTCTTGGCACCTACCACCTCCTCTGGCAGACTGTTCCACGGCTCCACCACCTTTCATAAAAACCCTTCCCCATGAGTTTACACTCATGACCTCTGGATCTTGACTCTATACTCATGCTGAATAGTTCCCCACAGTGCACCTGTTTATTCCCTTTAGGAACTTGAAGATCTCCATCATATCGCCCCTCTCTTGCCTGGTCTCCAGCGAGTACATGTTCAGTGCCTAAAATAATTTTATTTATTTACGAGTTTAACTAGAAGGCATACTGAGCAGTGTTGCTCTCGATTCCAGATGTGACCTGCAGGTCAAGACCCAAGACAACAGGACAAATCACAAGGTACAGTAGTTAAACACAATGAATGGCCATCTGCCATACAGACAATTTTCAGACAGATACAGGAACATTTTAGAAAACACATCAGAGCACACAAAAATAATTATGATCTGCCTTGTTGACCTTAAATCAACTTGGTCAACCTGCACTGCACTTTCTCCTGCTTGTCCCTGTCCTTCCTTAATGAGGACTCCAGAACCAAGCACAGTATTCCAGGCGTGGCTTCACAAGTGACCTACATTAAGGCAGGGTTCAGTATTAATCTCAAACTTTGACCCCTAACAAAATTTAGAGGCAGATCTTCACAGATGGGCATAATTCGTCTCCCTTTGATGTCAGAATAGACAATTACAACTAACATTTTACCGATTGCTATACCCGTTACAGAAGCCATATTTCCCCAGCTTCATATTTTATTTCCTGTAATAAAATGTTAGCAAGATTCATCTGGGCAGGACATAAGCCTCGTATTAGATGGTCCATTCTTCAGCTCCCTAAAAGAAAGGAAGTTGAAAACCTCCCTAATATACTCCATTACACCTATGTGGCTTTTCTTGGAGTGATTTTAAGCTGGCTGAACCAGATTTATAATGCAATACGAGAAACAAATAGTGTGCACACTCAATGACTTACAGGATGTTTCACAGGTGGTTTTGCACCTTTGACATCTTTACCTAGTCTACAAGGTAGGCGAGTTACGGGGGCAGGTGATAGCGGCGTTGGAGCCCGACTTATAAAACTAGAGGGCAAACTCCAGAAGGTTCTAGAGAAGCAAACCATCCAGGCTAATAAACTAGCTGAGGCTGAAGATCGAAACTCATCTGGAGGATGAGCTGGCGTTAGTACCAGGGCAGGTCAAGGCACTGCAAAAGGAACTTTAAGACTCCAAGGAGGCATCTGATTACCAAAAAAATTACCAAAGACGCCTCATGGGGACTCCCAGAGGGAAGGAGGGTGCAAGTGTCCTGGACTTCTGCGTAAAGACCCTGTCAGAATGGTCAGGCCTAGAACCTAAAAATTAGTGAGTAAAGCTGAGGACGCCCATTGTGCTGTCATGCCTAGACTCCCACCTGATCAACAACCCCCAGGGCAGGTCATTATGAGGTTCCATAATTTTCAAGACCACAAGGAGATATTGAGAGTTTATAGAGAGAAGGGAACCTGGAATACGATGGAATCAGTTTGTTCTTGTACCACGATTACTCAGCTAACTGCTTCAGCGGAGTAAAAGTTTAACAGCCTAATGGCACAGCTGAAAAGCATGGCGGAGAATTTTCTAACTTACCTGCGACTCTGAAGGAGCGGTATGATGGGGCAACATTCTCATTTTGGGAAGTCGCTAAAGCTGAACAGTTCGTTAAGTCCCTGCAATCAACAGTGGGCTGAAGATTACCAGGCTGAGTAGACTTTTTCCCCATACCTGCTATTTGCAAGACTGTTTAATTTGTCCTCTTTGGGACTTCTGTTTGAATGTTAAAATGGATTAGTGTGCCTTTACTTTCGCTTGTGGTACCAGAGGAGATGAAGGATGGAAAACCTTGATGCTGGAGCAGTGGAAGATCAAGGATTTATTGTTAAAACTGTCTCCTCGTTTGGATTATGGGCCTAGGTCTGCTACCCCAATGTAAAGAAGACACACTTTTGGATAATCAGCAGTGGGGGTGATGGACAGCTTATGGTAGAATAGGGAGGGACTGGGCTGGGCCTGTGCCTTTACCTGCCTCGTTCTTTCTGACGGCAACTTAAACTTGAGGAGTCCCACCCTGATAATGTTGGATCGAGGATGGCAGAGGGACAGGATGGGCACCAGAACTATTGGGGAGGGGAGAAGACAGCTTAGATTGTCAGAATTGTTGCTCGCTGGGACCGCTCTCGACTTCCTGCTGAGTGGGAAATGAATCAAGGGAGGCATGGGACATGTGAGTTAAATATCTAATTAATAGCTGGAGATGACAGAAGGGGGACGTGGGAGGTTCCTTTCTCTCTCTCCTGATGGAGGTTTCTCAAGAATCCAGTATGGACTCTGGGTGAGAAGGCAGGAGAAAACAGAGTGCTGGATTTGAGGAGGATATTAATGCAGGCGGGGCAGCGTCATAAAGGATGCAGAAATGTGATGTGGATGCCACACTATTAAGAGTGGATAATGGATTTAGTAATAGTGAATTCGGCTGTCGGAGGAGGTGGGGTGAACATGTCACCAATGGGAATTTGACACTTGCTCTTGTGGCAGCTAGTGTCACGATCTTCAAAGGAAGAGGAGAGGAAGCGGGGGAGGTGGGACTGTGTTCGAAATGGAGTAGACTCAGTATTAGGGGATGTTTAGAAGGTACAGGTGAATTGTGGGGAGGCAACTAAGATGGGTACTAGTAAAGCAGGAGATACAAGGAGGGAGGAGGGTTGAAGCAAAGCACAGGTGGGGAAGAAAAGTTGGGGATTATTTTGTTTTTGTGTATATAGTTACTATTCTGTTTTAAAGTTTTCAGGTGCAATAGATGTTTTAAGTGTACATGGCTTTTCACAGGCTCCAAAGATACGATCTGAACAGCAACCCGAGTCCCAATGGCGAATGTGAAACTGTTTACATATTCATCTATATGGTGGGGAGGATCAGAGCAGAGGGTGCTTTGAAATATGGCTAAGGCACAAAATGTTAATGTGGACTCTTGGAATGTCAAAGGGATAGTAAACCCGATGAAAAGAACATCCTTGCTAACAGCTCTAAAGTGGGTGGGGGCGCATGGTGCTATTTCAAGAAACACACTTGACAGAAGTGGAGCACACCAAACTAGTGCAAAGCTGGGTGGGGAAATGCTACTCGCATCTTACTATCGCACAAAAGGGTGGTGGCCATTCTTGTTCATAAAGTGCTCCCATTGGAAGTAAGAGTGGTAAAGGATCAGAAAGAGGGCAGATATGTCTTCATATCAGGGGAACTGTATGGAGAAAAAGTTACATATGGAAGCATATATGCCCCAGCGGTCCTTGATCCTCTGTTTTATATGTCACTGCTGGATTTACTTTCTAAGGAGCAGTTCCCAGGCTTGCTGTTAGGGGGGGACTTTAGATAATGAATCCTCAAATGCATCATTCGGAGGGTATGGGAGGGCATCAGAGACCATGAGGCAAGGCAGATTGATACTGATTTAGATTTGGTGGATGGGTGGGCCTCGAATCCAGGGGCAAAGGAATACGTTTTCTCTAACACACAAAAAGTCGGTCACATCTTGATTATATTTTCGCCCAGGAATTGGGGTGGAAGGGTACAAGATGTGTCTCACACTATACACATATCCGATCATCGATGGTGATCCTTAAACTAATTTGTAAGGTTGGACGAGAGGGCCCCCTCGATGGAAATTCCCCACATACATGATTAAAACCAGGCTTTTGGGAACATCTAGAGGAACAGTTGAGGTTTTGTGGAGACAAATGCTGGAAGGACAGGCCAAAATGATCTTTTGAGGACCAGAGAAAGGCGTATATGAAAGGCGTGATTATTGAATGTATGGCAAGACAAAAAAAAAAAGGCAGGAGCAAAGAAGGGAACTGGAACCACAGCTGAAGGATTTGGAAAAAGAGTAGCGGGAGGGAGCTGGGCAGGGCAGAGCAGCTATTGAAAACAGCTAGGGAGGCTGAATGCCCCCCTAAGAGAAGAGGCAGGGTGGTCCTGGTTCTACTGCAGACGACAGGTCTTTGAATGGGGTAACCAACCCGGGCCTGTACTTGTGCAACTTATGAAGGGGATGCTGCCCAGTAAGGCTTACAGGGTTAAGCATGCACAAGGGACCTCATGTATGGAACAAAAGAGATTAGGGAATGTTTAGGAGGTTCTGTAGCCAACTATATAGTGCAGAGCATATAGGAAGAAGACCCAGATAAAGGATTTTTGGATAATGTTGCAGAGTGTCACCTCGCACAAAGAGATGCTGAATCGCCATTAACACCGGGGAGGTAAGGGAGGCCATACAAAAGTTGCAGAAGGGTAAAGCCAGCAGAGCAGGCGGGTTCCTGATAGAATATAATCAACTGCTAAGGGGACAACTGTCAAAGGTACTGTGTGATGTGTTTGGGAAGCCTGAGGGAAAGGAGTTAACCTTGCCCCCTACTTGTTCTGAAGCAACAATATGTCTAGTCCTAAGCCAGGTAAAGATGGATACAATTGTGCCTCATATAGGCCTATTTCGTTGCTTAATTGCGACCTCAAAATATTGGCAAAGGTGTTGGCCACCAGGCTGAAGGGCATCCTGCCAGATTTGGTTCACCAGCCCAAATCTGGTTCATCAGGGTGACAGTCCTATCATAATATACTGTCTCCTTAATGTAGTTTGGAAAGCATCTCGGGAGAGGAGAGTGTGGGCACTGTATCTATGGACACAGAAAAGTGTTTGATAGAGTCGAATGGAATACCTTTTGAGATAATGTCCCAGTCTGGTCTGGGTGAACAATGTATTGGGTGAGCATGTGCTATGTATGCTGACCCTAGGGCTAGAATATTGGTGAATGGAGCACTATCTGATCAGTTCCACCTTGGGCCGGGGCTACGACAGGGGTGGCCCCTCTCCCGCTTTTATTCGCGTTAGCTATAGAGCCACTGGCGATGGCGAGCTGTCAACAGGATGACATTCTGGGATCAAGGAGAGAAGGGAATGTAACAAAATCACACTCTATGAGCTGATATGCTTCTCTTTGTTCAAAACCCTCAGGGTTTCAATGGCCCTTGTCACTGATGAGGATTTTCAAATTTCCCTGGGTATAAAATCAACTTAGGAAAGTCTGAGTTACTTCACTTTCCAGGACTCGGACAGGAAATGGAGAAGTGGGGCCTGAAGGTTGTTCAAACTAGCTTTGATTATCTTGGTGTTAAGGTGGGGCGATCCCCGTTCTTTGTATAGGTTGAACTATTCCTTTGATCAAAGTGACAGAAGCAGACTTGAGCGATGAGCTGGGTTCCCATCTCCTGGCTCGGAGAGTTAACCTTATTAAAATGAATGTCCTCCCTTGGATAATAGGGCTAACAAGGGGGGGACCTGAAGAGGCTGGAGGGTGCTTTCTCAATTCTTATACGGCGAGGGAAAAGGCCACGGAGGAGTCTCCAAAGGCTGAAGCAGAGAGGACTAGGGTGGGCTCAATTTCCCAGACCTGGGAAACTTATTTAGCAATACAACAGTACCTTACAGATTGGGTTCACCAGCCGAAGGTGGCTAGCTGGGTGGATTTAGAAAAAGAAAAATGCTGGGGCTCACAGCACATCTTCATACTAGGAGACCCAAAGCCTTTTAAAGCGACAGGGAACAGTAGCAAACTTTGGTTGGAGCGGTGTTGGAGGCCTGGGTGCAACTTAAGAGAAGAAGGATGCCCATCAGGGAGAGACTGTATTGCTGCTAATTGTGGGGAACCCTTTCTTTTACGGGGATTGAAGGCGGAGGGTTTAGGGAGTGGGAGAAAAAGGCATTCATAGTATAAGCAACTTATTGATACAGGGGAGATGCACATTTGCTCAAATGCAACATAGCCTGAATTTGGGAGACAACATCTATTCCGATACTTGCAGATCAGGGTTTAGTGAATAGTCTAGGTAGGGAGGATCCTAAACAAGTACATCTAGATCCAACAAAGAGCCTTGTGTACCAAGTTAATATGGACCCAAGGAGTTTATGGGAAGGCCAAATATGGCAAACAAATTCCAGACTTAACTGAGAAACAGACTGTGGGAGACGGACTTGGTAGGACTAACTCAGATAAGAACTGGAGGTGGTGCTTCGATGCACGCTAGAATAATGATATGTAATAAATTTAAAGAGGCTTTTTAAATTTGTGCACCGGCTGTACTGCCTCAGTTATACTGCACAGGGCCCTCGATCTCTCCTTTATGTGGATGGTGTGGGGTGGAAAGAGGTACCTATATACACTGTTTTGGACCTGTCCAATTTTTACCTTTTTGGGAGGAAGTGGTTTGGAGGTCACAAAAATGGCAGGGAGGAATCTGGAAAATCCCTTTGCCCTGTTTATTTGGAGTGGAGGAGGAGGGGTGGGGGCAGTGGGTGCCTCTCCTAGATGGATAAGAACTCTATGTGTGTTTGGTGGCCACTATATACAAAATATTGGGTCTCCCAGAATAAACTTACAATATAGCAGTGGCATGCCTTGACACTGCAGACCCTAGCACTGGAAAGATTACCATGGTAATCCGGAAAGGGAGGAAGGGTTTACTAAGAGCTGGTCTCCATTCCTATCTTCACTAAGCCCCATGGAGAACATGGTACTGGGGTTGGAGGGGGTTAAGGATCTTAAGGATCAAGAAGATCTGAGAATTCCCACAAAATTATTGGTGTGAGCTGGGGACTTTGTTTCCCAGGGACCTCAGGTGTGCCAAATGTCTACCATTTACACCTGATGAGCCAAACAATTATATTGTTCTATCAAGGAGATGAAATGTACACCTTGTTCTATCTTTTATTTCTTCCTTGCACCTCACTGTTTTACTCTCTATGTGGTAGTGTTTCTCTTTTTATGTCTGTTGTGTACCATGTAAAATTAACTTTGAAAATCCTAAATAAAGATAAAAAAAATACATGTTCCACGACAACTTTATGTAGAACATGCAATTGTTTCCACATAAATGTGAAATGCTCTTTGAATTACAATATTAACTGAAATTTATCAGTTCACTAATTTCTTTTGTATGACTTTCTGAAAATGCAAGGAACACCATGTTTTGGTACAGAAATTATTTAGTTAGAAATGTATTGTGTGTACATATAGATATAGGCCTACCCCACGGTTGTGCTACTATCCCCTCCGCTCTCTGTCCTTTTTTCCTCCACTGCAGTTTACAAACATACCAGCGCCGGAGGGTGCTGGGCATCACTGTAAGGGGAGGAGGGGGCGGGGCGTGAACAGTGGAGGATGAATGAGCAGTGCCATCACGTCGGGTTGTGAGATCCAGGACATGCCCTGGGCGAAATGAAACCAGAACGTGGTTCGCCATGTCTGGTTTCAAACCCAAGAGCATTACCAAGTTTGGTGGGCAGGTGGATCAGGCGGCTCTGTAGGTTCATCCAACTCGGGCGGTGTTTGTGTAATGCCAGGTCCATTAAAAACAAGACTGCAATTATCTCAGATCTTGTAGCGGTGGATCTGGCCTGCATCATAGAGACCTCACTGGATGACAACTCTGGCCCCATCTTGGAAGCTTTAACTCCAGCCAGGTACTAGATGATCCACCGCCGAGACTGGATCACAGGAGGAGGAGGAGGTTGCAGTCTGTTTCAACATCAAACTTAATCTTGCGATTGTACCAGTTGAGAGACCAGAGTCATTAGAGTGTGCCATGGTAGCAGGAGTAGGTTGTGGGATCATGCTCATCTACCGTCCACGTGGAGATGAGAAGAGTTTCCTTCAGGAAGTGGCAGACTGTCATCGACATGGCGTTGAGTCACCCAGACTGATGGTTCTGGGCGACTTCAGCGTCTGGGTCGATGACAAACTCTCATCTTTTGGACAACACTTCCTCCAGTTAATATCATCTCGGGCTTTACACAGATGGTTACCACTGCTACCTGTAAACATAGGTCACTCCCTTGACTTAGTCTTCCTCCTGGGGAAGAGAGCCTCTGACTTGGGAATGGAACCTGTTGGATGGTCCGGCCACTACACCGTGGGGTTTAGTTTTAGCTCCCCTTCCGTAGGCCTACACCTGTGGAGATGGTCAGGTATCACCCTTTACAAGATAATGGCTCTGAAGGCCTGGTGGCGGTACTTGACCTATCGTCCCTTCCAGTAGCAGACAGCGAACCAGAGGCCTCGTGGTAGCCTATAATATGGCTACACTGGTGGCCCTGGAAGTCATTGCTCTCCCGCATTTGTCCCCTCTCCTCGATCCCCATGGTTTGATGGGACCATGAGAGAGATGTGGCAACTAGGGACGAAGGTTAGAGAGTTGCTGGTGGAGATCCTCCCTTGATGCCAACCACCTTAAATTGATGGAGTATGATCAAACCTATCAATCTGCAATCTCCCATAAGAAGACAGAATTCCTCTCCAGGGAGATTGGCGTTGCTCGTTGAGGTGAGGAAAAGGGTTGCTTGGAATCGACCAGCTCAGCTTTCGCACTGTAGACAGATTGTGCAACCCAGCCTGCCTACAAGTCGCGAAAAGCCTTTCATAAGTAGAATCGCGATGAACTTGCTCAATTCTTTGCAAATAAGGTGGCCGACATCAGGGCATCACTCCATCCAGCACACTAAAGTATTGCTCTGGACCAGCGTGTGGCTGCTGCTCCTCAGCTTTCTAAGTACCTTGACCGGCCGGAGTTCACGGATATCATGCGGATTGCCCAGAGTATCACCCTACATGCTGTAGTTTGGATCGATCCCATTTCCCTGATTTTGAGTTGTGTTGATTCCATCGGTCCAGTCCTCGACGGATAGTCGGGTCCTCCTTGGAAACAGGCGAGTTCCTAGCTCCCTGAAGGAGGCGGTGGCAACACCCATCTTGAAGAAAGCTTCTTTGGACCCCGACTGCCAAGCGAACTACAGACCAATCTCAAATCTTCCCTTTCTGAGGAAGATGATTGAGAAAGTAGTGGCCATACTGCTGGAGAACCATTTGACCATCAGGACATCCATGAACCCCTCCAGTCCGGTTTTGAAAAGAAGCATAGTACTGAGACAGTGCTGGTTTGGGTGCTCAATGATCTTCTGATGGCTAGAGATGAGAGAGCCGTTCCATCTTGGTTCTTCTAGATCTCTCATCAGCATCTGACACTATGGACCATGGGGTACTGCTTAATGCGTCTGAGGTTCATCTGGCATAGTCCTCATGTGGTTTACATCTTACCTCACCAGAAGAACACAGAGTGTGGTGTCTGGGGTTTATTCCTCAGACCCAGTTTCTCAGTCTTGTGGGATTCCTCAGGGTTCAGTATTGTCCCCCTTGTTGTTCGCAGTATACATGCTGCCCCTCGGAGACACTGGAAGAAGGTATGGCCTGAGGGTTTCACTGCTATGCTGATGATACCCAGCTCTACCTTTCTTTTGCATCTAATCAGGATGGAGCTCTCTCAGTCTAACAACTGCCTCACAGAAATCCAGGGTGGATGGACTAGAGTTGACTGAAGTTGAACTTGGATAATCCGTGGCTGGTTCAAAAGGTGGCAGCGTGAGCTGCTCAGGATGAAGAGTAGATCCCATGGTGGAATCAGATCCTTAATCGGAGGCCTAAGGTGGAGGACACCCCTCAGGAAGGCACATGTGGTGTCCAACTGAGCTATAGTGCTTTGGCCTTCAAGGGCGTGATAGGCTGAAATGGCACAGAGATGTACCTTAATCGAGGATAAGCCGAACCAGAGTGGAAAAGGAAAGCAGGTAGTCAATACCAGCTTCTCTGGGCAGTCTAAAGGCGATAAACTCGTGTGAACCCATAAGAAAACCCTGTGCCACTTCATGGCGTAGGTCACGTGGGTAGCCGGTTTCCTGACAGTGGTGAGATTGTCTGCTACCTCTTGCGAGGCCCTGTGTTGCATCACGGCTATGTCTCTGGAGGTCAAGCATGCAGGTTCAGGGGCATGAGGTCGGATGGACCAAAGAACCCGCCTTCTGAGATAGCAAATGGGAGCTGATTGGCAACTGCACTGGAGGTTCCCGGATAGCTGATGCAGAGAGGAACCAGATTTGTCTGGGCCAAAAGGCGCTAATCAGTATAAGCGTCGCTTGTTCCTGCAAAGTTTTACAAAACCCTCTGGATCAGCGGAAGTGGGGAAGGCATAGAGGAATCTGCCCGCCCAGGAGAGGATACGCATCTGTCCAGAAAACACCAGGCCCTGGATCTAGCGAGCAAAGTTGGGCAGTTTTGCATTGGATGGGGCGTGAAAAGGTCTAGTTCTGGATACCCCATCTGCAAAACAGATCCTCTGCTACCTCCTGAAGTAGTCCCATTTGGACTCTGGCCTGGCGTGGCTCAGGCTGTCTCGTGATAGCGTTGTCCACTCCCGGAACATGAGCGGCAATGAGGGTTTGCGCAGTGTTGCAATACCCAATCCCACACTCTCATGGCCTCCCTGCAAAGCGGGTATGAATGGGTGCCTCTGTTTGTTGAGGTAATACATCACCGTGGAATTGTCTGTTTGCAACAGAAGTGTACCAGTGGACTCTCCGACTGGAAGGCCTGCAGGGCATAAAGAACTGCCCTCATCTTCAGGATATTTATGTGAAATGAGACTCTTGGTCTGTCCACAGGCCCTGAGACCAGACACCATGGGTGTGCTCCCCAACCGAGCCCTGAGGCGTCTGTGGAGAGTGTCACATCGGGGAGCGGCGCTATGAAGGGAGTCCAACAGAGAGTCTTCGAATCTAGCCACCATTGCCAATCTCGAATTACGGCTCTGTGATCCGGACTGGATGCTGCAGATGGTCTTGCCTTTGGTCCCATTCTAACCTTAACATTCACTGGGTTACCATTATGTGAAGACAGGCTATACGACTGTTGCAATGGCGCAGCCATGTGTCTGAGCAAAGGCAAAGGACCAGTCTGGCAGGAGCGGTCTTCTTCGCATAAAGTCCCTGATGAGGGATCTGATGTGTTCTGCTCTGTCTGGGGAAGGAGAACTTTCCTTTGGACAGTGTCAGGACTGCACCTATGAATTGCAGAGTCTGGGGACGGAACCAGGCCTGACTTCTCGTAATTGCTGATAATGCCCAATGTCTCGAACAGAGACTGAGTGCAGTGAATGGAAGACATTAGGGCCTCCCAGGAGGCGCCATGAGAAGCAATCATCCAGGTAGGAGAACATGTCATTGGCCTTGTCTTCTCAGAGATAGCTATGACTGCCATGCACTCGTGAACACCGAGGTGCAGATGACAGCCTGAGCGGGAGAGCTCGAGATTGATAATGGCGACCCTGAAACTCTAAGCACAGAAACTTCCTGTGCACCTGAGCAACAGGAATGTGCAGGTAGGCATCCTGCATGTCTAGGGACCTAGAAAGGCGCCCTGCTTTAGCATGGAATCAGACCTGGGAGGGTCACCATGCGGAAGCATTTGTACAGGACCGAGTTGTTGAGGTCGATGAGGTCAATGTCGGACGAAGGTCCCCTGTCTTTGGAACCACAAGAAGTGAGAATAATATCTAATCCCCTCTGGTTCCTTGGTATGTGCTCTATGGCTTCTTTTCCCAGAGCGCGAGCACCTCCTGCTGATCCAAGTAGCAGGGAGAGCAGGGAGGTCTTGTAGGTGGGTGGTCTAGAAATTCTATGAAGTGGCCTTTCTTGACCAACTGGAGAACCCACCTGTCGGTGGTGATCAACTGCCACCCTAAAGAGTGGCGGCGATCGACCCTGACCTTTCTTGCCCGTTGATTCAGAGAGAGGTGGGGTCTGGGAAGGAGTCATGCTGTGGCACACTGGTCCCTGCGGGCTGGGCTGGTTTAGGTAACATTGGCCTCTGCCTGAGGCGACTAGACTGGGCTTACACGAAAAGTGCCCCTTGCTGCTGGCGGGCGTGGCTGCTGCCTTTGTTGCTGACTGCGGCGGCTCTAGTTCCTTCGAAGGAACTAGGCCTGGATCTGTACATGGCCTGTACAGATCAGACTGCCTTCCCTAAGTCCTGGAGTTTGGTGATGACCTCCAGGATTCACCAAAAGTACCCTCGCCATTATGCGGGACGTCTAGAATATTCTTCTGTACATCCGGGTGAAGCGGGAGACAAGCGCCTGAAGCTGCAGCTCTGGCAGAAGAGTCGGCAGAGTCGTATGCGGCTCTAAGCACTTGGGTCCCCATCTGACCCTGTCGAGATGCGTTAAGGAGCTCCGCTTTCTGGTCGCCATGGGAAGCTTTTCAACCAGGTCTTGGCCCTGTTCCACAGGCGTTCTGGCTGTACCATGTGGGTAGGTAGTTCAGAGACCTGATCGCGCATGTAGCAGCGTATGTCGCCTCCCAGGGCATCCAATTGCTTGGATTCCTGGTCCGGTGGCTAAGTGCTCATATGTTGAGGTCTTTGAGACCAGTCACGTGAGGCCGTGATGACCAGGAGTCTGCCAGAGTTGCTCGTCAAGTACCTGTCGTCTCTCGCAGCCTTGTACAGGCAGTCGGCCGCCTTGACACCGTGGGAGTGGGTGCGGGCACTTTCATGCAGCCTTGGTGACATCATAAAGGTGTCCAGGGTGGGACTACCACAGGCTTTGGGTCTTTCTGCTGAAGACAGCGGGCAAAGCGTTGTTGTTCAGGGTCAAGGTCTTCAGCATCCCACTCCATGTTGTCTTGGATGTGCCTCATGATCTCAGCGAAAGAGGGATCATCTGGTGGAGACCTAGGAGGTCACGTGGATCAGAAGAGGAGATGCTGAGCAGAGAAAGAGATCAGCAGTAATCCAAGGTGTCCGATCTGGAATCCACCCTGCTAGTATACGGCGCCATCTGGGTCGCATTGGGCTGGAAGACCCTGATGGAGATCTGGAGGAGGCCTTCTCCTGTCTTTAGATCTGCCCCAAGGAAGTGGAGTCTGTTCCTCGGGGTTGGTGGTTGTCCTGCTGGCCCTTAGGTGGAGGAGGGGCGGAGGAGGTGAAGAAGTAGAAGTAGGAAGTTTAGCAGGACCACATCCTTTGGATGGTGTCCCACCAAAAATAAACAGTTCCTTTACTTCTTCGATATTCATACCCAGCAGGCCTGGCGCCAAGGTCGGGCGTCTGTTCCCCAGGTGTGTCCCGTCCGGTGGGTTCCCATGGGAGCCCGGCATCCTCGGTGTCGCACCTGGTCTTGAGCAGTGGGGCATCCTCCTCCGTCGATTCCCTATAACCAGCATCCGCCAGTGATTTGGGGGGGTGCGGCCTTCCACTCCGGAGATGCCGATGTCGGCCTCCTGGCCGGCGTCTTCAGATCTGGCGAGCGCCCGCCCGGCGACTGGTGTCATCGGTTCCTGTGAGCACCTGGCTGATTTTTGAATGTTTAGCCGATGTCGGGTCAGATGCCCTTTTCAGGGATGTCAGGTCCTTGGTCTTTCTGGGTGCTGGATCAGGACCTCAGAGGTTGGAGACCGACCTGGAGTCGGTGACCAGCGTCAGGTGGAAGAAGAGGACTTATGGCGCTCAGAAGACTTTGAAGAGGCCTTGGATGGGTGGAGGAAGCCGAGGGCCTCGATGTTGAATCGGCTGGAGCGAGGAAGAGCCTGAAGTCTGGACCTTACAGGGGGAGGGGGGCTGTGGCCCGAGCCCTGGAGGGAGGCGGTCCGATCTGGAGCCTGAGCTGCGGAGTCGAGGCCAGAGTTGAGGACCTGGACCTCACCTTCTCCAGTGCTTCGGGCCTCGTGAAGGTTCTCCCTGGAGGAAGGTTCTTGGTCTATCTTTTTAATTTCTCTTCAGGAGATATGCACTATAGTGCCTCCTGATGGCTGATCCTGGTCGGCTATTGAACCCTTGGCTAAAAGTGTAGGCCTTAGTATACGTGGTCAGGCCCTAAGCATACACAGGAAGAGTGAGGATCCTTGAAAGGGATCTGCTTTCCATGAGCACACTTAGAAGGTGACCCTCAAGCAATGGAGTTGGAGAGGATATCCTTGTCCAAAGAAATTACAGAAAGTTCTGTGGTGAAGGTAAATACGTTAGGTAGAAATAGAGGCCGATGCTGGAGAGTCGACGGCGGGAAAGAACTGGGGATTCTGGGGGACTGCCTCATATGTACTACATGACTGACGTCGGGGCAGTCCCCACTGAATACTGCTAGCTAGAAAATTTCCGTGGGGTCCTGGCGCCTGCCAACTTCAGTCTAATGGTGTAACCAGCTGCAAGCTGTTTATCGAGTAAGATCAGGAGTTCTAGGAGTGATGTATGTTGTTCATCCACACTGTCTGGCAGGTTCCTTGCTTTAAATCTTGCGGAAGGTCTTCAACTGGCTCCTCCACCCACCGGGTAGTAAAACCATGGCTCCGCCCCATGGCATGAATCTAGCCCGCTGGAAGCCAGGTTGCGCAAAGCCAGGGGAGGTCGGATGGGTCGTGTGGATGAACAACATATACCACTCCTAGAACTCCTGTTACAGGTGAGTAACCTGTATTTCTAGGGATGTGGATATGTTGTTCAATCCACTGTCTGCCAGACTCTAGCAGTTCCCTGGGAGAAGAGAGGCAAGGTGGCCCCTACTTAGGAAATAAGGACTGTAGAACAGAGGCCCCAAAAACCAGCATCCCGGCGTGACTCAAGGTCGATGTGGTAATGGGAAATAAAGGTGTGTGCTGACTTCGGGTAGCAGCCCTGCAATTTCCTGGATAGGGGCGTCCTAAGTAGCCACCAAAGCAGCGGTATGGCGGGTGAGAATGAGCTCTTATCCCACTGGGAGGCTCCATGCCCGCCAACCTATAGAGATCTATGCAGGAGGTGACCTACTTGCTTATCGTCCGCTTGGCTGCAGGTCTGCCAGGTGCGGCTTCAAGCGCGGGTGAGCAAACAGCTGGCGAACTTCTCCCTGAACTTCAGCCGTTCGCTCCTTATACTAGCGGAGTGCTCTTCTAGGAGTCCAGAGTATGGAGCCTATATTCAGCCTCCGAGGTGTGACTGGGGTGGAACACCGGCAGAGTCAACACCTGGTTAAGGTGAAACTCCGACACCACCTTCGGAAGGAATTTCGTGTCGGGCGAGGGACAACCTTGTCCCTGTGGATGACCAGATAAGGAGACTCGATGGAAGCGCCTGGAGCTCTCCCATCCTTGTGGCTGATGTGATGGCCACCAGAAGGCGATCTTCCACGACAGGTGAGAGATGTCACACCTGTGCATCAGTTCAAATGAAGCGCCCATGAGCTTAGCCAATACCAGCAGTAGATCCCATGGAGGTGGAGGTTCTCACATCGGAGGATATGTGATCAAGGCCTTTGAAGGCGCCCGACCACCTTCTCCTCGTCACAGACTGCTTGCCGGCCTGCACCTGGTAAGCACAGATGGCTGCCAGAGTGCACATAAGGGTTGTCGACTGAAGCCTAGCTGAGAAAGGACCACAGGTAGTCCAGAATGCTAGCCAAGGAACAGGAAGAAGGTCCAACCCTTGTCCTGACAACAAATGGAGAATCTCTTCCATTTGAAGACATAGCATTTTCTGAGTCGACTCTTACGAGGACGCCTCAATGATGTTGAGGACCTTTTGGAAAGACCCAAGGCCTGGAACTCCTAGCCACTCCAGGAACCAGGCAGTCAGCTGCAGGGATTGAGGTCAGATGGAGTACCTTCCCCATGTTGGCCGAGATCAGGTCCAGGCGGGCTGGAAAGGCGCCTCGGGAGCCTGGAGCTGAGGCTGAGGAGATCTGGATACCAGAACTGGGCGGGGCCAGTCTGGAACTACCAGAATCACCTGGCCTTGTCCCTCTTCACCTTGAGAAGCACCTTGTGGATCAAGGAAATGGAGGAAGGCGTAGAAGGCCGGGGTCCACGGCCTCGAGAGGCATCCCCTGCAGTGAGCCCTGCTGAGGCGGGTGTGAAACAGCCTCAGCTTCTCATTCTCCTGGGCGAACAGGTCCACCTGAGGGGTGCCCCAATGGGAGAACAGATCTTGAACTACCTCTGGCAGGAGAGACCACTCATGAGATGCAGCGCCTATCCTGCTGAGGGCATCGGCCAGACTGTTGGGCTCCTGCCACATGGATGGCTAGCAGATCCGCCTCCAGGCTGATCACGAGAGACCAGATGCGGAGGCTTCCTTGCACAGAGGCAAGGAGTGCATCCCGCCCTGATGGTTGAGGTAGTACATGGTCATGGTGTTGTCCATCTGGACATGGACCCTTGACCAGGTACAAGCGGAGGCGAAGGTGGTGAGGGCTAGTCGGACAGCTCGAAGTTCCAGCAGGTTGATGTGGCATTGAGACTCCTGGGGGACCAGAGGCCGTGCGCCCTGAACTCCCCAGATGGCACCCCAACCCAGAGATGCAGTCGTTAATGTGACCATCAGCTCGGGGCAGACAAATAGGATACTGTCCTGCAGATGAGCTGGACGAGCCACCACTGCAGGCCGTCCCACATTTCCTGGTCACTGTCACGGCTGGTCCAGAGGACTGGGCGCTGTGACCACTGGCTGGCCAGTCACCATTGCAAGGGATGCATATGCCAGCAGGCCCAACAGACCACAGTGGAGCAGGCTGTCATGAGGCCCAGAGAGGCAGGAAGTCCCGGGCAGGCGCAATTTCCCAACCAGAAATGACTGGGCGAAGGAGAAAAGGACCTTGGTCCTGTCCGGAGGAGTTGGGCTCTGGCTTGAAGAGTTGAGCTCTGCCCGATAAACTGAATCACCTGCGAAGGCATGAGTTCGGTTGGCCTCATTGATGGGAGGCCAATCTGAGGAAACGAGACCTGGAGGGCCAGATCCTGGACCGCTCCACCTCCAACCTGGAGGGGGCTGCAATCAGCCATCGTCCAGGTAAGGTACACCCGGACCCCTCAGCGCCGCCAGAATGCTGTCACCACTGCCATGCATTTGGTGAAGACCCTGGGAGCTGGGAGAGGCCGAAGGGCATGTCCCGAACTCAAGGATCCCTCTGCTCTGAAGTGGAGGAATCGCTGGTGAGGCAGACGGACTGGGGCGATGAAAGAGCAGCGTCCTGAAGGTTCAGAGAACAGAACCACATGCCTAGTTCCAGGATGGAATAATCTGAGCCAGAGTGACCATCCTGAAGGTGCCGTGCCCTAGGAACTTGTTCAGGTGCGTGCAGGTCGGGAAGTAGTGCCACCTCCCCCGTCCGTTTTGGGACAGGAAGTACCTGGACAGAAACCCTGGGTCTGAAGTAGGGTCTACCACTCTTGATCACCTCCTTCTGGAGGAGCAAGGCAATGTCGCTGGGGGCCGATTGAGAACTCACGGAACCGTTGACCCCGATGAGCGGCGGCGGCTCAGCAGGAAGACTGCTCGGGTGAGAAGCAGACCCTGCCTACCACTTCTAACACCCAGTGGTCTGTAGTGATAGCGGACCAGGTGGAAAAGAAGAGGAGGGCCGTGCTACGGAGGAACCTGGGGAAGAGTGACTAGGTTGGGGCCGACACCCTCAGTCACTGGGCAGGCTTGGAGAAGGGCCTGCTGAGGGGCCTCCTGGACCCTTGCCTCCAGGCTTCCACTGAAGAAGTGGCAAGCGTGGCCTTAGGGCACCAAGTGTGTGCCTGCTGGCCCTGGTGCTGCTGGGCTGGGCGTGCCTTGAGGCGGAAGGGCTTACGCTGATGGTGGTGGCTTTGTCCTTCTGTGCAGGCGTGACAGAGTCCAAGGAGGCATTGGACCTCCTCAGTCCTCTGGAGATGGCCTTCTACCCCAGCCCAAACAAGGTCTGTGCACAGGAAGGGCGTCAGCCAGCTTGTGCTGGGTGTCCGCCCGTGAAGAGTGGGAGATCCGCGCCAAGCTCTGCAGTGCATAGCCACTGCAGCGCAACCTGACCGTCACAAGAATCACAATGTCCAATGAAGGCTGGAGCCATTTGCCACCGCCTCCTGATCCGCATCTGCTGACCATCGTCTGAAGGTCAGCCGGGATGAGAGTCACCTCATCCAGGGGCCCATAAGGCGTGTAGAAATGTGCCATCGAAGTGCTGAGCTAGCTTGGCGAAGGCCTAGGGAGGATGCAGCACAAACCTTCCCCTGAGTAATCCAACTTTTGGATTCCTTAAATCGGCAGGTTGTCCACGTCGGCGTTTCGGGCGGCGAAGCGTTATCGGTCACTAACCCCTCCACAGAGGGTGCTCGAAACTGGAAAGTGAACTGGTGGAGACTGCGTGCTTGCGAGTCATCCTGGACAAAGGTGCGGGACAAGATGCTGGCGCTGCCACAACTCAGGGCGGACCAACAATGACTTCGACCACTGGAAAGGCCTCCGTAAGAACCCTCAGTCCAATATCTCTGTAAGGATACTTGGCCCTTTGAAACTGGTTCGCTGCATCCCAGTGGATTCTGAGATGAGTGAAGCAAACTCAAAAGCGAGGATAGGCTCTAGACCACGACTGGCCCCTGCAGACTCCAGGTCAAGCGGTCTGGAGAACAGGAGGTAGTCGTCAGACTCGAGGAGTCTGCAAACAGCTATGGCGTACAGGCCACCCTCCACCTGCCAAGGTCGATGGAAGTGAGGGTGACCGACAACCTATAAGGCAAGCCCTGACCCGACCGAGAATCCTTGGTCGGGGCCCCAGTCTTTAGCTCTGGAGGTGGGGTTTCCACACAATAGGGTGAAACAGTCTGTTTAAGCCAAACAGGTGCGAGGTCGGCTCTCGATTACCACGAGGCTTGTTTGGTCCTCCGGTGACAGCCCTTAATGGCCGGAGAAAGCGGCAGATCTGCTCGTTAAGCGGGGCAACAAAATTGCTGCCACATCAAATCCTCGTGGCGCTGCGCAACTTAGCCCAGAGCCTATCATCGAGGATAGCGGCGGCGCCACTTTCCATGGTGCCAAGACAGAAACGCCGGCGTCGGCAGGATCGGCTGGACCTGGAAGAGGTCCGAGACAGAGACCTTCCGGTGATTCCGAGGTGGGTTAGAGGGGACTGGGAAACCCGCGCCACCTTCGGCTCAGGGACCTTGACCGGGGACTTGGCACAGGCAAGTCCTCTGTAACCACTGGGAACCGATGAAGAAGGGTTGTTGGCTTCTCCAGTCGACAAAGCGTCCGACAGGTGAGAAAAATCTCGACGCGTCGGCAGATGTCTCGACCAGCTGACCTGGCAGGGACACCGTAAAGCCAGCAACCGCAACCTCGACCAAAGTAGAAAGTAGGCGATCCGGTGAAGAGGATCTACTCCCTGACGTCAGCAGTGGGACTTACCTTTAGAGTCCTCCTTTCTGGACCAACTGGAATGTCGAAGCCCTTCTCCCTTAGTACAGAGGGACTGACAAAGCTCCCCAAGCGAAGCCTTGTAGGAGGCCCAAGGAGGCGGGATAAATGCAGCGGCCAGGAGGAGGAAGAAGCGGCTTGGCCGCCTCCTCCTCGAGGCGATCATCTGCTCCAACTGCTCCACTGGATCTCGCCGCCGGACACCGCCCAACGGGCCTCCTTAGACTTGACAGGCGGGTACCATTTTTCGGCGCCGAAGAAGCAGTCTGGCAGCGCGATCTGAGACTGAAGCCAAGAAGGACTTGAACAATTTGCAGGCCTGCGAATCGTGGCAAGCCCTAGGCAGTAGGCGCATGTGGAGTGCGGTGGGTCTGGGACATCTTCTGCCCAAGAGCACCGGCGGGCCGGAGTCTAATTGTCTATCACAGCCACGAGGGAAGGCGAAGACCGTAGTCTTGTAAATTTTAAAATTAGTTTCAGGAAATCGAAGAGTGTGAATCCAGCCTAAAAGCATGAGGCGCTAAGGAGGAACCTGAGCTTCCAAGCGGTAGGAAGATCTCTGGAGTCATGGGGGCGGAGCCGAGGGTTTTACCACCTGGGTGGGTGGGAGGAGCCAGCTTGAAAACATTCGGCAAGATTTAAGCGGCAAGGAACCTGCCGGACAGTGTGGATTGAACATGTCCACGTCCTAGAAATGAAAATTACGTACCTACCGTAATTATGATCTTTCTGTGTATCTTCACCATTCATCACATTTGGGTATATGGCTGGAGGTCATGACCCAGCGAGCTTTTATTTTTTGGATTAGCGAATTCGACACCATCGGATGCCGCCCTCAAACGATGCACTGCATGGTGCTCGCGGGGTGGCCATTAGGTGCTGTCGGCTCTGCCCTCCCGCCAGTTCTGAGTCGCCGGAGGGTGAGAAAAAAGGGTTGGGAGGGTGGGACAGGAAGTCCAAGGGACAGACAAAGGAAAGATATATAAAATAAAAGGAGAAATAAACGATCGAGAAGACAGAGGAAGAAAAAGTCTAAGGGATTGGGTGGGCCCCAATCTTTGGAAACAGAAAAAAGGAGAGAGAGGAAGGATTTAGGATAAGCTTGAGAGGAGGAGGAGAAAGGTGACAACCAGATTGTACAAGGAACTGCAAGGAGTAGCCAAGGCTTATTATCAGGATTCAAGGCACGGAATCACTGGCAAAAACTCCAAAGCAGAAAGCGGCTATTCTGGAAGAAAGACAGGATACAGAAAAACTCTCCAACTGTCAGAGGAAAAAAAGGGGGTTGGTGAAAGAAAATAAATAAAAAAAAAAACACACAACATGTCCACTGGACAAGAAAATCAAAAGATGGGCCGGGAAGCGAGGAGGAGGAGAGAATGGGGGCAACAGTCCACTCCACCCCATAGGGCTGGGTTAGAGCACTAAAGGAGGGTCCACCACACTAACCACTCTCCCTAGAGACATCTTCATGTGCCCATCTACCCCAATCCTAATAAGAGAAGGGGGGAGGCGGAGCTGCGACAAAGAGGGAGGGGACCCAGAGACTGAGGCCCCAGTGGGATGGAGGCGGGATTGTTATGAATGGTGAATAGGCACAGAAAGATCATAATTATGGTAGGTGCGTAATTTTCATATCTTATCTGTGTCAGTCTTCACCATTCATCACGTTGAGTGAGTGCTGAGCCCCGAAGGGGTTTCTTTCAGCCCTAAGGGACAGGGTCCCTAGCTCTCAGTGGGTGACACACTAAGAGGAGAACCCGCGGGCCTGGAGAGGCCTGAGAGTGGGAGAGGCGTGCGTGGACCCCTCAACCGGAGGGAAGGAAGTTGCCCGACAAGCCGTCTAGCTCTCACGGGAGAAGAGATAGGTTCTCTGGTGGGCAGAGTTAATCACCCACGCCGGGCCAGGTGACAACTGGGAAAGACGCAGCCATGCCTGTCCGCCTAGTAGATCGCTGTCCCTATGACCCTGGTACCTATCTCGTTGGCATTGTAGGATGCCCTCACTTGGTGCCTTGCTAGCTCCAGAATACGTGAAGAGAGTGCAATGGCATGTCTGGTTTCTTAGCTGTGTCTCAGGCATGGAGGCTAGGAGTTGACTGAGCCTGGACCACAGGAACCTGTCATAGGTTGCATAGTGGGCCTGATGTGCTGCAATAGTGAGCATCAACCGTGCGAGTAGAAAGTCCTCCTACCCATGAAGTTAAAATCGAGGAGTCTTGATCTGGGGCGGTCATGGTGAAGGCGCGAAGCCCATCGGGTGTGTCCAGTTGCGTCAATCCTGACTGAGGATGAGGCATGGAACCTAGAGACTCCGGGCGCGCAATACCGCTGGCAGAGATCCCTAGGGGCAGAAACTCCAGAAAAGGTCTCTGCCAGGAGCACTAATGACACCTCCCGAAGGAAGCAGGCCAGGGGGCACCACAAGGGTGTCCTCGCTGAAATCGCCTAAAAAGGCATGCACAGAGTGCTCCGGATTGCTTTGAGTGGGAGGGGTGCTATACAGGTCCTGCAACATCCTCACAAGGAATCTCTGATACTCTGATACTCCACTGAAGAAAGGGGGTTACTAGTGAGTACATGAGTTCAGTGTAGGACAGTCCTCTTCAATGTCTTTATAGCGACACTGCAGAGGACTGGAAGAAAAGTATGTCTCTTTGCAGATGACACAAAGATCTGCAACAGAGTTGATGCACAAAGGTGGGGTGGAAAGGATGAAGGGACTTGACAAGGTTAGAGGAATAGTCAAATGTATGGCAGCTTAGATTCAATGCTAAGAAGTGCAAGGTAATGCACCTGGGAAACAAAACCCAGGGAAGAGTACACAATGGGGGTGAGATACTAACAACAACAAAATGGAAAGGGACCTGGGGGTAGTCATATCAGATGACCTAAAGGTGGGCAAGCAATGTGAGAGGGCAGCAAGGAGGGCTGGGGGATACTGGGATGCATAGGGAGGCATCACAAGTAGAAAACAGGAATTATTATGCCTCTGTACAGACAGCTGGTGAGACCCCATCTGGAGTACTGCATGCAGTTCTGCAGACCAATCTCCACAAAGACACAGATAGGATGGAAGCTGTCCAGAGGAGGGCAACTAAAATGGTGCAGGGTCTGCACCGGAGACATATGAAGAGACTAAAGGAGCTTAATATGTATAGGCTCGAGGAAAGGAGGAGAGGGGACATGATAGAAACTTTCAAGTACCTCAAGGAATTAAAGTCCAAGAGGGTAGCATCTTTCAAAAAGAAAAGAGGTGTGCAAGAACAAAGGGCACAATTTGAAGATGAGGCGGCTCAGAGGTGCTTTAACAAAGTATTTTTCGCAGAGAGGGTTGTGGATGCATGGAGCGGCCTTCCGGAAGAGGTTGTGGAGTCAAAAACAGTGGTGGAATTCAAGCATGCATAGGACAGTCATAAGAGCAATTCTAGGGGGTGGGGTAGGAAGAAGTAGGCTGCTGGTTAACTAGGATCTGCAGCTTATCCATTAGGTGAGAAATGGGCAGACTTGGTGGGCCAGCGGTCCTTATCTGCAAATCAAATTCTATGTTTCTATGTTTAGATCAGCAGCTAAATGTGGACAGAAGGCTCCTCCCAGAAGAGGGGATGAGGAGTCAGAGGACCTAAGCTGTTCAGAGAGCGGCTGCTGAAGGGGAGGTTGAAAACCTGTCTGTCCATGGCCCTGATGTAAGCGGGGAATTGAGCAGCCATGGCTCTGAACTGCTCCCAGGTGAGAGGCCCGAAGGACCAAGTATACCAGGCAGCACAGGAGAATCTGGCAGAGGGATAGGGACAGAGTAGAGAAGAGAAGTCGACTGACCTCCGCCCTTAGGCTAGGAGCGGACCAAGAGCTCCAGAAGAAGAGGAGGAGCTCCGGAGACTCCACAGCCAACAGCTGAACAACCATTTGAACTGCCTTGGCTGCGCCTGGAAGAATCCCCCATGAGGTGAGCAGGGCCTGTAGATGCAGAAGGATGGTCCCCTACCTCCAAGGAGGGGCCCTCTCAAAGAGATTGAGGGGAAGAGCGGAGATCCGCACTACGGCTCCTCCCAGAGCCCGGTGGGTTCCGGGAAAAGGCCACTGAACAGAACTCACACCACTCAACCGTGGAATCCGAGCCTCCTCCATGAAAGAGCCAGCCTAGGGCAGCTGACAACCCTGGTCAGCCACCCAAGGAGCTATCCAGGAGCACTGTCCTCCTCTCCTGTGGGTGCTCTGATCGGCCCCAAAGTTGGGCGATCTAGTCATCACTCGAGGGGTACCATCACTGAGAGGTCAGCGAACCCTCCAGGCCAGGCTGCAGAGCAACAGTGGCCTGCACCACTGCCTGCTGGTCAGCACCCTGACCCTGGCCACGGTGCAGCTGTCCGGTCCTGGGGGCTGGTTGCGGCCTGTTGAGGATACTACTAGAGTGCCCACCTGGGCAACTAGCTCTGAGGAGCCAGACTGCCTGTCCAACCCAGAATCAGACTCCTGTTCCAAGAAGAGGAAACCAAAGTCCTGTTCCAGATAGTCGGTGGGCGCCCATGCCTTCTCGACCAAACGGGCACCAGAAAGAGACTGCACCCGAGACTGTTCCAATGCCCCTCAGCACCACGAATGGTGGCAGAGGGAGGCACAGTCCCAACAAGGGCAGCAATCCCAGTGTCAAGAACCCAACACGGCGCCGTGAACGCCCAGGGACAGAGACGGCACCGACATCGGGTCTGACAGCCCTATCTGCACCGAGAACAGCACCGCCTGGCTCCAGGAGTGGAGCCAAGTGAAGAAGTTAGCGCCAACAGCGGCGCCCAATCGTGGTCTCGGCGCTGAGATTCAGAACCTTCACGGCGCTGGGTGGATTCTCGGGAGCCGTGAACGACTCCTGAGGAGGACACGCGCCTGCTCAAGAAGAGAGAGAAGAAGACGGTGCTGTAGAGAGTCCGGCGGCACCGCTAGCACTATCGGAACCATGAACAGCGCCGATGACTGGCCGGGCGCCTATCAGAACCCACAGCACCGCGACGCAGCGACCGATGGAGTCAAGGGCGGCGCCAGCAGGCCTTCAAGCCGTGGGTCCAACAGCGAGAACCTTCACCCCGAAGGGCGACTGCCTCAGCGGTGCCTTCCGTCTGTCTCCTGGGGCAAACAGACTGGGCCTCCTGCTCCGTGGGAGGAGCCTCGGCCTGAGCTGGGCTGGGAAAAGCCGAGGCTCCCTCCTCAGTTCGTATAGCACCAGGAGGGACCCGAAGGAAGGGCTGAGAGAATGTGGGCAGCCCGACGAGCGAGACCCAACCCCAAAGTCAGCGGAGCCCGCCCCACTTTCATCGCCAAGCAGTTAGATTATCTCCAATCCATAGAGAAACAGGCGCCGCACAAATCCATGTTGTGAAGCAGGCCAAGACATGCAAGGCAATAGTGCCGTGCTAGTCTGTGACTGAATATTTTCAGCTGCATGGGCACGTGGCATGGGGGCGACCCGTCCTGGAAATTTTCTTGCCCTCCGACAGAGACATCACCACGGAGAAAAACCCCACCAAAACAGACTAGACGTCAGAGAAATGAAAATTACGTACCTACCGTAATTCTTGATCTTCTCTTGTATCTTCACCATTCATTACTTCTTGGGTGTAAGCGGGCGCGCACCTGCGACAGGAGCTTTTTTTTTTTTTTAGCTAGCTCTAGGCGCCGCCCTCGAGACGGCATGCCGTCATGCACGAGCGGCCGTTAGTAACTACCGACTCCTCCTCCATCTCAGTTCTGTTTCTCCGCCGTCGAGGCTGCACCTGCTGGCGCGGCCGTGAGAGCTATAGTTCGTGAGATGCACGAATAGTTTTGCCGACTCTGTTTCTCGATTCGACGCCGACGCCATACCACGGTAAGACTGTTCTTTTTCTATCTGTAAGGCGCCGGGTGTTTTCCTACTGTTTTTTTACCTTAATTGTTTCGCTATGTCCAGTTCTGGAGCGAAGCGTTTTCAAGACGGGCGCGCTCCTACGCGCCGGTGCTCCTGTGGCGGCATTCGCCGTCTCCGGACGCATGACGTGTGTCTTCGATGCCTGGGACCCAACCATGGCATGGATTAAGCTGCGACGCCTGCTTCTCCATGGACCGTCGTGTCCTCGGGTCCGCTGCTCAAGCCGGGCAAGGCCCCGCCACTTTCGGGACGCGCTGCTCATGGACTCCCAGGTAAGGTGTTTAGGCATGATGCATGACGCAAGCAGTGTCGGTCTCGAGAGGCGGCGCCGTTAGAGGTAGCTTTAAAAAAAAGCTCCGCTGCGGGTGCGCCGCCCGCCATACCCAAGAAGTAATGAATGGTGAAGATTGACAAGGGAAGATAATAGTATAATGGAAAGGTCTTACCGGCGGCGTCAGTATGGCAAACAGAACCGGCAGGAGGAACTGGCGAACTTCAGCACCGAGATTAAAAATAACGGCGGAGTTGAACAACTAAGCAGGTAGGCCTCAAACTCTTAGCTTCCGAAGAGGTGACCTCGACGGCGGGAGGCGAAGAACATGGCGGGAGAGCAAAAGCTGACAGTACCCAACAGCCAACCCGCGGCGCCACGTCGTGACGTCGGCCTCGAGGCGGCGTTGATGGTCGTTAACTCCAACCATCCCCCGCCTAAAGCTCCTTAAGGGTCACGCCTCCAGCCATACAGTATACCCAAATGTGATGAATGGCGAAGATCGACAAGATAAGATCTGAATTTATCCAATGTTGCATGGCATACTCCAAGGGAATTTTTATGCTTCACATTTTCTGTCTTAACCCTAAGGCTGCCAGCATAAAATCAGAACATATATATAGAATTCTTGACTGATTTATCAGTCTGCAACACACAGCGAGTTAAAAGTGCTCATGATCTGAGGCATCTGCTACGGCATAGGATTCCTGCAGACACTGCAAAGTTTAAACCCACCCTACAGAGTTCCAGTTGGTGTGGACATAGAACCAGGAAGTCTCAAGAGTAATGAGAGAAACTGAAAATGGTGAGTGTATTACAACACTGCAGAGAAGTACCAGTAAGTGAGACCACTAATGAGGAGAAACAAAGTCAGACTGGAGGTGACAGATAACGAAAGGAAAAGACTGGACAGCTGAAGAGAGCTGGGTGTGAAGCATTGGGATAGTACAAGCAATGCGATCAAAACAGTACAAGGTCTGGGTGTTCACTTATGAATTGGGACTGCACCATCGTGAGGCTATGGACGGATAACCATTGTTATGAGTACCAACTACCCACTAGTCAAAGTAAAACTACTTGCAAGATACCGAGAGAAAAGGAGAGAGGGAAGACAGAAAGAGAGAGAGAGAGAGAGAGAGAGAGCGTGAATGTGTGTCTGGTACTGGTCTGATACAAGGACAGAGTTTGTGTGTGTGTGTCCACTAATGGTCTGAAAACCAAAATCCTGACCCACATGTCTTTTGAAAAAAAAAAATGCTTGTTTAAAGGTATACTAACGTCCTTCTTGAACTCCTTGACAATATGCTGCAGCAAAGCCTGGTCAAAATCTTCTCCTCCCAGGAAGGTGTCACCATTGGTAGATTTCACCTCAAAGACACCTTTCTGAATCTCCAAAATAGAAATATCGAAGGTACCACCGCCCAGATCATAAACTGCAATACTGTGCAAATGGGAAAATGAAAATTTTATTAAATCGGACAACATTTTAACATAGGTTCAACAGCAGCAAGTATGAAGGAAAGATTTTTTGGTGCAGTATTAGCCATTTAAATCACAAACTGTAGCGATAAAGAAATAAATGAAAATTACATACTGTAATTCTTGATCTTCAAGATATCTTCACCATTCATTACTGTTGGTTTCAAGCTGGAGGCACAGGACCCCACAGGAGCATACAGCAGCTTGAAAAGTTTTGAGGAGGGGAGCAGACGCCTGGGACGGCGCTGCCCCTTTGAGCGTTGATGCAGAAGGTGGCGCCGAGGCTGGCCACTAAGACGCTAACTCCCAACCCTCTCAGTTCTGCTTGCTAGGGAGGGAAAAACAGAGACAAGAAAGGAAAGGTGGTGTAAGAGGCCTGAGAGACAGGAAAAGTAAAGGATATAAACTGAAAACACTAAGGCCAACCACAGAAGGGAAAAGCAAGGACACTAGGCTGGTTTTAGGGGCCAGGGGTGACCAAAACCACTGGGCTGGCCAAAGAAAGGAAAGGAACATTGTTTAACCAGGAGTAGCACGCTAAGCTGAAGCTTGTTTCCAGATGCGACCTGGGAGCACAAGGAAGTTAAGTGACTTGCTCAGGATCACACAGTATGCACCTAAGTGGCTGTGGGATTCAAACCCAGCTCTCCAGATCTGCAGCTCAGAGCCTTAACTCACTGTGCTATACTGCCTCCTCAAAGAGACAGAGCAAGAAGAGAAGAGAGAGGGTGAGGGTGGGGACAGTTCCCCAACCCCAATCAAGGATGAGCAGTCACAAGGTTCCTCTTACAGTAGGCAGAGAGACTTCCCTATAGAATACAGACAGGAAAACTGCCCTCTATGCAGCACTCAGAACAGAAGTTAAGCCTTAAACCCTACCTACAGGGCTCCAGATAAGAGTTTTTGGGTGAGTAATGTACTTCTTTTGAAAGTGAGGCAAGTAAAACCAAATTCAGATGTGTACAAATGTCTGGATGGAGTGGAGTGAGGAGTACATTTAAAAGAATAAAACATGTGTTTTTCTAGATAAGAACTGATCATGTGCCAGCAATGCTCCAGATAATGCTGGCACTAGAGTAATTACTCACCAGTTTTAAAATATAGTGAGAGAAACAAAATTGGGATGCATGAGTGCTGTAAATCTGGACAAAACTGCTCCTTTTGAATCACCAGTTACACTATGAAGCACTATTCTATGGAGCATTTACAAATGTTGGGGAATATTAGAAAACATTTCTGAAGAGTATTTTCCTAAAATGAGGTGAGTAAAATAGGTCAGTACTTGCCTTATCGGGAGCCCTGCCTACCTAGGTAGATATCTCCAAGGACTGGCTGAAGTAGAGTTGTCCTAGAAGCCCCCTTCCAGACAGGGTGCTATTAGCAAGGCAGAAGGCACTGAATTCAATACCTGCCAAGGAAATGGAATGTGTGTTCTCCCCCCCTTTTGCTCCCTCACCCACACTGGTCCAGTCTCTCCTTCCGGCCCCTCATGCACCCAATTCGCTCGGTGATCCCCGATCCCCACGCCCCATATCGCATCCAGCCCCAGGGTACCCGATGTATCCCTTCATCGGGCGGGTCCTACCTTCGCAGGGAATGAGCCTTCTGGCCTTCCTTCCGCCCTAGGTGCTGCTGAGGCTGCTGATGAGGGCTGGAGTACTCCAGTGGCGAGGATCCAGGGAGGCCATCACCGACCAACCAGTGAGCATTTTCTCTTTCTCCCGTGAGGTGCATGACGTCCATGACACAAGGCCAGTGTCAGTCATGCTCCTTAGCTAGTGGAATCAGTCGTGGTGCTGTACCCCCAGCCTCCGCCAAGAGTCAGTAGGCACTGGTCCTCTACTACCCCCGGTGAGAAGGCAAGCAGTCAGTGGACGCCCAGCCTCTCTGCACTCTCCAACACCGTATAATGCTCAACCAGAGTCGCCGCATCGAAGCAGTAAATCTTTCCACTGCACCGCAGGCTGCCCCCCAGCCTTATATAAATGTTTTTTTTTTTTTTTTTTTTAAAACATACAGGAAGACCCAGCCAAGGACTGGGGCAAGATATTCCAGAGAAGGTGTCTCTCTCTCCAAGGGTCAGAGATACACCCAACCAAAGCAAGTATTAAGCAAGTCTCCAGCCAGTAGGCGCATCCTACAAGGCAACCCTGATACCACCATCTCTGATGTGGTAGGAAGTACAGAGAAAGTCTGAGCTCCCAAAATGGTATCTAGGGTACAGAGCATCTCTGAAAGAGGGCACTCTATGGGGACCCTGCCTAGACCAACTGCTTAAGTTAACCAAGGTGGAAAGGGCCTTGGAAGGTGCCCAGAAGGGGTAAGACATGAAGGGCCCCCAGAGCTCAAGGCAGCAGCGAGAGGAGCTCGAAGGCCTGCCAAAGAAGTTGTGCTTTAGAAAGTTGCCCACAACAAGGCGTGCATTGTTGCATGGTACAATACTAAGAGCAGAATACTGACCCCATATTTGAGGTGTTGGGATTTATATAGGCTCTTGCAAGAAAGGGTACCTGGAGCTCTCTGCACCATGGGCAATGCAAACCCCAGGGCCTACACACAAAGAATGCAATGTGTCCCTGCTCGCCTTCTCCCTTCAGAAGATAGGATAAAGGCCTTTTCCTGGAAAAAGGGCACAGAAGGCCTAAGAGATGCCAGCAGGCGTGGTCACAGAGAAGGAGAAAACTAACAGAGAGGAGGTGCTGCCCAGAGGTCTGGTCACGAGGAAAGTGGGAGAGAAGCAGTAATGAATAATTAAGATATCTTGGAAGATCAAGAATTACGCAAGTATGTAATTCATATTTCCAGAGCTCAATCTTCACTATTCATTATTGCTGGGTGAGTACCAAGCACTACCTAGGTGGCGCTAGCACCTCCCTAAAGGAGGGAACCTCCCTCAGCCTCCTGTTGGGGAAACAAGAGGAAAAGGCCATCATGGGTCTGCTGAGACCAGAGATTGGTCAGGAGCTGGTGGAGGCTCCTGTTGCCCAGGAGAGGGAGACTACCCTGAAAGCTCTCACCTGGTCCTGTGGGAGAAGAAATGGGCTCCCCAGAAAGTGAGGCAATCACCCCACGCCAGGTCAAGGGGTGACAACTGGGACAGACGAAGTCATGCCACCCACCTGATGCAGAATGCGGTTTCTACTAACCTGGAGACTACCGTGCTGGAGTCATAAATGCCGCACCTGGTATCTCACTAACTCCAGGCCTCAAGTGAGGCAGTGATGGCTCATGGTTTTCTCGCAATCAGGTATGGCCATAAGGATCTGTCCCATTGTGGCCCATGGCGACCGCATAAGCTACCTGGTGTGCCTGACGAGTGGCTAGACATGAGGAGACTTGCCAAAGAGAAAACTCTCCTCCTCAGCAATCAAACTCAGCAGAGTCAGATTCTAGGGACGGTCTTGCTGAGGCGACAACACCCAGAGGGAGAATCCAGCCACTCCAAACTGGAGGAGGGATTTGCATAGCTCCTGGAGACTGGGGGCCAGTATCTGCACTGGCACAGAGGAAGTTTGAAACTGCCAGACGCTGTGAGACTCCTCCAAGAAAGGCAGCGCCATGGAGGAATCACTGTGGATTCTGAGCTGTACTCCCAAAGGAAGGAAAGTGTCGAGGTGCAGGATTGTTACCTCACGAAACAGGGAAAATGAAGCTCCTCCAGCATCGTCAAGAGGAACCGCTGATCATTAGAATAATTAGCATCGGAAGAAATGCGAGTGAAGACGCCCTTCCTCGGAGAAGGAAGTAGAGGATGTGGAGGAGCTTTTGTTTAGGTGAAGGCAGTGCATGGGGGTGAGGTGCAAAGACACCT
Organism: Neoceratodus forsteri; assembly: GCA_016271365.2. NCBI lineage: Eukaryota > Metazoa > Chordata > Ceratodontiformes > Ceratodontidae > Neoceratodus > Neoceratodus forsteri. Next base: position 120,309,636 of record CM028130.1, on the reverse strand, counting down.
CATCAATGGATCCAAGAGAGAGACTGGGAACACAGCCACCATCGCTCTGTACTGTTCACATGTCGTGGGTCCCAGGGGACGGAAAGCTTCAGAGAAGGGAAGGAGGAGGCAGAAGAGAATAAGGGTAGAAGGGTAGTAGAGACCGATGGCCCTCTACAGTGATGCTGGAAGCATGCAGGGCTCCCTCTCGAGGGAAGGGGCTCGCTGCCTACCCACAGAAACGGTCAACCCATGAGGAGGAGCAGGGTGGTGCTGTGAGGACCCCTTGGTGAGGAGAATGGAGCCCTCCTGGCTCACGAAGGCAGCCCTGTCCCCGACTGCAGATCCCCTGCCCCATCCACCAGGAGGGGAAGGAGGCCAGAGTCTGCACCTGGCTCGCTCTGAGGCACCAAACACTGTTGGGACAGGCTGGGATGCGACGTGTCCTCGCCATCCCAGACTCTGCAGACACGGATCTGTCCCTTGAGACAGAGGTCCTTCCTTTGTAGCAGTCCTTAGGGAAGAAGGAATCCAGAATCCAGCTGGTGTCGAAAACAGCTGCAGCGCTAGACCTGGCACCATCCCCATATCCGCAATGGACATGGCACCGTCTTCCAACCTGGCTCAGAGACAGATGCCATGAGGGCTCATGGCACTGCAAGCCACGCCAGCAGACACAGGAGGGCGGTACCACAGTCTGTGCCAGCCAAAGAAAGAGTAGGCTGAAAAGAGGGCCTCAGGCTGGGTCTGGGAGGCATCCGAGCTCCACAGAACTTGGCAGCTAGTCGGGATCATCCTGATCCTCTGACTCAGCCAACGAGATCAAGGACATTTCCAAAGAAGTGACACGGACACGCTACCCTCCCAGCACCGAGAGCAGTGTTGGAAGAAGACACAGTGGCACCAATGGCGCTGCCTCGCTCAGCAACAATGAGGGCAGTGTCGGAGCAGAGACTGCGCCTGTCAGCGCTGCTAACGTAACCCTGTTGCAGGCCCAGCACATAGCTGAGGCCTCGACACTGTGGCTGTCCAGTCCCCTGAGGGGTGCCGACTGCGGGGTGGTCAGCCAACCCCGGAGATCAACTGTCTACTAGACCCTTTGCGAGGTCTCCGGTCTCGGTCTCAGCAAGACCCAAACAGCAGAGGTCTGCTCTCCTCGCACTTATAGTACTGGGAGAGACCCAGGAAGGGCGATGAACCCAACTCTGGCATCACGCTGCACATGGCTGACATCTGAAAGATTGGGGGCCTCCCAAACTTCACCATGCAGATAACGAGAGTGCGACAATCCACAGGAAAACAGGTGTTGAACAAGTTCATATCATGGCACGGACCCAGGCAAGTGAATACAGATTGTGGTGGTCTGTAGCGGTCATTGGACTGCTACAGGGCACCAACGCATTGGGGCAATCCCCGCCTCAGACGCTTTAGGTCCCAAACTGGACATGATCGTCCCGACTTAAAAAATAAAGTGAACAGTACTCTATGCCGCACAGTGAAAATAGGAAAAAATAAAAACAAATCAGGGTTGCAGAGACGCATGGAGACACTAACAGCATTGAGTAAACGATGATGAACAAAAGAGAACTGAAGAACTTCTACAGAATGTTCTGGCTTCTGATACTCCCACAAGGTTGTGCTTCCTCGATGGCAGGAGAAGCAGAACTGAGAGGGTTGAGGAGTCTGCGCCAGTTACTGGCCAATCCACAAGCGCCACGTTCTACATCGTGCTCACGGGCGGCACTGCTCAATGTCGGCTCCTCACCTAAACGTTGTTTGAACCCAACAGTAATGAATGGTGAAGACCGACTTTTCAGGAATTGAACCCAAGCCTCCAGAATATCGCCTTGGTGCTCTAACCATGGAGCTATAGGCTCACATGGTTGGCCAGACTCTTCCCAGACACTTCATTTCTGTAATATTGCAAATCCTGCAACTAGGAACAACTACCATGACAATTAGTTGTTTCTGGTGCTGTATTAGCGACTGGTAAGCACTTTAGATCACAAATTGCGGTAACAAAGAAATAAATGAAATTCTGGGAACTGAACCCAGGCTCCCAGAGTACCATCCAAGTGTTCTAGCCACTGAGCTATAGGCTCACATGTTTGGCCTGACTCTTTCCAGACACACTTCCTTCCTTGCTCGCGCACCACAATTTGAGATCTAAACTGCCTAGCAGTGATGAATGCTGCAAAAAAATATCTAATTGTCATGGCAATCGTTCTAGTTGCAGGATTTGCAGTAGAGAAAGGAAGCGTGTCTGGGAAGAGTCAAGTCAACTTCTGAGCCTACAGCTCAGTGGTTAGAACACCAGGACGGTATTTTTAGAGGCCTGGGTTCAATTCCCAGAAAGTCACTCTTCACACTACAATTTATAAAGTTAATTACAGTAACTCTAGAGCACTGCATGAATTGTAAAATACTGGTGGCCTCGAAGGGCCTTAGAATGCAGCCTCCAGAGCTTCTTGGTGGCCTCATTCCTTATTTTTGCACCACAAACCCCCATGTTATACCCCAAACTGGCTGGCAGTACAGTCTAGAGGTCAGAACAAGCTGAGAATGAGCTAGGTATATTCAGCAGACTTGGGTTTGATTTCCACAACCCCCACTTGAATACTCTACGACTGAGCAACTCAGATAACAGCCACAGTGCTTCCATGTCACCCCATAGAAATAGATTCTTCACCCTAGTGTGCCTTATCATTAACAACGAATAAAAAGAAATCTGACACCACATTTCTTTCAACAGGTTATGTATCAACACCTCAATGTAGTTACTTGAAATGTATTACATATATATATATATATATATTTTTTTTTAATTCATTCCATCCAGTAGTGTATTCAAGTCAAACAGTCTACGTTAACCCTTATTCAAAACAGCTGACAAGTTGAAGCTGAAGAAATTGAAAGGTAAGAAATTTTCCATTCCATTACCTTTATAATTGAGTTCTAAACAGCTCTGTGGTCAGAGAAAATCGTGCAATGCCAAACTGTGGCTTCATTTGAGAAACACTGCTCTAAATCTTCACGAAGCAGTTATGCAAGAATTTACTGTAAAGTACAGTTAAGCAAGAACTTACTGTAACAGTAGATCTTCGAGAACAGCTCTTGTAGCAGGTTACACCATTAGGACTGAAGCCAGAGCACCAGGACCCTACGGAAATTTTCTACTTAGCAGTATTCAGCGGAACCACCTCCGACGCCGGTCCCGCCTCGGCGTCAGGCGAGTACAGGAGGCAGTCCCCCAGAATCCCCAGTTCTCCCGCTGGAGACTTTGGCCACTGGATGACATCAGAAGAGGAGACTGAGGATCCGCCATCAAATGGCAATCAGAGAGAGGCTGTGAATGCCTTATCCTAGGAGAAGGATGCTGAACTAGAATCTACCTCCAGCGGGATGGCTGGAGGAAGTTGCTGCAAGAGCTGTTCTCGAAGATCTACTGTTACGGTAAGTTCTTACGTAACTGTACTATCTTACTTAGAGAAACAGCTCTTGCAGCAGGTTACACCATTAGGACCGATTCCCAAGCAATCCTGGGAATCTCACACCATTGGGAGGAGGAAGGTAGAAATCCTTGAACGTAAATAAAGCTCAGGATAGAAGTCCCTGAAGGACTGCCAGACCAAAACCTGCTCTTCGCTCGATGCAATGTCCAGGCTATAATGCCTGACAAAAGTGTGTACGAGCTCCAAGTAGCTGCAGCACAAATAGCTGAGGTGGACACGTTCTTTAAAGTTGCAAATGAGGTAGCCACCCCTGGTGGAATGACCCTTAACCTGCGCTCCAGTAAGGGTTTGTTGCGCTTTCTGGTAACAGAACGTAATACACTGAATGAGCCACCTGGACAAAGGAGACAAAAAGCTGGAACGATTTTCGGTGGTGTTTGGTTCTGGTCAGGTAGTATTTAAGACACCTATGCACATCTAAAGTGTGCAGGAGGGCTTCTCCTCGATTAGAGTACTTGGGGAAATACACTGGTAGATCGATATCCCGATTAAGGGTGAGCTGAGACCACCTAGGCAGAAATTTAGGATTTGTCTGTAAGGATACTCCTGTCTTGGTGGAAAACCAAATAAGGTTCTTTGCACATAAGTGCATGGAGTTCAGAAATTCTTCTGGCTGAGGTGACAGCAACTAAAACAACATCTTCCAAGTAGGAAGACGAGCTCACAATCCAGGGCTGGTTCAAGGGTGGCAGCATGAGCTGCTCCAGGACAAAGGTAGATCCCATGGTGGAATCGGATCCTTAATCAGGGTCTAAGGTGGAGGACACCCCCAGGAAGGCTCGTGGTCGTGGTCCAACTGAGCTATAGTGCGCTGGCCTATAGGAACGTGATAGGCTGAGATGGCACAGAGGTGTACCTTAATCAAGAGTAGGTCAAGCCTGTCTGGAAAAGCGATAATAGATAGATAGTCCAAGATCAACTTCTCTGGACAATCCAAAAGGCTAAAACGCTGTGCTTGAACCCATATACAAAACCTGCGCCACTTCATGGCATATAGGTCGCATGGGTAGCGGTTTCCCTAGCAGCAGCGCAATGTCTGCTACCTCTGCGAGACCCCGTGTTGCATCATGGCTATGTCTCTAGGAGCCAAGCGTGTAGGTTCAGGGAACGAGGTCCGATGGACCAAGGAACCCGCCCCTGAGACAGCAAGTGGAAGCTGATTGGCAGTGGCAGAAGGTTCCCAGAGACAGCTGACGCAAAAGAGGGAACCAGATCTGCCTGGGCCAAAACGGCACGATAAGTATCAGCGCCACTTGCTCTCTGCAAAGTTTCAGAAGAACCCTCTGGATCAATGGAAAAGGAGGAAAGCATAGAGGAATCTGCCCATCCAGGAGAAGGACAACACGCCCGCCAGAAAACACCAGGCACTGGATCTAGCGAACAAAATTGGTCAGTTTTATGTTGATGGGGAAGCTAAAAGGTCTAATTCTGGTGTGCCCCATCTGAGAAACAGATCCTCTACTACCTCCTGGAGTAGTTCCCATTCAGTGGACTTTGGCCTGAGAGCGGCTCAGGCTGTCTGCAATGACGTTGTCCACCCCTGGGACATGAACGGCAATGAGGTTTGCGCCGTGTTGCAAAACCCAATCCCACACCCTCAAGGCCTCCTTGCAAAGCAGGTAGGAGTGGGTGCCTCCTTGTTTGTTGAGGTAATACATCACCGCGGAACTGTCTATCTGTAACAGAAGAGTACCGGTGGGATCTCCGATTGGAAGGCCTGCAGGGCGTGAAAAACTGCTCTCATTTCCAGGATGTTTATGTGGAGATGAGACTCTTGGGCCATCCACAGGCCCGAGACCGAACACCGCTGAGGTGTGCTCCAGAGTCCTGAGGCGCCTGTGGAAAGTGTCACAATCTGAGACAGCGCAGTGAAGGGGACTCCCGCCAATAGATTCCTCGACTCTAGTCACCATTGCCAATCCCAGATTACGGCCTTCATGATCCGGATTGGGTGCTGCAGATGGTCTTGCTTTTGATCCCATTGGACCCTTAACATCCACTGGATTACCCGCATGTGGAGATGGGGTAGCGGGACTGTTGCAATGGCCACAGCCATGTGTCAGAGCAGGCAAAGGACCAGTCTGGCAGGAACAGTCTTCACCGAAATGTCCCCGTGAGGATCTGACTGGTTCCACTCTGTCTTGGGGAGAAAGCTTTCCCTGGACGGTGTCCAGAACTGCACTTATGAACTGCAGAGTCTGAGATGGAACCAGGCGTGACTTTGAGATTGATGATGATGATGCCCAACGCCTCGAACAGAGACTGAGTGCAATGAATGGCGGACATCAGGGCCTCCCGGGAGGCGCCATGAGAAGCCAGTTGTCCAGGTATGGGAACACGCAGTGGCCTTGTCTCCTCAGAGATGCCGCCACACCGCCATGCACTTTGTAGACACTCGAGGTGCCGATGACAGCCCAAAGGAAGGGCTCGGAACTGATAATGGCGACCCTGAAACTCGAGTGCAGAAACTTCCTGTGCGCTTGAGCAATGGTTATGTAGGTAGCTTGCCGCACGCCCAGTGACGCTAGAAAGGCGCCTGCTTGAGCATGGGAATCAGACCTGGAGGGTCACCATGCGAAGCGGTACAGGACCGATTCGATGAGGTCGCTGAGGTCCAGTATCGGACGGAGGTCTCCTGTTTTCTTTGGAACCAGAAAGAAATGAGAATAATATCCTAGACCCTCTGGTTCCGTGGTACGTGCTCTATAGTTTCTTTTCCTGAAGTGCAAGCACCTCCTGCTGTATGAGCAGGGAGGTCTTGCAGTGGGTGGTCGAGAAACCTATGAAATGGCCTTTCTTGACAATAGAAGAACCCACCGGTCAGCGGTGATCGACTGCCACCCTGGAAAGTGGCGAGCGATGCGACCCCTGACCTTTTGTGTCCGTTGATCCAGAGGAGGGTGGGGGCGGGAAGGAGTCATGCTGTGGGCTGGGCGGTTTTGTGTAACGTTGGCCTCTGCCAGGGGCGACTTACCCTGGGCTTTTGCTGAAAAGTGCTCCTTTGCTGCTGGCGAACGCTGCGGCTGCCTTTGTTGCAGTCTGAAAATGGCTCTGGTTCACGAGGGAACCCAGCCTGGATCTGTACATGGCCTGTACGGCTCGGACTGCCTTCCCCGCGCCCTGGAGTTTGGTGAGGACCTTCTCCGAGGGTTCACTAAAGAGAACTTCGCCATTATATGGGACGCCAAGAATGTTGTTTTGTACGCCTGGGGTGAAGCCGGAGACACGGAGCCAAGAGTGTCTCCGGAGACAAATGCCTGAAGCTGCAGCTCTGGCAGATGAGTCCGCAGAATCGTATGTGGCTCATAGCACTTGGGTACCCACATCCGAACCCTGTCCGGAGAAGACTGAGAAGCTCGGCCTTCTGATCGCCATCCGGAATCTTATCGACCAGGTCCTGGCCCTGTTCCCACAGGGCGCTTCTGAAACTGTATCATGTGGGTGAGGTAAGTCAGAGACCTGATGGCGCATGTAGCAGCTGCATACGTATGCCTTCCCAGGGCATCCAGTTGCTTGGATTCCTGGTCCGGTGGCTGTGCTCACATACTGTGGTCTTTAATACCGGTCATGCGAGGCTGTGATGACCAGGAGTCTGCCTGAGGTTGTTGAGCCAAGTACTGGTCCTCTTGGGGCCTTGTACAGGTGGTCAGCCTTCTTGGCACTGCAGGAGTGGAGTGCGACGCCTCCACGCAGCCTTGGTGACGCCTGCAATAGTGTCTACCAAGGGTGGTACTATCACAGGCTTTGGGTCTTTCTGCTGAAGATAGCGGGCAAGGCGCTTGTCGTTCGGGATCAAGGTCTTCATCATCCCACCCCATGTAGTCCTGGATGTGCCTCATGATATCAGCGAAGAAGGGATCATCCCGAGGAGACCTGGGGTGGTCATGTGGGTCAGGTGAGGAGATGCTGAGCGGAGGAGGAGATCTGGAGTCCTCCGACCGGAGTGTACCGACGCTGTCTGGGTTGTTTGGGGCTGGGAGACTGATGGAGATCTTGAGGAGACCTTCTTCTGTCTTTGGATCTGCCCCTAGGAGGTGGAGTCTGCTCCTTAGGGGTTGGTGGTCATCCTGCTGGCCCCTTTGGTGAAGGAGGAGGAGGCAGTGGAGGAGCAGGAGGGACCGCATCCTTTAGGATAGTGTCCCACCAGAAAGTAAAGAGTTCCTTTACTTCTTCAATGTTCATGACAGACAGGCCTGGCACCGTGGTCTGTCGCCGAGGTCGGGCGTTAGGTCCGCTGGTGTCTCTGGGCTTGGAGCAGGTTCCGCGGGAGCCCGGCATCCTCGGTGTCACCCGCTTGGTCTTCGGGCAGTGCAGCATCCTCCTCCATGGAGTCCCTGCGACCGCGTCCGCCAGTGATGGGGGCAGCGGTCTTCTGCTCTGGAGAATGCGATGCTGACGTCAGTCTCTTGGCCGACGCCTTCGGTCTGTGAACGCCCAGCCGGCGGCTGGTGTCTGGCTGGTGTCCTCGGATCCAGCGAGCGCCTGGCCGACTTCTCGAATGCTTGGTCGATGTCGGGTCCGCGTCTGCTTCAGGGACGCCAGGTCCTTGGTCTTCCTAGGAGTTGGATCAGGACCTCTGGGAGGTTGGGAGACCGATCTAGATTTATGGCGCCGGAAGACTTAGAGGCCTTGGAGGAGTGAAGGAAGCCGAGGGCCTTAAAGTCTTGATAGGGTGGAGCACTGAAGAGCTGCCTGAAGCCCGGACCTCAACGGGGCTGAGACCGAGCCCTGGAGGGAGAGCGGTCCGATCTAGTGGAGCCTGAGCTGTGGGAGTCCGAGGCCCAGTTTGGGGATCTAGACCTTACTTTCCCGGTGTTTATGGGCCTCGAGGATGATGCTCCCTGGTGGAAGGTTCTTGGTCCATCCTTTTCAATTTTTCTTCCAGAAGATACGTCTGAAGTGCCTTCTGACGGGCGGATCCTGGAGGCTATTGAACCATTGGCAAAAGGTGCAGGCTTGGTATGTGGGCTCTGATTCCAGGCACCGATGCAGGAGGAAGGAGGATCCTTGAAAGGATCTGTTTTCCGAGGCACACTTGGAAAGGTGTCCCTCAAGTGAAGGATTTGGAGAGAACATCAGTTTGAAGAAACACAGCAAGTTCTGTAGTCATCGTGCGCTAGGTAGAGACTGGAGAGGCCTATGCTGGCGAGTCGACAGCAGGAAAAGAACCTGGGGACCACCTTCTTATGTACTACGCCTGACGTCGGGGTGGGACTGACGCCTGAGGTGGTCCTCACGAATACTGCTAGCTAGAAAATTTCCGTGGGTCCTGGCGCTTGCCGGCTTCAGTCCTATCGGTGTAAACCTGCTGCAAGATTGTTTCTTGAAGTAAGCTCAGCAGATCTTGAAGAGAATCTCCTCCATTAGGCCACACCTTCGAACTGTAAGTCACCAGTGTCAGTACCACTCAAACCTTTTCTAGCCAGGGCCACACACAAAAACATGCAGCATCAACACACATAGGAGGCGGCCACACCACTCCTAAGTTGCTGCCCGAGATCAGCCTTGAGGGCCTCTAACCATGAGGAACCAAGAGATTATACCGCCACCAGCAGACAAGGAGAGGCATGGGCTGGAAACAGGATACATGGAGTAAAGCTTTAGGCACGGCATCTGATACAACCTTCAATAAAATCAAAAAGTGGAATGGAGGGTACGGCATGGCCTAATGGAGGAAATTCTCTCAAGATCCACTGTTAAGCTAAGTTCTTGAGTAACTGTTCAATCTTCGAGAACATCTCCTCCATTACACACACATTTGTTAAGGACTCCAAAGCAGAACAAAGCAAAAGGTAAATGGCACAGTCTGAAACGAGATCATGACAGTAGGCCTTGCAGCACACAGCAAGCCCAATACCAGCACATCTATGAGAGACATTTCAAGACTGTAATATTTAGTTATAAAGTGTGAACTGTGCTTCTTGTGGCTGCAGCTCATATGTCAGCAGTAGGGAAATTTTTGAAATAAGCAAGTGAAGTTGCTATACCCCTAATGGGAATGACCATAAACAGTACCAGGAAGCTCCTTACCATACTTTCTATACCAAAATATAACAGTGTGCCAATCATTTGGACAGACACGGTTTAAACACTGGAGCACTCCTTTCATAGGGCTAATGAAACAAAATGCTGAGAGAACTCTTTTGTAGTCCTTGATGAGATCAATACTGTATCTCTGTGCTCTACGGATAACTAGAGTATGGCGCAGCACCTCACCCTGGTTGGCATGCTCAGGATAATAAAGGAAGGTGTACTGTTTGGTTCAGCATAAATTCTGATACCACCCTTGGTACAAAAAAAAAAAAAAAAGTTACACACCTATAACAGTAGTTCTAGGAATAGTATATGTTGTTCATACACATTAGTTGGTAGGTCCCTTTCCTTTAAATCTTGCTGAAAGGTCTAAAAGCTGGCTCCTCCCACCCACCGGAGGTATATGCCTCAGTTACACCCCATGACGCCAGAGCTGGCCCAGTGGAAGCAGAGGTTGTGTGCTGAAGCGGGCAAGTCGGGTGGGTTCATGGATTAACAACATATACCACTCAAAAAGTACTGTTACGTGAAAGAACTTACTGTAGGCTGGCCCGGTGGCGCTTGAGGGTTGAGGCGCTGAAGCCACACTCACGCCATGCCGGTGACCCAGGTTCGGGGAGCAGGCAGGGGCTGCCGGGAGGAGATTGGCGTCCGCTGACTGCTTTCTTCCTCGGGGTAGGTGATGGGGTAGCTGCTCGGGCTTGAGCACCTCTGCATTGGCTGGAAGATCGCCAGTGTAGCAACGGGCGCAACGCCTGGGGTGGAGTCATGGCAATACGTAGCCTTGCTGGGCGGGCTCCGCAGGGGGGAGACAGGAAAAAGCAAGAAAAGCCTCCAATACTAGCTGAGATGAAGGTGGCCCGTGGACCTCACATTCCAAATACCGCCCAAACGCTGCCCAGGATCTCTCTCAGGGCTGACCCGAAGATTTGCAGATAGGCTCTCTCATACTAGTAGGTAGCCACTGAGGGAAGGCGGAATCAGCCCTGGGGTGGTACTGGGGTCGGGTATGCCGGGGTCATACTGGGAGAAGGGATCAGGGAGATGCAGGGTTCAGGTTGGGAGTAGGGTAGGGTTTGAGTGGGCACCCTGAAGGATGCCTGGGGGTATAGGAGAATGAAAAGAACTTACTGTAACAGCAGATCTTCGAGGAACTGTCTTTGCAGTAGGTTATTACACTTGGGAGTTCTATCAGGTGGAGCTGTCACATGGCAGCTTCTTCCAGCAGTCTTCTAAAGGGCCGCCACATGACATCACTTCCTCAGGCTGTGTATAAAAGTGGGTGGCCAAAGGTACTCACTGTTCCCACGCCCGCTGCAGCATGCAAAGGCCAGGATCGAGGGACCAAGAAGTCCCCACCCAACATCCTGAGATCAGGGACCCTGAGCAAAGGGCAGAGGACGGAGGGCAGGATTATCACTGCAAGAGACAGTTCCTCTAAGATCTACTGTTATAGTAACTTGTTACATAACAATACCATCTTCACGGACTGGTCTCTTGCAGTAGGTTATTACACTTGGGAGAGTGCCAAGCAGTTATCCCCAAAGTGAGGCCAGCCAGACTGGAAGCCAGGCAAAAGGCATCAGAGGTCGGGCCACAGTACAAAACAACCTCCAACCTAGAAGACCTGGAAAGGCAAGGAGTGGAGAAGAAAAGGTGGCCACTCCCAGTGACAGGACAGGACAGGCAAAAGCTGACAGGAACATCTGTGGGAATGGACAGAAAAGAAGCCATGTGCAGAGGCCGAAGCATCCATACAGGAGTGCAGCAAGAAATCTCAGAGAGAGCGGTATAGCCCCGGACAGGACAGCATCAGAGACAGTCGAGACGTGTTGACTCAAACCACACCCAGTAGGGCAGAAAAGCCAAAGGTGGTGAGGACAACATGCACCAAGTATGCAGTTAGAAGAAAGAGTAGGAGGCCATTCACAGTGATTCCTCCTGACAAGACAGGGATCAAAGGCCATAGCAATAAGTCAAATCCAGGAAAGCTGCCGAGCGCTGGCAGGTAGTGGAGGTTGCCGGGCAAGAAGCATTGGGCAGGCCACATCAAAGAACAACTGAAGGGGCTACAGGAGGGAGGGCAGCAGGAGTTCCAAAAGAACTGCAGAGAGGAGGAAAGTGACCAGGATAAGGAAGCAGGCCTCCAAAGAAAGGGCGCAGTGACTCCCAGGTGCCTCCGAGGCATGTGGAAAGAGGCGGGAGCAAGCCCTGCAGAGCAATCGAGGAGGAGGGCAGGCCTGATCCTCCCACAGTGACAGGCATGGGACAGAGAGGCAGGTGGAGCAGCCCTCAAGAAGCCCCACGCGGTCCCGAGCAGCACCCCGGAAGGTGGCCCAGAACTGGACGCTCTGGCAGTCGAGGAGGATGACTAGAACAGGGGGCACGGGAGAGGTCCCGGACCGACAGCCGGGTATGACTCTGTGGAGGGACAGAGAACCCAGAAAGGCCTAGGCACCAGGACCAAACAACGTGGCACCACAAAATGGCGCCACGCAGGCTGCCGCAGAAGGGCGGCAAACAGGGAAGGCCCAATGGGGAGGGGGACAGGACATGGAGGAACTTAAGCCCCAGACAAGGCATCCGTGACTGTAGGGAGCCCCACAGCCAGAACCCCTCCCGACATGGGAGGGCATCCCAGGTGGCACTGGAGGAAAGGCAGGAATGAGGAGAGAGACCCAGGAAGCCTGACTGAGGTACAAAAGATGGGGCCGAGGGAGACAGAAGGGGGGCCCCATTAAAGTAGGAATAGTGTGCAGATTCCTATCGATGAGACTAAAAAAAAAAAAGGCTCCATCGACACGGGAAGGCCCCGTCAATGAGGAAAGAGCAAACATGCTCCGAGGGGGAGCTACCCCATTGGACGAGGAGGCCCGTCCACAGGGGAACACTGCCCATCAACAGAAACGCATTTCAAAGTGCCCAGTCAAAGAGAAATGAGAGAGTGACATCGATGGATGGCCCGCCGACAAGAAACATGAGGCAGAGCTCAGCTACGGGTATGATCAGTTGCTGAAGAAAGGGAGCAACAAAGGCACCAATGACGGGGGACCCGTCAAGAGGAGCACTCAGTCGACGGTGGAGGAGCCAAGTCGGGGAGAGAGAGGTAGAGGGACAGTGAGGAGCACAAGTCCCTTTCCCTCATCAGCCAGGAACATGAGCCCTGAGCCGAACCCTTAGAGCAGGACCTAGAGGCTTGTTCCAGCAGGGCTGCCAGAAGAATCCAAGGGCCCAGGAGGTCCAAGAAGCAAGGACCAGGGTTGCTGTGAGTGGTTCACAGGCCCAGGCCCAGAAGCAGAAAAGCTGGGTATCTGAGTGGTTCACAGGTCGCACAGTTTAGTAGAAAAATCGGGTCAAGTTCATGTTGAACACTGCAACACAAGACTGAGCTAACTGCTGTGCAGGCTGAAGCCGTGGAAAATGAACAGTGAGTATGTGGGCCACCCACTTTATACACAGCCTGAGGAAGTGATGTCATGTGGGCTTCCCAATAGAAGACTGCTGGAAGAAGCTGCCACTGACAGCGCCACCTGGTGGAACTCCCAAGTGTAATTACCTACTGCAAGAGACCAGTCCATAGAAGATCTACTGTTACAGGTGAGTAACCCTTTTTTTTTTTTTTTTTTGGGTCATGATATTGTTCTATCCACACTAGTTGGCAGACTCTTAGCAGTTCTCCTGAGAGGAGGAGGGAGGCATGACATCTCCTACTTAGGAAACAGAGATTGGAGAACCGAGGCCCCAGTACCAGTATCCCAGCGTGACTCTAGGTTGATGTGGTAGTATAACGGCTATGTTTGCAGACTTCTAGGTAGCAGCCCTGCAGATATCCTGGATAGGGATGTCCCCAGAAGCAGTCACCGATGCAGCAGTACGGCAGGTGGAATGAATTCTTATCCTCATGGGAGGCTCCTGGTCCGCCAACCAGTAGCAGAGATTAATGCAGAATGTTATCCAACTGCCAATCGTCCGCTTTGCTGTAGGTCTGTCAGGTGCGGCTTCAGCGTAAGTGTCAAACAGCTGGCAAACCTCTCCCCAAACTTCAGCCATTCGCTTTATAATAAGAGTGCTCTGCCTCGGTCCAAAGTATGGAGCCTATACTCAGCCTCCAAGGTGTAATTAGGGCAATGCACCAGCACAGTCAACACCTGATTAAGGTGAAACTGCTACACCACCTTCAAAAAGGAACTTCGGGTTGGGGCACAGGACAACCTTGTCCCTGTGGAAGACCAGGTAGGAAAGACTCTACAGAGAGCACCTGTAGTTCCCCAGTCCTTCAGGCAGACGTGATAGCCACCAGGAAGGCAGTCTTCCATGACAGGTGTGACATCTCACCTATGCATCAGTTCAAATGGCTTACCCATGAGCTTTGCCAGTAAAGCAGTAGATCCCACAGTGGTGGTGGTGGTGGTTCACACCAGAGGGGAAATGTGGTCGATGCCTTTTAATAAAGCACCAGACCACCTTCTCCTGTGCCACAGTCTGCTGCCTGGCCTGTGCCCAGTAAGCACAGATGGCTGCCAGGTGCACCTTAAGGGTCAAAGACCAAGACCTCCTTTCTGAAGAGACCAAAGGTAGTCGAGGATCCTAGCCAACTGACAGGACAAGGGATCCAGGACCTTGCACCACACCAAAAAGGAGAATCTCTTCCATCTGAAGGCATGGCACTTCCTGGTCGACTCCTTCCTAGATGCCTCAATTACGTTGAGTACATCATCTGTGAGACACAAAGCCTGGAACTCTAGCTGCTCAGGAACCAGGCTGTCAGGTGCAGGGATTGAAGGTCCGGTGAGTACCTTCTCCTGACTGATCAAGAGCAGGTCCGGGGCATGCTGGAAGATACCTCAGGAGCCTGGTGCTGAGGCTGAAGAGATCTGGATGCCGAAGAGGCGGGCCAGTCTGGGGCTACTAGGATCACCTGTGCCTTGTCCCTCCTGACCTTGAGAAGCACCTTGTGGACCAAGGGAAGTAGAGGGAAGGCACAGAAGAGGCCTGGGGTCTATGGCCTCGAGAAGGCATCCCCACAGCAAGCCCTGCTGACGAGGGCAGGCATGAAACAGCCACAGCTTTATGCTCTCCTGAGGCAAACAGGTTCACCTGAGGTGTGCACCACTGGGATAACAGACTGCACTATCTCTGGATGGAGACCACTCCTGAGATGCCTCGCCATCTGGCGGAGGGCATCCCCAGCTGACTGGAGGCTCCTGCCACATAAATGGACAGGAAATTCACTCCAGGCTGCGCATGAGGTCCAGACATGGAGAGCTTCCTTGCACAAGCAAGGCATGCGCCCCGCCCTGTTTGTTGAGGTAGTATATGGTTGTGGTACTGTCAGTCTGGACTTGGCTCACTTGACCCCGAATGTGCACAAAATGCAGTCAGCCCCAATAGGTTGATGTGGCATTGGGAATCCTCGGGGTCAAGATCCTGTGGACTCAGTTTCCTAGGTGGGCACCCCAGCCCGTGAGAGAGGAATCATTCGCCAGGATGACCATCGGCTCTGGGAAGCCAAACAGGATTCCTTTCTGAAGATGTGTTGGAACCAGCCACCACTGGATGGTGTCCAACATTCGCTGGGTCATCATGATTGGTTGGTTGAAGTACCCCTGCACTGAGACCACTGACTGGCCAGCTCCTACTACAGGGAGCACATTCTCCAGCAGGCCCAACGGACCACACTGGTATAGGCAGCCATGCAGCCCAGCAGATGCAGGAAGTCCTGGGCAGGGCGAATAGCCCAACCCAAATGATTGGGCAAAGGAGGAGAGAGCCTCCACCCTGTCCGGCCAGGAACAAAGCTCTGACTCTGTAAGAGTAGAGCTCCGTCCAAGAAGTTGATCATCTGCAAGGGTATGAGTTCTGACTTGGCCTTGTTGACCAGGAGGCCATGCTTGACGCGAGGTCTGGAAGGCCAGGTCCCTGACCGCTCCACCTCCTGCCTGGAGTGACCTGCTATCAGCCAGTCATCCAGAAAGGGATAAACTCTGACCCCTCTGCACCTCAGATAAGCTGCCACCACTGCTATGCACTTACTGAAGACCCTGGGGGCCGAGGAGAGCCAGGATATGGTCTGGAACTCGTAGGGGTTCCCTCGGTTCATAAGCGGAGAAACCTTCGTGAGACAGACGGACCAGGATGTGAAAGAACACATCCTGAAGATCCAGGAGCAAAACCACATGTTTTCCTTTAAAGATGGTATGATCTGAAACAGAGTTACCATCACTGAGAGGTCGCGACCTGAGGAACTTGCCTTCAGGTCATGCAAATCTAGAATGGGGCACCAGCCACTTCCACAATCGCACACACTTGGGTACCAGGAAGTATCCAAGACAACCCTGGGTATTCTGGAGGATCCGCCACAGGAACCACGACCCTCCTGCAGAGGAGCTGGGCTATGTTGTCTGAGAGCTGACAGCATGTCTGCAGAAGCAAAGTCCTCCCATGGGGCGCGGGCTCAGCAAGGAGAATACTGCTCGAACTTTAGAGGCAGACCCTGACCCACCACTTCTAGAACCCACCGTCCGTGGGTGACAGAGGACCAAGCAGAAAGGAAGTGGTGGAGCTGGCCCCACAGGAGCATCCAGGGAGGCACCTCATCCCATCTCTGGGCAGGCTTGGAGGAGGAGGATCCAGATGAGGGGCCACTGGAGCCTCACCCTCCTGGCTTACGGACAACCGAGGCCACTGATTTCAGCCAAGGTCGCCAAGCCTTAGCCTGCTGACCAGCCGCTGCTGGGCTGGCTTGACCGCTGGAGTGAAGGAGGACCAAAAGGGCTTCTGTTTCTGATGCTGCTTGGAGCCCTTGGGGTCCTTCTGGACAGATGTCACAACATCCAAGGTGGCATTTGACTTCTCATGCATGTGAAGTGATTCTCAACCCTGGGCACGAAAAAGTCAGTGCCCAGGAAAGGACTTCTCCCAGCTTGTGTCAAGTGTCCGCTATGAAGATAGAGATCCTCAGCCAAGCCCTGCGACGCATGGACACTGAGGCCACCACAGAGCGGGCACTGTTCATGGCAGTCTGGAGCTGTCTGGTCACAGCCCAGACCTGGTCTCAGACCTGTCTTACCATGGTTTGAAGGTCCGCAGACAGATGAGGAGCACCCCATCCAAAGTGCCCAGCAGGGTATGGGAGAAGTGGGGCATGAGGAGGCCAAGCTCGCCTGGCAGAGGCTAAGCGGGAGGCAGTACAGATCTTTTAGACATGTGGTCCAACTTCTTGGACTCACTAGGTGACTTATAAACATCCCCAATGTTGAGGGAGCGTGGAAACACAGAGTCAGACGAGGGTGCTCTGTTAATCTCAAAAGGGAACTGGTGTGCACAGCATACTTGAGGGCCATTCAGACTGAAGGTGCAGGGCAGGAAGTGGGTGCTGCCAGAGAAGGCCAAGAATGGCTTCTGCCACCAGGAAAGCCTCCGGAGAGTCTCCCCAGTCAAGGATCTCGTCAACAGGCAAAAGCCAGTTTCTGATGGGCCTCTATTGTCATACCTGTCGACTGAGATCAAACGGAGGAGGCCCATAAAGAGGATGGACCTTCGCCTGCCAAGAGATCCCACAGACTCCACATCAACAGACAGAAGTGCAAGGAGGAGCCCTCAGACTTTGAAGAGTCAAACAGTGGTCAACCACCAGAGTCCCCACTGACCCTCCACGGACGGTCAGGGGTGACTGACTGACAGTCGATGGTGAAGCCCCTTGGCCATCCGAGACTCCATAGTCAAGCACCGACAGTCGGTTGTTTGGGCGGCAGTTCCACCACAATCGGCAGAGAAGCCAGTGTTGGGACTGTTTTAATCAGTTCCATCAGCAGAGTTGGCATCCACCTTTCCGTGACAGCCAAGTGAAGGTTGGTGGAGAAACCAGGGTCGGTTTGGCACTGGTAAACACCAGCTGTTGCCACACCAAGCCCCTCGAAACATCAATGTAACTTGTGCCAGCCCCTCTTCACCAGAGGACAAAGAATAGCGGCAGCACCCTTCCCATGGTGCCGGAGCGCCGATGATGTCGGACTGGCTCTACCCATAGGAAGAAGACAGACTTCGCCATCAGGGGACCAGTGGTGGGGCTCGGAGGAAGTCTGCGGTTGTCAAGGCTCCTCCTGGTCAGGGTCAGGGACCAGGGTCAGCGGACTGATCCGTCTCTCCAATGGTCTGCATCAGGACCGGGGTCATAGACAAGGAAGCACCAGCCTCATTGGTTGACAACTGGTCAGTTGCCTCGAAAAAAATCTCAGCTAGAATGTCTACCAGTGTCTCAGCCAATGGGCACAATGGGGTCACCGCAGAGCCAGTGGCCAAGGCTTAGGATTCAAATCAAGTCAAAACTGAGAAGTGCAGGAATCTGAGACCATAGACTGAGAGCACTCTCAATCCCATGATCGACAAGTCTTTTCTTTCTTAGACATTTTTAGATTTTCCGTTGGGGGGGTCATCCCGGACCAAGGCAGGCAGGGACTGGCACAATTCCTTGAAGGAACCCATAAACGCCAAGCTCAGCTGAAGCGGCACGGCAGCAGTTGAAGAGGAATGGGCCGCCACCCTTCAAAAGGCACCAGCTGCCTGCAGGCCCCACAGCCATGGAGACCACCTAACAGGCATCGCTGGATTTGACCAGTTGGTTCTGTTGCGCTGGGTGGCCCAGGTTCAGGTGGGGCAGACAGTCCTCCAGGATGGAAGAATGAAACTAGCAGCAAAGTCGGAGGCCAGGTGACTGCGGTCGTGCCTGGGCAACAGAGACGACGTGGCATGCAGGTCGGTCCTGGACAGCCTCTGCCCACAAGGGCACTGGTGGAAATCAGAGTGAACTTATCGTCCATCGCGATCTGATCGAAGACTGAGCTAAAGACAAACTTGTAAGTTGGTTTGGAAGTAATTCAGAAAAATGTAAGCACTACGCCTACTCAACGGGGAGCGGTAAGGAGGGAATCTTGCTTCTTCCAGCAGAAAGGAAGATCTGGTGTCATGGGGCGGAGACGAGGGAGTCACCACCTGGGTGGGTGGAGGAGCCAGCTTGAAGACTTTCTCCGCACATCTTAAAGGGAAAGGACATTGCCAAGAAGTGTGAATAGAACATCATATCCACGCCCCAGAACTTGAGCTTTGAACACAAATAGACTTACAAATCAAATAAGGAGGCTCACACATCAGAGCCGGAAGCTTGGAATCCTCCAAGCAGAAGTCATAGCAACTAAAAGAAAATTACTCACCGTAGTAATGTTGTTTCTTCTAAGGTATCACCACCGCTTACACTTTATGCAGTCATCTCAGCTGAGAGGGACACCCTGGAGATAGAAGCTATGCAAAATTTAGAATCTGGAATGTAGGTTCAAATTTACATCAGCGCCACTCTGGCCATAGATTAGATCTGCTTCCAAGCCAGAGTGGATCAGCAACAGGTGAAGCTAGCTAAAAGCTACCAAAAGTTTTGGAAAATTTTCACAGAACTTCAATAAAAAAAAAAAAAGAAACATGGAAAATTTATCATGTAAACTATAGCAACCATTACAACCATAGGAACTGCAACAGTAATGCTCAAGCAACCTCAATGAGAAAGGAACAGCTTCTTGTGTGAACCTATTTCAGGTTCTGGAAGGGGGTAAGTTTAGGAGCAACCTAGCAAGTGATCCTCTAAGAAGAAAGAACAGTTACATAAGAACTTACCATAACAATAGATCTACGAGAGAATCTCCTTCATCAGGCATACCTTTAGAACTATACCTGCATCAGTGACAGGACCACACAGAAACTCTGCAAGCCAGGGCTGCCCACAAGCGATGTCAGTGTCAGCATCTAAACACTGGTGGTCCCTCCACTTCTCCCCTCAGTTCTCTGGTGGAGATCATGCTCATAAGAGCTCCTCTAGGGAACCCAGAGACCCCAGCACTATGCATACCAGGCGAGACAAAGTGCCAGAAAAACAGCAATGGAAGCAGCAAGACAAACCTTAGTCGCACCCTGAATGGGGATGTCAACATACCAGGGTACACAATCTACAAGAGGGACGGGCAGGGTAGAAGAAGAAGAGGAGTAGATCACTACATAAGGGAAGGGATCAAAGCAACGGAACTAAAGGGTAAACAGGGAGGAGGCAGCACTGTGGGTCATCCTGGAAACAGGAAATGGCACCACAATCTGTATGGGGTTGTATACAGACCCCAACTCAGAGGGAGGAAATGGAAAAGGAAATGGTAGAAGGCATCCAGAATGGCAGAAAAGGGAGATATTGTTAGGGGACCTGAATATGCCAGATGTTAACTAGAGCACTTTGCTGCAGCCACATCCAAGAGCAAGGTCATTCTTGATGCCATGAAGGGGCATGCCTCAGACAGCTACTGCATGTGAACCCACTCGGAGAGTGCAATCTTAGACTTGGTACTCTCAAACGGGATGGAGAAAGGATCTCAGATTTAGAAATAGGTAGCCATCTGGGAACAAGTGACCACCAAACATTGTAGTTCACGATAAACACAGCTGTAGAGTCAAGCCATACAAATGTGAGGGTACTGGACTTCAGAAGGGCTAACTGTCAAAATGGAGAGTGCCTCAGAAAAGCACTAGCAAACGAGCAAGAAGAAGGGGTGGAGGAACAATGGGAAACATCAAAACTGCCATCACAGAGGCAACAAGCCTTTGTGGGAAGCAAATACACAAATCAAAATGAAGGAAAGAAACACTATGGTTCTCAAAAAGAGGTGGCAGAAAAGGTTAGGGAGAAAATATAGCATCTAGGAAGTATAAGAAAACACAGAAGGAGCAGGACAGAGAACTGTACCAGTTAAAGCAGAAGAAAGCGGGAAGGCAGTCAGATTAGCAAAGGCGAAACCTAGAAAAAGATAGCCAACTCTGTTAAAAGGGGAATAAAACCTTTACAGGTACATTAGGGAGCAAAGGAAAGACTAAGGAGGGATAGTGAGGCTTAATAAAGGGGAGGGTGGTGGGCAGAAGGTGACATTGAAAAGCAGGGATACTTAATGAATACTTCTGCTCAGCAGTCACAAAAGAAGAGGAGGGGAGGTACCTAATCCGATCAGTAGAAGTACTCTGAATAGAGGGATCAATATCAGTCCATTCACAAAAGAAAAGTTTCTGAAAGAACTCCTGAAACTAAAGGTGGATAAAGCAATGGGACTGTATGCGATTCACCCCAGAATTTTAAAAGAACTAAGGGGAGAACTAGTGATACCACTGACTACCCGCTTTAACAAATCACAGGAGAACAGAGAATATGATTCCCCTTCTGCAAACGTGGGAGCAAAGCAGAGGCAGGAGACTACAGACCTGTTAGTTTGACCTCAATGGTAAGGAAAATGATGGAATCACTCTGAAAGAAAGAATTGTTAAGTACCTAGAGGCCAGCAGTGCAGTGCAACAGGGAGCTTCTGCCACTGATGAGGAACAAATTTTTCTTAAATCATGCAACATTTCTTCTATTTCTTAGCTTAATTTATCTTTTACAATTTCTAGTCCATAAGGTTGGCCACCTATGGGCACTCCCCTTCCCTTCCCTTTCTTGACTATGCTAAAGTGTCCTCTAATTTCCTTTTCCTCTCAGGTCCTCGACAGGGAGGTTATTGTGATCTCCTAGCTGACATAAAACAGGCTGTGTCCTCGTTGTTGGATTTACTATGCAATGGCACTATATCATAAAATACTTTAATGTATATACTTTGTGTATATAATCTGTAAATGCTGAAAATACCATGGCACTAGATGTTTTGATCAAGGTAAAAGTACTAGGTGACTGTAAATTATAGAAATTAAGTTAGCTACTATTTAAAATGCATGTAAATTACTGAAAGTTGAACAAGTCTGAAATGTCATGGTGATTTACATATATTCCATGATGTTCTGCATTACAGAAGTATGTGTGATGTTATTTTCTTTGAAAACTGGCTTATTTGTCAATGCCTTTAGGGTAACTCCATGTTTCAGTGCTTCTGCACTGAGGTTCTTTGTCTTTTTTTTTTATTATTTGTGCCCCCACCACCCACGCAAAACAAGGCCCGTGAAGGGTGGAGGCTGAATCTCAGCTGCTAAGTTAGATCAGAGATCAGTGAGTCAGTAGGTGCAGGCTAAGTGTAAAGGAAAGACTTGCACAGTCTGTTGCTACAAACTGATACAGTGAAGAACCTGCATGATGAATAAACATCACACAGAGACTGTGTGTTGAATGGTGTCTGGTCCATCTGTTATCTCACAACCCCTCCAAACACAGGACCCAAGGCAGCATGGATTCACAGCAGTCACGGTCATGTCAGACTAATCTAAAGATTCCTTTGAGGACAAAGCAGTAGACCAGGGAGAAGCTGTGGACACGGCCTACTTAGACCTTTAGCAAGGCATATGACAGTCCCACACAAAGAATTATCATCAAGTTATACAGCCTGAGTGTGGGTCCCAGGGTGGTAGCCTGGGTAAAAATTGGCTGGATAACAGGACACAGAGGGTATTAGTAAACAGAGTCCACTCTGAAGAAAAAGGTGTTACTAGCGGGTACCGTGAGGGTTCAATACTGGGACAAGTCCTTTCTAATGTCTTTAAAAGTGATATTGCAAAGGAATTGAAGGAAAAGTATGCCTCTCTGCAGACTTGAGACAAAGATCTGCAACAGGATTGCTACACAAGTTGGGGCGGAAAAGTTGAGAAGGGACTTGGCAAGGTTTGAGGAATGGTTACATGTATGGCAGTTTAAAGAGGACCTTCACCAGTCCTTTTGACTTCCATGCATAAATTACCCCTTCTTGCATTGATTCTGGAATTGTATTTCATTACTATCTGCTTGCAGTTAGTTTTTGCATTCTGAGCTACTAAAAACTGCAGGGTGTACCAGAGCTTCTGTAGCAAGCTCTGATGTTTCTAGACCTAGGGCTGTACTCGTTGACATCACTGCAGGGCAGAGTCAATTTACAAAAAGAAACATACTGACAATGCATTTGGATTCTGACATAATGCATTGCTAGCAGGGTGTCTTGGGGAGGGGAACACAGTATGTATACTGAGTACTGGTATGTTTCTGCAACATTGCTGCAACTGCATGGTGCTGCACAATGTGAGTCACCCCCTATCCTACAATGTCACCTGGAGCTAGCAGCCCAGCAGCTAAACATCAATGGTAAGTGCACCAGGGCTCAAAACAAATCCAAATTATGGAAGGCAGAGTAAACCTTCCAAAAAATCACAAATGCATACACCCTTTCAGGTCTAGTACTGCATACAATGACTACATTCTGTAATTTTTGGACCATCACTGAAGTTCCTCTTTAAAGCAGCAGTGCAATGAAAAAGGTTATTCCAAAAGCTAATTTTCTGCTATGGTTATGAAAATATTGGCAGAACAGTTGATTTGGTTTTTGGATGCTTCCTATGCTTTGTACTGTACATCTGCATTTTGTCTGGATTCTTACCCTCCTCGGGTCCGCAGTATTATTTCTATGCAAAAATGAGGCTGCCATCTTTTTCTTGAGAAATAATTTTAAAACTTTCATAAAATTCTTAAATAATGAAAACTGAAATGTTACCACCAAAATAAACGAAGACATCTGCCATCTATTAGGAAGAAAAAGTGGGGTCAAATTTAACCCATTTTCATTGCACTGCTGCTTTAAATTCAATGCAGAGAAGTGCAAAGTAATGTACCTGAGAAACAAAACCCAGGAAAGAGTACACAATTGGGGGGAAGAGGAACAACAACAAAAATGGAAAGGGACCTGGGGTAGTCATACCAGATGACCAAAGGTAAGTGTTAAATGTGAGAAGGCAGTAAAGAGGGATGGGGTAATACTGGGATGTACAGGAGAGGCATCACCAGTAGTAAACAGGAAGTTGTCATCCTCTGTACAGATAGTTGGCGAGACCCCATCTGGAGTACATTGCAGCTCTGGAGACCCCATCTCTGCAAGGACAGACAGGATGGGGCAGTCCAGAGGAGGGCATCTAAAATGGTGCAGGGTCTGCACCAAATGCCATACGAACAGAGATTAAAGGAGCTTAATATGTATACCGAGGAAAGGAGGGAGAGGTCGGACATGATAGAAACTTTCAAGTACCTCAAGGGAATCAACAAAGTCGAAGAGGAAGCATCTTTTAGAAAAAAGATGTGCAAGAACAAGGCAACAATCTGAAGATAAGAGAGTGGGTGGCTCAGGGACATGAAGTATTTTTCAAGGAGAGGGTGGTGGATACATGGATCACAGCCTTCCTGAGGAGGTTGTGGGGTCAAAAACAGGGGAATTCAAGAATGCATGGGACAGACATAAGGCAATTCTGGTGGGGTTAGGAAGAAGTAGGCTGTTGGTCAACTAGGATCTGCAGCTTATCCAACAGGTAGGAAAATGGGCAGACTGGGTGGGCCAAGCGGTCCTTATCTGCCATCAAAGTCTATGTTTCTATGAGGGTGGGATGGCATGGCCTGGTGAAAGAGATTTTCACAAAGATCTACTGTTATGGTAAGTTCTTACGTAACTATCTTCTTCGAGGATACATCTTTCATCAGGCCACACCTTTGGAACATGTCCCAAGCAGTACCAAAAGCTAAAAGTCTGGGCAGCTGGGGCCTAGACACTTATGATAGCAGGCTTTGTAACACAACTAGGCCAAACCTGATTGCCTACAAGAGACAATGTCAAGACTACAGTGCTTAGTGAAGATGTGGACAGTACTCAAAGGCCACCTGCACAAATTTCTGCAGTGGAAACATGCTATGGAAGTGGCCATGCCTCTTGTGGAATGACCATGATCCACACCAGGAAGTTCCTTACCATTCTTCCTGTAACAAAACAATGTGTGGTAGCCATTTGGACAAGCATAATTTATAATCTGAAGAGCTCATTCCAGGGCCGAACTAAACAAAAAGCAGCAAGGACTTCCTGAAGTCCTTAGAACAATGTGGACAGTATCCGAGAACTCTATGCACACCTAAAGTATTAGGCAATGCTTCAACTGGCATGCTCTGGATAATACACTGGTAGGTGGAGGATCTGATCTGAAGTAAACTCAGACACCACCTTTGGTAGAGACTTAGGATTAGGACGCAAAGACATCCTGTTCTTGTGGAAAATCAAATAAGGAGTCACACACATTAGAGCCTGCAGCTCTGAAATCCTTCAAGCAGAAGTGACAGTAACTGAACCTAATGCTGTCCAAGAAAGCATAAGTTACAATTCACAGCTGGCTCAGAAGGAGCCAAAGTCAGCTTTTCCGAAATAAAATTATGATCCCAAGCCAAGACTGGATTTCAAATGGGATTTTGGGGGCTTTTCTGTAAAATGCCTCAAGAGCGAGTAGGTGACCTCCAGATGAGCAACTGTAAGGCCATCCATGGGCACATGGAAAAGTACAGTTACGTAAGAACTTACTGTAACAGTAGATCTTCGAGAGCGCCTTGCAGCAGGTATTCACATACAGGACTAAGCCGCCAGGCCAGGACCCCACGGAAAGTTCTAGCTTGCAGTCTCTGGGGGGACCACCCCCATGTCAGGTGACCGGAATCGTCATGACATCAGTATAAGGGCAGTCCCCAACACCCGCTCTTCCAGTTCTTTCCCACCCAAGGCCAAAAGAGACAAGACGAGAGAGAAGAGGATATTTCCAATGGAAAAGAAGCACAGAAAACTTAGGGGACGGAGGGCGGAGCATTTACTGCAGAGCCTCTCTCAAGATCTACTGTTACGGTAAGTTCTTACATAACTGTACTATCTTACTTGAGAGGGCTCTTGCAGTAGTTCACACACAGGACTGAGTCCCAAGCAGTATGGAACAAGGAAAAGCACTCAGGAGGACTGTGATCCATAATATAGAACCTCAGGGCTGAACTGGTCTCACGAAGACCTTGCAGGACAGCCAACCCAAAGCCTGCTCTACAGCGAGAGGCACTGTCCACACTACTAACATACGAAATTGCCAGCAGATAAAGGCCTAGAGGTCTATCAAGTCTGCTCGAATGCAGCTAGCACCCCTTATCTTGCAGCTGCCCCTCCCTTCCACCCTTCCCCTTCATTGACCCTCCCTGTCCTGTCCCATCCTTGTTTGAAGCAGTCCACTGTTCTACTACATACCACTTCAGCAGGTAACGATTCCCACCCAGCCACCACCTCTCTGTAAAAAAGGGTCTCCTCATCTCCCTCCTGAACCTTCCTCGCCCAGTCTCTATCATGGCCCCTGGTGGCCCTCCCCTTCCTTACTTTGAACAGCCCTCTGTACCTGTCTTGTTTATTCCTTTCATGTATTTAAAGGTTTCAATCATGTCACCCCTGTCTCTCCTCTCCTCCAGTGAGTACATGTTCAACTCCTTCAACCTCCTCTCGTATGATAAGTCCCCCAGCCCCTGATCATCTTTGTCGCCTGTGCTGCACCCTCCAGTAACTTAATGTCCCTCTTCAGATATGGACGACAGTACTGCATGCAGTACCCAGGTGTGGTCTAACTAATGACCTATAGAGTGGCAGAATCACCTCCTCCTCCTCGAGGACACTAATGTTTCATGAAGGTAGGACAGAAGTCCAAGTTGCAGCTGCACAGATGTCTGCCACTGACACATTCTTGAAACAAGCAGCAGAGGCAGCTAACTCTTCAGGGAGTGACTCTCTGACTTGACCTGGAAGGGTCTTCTTGTACTTGTCATAACAGAAGGTGATACACCCACCATTTTGACAGGCATTGCTTAGAAACAGCATTGCCTCTTTGTGGGCAAAGAGACAAACAGCTGATCAGTCTTCCTGAGATCCTTAGTCAGACTAGTGTAGTATCTCAGGATTCCGTGAACATCCATAGTATGCAAGAGGTACTCCTTGATTGGAGTGTTGCATAAAGAAGCGGTAGCTCAACAGATTGATTCAGCGAGATTCAGCCACCATCTTAGGGAGAAACTTAGGGTTGGTGCATAGAGCCATACATTCCTGTGAAAAATCAAGTACGGGATTTTACACATCAAGGCCTGAAGCTCGAAATGCGCCAAGCAGAGGCGATGGACACTAGGAAGAGTGTCTTCCAAGAGAGGAATATTAAATCAGCTGACGCTGGGTTGGCTTGAAAGGAGACAGAGTGAGCGTCTCCAAGATGAAATTCCAAGTCCCATGGAGGGGCAGGAATACTGAACAGGAGGTCTCAGACGGAGAACCCTCTGAGGAAAGTCTTAGAGACTGCCAACTGAGTGAAAGTCCCATCTCCAAATGGGATATGGTAGGCTGAATTAGCTGCCATGTGGACCTTTAATGAGGAATGGCTGAGACCCAGATCAAGATGTGACACATGTAATCTAGGACTTTGCTGACAGGGCACGAGAAAGGCTCCAAGTCTTCGAATTTGCCCAGATAGAAACCCATTTCCACTTATACATGAAGTGACCTGGTGGAAGGCTTTCTGCCCACCAAAATGTCCGCTTACTAGAGGGAAGACTCAATGGGCTTTAGCTACGCGCCTGCAGGAGCCATGCATTGAGAAGAAGGATTTGAGACCTGATGAACAAGGGTCCCTGACCCTGGGTCAACAATTGTTGCGGCAGAGGATGAGGCAGAGGAGGTTCCTCTGAAAACTGTTGAGAAGAGAGAACCAACTTGCCTGGGCCAGAAGGGAGCAATGAGAATCATTTGAGCTCCTTCCGATCAGAGTTTGTTCAGGACCCTTGGAATTAAAGGAATGGGAGAGAAGGCATAAGCAATCTGTCCTCCAATCGAGAGACAGAGCGTCCAGCCAAAAATGTCTCGCCTGGGAGTGAGTGAGCAGAAGGCAGGAAGTTTTATGCTTTTTGGGAGTGTGCCGGAGGGTCTGAGGTATGCCCCATCGCCGAAAGATGTTGTATACGACCTGCTGATCTAACTCCTATTTGTGGGGCCTGGCTGAGGACCGACCGAGTTAGTCTGCCAGTGTGTTTTCCACTCCCAAACCGTGAACTGCAGTCAAGTGAAAGTGATGTTGGGCTGCCCAATACCAGACTCTCATCGCTTCCCGCACAGGGTAGGAACGGTTCCTCCCTGTTTGTTGAGGTACCAGACTACGCACATGTTGTCTGACTGGATGAGAAGATGACCAGGGAGGATGAAGGGAAGAAGAGCCTGAGGGCATAAAGGACTGCCCTCAGTTCGAGACACTTTGTGCAGATTCTGCTCGAACTTGGACCAGCTGCCCGAGTCCTGTGGAGACCCTAGATGGGCACCCCAGCCTTCTCCTGACTCATCTGTCAACGCCTGGGGGAAACAGATGCAGAAGTGAACTCCCAGACACAGGTTCTCCTGAACCATCCACCATTTCAAGTCCCTGATGATGGGATCTGATACTAGTACCTCTTGGTCTAGATTGTCCCTGGTCTGGTCCCACTGCAACCGAAGTGTCCACTGAGAGATCCTCTATGGAGCCGAGTTAACGGGACTGTTGGGATGGCAGCCGCCATTAGCCCGAGGAGATGGAGGACTGACCTGGCTCTAACTCCTCCGGCGGCCAGACAGAAGACTAGCCTGATTCTGAAGGGTCTCTACACTGTCCAGAGGCAAGAAGGCTTTGCCGGTGGTCGATCCAAAACTTGCCCCTATAAATTGGAGTAGCTTGGCAAGGCCAAATGGGACTGGCATGGTCGATGGTGATACCCAGGCTGGTAAAACCTGCAGGGTAAGGGAAAGGAGTGCAGGAGTTCCACCCAGGATGGGGCCGCCAGGAGCCAATCATCCAGGTACGGGAATACCTGTACACCCTGGGCAATGCAGGGTGGGCTGCTACCAATGACAGGCATTTGGTAAACACTGTGGGCTGAAGAAAGACCAAATGGGAGGTCCTTGAATTGCTAGTGGTTCCCTGAAAGCAAAAATTGAGGTATCTGCGATGGGAAGGGCATATGGGGATATGCAGGTAAGCATTCTGCATGTCCAGGGCACACTGCCACTGTCCCGGCCAAGTAGAGGTAGAAGGCTCTGCAAAAAGAGCATTCGAAGCGCTTGTACCTCACTTAACATAAATTCAGAGAGCTGAGGCCTAGAATAGGTCTCAGATTTCTGCCTTATTTGGAACTACGAAAAATGGGAAGAGTAACCCGCCCCCAAAGATGGTGGGGACTGGCTCTATCGCTGCCTTCGTGAGAAGGAGATCATTTCTAGAGCCAGAGGAAGATGTTGTGGGGAGTAGGACGACTGAGGGGTGTGTTTTGGGGTGGTTTCTACAGAAGCTCTATTGCTTTTTCTTCCTCTTTTATTTCTTCCATACTTCCTCCTGCAACCTTAGATAACCTGCTTTATCTTCCTATAGACACTTCTATGTATGTAAATACCGTGTAATCTGTACAATATCTGTATAAATTCTATGTACATATGAACTTCTTTTTCTTCCTCTCTGTAAAGAGTACTATCTGTATTCCCTTGTAAATACCTGTGTTGACCTGTATATACAATTGTTCATGTTTCGATCGAGGTCCATCTTGCAAATGAGCTTCTGCTCAACGATGAACGCCTGGTAATAAAGACTTGATTGATTGATTGAGTGTCCTGCCTCTATCACCTGGAGCACCCAAGCATCTGATGTTATCCTCTCCCAGCCCGGCAGATGGGAGGAGAATCTCTCCCTACTGGTTTCCTCTGGAACATCCAGAGGCAGCAGGAGAGGCAGGGAGTCAGGAGGTGTGGGCAGCGAGCAGCCATGGCTCCCTCAGCTTTTTGCTGGAGGGCCCAACATTTGTTAGCACGCTTTCCTTGTGGCTTTTGGTCGGTTCTGGTGGCGAAAGGATGTCGCTGCCTTCAGGGGATCTGTACATAGTCTGAACAGATTTGAGTGCAGTACCTTCTCTTGCAGTTTGGTTATGATGTCCTTGACATCACTGAATCCCTGAAGGAAGCATCCTGTAAAGCGGATTGTACTCAGGGACCAATCCTGACACGCGGAGCCAGGCATGACGCTGTAGGCCCATGGCGAAAGCCAAACTCCTTCCAGCTGTGTCCACCGTATCACAAGTGGCACGGAGCATGTGCCGAGAGGCCGAGCGAGCAGAATGGACAAAGGTCCCTACTTCCAGTTTAGTTTGTGACTCTGGAAGGAATCCAATTTAGATTCCACCTAAGGAAGGACTCTGAAATCCCCATATGTGCAACATAATTAAGGGCCCTGATGCCTAGGGTAGAAGAGAAATAGATCTTCCAGTACTGGTCTAGAAGCCGGATTCCTCATCAGGCAGATAGGAGCTTAAATGTTTAGGGTTGGCGGAGCAGCCGTGAGCGGCACTAATAAAACCGAATGCGCCTTGGGGTGAAGGCTAAGAAAATCTATACCCTCCGGAGCCTGGTACAGCCTGTCCGCCTTCCTCGGAAGGGAGCTAACACGGAAGGTTGTTTCCAGATGGTGGAAACAAGATCTGCGCAAGGCTCTATCCAGGGTGGAATCAGCGTGAGCAATCTCAGGCAGATCCAGATGGGCAGTGAGGTTTTTATGCTGTGGGTCTGGCTCTACTGATTGCCACTGACTTACTTCTTGGCTTTCCTCAACTCCAGGAAGGAGAGGTCCTACAGAGGGGACTCGGAGGGTCCCTCAGGCCTTGGTGCCTGAGTGTGGCGCTCTGCTGTGGGTCAGAGTGGTCGGACTCTGTGTCAGAGTCAGAAGTCTCTGAAGAAGAGGAAAGACCCTCCCTGGGAGGGGAGGATGACCCCCTGAGGAG
Organism: Neoceratodus forsteri; assembly: GCA_016271365.2. Lineage (NCBI taxonomy): Eukaryota > Metazoa > Chordata > Ceratodontiformes > Ceratodontidae > Neoceratodus > Neoceratodus forsteri. The sequence continues at coordinate 120,279,486 of CM028130.1, read as the reverse complement.
TTCCCTGGGTGCTATCCTCGCCTCAGGTACCCAAGGGCCTCCTGGTGTCGGGAAAGGGGAACGGAGTCTCAAGTCTCTGACGAGGGTGTCCAGTGTAAGGACCGATGTCGAAGACAACTGTCGACCTCCTTGGTGACCTGCACCTGAGCTCCTGGCCTCAGCCCACCAGGGAGGCCAAGGTCGCTCCAGATCCGCAGCGGGCGAAGTGGGCGGCGGAGGTGAGGAATACGGTACTGGGGTACCCGTAGAAGGAGTATCTGTAGCCCGGCATCGGGTACCGCAGCGCCTGGTACTGCGGCGCTGGATACTGAGGGACGGGTAATACAGCACCGGCATGCGGTGTCTGGTATCCTGGCACCAGGGGCACTGACAGAGCAGAAGGACCTGGCAAAGACCCTGCTGGCGGGCCAGACGGAGGAAGCGCTGGCCCCTGGCGGGCGTAGGTATACCGCCGAGCGGGTTAGACAGTCCTAACTGAGGAACAGGTCTTCCAGCAGGCAAAGGGACGCTGGAGGGCGGCCAGGTTGGCCAAGGCCGAACCAGTGTCTTCGGATCCAGCATCAGGGGGTCCAGCACTGGAGGAGGAATCCCTGATGGCAGCATCTCAAGATCCTCGGTGACGACTGAAGGAGGATTACAATCCCTGGGTGTTAGTTGAGGGGACACAGGGACCCCAGTCGGCAATGTGGTGAGACGCTGCAGAGAGCCTGAGGTGTCAGATGGTACGATCAGGGTCTGGCCGGGCTTCTTAGCCGGGCGGTCATAGAGGGAGCTGGCATCCGACTTGTCAGACTCCTGTCCGAGGAAGGCCAACGAGGGAGTGGCAGCCTTGTCGGAAGGGGTTTAGCTGGGAGCTCACCCATGAGGAGAGCGGCTTAACAGTCTTGTCCGGTGGGCGGAAGGACCGACGTCCAACTTACCGGACTCGCTCTGACCGGAAGGCCGCAGAGGAGGAGGCGGCCTTGGCGGAAGCGGAGGCCTCCTTTGTCCTGGAGGGCTCCCGAAGGGACCAGAGGAGAGCTACTAAGATGGCCGTCAAAGAGCGATCCTCAGAGATGTTATCTTTAAGGGCCGCGATCTGGTCGAAGTCGCTGTTGCTGTGGAAGACTACTCCCGCCCGGGTGCTTCTCCTCAGACGCTTCTTTTGTGGCCTTCATGAGGAAGAGGACACCTGCCTAAGCTTTTGTTTTTAAACTCTTACACAGAGGCCATTTCTTCTTGAGGAGATGGGCTTCAGGACTGCTGCCCTCTTGTGGGTAGCAGAGCTGATCTTCTGGCAGTGCTGGCACTTCTCCATGGGGTAGTCTGGGCCTAGACAGAAGAGGCACAGGCCGTCCTTGTGTGGAAGCTGGGAACCACACAAGTCGCACTTGTTTTATGTGATTTGAGGGCATCGGGATGACATACACTAGCAGGTATTAGAGAAAATATTGAAAACAGAGAAAAAGGTCAAAGGTTGTAAAAGTACAGTTACGCAAGAACTTACTGTAACAGTAGATCTTCTAGAGAGGCTCTGCAGCAGGTAATTACATATAGGATTGACGCCGGCAGGTGGCAGGACCCCATGGAAAATTTCTAGCTAGCAGTCTCTGGTGAGGGACCACCCCATCGCCAGGTGACCAGCGCCAGGAGACGCCGGTATAAATGGGCGGTCCCGACGCCTCCTTCCAGTTCTTCCGCCACAGGCCAAAAGAGGCTGGACGAGAGAGAAGTGGATATTTCCTCAATGGAAAAGGAGCTGAAAAAAGCCTAGGGATGGAGGGCAGAGAGAAGATTTACTGCAAAGCTCTCTTGAAGATCTACCGTTACGGTAAGTTCTTACGTAACTGTACTATCTACTTTTGAGAGCTTCTGCAGTAGGTAATTACATATAGGACTAAATCCCAAGCAGTCTGGAACTGAGAGGCACCAGGAGGAGGAAACTACTCCAAAAGCAGTTCTAGCTGTGCAAGCCTCAAGATAAGAGGCCTTGCAGAACAGCCAGCCCAAGCCTGTTCTACTGCGAGAGGCAACATCCAAACTGTAATGTTTAGCAAAGGTATGGACGGAAGTCCAGGTGGTGGCAGCGCAGATGTCTGCCGCAGACACATTTTTGAAACAAGCCGCTGAGGCAGCTACTCCTCTTGTGGAGTGGCCTCTGACTTGACCCGGAAGGTCTTGTTGTATTTGTCATAACAGAAAGTGATGCAATGAGCTAACCACTTAGACAGGCATTGCTTGAAAACAGCACTGCCTTCCCTTTTGTGAGCAAAAGAGACGAACAATTGATCAGTCTTTCTGAGATCCTTCGTCCTGTTGGTGTAGTATCTCAGAACCGTGAACATCCATAGTATGTAGTAAATACTCCCTTGATTAGAGTACTGCGAAAAAAGGTAGGTAACTCTATGGACTGATTCGAGTAGACCTGGCTACTACTTTAGGGAGAAACTTGGGATTCGTGCAGAAGAGCATCCGTTCTTTGTGAAAAATCAAGTACGGATTTTACACATCAGGGCCTGAGCTCGGAAATTCCCAGCCAAAGTAATGGCCACCAAGAAGAGAGTCTGACGTAAAGGAACTCAAACTGCAGAAGCTGCAGGTCTCAAGGGAGGAGAGTAAGTTTCTCGAGAACAAAGTTCAAGTCCCAAGGGGGAGCAAGAGTATCGGACGGGGGCCCCAGATGGAGGACCCTCTGAGAAAGGTCTTGGAGACCTCCAGTTGAGCAAAGCCTTTTGTCTGTGAAGGGAACATGATGGGTCAAAATGGCCACCATGTGTACCTTCAGAGAGGAATGGCAGAGACCCAGGTCAAACAGATGACGGAGATACTCCAGCAGAAGCCCCGCTGAACAGGAGAAAGGTCCCACGCTCTGGAAGCGCCCAGATAGTGAATCTTTTCCACTTCATGGCATAAGTGAATCTGGTGGAGGGTTTTCTGGCTCCCTAAAATCTCTGCCACTTTGGGAGACGCCTAAAACGGATTGGGCTAGGTCTGCAGGAGCCATGCACGCAGTTGAAGGGATTTGAGGCCTGATGGACCAGGGTCCTGATCCTGGGTCAACAAACCTTGAGACAGAGGAAGAGAAAGAGGAGGATCCTCTGAATATTGTTGTAGAAGAGAGAACCAGACTTGTCTGGGCCAGAAAGGAGCGATCAGAATCATTCGTGCTCCTTCTGAAGCTAGTTTCTGCAAGACTCGTGAGATAAGTGGAATTGGGGAAAGGCATAGACAAATCTGTCCTTCCAGTCTAGAGACAGAGCGTTGCTTAAAAGCGCCTCACTCTGGAATGAGCGAGCAGAAGATGGAAAGTTTTGCGCTTAGGGGATGCAAACAGGTCGATCTGTGGTGTTCCCAAAGTTAAAAGATATTGTCTAGGACCCTTGGTCCAGTTCCCACTCGTGAGTCAGAGCAGAAGAGCGACTTAGCTTGTCTGCCAGGGTGTTGTTGACTCTCGGAACATGAATTGCCGTGAGGTGAAGGTCATGTTGTGTTGCCCAATCCCAAAAACTCACTGCCTCCTGCATAGAGGGTAGGACAGAGTCCCTCCCTGTTTGTTGATGTACCACACCACGCACATGTTGTCCGTCTGGGACGGCTAGGTGGCGGAAGAATGTATTGGTAGAAGGGCTTGAGAGCATACAACACTGCCCAAGCTCGAGCACACTGATGTGGAGAGCTTGTTCTAGCTTGGACCAGGAGCCCTGGGTCCGACGAGGGTCTAGATGTGCTCCCAACCTCACCTGAGGCGCCTGTGGTTAGAGTCTGGAGGGGAAGAATGAAAGAAAGGAACTCCCCAAACAGGTTCTCTCGAACCATCCACCACTGCAAGTCTCGAATCACCGGCGAGGAGATCAGAACTGGGTGATCTAGGTCAGTCCACTAGCTGATTCCATTGAGAGCGTAGAGTCCACGAGAGACCTCATGGGAGTAGAGCGCGAGGCACCATCGGGATAGTAGCCGCCATGAGCCACAGAAGGCAAAGGACCGATTTCGAGAGACCATCCTGAGGTCGGACAACAGACTTATTTGGGTCTGAAGGTGGACGCCCTGTCCGGAGGCAGGAAGGCCTTGCCCATGGCCGTATCAAGAATCGCCCCAATAAACTGTAGCCTCTGGGATGGGTCCAGATGAGACTTGGAATGGCTGATGGTACTACCCAGGCAGGCAAAACCTGCTGGGTAAGGGAGAGGAAATGCAGGAGTTCCTCCTGGACGAGGCTGCCAGGAGCCAGTCGTCCAGGTACGGAAAACCTGCACTCCCTTGGTACGCAGGTGGGCCCGCCACCACTGCCAGGCATTTGGTAACTACTCGGGGGCTGAGGATAGACCAAACGGGAGCCTTGAACTGGTAGTGGTCCCCTGGAATGCAAAACGAAGGTATTTGTGATGATGGGGAATGGGAATGTGCAGATAAGCATCCTGCATATCCAGAGCACAAAGCCATTGACCTGGCCGGAGGAGGGGCAGAAGGCTCTGCAAAGAGAGCATCCTGAACCTTTGTACTCTACATAAGATTCAGGGAACTGAGATCCAAAATTGGTCCTAGATCTCCTGTCTTCTTTGGGACCAGGAAGAAATGGGAATAGTAACCCGTCTCTTGCAGATGAAGGGGACAGGCTCTATCGCTTGCTTCAGCAGAAGAGCCGAGATTTCCTCCTGACCAAGAGAAGATGTTCCTGTGAATATGACTACTTCAGGGGGTGGTGGGGTGGTTTCTGAAGAAACTCTAGAGTGTCCTTCTGCTATGAGCTGGAGCACCCAAGAATCTGTGGTTATCCTCTCCCATCCCAGAAGGTGGAGGGAAAACCTCCTCCTGCGGTTCCTCCGGGAAGTCCGGAGGCAGTGGGAGAGGAAAGGAGTCAGGTGGTGGGGCAGCACGCAGCTGAAGCACCGCTGCTTTTTGGGCAGGGGCTTAGCAGCTGGGGCCCAGTGTTTTGTGGCCTGCCTCCCTGGGGTTTCGGGCCAATAATTCCATCTGCAAAGGGATGGGGATGGTGCATGGAATCAACTGACTTCAGTGCCGCCCTTCTCTTGGAAATCTGTGATGATGTCCTTGACATCACCCCAAGCACCAACCCCCTAAGGGTGCTTCCGGATAGCAGATTGCACCTCCGAGACCAACCACACATGGAGCCAGCATGACGCCAGAGGGCCTACAGCGAAAAGCTGAGCTCCGCCCAGCAGTGTCCACTGCATCGTATGTCGACGTAGCATGTGTCAACTGGCCAAACAAGCAGAGCAGACGAGATCAGCCAACTCCTGCTTGACTTGGGAGTCAGGCAAGGAGTCCAGTTCGCTCGGCCTCGAGTCAGGATGGCCTTCTGGTAGTCCCCATATGGCCGACATAGTTCAGGGCTCTCGATCCCAGCGGAGGAAGCGTAAATCTTCCTCCCACACTGGTCCAGAAGGCACGATTCTTATCAGGTGGTGACGAGCTAAGATGTTTGGGGTTCGCCAACCGCCGTGAGCGGCGCTAATCACAACCGAGTCAGCACGAGGGTGAGAATGCAGAAAATCAACACCTCTGAGCCTGATATAGCCGGTTTGACTTCCTAGGAAGGTGGGCTAAGGCAGACGGCTGTTTCCATTTTGTGGTAACGAGGTTGGCGTGAGGCTCTATACAGGGTGGCACCAAGGTAGGCGCTGTCACGGGCAGATCCAGATGTTCAGCGAATTTCAGATGCTGAGGATCTGGTTCCAGGAGTGCCACTGATTAACCTCCTGGATTTTTAAGCAACTCCGTAAAGAAGGATCCTCCGGAGGAGACTTGAAGGAGTCCTTGGTCTGGACTTCAATGGAGAGCGGACTTGTCGCCTCTCTGAGCAACCATCAGAAGAGTCCGAGGAGTCAGAGGGTGAAGGGAGGATAAAGAAAGAAAAGCTCCCTTTCCGACCCGGGAGGAACAGACCCTTGGGAAGTCCCCGGGAAGCGTGTCCTGCCCTTCTGGATCCAGACGAAGAACCCTGGAGTCCAGAGGTGGTGAGGGGAGTGTGTCCGATGTACGGGAACCTGGGACGGTACCATCACCGGAAGGCGGCTTGACCTCTTTGGTGAGCTGAGCCTTGCTTCAGCCCACCAGAGACCAGAGTCTCTGCAGTGTCCACCGCGGTCACGAGGGCGGGAAGAGGAGGAGGTGGGGGATAATGATACGGGTTGTAACCGTATGGAGCGAATCCAAAACCTGGGCGCCGGGAAGCCCAGCGCCGAGTACTGTGGCGCTGGATACCGCGATCCCGGTACACCAGCGCCGAATAGGATGGAAGATACCCGGGCGGGTGGCTGCCGGAGCAGACGGCCCGCCAAGGCCCCACGGGCGGGTCCATAGTTGAGAGCCCGGAGGACTGAGGGCCTGATGGGAGCGGAATGTCTCCCGGAGTCGGTAAGGCCGACCTCAGGGCCGACGCCGGAGGGCCTGGTGTCGGAGCCAGCGCCCATGGGGCCGGCGCCGGGTCCGTGCACCAGGTGTAGGAAGGACTGACAGAGGCAAAGATCCCCAGCTTTGCCCGGGAACAGAGGGAAAAGTCCCCGGGTGGGTTAGAGAGACTGGTTCCTCAGACGGCAGCGAAGGCTGCAGGGAACCAGGTACGACTGACGGGGGTCCGCTGTCTGTTCCTTCACCAGCCGGACGAGCCGACGGAGGCTTAGGGGAGCTCTCGAGGGCGCCAGAGAAGCAGACGTCCGACTTATGAGAACCATCACCGGAGGCGGGCCGAGTAGAGTGATCAGCCTGGTCCGTGGAGTGGAGGCGCACGCCGCCCGAGGGTCGGACGCCTTACCGCCCTCTCCGGCAGACGCCAGAGAAGCCGACGCCCAGCTACCGGAGTCGCCACAGTGGTAGGCCGCGAGCCTGCAGCCGAACCAGGGCGGAGGTCTCCAACTGCCCGAGGCGCCCGCAAGGCCTGGAGCGAGTGCCAGACGGGCGGGCCGACGCTCTCTGAAACCTCTGAGGCAGCCGCCGAGAGCCTCTCGGAGGGGATGTTACCTGCGACCCAGCGACTCCCGAGGGAGATGCGTGGAGGAGCCCTTGTCCCGTGCCTCCTCCTTCTTCCAATGGCCTTCGGGAAGTGGACGCCTGCCCCAGTTTTTGAGCTCCTTCCATAGAACTAATTTTCTTCTTTAGAATATGGGCTTCGGGATAGCTGCCACCTTTCCGGTAGCCGCTTGAAACTGAGGCAGTGCTGCACTTCTCGACCGGTGATCGGGCCTAGGTAGAACAGGCACAGGGAGTGGCAGTCCTTGTGCGTAGTTGGCGCTGTACGAATCGCACTTATTCTTGTGCTCGGAGGGTGTAGGGGACATACACCAACGATAGTACTGACGTTAGTCTAAAAAACAATGATTTTTCGGTAAAAAACGCGGGTAGGGCTGACGAAGACAAACTTTTTCCGCCAGAGGCTGCACGAGCTAACGACGGGAAAGAATTGGAAGGCGGGCGTCCGGGACCGCCTTTATACCGATGTTCCTAACGCTGGTCACCTGACTGGGGGCGGTCCCGCCAGAGACTGCTAGCTAGAAATTTTTCCATGGTGTCCTGCCGCCTGCCAGCGACAGTCCTATATGTAATTACCTACTGCAAGAGCCCTCTCAAGTAAGATCTTTAGGACCAACGAACGACTGACAAGCGCTGTTCTACCACGAGGAACTGTCACAAGTTGATGGTGGAAAGAACTGAAGGCGGGCATGGGGACTGCCCTTTATACCGACTCGATGACGCCAGTCACCTGACGGGGGCGCCCCCGCCACAGTCTACTAACTAGAAATTTTCCATGGAGTCCTGACGCCTGTGCTTAGTCCTATATGTGAATACCTATTGCAAGAGCCCTCTCAAGTAAGATCTGATATCACCCAAGTGCATTTTAATTAAGGAATACTGCAGGACTGAATCCAATAAGGAAAGCAAGCATTCTACAACACGACTGACTGGGCAGACAAAGGATCCAGGTTATGTGAAGGGGCCCATAAACCTAACCGCTTCCATTTCATGGAGTAGGCATGTCTGGTGCAGAGTTTTCTATCAGCCAACGGAACATCTGCCACTTTCTGAGATAACCCCAAAATGAGCTATGGCTATGTCTTCAGGAGTGATGTGCAGATGTAGGGACTTCAGGAACAGCTGGAACAGGGTTCCTGTTCCTGAGACAGTAGAACCTTGCATGGGGCAGAGATACTGGGGCTCCACTACCAGCTGCTCAGCTGGAGATACCATTTCTGCCAAGGCCATAGGGAGCAATGCGCATTACAGCTGCCCCTCCATCTGCAGCTTGAGTAGTTGAATAAGCAGAAAAGAAGAAAAGGCACACAGAAACCTCCTTTTCCAGAAGAGGCACAACATCTCGCCAGAAAACTCCAGGCACTGAGAAAGAAAGCACAAATACAGCCCTTTGTGTTGTGTGGTGATGTAAAAGGTCCAACTCTGGAAGAACCCATCTTGCAAACAGGTTGTCGATCGAGGTTAAGCAGTTCCACTCCTGCAAACTGAACTGCAACCGCTTAGCTTGTCAGTCAAGACGTTTTGGGCACCTGGAACATGTAATGCCGAAAGTTGTAGACTGTGTTCCAAAAGCCCAGTACCAAAGTCTCACTGTTTCCTGCACATCAGGTAAAAAGAAACCACCCCTGTTTGCTGGACGTAATTTATCACACTGACATTGTTCATCTGTATTAACAGAGGACCTAGGGACAAGTGGTCCAGAAATGCCTGAAGTCCATATAGGACTGCTCTAATTCCAGGACATTCATATGCAAAGTACACTCCACCTGGGTCGACATGCCTTGTGTCTGAGGAGGTCCCAGGTGGGCTCCCATCCACATCCCAAAGCATCCATACAGAAGATCTGATATGAGGTAGGAATCTAGAATGGGACACCTTGCCAGCCCTGTGGTGCCAAGGTTAGAGGCACTCTACTCCACACCCCACGCTGCACTGGCCACCCATATTCGGAACGGATCAGGTTATCGGGGAAGGAGCAGGATTGAGCAGCCATAATAGCAGCTCTCCTCTCCTAAGGAGAATTTCATCACAACCCTCCCCATAGTTCCGCTGCCCTTGAAGGTCCAACGGGCGCAAGTGGGTGGTGGCGGTAAAGTACTAGGAGGGTGTCTCGAGCCATGTGCATGTGCCTCCACAAGTGTGTGCGACCAAGGCAGGGTGAGGGAGAAAATAGGGGCAAAAATGACAAACTATAAATAAAATTATTAAAATAAATAAATAAAAATGGGATGTCCTTGAGCAGTTGCTGCACTCGATCCGCCATTTGATCGCTCTGCACAAGGGAGACATTACTACAATGTTTAATACTAGATAGTCTGTTGGTTGGTCCCACAGGACTCGAGTCTGCTGTGGGATCCAGATGTGCAGCCTCGCCAGTGGCACAGTGACAATGACTGCTGCCACAAGGCCCAGAATGCATAGAAAAGTCCTATGGAGACTCAACAGCTACTGCGCACAACTGTATTTAGGCAATCAGGCATTCTGCCCTGTCCAGTGGCAGAAATGCAAACACTGGGCCACATCCGGAACTGCCCCATGTACTGCAGGTACTGGTAGGGTGTCGATACAGATTTTAGTATGCTGTCACCCCAAGAGCATCAAACATCTGCCTGCTTTGAGCTAGGGTCTGCAGTAGTTGGTCCATGGGTGGGCTTTAATAGCCAATCACCCAAGTAAGGTAAGACATACAGGTCTTCTCACGAAGGGCTGCTGCCACTACTACCAAGCACTTTTGGTAAAGACCCATGGTGTAGAAGACAAGCCATAGGGCAACACTCTGAACTGGTAATGCATCCCTCCAGAATAGGAAAGTACAGTTACACAAGAACTTACCGTAACAGTATATCTTCAAGAGAGACTCTTGCAGTAGGCCATCACCGGCAGGACTAAGCCCCAGGCTCTAGGACCATACAGAAACTCTTAGCTAGCAGTCTACCAGAGGGGCTGCCCACCTCCAACATCAGTGCTGGATGTCAGCTTATCCAATAAAGACAGGTGGCCCCATACCCTCCTCAGTTCTCCAACTAAAGACCATTAACAAGATTCCGAAGGGGGACTGAGGAGGACACAGAGGTATCCCAGCAGCACAGAAAATTAAAGCAGAAGGCTCGCCACATGGAAGGGGAAAGACACAGGAGAGGGGCAAGGAGAGGGGAAAGCAGTGTCTGCTGCAAGAGGTCCTCTCTAAGATCTACTGTCACATTACGCTTCTCATGAACTCATGCCATCTTACTTGGAGGGCATCTCTTGCAGCAGGCCAGAGTCCCAAGCAGTTCTGCACCCAGACAGACAGTCTGAGGGGTAGGCAAAGGAAATAACTGGCTAAGAAAGGGGCCTTGGGGACAGTTGGGCAGTGTTAGCCCTACACCCAGAGGCGATGTCCAGACTGTAATGTTTACAAACGCTTTTGACAGTGCTCCAAGTGGCAGCACCAAAATGTAAGTAGCTGACACACTACAGAAGCAAGCCACTGATGCAGCTATACCACTGTGGAATGGCCTTTAATCCTCTAGGAAGCTTCTTGCATATTTCTGGTAACAAAAGACAATGCCATTGGCTAACCATTTAGACAAGCACTGGACCCCTTTCAGGGGTGAACAAAAACAATTTATTGGACTTCAGGGAGTACTTTGTCCAGTGTATATAGTACCTAGGATTCTATGCACATCCGAAACATGGAGCAGTGCCTCCCTTGATTGGAATGTTCTGGATAATATAACAGGCAGGTGGATGGATTGATTCAAAGTAAACTCCAACACCACCTAAGGAAGAAACCTAGGATATGACTCTGAAAAACAAATAAGGCTCCTTACACATGAGGGCCTGAAGCTTAGAAATCCTTTGACAAGACATACTGGCAACTAAAATGCATTCCATAACAGAAAGCGAGCTCGCAAGATGAAATCTGTTCAAAGGGAGGCAGTGTAAGTTTTCCAACACAAAATTAATGTCCCGAGGTGCGACGGGATCCCTGATTGGGGGCTTCAAATGCAGGATGTCCCCTAAAATGTGCAGGACACATCGAGTTGGTCCACTAAGCGCCCTCCACAGGTACATGCTATGCAAAGATGGCAGAGATGTACCTTCATTAGAGGAGTACTGCAAACCCAAGTCTGAGAGGGACAAAGGTACTCCAAAACCGGATCCACTGGACAGGTGAAGGGATCTAAGTGGTGTGATGCAGCCCAAAGAGCAAAGCACTTCCATTTCATAAAATAAGTGCACTGCTGAGGGCCTCCTGGCCACCACAAAAACATCTCTACTTGGGGAAACACCAAGTCTGGTGATGGTTATGTCCTCAAAAGTCATGTATGGAGATGGAGGGACTTGAGGTCCGGATAAACAGGGTGCCCTGTTCCTGGGAAAGCAAGCCTGTGTACAGGGGCAGGGATAGCAGAGGTTCCGCCGCGGATGCTGCAGCAAGGGGAACCAGATTTAACGAGGCCAGAAGGGGGCTTCAAATGCAGAAGGCTCCTCAAGAATGTGCGAGACACATTGAGTTGAGCCACTGAATGCCCATCCACAGGTACAGGATATGCAGAGATGGCAGAGAGACACACCTTGATAGGAAAGTACCGAAACCCAAGTCGCACTCTGAATCAAGAGTCGCTCAACGTGCCTTTCCGGTTACCAAATGTTTAAATAAAAATAAATAAATATGAAAGACAAAAAGTACTCCAGGACCCGAACCACAGGACAGGTGAAGGGATCCAAAGAAAGTTTTACCATAGAAATGTTCCTTCTAATGGAGTCTTGCTGTATTCTGACTATATGCAGTTAGACCGACTGGTTCAACTGCCCTGGAGAACTAAGACTTAAACTCTATGCAAATGCATAGAATGTTGGGCTTGAGCTCGGTCTTCAAACCACTATCCTCGATGCGTTCTAGTAACTGATCAGATTCTATGAAGCGAACTATATAAATATATAAGAAATGGCCACAACTAAGCCTAAACAGGACCCAAAGGGGCCACCTAAGAAAAACTCAAAGGGCACATAAAAGACTCAAGTCACAGATGCTCACAGAAAACCATTACTCACTAATGGTTTAAATAGTAAGTTGCTGCAGAAGAGCCATCCATCCCCATGTTCTGAAGGGGAGGTAGTAGGAGGTCAGAATACAGCAAGACTCCATTAGAAGAAACATTACTATGGTAAGTAATTTTTCTTCAAACATGAAGTCTTGCTGTATTCTGACTATATGCAGACTGCAAAGCAGTGCCCCCAGGAGGTGGGCACAGAACCTATTTGGGAATAGGCTCTGCAGTACTGCTGTGCCAAACCTGGCATCACTCCTGCCTGGCTATCCAGAACTGTAATGCTTAGTGAATGCATGGACAGACTTCCAGGTGGCCACCTTACATATCTCAAGCAGGGAACTTCCCTGGTAGCTGCCAGGGAGGCAGCAGTGCCTCTCAGAGTGAGCCCCAAGACCTGCTGGTGGGTCCTTACCCAGCCTATCGTAGCAGAATTGGATACAGGCCACAATCCATCTGGCTATAGTCCTTTGGCAGCTGGCCGGCCCTGACCCACTTCACAATAGGTAAGAAAAAGCTGGAGGAATCCTCCTTTGCTCTTTGTCCTGTCCATATAATAGCCAATAGCTCTTTTACGTCCAGGCTGTGTAGTCTGCATTCACCTGAGCTATAGAGTGATCAGAGAAAATACAGGCAAGGTAATGGACTGGTTCAGATAAAAACCGAAACCACTTTAGGGAGGAATTTCCTGTTATGGAGCACAATTTTATCCCTGTGAAGTGAAATATAGTTGGGCTCCACAGACAAGGCCTGAATCTCACCGATTCTTCTAGCAGAAGTGATGGCCACTATAAAAACAGTTTTCCAAGTGAGAAACTAGAGTTCTGAGGAAAACATAGGTTCGAAAGGAAGCTGCATAAGCTGGCCTATACATATGTTCAGGTCCCATGCAGGGGTAGGTTCCCATGTGGGGATGAAGATGCAACAATCCTTGAAAAACTTCTTAAAAACTGTGTATGTAGCCAGAGAAGATGCCTTCCCTGCCGAAAGATGAGTAGAGACGGCAGAAAGGTGTACCTTCAGGGTAGATGGCTGTAAATGCAGAGACTGAAGGTGAACCAGATAGTCCAAAGTTTGTGGTACTGCAGCTTGATGTGGATCCAAATCCTTCTGTGCACACCAGATGAAAAATCTTTTCCATTTAGAGGAATGTGTTTTCTGGTAGCAGGCTTTCTGGCACCTTTCAGAATCTCCAGGACAGACTGAGACAGTTTTAGATCTGCATACTCTAGGTCTTCAAGAGCCAAGCCTTGATGTGAAGGGACTGAAGATTGGGGTACATTAACCTGCCCTGAGAGGATGTCAGCAGGTTGTACCTCCTGGGTGAGATATTGGTTTGTCGCTGACAGTGACAGAAGCATCAGTACCACGGCTGTCTGGCCCAGTTTGGGGTTATGAGAATTATTGTGGCAGGCTGAGACCTCAGCTTTGACAAGGACTGTGGTGATCAGAGGAAAAGCATAAAGGAATCTGTTTGACCAGTCCAGAAGGAGGGCATCCAGTGGCACGGAGCCCGAGTGGAGGCCTGCAATAGTACAGGGTAACTGGTGATTGTCTGGGGCTGCAAAGAGATCCATCACTGAAGCCCCCGAATACTGAGAGAAGGACCTGCTTGTTCAAGGTCCACTTGTGACGGCCCTGGCTGATTCTGCTGAGCGCATCTGCCAGTACATTGTCCTTGCCTGGCAAGTGAACTGCCAACAGTGACATGTTGAGGAATATGCCAGATTCCAAATCTTCATGGATTCTGTGCGCAGCATAGAAGGTCTTGTTCCCCTTGCTTGTTTATGTAGTACATGGTGGTGGTGGTGGTGTCTGTCCTGATCTGCACCACTTTGCCCCTGTAAGAGACTGGCAAACTCCTGAATAGCCAGGAACACTGCCCTGAGCTCCAGAAGACTGATGTAAGAGTGACTCCTGAGGAAGCTGAACCGTGTGCTCCGCCAAATGAGCACCCCAGCCCAGGAGGGAAGCATCCGCTGTCAGCACCAAAAGGGTACCTGAGGAAGAAAGGGGACCCCTGCTCTGAGGTTGTCCTTCTCCTTCCACCACTGAAGAGCTAACAGAAGGGTGGGAGACACTGCAATCAGTTTGGACAGGGAATCCTTTTTCTGAGACCAGAAAGATCTTAGGTGAAACTGAATGTTCCTCATTTGGAACCTGGCTCCCAGGACCACAGCTGTGGTCGAGGCCATGTGTCCCAAGAACATGGACAAGGAACTCGAACCTGAAAGGATTTTGCCAATTCTATGAGGGTCTGTGCCCTTGCAGGAGGCAAGAAAGCTCTTGCCTGAATGGTATTCAGCTCTGCCACTATGAAGTCTAGTGCTTGAACTGGAGTTAGGACAGACTTTTAAAATTTACCAAGAACCCCAGAGACCAGAGAGTATCTTGGGTGAGTTTTAGAGTTTGTGTGACCTACTGGGAGGATTGACCCACCAACAGCCAGTTGTCCAGATAGGGGTAAACTGAAACCTCTTGCCTTCTGAGGAATGCCACCACTACTGCCAGATATTTTATAAAACACTCTTGGTGCAGATGTCAACCGAAAGGCATAGCCCTGAACTGGTAATGGCCTGAAGTCAGTCGAAATCTGAGGTATTTTCTGTGAGACTGATGGGGATGTGGAAGTAAGCATCCTTTAGGTCTAGGGATGCCAGCCAGCCCCTGCTTGAGAGTAGGTAAAATGGTAGCCAGGGCTGTCATTTTGAATTTTGGCTTTGTAAGATGTCTGTTTAGGAATCTGGGGTCCAGAATGGCAGCCACTCTCCATTTTCTTTGGTGCCAGGAAGTACCTTGAGTACAGTCCTTTCCCTGCGCTGATGTGGCACAGGTTCCACTGCTCCTGACTGAAGTATGGAAACCTCTGCCTCCAGCTGAGTTGTTTCTGCAGTGCTGGAAGGTCTGAAAATCCTTGCTGACAGTTTTGGGGGCACCTTGAAAGTGAGAAGAAGTCCCTGACCTACTATCTTTAGGACCCATTTGTCTGAAGTGATGGAATGCAAGCCTGGAGATAATAGGTCAGCCTGCCCCAACAGGGTAAGGGAAGGCGACCCAAACAGAGCTTTCAGGGTGTCTGTTTAGCTGGGGTAGCAGACTGGGAGGTGGAGGTGCCCTGCCAGCACCCTCCTGCCTCTCCCTCTAAAGAACCCCTGGGTTGCTGGTAAGAGGGAAAGCTTGGGCCTGGTGGAAAGGCCTGAGGTAAGGTCTGCCCCTGCTCCTTCTGAGGAGTGGCAGCTTTCTCTTTGCTGAAGCACTCCTGTATGCCACCTGCATCATTCATTTTCGCCATATGTGCCTCGGTCTGTTCCCCAAACAGAGTTCTGGACAAGGGAAAGTCCATGGCATTATTCTAAGTGTCCTGGGACAGGTTAGTACACCTGAGCCAGGAAAATGCCTGAGGGATACAGCAGAAGCCATAGCCCTGGAAGCTGTATCACTGGAGTCCACAGCCATGTGGAATTGGGACTTAGATGCTTGAACCCCTTGACCAGCTCCTGAATGTCAGCAGAAAGCTCAGGAGGGGCCTTTTAGCCAGTTGTTAGACAGCTTCCCAAAGGGTTTCTGATACCTGGAGGCATAAGCCATATGGGAGGCTTGCCTGATACCCAAAGATGCCAGATACCCTTTCTTAGCAAGAGATTCCACCTTCCTGGAATCCTTGTCAGGGGTGAGAGGCCAGAGGGATGCCAGCCTTCTCACAGGCTGCAGTTTTAACTACCCCAACATGACTACAATGGCTAATAAAAAGTCAGTACCATTGCCAGCCAGGACATACTTCCTGTCCATCTTCTTATCTAAAGGAGGGACAGCACTAGGGGTCTGGAGAATTTTCACAGTCTGCTTCTTAGGGACTTGTGAATGGGAATCGAAGCCCTGGGATACAGGAAGATCCATCATCTCCTGTAGTCCTCTTCCTTATCATCCTCCTGCCTGGCCTCTTGTACAGAGAGCTGCAGGGACTCAGCTACCTTCCTCATAAAGGCAAATAGGGTAGCCTCAGAGGCGGAGCTAGAGGGATTCGTCACTAGGGATGGTCAGGGGAGACCTCAGGCTCAACGAGTTCCCCTTCAACCTGTTCCTGATCATCATCCCCATACTTGGAAAAGTAATACCCTCAGGATCAATGAGTCCTGAAGGAGTTGCACCGTATCCAGAACCGCTGGCTGCCCAGACGGTACCTGCGACGGTTCACAAACCCAGACTGCAAAGATTGCACTATTCGGATGGCCTTTGCAATTTCATCTGCAGTTGAAACAGAGACCGACTGCTACAGCGATTCCGAACCAGCTTTCGGCGGTGCGGGTTCGGGAGCAGACTCGAGCGTCGTTTAGCCGTCGGACGGTTCACCCTGGCTTGAGAGGCTGGTTGTCGGATCCGAAGGTTCGCTGAACCGAACCGCCTCAGCAGCCTTGTCAGTTCTTTCCTTCAGTTTACTGAGACGCCTGTCTACTATAGACTGGAGAAAATTCTTACAAATATCACAGTCTGTAAGTGGTTAAACCCAAACAGTACAGATACACCAAATGTGGATCAGCTTTTGCAAATTGCTCCCCACACACGGTACAACGCTGAAACCTAGAGGGACCGGTTTTTCTTGGTTTCTGTGACATCCTAAAATTTGGAGCTTAACCCAGTGGCTTAGTTAGGCCGGTTAAACAAAACCGGATACCTGCTTTATCCAAAGTGGCTTAGTTGGGGCAGGATAAAGAATTAAAGAAATGAGAAATCTACCCAGAAGGCTTAGTTAGCGGGTAAAGAATACAAAGTCCGATCTGGTCAACGGTTTAGCTAGCCCAAAATGAACAGAGAGCCATCGGTTCTGATCAGGACTTTGCACGTATCCCAATACAGTGGAAATTTACAAGAAAAGAGGAATTTAAGTTCGGTCCTCTCATGGTCACGGAACCGATCGAAACCGAACATTTGCCCAACCTAGGAACGATAATTATACCAAGACAGCGATTTGAGAACATACTAAAATAAAACAATAAAGCGTTTGAATAAACCAACGAAACTCAGCTTTAGACCAAGAAAGCAAGGAAAATCTCCCGAGGCGCCTTCACTGGTGAGCGGAGTAAAGAATCTGATCAGTTACTAGAACGCACTGAGGGCGGTGGTTTGAAAACAGAGCTCAAGCTCAACGTTCTAGGCATTTGCAAAGAGTTTAACTTTAGTTCTCCGGGCAGTTGATCCGTCAGCTTAACTGCATATACTCAGAATATAGCAAGAGTTCATGTTGTTTGAACAGTGCAATATAGCCCAAACAGCAAAGCGCCCATTTCATAGAGTAAGTGGCCCTGGTGGAGAGCTTCCTGGCTTCTACTAGGACATCTGCTACGCTTGGGTGAGACCCCAAATCTGGTGCTGGCTAAGTCCTCAGGAACCACTCATGGAAATAGAGAAAATTAGGGTCCAGATGGACCAGGATGCCCTGCTCCTGAGCAAGCCTGTGCAAAGGACAGGGACAATGGAGGTTCCACTGCCAGACACTGCTGCGAGGGAACCAGATTTGACGAGGCCAAAAGATGGTTAGAGATCATTGCAGCCCCCCAATCTGGGGTTTGATCAGACCTCGTTGGAAGGAGGGAGGGAGGGAGGAAGCGTGACAGAAACCACCCTGTCCAGGAGAGGGAAATGTGCCTTACCAGAAAACCCAGGCCCTGGATCTAGTAAGCAGAAAAGCAACAGTTCTATGCTGTGTGTTTTTTTTTTTTTTGGGGTTATCCCACCGTAAGTCTGATCTTTCTGTGTATCTTCACCATTCATCACCTTCAGGTATTTGGCTAGAGGTCATGATCCCAAGGGAGCTTTTTGGATGGTGGAGTCAAACACCATCGCACCGCCTCTAAGCCAATGCACTGCGTGGGGCTCGTGGGGCTGGCCGTTAGGTGTTGTTCGACTCTACCTCCCGCCAGTTCTGAGTTGTCAGAGAGGTGAGAAAAGGGTTGGGAGGGTGGGATAAGGAAGTCCAAGGACAAAGGAAAGATATATAAACTAAAAGGAGAAATAAACGACTGAGACGACAGAACAAGCTTGAAAGACTAAGGGAAATGTAGGCCCAATCTCTGGAAGTAGAAAGGAGGAGGGAGGAGGGGGTTAAGGATTTTAGAAAGAGGGCTAAGAGCGAGAGGAAATATAGGAAAACATACCCGAACCTTGACCTGTCTCCAGATTGTATAGGAACTGTGAAGGAGTAGCCATTAGTACAACTGCCAGAATTCAAGGCACAGAATCACTGGCAATGACTCAAAGGCAGAATTGGCTATTCTGGAAGAAAGACAGGATACAGGATATTCCTCCTCTCAAAAAGGAAATTTGTGTAAGAAATCTAGTTTCTTAAATTAATTGAGGTTATGTCCAAAGGACAAGGAAATGAAAGGATTGATGGGGAGAAGGAATGAAGAGAGGACAACTGCCAACTCCCATCCCACAGGGGTGGAGCCAAGCACTGAAGATGGAGTGTCCCCATCCTAACCACTCTGCCCCTTAAGAAAATTACCCTATGTGTGTCACTTTACCCCACTCCTGACTAACAGAAAGGAGGGCAGGAATGGGCACAGAGAGAGGGGACCCAGAGACTGAGGCCCCAGGGGGATGGAGGCGGATTGTGATGAATGGTGAAGATGCACAGAGAGACTGGAATTACAGTTGGCCCGCACTTCCATATCTTATCTGTGTCAATCTTCACCATTCATCACCTTGGGTGAGTGGCGAGGCTCGGCAGAGGTTTTAACCCTAAGGGACTGAGCCCTTAGCCTCAGTGGGTGACACACTAAGAGGAGAACCTTCATGGGCCTGGAAAGGCCGGAGAGTGGGGAAAGTGAGACGGGATCCCCAGAGGGGAAGGAAATTGCCCCAACAGATGCAGTCTCACCCTACAGGAGAAAAGATAGGTTCTCTGGTGAGTGGAGTTGATCACCCTACGCCGGGCCAAGGGTGACAACCAGGAGAGACGCAGCTATGTCGTCCACCTAGTGCAGATCGCTGTCCCTAAGACCCTGGTAGCTACCTCATTGGTGTCATACAATACCCTTGCTTGGTGACTTGCTAGCTCCATCCCACGGCAGAGTGTGCAATGGCTTGTCTGGTTTCCCCTGTCAGGCATCAAAGCTAGAGTTGACCTAGCCTGGACCACAAGAACCGGCCATAGGATGCATAGTGGGTCTGATGTGCTGCAATAGAAAGCAGCAACTGTGCAGAGTCATCCTCCCAGAACCAACATCCAAGGAATGTGGATCTGGGGATGGTAACGCAGGGCGCAGCCCATCGGGAGTATCCAACTGCGCCAATCCTGAGCTAGGATAAGGTATGGAACCCGCACACTGGGCCACATACCGCTGGTAGAGATCCCTAGGGCTGGGACCCGGAAAGGTTCTCTGCCAGGAACGCAACAATGCCTCTCGAAAGGGAGCAGGTCGGGGGCGCACTCAAGGGTGTCCGCACTGAAATAGCCTAGGAAGCTTGTATGAGTGCTCGGAGTGTGTTGAGGGAAGAGGTGATGTGCAGGTCCTCCAACATCCTCACGAGGAATCGCTGATACTCTGCAAGATCAGCAGCTGGAGATGTGGAATTACCCTCATCCCCAGAAAAGGGGATGAGGAGTTAGAGAGCCTCAAGAGTTCAAAAGCTGGCTGCTCAGGGGAGGTTGAAAACCAGTCTGTCACAGCCCTAATGCAAGGGGAAATTGAGCAGCCACCGCCTGAACTGCTCCCAGGAGAGAGGACTGCTAGGCCCAAGAATACCTGGGAGCACAGGAGAATGCAATAGGAGTGGGGACAGAGCAGACAACAGAAATCGCTGACCTCCGCCTGGGCTAGGGAGCGCATCAGGAGCACTAAGGAAGAAGGAGAGCCGGAAAACCCACAGCAGACAGCTGATCAACCAAACTGAACTGCCTAGGCTGCGCCCCAGAAAATCTCCCCGTGAGGTGACCGGGGCCGAAAGTCCAAAGGATGGTCGGTCCCCTACCCCAAAGAATGGGGCCCTCTTGGGAAACTGAAAGGGAAGGGTGGAGATCCGCCTACGGCTTCTCCCAGAGCCTGGGTGGGCCGGGAAAGGGGCCGCACGGACCCATACCCCTCGGAATCGGCGTGCCCTCCTCCTCAAGAGAGACAGCCTAGGCAGCACACAACCCTGGTCGGCCCCCGAAAGAGCTATCCAGGAGAAACACTCTCGGCCACCGTGGGCGCTCCGACTGGCCCCTGGTTGCATCCAGGCACACCACATGAGGGAGTACCACCACTGAGGGACTAGAGAACCTTCCAAGACCAGGCTGCAGAGCTATGGTGGCCTGCACCACTGTCTGCTGGTCAGCATCCCTGGCCCTGGGAGTCACTGTCCGCTTCCTCAGAGGGGAGCTGGCCCTGGCCTGTCGAGGACACTACTAAGGTGTCCACGTGAGCAGCCAACTCAAAGAGAGTCAGACTGCCTGTCTGACTCACAGTCAGATTCCTCCTCCAAGAGGTGGAGATCAAAGTTCTGTGCCAAACAGTGCATGGACACCCACTACCATCCTGACTGAAAAGGGCACCAGAACTACACACTGCACCAGAGTCGGTGCGGACGTCCCCAGCCGCACCGCGACTATGCCAGAAGACACGGCTCCAATGAAGGCAGCAGCCTCTGAGCTGGAGCTGTCACAGTGCCGCCCGCCCACGGCACCGCAAGTGGCACAGAGACCAGAGATGGCGCCTAACGATATTCAATCACGCCTCAGCGCCAGAACGGAAACCCCCATGGCACAGAGGACAGACTGCGCCAACGACAGCCCCGACCACGCTTTGGTGCCGTGGAATGGCGCAGAGCTCCAAATCCTCATGGTGCGTCCTCAACCACGCGCGGCCAGACGGCGCCAGGGCGAGAGACAGTCAAGGACAGCGCCAGAGAGCCTCCCATGGTGCCGCTTAGCACCATCAGCACTGCAAACGGCACCGACAGCAGCAACGGGCAAGAGAGCGATGGATCAGCACCAGCGCCCATCAAGACCCACGGTGCCGAGTCCTAAGACAGTGCCAACAGACGGTATAGAGGACGGCCCGACCCAGGCTTTCCCGAGCCGAGGGTACAACACCAGGGGAGCCTTCGCTCAAGGGGCGATTGCCACGGATGTTCTCCACCCGTCCCTCTGGGGACAGACTGGCCTCCTGCACCGCTGGAAGGGCCCTGCCACGACTAGGCTACACAGGCAGAAGCTCCTCCTCGGTACATACAGAACCGGAAGGGACCCGGAGGAAAGGCAGAGTTTAACGTGGCTTGGCCTGCGCGCTGCCAGTCCTCTAAAGTCGGGCGAAGCTCATCCAACTTTCCACACGTTGTTTGATGACACGATGGTCCATGGAGAAGCAGGCTATGCACCAATCCGTCATGAAGCGGCCAAGACACGCGAGGCAACAGTCATTCTGGTCGGCAACTGAGTACTTTTGGCTGCATGGGCACCGACAAGATGGGGAGTCAGTTCCTGCTTAGAAGTTTTCCTGCCCTCCCGACCGAGACACGCTCACACGGAAAAACACCACCAAAACAAGACTCAATGCTGCAAAATAAAATAAGGAACAGTCTTACCAGGCGACGAGAGTGGAGTGAACAGAACCAGCAGGATAATGTTGGAGTCGACGAACTGTGACACTCGAAGGCTTCAAAAACAGAGGTAGGCCTCTAAAATCTTCCTCTCAGCTACCCATGAGGTGACCTCTACGGGTGGAGACCAAGAACTGGCAGCAGGGCGAGTAGACAACACCTAATGGCCAACCCACGAGCACCACAGTGCATCAGCCTTGAGCGCGCCATCCAAAAAAAAAAAGGCTCCCGTGGGGTCATGACCTCTGGCAAAGTACCCAAAGGTGATGAATGGTGAAGACTGACAGATAAGATCACAAAAGGTTCAACTTGGGTCAACCGCATCTGTCAACGTTTTACCACTGAGGTCAGAAGTTCCCACTCGTGGGCTCTGGACTGTGAGCAGCTTAGTCTGTCTGCCAGGATGTTTTGGCCGTTGAGAACATGGACAGTCGAAAGTTCCAGGCCACCGACGATGGTCCAATACCAGATTCTCATCGCTTCCCGCACATGTTTTCTGTCTGAATCAAGAGCGGACCTGGGGAGAGCAGAGTCTGGAAGGCCTACAGGCGTACAAGACTGCTTGCATCTCCAGGACACTGATGTGGAGGTCCTCTCCATCTCGGACTATGTCCCATAAATCTGAGCCCCCGAGACCCTAGGCATCCAGCGCAAGGACCTGCAGAGGGGATGTATTCAAAATGAACCTCCCATGAAGCAAGTTGCTGGGCTCCAGCCACCACAAGAAAAAATTACTTACCATGAGATCTTCTTTCTTCCAAGGAGTCTTACTGTATCCGACTAATGCAGTTAGCCCTTCCAGTTGAACTGCTCCAGAGAGGAGAGTTAAAAGCCTTTATGCTAATAGTGGAACTATCAATAGGTTCGAGCTTGGTTTTCAAACCACTGTGCCTGGTACATTCTATGTAACTGCCTGATTCTTATGAGCAACTACAATAATAATAGCTAAACTATGCTAATCAAATACATATAAAAATAAATTAGACTCAAGTCAAAGATGCCAAAGAATGACCACTCCAGTGGCGCAATAATTTGCATAATTAACAGCTGGAGTGCAATGCCCACCCTCCACCCCCAAGGGTCTAGAAGGGAAGCAGGGTGGGACGCCAGAATACAGTTAAGACCCTTGGAAAAAGCAAGATTACTATGGTTACTTTTTTTCAAACACCACAAGTCTTGCTGTATTCTGACTAATGCAAACTACCAAGCAGTGCTCCTTGGAGGCGGGCACAGAGCCTACTTAGGGACTAGGCTCTGCAGGACTGCTGTGCCAAGCGTGAGGCCACTTCAGCCGGAGTGTCCAGGCAGTAGAGTTTAGTGAATGTTTGAACAGTTTTCCAGGTCGCTGTTTACAGATTTCAAGCAAAGGGACATCTCTAGCAGCTGCTATGAAAGCAGATATCCCCTGGTGGAGTGAGCCCTCAGACCCACTAGTGACGCCTTACCATAGCAGAACTGAATGCAGGCTACAACCCACCTTGCAATGGTCTTTGTGGCTGGCTTGCCCTTTCTCCACTTCGCCACAGGTGAGGAACAACTGGGTATACTCATTTCTATGGCTCTCTGTCTGATCCAAATAGTTAGCCGATAGCCCTTTTACATCCAGGCTATGCAGCCATGCTCACCTGAACTAGAATGGTCGATAAAGAAAACAGGCAATGTAATGGTCTGATTTACTTGTCCGAAACTACCTTGGGAAGTAATTTCCAAATTTGTCCTGAGAACAACCTTGTTCTTGTGGAGTGCAATAAAACAGACAGACTTTGGCGGCAGATAAGGACCACTTGGCCCACCTAGTCTGCCCACTTCCCTACCTACTGGATAAGCTGCAGATCCTAGTTAACCAACAGCCTATTTCTTCCTAACCCCCACAAGAATTGCCTTATGTCTATCCCATGCATTCTTGAATTCTCCCACAACCTTATCAGGAAGGCAGTTCCATGCATCCACCACCCTCTCTGTGAAACGATCATTTCCTCACACTGCCCTGGGCCGTCCTCCCTCCATCTTCAAACTGTGTCCACTTGTTCTTGCAGATCTTTTCTGAAAGATTCTATCCTCTTGGACTTTGTTGATTCCACTGAGGTACTTAAAAGTTTCTATCACGTCCTCCCTCTCCTCCTTTCCTCAAGGGTATACATATTAAGCTCCTTTAGTCTCTCCTCATATGGCTTCTCTTGCAGACCTTGCACCATTTTAGTTGCCTCCTCTGGACTGCCACCATCCTGTTTATGTTTGAGGAGACTGGGTGCCCAGAACTGCAGCAGTACTCAGATGGGGTCTCACCAGCTGTCTGTACAAAGGATAACAACTTCCTGTCTTCTACTGGTGATGCCTCTCGCTATGCATCCCAGCATCCCCCAGCCCTCCTTGCTGCCCTCTCACATTGCTTGCCCATCTTTAGGTCATCTGATACAACTACCCCAGGTCCTTTCCATTTTTGTTGTTGTTAGTATCTCACCCCCATTGTGTACTCTTCCCTGGGTTTTTGTTTCAGGTGCATTACCTTGCACTTCTTAGCATTGAATCTAAGCTGCCATACATCTGACCATTCCTCCAATCTTGCCAAGTCCCTTCTCATCCTTTCCACCCCACCTTGTGTATCAACTCTGTTGCAGATCTTTGTGTCATTTGGAAAGAGACATACTTTTTCCTTCCAGTCCCTCTGCAGCGTCACTTTAGACATTGAAGAGGACCGGTCCTAGTACTGAACCCTGTAATTCCCCAATGTAACCCCTTCTTCAGAGTGTACCATTTATTATTACCCTCTGTGTCCTGTTCTCCAGACAATTATTTACCCAAGCTACCATCTTGGGACCCACTCCAAGGCTGGCTAACTTGTATATTAATGTTTTGTGTGGGACTGTGTCAAATGCCTTGCAAAGTCTAGGTAGGCCATGTCCACAGCCCCTCCCTGATCTACTACTTTGGTCCCCCAGTCAAAGAAATAGATTAGAGTCATCCAAATGACCTTCCGCTGTGAATCCATGCTGCCTTGGGTCCTATGCCCCTCTGGCCTCTAGGTACTCGACAATTCTTTCCTTCAGAAGTGATTCCATAATTTTCCTCATCACTGAGGTTAAACTAACAGGTCTGTAGTTGCCTGCTCTGCCCTGCTCCACTTTTGTGAAGTGGAATCACATCTGCCCTCCTCCAGTCCTCAGGTGCCACCACATCCTCCCACGATTTGTTAAGAGGGTAGTCAGTGGTGTCACTTGTTCTACCTTTAGTTTTAGAATTTGGGATGAATCCCATCAGGCCCCATTACTTTGTCCACCTTCAGTTTTAAGAGTTCTTTCAGAACCCTTTTTTCTGTAAATGAGCTGGTATCAACTTCTGTACCCAGAGTGTTTCTATTGTTTGGTTTAGGTACCTCCCTCTTCATTTGTGAATACTGAGCAAAATATTTTAGTATTGCTACCTTTTCACTGTCACCTCTGCCCACCCCTCCCTTTATTAAGCCTCACTATCCTCCTTGGTCTTCCTTCACTCCCTAATGTACCTATAAAGTGTTTTATCTCCTTCTTAACTGTGTTGGCCATCTTTCCTCGGTTTGGGCCTTTGCTGTTCTGACTGCCTTCCCAGCTTCCTTGGTTTAACTGATACAATTCTCTGTCCTGCTCTTCTGTGATTCTTTGTACTTCCTGAATGCTTTTTCTCCCAATCCTCACTGCCACCTCCTTAGAGAACTAGAGTGGTTTTCACATCGCTTATTTGCTTCACACAAAGGCTTGTTGCCTCTGTGATGGCAGTTTGATCATTCCCATTGCTCTTCCACCCTCCTTCCTGCCCATTTGTTAGTGCATTCCTTAGGCACTCACCCATTTTGGCAAAGTCAGCCCTCCTGAAGTCAGTACCTTTTGCCTTTGTATGGCTTGACTCTACTGCTGTGTTTATTGTGAACCATACTGTTTGATGGTCATTAGTTCCCAGATGGCTACTCACTTCTAAATCTGTGATCCTCTCGCAATCTCCATTTGAGAGTACCAGGTCTAAGACTGCTCCCTCCTGAGTGCATTCCAATACTAGTTGTCTAAGGCATGCCCCTGTAGGGTAACTAGAATGACCCCACTCTTAGAAGTGGCTGCTGCAAATTACCCAATTAACATCTGGCATATTCAGATCCCCATCAGCAATATCTCCCTTTTTCTGCCATTCTAAGGATACTTCCTATCATTTCCTCTTCCATGTCCTCCCGAGATGGGGATCTGTATAGAACCCTGTGCGGTTGTGGTGCCATTGCCCGTCTCCAAATTGACCCACAGTGCTTCTTCTCCTCCCGGTTTACCCTTTAGTTCTGTAGCTTTGATTCCTTCCCTTATGTCGAGAGCTACTCCTCCTCTTTACCCTCCCTGTCCCTCCTGTAGAGCAGTGTAGCCTGAAAATGCGTTCGTCCAGTCATGGTTCTGTGTGTACCATGTTTGACTGTCACGATATCCAGATGTTCTTCCTCCATCCAGGCCACTAATTCAGGAAGCTTGTTACCCAGACTATGGGCATTAGTACTCATTGCTCTCCATTTTTGATGGCTTTACCTCTTGTAGCACTATCCCTGTCCTCATTGACTTTGCTTTCTCCATTCACCCTGTGCTGCTCCACTGACCTTTGTACCTTGGTCTTTCCTCATTTAGTACCCTGTTTTGTAGGAGGAGGCTGGGAATTCCCTGCTGCTCATCAGTGCCTCCCTTGACTAGTTTAAAAGCTTGCCAATAAAGCATTTAAACAGACTGCCCAGAAGACTTGTTCCTTCCTCGACAGATGCAAACCATCCTGCCAGTATAGGCTGGTATCCTTCCAGGTGGAACCCCAGTCTGCAATGAAGCCAAACCCTGTGCTCTGCACCATTTTTTAATCATCCACTGAACTGAGTGGTGCAAGTACCCTCGCCTCATCCTTGCCATGAGACAGACAGCACCTCCAAGAAGGATACTGTGTGTGCTGCTTGCCTAGCCCCTCCCCAACTCCACTAACTCCTCCGGCACTGCTCTAATCTCCTATTGAGTCAAGTCATTTGTCCCTAGGTGGACAACAATGTCCAGATCAGTCTCCTGTGCAGCTGTTACCATGATCCTGAGGATCGCTTCCTGTCCCTCAAGCCATGGCGCACCAGGCAGGCACCTCACTTCAGTTTCCCTGCTCCCCAGTTCTATCTCCCCAATGATAGAGTCCCCTACCAATAGCTGCTTCCTTTCCCTGTGGTGTCTTCTGCCTCCCTCCTGTGGGGCTCCTTGTGACAGTTGCCCACAACCTCCTAAGTCTAATCTGTGGATGCAACCATGGGGAGACTATGCTCCATGAGAATGGTGTATGGATTGTGAAGTGGTACAATTGACTGGGTGTGCCTCTGTTCCACCACCCTCACCCTCCCTGAGGTCCAACTGCTGTGCTTTCTTCGCAACCTCTGAGGTAGTAGTGGTGGCTCTGGTGCTCCCCTGGATGGGGAGGTTCCTACTACTGTCCAATGTGGCCTGAGACAGGCAACCTCCTCCCTCAGGGCAGAGAGCTGTCTCCAAACAGGGCAGCATCTCAGCCTCCAGAAGAACTCCCAGAAGACTGCTGCCCCACAGCCATTACATTACTACTCCCCACATGTCTGTCTACCTTCTTGTTTATTCTGTTTGATAATTTTTTTTTTGTGTGTGTGATTGTTTGTTGTATATAAATATATATTATACAATGTGTATGTATATTGTCACTGCAGTGTGCTAGAAAGGATATGACAGTGTTATGCACCTCGCCCTCCTGAGGAAATGATGTCAGAACACCAGGTATAAAGAATGTTATCAGGGTGGGTGGGGTTTGGGCCTAAACTGTGCCATCACAAAACTATCAGCTAAAGCTCTGACCCACGGACCCCATTCTATCCGATCAAATGCTTTTCTACGTCCACTGACAGGACACACGCTTGCCCGGGTTTTATAACCCACCACATTAATTTAGTAATCTCCTCATGTTACAGTAGAACATTCTGCCTGTAGAACCCAGTCTGGTCCAGATTTACTATTAGGAGTAATAACTTTTCTAACCTCATGGCTAATACCTTTGTCATGATTTCACAATCATAATTTAATAAGGAGATGGGCCTATATGAATAGCATTCCTGAGGGGCCTTATCCGGCAGGAAGCCTGCGTTGGCTTCACAGCATGATCTGGGCAGTTCCCGAGCCTGCTCAGGACATCACGGATGTGGCCAGCCATCTCCTGCCAAAGTTCTTTGTAGTATTCAGCCCCAAAGCCATCTGGGCCCTCGGCCTTTCCCTTTAAAGTGATCCTCTGACTTCATTATTTCCTCTGTAGCGTCTTAATTCCCAAGAATGCTCTTTGTTCTTCTGTTAAAAGTATTGAGTGAGAGACCCTCTAGGAATCTGTCAATTAATTGCTCTGTTCCCTTGCATTCAGCTGCATATAGTGTACTGTAAAGTCTTGGAACCTCTTCCTTATGCCTGCTTCAGCCTGAATTACCACACCTCCTTATCCTTTATTGCCAATATTTTTAGTTGTTTTGCCTCCCTTCATTAAGTTCACCAGTAGTAGGCCTGGCTTATTACCCATTTGTACAGGCAATGCCGGACGCCATTGCCTGGATTTGACCTCCTCCACAGGGCATCCATTTAAGGCCTCCCTGGCAGCTTGCAAATCCTCAAAGTCTGCCCCTCCCTCTTTACTCTCTGTTCAAGCGTCTTTATTTTGTTCTCATTTCCTCCCTTTGTTGCCTTCCCCCTTTTTAATTTTACGGTATAACTAATAATTACCCCCTCATATAAGCCTTGCTAGCCTCCCAATAGATCCCTACATCCTCAACAGTGCCCTTCCTCACCTCCTGATATTCCTTCCATTTTTATTTAAGAATTCTCCAAATTCTTTTTGGTCAGAAGGTAATTAGGTAATCTCCACCCTCCTTGTCTCCTCTCCTCCTGTCCTAAGAGGACCTCTAGTTGAACCATCGATGGTTGGAGAGAAAAATGGGACCGTGCTCCACCTTGAGCACTTTAGTATATGCAAGCCCTCGGGATGTATAAATAATCTAGTCTGGACCATGTGGTGTGTGGGTGGGAAAGGTGTGTTCACAGAGCTCCCGGGTTAGCCATTCTCCACACATCTAACAGGTCCAGCTCCGTGAGTCAATTACCCATTGCTGGACCGCTGTCACCTCCCTACTCCAGGTTCCCGAGTAGTCTAGCTTTGAGTCCCACACATAATTAAAATCTCCTCCCAATATTAAGTGTGGAAATTGCTCCCTCACTAATATGTCCAGCACCTGCTGGTGGAACACTGGGTCCAGGACAGAGGGATATATATTTCCCAGGGTTATAGTCTTGACCATCTATCTCTCCGACCACAGATATACCACCCTTCAGGGGTCTTTAACTATACCCTGTGGGTTGAATGGGAAATATTTATGAGAATATCACCATCCCCTCTTGTGTGAACTGTAAGGGAGCACAGCAGGCACACCCCCCTCCCACTAATTTAGTATTATGCTCTCGTGGGGTTAAGTGGGTCTCTTGCAGCATAGCCACATCAGCAGCCTTTTTTTTTTTTTAGTGCTGCTAGGATCTTAGCTCTTTCTTCTGGGAAGAAGCCCTTGACATTCAGGACATAATCACATTGCATTGGTTTCTATCCATGATCCCTCTCATTAGCAACCCTTTTCCCATCCCTTCTTGTCTCCAATTTCTCTTTTGACAACTCTCTCCCTTCAGTGCATTTTCCATCAAGGCATGAACACTAACATATAACAAGTGTGCACCTAAACTCATGCACATAACAGTAAACATGAACAGACTGAACATTTCCGACCCAACCCTCATCCACTGTTCTTTCCTCCCTCTCTCCCTTCCCACTCTGCACTTGTTTAAGCTCCTAATAATTACTTCTCCCTCCTTCAGCATTTCCTTAACTATTTCTAACGCCCCCTCCCCGCATCAGCTTTAAAACATAAGTTGTACCCTTTTTTTTTTTTTTTTTTTTTAAACACTACTTTTCTTCTCTACTGCCGCTCAAAGTTCAGCATATGCTGCCTCATGTATAACATGGGACTAGAGCCCTTAAAGTTACCCAGGATGTTTCCATGAATTCCGGTCTTCATTTATCGTCACCGCCATCTGTTTCCACAGGTAGAACCTCCCCCCATCTCACAGCCTTCACTTCCTTAAACCAAACTAAGCACTTGTTTCTTGCGTTTCAATCCCGCCTCTCAAGATTGAGCCCCCAGTCGACAGTACAGTACTTTTTCAGTGTCTCTTCCAAACTGTACTGAGTATAAGGCTTTTCAGAGATGTCCTTATGGCCTTCTCCCATCTTCCATACTTTTAAAACACCGATGTGCCATATTTCATTAGAATGCCCTCCATTTGAGCAATAAGCAGTCCAGACCAGTTCAAGCCTTAGTTACTTTATTCAGCAGCCATTAGACCCATTTTTCTGATCTTTGGTTTAACCATCTATCATTTAGGCCAGACTTCACAGCCCTCTCCCCAGTTCCTCTAGTTCATAGTCAGCCATGAGGTAGGTGGGGATCTCAGAAAAAACAAAGAAACCCCAAAGTACTTACAGGGCAGATCACATTTATTTTTCTCCCATTCTTCAATGTAAGCCTGCAGTTTCCTTGGCTCCCAGAATGAATATGTGGCGCCTTCCAGCGAACCTTGACCACCACAGGGTATGCCATAAAAAAGAAAAAAAATCCAGGCCTTGTTCCCTCAGTTGGTCCATTAAGTATTAAATTGTTGCAGTTTATGTTGAATTCTCAAGAGGTCTTGATGCATCGTAGCTTGTGGCCTCCATAGTAGAGTTCTTTTAAATTCCGGTATGCGCAAGGATAGCTTGCCTGTCAAGGAAAATAGTGCAGGCGAAATATGACCTGGAGGCGGTTTGAGCGAGCACATGATGTGCCCTCTTGACCTTCAGTTTACCAGCTTTCTGGGAGAGATTCAGCAGTTTGGGCAGTATTGTGGAACAAAAGTCCAGAAGGTTTCCTCTCTTTGCTCCCTCTGGTAGGTCACTTATTCTTAAATTATTGCTCTGCTGTAGTTTTCTTGGTAGTCTAATGCATCCTTCAACTCCTCGATCTCCTGCTCCAATTTGACCATCTTATCTGGACTTCCCTCGTTGAGTCTTCTATATCCAATATATGCTGTTCTGCTTCATTTAGCCAACCTGCTTACTGTTTTAGCTCTGCTGTTAGCCCAGTAAGAAAAAATTACTCACCTTAGTAATGTTGTTTCTTCTAATGGAGTCTTGCTATATTATGACAATTGCAGTTTGTCCCACCATTAGAACTGCCCGGAGATGAAAGAGTTAACTTCCATGCCAGGCATGGAGTTTGGAGAAGCGAGTTCGGTTAGAAAGCTCTGTCTGAGTGATTTCAAACTGAAACTGTCAGATCTTTATAGAGCAAAACTCACTAAGGTTCTGTATTGAAGCTGTAACCTACACTAGCCAACTGGCTACCTAAATATTAACACATATTCTGGTCCCAACACCAAGACTCAAGTCAGGGCCAGAAAATAAGATAAGATAAAATAAAACACAACACCCCAAAACCCCAAAAGAAGGGTGGAAAAACATAAAAGGGCATAAACAAGTGCCCACACTGGACTGCCCACCCCATACCCAAGTAGAAGTTCTGAGAGGGGCAGGCTGGGGGAGGTCATAATATAGCAAGACTCTATTAGAAGAAACAACATTACTAAGGTGAGTAATTTTTCTTCAAACATGAAATCTTGCTATTATAACAATTACAGACTTCTAGCAGTACCTCCATGGAGGAGGGACAGAACCTACTTAGGAATAGGCTCTGAAGCACGGCTGTGTCAAACCGAGCATCCTCCTGGCCTGGACATCCAGGAGTAATGCTTGGTGAAAGTGTACCATTTTCCAAGTAGCTGCTTGACATATCTCTAAGATAGGGATGTCTCTGGCAGCAGCTAGAGACGAGCTGTACCTCTGGTAGAGTGAGCCCTCAGGCCTGAAGGGGAACTTTTCCCAGTTTTTGATAACAAAATTGGATACAGAGACAATCCACCTGGCAATGGATCTCTTAGTGGCAGGTTTCCTTTCCCAACCTCACCATAAGTGAGAAAAGTTGGAGGGATTCGAACCTGTGACCCTTAGTACGCTCTATATAGTAACTTAGGGCCTCTTAACATCTAAACTGTGCAACCTCCTCTCACCAGAGGAGGAATGGTCAGTGAAGAACACTACTGGAAGGAGACAGATTGATTAAGATGGAAATCTGAAACCACCTTAGGCAAAACTTCCTGCTAGTCTTAAGGACTACCTTATCCCTGTGGAAGGAGATAAAGTCAGTCTCTACTGACAAGCTTGTAACTCACTTATGCGCCTGGCAGAAGTGATAGCTACTAGAAAACAGTTTTCCAAGTCAAGTACTTAAGCTCTGCAGAAGACAGAGGTTCAAAGGGGGTTGCATCAACTGAGCAATGCAAACATTAAGATCCCAGGCAGGGGCGGGTCCCTGAAAGGTGGATTAGTATGAAGTAATCCTTTGAAAACTTGGAAAATACAGAGTGAGCGGAAAGAGAGGAGGGCTTTCCTGCTGAAATAAAAGCAGAGACAGCTGCCAAATGTACTTTCAGGGTAGCTGGTCTCAGACCCAAAAGTTAAGGTGGACCATATAGTCCAAAACAATGGGCAAGTCAGCGGATTCCGGGGAAATATGTTTCCCAGAACACCAGATGGAAAACCTTTTCCATTTAGAGTTATAAGTAGCCTAGTGGAAGGCTTCCTAGAAGCCTTCAGGATTTCAAGAACACCTTGAGAAAGGTGTAGGTCAGCAAATTCTAACTCCTCAAGAGCCAGGCCTTGAGGTTGAGGATTTGAGATTCGGATACAAACTCTCCCTGGGCACAAGTTAACAGGTTGTGATTCCTGGGGAGACACAGAAGGAAGATGGACTGCTAAGGACAGAAGGATGGATACCAGGGCTGTCTGGAGCAATCAGAATCATCTTGCAAGGCTGGGATCTGATTTTGACTAGCACCTTGAATAGGAGAGGGAAGGGAAGGCATATAGAAACTTCCTTCCCAATCTAGGAGAAAGGCATCCAGGGGACTGAGCCCATCACTTGGGGCCTGCAACAAAACAGTAGAAGTTGGTGATTGTCTGGGGCTGCGAAAAGATCTATCTGAGGGTGCCCCATCTGGCAAAACTATCCCAGTACTCGGGGATCCAGTGACCATTAGTGATGGCCCTGGGAAATCCTGCTGAGAGCATCTGCCAGGACATTGTCCTTTCCTGGGAGGTGAACTGCTATGAGGAAGTGTTCAGGGAATAAGCCAGAGACAACTTCATTGCCTCGGTGCACAAGGCCGAAGACAGAGTACCCCCTTGTTTGTTGATGTACCACATTGTAGTGGTGTTGTCTGTTCCGACTTGTACCACTTTGTTCTGAACAGATGCAGAAAACACCTGAGGTGCTAGAAAGACAGCTCTGAGTTCCAGCAAATTGATGTGGAGCAGAGATTCCTGAGGGACCACACTCCCTGGGTGGAGAGGTCGCCCATGTGAGCTCCCCATCCCAGAAGGGCACATCTGTAGTAAGGGTCAAGGAGTGAGATAGAGGGATGAAGGGACCCCTAGTCTCAAATTGCTCTGATCCTGCCACCACTGAAGGGCCTGGATCAGGGTTGAGTCACTGGGATCAACTTGGAAAGGGATCTTTTCTTTGGGACCAGAAGGCTCTCAAGTGAAACTGAATGTCCCTCATCTGAAACCTTGCTCCTTGCACTACGGCTGTGGGAAGCAGCCATGTGCCCTAGTAGCTGTAAGAAGTGCCTTGCTGGTCGAGAGACCGGCAGACTGAAGGAGGAGGAGGCCAGAGCCTCTAGGTTCCTTACCCTTTCTAGGGCGCAGGAAGGCTCTGGCCTGCTTTGTGTCCAATTCTGCACCTATAAAGGTGAGTACCTGGACAGGTTCCAGAACCGACTTTGGAAGATTGAGAAGAAAACCCAGAGAGGTGAGCAGCTGCTGGGTAACTTGCAGGTGTGATTTGACCTGGTCTGGAGACTGACCTACAATGAGCCAGTCATCTAGATAGGGAAAATGGCAATCTTTGCCTTCTTAAATGAGCAACTGCTACTGCTAGACATTTGTGAATACCCTTGGGGCAGAGGTAAGGCCGAAGGGCATTGCTCTGAACTGGTAATGGCCTGAGGGCAGTTCGAATCTGAGGTACTTCGATGGGAGCTTCTGATGAGAACATGGAAATAAGCATCCTTGAGGTCCAGGAAGCTAGCCAGTCCCTGGCCTTAGAAGATAAAATCATTGCCAAGTCACCATTTTGAATTTTGGTTTCAAAGGTGCTTATTCAGATATCTTAGGTCCAAAATGGGCATATTCTCCTGTCTTTTTGGGGGTAAGGAAGTACCTGGAGTACAGACCCTTGCCCTGGTGTAGGGAGAAACCCTTTCTACAGCTCTGAGAGCCAGGAGGTTGAGACTTCTGTTTCTAAAGCAAAGGTCTCTAGAGGGTTTGCAGGTGGAAAGATCTGATTCTCATCTTTGGAAATTTTTGAAGCTGAGAACCAGACCCGGCTTACTACTTCCAGGACCCATTTGTCTGAAGTTAGACCCCAGTTCTGAATGAAGTAAGCCAACCTGAACCCTACAGGTAATGGAGAATCGGGTCCTGGGCACCCCATCAGGGTGCCTGTTTGGCAGGGGCTTTAGGCTGAGGGAGGGAGCAGGCCTGCTTGCACCCGTCTGCCTCTCCCTCTGAAGAACCCCCTCTGAGCATAAGCAGAGGAGGCCTGGGTTTGTAAAGGCCTGTGAAAAGGCCTACCCTCTGCAGTCTGCCTCTGAGGAGTGGCTTGCCGGCTCCTTGGCTTGTCAGTCCTATAAGTTTGTCCTATATTCATCCATTTTCTTCATGTAATTCTCTGTCTGCTCCCCAAACAGAATTTCCTACCACAGGAAAATCCATAGCCTTAGTCTGGGTATCCTGTGACAAGCTAGTACACCTGAGCCAAGCCAACCTCTGAAAGCCACAGATGTAGCCATAACTCTAGAGCAATAGTTCTCAGACTTTGATCCAGTGAGCCTCCCAAATCCATGGAAAAATTTTGAGCCTCCCCAAAAACTGAATAAACTTGGGCCCCAAAGAAAAATAACATACTGAACTTTGCACTACACCATGAATAAATTGAAACCCCTTTGAGTACTTGGCTCACATTCAGTTCTTTGTCTCATGCTGACATGGAACCTTTGAAAAAGAGTCGCATGTGCTTAAAGGTGTTATCTGAATAACAAAGAAATAAAATAAATATTATTATTCAGCTTATTGTAACCTCACCCTTCAATAGGCCAGCCTACTTGCTCTGCTGTTTCATTCTTGAACCATTGTTACCCTTGTTGCAGTGCCTTCATGGGTCAGACTACTTTCTCTATTTTCTCTCTATATGAAATAACCTTCCTACATACTTTGCCTCTTCCCTTCTTCCTGCTCCTAAGCAACTTCTCAGGAATTACTTTGCTCCTTCCTGCTGTTGCTCTTAGCACTTCTATGCTCAACCCTTATATTTGGGCTGTCCTGCCATCAGTCTACAAATTGATCAATTACCACCACTAATTACTAGTTTATTGTTCATATTTGTTTGCACTATTGTTCATTGCATATTTCTTGATTGTTTTGCAGTTACCTTCTGAAATGTTATCACTACCTACCCTTCCGGGTACACCTGAAATGAGCCTTGGCTCATTCACCTTCCTTATCACCCATTAGTAAATAAATACATAGATTCACCACTACTATCCTCATTCAGTTTGCTTCATCTCACAAAATAATATAAAATTCAAAATTTAAACAGTACTTTTTCAGACTTGCTTGAGCCTCCCTGGAAAGGTTGAGGCCTCCCAGGGAGGCTGGCTCACCATTTGAGAACCCCTGCTCTAGAGGATACATCATTAGAATCCACAGCAGCATGGAACTGCACCTTGGATGCTTCTATACCATCAGCAGCCACCTGCTCAGCTCCTTAGCAAGCTGGCCAGGGGCCTGTTTGCAAAAGCCATGACAGTGTCCCATCTAGATTTTTGGTATCTTGCCACATAAGCCATGTAATTTGCTTTGTCTGAGTCCCAAGGCGCTGCCATGTATTGTTTTTTAGCCATGGCATCAATCTTCCTGGAGTCCTTGTCAGGAGGATGTGAAGCCAGGGAAGATTAGCCTCATCACAGGCTGCAGCCTGAACTACTCCAACATGACTGCATTGCTGTGAAAGGAATTCTGTATCAAGACCTGACAAAGTGTACTTCCTGTCCATCTTCTTGTCCACAGGAGGCACAGATTAGGAGCTTTAAAATTTTTATTGTTTGTTTCCTAAATGATCTATGTAAAGGGATAGACCATCTCTAGACTCTGGGATATCCATCATTTCCACAAAATCAGGTTCCTCTTGCTCATCCACAGCTTCCTCCAATGGGAGCTGGAAGGTTCAGCAACCTTTTTATAAAACAGAAAGTGAGAAGGGACTCAGAAAGCATGGGGAGATTCTAAAGGTCTGTCCAGGGGAGATGTCCGGTTCAATGGGTACATCCAGACTCTCAAAGTCACATTCATACTGTTCATAATCATCCTCCCCTCCCTGGTTCATAAAAACTCTTCTAAATCATATTCTTGAACCGTGGAACCGGACAAACCAACCTTTACCAGATACAGTGGCGGTTCGGACGGGACCGAAGAAAGTGACTGGACAATTTGTATAGCCTCTTGCTATCTCTGCAGCAGTTGGAGAAGGGATTTTGGACTCCACACCTGCTGATTTTCTAGTTTTCTTTGCTGGAACTGGCTCCTCAGAGTCAGCTTTACGCTTGCCAGTCTCGCCCTGGTCAGGGCACTCCCTCCGGTTCGGTTGGCACCGAACCGGGCTGGCCATCCGGTCAGCGGACTTTTTGGCCTCTCGTTCCCTGAGCCTGCCAACTCTCTTATCCAGGGTGGCTGCAGGAAGTTCTTACAAATCTGGCAGTCTGAACTGAGGTGGTCAAACCCCAGACAATATACACATGTGGTGTGTGGGTCAGCCTTGCAAAGGCTTCCCACAGACACCACAGTGTTGAAAACCAGTGGGCCGGTTTTCTTTGGGTTTCTCAGACATGATGCCAGCCTAACCAAAAACTTGCCCTTTTAACGGCAGTGCCAGGCAAGACACCCTTTATTCGTTCCCAACCGGTCACGGTCGTGGAAAACCGTGAATGAAATCCATTTTTTAGAACCGATAAGAACTGGAACCGCACTCTAAAAGCTTTCAAATGTTTGATTTTTAAAGTTTTAAGATAACCTGATCGGTTCGAACCGAACGATAAACATTTACAAGTTCCACATAGAAATAAACCTGTCTACACTTACAATACCACAGACAGAGCTTGAACCGATCGGTTTCGGTTAAAATAATAATACTGCAGTTGAATTTAACCGGAAAATACTGTTTAAACCCGAAATGAACCGAGCAGTAGGAGAAATCTCCGGGCGACTGTTCAGTGAGGCGGAGTAAAGAATCTGACAGTTTCAGTTTGAAATCACTCAGACAGAGCTTCTCTAACTGAGCTCGCGCTCCAAACTCCATGCCTGGTATGGAAGTTAACTCTTTCATCTCCGGGGCAGTTCTAATGGTGGGACAAACTGCAACTGTCATAATATAGCAAGACTTCATGTTGTTTGAAATACAGGTTACTCACCTGTAACAGAAGTTCTAGGAATGGTATATGCTGTTCATCCACACTGTCTGGCAGTTCTTGCTGCTTTAAATCTTGCGGAAGGTCTTCAAGCTGGCTCCTCCCACCCACCCGGTGGTAAAACTCTTGCTCCGCCCCATGACGCCAGATCTAGCCCGCTGGAAGCCAGGTTGTGCGTCGAAGCCGGGAGGTCAGGTGGGTCATGTGGATGAACATATACCATTCCCAGAACTCCTGTTACAGGTAAGTAACCTGTACTTCTAGGGACATGGATATGTTGTTCAATCCACACTGTCTG
The DNA here is from genome assembly GCA_016271365.2 of Neoceratodus forsteri. Taxonomy (NCBI): domain Eukaryota; kingdom Metazoa; phylum Chordata; order Ceratodontiformes; family Ceratodontidae; genus Neoceratodus; species Neoceratodus forsteri. The sequence goes on along the minus strand of CM028130.1, from coordinate 120,241,915 downwards.
GCAGACTCCTAGCTATTCTCCGGGAGGAGGGAGGCAAGCGTACACCCCTACTTAGAGAATAAGGACTAGAGAACCAAGGTCCCAAAACCAGCATCCCGGTGTGACTCAAGGTCAATGTAGTAATGGGCAATAAAGGTGTGTGCTGACTTCCAGGTAGCAGCCCTGCAGATTTCCTGGATAGGGACCCCTGGAAGCAGCCACCGAAGCAGTGGTATGGTGGGTAGAATGAGCTCTTATCCGCTTGGGAGGTTCCATGCCTGTCAACCTATAGCAGAGATCTATGCAGGAGGTGACCCACCTGCCTATCGTCCGCTTGGCTGCAGGTCTGCCAGGTGTGGCTTCAGCGTGGGTGACAAACAGCTAGCGAACCTCTCCTTGAACTTCAGCCGTCTGCTCCTTATAATAAGAGCGCTCTTCTAGGGTACAGAGTATGGAGCCTATATTTGGCCTCCGAGGTGTGACTGGGGCAAAACACCAGCAGAGTCAACACCTGGTTAAGGCGAATTCGACACCACCTTCAGAAGGAACTTGGTGGGGAAGCAGGACAACCTTGTCCCTGTGCAAGACCAGATATAAGGAGACTCTATGGAAAGCGCCTGGAGCTCTCCCATCCTTCTGGCTGACGTGATAGCCACTAAGAAAGCGGTCTTCCACAACAGGTGAGATGTCACACCTGTGCATCGGTTCGAATGCTGCCCATGAGCTTAGCCGTACCAGCAGTAGATCCCACGAGGTGGAGGTTCTCGCACTAAGGGGAGTATGTGATCAGGCCTTTGAAAAAGCACCCAACCACCTTTCCTATGCCACCGACTGCTTCCCAGCCCACGGTAAGCAGAGATGGCTGCCGAATTCTACCATAGGGTAGCAACCAAAGCCCTAGTTGAGAAAGGGACCACAGGTAGTCCAGAATGCTCACCAAGGAACAGGAGGAAGGGTCCAGCCCTTGCCCTGACACCAAATGGAGAATCTCTTCCATTTAAAGGCATAGCATTTCCTGGTTAACTCCTTACGGGATGCCTCAACCACGCTGAGGACCTCGTCCGGAAAGTCCCAAGGCCTGGAACTCTAGCCGCTCCAGGAACCAGGCTGTCAGGTGCAGGGATTGAAGGTCGGATGGAATAATTTCCCTGGTTGACTGGAGATCAGGTCCGGGTGGGCTGGAAGCCGCCTCGGGAGCCTGGAGCTGAGGCTGAGGAGATCTGGATACCAGAACTGGCAGAGCCAGTCTGGGGCTACCAGAATCGCCTCGCCTGTCCCTCCTCGCCTTGAGAGCCTTGTGGATCAAAGGAAATGGGAAAGGCACAGAAGAGGCCAGGGTCCATGGCCTTGAGAAGGCATCCCTGCAGCAAGCCCTGCTGAGGGTGGGCATGAAACAGCCTCAACTCGCATTCTCCCTGGAGGCAAACAGGTCCACCTGAGGCGTGCCCAGTGGGAGAACAGATCTTGTACTACCTCCGGCAGGAAAGACCACTCGTGGGACGCAGCTCCTATCCGGCTTAGAGCATCAGCCAAATGTTGGAGGCTCCTGCCACATGGATGGCAAGGAGATCCGCCTCCAGGCTACGCCACGAGGACCAAGTCGGGACAGCTTCCCTGCACAGAGGCACGAGGCGCATCCCGCCCTGGGTTTAGATAGTACATGGTCGTGGTATTGTCCGTCTGGACCTGGACCACTCGACCCTGTACAAATGGAGTAAGCGGTGAGGGCTGAGCGAACACTTCGAGCTCCAGCAGGCTGATGTGGCATCAGGACTCCCGAGGACCAGAGGCTATCGCTCTGTGCCCCACCAGATGGGCACCCCAACCCATCAGAGAGGCGGTCGACAGAGAGACAGTCAGCTCGGGCGGACAAAGGGGATGCCCTCCTGCAGATGAGCTGGAGCGATCCACCACTGGACAGCGTTCCACATTTCCTGGGTCACTGCCACTGGCTGGTCAAGGACCAGGCGCTGTGACCACTGGCTGGCAGTCCCACTGTGGGGCATGTGCTGCAGCAGGCCCAATGGACCACACGGTGCAGGCCGCCATGAGGCCCAGGAGGCGCAGGAAGTCCCGGGCAGAGCGCAACTGCCCAACCTGAAATGACTAGGCAAAGGAGGAACCTTGGCCCTGTCTGCTGGGAGCCGTGCTCTGGCTGCAGTGAGTCGCCTCTGCCCCGATGAACTGGATCACCTGCTTTGTACGAGTTCAGACTTGGCCTCATTGATGAAGAGGCAAACCTGGAGGCCAGATCCCTGGACCGCTCCACCTCCAGTCTGGAGGAGGCCGCAATCAGCCAGTTGTCCAGGTAAGGTGCACCGGACCCTTGGCGCTGCAGAATGCTGTACTACTACCATGCATTTGGTGAAGACCACAGGAGCTAGGGGAAAGACCGAAGGGCATGGCCCCTTAACTAATAAAGGACCCCTCTGCTCTGAAGCCGAGGAATCGCTGGGGAGACAGTTGGGATTGAAAGACAGCGTCCTGAAGGTCGAGAACAGAACCACTCACCTTGTTCCAAGGATGGGATTATCTGAGCCAAGTGACCATCCTGAAGGTCCGAGACCTTGGAACCTGTTCAGGTCGTGCAGGTAGAGAAGGGGCGCCAGCCCCGTCCGTTTGGGACCAGAAAGTACCTGGATACAAACCCGGGTCTGGAGGAGGATCCGCCACCTTCCTGATCACCTCTTTTTAGGGAGCAGGGCAATGCTCGGCTCGGCAAGCCAACACGAGGGCTGTGGACCCGTAGCCTCCCAAGGGCGACGGCTCAGAAGGGCAGGCCTGCTCGAACTCCAGGGGCAGGCCCTTTCCTACCACCTCAATACCCAACAGTCTGTGGTGATAGCAGACCAGGCGGGAAAGAGTGGCAGAGCCGTCCCCACGAGGGAGACCAGGGGAGTAGTGGCCGAGGCTGGGCGGCACCCCTCAACCCGTCACTGCGAGGCTTAGAGGAGGGACAGGCTGAGGGACCTCCTGGGCCTTTACCTCCTGTTTCCTGTTGGAAGAACCGCAGGCTTGGGTTTGGGATGTAGCGAGCCTGCTGCTATGAGTGCTGGTGCTGTTGGGCCGGACGTGCCACAGGCGCAGAAGAGACGAAAGGACTTGTGTTGCTGCTGTCGGTCTTTGTCCTTCTGGGCGGAGGTGACAGAGTCCAGAGTGGTACTGGACTTTTCGATCTGCTGGAGGTGACCTTCCACTCCAGGGCCGAAGAGGTCGGTCCCCAAGAAGGGACATCCGCCAGTTTGTGCTGGGTATCTGACGTGAAGGTGGATATCCTCAGCCATGCTCTGCGGCGCATGGCCACCGTGGCAGCAACCGATCTGGCACATGAGTCTCGATGTCCAGAGCAGTTTGGAACTGCTGCTCAGCCACTGCCTACCCTGGTCCCACCTGCCAGACCATGGTCTGCTGGTCGGCTGGGAGATGAGGATCAACTCCTCCAGGGAGCCCATGAGGCGTGGAAGAAGTGTGCCATCACCGGCCGAGCTGGCCTGGCGGAGGCCAAGGGAGGGCTAGCGTACACCTTGGCCCGGCGTCCAGCTTTTGGACTCCTTGTCGGGGCTTGTCCACGCCCTAGCATTCCCGGAAGCGGAAAGCGCTGTCTGTGACCAACCCCTCGGCAGATGGGTGTTCTGAAAAACCAGGCAAAGAGCTGGTAGGGACCGACATACTTCCTGGCCATCCTGGCTGAAGGCACAGGACAGGAAGCAGGCCACTGCCAGGCGCAGGCTGGGCCAACAATGGCTTCAGCCACCAGAAAGGCCCATGGGTGAATCCCTCGGTCCAGTATCTCCGTCAGGATACTTGGCCCGCTGGATACGAGGCTCGAGCTGCATCCCGGTGGACTCGGAGATGAGCCGAAGCAACCCATGAAGGACAATGGGCTTTGCCCATCGACTGGCCCCCGGAGGACTCCAGGTCAATGGGCCTGGAGAACAGGAGGAGTCGCCTGACTCGGAGGAGTCCACGAAGAGCTGCCTGGGACCTGAGCCACCCTTCACTTGCCGAGGATGGTTGGGAGTGAGGGTGACCGACAACCTGTGGGCAGGCTCCTGCCCGACCAAGAGTCCTTGGTGGCGCCTGATTCCGGTTGTGAGGCGGAGGTTCCACCACAATCGGTGAGGCAGCTGGTTTGGCGAACAACGGCCCAGGCTTGGGCACCTCGGCTACAGCGAGGGGTTGTTTTGGCAGCTCGGGTGAAAGCCACTGATGGCGGGAAGGCGTTGGCTTGTTCCCGTGCAGAAGTAACTGCTGCCACATCAGGTCCTCATAGTGTCGGCGCAATCTGCGCTGAAGCCTCTCCTCTTCGAGGAGGAAGATGAGACAAGCTATGGTGCCACTTACCTCTGTGCACAGACAGAGACCGCCGATGTCGGCGGGACAGATGATGTCCAAGACAGAGACCTCGGTGCTTCGAAGAGCGGGTCTGGGAAGGGCGGGGGACACCTGCTCTTCCCTCGGCTCAGAAGCCTTAACCGGGACTGCGGCACTGGGGGCGCAGGCAGGTCTCGGTCTCCACCAGGGGAACGGTGAAGAAGGGCTGTCGGCCTCACCAGTCGACAGCCGTCCATTGAGTCGAGAAAGTCTGGACCGCATACGTGAATGTCTCGGCCGGCTGGCCCTGACGGGCTGCGGTGAAGCCAGCGGCCTTAGCTGCAACCTCGACCCAGTCGACAGTCGACTGTCCAGGAAGGGGACCTCCCGCCTCCCATGAACACAGACGATGGGACTTACCCTTTGAGTCCTTCTTTTTGGACCGAGAGGAATGTCCGATGGCCCCTCTCCCTTCGTGGAAAGGGATTGGCAAAGCTCCTTGAAAGAAGCTGAATCACGAGGTACCCAGTGAGGCGGGATAAAGGCAGCGACCGAGGAAGAGGATGATGTGGCCTGAGCCGCCTCCTCCTCGAGGCGATCATCTGCTAGAGTTGCTCAGCTGAGCCAGCCGCGCGTGTAACCGCGCGGGCCTGCCGACTTAACCAGCGGGTAGTGCCTTCGGGGCACCCAAGCTGTAACGGGCAGTCCGGTCCTCCAGGGCGCTGGCCGGAACGAGCGGCACGACTTCGCAGGCCTGCGGGTCGTGTTCTAGCCGAGGCAGTAGACGACGTGAGTGCGGGTCCGTCCTGGACATCAGGGCACCGCCAAAACCGGGAGTCGATTTGTCCATTGCAGCCGCGAGGAGAAAGATGACCAAAGTCTTGAAAATTTTAAAATAAGTTTGGGTGAACCAAGAATTGGATCCAGTCTACATGCAGAGTGTTAAGGAGGAACCTGAGCTTCCAAGCAATAAGGAAGAGCTGGCGTCATGGGGCGGAGCCAGAGTTTTACCACCCAGGTGGGTGGGAAGAGCCAGCTGAAGACCTTCTGGCAAGATTTAAAGCGGCAAGGAACTGCCAGACAGTGTGGATGAACAACATATCCATGTCCCTAGAACCGAACGTTTACCTTAAAGAAATAAGTAAATGTCTTCAGTTTCCTCCCGGCTACTGAAAACTGATCAGAAAACTGGAAAACTTACCGGACAGATGAAAACCTAGTCTAGTCTAACCTAACCTGTAACCAAGGACAGATGTTTGAAAATTTAAAATAAAATAAATGGTAATTATAAAACAAAAATCAATGAAACTTGAATTTCAACCTAAGGAGTTGAGGAGAAATCTCCAAGGCAACTTCACAGGCAGGCGGAGTAAAGAATCTGGCAGTTACACAGAATGTACCAGGAACAGTGGTTTGAAAACTGAGCTCAAGCCTACTGAACATTCCACTATTAGCATATGCTCTTTAACTCTAATCTCCGGGCAGCTGAACTGGAAGGGCTAACTACATTAGTCAGAATACAGTACGACTTCCTGGGGTTTGAACAGTACCTTCTTGACTAGATCAGATACCAGGATTGACTGATCCAGGCCGTCCGTGAGTTGGTCCCACTGAACCTGCAGCATCCATTGAGGAAATCTCATTTATTTTATTTATGACTTTGTTGACCAGGCAAGGTGCACTGGTCCACAGGACCGCTTACAGGCACAACCGGGCCTAACAGACATGAACAAATAAAACAATACAGGTAACAAACAGTAAATCTGGCAACATGATATACACAGTGTAGAGGCATGGACAAGCAGGCAATGAGCAACAAACCAGTTACAGATACAGATATATTGCAGTTTACAAATATGATACCGAGCTACAATACAGTGGTAAAATGTTTACAAAAACAAGCAGTTATCGGGTACACAAGGAGGTTTACCCCGAGGCAATAGGTCCAGACTGACTGAAATCCTAGCAAGACAGTAAGGAGATTAGGAGACAGCCGTTAGGGGAATCATGGCAATAGCTGCGGCCATGAGGCCTAAAAGTCTCAGAAAACCCTTGCCAGAACAGGACGGCCAGAGTAAAGACATCGTTGGCCTGGTCCATCAGCCACTCTGCTCTGTCTGTGGGCAAGAATATCTTCCCCAACGTCATTTCCGCACTGCCCCTATGTAGGAGGTGGCACTGGTGAGGGTCAGAATTGGACTTTGGCATGTTTATGGTGGCGCCCAAATCCTGAACCAGGCTGCAGGCGTGAAGAGTTTGAAGGAGGCTCTGGACAGGGCAGCTAGCAGCCAATCGTCCACGTAAGGAAAAATGTAAAACCCTGCTTTTTCAAGGCAGCTGCCACCACCGCCAAGCATTTGGTGAAGACCCTGGGGGCAGAGGACAAATCAAAGGGCAGAGTTCGAATCGGCAGTGTGCTCCTGTAAATGGAAACAGAGGACATGCCAGTGGAGGTGAAACTGATATGCAGGTAGGGCATCCTGCATACTCAGAGAGTAGAGACAGTCCCCAGTGTAGCAGGGGCAACAAACCCTGAAGGGTGACCATCCTGAACCATTTGTATTCTATGAACAGGTTCAGCTCGCTAAGTTCAGGATGAGCTGATGTCTCCCATCCACTTGGGGACCAGGGCAATTGAGAGTAGAACCCTATCCCTGCTGAAACTGCGGGACTAGCTCTATGGCCTTTTTCAAAGTCAGATCTGAATTTGCGTCCCAGATGGGGATGTGGCCGAGAGGATACGAGGAATGGCTCAGAGGATTTTCAGGAGGCCACCTATGAATTCCAGAATGTGGCCATGCTCGATGAGCTGCAGCACCCAATTGTCTGTGGTCATCTCCCTCCACCTGTTCAGGTGAAGGTAGATGTGACCCCTAACCCCTTCTGATGTGCTACTGGAAGGGAGGGTGTCTGGCAAGGAGTCAGGAGGGTAAGCAGCCACTGTTTGGCTGCTGCAGCACCTCTGGCACTTCATGTGATGGCAGGGAGGGAATGGGAGAGCTGCCACCGCCTGACACCTGCCCTGGGCTTTGGGAGGAGGTTGGGCCTGCCTGCAAGAGAAGTGCCAAAAGGAGCCGCTGTCTCAGACTTTGACTGGGTATGTATGGTACATAGGGTGGACAGACGAGGCCGTCCCAATGCCTGGAGTTCGGAGATATCTTAAATATCTCTCCCAAAAGTTTGAAACCCCTGAAAGGTGCTTCCAGGATATTAGACTGGATGTCTGGGTGAAGCTCAAAACCAGAGCCAGGAGTGGCATCTCGTACAAAATGCCTAGAGCTGCTGCACAGTAGTGTCACTGTGATCACAGGCAGCCCTAAGGATGAGGGTACTCATGTCCAAGCCTGTTCTGAGGGCACAGAGTGTCTGCTGTTTAGACGGGTCATCCAGCATGTCTAGGATCGCCTCCCATGCCTGGTCCCATAGGAGATTCTGATACTGCACTAATGGCCCAAATGGCCAGAGTGGCAGAGGCGAAAGCATGCTTGCCTATATGATCCAGCTGGCGAGACTCCCAGTCAGGAGGGAGCGGAGGTGTTGGCCTTGGGTCAGTTCAGTGCCTCACTAATGATGATTGAATCAGTCTGACTGTTCTCCCAAATACAGTGTGACAGCCGTGCACAGTAAAATGTGTCAGTCTTTGGACACTGCCAGGACCATGTGGGGTGGTTCCAGCAGCCAGGGTAACATTCTCATAGGAATCAATTTGGGGCACCAACGGAGGAGTGTCAGGCAACCTAGGTAAATCGCCAACGCCTCTGGGTCCTGCTCCTCTGTCTCCCACCTCATAGTGGTCTGAATGTGCCTTATGATGGGCATGAAAGTGGGATCATCGGGGAGAGATTTGGGGATGCCAACCTGGCCCCCTTCCCTTCTGAGGATTCTGGGCCTAGAAAGAAGACTCACTGCTTACACTCGCCTGCATCATCTGCATCGGCATCCCTGCTATCCTCAGGCCGACAAACGTCCGAGCGGCCGGCTGACCCAGCCAGGCCTCCCCAGGGATTAGAGGAGCACTAGGCCCCTGCTGAATAGGGCCAGGAAATAGGGTCCAAAGAAGGCCCTTGAGGGGTGGCTGGGGAAGTTCTCTGAGTGGGGACCTGCATTTACATAAAAGACAATAAGGTCAAGAGTAGCACATGGTCAAAGGGACCAGCACCAGTCCCCGGCGTTAATTGTAAACAAGCACTGGTCCCAGGGTGCAGAGTATCTGGCTTGGGATAGGGAAGGCAGGCCAGACCCACGGTGCCAGCATAGGGTACCCAGCCTGAGGTCCTACAGGCACAGGTTGTGGTAAGACAGGTGCTGGTCCCACAGGAGTGGATTGCAGCAGGATGGGCGCAGGCCAAAGGGCATCAGCTGAGGAAAGGCCAGCACGGCAGGCACTGGCTATGGAAGGACAGGCTTAAGTCAAACAGGAGGAACAGGCAGGGCCAGCGTGGGTCCTGCAGGTTGCAGGGAGAAGGAACAGGCGAGGCCCAGCAGGCATTGACTAGTGTAGTGCCGGGGGAGGGGGTCCACAGTCACAAGAGTTAAAGGCAAATCCCCTGCCCCAGGCAAAGGCTAAGGAGAGACCAGGCCCAAGGAGGTGCTGGCATCCTGCAGTGTCTGCCCTCGAAAGAAGAGCTGGCGGCAGTCTCAGAGGATGAGTCTGGCGCTGGGAGTACGGAGTGGTTTTTGGGGGGCGAGAGACTGGCATCCGCACATGCCAGCTGAAGAGATTCCGCCGAGCATGTGCCCGCTGGACAATAAGGGATGAAACAGCAGGTGCTGGAGACCAGGATACAAAGTACCCTGACCAAGAACCGCTAACCATGAGTGAGACCAGGGCGTGGCAACTGGGCTGGCAGGTAGCCCAGCAAAAGTAAGGGCTTGCAGGGCTGTGGTGGTCAACCCACCAAGGGACACAGTTTTGCAATAAAACTTCTTGTGGGGAGGGAGCTGCTGTGGAAGGCAGACCGGGTCAGTCCGATCCTTGTCCCCGAGCTTATGTTTCCGAGGCCTTATATCAGGACTTTGAGGACGAAGACATGAAAGACTGGGCCAGAGAAACTGAGGAGCTCCTTGCCTGCAGCTCCCATTCCATTGAGGCAACCTTCTGCTTGAGGTGATTCTCCAGGATCTTCTGTGACATCTCCTGGTGCCGGTCTGAGTTTCTGGCAGGCCTCTCAGGCTTGGATGTCATGGTCTGAGCCTAGACACAGGACTCAGACAGAATGGTTGTCCTTATACAGAATCAGTTTGCTGCAGGCACACTTATGGAGCAGTCAGATGAAGGAGGTAGGGAAGACAAACTGTCTAGAGCAGGGTTTCTCAAATGGTGAGGCCAGCCTCCTGGGAGGCCCCAACCTGTTCCAGGGGCGGCTCATAAGTCTTAAAATGTACTATTTTTAAATGTCAAGTTTTGGATGCTTTGTGTGAAAGGATGCAGCAAACTGAAAGCGAATAATGGATGCTAATTTATGTAAAAATGGTTACCAGGAAAAAACACTCAAACACTTGTTTCCTGGTATGACATGGGGAAAGCTGAATGGAGGAAATATAATTCTGGGAAACTATGCTAAACAAAATGCAAAATAATACAAATGAATAGGAACAAGATAACAATTAACCCATTATACTGGCTGCAGAAAAGCACAAATACAAAGGCTAAGCAGAGAGATCTAGAGAACAAGGCCAGGAGGGAGCAAAATGGTCCCGAGAAGGTGTTTAAGAGCAGGTAAAACTGACAAAACAGTCCGACTCATGGAGGTATTGCAACGAGGGGAAAAGGCCAAAACTCAGAAGTGTGGAGCAAGTTGGCTGACCTGGGGAGGGGTTATAGAGAGGAGAATAATAGCATCAATAAAATGAGAATAAACTCAACTACTCAAATGCACTTCATTGTATTCTTCCTGTAATGTGCTAAGTATGATAGTTGTTCTAACTATGGGGAGGCCCAAAATTATTTCTATATTAGGGAGGCTCAAGATCTTTCCAAGGCTTGGGGAGGCTAACTATGACAAAGTGTGAGAACTCCTGGTCTAGAGAGAACATCGAAATTTTAATGTTAGAACTATGAAAATCAAAGAAATAAAGCGAGTAAACATGGGAAAATGGTGGCTGCATTGGTATCAGCGGTCTGACGTGTGTTGGTCGATGGCGTAAAAGAACTGAGGATGGTATGGGACCGCCCACCTTGATAGGACTGGCTGACATCGAGGTGGGTGCTCCTCTGGCAGACTGCTAGCTAGAAGGTTTCCGTGTGGTCCTACCATCTGGTGACTTAGTCCCACGGTGATGGCCTGCTGCATGAGATACCCTCTAAGCAAGATCATGTGTTTTATATTTGCATGCAGTTTAACATTCTAGAGTTTCAGCTTGGGGCAACACTCCAGGGCTGAGAGGATGAAATTGAGATCAGTAATGCATTCAGTGCAACAACTCCCCAAAGTTTGGTTTGGTGTGCCACATATTGCACTACCATTGTGTAGCATTGCTGCTGCTGTACTTTCTTGTCCCCTTGAGCACCCAGTCTCTTTTGACTGATTCGAGCCAGGCAGATGTGATTTTTGATTTCACAGTACTTCAGCACTGTGCCTTGCTCAAGTACAGCTGATTAGACTATATAATTTTGTTTAGCTACCAAAACCTTTTAGTCAATAGAACAAAAAATGATAGGTTAACATCGATTTGCAGCTGCAGGAAACAAGCAATTTCAATGCCCAACAGAAAACTGGCTCAGCTACCAGTCACACTATGGACATAATCTGAATAATTTAACTATGTAAACCAATTGCAGCTAATGCACCATAATGTACCTCTGCTAAACTGACTTCCAGCACACTGCACTATTTTTGCAATTCATACAGAACGGCAAAGCATTTTAGGAATGAGGAACTGACAAAAGGTTTTCATTCAGCATAAGTACTTACATTTTGTCCTCAGACTTGTCTAGCCCATATGCCAAGGCAGCAGCTGTAGGTTCGTTGATAACTCTAAGAACGTTTAATCCAGCAATCTGTCCAGCATCTTTGGTAGCCTGGAAAGAACCAAAAAAAAATACTGACATGAATCCAGTGGTTCAAAGACTAAGCTGAGATGTAGTTCAAGCAAAGCGGCAGTAAGGACCAGTCATCCTTTGATAAACATGGGGTCCTACCTGTCTCTGAGAATCGTTGAAGTAAGCAGGCACTGTAATAACCGCATTCTTTGCACTGTGTCCCAAGTAGCTTTCTGCAGGTCATTAAAGAGAGACTGTGTCAAATAAAATGGACTAATCCAAAACACAGAACACGACTGCAAAAAAAAAGAGCCGCTAGCCCATCCAGTCTGCCAACCTACCTATTGTTCACGGCGGCCACAGTGAACAATTTCCTCCTTCCAATCCTGTTGCACCCAATCCTGCCCTCATGCCTCTTCCAGGATTCATTTTTGGATGGGGATTGGGACAATGGGACAACAATTTTAATTCTGACCCACCTTTTCTTCTACTTTGGGACAACCTGCTCACTCTTAGATGTTTTAAACTACTATTTTATGAATCTGGGCTTGGTTAATAATAAGACCCTTTTTTTTTTTTTTTTTTATTTAACCCTTACTTTTTATACCCAATGGGTCAGTGTCCCACATAGATAAATTAATGAAATGAATCCCATTTTACACCCATGTTTAAATCCACTCACTGTTTTGGCACAGACCACCCTCCTCTGGCATTCATTCCACTTGTCCCCATTTTTGTGAAAAGTACATTCAGACAACCCTTCGAGCCTAGCCTTAGTCAGTTTTGTAGGTTCTCCCTCTAGTGTTTCGTTACTTGGTCTGAAGATTTCATAGCATTTCAGAATGGTATTAATCCCATGGATGCATCTGTTCATTCCTATCGTATCCCTCGTCTCCAGAGTGTACATGTTATGATCTCCTCAAGGCCCCCAACAGATGGCACCATTCTATTCGGTCAAGGCTTTCTCAGCATCCATGAAAAGCACACATGCCCGTGCAGGATGCAGAGTACCCCACCACAGAACATTCAACAGCCATCTCATATTGTGATAGGGCAGCCTGCCATAACAGAATCCAGTCTGGTCAGAATGAACAATCCTGTGGCAGAACCTTCTCGTGTCTAAGCACCAAGACCTTAGCCATGATTTTACAACAGTAATTCAGGAGGGAGATGGGTCTGTATGAAGCACACTCGGTGTTTTTCCAGGTTTTGGAAGAACACATATTTGCCTCACTACATGACTTCGGCAGTCCCTCTCCCCATTAGCCTCCTCCATCAGATCTTTTAAGGGCCCAGCCAACACTCCCAGCTCTTTACAGAATTCTGCAGATAGGCCGTCTGGACCACCTGCTTTGTCATAAGCTCCCAATTGCACTGATACTTTCCTCCGTTGTAATCTGGGCACCCAGGGCCTCCCTCTGAGCCTTGTTCTAGGTTCAGAATATCTAACCCTCTAAAATGTTCTCAGGTTACAGCTCGGACCCAGTACATTCTGCCTGCTATAGTTTCATAAAATTTCCTGAAGAACTTCCTTATCGTCTGGTTCTCGTGCATCAGTGTACCTACTGATCCTTAACTGCCACTGTTTGGCCCGGTCCCCCCCAAACTTTCATTAGCTTCACCCAGCAATTAGCCTGGCTTGCTGCCCTATTCATGAAGTCTGTTCGATTTGGCCTCCTCCATAAAGCATAAATTCAGGGTTTCCTGGGCAACCAGAGGCTCCCTCATTACTGCCCTCCCCTTTTCACTAGTAGCTTTCCCTCTAGATTTTGATAACTTTTGCTCCAGTTTAGATATGCAGCCAAAGTCAAACTGTAAGGAAAGCATAACTAATTCTGCTCCTCTCATGAGACGCCTTTCCAACTTCCCAGAATGTCCTTGCGATGCTACTGAGCCCCGTTTGAGGTAGAGTATCTATCCCACTGGTTCTGATGCATTTTCTGAATTCCTTCCTGGCAAGCAGGTACTTAGGAAATTTCCACCCACTATGCCCCCTCTCCTGCCGGTTCGACCTCTGGTCCAGTCGGACAATAGGGTAATCGGAGATATGGACTGGGCTATGACCGACCCTGCCACCTGCCCACAGAGGCTTCTAGGTATAAATATATAATCCAGTTGGAACCAGGAGTCATGTGGATTGGGAAAGGCAGTTTTCTTTGGTTGCACCACCTCCATGTGCTGCTGCACCTCCTTTGAACAGCCTCCATTCCTTCCGAGGCGGGCCCCAGCCCAAGGAAATGAAACCTTCTTGCCTGCACCACACCTTCAGCCAGAGCTGAACTACAACAAGCAAACTGCTCCCTCTCATGCAGGTGTTGCTGTGGTCCAACCTCCAAGAAGGTTACTGCACCTGCTCTCCTCCACTACCTGTCCTAGAGCATGGAAGCTTGCCTTAATCTGTTCCATGCCTCCTGCTCAGATCATTTGTGCCTAGGTGCACTATCAAATCAAGCTTCCCACACCTCCTCTCCCTCGAGTTCCACCACCCTGAACTTCAGTCTTTCTGCTGGTGCTCTTGGGAAGCAGTGCACATCACCTCTTGTCTATCCGATTTGAGACAGACTTCCCTCCCAGGCCCTTACTTTGGAATTACCAGCATTAGCAGCTTTCTCCGACCTCTTCTGGGGTCCTCCTTGCTTGTTCCCCTGACAATGCCTCCCTACTGAGCATGCTGAACCCATTCTCCCTCGGTGTCATCTGGGTCACCTCTGTATGAAACAGTGTGTATCTGCTGCTAATGCACATACTCATTTCTACAAGCTTTGCCCCCGTCCAACCACATGCTATGACACTACTGAACCATTTGTTGTGCCTGAGGCAGCAGCATCCTAGGTGGCCACACAACTGCAGCCCTGGAGCAGCTTATTTCCTCTGCTTATGACATCTTAATAATTTCACATCAACAGATTATTCTGTTACAAGCAGACACTTACAACCAAGGTACTTGGAAATCTGCAATTACTTGGTGAGAGAATATTTTGCAGATCTTACAGTCTTGCCACAGAATAGTTTGTGATGATAAACTTCATTTCTCTTGATTTTTAATTAAAATTCAGTTTTCAACAGAGTCTGGCTCCCTTCTTCTGGTTTATCTTGAAGTCCCTCTCTAGGCAAAGCATGTCATGCCATCAACGCTACTACATCTTTATTTTACCAACGGCAGGGCATAAAATAGCAGCTCTTAGAGACTCTCCTCCATTAGGCCACACCTTTGAAACTAAGCAGTCAGTGTCAGGACCACATGTAAACTTTTTGCTAGCCAGGGGCCACCTGCAGTGATGTGCAACATCACCTCATATACGCAGGTGTCCCATCTCTCTCAGGTCTCCATCGAAATCAGCCTCAGAAAGCTTCTAGCAGTGAGGAATCAGGAGATTAGACCAGTACTAGGCATACAAGTAGAGGCACGGAACTAGGACTCAGGATATATGGAGTAAGGCTTTAGGCATAGCATCTGATATAACCCTCAGGATATCGAAAGGGAGAAAAAGGAGTATATGACATGGCCTAATGGAGGAGATTCTCACGAAGATCTACTGGTAAGGCAAGTTTTTATGTATGTAACTGTTCTAACTTCATAAAGGTTATCTCCTCCATTACACCACACACTTGGAATGATTTCTAAGCAGTACAAAGCAACTGGAAGGATGGCACAGCCCGATATGTGATCAAAATGCCTGCAGTACAGAAACCCCAAACTAGCTTGTCTATTAGAGACAACATCCTGACTTGTAATGTTTACTGTAAGTGTGAACAGTTGCAGTACATGTCAGTAGCAGGGACATTCTTAAAATAGGCAACACAAGTGGTAATACCCTAATGGAGTGACCACGAACAGCACCAGAAAATGCTTTCCACATTTTCTATAACAAGCGTAATGCAATGTGCCAGTCATTTGGACAGGCACGGTTTAGACACACAGAGTGCCACCTTTCCTAGGGGTGAACAAAACAAAAAAGCTGCTAAGACTTTCTGCAGTCCTTGGTGCAATTCACATATTACCTCAGTGTTCTGTGTACATGTAAAAAGTATGGAGCAGTGCTTCACCTTCACTGGCATACTCTGGACCATAAACAGAAAGGTGTAGCATTTGGTTCAGCGTAAATTCCAATCAACACCTTTGATAGGGTTTATATGCACAGAGACACTGAAAAATCAAATAAGGAGGATCACACATAACAACTGGAGCTCTGAATCCTCCAGCAGAAGTCACGACTGAAGTTGAACTCTGGGGAAAGACAGAGGTGATGAGTCGTGGACCGGCGTCGCAGGATAGAGGGGTCGGGGCTAGTCAGCCTACCGGGCTTTTCCGGGGGCTACCAGCTCCTTGCCTCGAACGGTGCGGATTCTTGACAACAGGCCAACACTGCTATCCCATGTCGGCAGTCGTCAAGTCTTCCTTTCACCATCTAAAGAAAATCGCCATGGTCAAGCACCTAGTTCCGACAGGTGATCTTCCTAAGCTGGTCACGCCTTTGTGACCTCGTGCTCTGATTATTGCAACTCCCTTTATCTAGGGCTACCAGGGGTGGATATCTGCCGCCTACAGCTGGTGCAGAATGCAGCAGCCCGGTTGTTGACGGTGACTCCCTGGACATGTCATATTACACCGGTGCTGCTGAAGTGCTGGACTGCTGATTCAGTGGTGGATCACCTTTAAAGTCGCACTCTTGACTTATAAATCCCTACACAGACTGGGCCTGGACTACCTGAAGAGCTCCTGTCCCTTACTGCCGGCGATCCTCCGCTCGGCTGGCGAGGGGTTGCTAGAGGTTCCAATCGTATCTATAAAATCATCAGGGGCCTATACATTTATGTATCGGCCCCAACCCTTTGGAATTCTCTAACCAATCAGCTACAGGAGTGCACGACTGTGTGTGTGTGTGTGTGTGTGTGTGTGTGTGGGGGGTTAAGCAGGCCCTAAAACTTATCTTTGGCACCAAGCCTTTTCCAATTGATTTTATTGAATTTACTGGATTTTATTGATAATCTGTATTTATATTGTATTTTAACCTCATCTTGTTCATCTTACTGTTAACGCGTCTTGATATTTGAAAGGCACGGTATAAAGTTATTATTATTAGAGGTAACATTTTCCATGACAGGAAATATAAGCCACAACTAGCAGCAGGCTCAAAAGGAGACGCTGATTTCTCAACTATAAAATTCAAGTCCCAGAGCTGGACTGGACAGTAGACAGGTTTCATATGCAGAATATCTCTCAGAAAAGCATGGGATACCTCTATCTGGAACAGTGACCATATATCCATCAATAGGGCATGGAAAGCAGATATACGACCAAATGCACCTTAGAGAAATACTGCTAGTCAGATAGGGAAAGCAAATATTCCCACTCAGAATTCACAGGGCATGCAAAGGGTCCTTCTTACAGGAAGCAGACCACAGAGTGAGCACTTCTATGCCAGGGAATGTGTATGTCTTGTAGAAGGCTTTCTAGCCACAAACAGGATATCAACAATCTTAGGGGATACCCCAAAACACACAATGGCTATGTTTTTTAGGAGCCATGCATAAAGTTTCACAGACTTCAGGTTTGACAAGGATGACAGATGGCAGAAGAAGGAATCGAGGAGGAATGGACTGCCCACAATATATACATGTTGTCACTGCACATCATGGGCAGCCCTGGCTAACAAAAGTTTCCATGTGATCCTGACACTGACAGCTTACAGTTTCAAAGATGCTGCCTAATGAAGGAGAAATCCTCAATGAAGACTGAATAATCCCTGCTGCAGGAATAAACAAGTGCTACCACAGAAGCGTGACAGCCCTGCCACAGATATCAGGACCAAAGTACCCAGTGAATTGAGGGTTAAGATTACGACTTTTAGAAAAATGTGTGCCAGAACAAAGAGGCACAATCTGAAGATAAGGGGATGGCTCAGGGGGCAACACGAGGAAGTATTTTCACAGAGGGTGGTGGGCCAGAATGGAACAGCATTCTGAGGAGGCTGTGGGGTCAATAAGAGTGGGGGAATTCAAGAATGCATGGGACAGACATAAGGCAATTCTATACGGGGTAGGAGGAAGTAGGTGAACTAGGATCTGCAACTTATCCAAAGATAGGGAAATGGGCAGACTGGGTGGGCCAAGTGGTCCTTATCTACCATCAAAGTCTAGTATTCTTTTTTTTTTAAATTTACATTTTAGTGCCTTTCCCACGTTTTTTCACCTGCCTCTTCTCGGGCACGCACATCCCTATGTGGAAGCACGCATGCGCCATGCGTCCAAGCAGCCCCTCGGCCTGCCGCCCCAGACCACCACCCGATGACAGCGGAACTACGAGTCGAGGGGCACAACCACTCCTAAGAGGGAGAGCCACCGTTAAGACACCTCAATCCACTCTGCCCCCACCCCCAAATGCCAGCAAGTCATTCCCAAACCCAAGTTGCCAGTATAGCATGAGGTAAGGCATAGCGCCTAGCCCTCTGTGCCACTGGGTCAGCTCAAAGTCTATGTTTCTATGTTCACAAACAAAATCATCCAAACATCAATCTATGGTGGGGATTACTTCTATCTAGAGATGAGACCCTTTATTTTTGTTAGCAGCCCTTTGGACAAATTAAACATTAGTGACTGAACGCTGCCTTTTTTTTTTTTTTATTGTTTAGTGACCAGCTAAGGCCCATTCTGTACAAGTGCCTGTTTTCGGCTACAGAGAAAACTGGAGAGTTAAGTGACTTGCTCAGAATCACAGTTTTAACTAGTACAGTGTTCCAACACATTTATAATGTAAAAAATCTAACCTGCTGTTTCTTTCATCTTCATCAACACGAACGCACCAATCTGGCTCGGAGAGTACATTTTTCCATGTGCCTCCAGCCAGGCATCACCATTAGAAGCACGCAGAATTTTGAAAGCAACATGTTTCCTGGAAAGAAACAGCATTGTAAAGGCACACAATGTGAAACTGATTACAACTCCATCAAGAACCCATACAACACAGCAGTATTAGATACATAGCTGGTTAAACAAAGAAAGCAACCTAGTCCATCCATTCGGTCTAGTTTTTCCTATGTTATTTTACTCTCATTCCAGAGCTCTCCTAATCCCAGCCTCCCTTTGCTCCTAATTACCCTTTGTGTGGCCACCCTGTATTCCAGTTTGCAGGCAGTGGTAAGTCAACTGGATTCAATCCTACAGATTCCACCCAACATGGGGACCATGCAGGTATTCTCACTCCTCCTGTTTGCTATGTGCATTGGGCCCCGGGTGAGGGACCCCCCAAAAAAAGCAGAGATTCTGGGAAATTAGGTATCCTAAAACTTCATTTTACACTGACTAGTTATGATTTTACTCCCCAGATGTCTTGATCCCAGCTCTGTTGAAAGCCTTGAGGTGTACAGCAAAATTTGGGACTACAATATTAATTTCGATAAATCAGAGGAAATAAAACTTAGTGGAACTTGTTCCCTGCAATTTTTGCTACAGTTCCCTTAAGACTGGCCCAGCAGAATATGGTTCACTACACTGAGGTTAGAATCTTTCTAGCGCTACACACTTTTCACGAAATTACATGAAAATACATGAAAGGTTCAGGAGGGAGATGAGGAGACACTTTTTACAGAGAGGGTGGTGGCTGGGTGGAATGCATTACTTGCTGAAGTGGTATGCAGTATAACAGTGGACTGCTTCAAGCGAGGATGGGACAGGACAAGGGAGGGTTAATGAAGGGAAGGGTAGAAGGAGGGGCAGCTGCAGAATAAGGGATGCTAGCTGCACATTCGAGCAGACTTGATAGACCTCTAGGCCTTTATCTGCTGCCAAATTTTGTATGTTAGTATCTGAGCAAGCTTGCAGAGGCAAACAGTACTGGAAATAGTTACCATGGAGTCTGGGGAAAAATAAAGAGCTAATGCTCTGAAGATGAATGTTCTCCCTGGATATCCCATAGACCCTCACCACTCAAGCTTTACTGATGCCTATCCTGGAAGAGTTTGGAACCCACCTGCCAAAATGGTTGCTCCTTCATTTGGGCAGCTGGCTGCCATCACGTTCAGGGAAAGATTCATCTCTCTCATTAAAACATGGGGACTGGGCATACCAGAGCGGCAGGTAGAGGCATAGGCCAAACAAAGGAATGATACTGGATGGGTAAGTTGGAGGATGTTTCTCGCCCCAAAGCCTTTATTTGTGACACCCTCACATTTGTTTAACCACAGTCAAGGCATTAAATCCATGGACAAAGCACACCTTGATAATATTACAAAAGCAAGGACTGCTGAAGTCCTTATAAGACATGGGCATGAACATAATAAATTGGGGATCCGGACTTTAAGCCACATAGGTCAGATGTAGGTTTTTTTGTTTGTTTTTAAATGGAAAAGGGCTTCTTCACTACATTTAAGCATCTCGTGAAGGGGAGGGTACTCTTTCTTTTAAGGAGTTGAGAACTTGCAATGGACTTCCATGGCAAGACTCCTTTAGCACCTGCAAGTCCAGCCTTATCTGCTTTCAGGCAATCTGGTGCACTTAGTATGGAGATCCACCCAACAGAATCTTTTATACTGGGCAGTGCTTTCAGCAACAAGTGGGAAGTATGTATCTAGGGCTTACAGGGGTTCTGCAGAAAGAACAGTTCGTAAGAGATAGTAAAAGTAGATCTTTGAGAGAATTCTCCATTAGGCCACACTTTTGGAACTACAGCATTCAGCGCTGGGACCACATGGAAACTTCTGCTAGCCAGGCTGCCCAAATGAAGCGCTATCTACATGTATATAAGCTGCGGGTGGCCCCTATCACTCCCTCAGTTCCCCGTCAAGATTAGCCTTGGAGGATCTCCAACTGTGGGGAACCAGAAGATAAGATCAGCACTAGCCATACAAGGCAAGAGATAGGGCTGGATATAAAATGCATGGAGTAGGTTTTTAGGCATAGCATCAGATACAACCCACACTAAAACAAAAGGGGAAGGAGAGATGTACAACATGGCCTAATGGAGGACATTCTCTCAAAGATGTATCATGCTTAAGTTCTTACACAACTGTTCTATCTTCTTCGAGGATGTCCTCTCTCAAAAGTTTGTCATGTCCTGCTTACCACTTAACTCAATCTAGCCGTCCACTATCCAACTGTGAAATTTATGTAAATTGGTGTATGATCACAGCCTTCCATTTTAATGTCAGAGAAAGTACAGTTATGTAAGAACACCATAACAGATGACATCCGTGATAAAGGGCAGTCCCTACACCCACCTTCCAGTTCTGTCTAGCTGAAGGCCTAAAGAGGCAAGACGAGAGAAAGAAAAAATTACTCACCTTAGTAATGTTGTTTCTTCTAATGGAGTCTTGCTATATTATAGACATTAGCAGCTTGATCCAGCTCTAGAACTGCCCCGCAGTGAAATGGTTAAAACCATTCCAAAATAGAATTTTGGCACAGAGCAGCTCTATCTGTGTCATTTCAAACTTGAACTGTCAGATCTTTACGAGCCAAACTCACTAAGGTCTGTGTGGAAGCTGTAACCTACACTAGCCAAATGGCTACCTAAATAACAACAACCATTGATGGTCCTAACACCCAAGATTCAAGTCAAGGGACCAGAAATACTAACACCATTCTAATAATATGAAAAAGGAACATAAGTATAATAAACACACACCCCAAAGTCCCAAAAGGGACAAAATGCTAACAGGACATAAGTAGTGCCCACACTAAGTTGCCCGCACCCACCAAGTAGAGGTTCTGAGAGGGGCAGGTTGGGGAGGTCTATAATATAGCAAGACTCCATTAGAAGAAACAACATTACTAAGGTGAGTAATTTTTCTTCAAACAACATGAAGTCTTGCTATATTATAGACATTAGCA
Organism: Neoceratodus forsteri; assembly: GCA_016271365.2. Taxonomy (NCBI): domain Eukaryota; kingdom Metazoa; phylum Chordata; order Ceratodontiformes; family Ceratodontidae; genus Neoceratodus; species Neoceratodus forsteri. The sequence continues at coordinate 120,220,812 of CM028130.1, read as the reverse complement.
GAATACACAGCAGTACCTCCATGGAGGAGGGCAGAACCTACTTAGGAATAGGCTCTGAAGAACAGCTGTGCCAAACCGAGCATCTCTCCTGGCGTGGACATCCAGGAGTAATGCTTAGTAAAAGTGTGTACCGTTTTCCAAGTAGCAGCGTGGCAAATCTCTAATAAAGGGATATCTCTGGCAGCAGCTAGAGGCAGCTGTACCCCTGGTAGAATGAGCCCTCAAACCGGGGCTCTGCCCACTTTCTGATAACAAATTGGATACAAGAGACAAATCCACCTGGCTATTGATCTCTTAGTGGCAGGTTTGCTTTCCCAACTTCACCATAGGTAAGGAAAAGTTGGAGGATTCAAACCTGTGACCTTGGTACGCTCTATATAATAACGAAGAGCTCTCTTAACATCCAGGCTGTGCAACCTCCTCTCACCGAAGAGGAGTGATCAGTGAAAAATACTGGAAGGAGATAGATTGATTAAGATGGAAATCTGAAACCACCTTAGGCAAAACTTCCTATTAGTCCTAAGGACTACCTTATCCCTGTGGAAAGAAATAAAGTCAGTCTCCACTGACAAGGCTTGCAATTCACTTATGCATCTGGCAGAAGTGATAGCCACCAGAAAACAGTTTTCCAAGTTAGGTACTTAAGCTCTGCAGAAGACAGAGTTCAAAAGGGGTTGCATTAACTGGGCAATGCAAACATTAAGGTCCCAAGCAGGGCCGGTTCCAAAGGGAGGATTAGTATGGGGTAATCCCTTAAAAACTTGGAAAACACAGGATAAGAGGAAAGAGGGATGACTTTCCTGCTGACACAAAAGCAGACACAGCTGCCAAATGAACTCTCAGGGTAGCTGGTCTGAGACCCAAGGAATTAAGATGTACCATGTAATCTAACAAAATGGGCAATTCAGCAGATTCTGGGAAATATTTTTCCAGCACACCAAATGGAAACCTTTTCCATTTAGAACTATAAGTAGCCCTAGTGGAAGGCTTTCTGGAAGCCTTTAGGATCTCAAGAACACCCTGAGAGAGGTGTAAATCAGCAACTCTAACTCCTCAAGAGCCAGGCCTTGAGGTTGAGGGATTGAGGTCCAGATACCAAACCCTTCCCTGGGCACAAGTCAACAGATATGCATTCCTGGGGAGGCACAGGGGAAGATGGACTGTCAGAGACAGAAGGAGGGTACCAGGGCTGCCTGGCCTAATCCGGGCAATCAGAATCACCCTGCAAGGCTGAGATCTGATTTTGACTAGTACTTTGAATAGGGAGAGGAAGGGGGAAGCATAGAGGAACTTCCCTCCTAATCCAGCAGAAGGGCATCCAGGGAACTGAGCCCAGCACTGGAGGCCTGCAACAGAACAGAGGAAGTCTGTGATTGTCTGGGGCTGCAAAAAGATCTATCTGAGGGATGCCCCACCTGGCAAAAACTATCCCCAGCACTTGAGGATCCAGGGACCATTCGTGATGGCCCTGGGAAATCCTGCTGAGGGCATCCGCTAGACATTGTCCTTCCTGGAAGATGAACTGCTGTGAGGGAAGTGTTCAGGGAATAGGCCAGAGACCACAACTTCATTGCCTCGGTGCACAAGGTCAAGACCGAGTGCCCCTGTTTGTTGATGTACCACATTGTTGTGGTGTTGTCTGTTCTGACTTGTATCACCTTGTCATGGACAGATGCAAAAAAGCTTGAAGAGCTAAAAAGACAGCTCTGAGTTCCAGCAAATTGATGTGGAGCAGAGGTTCCTGGGGGACCAGACTCCTGAGTGGAAAGGTCGCCCATGTGGCTCCCCAACCCAGAAGGGAAGCATCTGTAGTGAGAGTCAAGTCATGAGAAGGGAAATGAAGGGGACCCCGCTCTTAATTGCTCTGATCCTGCCACCACTGGAGAGCTAGGATCAAGGTTCGAGTCACTGGGACCAACTTGGAAAGGGGTCTCTTCTCCGAGACCAAAAGGTTCTCAAGTGAAACTGAATGTCTCATCTGAAATCTGGCTCCTGCACAACAGCTGTGGATGCAACCATGTGCCCCAGGAGCTGCAGAAAGTGTCTTGCTGGTCGAGAGACCTGCAGAGTGAAGAAGGGCCAGAGCCACTAAATTCCTTACCCTTTCTGGGGAAGAAAGGCTCTGGCTAGCTTTGTGTCCAATTCTGCCCTATAAAGGTAAGTACCTGGACTGGTTCCAAAACCCACTTTGGTAGGTTTAGCAGAAAACCCAGGAGGTGAGAAGCTGCTGGGTGACCTGCAGGTGAGATTTACCTGTTCTGGGGACTGGCCTACAATGAGCCAGTCGTCTAGATAGGGAAAACAGCAATCCTCTGCCTCCTTAAGTGGGCCACTGCTAGACACTTTGTGAATACCCTTGGAGCAGAGGTAAGGCCGAAGGGCATTGCTCTGAACTGGTAATGACCTGAGGGCAGTTCGAATCTGAGGTACTTCGATGGGATCTTCTGATTAGGACATGGGAACAGGCATCCTTGAGGTCCAGGGAGGCTAGCCAGTCCCTGGCCTTAGGGAAGGTAAAATCATTGCCAGAGTTACCATTTTGAACTTTGGTTTCAAAAGATGCTTGTTCAGATATCTGAGATCTAAGATGGGCCGCCATTCTCCTGTCTTTTGGGGTAAGGAAGTATCTGAATACAGACCCCTGCCCTGATGCAGGGAGAACCCTTCTACTGCTCTGAGAGCTAACAGGATGAGACCTCTGTTTCCAGAGCGAGGGTCTCTGAAGCACTTGCAGGTAGAAAAGTCTGCTTCTCAATTTGGGAAACTTTTGAAGCTGAGAACCAGACCCTGGCTTACTACTTCCAGAACCCACTTGTCTGAGGTTAAAGAAGCCCAATTCTGACTGAAGTAAGCCAGCCTGCCCCCACTGGTACAGGAGAATCGGCCCTGGGCACCCCATCAGGGTGCCTGTTTCCAGGAGCTTTTAGGCTGGGGGTGGAGCAGGTCTGCCCACCCCTCGCCTGCCCTGCCTCTGAAGAAGCCCTCTGAGCATAGGCAGAGAGGCCTGAGTCTGGTAGAAAGGCCTGTGAAAAGGCCTACCCCTACCCCTGGAGGCATGCCTTGAGGAGTGGCTTGCCGCCTTAGCCTGGGCACTCTTGTAAGTAGTCCTATATTCATCCATCTTCTTCATGTAATTCTCTGTCTGCTCTCCAAACAGAGAATTTCCCACCACAGGAAAATCCATAGCCTTAGTCTGGGTATCCTGTGACAAACTAGACACCTGAGCCAGGCCAATCTACCTAAAAGCTACAGATGTGGCCATGACCCTAGAGGAAACATCATTAACATCCACAGCAGCATGAAACTGAACCCTAGAGGCTTCAATGCCATCAGCAGCAACCTGTTCTAGTTCACTAGCCAGCTGGCCATGGGCCTGTTGGCCAACTGCATAACAGTATCCCATCTAGATTTCTGATACCTAGCTACATAAGCCATATAATTTGCTTGCCTGAGTCCCAGAATGGCTGCCATATACTGTTTTTTTGCCATGGCATCAATCTTCCTGGAATCCTTGTCAGGAGGATGTGAAGCCAAGGGAATATTAGCTTTATCACAGGCAGCAGCCTGAACTACCCCAACATGACTGCATTGCTGAGAAAGGAATTCTGTATCAGGCCTGACAATGTATACCTTCTGTCCATCTTTTATCTACAGGAGGCACAGAATTAGGAGCTTTTAAAATTTTAATTGTTTGTTTCCTAAAAGACTTATGTAAAGGAATAGACAATCTCCTAGACTCTGGAATATCCATCATTTCTACAAAATCAGGCTCCTCTTGCTCATCCACAGCCTCTTCTAAAGGAAGCTGGAGGGTTTCAGCAACTTTTTATAAAACATAAAATGAGATGGGGACTCAGACAGCATAGGGAGATTCTAAAGGTCTGTCTGGGAGATGTCCGTTCAATGGGCACACCCAGACCTTCCCAGCCACATTCATACTGTTCATAATTCTCCTCCCTCCTCTGGTTCATAAAATTCCTAAATATCATAATCCTGAACCACTGGGACCGACGAACCGACTTTTACCAGATAGTGGTGGTTCGGATGGACCCTGAGACAGTGACTGGACAATTTGTATGGCTTTGCCATCTCTGCAGCAGTTGGAGAAGGAATTTTGGACTCCAGACCTGCTGATTTTCTTGTTTTCTTTACTGGAATTGGTTCCTCAGAACCAGCTTTTCTTTTGCCCGAGGAAGTCTGGCCCTGGTCAGAGGGCACTCCCTCTGGTTCGGTTGGCACCGAACTGGGCTGGCCATCCGGTCAGCGGACTTTTGGCTCTCTCGTCCCTGAGCCTGCCCAATCTTTTTCCAGGGTGGCTGCAGGGAATTCTTACATACCTGGCAGTCTGACTGAGGTGGCCAAACCCCAGACAATAAACACATGTGGTGTGGGTCAGCCTTGGCAAAGACTTCCCCACAAACATCACAGTGTTGAAACCCAGTGGGCCCGTTTTTCTTTGGGTTTCTCAGACATAATGTTAGCCTAACTAAAACTTGCCCTTTTAACGGCAGTGCCAGGCAAGACACCCTTATTGGTTCCTAACCGTGTCACGGGTATTGGAAAAAACATAATAAATCCGGTTTTAGAACCGATAAGAACCGGAACCGCACTCTAAAATAGTAACTTTTAGTTTTAAATGAGTTTTAAACCCACTGATTGGTTCAAACCGAACCGATAACTCAAAGTTCCACACAGACAAAACCTTCATTTACTTACGGTTACCACAGATAGAGCTTGAACCGAACGGTTTTATGTTAAAATAAAACTATTCTCGTTAAATCCAACCGAGAAAACACTTTTAAACAGAGAAATGAACCGAGCAGGAGGAGAAATCTCCGGAGCGACTGTTCACTGAGTAGGAGTAAAGAATCTGACAGTTCAAGTTTGAAATGATAGATAGAGCTGCTCGTGCCAAAATTCTATTTTGGAATGGTTTTAACCATTTCACTCCGGGCAGTTCTAGAGCTGGATCAAACTGCTAATGTCTATAATATAGCAAGACTTCATGTTTGAAGGATACGCCTCATGAAAGAAAAATGGAACAAACCTAGTGGGACGGTGGGTGGAAGGTAATACCTACTACAAGAGCCTCTCAAGATCTACTATTACAGTAAGTTCTTGCGACACTGTACTATCTTACTTCGAGAGGGCTCTTGCAGTAAGTATTCACAGATAGCACAGAGTCCCAAGCAGTCTGGGACAAAGAAGAAACTCAGGAGGGACTGTCATCCACAACATAAACTTCAAGGCTGGCCAGGTCTCATGAAAGGAGACCCTGCAGAAAAGCCAATCCAAAGCCTGCTCTTCGTGAGAGGCCATGTCCGAACTGTAGTGTTTCGTGAAGGTATGGACAGACGCTCAAGTTGTGGCTATGCAAATATCTGCCGCTGACACATTCTTGAAACAAGTGTGGAGGACTCTGACCTGTCCCAGGAGGGTCTTGTTGTACCTGTCGAACAAAGTGATACAATTCGCCAACCACTTAGACAGGCATTGCCTGGAAACAGCACTGTATTCCTGATTGTGAGCAAAAGAAATGAAAAGCTTATAAGTTTTCCTGAGATCCTTAGTCCGACTGGTGTAGTATCTCAGGATTCTGTGAACATCAAGGTATATAAGAGGTACTCCCCATGACTGGAGTGTTGCGTAAAGAAAGATGGTAACTCAATAGATTGATTCAGCGTAGACTTAGCCACCACCTTAGGAAGAAGCTTAGGACTGGTGTGTATGGCCACCCGTTCCTCGTGTAAAATCAAATTCAGGATTTTACACATCAAGGCTAGAAGTTCAGAAATACATCGAGAAGAGGTAATGGCAACTAGGAAGAGAATCTTCCAGGAAAGGAACTTCAAGTCTGCTTCCGCTGCCGGTTCGGGGCAGTGTGAGCTTTTCCAGGATGAAATTCAAGTCCCATGAAGGGCGGATTACGGATGGGGTCTCAGGTGGAGAACCCTTTCAGGAAGGTCTTAGAGACTTTCAGCTGGGCAAAGACCAGTCTCCATAGGGAATGTGGTAGGCTGAGACAGCTGCCAAATGGACTTTCAAAGAAGAATGGCTGAGACCCAGGACAAAGAGGTGACTCATGTAATCCAAAACTTTGTTAGTTGAGCATGAAAAAGGCTCCAAGTCTTTAGAGGCCACCCAGATGGAAAACAGTTTCCAATTCATGGTGTAGGTGGACCTGGTGGAAGGTTCTTCGCCCACCTAAATGTCTGCTACTAATGGAGAAATTCTGAAGCGTGCCTTAGCTACATCTAAAGAAGCCATGCATGGAGATGAAGGATTGGAGGCCTGGGTGAACTAGGGTCCCCGATCCTGGATCAACAATTGCTGTGACAGAGGGAGAGGAAGAGGAGTTCCTCTGAAAACTGCTGCAAAGAGAAACCAACGTGCCTGGGCCAGACGGGGTGATAAGAATCATTCGAGACCATTCTGTTCTGAGTTTGTTCAAGACTCTCGAATCAAGGGAATGGGAGGGAAGGAAAAAAATCTGTCCCTCCAGCAGAGAGACAAGAGTGCCCACAAGAAAACGTCTCATCCTGAGCGAGCGTGAAAGGCGGAAGTTTGGGGTTTTTGGGGTGAAAGATCCATCCGAGGTGTCCCGCACCGCCAAAAATGTCATTTACGACTTGTCGGGTCTAACTCTTATTCGTGGAGCCATGGCTGAGGAGCCACTGAGCTTGTCTGCCATGCTATTTTCCACTCCCGGAACATGAACTGTAGTCAGGTGAAGGCTGTGCTGAGCTGCACAACATCAGGCTGTCATCACCTCCCGCACAGGGGATAGGAATGTGTTCCTCCCTGTTTGTTGAGGTACCAGACTACACCGTCTAACTGGATCAAAAGATGACCGAGAAGAGGAGCCTGTAGGGCATACAGGACTGCTCTCAGTTTAAGCACATTTATGTGCAGTTTCTGCTAAAAGGGACCAGCTGCCCAGAGTTCAGCGAGGCCTAAGTGGCATCCCAGCCCTCCCTGATGCATCTGTTGTCAGCATTTGGGATGGAGGGTGATGCAAAATGGAACTCCCAGACACGTTCTCCTGAACCACCCACAAGTGCAAGTCCCTGATCATGGGATTAGACACTAGCACCTCAGTCTAATCGTCAGAGTTTGGTCCCATTGCGATTGAAGTGTCCAATGGGAAATCCTCATATGGAGCCGAGCGAACAGAACTGTCGGAATGGCAGCCGCCATAAGCCCGAGAAGACTGAGGACTGACCTGGCTCCAACCCATCTGCGACCAGACAGGAGACTAGCCTGAATCTGAAGGGTCTTGACCCTGTCCAGAGACAAAAGGCTTTGCCTAAGGTCGTGTCCAGTATCACCCCAATAAATTGGAGGCACTGGCAAGGGACCAGGTGGGACTTGGCCTGGTTGACTGTAATATCCAGGCTGGTAAAACCTGCAGGGTAAGGGAAAGGGTGCAGGAGTTCCTCATTGGAAGGGCCACCAAGAGCCAATCGTCCAGGTACAGGAAGACCTGCACACCCAGAGTACACAGGTGGGCCTTACTACTTGGTAATTACTTGGGGAGACAGAGGAAAGACCAAATGTGAGGGCCTTGAACTGGCAGTGGTCCCCTGAAAGCAAAATCGGAGGCATTTGGGTGGGAAGGCCATAGGGATATGCAGGTATGCATCCTTCATATCCACAGCGCACAGCCACTGTCCCTGCCGAGCTGGGAAAAAGACTCTGCAGGAGAGCATCTGTACTCCACAAACATGTTCAGAGAGCAGAGGTCTAGGATAGGCCTCAAGTCTCCAGTCTTTTGAACTAGAAAGAAATGGGAATAGTAACCAGTCCTCAAAATGAGTGGGGACGGCTCTATCACCGCCTTCGATAGAAGGGATAGAATTTCTTCTAGAACCAGGAAGATGTTGCAGGCCGTAAGACGACCCAGGAGGGGTTTTCAAGGAGTTTTTTTTTTGAAACTATCGAGTGTCCAGCAGATATAAGCTGGAGCACCTAAGCATCTGATGTTTTCCTCTCCAACCTGGTAGATGAGAGGATAATCTCCCCACCTGGTTCCTCTGGAATGGCCAGAGGGAGAGGCAAGGAGTCAGGAGGTGGAGAGCAGTGCAAGCAGAGAGGCTCCCGTGTTTTGCTTGGGGGGTTGGTGGAGGGGCCCGATGTTTGTTGCGCGCTTTCCTTGGGTGGTTTTGTCGGTTTGGTGACAGAAAGGACATCGCTGCCTTGAGGGGCCTGCACAAAGTCTGGACTGACTTAAGTGCAGTGCCCTTCTCCTGCAGTTCGGTTATGGTGTCCTTGACATCACCCCTGAACAGCACCAAACCCCTGACGGGAGCATTCTGTATGGCAGTCTGCACTTCGAGACCTATCCTGACACATGAAGCCAGGCATGACGCCGTAAGCCTATGGCGAAAGCAGACTTCTGCCAGTTGTGTCCACCGCATCGTAGGTGGCATGGAGCATGTGCCTACAGGCCAAATGAGCGGATCAGACAAGGTCTCCCAGTTCCTGCTTGGTCTGTGAATCAGGAAGGGAGTCCAGCTTGGATTCTACCTGGCTAAGAACGGATTTCTGTAAGTCCCCATGTGGCAGACGTAGTGGAGGGCCTAGAGTCGAAGATGAGTAAATCTTCCTGTACTGATCCAGAACTCGGGATTCTTTGTCAGGTGGGGACGAGCTCAGGTGTTTTGTATTGGCAGAGTGGCCGTGCTGATCACAGAGTCCGCTCTTTGGGGTGGAGACTGAGAAAGTCTTTACCTTCCAGAGAATGATACAGCCTATCTGCCTTCATCGAAAGGGGGGCTAACACGGATGGTTGCTTCTAAATAGTGGAGACAAGATCCACATGAGGCTATATTCAGGGTGGAATCAGTGTGGGAGCGGTCTCGAGCAGATCAAATGCGGTGTACTTCTTACTCTGTGGGTCTGACTCCACTGATTGCCACTGACATATCTCTAGATCTTTCTCAAGAGCACCAGAAAAGAAGGATCCTCTGGAGGGGACTTGAGGGTCCCCTCGGCCCTGGGTTTTCTGGAGTATGAAGCTAGTCTCCACGCTCAGAGAGACCAGAGTCGAATCAGAGTCTGAAGGCCCTGAAATAGAAGAAGAAGACGACAACTCCTCCCTAGCAGGGAGAGGAACGACCCTCTGAGGACCACCCACGGGTGCCTGTCCTCTCTGCCACCAGGAGCCAGATGATGTCCTCTGCGCGGGTAAAGGGAAGAGGTCTCTGATGTAAGGGGCCAGCACCGGAAGACAACTCTACCTCCCTGGTGAACTCAGCCTTGGCCTCAGCCCACCAGTAGGCCAAGACCTCCTTCAGGTCCGTAGTGGCTGAGAAGGATGAAAGGGAGGTCTCTGGTACAGCAGTTGGGGTACCCATAACTCGATGGCGGGAAACCTAGCATCCGGTACTGTGGCGCCAGGTATTGTGGCATCTGATACCCTGCTGCCAGGGTCTCTGACGGAGCAGAAGGTCCTGGCGAGGCCCTCCTGACAGACCAGACAGTGAGATCATTGGTCCGGAGGGCCCGGCATGGGAGAACTCTGGGAGGGTCCAACGGACCTGGCGGAGCAGGTCCTCCATCAGGCAGAGTATGTTGGAGGGTGATGTCTGAGTGGGGGGCGCTGAGGGTGGGGGTACCTGACGGCAACGCATCAGGTCCTCTGTCCTGGCCGGGAAAGAGGATCATAATCCGTGGGGGTCTACAGGGCACACGGGACCTCAGAGGGCAATGGCTCTATCCGCTGTGGGGGAGCCTGGAGTGTCAGGCGTGGACGACTGGGCGCCGACGAGGCAGATCTGCTGGGCGGTCATCGGAAGGGCAGATATCAGACTTCACAGTGTCCAGGCGGATGTCGGGCAAGCCAGCGTGCAGACTTATTGGACTTCCTGTCTGTGGAAGGCCGTGAATGAGGGGCGGCCACTGGCGGAAGGTGGCAGGCTGGGCATTCGCTGAGGAGGTGAGCTGCTCATCAGCCCTGTCCATGCAGCTGTCGGTGGAACCGCGCCAGACTTACTGGACCCACTCGGACCTGAAGGCCATGATGGAGGAGGCGCTGGTGGGTGCGGAAGCCTCCTTTACCTGGAGCTTCCCTAGGCGAGCCCGAAGGGAGGGCAACGCCTCTTGGTGACCACCAAGACGACCGTCAAGGAGCGATCCCCCAGAGGGGCAGTTATCTGGAGGGCAGCGACTCCAGTTGAAGTGGCGACTGCTGTGGATGAAGAATCCTGGTCCTTTTCCCCCTCACGTTTCTTTTACAGCCTTCTGGGAGGTAGGCGCCTGCGAGTTTCTTCAACTCCTTCTCCATGGATGACATTTTCTTTTTCAGGAGATGGGCTTGCAGGGACTGCTGCCTTAATTTGCTGGTAGCTAAGCTGAATTTTTGATGGTGCTGACAGTCCTCCGTGCGGTGGTCTGGGCCTAGGCAAAAAGGCACAAAGAGTGCCCATCCTTGTGTGGAGTTGTGAACCACACGAGTCACCCTTGTTTTCATGTGATTCGGAGGAGTCGGGACGACATAAGCAGCAGATGGTTATGGAAAAAGATAAAAGGAGGTGGACCAGCTCCACCCAGTTCCCCACCAAGATCCGTGAGCAGGCCTTGATGAGAGAAAGAAGTGAAGCCTGTATATGTACTGTACACCTTTCAGGGGATGGAGGGTGGGAAAGCAGCACCTACTGCAAGAGCTCCTCTCGAAGATCTACTGTTACGCAAGTCCTTATGTAACTGTACTATCTTACTTGAGTGGGAGCTCTTGCAGCAGGCTATAACCATTAGGACTGAGAGTCCGTGAACAGCTGCATGGGGCCTGAGCCACCCTCCACCTGCCAAGGATGGTCGGGAGTGAGGGTGACTGAACCTGTGGGGCAGACCCTGATCTGACAGAGAGTCCTTAGTCGGCGCCCGATTTCAGTTGTGAGACGGAGGTTCCACCACAATCAGTGGGGCAGCTGGTTTCGCCGAACCACCGGCCCAGGCTTGGGCACCTCGACTCAGCGAGGGGTTGTTTCGCCGCTCGGGTAACAGCCACTTGATGGCGGGAAGGCGACGCGCCTGCATGTTCCCAGACAGAAGTAACTGCTGCCACATTAGGTCCTCATAGCATTGACGCAATTTGCTGAAGCCTCTCCTCTTCCAGGAGGAAGAAGAGAACGAGCGCGCTGCCGCATCTCAGTACAGAGACTTAGATCGGCGGATCGGCTGGACCGAGACGAGATCAGAGACAGAGACCTCTGCGTTTCGAGGCGGGTCTGGGAACGGCGGGGGACACCGCTCCTCCCTCAGCTCGGGGCCTTGACCGGGACTCTGGCACGGGAGGCGCAGGTAAGTCCTTGGTCTCCACCGGGGAACCGTGAAGAAGGGTTGTCTGCTTCACCAGGTCGACAGCCCATCCGACAGGTAGAAAAATCTTGACCGTGTCGACGGATGTCTCGGCCGGCTGACCTGACGGGACACCGTGAAGCCAGCAGCCTTAGCCGCAACCTCGACCAAGTGAAGTATCGACTGTCCGGGAAAGGGACTCTCCCGCTCCCACGAACGCAGACCGTGGGACTTACCTTTCGAGTCCTTCTTTTGGACAGAGAAGAATGCCCCAAGGCCCCTCTCACTTCATGGAAAGGGACTGGCAAAGCCCTTAAAAGAAGCTGTAGGAGGATCCCAGAGAGAGCGGGATAAATGCTGCGACCGAGGAAGATGAAGATGCAGCCTCCTCCGAGGCGATCTGCTGGGAGTTGCTCAGCCGAGTCAGCTGCCCGCGGACACGCTCAAGGGCCTCCTTGGACTTCACCAGGCGGGCAGTGCTTCTCGGGCGCCCAAGCTGTAACCAGGCAGCGCTGTCTCCAGGACGCTGCCAAAACGAACGGCACAACTTGCAGGCCTGCGGGTCATGATCTAGGCCGAGGCAGTAGACTCACGCGGAGTGCGGATCCATCCTGGACATTTTCTGCCAACATGGGCACCGCCAAAATCCTGAGTCAATTTATCCATCACAGCCACGAGGTGTAATTAGACCAAAGACTTGAAAACTTAATTATTTTCGGGCGAACCAAAGAATTAGGATCCAGTCTACATGCAGAGCGTTAAGGAGGAACCTGAGCTTCCAAGTAGTAAGGAAAATCTGGAGTCATGGAGCAGAGCCAAGAGTTTTACCACCGGGTGGGTGGGTGGAGCCAACTTGAAGACCTTCCGCAAGATTTAAAGCATCAAGGAACCTGCCAAACAGTGTGGATGAACAACATATCCATGTCCCTAGAACTGGGGGTTCCGCTGAGAGCTGCGCATAAGCGAAACAAGATTTGTCTCGGTCAGAAGGGAGCAATCAGGATCATCTGGGCCCTCTGCCCAGAGTTTTAGAAGAACTCTCTGAAGGATGGGAAAGGGAGGAAGGCGACAAGGACCTCCCTGTCCAATAAAGTGACAGCGTCAAGCCAGAAAGCACCAGTCTCTGGAGCGAGCATGCAAAGCGGGAAGCTTTGCGTTGAATGGGGAGGCCAACAGACCTAGGTCTGGGCGAACCATTTCAGAAACAGAATCTGCCACTTCCTGACTGAGTTCCCATTCATGAGCGAGGGACGAGGTTCTGCGAGATTGTCTGTCAGGATGTTGAAAACTCCTGGGACAGGACATGTACGGCAGTGAGGAACAGACCGTGTTGGAATTGCCCAGATCCACACTTTCATCGCCTCCTGCAAAGGGGTACAATCAGGTGCCTCCCATCTGTTGATGTACCAGAGTACAAACATGTCTGTCTGGATTAGCAGTGACCCTTTTGACAGAATGAACTGAAAGGCCTGAAGAGCATATAGACCACTCATCTCCAGCATATTGATGTGGAGATGCATCTCGAATGGGACCACGAACCTTGGCTGCGGTGGTCCCCTAGGTGGGCTCCCAACCCAGACAAGACAAGTCTATGGTGAGAGTCCAAAACGATGGGGGCTTCAAAATGGAAGGCTCTTCGAAGGTTCAGAGGGACTAATCACCAGAGTAGATCCTTCCGGACTGCACTGGAGATCAGGACCGGGTGATCCAGGTCGTCCAACCACTGATCCCACTGGACCCTCAAGGTCCACTGGGCAATCCTAATATGCAACCTGGCAAATGGGACCGTGGAGATGGAGGATGCCATCAAGCCTAAGAGATGTAACCACACTCTGGCTGTACGGTACCTGGAAGAGGTCAGAATGGTGACCTGCTCTGAATTATCTCCACCCTGTCTGGGAGGAGGAAGGTTTTGCACTGGAGGATGTTATCCAAAATGGCCCTAATGAACTGAAGGTTCTGAGGAGGGGTGATGGTCGATTTGGGGAAGTTGGACCGTGATACCCCGTGAGAACAAAGGCCAAAGTGCATGAGAGCTTCAAGTAGAGTCCCTGGGAGAGTCCGAAAGCAGTCAATCGTCCAGGTAAGAAAACACTGCTATCCCCCGCAGCATAAGGTCAGCCACAGTCTAGTCAGGCACTTGGTAAAATATGAGGTGCCAAAGAGGCAGGGCTAGGTATTTTTGTCTATTATAATGTTGGCTAAATAGTACCTAACCATAAATGTTTCTTTATGAAGTTGTCTAGTTTTATACCACCAAATTAGTGGCAGTAATTTGTAATTTTGCACTATCCTAAAGGAGTTTGCACAGTTAGTACATATTGCTGATTAATGCATGGAGCCTTTCTCCTTTTCCTCATATGAGGAATGAGAATATACAGAGTTAAACATATTGATTTTTTGTACAACATTTCCATGCTGTTCATGGGCTCATTACACAGCTTTTTGCATAGTTATGTTTAATGTTGAATTAAATTACTAACACCCTCATGATGCATCTAAGCAGTAGATGGTGTTTTTCATGTAATCAAGAGGTGGCGACCTCAATGTGTCTAACATATTTACATCTGTTATATCTCTGCTTGTAAACTGTACTTCAATGTTTACTTGAAATAATAAAGTATAAAAAAATCAAATGGAGAACCTCTTCCTTTGAAGGCAGAGCATCTTTGGGTCAAGTCGGAGGGGTGGTAGTGGGGAGGGGGGCATGGACACTGGAGGATGAATGAGCAGATCTCTCGTGATAGATCTGGTTAGGCTCAGAAGACGCCTTGGGCGAAATGGAGCCTGGAACATGGTATTTCATGTCTAGTCCCCATACCCAAGGGCACCATCTCTGTTGATGGGCAAGTAGCTGGGCAGGCTCACAAACCTCGTCCAACTTGGTGGTGTTATGCAATGCCAGATCTATTAAGAACAAAACCGCTATTATGCATTTTGTGGGAACAGCAGACCTGGCATGCATACGGCCCCATTTTGGAAGTGACAATTCCGCCCAGGTACTCTGTGATTTACCGCCCGAGACTGGACCGCAGGGTACTGGTCTGTTTCAAGATCAAATCCTTTGAATGTACTGTGGTAGTTGGTGTGGGCTACAGGATAGTTCTCGTTTACCGTCCACCCGGGAAAAGAGATTCCTGCAGAAATGGCAGACTTTGTCGCCGACATGGCACTGGAATCGCCCAGACTGATGATTTGGGGTGACTTCAACGCATGGGTCGACAAACTCGCCTTTTAGACAGCACTTTTTCCAGTTGACATCACTGGGCTTACACAGATTGTTACCTCAGCTAGCCATAGTCATGGTCATTCTTTGATCTGGTTTTCCTCCTGGGGATTGAGGCCTCCGATCTGGGGTGGAACTGGTCGGTTGGTCCAATCAACTTTTGTGCCCCCTGTAGGTCTGCCCTGTGGAGATGGTTAGTTCCCACCCTTCATGGGATGTGAGCCCTGAAGACCTGATGGCAGCGATTGATCTCTCAGAGTTTCCCGATGCAAGCTCAGGCCCAAAGCCGTTGGTCTTGGCCTATGATAAGGTCATCTCTTGGACCCTCAACCAGATTGCTCCTGTCCATGTTCATCCTCTCCCACTTAGCCCTCGGGCCCTTGATTTGATAGGTCTTTGAGGGAGTTGCAGCGATTAGGACAAAGGTTAGACGTCATTGGTGGAAATCCACCCTGGAGGTGGACCTTCTTAGTTTCGTGGAGCATTATAAGACCTACCAATCAGTGATCTCCCATAGAAGGCAGAGTTCCTGTCCAGGGAGACTGCCATCGCTCAGAACTGACCAGCTCAGCTCTTCTGAACTGTGGACAGGTTGTGCAACCCAGCCTGTCTGCAGCTCTGTCGAGCTTTTTCACAATGGGAGTGTGATGAGCTTGCTCGATTTTGCTAATAAGGTGGCAGACATCAGATCAGAGATCCTCTCGACTCATTCTATGGGGATGCTGTTGGTCAGTGTCGTCACTGTACTCGTACTTCCTGGAGTTCCTTTGACCTGCCAGGGCTCGTGGATATTATGTGGATTGTCCAGGGATGCGCCCCACGTGCTGTGGTTTAGATCCTGGCCCAACTTCCCGATTTTGGGTGGTTGTAGATCATCGGCCTGGTTCTGGCTCAGACAGTCCGGTGCTCCTTGGAATTGGGTGAGTTTCCAAGCTCCCTGAAGGAGGCGGTGGTGACACCCTTCTGAAGAAAGCTTCATGGACCCGGACATTCTAGCCAACTACAGACCCATCTCGAACCTTCCTTTTATAGGAAGATTATTGAGAAAGAAGTGGCAATTCAACTGAGAACCATTTGACCATCTATAACATCTGTGAATCTCCAGCCGGTTCTCGAAGGAGGCATAGCACTGAGACTGCTCTGGTTCATGTGCTCAATGATCTCCTGATGGCAAAGATCAGAGAAACCATTCTATTCTGGTACTCCTTGATCTCTCTTCAGCTTTTGACACTGTAGACATGAGGTGCTGCTCGAGCAGCTGAGGTTCATCTGTGGCTGCAAGCACGGTCTTCAATGGTTTACATCTTTCCTAACTAGCAGAACACAGAGCTCTGTCGGAGATTTTTTTCTCCCGACTCGCCTCCTCTGTACTGTGGGGTTCTTCAGGGCTCTGTGCTGTCCCCATGTTGTTTGCAGTGTGTATGCTACCCTCTAAGACACTGTAAGATGGTACAGGCTGAGGTTTCACTGCTATGCTGATACCCAGCTCCACCTGTCTTTGCTCCCGATCAGGTTAGTGCTCTCAGTATTTAATAACTGCCTTGCGAAATCCAGGACTGGAGGAATTCGAGCTGGCTAAAGTTGAACACGGAAAGACTGAGGTTATGGTTGTGGACCCGGTCGCAGGATAGAGGGGCTGAGGACTGGTCAGCCCTCTGGATTATTTTGGGGGCTCCCAGATTCTTACCTCAGAACGGAGCGCAACCTGGAGTGGTCCTTGATGACAGGCTGGCCCTTCGTTATCAGGTGTCAGCAGTCATCAAGTCTGCCTTTTATCATCTTAGGAACATTGCCAGGGTCAAAGATCTTGTTCTGTCCAGCGATCTGCCTGTGCTGGTCCACTCCTTTGTGACCTCGTGTCTTGACTACTGCAACTCCCTTTACTTATGGCTTCCTGGGATTGATATCCGCCACCTGCAGCTAGTACAGAGCGCTACTGCTCGACTGTTGACTGGGACATCTCGGAGGTCCCAAATCCTCCTAATGCTTCGCAATCTGCATCGGCTGCTGATTCAGTGGCGGATCACCTTTAAAGTAGGTCTTTGACTTACAAAGCCCTACATGGACTTGGTCCTGACTACTTGAAAGAGCTTCCGATTACCTACAAGTCTTTGCAACAGCTCCGCTTGGCTGACATGGGGTTGCTGGAGATTCTGAGGGTAATTTTGAAATCTTCCAGGGCCTGTGCGTTATGTTTGCGCCCCTACCCTCTGGCATTCTCTACCCGCCAGCTTTGCAGCACGTACCGTGGTTTTTTTTTTTTTTTAAATATATAAACAGGGACTCAAAACTTTTCTGTGAAGTCAAGCATACCAGTGAACTGTTTTATTAAATGTATTATATCTGATTACTAAAATATAGTTCCATAAAACTAAAATAATATAAAGCAGCTTGCTATTTGAAAGGCACTTAAAAACAAACATTATTATTATTATTATTATTATTATTATTATTATTCAGAGAAGCCTCACCATGGTGAGAACATCGGACAAACCCAAAGCCTGGAACAGTGGTCCAGTTAAGGAGCATACTGGCATTATTTTACGCCCATTTTGCCCTTTAACACCCTGTATAGAGTCCTGGGTTGTATCATCATGACCAAGTGTTTCTATGGACTTCACGCATTCACACTTGAGTCCACCAGAACAGTGTGACCGTGTCAAAAATACTATCTGGCATACCAGTACTACCAGCTTGGAAAAATTAGGAAGTTTTACTTCCTGGCCTAAAAAGTTATCTGGAGCACTGCCTGAAACTCAAGCTGCTCAAGAACAAGGCTGTCATGTGCAGGAACTGAAGGTCCAGATAAGAATACTTTTCCACAATTGCAAGACAGTAAGTCTGGGCAGAAAGGAAGACTCCACGGAGCCTGCTGCTGAGGCTGAGGAGACTGGGGTGCCAGAACTGGCATGACCAGTCCGAAGCTACCAGGATCATCCGTGTCTTGTCCCTCCCGGCTTTGATCAGCACTTTCTGGATCAAATGAAAGTTAGATAAGGCATAGAGGAGGTCCTGCTAAGAGAGTTGGGCACAGTACAGCCTCAGCTTTGCATTCTGCCTGGAGGCAAACAGGTCCACGACAGGGTGCCCCACTGAGAGAACAGGCTGTGTACCATGTTTGGATGGAGAGACCACTCGTGAGATGCCTCGCTCGCATGGCTGAGGGTGTCAGTCAGTTGGCTGGCAATGCCGGCCACTTGGATGGCCAAGCAGTTGGTGCCCAGGTTCAGCATGAGCATCCAGATGCAGAAAACTTCCTCGCACAGAAGACGGGCGTGCATTCCAGTTGAGGCAGTACTGTCAGTCTGGACCTTAATGGCCAGATCCTGGATGTGGAGCAAAAGAAGTCAGCGCCAGGCGAACTGCTCAGAGCTCCAACAGGTTAATATGGCATCGGGACCCCTCAGGGTCCAGAGTCCATGGACTTTGTGGTCCCCAGGTGGGCAACCCAAACAATCAGGGAGGCATCAGTTGTAATGATGATTGTCCGTTTGGCGGACAAATGAGATTCCTGGCACCAACACCACTGGCATGCAAGCTCCCATTACAGAGAGCGTTCTCCATCAGGCCCAACAAACCAAGCTGGTGCATGTCACCATATATCCCAGGAGGTGCAGGAAGTCCCAAGGAGGACAAGACTGCCCAACCTGAAATGACTGGTCAAAGGAGAGACAGACTCAGCCAGTCTGCTGGGAGCAGAGCCCTGGCTCTGGAAGAGTCAAGCTGTGCCCTGATGAAGTTAATCACTTGTGATGTTAAGAGTTCCTACTGGGCCTAGTTGATCAGGAGGCCAGGGGACAAAGCAGGTCTGGAGGGCCAAGTACCTGGACCACTCCACCTCCTCCTCCCTGGAGGGACCTGCTACGAGCCAGTCATCCAGGCAGGGGTACACCCGGACCCCTTGGCACCTCAACTAGGCTGCCGCACTGCAATACATTTGGTGAAGACCCTGGGAGCCAAAGAGAAGCCTAAGGGCATGGCCTGCAACTCAGAAAGAATTCCCTCCACAGGGAACCAGAGGAACCAGCAGTGGAACAAACCGAATGGGATGTGGAAAAACGTGTCCTGACAATCCAGACAGCAAAACTATAAGCTCTGCTCCAGAGATGATATAATCTGAGAGAGTGACCATCTGGAAGGTGCGTGACTGAAGAAACCTGTTCAGGTCGGCCAGATCTAAGCTGAAGCGCGCGACATGGCGCCAACACCCCCCTCCCCAGTCTGTTTTGACACCAGAAGTACCTGGAGACAAGTCCTGGGTGTACTGGAGGATCTGAGACAGAAGCCACCATCTCCTTCTGGAGAAGTTGGTAATGTCTTCCCAAAAGTTTGACAGCATGTGGCGGACACCATATCCTCCCGTGAGGCACAGGCTCTGCAAGGCGGAAAGTCTCAAACTCTAGAGACAGACCCTGGCCAACCACCTCAAGGATCTACCTGTCCATGGTGACGGTGGACCAGAAAGGAAGTGGCAGAGCCATGCCCTGCCCCCTCCCCAAAGGGAGGACCTAGCTGAAGCAGGACTGGCCTGGAGGACTCACCCACCAACTAGTCATTGGGCAGGATTGGAGGCAGAAGAAAGACAAGCTAAAGAAGCAGTGGGTCCTCAACCACCTGGCTTTCGGACAACCGAAACAGCAGACTTGACTGGTGATGCAGCCTGGCCTGCTGTTCAGCCAGGGGCTGGGATGGTTGGCTACAGCAGCAGAGAGAGGCCAAAATGGCTTTTTCAATTGAGGCTTAGAGCCTCTGGACTCCCTCTGGGTGGTAATCAAGTCCAGTGTGGCACTGGACTTCAGTGCAAGAAAGTGTCCTTCCACCCCAGCCCAAATAGGTTGGTGCCCAAGAGGGACAACAGCCAACTTGCGCTGGGTTATCTGCCATAAAGGTCGAGATCCTCGCCAAGTCCTGCAAATATGTCGACCATGGCAGCAACGAACCAGGCGAGGAGTAGTCTATGTTCATGGACGTCAGGAGCTGCTGTTAGCCACAATTGGTCCCTGGTCCCAAACCTACCTGACTGTAGTCAGTAAGTCAGCTAGGATCTGGGGAAGCACCTCATCAAGCACCCCTAAGAGGGCATGAGCGAAGTGGGCCATCAGAACTTGCCTGCTGAAGGCCAAGAGAGAGGCAGCATAGACCTTTAGAAACACAGAAACATAGATCCAATTTCTTGGATTCTTTGCCAGGGCGCTTATCCACATCCCTGTCACTGCCAGAGTGCCGAAGACAGTCAGCCACCAGACCCTCGGTCAAGGAATATTCGGTGAAACCCGACGTGGAACTGGTAGGACCACATACCTGTAGACCATCCGAGCTGATAGCGCAGGGCAATAGACAGGATGCTGCCAAAGCTCCAGAGTGAGGCAGAGAATGGCTTTGATGACCAGGAAGGTCTCCTCAGGAGTCACTCCGCTCGACAATCTGTCAGTGGGTACTTAGCCAGTTTCTGGATGAGCTCCACCTGCAGACCCATCGACTCAGATCATCCGGAGAAGGCCTGTGAAAGTTGGACCATACTCTGTCGACAAATCCTCTCCCAACTTGGCGTTCAATGGACGGGAGCGTGAGGGAGGAGCCTCCGACTCAGAGGATTCGCCGAAAGCAGTCGACCACCAGAGTCCCTGATGACCGTGATGAGATCCATCAGGAGTCACGGCATGACTGACAGCCAACGAGGAAGCCCGAAGCTGTACGGGCATCCTTGAGGAGGATCCACTGGTGGCTGTCTGGGCAGCGACTCCCCTGAATAGGCAGAGAGGCTGAAATGGGCCAAGCCGGAGCTGGCGAGTCAGGGTAGGCTGAGACCTGGGTGGCAGGAGCCATGGAAGAGACTGGGTCACAGCTGTAACTGGCTTAACCCCAAAACAGGAGCTGATGCCATATGAGTTTCCTCACAGCACCAATGCATTCTGCAATGGTGTCTCTCCTGCCAGAGTTAAAGAGGAATAGAGGCTGCGCCGTTCCTTAAGTGTCTAGAGTGGGAATGCCTATGTCAGCTTAGATTGCTCGACTCAGGCTATGGGTCCAAGACTGAGTCCTCGACCACTGGGATGCCAATGGCGAGACCTGGATGGAGCCAGCGAAAGCCTAGGAACCCCCTGGATAACTGGATCCCAAGGGCTGGAGACCAGATCAGCGGGATAGTCCAAGCCACCCTGAGAGGTAAGAGGGAGGACCGAGTCCTAGAAAGGGAGGTGTCTGCCTCTCCTGGCAACAAATGTGTCATCTGGGTGGAGAAAAGAAATCTCGACAGGTTGGTCAACGGCGCCTCGACCAACTGGCCAGATGGGGAGACCGTGGAGCCAGCAGCCTGGGCCGAAGGATCGATCGTAGTCAAAACCTCCAGAGAAGCACAGGAATCCAAGACCCAAGAGGGCTCACGATCCCGTGGAGTTCTTTCAGTCTCTTTCTCTGAAGATTTCTATCTTGTGCCCTTAGAAGGGCCCTGCCGAAGGTGTGAAGGGACTAGCATCAATCACAAAATGCCCATGAAAAGGTGGTGCCAAAAGTAAGCAGCACGAAGGCAGAGGAGGCATGCGCTGCAGCTCCTTTAAAGGCTGCAAGTTGTTCAGCAGACCCCGCAGCACAGAGACCGCAGACAGGCATCTTTCGAGTGAAGGGGTGGGGAGAAAAGATCCCATTCATCAGGGCACCCTAAGGAAGCTGAGCATGCCAGTCTTCCAGCCTGTAGGATACATAGTGACAGAGGCAATATGCCTGGGGATCGTGTTCCAGGCAGTAAATGCATGAGGTGCAGGTCCAGGACATCATCTGCCCACATTCGCACTTTTTAAAATCCCTGTGCCAACTTAAGTGTCATCCATAGCGGAGATGGAGGATCACCTGAAGTAACTGAAGCAAAGGGCCTACCTAGCGTGGTGAGTAGTAAGGAGGGAACCTTCTTCTAGCATTAAGGAAGAGCTGATGTCCTGGGGCGATATTGAGGAGTAACCACCTGGGTGGGTGAGAGGAGCCAACCTGAAGTCGTCCTAGCAAGTTTTAAAGGAACAGGAACACTGTCAGAAGTGCGGACAGGCACATCATCCACGACCCTAGAAGAAGCCCTGCTGCTTGGTGGAAGAACAGCCTCCCCATCCCTCTAACTGTAGAGTTCTTCACAACTAATGTATTTTTGCTTCTACTGATGCTGCCCAACCCCACCCCACCCTTTGTGGCACATTTTGCCAGACACAACCCTACCCTTTGGGAACAACTACCACTTTGTTTTCTTTTGTCCCCTGACATACTTTTGGCTTCTTCCCTTTCAGTCCCACCTGTGCATCCCCAGCATGTTGTACGCATGTGACGGTATGTGTATGCATACCTTGTGGGACACCTACCACCCCACTGGTTGCACTGTTGCAGCCTACACCTATCAGTGGACCTCCATCCGGTGATGGGGAGGCTATGGGCAGGCAACCCCTCCTTCCCAGGAGAGGAGCGCCTTCGCTCAATCCTGCTCCTACCCCCCACACCTCACGCCAGCACCCGGTGACCAGAGGTCATTCCTGAACCCGGGTCACCGCGCAACAAAAGGCAAGGCATTCAGCACCTCAGCGCCACTGGGCTGGCAACAACTACCACTTCCCTGCTGGAGCAGTTGTCCTAAGTCAATTCAGTCAATGACAAAATGATTTGGGGGTTTACCCTGGATCCCACATTTACTAGTTCTGCTACCCCAACACTCTCCCTGTGCAGATTTGATGTGTAAGTAATGGGACTGCAATACCTAGTGGACCTCATGCAGAGTTGCCTTCAGGTAAGGAATTTAGATCAAGGGCAGCTAACACTGCACTGACGGCCATGAATCTCATGCAACTCCCAGGTTTTATAAGATTCATGACCCTCCAACCACCCTCTAGCTTCCCAGAACTTCATCTGGAGAGGGTCAGAGCCACAACATCTACAGCTGACCAAATGCACACACTCCTCAAAAAATATATCTACTAACTGTGTGTGTGTGTGTGTGGGGATTCCAGTTCATGAGACTGGCTTTGTTTAATAAACTTAAAGAGACACAGATGGGCACTCTGCTTCTTCAAAATAAAACAGATGTACAAACTGAAATCCATAAAACCTTTAGGCCTTAAGAGTTTTAATTTACAGTAAAACCATTTCTGTTAAGGTCTCTACTTTAATGCATGTTTATATGTTTTGATATATTGTATCTTGTTGATAATGAAAAATTAGCTCATCATTTCTTTTCAACCCATTCATTCCTCAAGATCTTTGAGTTCAAACAACAGTGACCCTTGTTCCTTTACTTGCCATGTAACTGCACTGTGGACACTCTTATTGTGGTTGCAAGGTAAAATGAAATGTCAGCAGTTTTGGTTACACATGTTTTGTTTGCTTTTCTATCTTTAGTATGTCAGTATAGGAGTGATGGTTGTTTAGCCCTTCTGGACAATTTTCTTTCACTGTGTCAGTCTTTCTTCCCGTTCACCATTTCACTCCCTTCTCATATCTCATACCTCTTTCTCTGCAGTTAATGGAATCACTGCTGAAGGAAAGGATTCTTTAATATCTTGAATTCAATGGATTACAAGACCCAAGTGTGACATGGTTGGATAAGACTCTGTTCCATTTATTATGCAAACAACGTTGAAAGTAAAGACCTAGTCTATCCTCTCCTACTCAGCTACTTGGCCTCCAATTTTACAATCACATTTTCCTTCTGGCACTGAAATACTCAGACGGTCCCATAATCTCCCAGTTTTCTCACTTCCTTTACTTGCTGTTTCTATTCTTTTTTTTATTTCTCTGACTTAAAATAAATGTGCATGTTTAAGTGTACCTGAGATCCCTTAGTTTGCAAATGTATACCGTTACATTGCTGTTGAATGAATACAACTATTTGGGTTTATCTGGAATACAGTGGGGATTAATCCTGATGTGCATTTTGACCTCCACAAGCTTGTTTGCAGAATTATCAGCAGGAAATCAGTTCTGGGACAGGAGGACTTAATTGGTTGCACCAGGTAAGAAGACTAAGGCTGCTCATAGAAAAGAAGCTACCAAGTCTTAATACATTTTGTGGAACACAGGTGGTGTAACTTGAAACAGGATGCACAATTTAATTGCCAGAGGTAAACATCTTATAGAGACAGATCGCAATGTTTTGATTTTGTTTCTAGAGCCCATGTTCTTCGCCTGCTGAGGGCTGCTGTTCAGAGCTCAACAGTATCCTCAAGCTGGCCTGGCAGCACACTGCAGACCAGTGCCAGAGACCATCTCCACATGTCCACGTCCATACTTGAAATCGCCAGCTAGAAGACCAACACGTTTTGGTTGGGCCACGAGACAGTCATTGTGACTGTTCTCTCCCACTGCCAGCCCAGCTTCAGCTTACTGTCCCCAATTATACCAAGATCCTCTTCCTTGTGTTCTCCACTGTTGCACAGCACAAGGTGTCCGACTCAGATTCCTCACACCTATTGGTAGGTCTCCTGCCCCTCCCCCCAACTGAACTGTGCCCCATTTCTCAGCCCACACTCATGTGCAGGTACCGCTGTAGTGCACCCCCACATGCCCATCCTTCTTGCAAATTTTTCTTCAATTGATGCAAAAGAAATGTCTGGAAAGGTTACACAAAATGAAATTTCTTGAAGTGATGCTTTATATCAGAGGTCTAATCAAATCTGCTCAACCTGGATACTTACGTGTCCTTCTGCACTTCCGGATCATCATAGGCCCAATTAGTCTTTTGTGGCATAGAAGGTATTTTGGGGGTTTGTTACAGCTGTCGCTAGAAGCTGGCATACCAACTAGCCTCTCGCCATCTGCAGTAAATGCTACAACAGATGGGGTGGTCCTAGCACCTTCAGAGTTTTCTAGTACCTAAACAAACAAAAAATAAAAAGTTACCAACAACTGCAACTTGAATGGGTATTTTATACTGAAGAAAAAATTACTCATCGTAGTAATGCTGTTTCTTCTTAAGGGATCACTCACTACGCTTCCAATGCATCCGGTCATCTGCTGAGAGAGACACCAGAGAACCTATGCAAATTTTGAATTTGGAATGCAGGTTCAAACTGCTTCCATGCTCCACTCTGGATGTTGCGTGGATCTGTTTCCATGCCAGAGTGGATCATCATCTAGTGAAACTAGCTAAAAACCAAAAATGTTATAAAAATGTTCACAGTACTTTAAAAAGCACCAACAAATTGAAGACTTGTGACAATGTACTATATAAACTATAACAACAAGGTTACAATTGTAGGAACTGCAGTAGTAATGCTCACGCAACCGCATTGAAAAGGAATGGATTCTTGTGTGAACCTGTTACAGGTTCTGGAAGAGGAGGCAGGGTTAAGGAGCTCACAGATTACATCCTCTCTGCTATGGATAAAGGGCACATCACCTCAGCTATCTTTGTCAATCTAGCAAAGGCATTCGACAGTATCCCACTCCCAGGCCAAGCATGCCAGTGCAAGTCTCTCACAATGGGCCACTTCCGGTTTAACTTCTACCTGGTTGGGCGGGCGCGTCGCTCAGGATTGAAACTCTACCTCTGACCTCCTTCCAGTCACCCCAGGAGTTCGGCGGGCTCTGTTCTGGGGACTCTCCTGTTCTCTATCTTTCTAAACGACCTATCCTCTGCCTGCCCCCACACTTCCGTTCACACGCATGCAGACGACCTGTGCTATACCCATCAGGCCCATCTGCTGGTGATGTGGCACCAGACTTCAGCAGGACTTCAGTGCCTAGCTCTGGTTTCGCTCCAGCCAGCTTCACCTCAATGCCAAGAAGAGTCTCCATGACCTTCGGCTCAAGGCAGAGGCGCTTGGCCCCCTCACCCCCGACTTTCCACACTCTGGATGGGACTTTCCTGGAGGCCTGCCCTTCCTTCAGATACCGGGGTCTGGCTGGACCAGCACCTTGATTTTTCTGTACACACCAATGCCAATCATAAAAACTCCACCTAAAACTGGGTGCCCTCTATCACAAACATGGCTACATCCCACTGCCAGTCTGCCAAGCCTTAGTACAGAAAATGATGCTGTCAACTTTTGATTACGATGATGTAGTCTACAGTGCCGCTTCAGTCCCTCCCTCCCCGAGTCCTCCCTGATCAGACTGGACCCCTCTTCCACTCTTTTTGTCATTTTGCTCTTGACTGTCCCTACTCCACCCATCACTGCTCCTCTACCAATTTCTAGGTCTACCCTCCCTTCAGGATCGTAGATCTTCAAACCGCGACGCTACACTGCCAACTACTGGACCCACGCTCTGCCCCCAAAACCTCTCCTCGGTATCATCATCAGCTCAATCATCCCCAGTTTACAAGCTCAGGACAAATGACTAGACTCCTTTATATACCACACTGGTCCTCCTCATCGGGTCAGGCATTCAGCTAGCACATGCCCAAGCTTTGGAACTCCCATACTTTGCAAATCTGACACTCCACTCCCTCACAGTGCCTAAATGGTCTATCTGCACATTTCTCCACCATCTGCTCATGCACCTAACTCATTCACAGCCCTATGACAGCTCCTTCCCAGGCTTACTCAGCTCCACTGCAGAACCTCCCATACTTGGTTATCCCTGTGCCTCCTTTCCCTGTTGGTCCCACAGTCAGGGCTGTATTGGTTGCTCAACCCCGTATCATTACTTTAGCGGGATCTGCTTTCAGGTGTCGTGAACTCATTGTAAATGTATATGCACCCAGTACCACATTATACCCTGAATCGTATTGTAACCTTGCTGCTATATTGCCTGCACCTACCATCTCTTATTCTATTGCTATTTTGTTTGCCTCCACATTGTTGTATTGTATTTGTCCCCAGACGCATCTGGAATCGAGCAGTACTCCGCTCAGCATGCCTTCCTGGTAAAACTCAAATGAATAAAATAAGTGTAAACACAGTAACTGATCTCTTTAAGAAGGAACAACATTACTACAGTGAGTTATTTTTCTTCTAACCCCAAGAATCCCTCAACGTTTACATTTTATGCAGATTCAGCAGCAGTACCTTGGGAGGCTAGGTCCAGAACCTAATCAAGAAAAAGGTTCAAAGTCAAATCTTACAACCGTAGAAGAGGCAAGAATCACTCTCTCAATGAAGTAAGCAATATCAGGTCAATAATTCAAAACCCTGCTCTCCTAGGCAGCATTTTCATACCTGTACAATTTAGTAAATTTGCCATTAAGCACCAGAAGTGCAATACACTTTTTGGTCTTCTCCTGCAGTCCTCTGATTCAGTTTTCAGTCCAGTCTCTCTCATTACCCTCAAGGCACCGCCAGCGTGGGGAGTAGCTCCATTCGGTCCAACTCCAAGTCTACTGCAGCCTGGTACCAAGAGATGACACACCACATTTCCTTTAGGGCTACCCCGCTATGTCTAGAAAACTTGAGCTTAACAGGAGTGCTTAAAAATAAAACCGAGGCAAATTCAAAAATCACTATAGTCAAAAGACGGAAAACTCAATGCTGCAGACCGACAGATCCAAAATGTCGGTTATGAGTAACAACCTACTAAATTGTGATACCTGCAAACAAAGAACAATGCTGCATCAATTAAAGGAGCCAAAAATCAGCATAGGTTTCATTCGCCAACTTTTATAAAACTTTAAAATAAGGTAAGCCTCCGTTAGATTTTCAAGCACTCCTTGTTAAGCTTAAAACCAAATGGAGTAAACCTCTGCATGCCACTTCAGAACAGGAGCTGAACGGCATTGCAGCCATCTCTGCTCTAAGTGGAACCCAGAGGCAAACCATGTTGGGGAATTTAGTGTGTCGGCATTACTGTGGACAGGAATTTAAATGACGGGCTGATGCATGTGACAGTGAGACAGAGTCGGGTGAAAGGGTGTCTGGTAGTTATGTGTCGGGCAATCGACCAGATCCCTGCAAGACAGCAGTTCCAATGCTTGCATCCCTTCTGGACTGTATGTTCAAAGAGTAGTATTCTGAAGGTGTGTTCTGTTTGCCAGTCAGCTACTTTTACAAATGTCTAAGAATAAAGATACTCCTTGAGGAAACCATAGAGGCAGAGGTGCCCTTGTGGAATGCACTCAAGGTTCTTGATGGCATTTACCAGCTTTTCACAGCAGATCTGAATGCAAGAGACTACCAATTGCACATTTAACCCGCCCAAGACACTGTACTAAACCGTCTCATATTATTTGTATGCATCAGACTAATCTTGTGGAGTTCTATGAATGGGTAACATCAGAACTGGACAGGAGAAAGCCTGTGGATGTATTATTCTTAGACTTCAGCAAGGCATCTGACTGTCCCCCACAATGGTCTGGTGGAGAAACTGACGGGGTTGGGAGTAGGCCTTTTGATGGTCAGATGGACCGAAAACTTGCTAGCTGGGCGCACTCAAAGAGTAGTGGTGGCGGGGAGCTCTTGAACCCTAGAGAAGTCAGTAGTGGGGTACCAGCAGGCTTGTTCCTGGGTCAGATCCTGCTTAATGCATACATATCGGACATCAGGGAGGGTATAGGGTGTGAAATGAGTCTCTTCGCTGATGACTCAAGATGGAAGCAGTAGTTGAGGGGAAGAGGGAGGTTGACCCTGCAAGGGGACCTGGACACCCTGGAAAGGTGGGCTCACACATGGAAATTAAATTTCAATATCACCAAGTGCAAGGTGTTACATCTTGGGTGGGGAAACCCTAAACAGAGGTACACCTGGGAGGGAGGCACTGGAGGCCTCAACAGGGAAAAAGACCTAGGGTCATAGTGGATGCATGTATGAATAACTGAGCAGTTCAGGAGGCAGCTAGCAAAGCAAATAGGATGTTGGGATGCATCGTAAGGGAATCACCTCTAGGGGGCAGGAAGTGATTCTGCCGCTGTACAATGGACTGGTTAGCCCACACCTTGAGTACTGTGTACAGTACTGCAGACCACATTTGAAGAGGACATACAGCTCCTGAAGATGGTACAGAGGGGCAACTAAGATGATACGAGGACTAGGGATTTGATGTATGAGCACAGACTTGAGGAGCTCTGCCTGTTTTCATTGGAGGAGAGGAGAGACAGGGAGGACATGACTGAGGTCTTCAAGTACCTCAAGGGAATGAATAGGGTAAACACAGAAGGGATCTTTAGACTAAAGCAGTGAGGTATCATCAGAGGCATGGTTTAAAGTTGGAAGATGGAAGGGTGAGGGGGAAAAGAGGAGGAGGTTTTTCACTGAGGGTGATGGATCCTTGGAATGCACTGCCTGGTGGGTTGTTCAGAGATCCACAGTGGAGGGCTTCAAGAGAGGGTGACAGACACAGAAAGCAGATTTACCAGATGATGGCCTGGCCCAGGGGTGGGGATGATAGGGGTTTCTGGAATACAAGGGGAGGGGCCTTGGTACCCAACTAGGGATCTGAGGTTTGAGCAGACTCAGACCGTAAGGTCTAATCTGCTGGCAATGTATGTTTGTTTTGACTCGTATCCCTTCCCCAGGGTCGCACCTGTAAACAAGCCTCAGCTCAGTGTGCTTCTCCTAGTTACCAGTTTTTAAATAAAATAAAATCCAGTGAGAGATGGATCTCTTTGTAGCTGATTTACATTACTGAACCTCACACCAGGTAACAAAAGCTGGGTGCTCTGGGACCCAACATCCTTTGTCCGGTCCATGCAGATAGGACTCATTTTAGGTCCAGGCTCAGCAACTTTTCCTCCCCTGGACTAGGTGCTCTGCATAAACTACAGGTAAAAGCCATAGCTACTTATCTTGTGGAGAATTATGTAATTTTGCTCATGCAAAGGGCTTACAATTTGCATACCATCCTAAGAGGTCACTGCAACCAAAATGTGGTTTTCCATGTGGCATACTTCAGGTCAACAGTTTCCATGGGCTCAAAGGAGCCTCCATAAGTTAGAAACATAGAAACAGACTGACTGCAGATAAGGACCACTTGGCCCGCCTAATCTGCCTATTTCCCTATCTATTGGATAAGCTGCAGATTGTAGTTAACCAGCAGCCTACTCTCGCAACCCCCACTATAATTGCCTTATGTCTGTCCCATGCACGCTTGAATTCCCCACTGTTTTAGACCCCACAACCTCTCCAGGAAGGCAGTTTCAAGTGTCCACCACTCTCTCCGTGAAAAGAATTTCCTCACATTACCCCTGAGCCGCCCCCTCTAACTTTAAATTGTGCCCTTTGTTCTTACACATCTTTTTTCTGAAAGATGTTACCCTCCTGAACTTTGTTGATTCCCTTGAGGTACTTGAAAGTTTCTATCATGTCTCCCTGTCCCTCCTTTCCTCAAGGGTATACATATTAAGCTCTCTCAGTCTCTCTTCATATGATTTCTGATGTAGACCCTGCACCATTTTAGTTGCCCTCCTCTAGACTGCTTCCATCCTGTCTATGTCCTTGTGTAGATGAGGTCTCCAAAACTGCACGAGTACTCAGATGAGGTCTCACCAACTGTCTGTACACAGGGATAACCTCTTCCTTTTTTCTACTTGAGATGCCACTCCCTATGTATCCCAGTATCCCCTGGCTCTCCTTACTGACTTCTCACATTGCTTACCCACCTTTAGGTCATCTGAAATGACTACACCCAGATCCTTTCCATTATTATTGCTGTGAGTACCTCCCTGCTACTGTGTACTCTTCTCCTGGATTTTTATTTCCCAGGTGCATTACTTTGCACTTCTTTGTATTGAATCTAAGTTGCCATATGTCTGACCATTCCTCCAACCTCGCCAAGTCCCTTCTCATCCTTTCTACCCCTTGTGCATCAACTCTCTTACAGATCTTTGTGTCATCTGTAAAGTGGCATACCTTTCCTTCCAGACCCTCTGCAATGTCACCTATAAAGAGCGTTAGAGGGACTGGCCCCAGTACTGAGCCCTGGGTACTCCACTAGTAACCCCTTTCTTCAGAATGTGTTCCCATTCACCATTACCTTCTGTGTCCTGTTGTGCAGCCAGTTTGTTACTCAGGATACCACCCTGGGACCCACTCCCAGGCTGGCTAACTTGATTATTAATCTTTTGTGCACAAATGTTTTGCTAAAGTCTAGGTAGGCCATATCCACAGTCCCTCCCTAGTCTATTACTTTGGTCACCCAGTCAAAGAAATCTATTAGATTTGGCTGACATGACCTTCCTGATGTGAACTCATGCTGCTTTGGGTCCTGTGCCCAGCAGGCCTCTAGGTACTGAACAATTCTCTTCTTTCAGAAGTGATTCCACCATTTTCCCCACCACTGAGGTCAAACTAACAGGTCTGTAGTTTCCTGCTTCTGCCTCGCTCCCACTTTTGTGAAGGGGAATCGCATCTGCCCTCCTCCAGTCCTCAGGTACCACTCCCATCCTCCCATGATTTGTTAAAAAGTGTGGTCAGTGGTGTCACTAGGTCCTCCCTTAGTTCTTTTAGGATTCTAAGGTGAATCCCGTAGGCCCCATTGCTTTGTCCACCTTGAGTTTTAGGAGTTCTTTCAGGACTCTCTTCTGTAAATGGACTGCAACCTCACTACCCAGAGTGCTTCTATTGTTTGGTTTAGTAACGCCTCCTCTTCTTTTGTGAATACTGAGCAAAAGTATTCATTCAGTATCTCTGCCTTTTCACTGTCTCCCTCTGCCCACCTCCCTCTCCTTTATTAATCTTCACTATCCCTCCCTTAACCGTTCTGTGCTCTAATGTACCTATAAAAGGTTTTATCCCCTTCTTAACCAAGTTGGCTCTCTTTTCCTCGGTTTGGGCCTTTGCTTTTCTGACTGCCTTCCCACTTCTTTCTGCTTTAATTGATACAGTTCCGTGTCGTGCTCCTTCTGTGATTCCTTATACTTTTGAATGCAGCCTTTTTCTCCTTAACCTTCCCTGACACCTCTTTTGAGAACCATAGTATTTTTTATTCCGCTTTGTTTCTTTTTGTTTCACACAAAGGCTTGTTGCCTCCATGATGGCAGTTTTGATTTTCTCCATTGTTCTTCCACCCTCCTTTCTGGCCATTTGCTAATGCATTCCTCATGTATTCACCCATTATGCCAAAGTCAGCCCTTCTAAAGTCCAGTATCCTTGTCTTTGTATGGCTTGTCTCCATGGTTGTGTTTATTGTGAATTACACTGTGCAGTGGTCACTTGTTCCCAGATGTCTACTGACTTCTAAAATTGTGATCCTCTCTCCATTTGAGAGTACCAGGTCTAATATTGCTCCCTCACGGTGGGGTTCCACCACTAGCTGTCTAAGGCATGCCCCCATGGGCATCGAGAATGACCCTGCTCTTTGATGTGGCTGCAGTCCATGTCGTCCAGTTAACATCTGGCATATTCAGGTCCCCACCAACAGTATCTCCCTTTTTCAGCCATTTTGAGAATGCCCTCTATCATTTTCCGATCCATTTCCTCCTCTTGAGACAGGGTCTGTATACAACCCCTGTGCGGATTGATGCCATTCCCGTCTCAGGTGACCCAGAGTGCCTCTTGTCCTCCCCTTACTTTTAGTTCTTTAGCTTTGAACCCTTCCCTTATGTGAGAGCTACTCCACCTTCTCTTTACCCTCCATGTCCCTTCTGTAGATCGTACCTGGTATGTTGACATTCCAGTCATGGTTCTCCGTGTACCATGTTTCTGTGACTGCCACAATTTCAAGTGTTCCTCTTCCATCAGGGCTACTAGCTCTGGAAGCTTGTTTCCCACACTACGGGCATTGGTACTCATTGTCCTCCATTTAATGTTGGCTTTATCCTTTTTACCCCATCCCTGCTCTTATTGCCCTTGTCTATTTTTCCATTTACCCTGTCCTGCCCTTTGTCAAGCTCTGTACCTCAGTGTTTACCCTACTACCTACCATGTTTTGTGGGGAGGCTTGAACTTTCCCATTTCCTATCAGCACCTCCCCCTTGGCTAGTTTAAAAGCTTGCCAAGGAAGCCTTTAAACCTGCCACCTAGGGCTTGTTTCCCTTCCTGGACAGATGCAGACCACCATGCCAGTATAGACCTTCATCTCTCCAGGTGGACCCCAGTCCCCAATGAAGCCAAAGTCCTGTGCTCTGCACCAGTTTGCAACCATTCATTAAACTGCATGGTGTGCAGTACCTAGCCTCACCCCTGCCATAGACTGGCAGCACCTCTGAGAAGGTTACGTGCTTGCTATCTGTCTGAGGCCCTCCCAACTCAAATTCATCTTGCACTGCACTGATCTCATGCTCAGCTAGGTCATTTGTCCCGAGGTGGACAATGATATCTAGTTTCCTCTCCTGTGATGCTGCTTCTGCAATCATGATGATTTGCTTCCTGTTCCTCCAAGCCATGGCACCAGGCAGGCACCTTACTTCCCTCTCCTCTCCCTTCCCGGGTCTACACCCCTAACAACCCAGTCCCCTATCAGAAGCTGTTTCTTTCCCTGTGGTGTCCCTTGCCACTCTTTTGTGGGTCTCCTTGTGGATGTCCCCAGCATTCTTCTTGGTCTCCACTGAGGGTGTCTCATACAGGAACCTTGATTTGCCAGACTGACATACGATTGTGTAGAGGTTACAACTAGGGGCTCGCCTCTGTTACACCACCCTCACCCTCCCAGAACCCACTGTGGTCCATCTGTTCTTACACATGGCAACCTCTGAGGCAGTGGTTGTGGAACTGGTGCTCTTTGGGTGGGGAGGCCTCTAGTCCTTGCCAGTTCAGCCTGGAGGTGGGCAAACCTCCCTCAGAGCTGACAGCTGCCTGCAAATAGGGCAGCAACGCAGGTTCCGGAATGTCTCCCAAAAACTGCTGCCTCACAGCCAGTGCATTGCACCACTCCACATGTCCCTCTTCCTTATAATATACAATGAGTATATATACATTTTTTTTTGGTGTTTACTTACCCTTTATGCACTGTGCTGGGTTATTAAGAATATGACAGTTCTGTCCCAAGACCTGAATGTCAGAACCTTGGCTATAAAGGAAATGCCACGCCTGGGGTGAGGGAAGGGTTGGTGGGAGGCCACAACCACTGGTGACTGTTAGAAACAATCAAATACGCCACTGCTCCACCACACTGGTGAGTACTGCCCTTTATAGTAAGTCAACCAACACCACAATTTACTAGACCACTGCTCCTACACAAGCCACTCTACTGAGTCCAGGGATAAAATGAACTCACTGCTCAGCCAACAGGACACTTCAAAATGTTGCACAAATATCCTTCCAAATCCTAGGTCTCAAGCTCAGGAATCAAGCAACTTCAGTTGTATTTCACCCCTCCGATTATAAAATTACTACACTTTAATGGAATCTTGCCATTCTCTTCTTAATGCCAATAAGAAAAATGAAACTTTCTGTAGAAAGCATAGCTTACCTTCCTAACAGGTCCCCAACAATATTACGTCTTACCAGGTTCCCAGTTCCTCAAATGCATTCTAGTTTGTTCTCTGCAGTATAGCGAGTTTCTCAGCCTCCAACAGAAGCAGGCAAGTCTTTTAAGTTGAGCAACATATGTGCTGAAGTCCCAGTGGGTGGGGACAGGGTCCCTCACTGGTGGGTATAAATGGCCAAGGCCTTAAAGAAAAAATGTATTTTGAAAATGGGTTGAGGCCAAAGACTTTCCCATGCCAGCTAATATATATGCCGACACTGCTGCCAAGTACACCTTTAAAGTTGAAGGCTGTAGGCCTAACTGTAGATGTACTAGGTATTTTTGTTTTTTTATTGTTATTGTTATAGATCCATAGGGCAACAATGTATACAGATATAATCTGTACATAAATAGATTTCTATTAGACTCATTTTAGCAAGACAGACTAGATAGCAATACATAGTTTGTACAATTGGTGAAAACCACATGTTGTCTATGAACTGGAAAAAATACATTAAAAGTTCCAGTCTTCTACATCAGTATTGTAAAGCATCTAGTAATTGGCCATGGTTGGAAAAAAAAATTGATCAAAGAGAGATACAAATATTAGCTTTGAACATTCTCTATTAGAAAATATTAATCCTATAAAATTTCAAATATCACACTTGTGCAATCAACATTTTGAAAGTATATACCCAACTTTCGAGGGTGGTTAGTACCCTTCCCCACCATGGCTTAAACCATTCACAACCACAAAACATACAGTATGCATCTGCATCACAGTGCCAGTAATTTGAATTGTTAACTAGCTTGACTTTATATTATCTATATGGTGTGAAATGAGCTCTATTAATTTTTGTAATATATGGATTTGCCAAATAATACCATCAAACGATTTAAAAATTCCTCGTAATCCATCTCACAGAACTCTGCAGACTCAATAATACCACTTCACTCTCAATAATACTATCGTTCCACAACGATAGTATTATCACTGCAACAGCACAGCGCAAGCGCATCCCCTCAACCTCGCTACCGACCACGAGCCAGCTAATCACCACACAGCTGTAAAATTTCAAAAGTCATCATGCAAAGTAACGCCGCCTCAGTTTCCCCATACTGTCTCAGTAAAATCGCAAACATGGTCTCTTTTGCCGCAATCATTGGCTATTTAAAAAACTTACGTATTTTCATGTTTCACAAGGAACTTTACGGTTTGCTAATTCTTCAACTTCCTGATTCAGCTTTCAACCCATCACAGGTAAGAACTGCTAGCTTCCTTAATCCATATATCACAAAATAACAAATCAGTTAGTGTGTATTACTCGGCTGAAATTTCATCTAGAGTTTCTGGGGACATAAAACCTTCGAGGCTTCGCTCTCGAGGTTATTCATGTCCCCAGAAACTCGATGAAATTACAGCCTTGTAATACACACTAACCCATCTATTATTCTATTTGTACTAAACTGTTTTGTCTCTAGATATTTTGTAACGTGAGACTGTACAAAGAGCGGTCACCAATGTCTGTCCAAGTAATAACTGTGCACCTGTATTCCATTTTTCTTTTGTTTTTTTATATAGTATTAGAGATTTGTTAATTAAATCGTATGAAGACAACACCCTTTCCTCTCTTATTTTCCATATAGGGGCCTTCGCCATTATTTTTTTGCCTCCAGTATTTTTTTTTTTTGCTCTGGGGACACCCCCACGTTTAAAGTCTTCCTTGAAAATGTTCATTATCTGTATACATTTGTAGTGATCTGATGTTAAACACCATATTTGATTAAAATGGTGTGCCATGATAGTATTCTGGGTTCCTCCATTATATACTTCAACCTGTATATTCTGTTCTGTTCCCACTGTCTGTAATAGATGCATTTTCCACTGATTTTCACATCCAGTTATTCCATAATTTAGACAAAAAGCTTCTGTGTTCCAGTTTACTGTATTAACATATTAACTCACTTGCTAAAATCAACTATTACTGGATTTTACATTTGGCAAAGTGATCTAGATTAAACCAAATATTGTTAATTTGACAAGTATGTTGGTACAAATGAGAAACAGATTTATTTTCTATTATTAAATTTAGTTGTCTTCATGGGCCCAGCTTAAAGCTTAACTAATACACAATAAGCAACATCTGGACAAGACAGCCCCCGTCCTCTCCTTTGGATAAACATTGTTTTAAACACCTTATTGATTTTAATCCACCTATTTCCTGTAATCATTAATATTGCCTCTAGTAAATAAGATATTAATAGGATTGCTATCATTTTAATGATCTGAACTTCCCAGACAGATAATGGTATTTTGTTCTAGGTTAATGCATTCTAACAGTACATTATTATTTTTAAAAGAATTTTCATTTTGTTGAATTCAATTCCTAGGTAACACATATAATCAGTTTGAATTTTAGCACTGCTCTTCTTTGAACCAATAGTTGTAGCTACTATACTATACTGAAAGTTAGGATTTTTGATTGTTTGCATGGTAACCTGCCACCCGAGAGAAGTGAGAAATACAGGTTACTCACCTGTAACAGGAGTTCTAGGAATGGTATATGTTGTTCATCTACACTTATTGGCAGGTATCCTTGCCGCTTTAAATCTTGCGGGAAGGTCTTCAAGCTGGCACCTCCCACCCACCGGGTGGTATAACTCTGGCTCCGCCCCATAGCGCCAGATCTGGCCCGCTGGAAGCTCAGGTTGTCTCGTCGAAGATGGGAGGTCTGGTGAGTCGTGGTGGATGAACAACATATACCATTCCTAGAACTCCGTTACAGGTGAGTAACCTGTATTTCTAGGGACATGGATATGTTGTTCATCCACACTTATTGGCAGACTCCTAGCAGTTCTCCGGGAGGAGGGAGGCAAGACGACACCCCAATACTTACTTGGGAAAGAGAGACTGGAGAACCGAGGCCCCAAAACCAGCATCCCGGGCGTGACTCAAGGTCGATGTGGTAATGGGTAATGAAGGTGTTTGCTGACTTCAGGTAGCAGCCCTGCAGATATCCTGGATAGGGACGTCCCTGGAAGCAGCCACCGATGCAGCAGTATGGCGGGTAGAATGAGCTCTTATCCCTCTGGGAGGCTCCATGCCAACTTATAGCAGAGGTCTATGCAGGAGGTGACCCACCTGCTTATCGTCCGCTTGGCTGCAGGTCTGCCAGATGCGGCTTCAGCGTAGGTGACAAACAGCTGGCGAACCTCTCCCAATTTCAGCCCGTGCGCTCTTTTAGCAGCAAACCAAGCGCCCTTCTAGGGTCCAAAGTATGGAGCCTATTCTCGGCCTCAAAGTTGTGATTGGGGTAGAACACCGGCAGAGTCAACACCTGGTTAAGGTGAAACTCCACACCACCTTCGGAAGGAATTTCGGGTGGGGGCGAGGACAACCTTGTCCCTGTGGAAGACCAGGTAAGGAGACTCGATGGAAGCGCCTGGAGTTCTCCCATCCTTCTGGCTGGACGTGATAGCCACCAAGAAGGCGGTCTTCCATGACAGGTGAGAGAGAGCACACCTGTGCATAGGTTCAATGACTTGCCCATGAGCTTTGCCAGTACCAGCAGTAGATCCCAGGAGGTGGAGGTTCTCGCACGAGGAAATGTGATCAAGGCCTTTGAAAAGCGCCAGACCACCTTCTCCTGCGCCGACTTGCCCGGCCCGCTCCGTAAGCAGAGATGGCTGCCAGGTGCACCCTTAGGGTCGCCGCACTAAGCCCTTGATTAGAAAGGACCATAAATAGTCCAAGATGTTGCCAAGGAACAGGAGGAAGGGTCCAAGCCCTTGCCCTGACCACCAAATGGAAAACCTTTTCCACTTGAAGGCATAGCATTTCCTGGTCGACTCTTACGGGACGCCTCAACTACATTGAGGACCTCGTCGGAAAGACCCAAGGCCTGGAACTCTGAGCTCAGGAACCAGGCCGTCAGGTGCAGGGATTGAAGGTCCGGATGGAACACCTTCCCCTGATTGACTGAGAGCAGGTCCGGGCGAGCTGGAAGCTGCCGCGGAGTCCTGGAGCTGAGACTGAGGAGATCTGGGTACCAGAACTGGCGAGACCAGTCTGGGGCTATCAGAATCACCTGCCTTGTCCTCCTCGCTTGAGAAGCACCTTGTGGATCAAGGGAATGGGGAAAGGCGAGAAGAGGCCCGGGGTCCACTGCCTCGAGAAGGCATCCCCTGCAGCGAGCCCTGCTGAGGGTGGCGGGCATGGAACAGCTCAGCTTCGCTCTCCCTGGAGGCAAACAGGTCCACCTGAGGTGTGCCCCAATGGGAGAACAGATACTGTACTACCTCCGCAGGAGAGACCACTGTGGGATGCAGCCCCTATCCGGCTTAGGGCATCGGCCAGGGTGTTGGAGGCTCCTGCCACATGAATGGCTAGGAGATCCGCCTCCAGGCTGCGCACGAGTGACCAAATGGAGAGCTTCCTTGCATAGAAGCATGGGCTGTCCCCGCCCTGGCGGTTTAGATAGTACATGGTCGTGGTGTTGTCCGTCTGGACTCGGACCACTTGACCCCGAGGAACGGAGCAAAGGCGGTGAGAGCTAGGCGAACCGCCTGGAGCTCCAGCAGGTTGATGTGGCATCGGGACTCCCGGGACCAGAGGCCGTGAGCCCGGTGTTCCCCAGATGGGCACCCCAACCCATCAGAGAGGCATCGGCGACAGAGAGACCGTCTGCTCGGGCGGACGAACGGGATGCCCTCCTGCAAATGACCTGGAACGATCCACCACTGGAGAGCTTCCACATCCCAAGTCACCGACACAAGTTGGTCCAAAGGATCGCAGCATTACGACCACTGACTGGCCAGTCCCCTACTGAAGGGATCGATGTTCCAGCGGGCCCAACGGACCACGCTGGTGCAGGCCGCCATGAGACCCAGGAGGCGCAGGAAGTCCGGCAGGCGCATTGCCCAACCAGAAATGACTGGGCAAGGAGGAAAGAACCTCGGCCCTGTCCGCGGGGCGCAGCTCTGGCTCGAGAGAGTCGAGCTGCGCCCGATGAACAGAATCACCTGCTTCGCCTCGAGTTCGACTTGGCCTCGCTGATAAGGAGGCCCAGTTGAGAGCAGACCTGGGGGCCAGATCTCTGACCACTCCACCTCCTGCCTGGAGGGAGCTGCTATCAGCCAGTCGTCCCAGGTAAGGGTACACCCGACCCTCGGCCACGAGGAATGCTGTCACCACTGCCATGCATTTGGTGAAGACCTGGGAGCTGGAGACAAGCCAAAGGGCATGGCTCGAACTCGAAAGGGATCCTTCCGCCGGAAGCGAAGGAATCTCTGGTGAGACGGACGGATAGGGACATGAAAACGCTGTCCTGCAAGTCCAGAGAGCAGAACCACACGCCTGCTCCAAGGATGGTATTATCTGAGCCAGAGTGACCATCCTGAAGGTTCGAGACCTTAGGAACTTGTTTGAGTCGTAGGTGAGAATGGGGCGCCAGCCTCCGTCTGCTTCGGAACCAGGAAGTACCTGGACACAAACCCCGGTTTGAGGGAGGGTCCGCCACCTCTCATATCACCTCCTTCTCGAGGCGGAGAGCTTGCGTCGGCTCCGACGAGCAGACAGTGAGGCTACGGACTCCGAGGCCCCCGAGGGGTGACGGCTCTGAAGGGTGGGGCCTGCTTCGACTCCAGAGGCAGGCCTTTCCCACCACCTCCAGTACCCACCTGTCCGTGGTAACGGCGGACCAGGCGGAAAGGAAGTGTCGGAGCCATCTCAGGGGAACCAGGTAGGGTGACGGGATGGGGCGACACCCCTCAGCCCGCCACCGGGCAGGCTTGGAGGAGGGACCGCCGAGGGACCTCCTGGGCCTTTTCCTCCCTGCCTCCTGTTAGAGGAAGCCGGCTTGGGTTTGGGATGCCAAGGCCGAGCCTGCTGGCCCTGACGCTGTTGGCCGGGCGCCGGGCGCTTGAAGGACGAAGGGCTTAGGCTGTGGTTTG
This sequence comes from Neoceratodus forsteri, assembly GCA_016271365.2. Lineage (NCBI taxonomy): Eukaryota > Metazoa > Chordata > Ceratodontiformes > Ceratodontidae > Neoceratodus > Neoceratodus forsteri. The sequence goes on along the minus strand of CM028130.1, from coordinate 120,181,088 downwards.
CGGCCTTTGTCCTTGAGCAGAAGAGACAGAGTCCAAGGTAGCATTGACTTCTCGATCCTCTGCAGGTGACTTTCCACCCCAGCTCAAGAGGTCAGTCCCCAAAAGGGAACATCCGCCAACTTGTGCTGGGTATCCAAGTAAAGGTGGATATCCTCAGCTGCTCGCCGACGATAGCCACTCGGCCGCCACCGACCTGGCACATGAGTCCCAATATCTAAAGCAGTCTGAGCTGCTGTTTGGCCACTGCCCTGGTCCCGCACCTGCTTGACCGTAGTCTGAAGATCCGCGGGAGATGAGGGATGACTTCATCCAGGGAGCCCAACAGGGCATGAGAAAAATGTGCCATGAGGACGGCCGAACTGGCCTGACGAGGCCGAGAGGACGCAGATAGACTTTCGCCGACATAATCCAATTTCTTGATTCCTTTGTCGGAGGTTTGTCCACATCCCTGCTAGCCGGGCTACGAAACGCTGTCGGTAACCAACCCTCAGCAGAGGGTGTCTCAAACCGGACAGGGAACCGGTAGGGACCGTGATACTTCCTGGCCATTCTGGCCAAGGCGAGGGCAGGAAGCAGGGCGCTGCCAAAGCTCCAGGGCCGGACCCACTATGGCCTCGGCCACTGGAAAGGCCTCCGTTGAAGAATCCCCTCGGTCCAGAATCTCCGTGAGGGATACCTGGCCGCTTGGAATGGGTTCGAGCCCATCCCGGTGGACTCCGAGATGAGCCAAGCAGTCCTAGGAAGGACGACGGCTATCGTCCATTGACTGTCCTCCTGAGGACCCAAGTCCAGTCGCTTGGAGAAAAAGGAGGAATTATCCTCGGACGAGTCCTCAAGAGCTGCCTCTGGCCTGAGCCACCTCTACCTGCCGAGGCCGGTCGGGAGTGAGGGTAACTGACAGCCGATGGGTAGACCTTAGCCGACCGAGAATCCCTGGTCGGAGCCCCAAATAGTGGCTGTGGAGGCGGAGGTTCCACCGAATCGTGGAGCAGCTGGTTTTGGCCGAACAACCGCCTGGGTACAGGCCTCGGTAAGTCGAGGGTTGTGTCGGCCGCCCGTGACAGCTACTTAATGGTCAGCATCCGCGCCGCTTATTCCCGGTCAGGAGGAGCTGTTGCCACATGAGGTCCTCGTACTGTCGACGTAATCTTACGCCAAGCCTCTCCTCGTCTGAGGACGAGCGGCGACGCCGCCACCGCCGGTGCCGAGATCGAGACCGCCCCATGACGGCTGGATCGGCTGGACCGCCAAGAGGTCCGAGACCGAGACAGAGAGCCTCGGCTTTTCCGAGGTCGGTGCGGGAAGTGTCGGCAGGAACCGCACTCCTTAGGCTCGGAGGGTTCATCCGAGGCTCCGAACCGGAGGCACAGGCAAGCCCACGGGATTCTCAACTCCTGGGGAACTGGGGGAGAGGGAGTCGCTCGCTATAGGCGACAGCCCGGCCCAACGGATCGAAAAATCTCGACTGGCCGACAGGAGTCTCAGTCAACTGACCTGATGGGGACACCGTGAGGCCAGTGGCCAAGCTCGAGCGGTCGATCGAAGTCGACGGTCGACGTACTCGGAGAGGGACCTTTCAGCTCCCAAGAGCGCCGACGGAGGATTTACCTTTGTCCTCTTTTGACCGAGAAAAAGGTCCAGCAGACGCTGGCCCTCTCCTTAGTGGAGAGGGACAGACAAAGCTCCTTAAAGGAAGCTGTGTAGAAGAACCCAGAGAGAGCGGGATAAATGCCGCGTCGAGGAAGATACGGCCCGCCGCTTCTCTCTTCGAGGGCGATCATCTGCTCGAGCTGATCCGCTTGCCCGCCGCCGCGACACCGCCGACCGGGCCTCCTTAGACTTCACCGGAGGGAAACGCCTCGGACGGCCCAGTTGTAATCGGGCAGCACGGCCCGAGGACGCAGGCCAAAAAGAAGAGCACAGGTCGCAGTCCCGCGGTCGTTGAAGGCCTAAACAGTAGACACAGTGGAGTGTGGATCCGTCCGAGACATCTTCTGATCGCAGGGCATCTCCGAAACCGGAGTCGATTTGTCCATCGCAGCCAGGGATCAAGACTGAAGTCTTTTAGCAAAAAACTTTAAAATTCGCAAAGCGGAAGAAATAGGAACCAGTCTCAAAGCTTGGGCGTTAAGGAGGAACCTGAGCTTCCAAGCGGTAAGGAAGATCTGGGCGTCATGGGGGAGCCGAGTTATACCACCCGGGTGGGTGGGAGGAGCCAGCTTGAAGACCTTCCGCAAGATTTAAAGCGGCAAGGATACCTGCCAATAAGTGTCGATGAACAACATATCCATGTCCCTAGAAATGAGGGTTATTTACCTGTAAACAGATTTCTAGGAGTGGTATGTGGCTCACATCCTCAATTCTGGCAGTCTTCCTTTAGAGGCCGATTTTGCCAGTCCATCTTTAAGAGAAGCTCCTCCCACCACCCAGGTGGTATATCCCCAGCTCCGCCCAGTAAGTCAGATCTTGCATGCAGGAAGCAGGGACCTGTGTGCCACTTGCCAGGGTAGGTCAGGTGGGTTGTGTGGCTGTGAACCATATACCAATCCTGCAACTATGATTACAGGTGAGTAACCCTCAATTCTAGAGACGTGATATGGTTCATTTATCCACACTTCTGGCAGAGTCCCAGCAGCTTCCAGGAGAAGGGGCAAGGCACGCACCCTTTCTAGCAAACAGAGATTAGAAAACTGAGTTCCCAAAAGCAGCATCACGGCCTGAGTCAAGGTCGATGCTGTAATGGGAGATGAAGGCATGTGCTGACTTCTGGTGGCACCCTGAGATCTCCTGTGTGAGGACATCCCTGGAAGCAGCCACCAAGATAGTGGTACATCTGTTTGAACTAGCCCAAAGCAATATGGGAGGGCTCCTGCCAGCCAACCAATAGCAGAGGTTGATGCCAGAGACAATCAACTTGCTTATCGTCCTCTTAGTTGCCAGTCTGCCAGGTGAGGCTTCAACACAGGTGACAAACAGCTGGTGAGCCTCACCCTGAATTCCAGCCGCTCGCTTCTTCTAATAAGCAAGCGCCTTCACAGATCCAAGGTATGGAGCCTGCAATCTGCCTCCAAAGAAGGGTGAAGTAGATCAGAAGATTAGTCACCTTGTTAAGGTGAAACTTTCAGACTACCTTCGGGAGAAACTTCAGGTGGGGGCAAGGTCTACCCTGTGCTTGTGGAAGACCAAGTACAGAGATTCTACCGAAGCATCCTGAGTTTAATAATCCTTCTTACGAAGGTGATAACTACCAAGAAGGCAGTTTTTCCACAACAGGTGTGATCCTACACCTGATCACAGGCTTGAAAGGCTTGCCCATTAGCATTGCCAGAAACAGTAACTAGTCCCAAGGTGGTGGTGGTTCATATACACCAGTGGGTTCAAGTGGCCAAGGCCTTTGAAAAAGCACCAGACCACCTTCCCATGCCAACATTGCACCACGGTTGGTATATCAACCCACACCCAGTACACAGAGATGGCCACCAAGCACATCCTGAGGGCTGTCAACCTCAGCCCCAGCTGGAAGAGGGACCAAAATAATCCAGAATGTTAGCCAAGGGCAAGCAAAGGATCAAGCTCCTTGCCCTGACACCACTGGGAAAATCTTTTCCACCTGAAGATGTAGCACTGGCGAGTAGACTCTTTTCAGAAGTCTCCGCAATGTGGAACACATACTTTCAGAAGACCCACAGCCTGAAACTCTAGCCAAGCAGCTAGGCTGTGAGGTGCAGGGACAGAAACTCTGGATTGGATGCAGGATGTTCCCCAGTGACATGTCACCAGGTCTGGACAAACAAGCAACTGCCATAGAGGCCTACTGCTGAGGCTGAGATCTGGGTACCAGAAAAGGCGATCTGGATCATCCGCACCTTGTCCATCCACACCACAACCACCACCCTGTGGATGAGGGAAAGGAGGAAGGTACAGGAGGCCTGGGGTCCAGCTACCGCACAGCATCCCAGACTGAGGGGGTGGGCACAAGACTGCCTCAGCTGTGTGTTCACCCTGGTGGCAAAGAGGTCCACCAAAGGTGTGCCCCACAGGAAGAACAGGCAGTTCATCTACTGATGCAGTGGCCACTTGTCAGACATCTCTCCCACCTAGCTAATGGCACCTGCAAGCTGGTTGTGTGCTCCTGCAACATGGACTGCCAGGAGGTCTGCACCCAAGTTACACATGAGAATCCAAGTGCTGAGGACCTCCTGACAGTGGAAGTGAGTGCATGCTGCCCTGTTGTTCAGGTAGGAAATGGTAATTGTGTTGCCTGTCTGAACTTGCACAACCTGACCCCAGACAAGAGGAGTGATTTCCATCAAATCTAACTGCACTGCACAGGCTCCAGCAGGCTGAGTGGTGACAGGACCCTCAAGTGGTCCAGAGCCCATAGACTCTGATCTCAGAGGTGCTCTCCCACCCTTCCAGAGGCGCATCTGGTGTAAGAGTGACCACCGCTCTGGACCGACAAAAAATCGGTACTCCTTCCTCCAGATGTTCAGGATAAGCCACCAACGGATGGTATCCCACTTCAGCTATGTCACTGTAACGTGCAGGTTCAGGTGACCTAGGCGCTGGGACCACTGATGGCCCAGCTCTCACTGCATGTGCCAGCAAGCTCATCTGACTCTGCTGGTGTTCAAGGATGCCATGTACCCCAGCAGCCACAAGAAGAGCGCAAGTGCCTAGCCTGAAATGGGTGGGCAAAGAAAGAAGACCTGATGGCCAGTTCCCAGGCAAGCTTTGGCCCAACGGGAGTTCACCTGACATTAGACAGGCCAAACTCCCCAAACTTCCAGTTCCAGCAGACTACTTTCTGTTGGGGAGTGAAGGAAAACTTCTGTGTTCCTGCAGGTTTGGAAAATGTTTGAACTGCAGACAACCCTGGCCTCTACTTCCAGAGCACACCTGTCTGTGTAATGTTTATCCATTCCTGGAAGTAGTGTGCCAGTCTTCCTCCCTCTGGCTATGTTACGGTGACCTGTGCAAAATTGTCAGGCATTTTGTTTTGGCTGGGGCTTAGGCACTGGAGCTGCAACATTACACCTGGGAGCCTTTTTTCACCTTCCCAACAGTAACCGCTTTCTGATTAGTACTCATAGTGGGCATAAGAGATCTAGGCTCTAGGGAGTTATCACCTCTGACTCAGTCTTCCTTCTGTATGACCTGTAAGAGATAGGTTTTTCCTCTCAAGTGTCACTTTTGTGAGCGTTTTTTTTTTTTTTTTTTTTAAGTAGGCTTCTGTTTTGTCACCAAATAATCTATTTCAAGAGACACCCATGCCCTTGTTTCGAGTATTCTTAAGAAAAGGATGGTATTTCTCAACAGGAAAGCTTTAAGGACACTACATGAGCCAAAAACTCTGGCAGCAGTGTGTCATTAGTGTCCACCGCAGTGTGGCAATGATATTTTGTGGCATCCAGGGCTGATCTTGCCATAGCAATCAGGTCTTGTGCCGAACCACCTGCTCTTTCTGCCAGTGCAAGAACTGTGTTCCAAAGTCCTTTCTGGTACAGTGCTGTATGTGCTGAATAAGCTGCCTGCCAGATAAGCAGGAAACTGTTGTATACACCTTTTTCTGGACTATACAATTTTAAAAAAAAGTCTTTCAGGGGCTACAAAGATAAGACTTTTTGCTCTTTGAGTAGCTTGGTCTACTTAAAGAGGATGGGCATACAGATAGTACACCTCCTCCTCTGTGTGTTTTGAGGGTATTAACCATTTGTATGAGAAATGAAGAAAAGATGAGCAGTCCATCAAGTTCCTTTGAGGAGGCTTGAAATCTTACCCACAGGTCCCTTTAATTCTATGGGGTCCACCTTCCTCCATTTTCACATAAATTCTTCTTCGCTCTCCTCTTCTTCCCCAGGCAGATATGTTGCAGCCGGGGCAGGTATCTTATTAAATTTTACTGAACACCTGGAAAATTGCCACATTACTGTGAAGTCCACTGATGAGGGATTTTATCTGTGCCATCTGCCTGCTCCTTTCTCTGTACAGAAGGAGTGGCAATGACATTCTCTTTCAATTTCTTTTGGCAGACACCGCCTCCAGTGCCTGCTTCAAGGCTCTTATTTTTATTTTTGCCGTTAACTGGATTCAGGGTTCCCTTTCGGATACCCAGATAGCTGAACTATCTTTATCAAGCCTTTCTGATGGCTGCACAGGTTTATCTTTTCCTTGTCACTTTTACAGTATTTGCTGTTTTACATAAAGAGATTCTGATGTGTGATGTAACACCTTCAGAGCCTTTATTTTTTTTATTTTAGGCGAGAGAGAGAGGTATACTTGAGAAGGCATGCTTTTCTTTTTAAAATGTTTATGCTTTTAAATGAGGTATTTGGCAAAAAAAAAGTACTTACAATTTATAAAACCCTGTGGCAGACCTAAACACTTTAAACAAAGCTCATGACCGCATGCCCTTGCCAGGAGATGGAAACAATTTGTACAATGTTTCTTGATAGTACACAAGGTCTCTGACATACCAATTTGACAGAACCTTGAAATAAAGATTACCAAAATGATGCAGTACAAGAGCCCAATATCCTGTAACAAGAACCGATTAATTAGGAAGGGCACAGACAGAAAGAGAAAGTGCTCCGTTCTCTGTAGATAAATAAAAATTGTAAACTATAGCAAAATAGTAAACCAATGATAAACGTAATGGAAAATGTGGTTTAGTAGCCAAATGGACAACATAAAACCAGTAGCCAAGCAGGATTTTCCACTTCCTGGGAATCGAAGTGAACTAGAGGAACCGTAATTAACTGAAAACCTAGCTAAACGCATAGTAGTCTAACTAAAATACACATTTCAAAATAAATCACGAAATAAAAACCCTGACTGGAGAACCAGCCGTTACCAGAGTTCACTACAGAGCGAATGCTCTTCAGGTAGAGAAACAGATCTGAGCAACGGCCAGAGTGGAGTGCAGATGCAGAATTTGAACCCAAATTCCAAATTTTAAAACTGAATAGGTTCCATCTCTGGGGTGTCACTCATAGCGAGATGACTGCATAAAGTCTATTTCTGGGGTTAGAATTACATGAAGCTCAATTACAAGTCAATAATTCTATTATGGGTCTCAGATATCAAACAATGAACCTCAGGAGGTTTACTGAAATCAAAAGCCACAAGGTGAAATTTTGGAATGTTCACATTTTTTTTATTGCATGGATCCAAAACAACTACAGAGAAAATACTTACTAACTTATAACAAAGCCAGCAGAACAAAGTCATTAGGTTTATCTAGTCTGCTCATAGTGCACGGTCCTCTACATAAGCTACTGACCCTGTCCCTCCCCATCTGCCCCTCCTTTGACCCCATTTTTCCCATAACTATCCAGCTTCTCTTGAAGCTGCCCATAGTCTTCAACAAACCACCTCCTCCGGATGCATATTCCAACCTACCCCATCCTCTCCGTGAAGAAATGCCTCCGAGCCCTTCTCCCCCCCCACTTGAGATGGTCTTGTGTTTCAGTTCCCACTAAAAACTTTAAGAGCCTCTCCCCCCACCCCGGGGGTACTTGCTTAGGGCCTGTAACCTCTCCTTGTCGTCATACCATGAAGGCCCATGACCATCTTTGTTGCTCTCATTCAAACCTTCTCCAGCAGGTTAATGTCCTTGTTCATGTAATGGCACCAGTACTGTACACTGTACTCAGATGTGGCCTCACTAATAACCTGTACAAGGGCAGTATTACCACCTCCCGCCTGCTGCCAATTCCTCTGGCAATGCAACCCAACATTTTATTTACCTTTGCTGCTACTTTCCTACATTGCATGCATGTTTCAGGTCATTGGAGATCAGGAAAAATAGTGACAGTATTTGGCTACAGCAAGAGGAGACAAGGGAAACCAACCAGACTAACGGTAAGGGAAACATTAAGGAGGTTAGACTCAAAAAGTCCTCCAGGCCCGATGATATACACCCTAGGGTCGCAAAAGAGCTGGCCAATGCAACTGGACCACTGACATATTTCTGGAATCCCTGGACAGAGGGTGGTAGTTAACTCATGGAGATTGGCTACAGTAGTGCTAATATACAATGGTGGAAGTCGGAAGGAGACTATAAAAACAGACCCGTAAGTCATACCTCTGTTGTGGGAAATTCCTGGATGAGATAATTAGGGACTGTACTGAGGAGTAAATTGCAGAAGCAGGGAAGGAGGACATCTCATAACATGGTTTTACAAAGGAATAACTTGCCAAACTAATTTGCTAGCTTTTTATGGCAACATAAGTAAAGAAACTGAAAAGGGGGATATCCTCCAGGATTTAACAGCCTTTGACAAAGCCCCACATGAGGAGTTTGTTACAACTCTGGCACAAGTGGGTATTCACGTTACATAGAAACATAGAATTTGACAGCACATAAGGACAGCTTGGCCCACCCAGTCTGCTTATTTCCTACCTAATGGATAAGCTGCAGATACTGGTTAACCAGCAGTCTACTTCTTTCTACCCCACCCCCTAGAATTGCCTTATGACTGTCCCATGCATGCTTGAATTCAACCACTGTTTTGACTCCACAACCTCTTCTGGAAGGCCGTTCCATGCATCCACATCCTCCCTGAAAAAATACTTCCTTACATTACCTCTGAGCCGCCCCCATCTTCAAATTGTGCCCCTTGTTCTTGCACACCTCTTTTGAAAGATGCTACCCTCTTGGACTTTGTTGATTCCTTGAGGTACTTGAATGTTTCCATCATGTCCCTCCCCACCTTTCCTCGTAGCTATACATATTAAGCTCCTTTAGTCTCTCTTCCTATGTCTTCTGGTACAGACCCTGTAACATTTTAGTTGCCCTCCTCTGGACAGCTTCCACCCTGTCTATGTCCTTGCAGAGACTGGGTCTCCAGAACTGCACGTAGTACTCCTGATGGAGTCTCACCAGCTGTCTGTACAGAGGATAATAACTTCCTGTTTTCTACTGGTGATTCCTCTCCCTATGCATCCCAGTATCCCCACAGCCCTCCTTACTGCCCTCCTCACATTGCTTGCCCACCTTTAAGTCATCTGATATGACTACCCCGGTCCCTTTCCATTTTTGTTGTTGTATCTCACCCCCATTGTGTACACTTCCTGGTTTTTGTTTCCCAGGTGCATTACCTTACACTTCTTAGCATTGAATCTAAGCTGCCATACATTTGACCATTCCTCTAACCTTGCCAAGTCCCTTCTCATCCTTTCCACCCCACCTTGTGCATCAACTCTGTTGTAGATCTTGCGTCATCTGCAAAGAGATATACTTTCCTTCCAGTCCTCTGCAATGTCGCTTATAGACATTGAGAGGACCAGTCCTATACTGAACCCTGCTGTACCCCACTAGTAACCCCCTTTCTTCAGAGTGGACTCCATTTACTATTACCCTCTGTGTTCTATTCTCTAGCTAGTTCTTTACCCAGGCTATCATCTTGGGACCCACTCCCAGGCTGGCTAACTTGATATTAATCTTTTGTGTGGGACTGTGTCAAATGCCTTGCTAAAATCTAAGTAGGCCATGTCACAGCCCTCCCTGATCTACTACTTTGGTCACAGAGTCAAAGAAATCTATTAGGTTAGTCTGGCATGACCTTCCGCTGTGAATCCATGCTGCCTTGGGTCCGTGCCCTCTGGTCTCTAGGTACTGACAGTTCTTTCCTTCAAAAGTGATTCCATCATTTTCCCTATCACTGAGGTTAAACTAACAGGTCTGCAGTTTCCTGCTTCTGCCCTGCTCCCACAATTCTCTGTCCTGCTCCTTCTGTGAATGCTTTCTGTTTTTCTTGAACCTTCACTGCCACTTCCTTTGAGAACCATAGTGGTTTCTTACATCGTTTTGTTTTATTTGCTTCACACAAGGCTTGTTACCTCTGTGATGGCAGTTTTATTATTCCCCAGTGTTCTTGACCCTGCCCATTTGCTAGTGCATTCCTTAGGCACTCACCCAGTTTGGCAAATGTCAGCCCTCCTGAAGTCCAGTACTTTTGCCTTTGTATGGCTTGACTCTGTTGGTCTGCATCTGTCCAGGAGGGAACGAGTCTTTTGGGCAATCTGTTTAAATGCTTCATTGGCAAGCTTTTAAACTAGTCAAGGTAGAGGCACTGATAAGCAGCAGGAAAATCCCGCCTCCCCTACAAAACAGGAGACTAAATAAGAAAAAGACCAAGGTAGAAAGGTCAGTGGGGGATGCTGCTACAGAAGGTAATGCTTCAAAAAATGGAGAGCAATGAGTACCAATGCCCGTAGTCTGGGTAACAAGCTTCCTGAATTAGTGGCCTTGATGGAGGAGGAACATCTGGATATCGTGGCAGTCACAGAAGCATGGTACACACAGAACTATGACTGGGACATAAACATACCAGGATACACTCATCTACAGGAGGGACAGTGAGAGTAAAAGAGGAGGAGTAGTAGCTCTCACATAAGGGAAGGAATCAAGCAACAGAACAAAAGGGTAAGCGGAGGAGAAGAAGCACTGTGGATCAATTTGGAGACAGGCAATGGCACCACAGTCCGCGACAGGGTTGTATACAGACCTCCGGGGAGAAATGGACAAGGAAATGACAGAAAATATACTTAGAATGGCAGAAAAAGGGAGATGTTGCTGATGAGTGATCCGAATATGCCAGATGCTAACTGGAGTGCAGTTGCAGCAGCCACTTCTAAGAGTGGGGTTATTCTAGATGCCCTACAGGGGCATGCCTTGAACAACTAGTATTGGAACCCACTCGAGGAGGAGCAAGCTTGCCAAATCCCAGATCACCTCTAGTTTTTCCAGATCCTCCTTGAAGTCCTGTATCCCCTTCTGCTGTGTCCACCCTCCAACAGAACTTGGTGTTGTCCACAAAGACAAATTTTGCCCTTAATGCCATGTTCAATATCATTGAAGACACTGAACAGTACTGATCCAAGCACTGAGCCCTGTGGCACTGTGACAGGGAGCTCCTGCCACTCTTGAGGACCGATCTTTCCTTAAATCTGTTGCAACAGCTCTATTTCTTAGCCTAATCTATCCTTTACAATTTCTAGTCCATAAGGTTGGCATCCTATGGCCACCCCTTCCTTTTCCTTTCTTGACTATGTTGTAGTATCCCTCTAATTTTCCTTCTCCCTCTCAGGTCCTCGTACAGGAGGTTACTGTGATGACCTCCAGCGTATGTAAAACAGGTTGTATTTATCACTGTGGGATTTAATATGTATAGCACTGTGTCCATAAATACCTTGATGAATACACCTTATATTTATGAAACCTGTAAATGCTGAAAATACCATGGCACTAGGTATTTCTGATAATGGTAAAACATACTAGGTGACTACTATAGAAATTAAGTTAGTTGTGCTATTTAAAATGCATGTAAATTGGACGCAAGCTGAACAAGTCTGAAATTTCATGGTGATCTGCATATATCCCATGATGCTTTGCATTATGGAAGTATGTATGATGTTATATTTCTTTGAAACGTGACTTATTGCCAGTGCCCTTTCGGGTAACCTTATTTGCAGCGCTTCTACATGGAGGTTCTTTGTTTTTAGTTTGTTTTGCCTTTTTCTTATTTGAGCCCCCACTACTCAAGCAAACAGGGCCCGTATACAGGTGGAGGCTAAATCTCAACTGGGGAGTTAGATCAGAGATTAGTGCCAGTAGGTGCTAAGTGCAGAGAAAGGACATTCATAGTCTGTTGCTGCAAACTGATGCACTGAAAAAATATGCCATTGCTGAAGGTTATTCTTGTATTTTGAATAAACATCACAGAGAGATTGTGTGTTGAACTTTGAGTTTGGTGTTTTGTCCATCTGTTATTCCACAGGTACCCACTGGTGACCTCCCAGCTGCCTAGACAGCTCACCACCACGCCTAGACCCTGCCCCAGCCAGTTTTCCACCCATCTGGTCAACCTCCATCCCCCACCCCCCACCAACTCAGATCTGCCAACTCCTTATTAAGCCTCTTGTGGGTAGAGTCAAATGCCTTGCTGAAGTCCAGGTAAAGGATGCCCATCACTTGGCCCCTGTCCACCGTTTAATGACACAGTCAATGTAGTCAGATTTGTTTGCCACAACCTCCCTCCTATCCTGGAAATCATGCTAATCCCGATACTCCACTAACCTTTCCTTAAACATGGTCGCCATGAGCTTGCATACAACTGAGGTCCAATTAACCAGTCTGCAATTCCTGGAACCATCTTTGGGACCACTTTTATGGAAGGGTTCTACATGTGCTGTTCTCCAGTCCTGTGGTACCATACCCAACGCACCTGAACTACTGAATAGCCCAGCCATGGGTTCTTCAAGCTCCTCCACCAGTTCCCTCAGCAGCCTGCAAACAACAAGGCAGCTGGTCAGGGAACCAACGACGGAAGGAGCAGTCCTCTATCTGGTCCTGACAAATAAGGATAGGGTAGGAGATGTGTCTGTGGGGAACACCTTGGTACAGTGAGCACAGCACAGTTTGGTTACTGTCTGGAAAACTGCTGATGCTCATTGGACCAAGGAAAAAGGTGCCTGATTTTAGGAGAATGGATTTCAGGAAAATGGAGTGTGGAAAGGGCTCTAGAGGGGTGGTGGACTTAGAGGTGAAGGACATGTGGGAGAAGATAAAAGGCTGCTGTGGCTGCCACAGACCTATGCACTAAGAAGTTAAGTAAGAATAAGAGGAGCAGGAGACCCTGTGGTTTAATGATGTTGTAGCCAAAAGGTCAGGGCAAAGAAAAGGGCTTTTCGGAAGTTCAAGACAACACAAACAGAGGAGGACTGGGAAAGGTACCAGGTAAGCCAGAAAGAAGCAGGGTAGAAGTAAGAAGGGTGAAGGCATGGACGGAGAAGAACATATAGCAAGCACGGTCAAAAAGGGAGAGAACTTTTTTTCTTTTTCTTTTTAGGTACATCAGTGAGAGGGGGAACTAGACAGGGATACTCTGACTACCAGCAAGTGATGGAGAGCTGATATGGGGGATAGGAAGAAGGCAAACTACTAAACAGCTATTTCTGCTCTCTGTTTACTAGGGAAAACATAGGGAGGGTAGTGCTGCAGGACAAGCCAGGGCAGTGGGGCAGGAGTGGATACAGTCCATTCTGGGTGGAAGAGACTCTGAGGAGAACTACACTGCCTGAAGGTGGACAAGGCAATGGGGCCGGATGGAGTGCACCCCAAAGTGTTGAGGGAACTAAAGGATATACTGGCAGCACCCTTAACTGAACTCTTGAACAGGTCCCTGGAGTCCAGAGTGATACCAGATGACTGGAAAAGGGTGGATATAGTCCCTGCACAAGGGAGGGAGGAGGAGGAAACTACAGGCCTGTGAGCTTGACAACTGTGGTGGGCAAGCTCATGGAGAAGCTACTGAAAAACAGGGATTACCAGTTGCCTGGAGGTAAACGGCCTGATGGATCAAAGGCAACACGGCTTTATAAGGAGTAGATCCTGTCAAACTAGGTTACATAGAAACATAAGACTGATGGCAGATAAGGACCATTTGGCCCACCCAGTCTGCCCATTTCCTACCTATTGGATAAGCTGCAGATTCTAGTTAACCAACAGCCTACTTCCTGCAACCTCCCACTATAATTGCCTTATATCTGTCCCATGCATGTTTGAATTCCCCACTGATTTAGACCCACAACCTCTCCAGGAAGGCGGTTCCATGCGTCCACCACTCTTTCTGTGAAAAATAATTTCTCACATTACCCTGAGCAGTCCTTCTCTAACTTTAAATTGTGCCCCTTGTTCTTACATATTTCTTTTCTGAAAGTTGATCAGAGTTCTTTGACTTGGTCATCAAGGCAGTGGATTGAGGTGGGGTGGGGTGGAGGTCACATATCTCGATTTCAGGAAGGCATCTGACTCTGTGCTGCACAGGAGACCCCTGTACAAGCAGATATGCCTGGGTCTGGGGCAGATGGTGATTCGATGAGTGAGAAACTAGCTGGGGGGTGGGCAGGAGACACAGTCAATGGAAACTGGGTGGCATCTGGTGTGGACATGGTCACCAGTGGGGCTCCTCAGGGGTTGGTACTGGGGCCACTACTGTTCAATCTATTAATAGGGGACATTGCAGGCGGCCTTGAAGGGGATGTGTGTTTCATGGACTACACCAACATCTGCAATAGGGTGGACAGAATGTGGAGGGATCAAAGAATGCTTGAGGCATGGTCAAAAGAGTGGCAGTTTCTGTTTAACACAGACAAGTGTAAGATCATGCATCTTGACAACAAAAACTGGAGGGTGGTATATTGTATGGGTGGCCGTGACCTGGCAGTATAGCCTAGAGGTTAGAGTAATGAGCTGTGAACGAGCTTGGTACATCCAGCAGACCAGACCTGGGTTTCATTCTCACAACCTCCACTTGCATACTGTGAGACTCTGAGCAAGTCACTTAACCGCCCAGTGCTCCCAGGTTGCCTCTGAAAACAGGCACTTGTGCCTAGTGGACCTTACCTGCTTACCAAAGACTAAATTAAAAAAACAAAACAACACAACACACACACACACACACACACACACACACACACACACACACACACACACAACAGGAAAGGGACCTAGGCATCACCACATCGAGAGATCTGAAGGTGGCAAAGCAATGCGAGGAACAGTGGCTACAGGCAGCTAAATGCTGGGCTGCATCAGGAGGGATTACTAGTAGGAGAAAGTAGGCCATAGTGTCCTTATCGCCCATCTGGTTAGGCTGCAACTGGAATATGAGGTCCAGTTCTGGAGGCCACATCTCAGAAAGGATATGGGAGGCTGGAGCGTGTTCAAAGAAGGGCAACTAAGATGGAAAGGGGCTCAGCCACCTATCCTACAAGGAAAGGTTAAGGGAATTGAACATGTACTCCTGGAGCAGAGAAGGAAAGGGGACATGCTCGAGACCTTCAAGTGCCTAAAAGTGTAGACCAAGTGCATCTTCCAGCTGAAGGGAAATCAGAGGACATAGGGCCATGGATTGTAGATTTTTTCGGGGGTGGGGAGTTCAAGGGAACATTAGGAAGTACCATTTCACAGAGAGGGATGTGGATACCTGGAATAGACTCCTGAGGAGTTACATAGATACATAGACAGTGTCGGCAGATAAGGCGCCTATGGCCCACCCAGTCTGCCCATTTAAGTTTAGGTGTCAGTTTATGTTTTCCAGGAAGTCTGTTGCCCTTACCCTGACCTCCAGAATTCCTTTATGTCTATCCCATGCATTCTTAAATCCAGTGATTGTTTCAGCCCCCACCACTTCTCTGGCAGGGTGTTCCACTTGTCCACCACCCGTTCTGTGAAGAAATTCTTCCTCACGTTTCCTCTGAATTGTCCTCCCTCCAACTTCATCCCATGCCCTCTAGTCCTGGAACATCTTTTCGCTTAAAAATAGTGCATTCCTGCACCCTGTTCCTCCTGTAAGATACTTGTATGTGTCTATCATATCCTCTCTCCTCCTCTCCTCCAGGAGTACATGTTCAGTGCCTTCAACCTGTCCTCATAGGACTTGTGATGCAATCCATGCACCATCTTTGTTGCCCTCCTCTGAACCTTCTCTACCGTGTCTATGTCCTTACGTAGGTAAGGTCTCCAGAACTGCACAGTGTACTCCAGGTGCGGCCTCACTAGTGTCTTGTATAGTGGAATTATGACCTCCCTTTTTCCTGCTGGTGATGCCCCTCTATGCATCCCAGCATCCTATTGCTTTACCTGTTGCCTTGTCACACTGTTTCCCTGCCTTGAGGTCATCAGAGATGATAACTCCAAGATCCCTTCCTGCTTGGTGCATCCAGTGGAGGTTCTAAAGAGCATAGGACAGACACAAGGGGCTGTTGAAGGTGTGTGTGTGTGACATGTCCTAGCAGATAACCAAGCAAAGTGAGCATACTAAGTGGGCCTGGCAGTCCTTTTCTGATGTCACATTTCTATGCATCTTTGAGTGTATGCTGTCTGGGCCTGGCAATTCACCGACCCTGTCCTCACCCAATCCACTTCAAGCAAAACATCTGTGCTACCCCTCTCCTCTCCTTCTCCCTAGTGGCAGCAGTCCTTCTCTCTCCCTGGTAAAGACAGAACTAAAGTACTGGTTCAGTACTTCTGCTCTGACCTTATTTTCTTCTACCTACTCATCCACTTTTCTGAGCCAACAATCCCATCTTTCTTCTCACTTTTTGCTAATGTAGCAAAAGAGGCATTCCCATTTCTTTTTTTGTATAATATTTTTATTAGTTTTATATTTAGAAACAGAAAAGATACACGTTGTACAAGTCACATACTTTCTCATCGGCTTTACAAATCAATCACATACACTTGATTTAAAACCTCGTTTTCATGAAGAATAGAAAAAGTAGTAGTTTACAGTCCTTCCTAGTCCAGTGGTAGTCCACCTTGCACTTTACAGCATGCGTCTGGGGAAGACCACAATCTCTATTTATAAAATTTCTGTTTAATGTTTGTAGTCATATAATTTGTTTTCCTAATTACCTCTGATCGCTGTGATCTAAAGGTCATACCATCATCTCTTAGCCCACAATCCTTTTCCCTATCTGATGCTTCTACTTTCTGGCCATTTAAATAGTATCTATGCCTGGGATTTTTCTTCCCATGTGTAGTACTCAACATTTATCTATACTGAAGGGCACTGTATTCTCCGTGGCCCATATTTCCAATTTTTTAAGTCATCTTCAAGCTCCTGAATACCCTCCATAGTAGTCACTTGCCCTCCCAATTTTACATCAGCAAATATAACTAAAATATTCTTTATATTACATTGTATATCCCTAAATAGTGAAAATAATTGCGGCCAAAACAGACCCTGTGGCACCCCACTTGTCACATCAGTCAAACCTGAATATGTACCCTGATCCCTACTTTCTGCTTTCTTTCCCCTAACCAACTCTGCACCCATTTTATCAATCTGCTGTCTATTCCTAATAATTACATTTTACCAATAAGCTGACTGTGAGGTACCTTATCAAATGCTTTTCGAAATCCAACAGAAAAACGTCTATTGGATTATTTTCATATAACCTACTGATTTATTCATAAAAAATAAGTTGGTTTGTCTGACAAGGTCTATTTTTTTTTAAACCCATGTTGTTTTAAGTCATTTACATTTAGCTCCTTTAAATTGTATTTCAACTTATCCTTTAACAACCTTTCGGCAGCCTTACACAATATTGCAGTTAGACTGACTAGTCCATAATTGTCACTCATGTTTTATCCCTTTCCGTTTGCACAATGGAATCACGATAGCACTTCTCCAGTCCTCTGGTACCTCCCATGTAGCAAAGATCAATTAAACAAGTGTGCCAGGGGTGCCATGTACTCCTTACTTCTCTCAGCAACCTAGGATGCAACTGATCAGGCTTCCTGCTGATTTGAGGTTTCAACTCACTCAACAATTTTTCTAAATCATCTACACTAATATCCAGATCAAGCTAAACTGTTGTAGGAGTCTTGATTTTTTCTTAATTTGCTCTTTATAAGAAGAGAAGTACTGATTGAGTTTTCCGTCATTTCCACTGGTTCACCCACCTCCTCATCTCCTATAATCAGGGCCCTATTTGGTGGAAGATTTGCCCCCTTTATTTTTATTTTTATTGTTTATATAGGAGTAAAATCCCTTCCATTATCTTTTCTATATACTAAATGTCTTTCTAGCCTCTTTCTTTCTGCCCATATTGTTGATTTTAACTTCCTCAGTACCTTTCTATATTAGCCTCAGAATTCTTTTGCTTTTTCATTTTATTCTAAGCTTTCTTTTTCTCTACGATTTTATAAGTTTGTTTGTACCATCCCCCATTTCATATACATATTCTTTTTGGGAATGTAATCATCTTTCAATTCATTCATTTTTGTTTAAACATGTTCCACATATCTCCCACATTCTTTCCTGTGAATAATCCTTCCCAATTCCACTCTGCAAGTTTATTTAGAATTTCATCAACATGTGCCTTATTGTAATGTCTTGTAACAGTTGTTCCTTTTCACACACCAACTTTCTTTTTAAATAGAAATGTACTATGCTGAGATCTCGCTTAAATTGTCAATAATACTCAATTCAATGTGTTTTCTCTGTGTTATTACCCAATCTAATATATTTTCCCTCTTGTGGGCTTATGTACCATCCCAGTTAACCCCATCTCTGCTATCATTTCAACATATTTTTGTATATTGCATCCTTATCATTTTTGTTACCCAATTCATATGTTAAATTAAAATCCCCTATTACTTTTCTTGCATTGCTACTTGTCTAATTTCGCATATGAAAATTACATACCTACCGTAATTATGATCTTTCTGTGTATCTTCACCATTCATCACTGCTGGGTAAATGGCCGGAGGTCATGACCCCACGGGACTCTTTTTTTGTTAGGCGGGCAGGCGCTCCATCGGTGCCGCCTCGAGGCTGACTCATTGTGCGGGCACTCGTGAGGTTGGCGTTAGGCATTGTCGACTCCTGCCTGCCAGTTCTCAGTCGGGAGAGGTAAGAGGGAAGGGAGTGGAGAGTGGGACAAGGAAGTCCAAGGTATAGAAAAAGGAAAAGATATATGAACTAAAAGGAGAAATAACAATAGAGGACAGAAGAGGAGAAGACAAAACTAATGGGATTGGAGGGGCCTAATCTCTGGAAATAGAAGAGGAGGTAGGATGGTATAGAGAATTTAGGAGGAGAGGGAGGTTAAACACATCCCAGACCCTGGTCTGTCTCCAGATTACATAGGAACTGCAAGGAGTAGCTAAAGGCTTCTTGCCAGAATTCAAGGCACAGAATGACTGGCAAAAACCCCAGTTGAGCAGGAGTCTGCTATTCTGGAAGAAGGACAGGGTACAGAGAATCAACACACTCTCAAGGAAAGATTATTGGTGAAAAAGGAGGGTTTTTTGTAATAAAAGATAGGACAAGGAGAAATAAGTTAGACGAGAACAAGGAGGAGAGAATGGAGGGCAACAGCCAACTCCCACCCCACTGGGGTGGAGCTAACGACTGGGGAAGGAGTGCCCCATGCTGACCACTCTCCCAAAACATTATCCCCCATGTGCCTCTGTTTTACCCCACTCCTGACAAGAAAGGGGAGGGATGGGCACAGAGAGGGAGGGACCCAGAGACTGAAGCCCAGGGGATGGAGGGTGGGATTGTGATGAATGGTGAAGATACACAGAAAGATCATAATTATGGTAGATGCGTAATTTTCATATCTGTGTCCAATCTTCACCATTCATCACTGTTGAGAGTGATGCGAGCCCCGAAGGGGTTTTCTTTACACCCTAAGGGACAAAGTCCCTTAGCTCTCAGCGGGTGACACACTAAGAGGGAGAACCTTCAGGGCCTAGAGAGGCCAGAAAGTGGGAGAGTGAGACAGGGACCCCTGGAGGAGGATGGAAGTTGCCCGACAAATGCAGTCTCGTTCTACAGGAGAAAAGTAGGTTCTCTGGTGAGTGGAGTTAATCACCCTCACGCCGGGCCAAGGGTGACAACCAGGAAAGACGCAGCCATGCCGTCTGCCTAGTGCAGAACCACTGTCCCTGTGACCTGGTAGCTACCTGTTGGCATCATGGGATGCCCTCGCTTGAAGCCTTGCTGGCTCAGGCCATGCGCAGAGAGTGCAATGGCTTGTCTGGTTGCTCCGTATCAGGCAACGAGGCTAAGAGTTGACCTAGCCTGAACCAGAAGGCTGCACAGTGGGCCTGATGTGCAGAAATGGAAAGCAACAACTGTGCGAGTAGAAAGTCATCCTACTCTGGAAGTCAAAATCAGAGGAATCTTGATCTGGGGGCAAATCACGGTGAAGGTGTGAAGCCCATCAGGAGTATCCAACTGCGCCAATCCGGACTGCGGATGAGGCATGGAACCTGGAGACTCTGGGGGTGCAATACCTCTGGCTGAGATCCCTTGGGACAGGAACTCCAGAGAAGGGCCTCTGCCAGGAGCGCATGCGCCTCCCAAAGGGAGCAGGCCGGGGAGGGGGCACCACAGGGTGGCCTCACCAAAATCACCCTAGAAAGGCGTCTGAGTGCTCTGGATTGCTAACAGTGGCGGGGTGAGGTGCAAGTCCTCCAACATCCTCACGAGGAAGCACTGATACTCAGCGAGATCAGCGGCTGGAGAGATGTGGACAGAAGGTTCCTCTCCCGAGAGAGGGGATGAAGTGCTGGAGAGCACCGGCTGCTCAGAGGGCGGCTGCTCGAGGGAGGTTGAAAAATCTGACTATCCACTGCCCTAACGTAAGCTAGGAAGCGAGCAGCCACAGCCCTGAACTGCTCCCAGGAGAGAGGCCCGCTAGGACCAAGGATGCCTGGAAGTGCAGGAGTGTGGCAGAGGAAAGGAGACAGAGCCAAGAAGAGATGTCGATGACCTCCATCTGGGCTAAGGAGCAAACCGGGAGCACCCAGAAGAAAATGCCCAGAAGACCCCACATCCGACAGCTGAACAACCATTTCGGTACTGCCTTGGCTGCACCTGAAGAATCCCCTGTGAGGCAAACCGCAGCCGTGACAGGTCCAGAAAGACGGGTCTCCTACCTCAAAAGAATGGGGCTCTCTAAGAAACCGAGGAGGAAGAGCAGAGAGCTGCACTACGTTTCTTCCAGAGCCTGGGTGGGCCTCAAAAAGGCCACCGTGCAGACCCCACGCCCATAGACCCCCGGAGTCTGAAAGAGCCCTCCCTCGAGAGGCCAGCCTAGATAGCCGACAGCCCTGGGCAGCACCTAAAGGAGCTATCCAGGGCACAGTACCCTCCTCCCCTCCCATAGGTGCTCTGATCGGCCCCAAAGTTGGGTGATCCAGGTACACCACAGGTGGGGGTATCACTGCTGAGGGTCAGTGAACCAAGACCCGGCCGCGGAGCAATGGTGGCCTGCACCAATGCCAGCTGGACAGCACCCCTGACCCCAGTCTCAGCAGCCACCGACCCCACCTCAGAAGGGGCCTAGTCTGGCTTGTAGAGGATACTACAGGTCTGCCCACTCCAACAGTCAACCCCAATGAGTCAGACTGTCCGTCTGACTCAGAGCGAACTCCACCTCTGAAGGGGTAGGCAGAGGCCCTGTGCCAGACCGTGGGGCGTCCACTGTAATCTTTGTCAAGGGGTGCCAGAAACCAAAACCATGCCCGAAAGAAGCCAGTGCCCCTACAGCACTGCGAGCAGAATCCACAGGGGCACTGGCTCCAACCCTAACAGGAGCTCCAGACTAGGGACCAGCCACGGCGATACATCCCCACAGCACCACAAGCGGAGACTGCGGCGGACAGCTCTGATGGTGCAGAGGACAGCGCAGCCCGGCTCCATGGCTGAGGGCAGAGGCGGCTCAAAGCGGAATCAGATGGCCCAGAGTCCCGAGGACACGGCGCCATACTCAACCTCGGTGTCACTGAATGGTGCAGAGGCGAGATACAGACAGACAGCGCCCGTAGGCTCCCCACAGCACCACTAGCAGTATCGGTGCCCATAAGCGGCTCTGACAGTAGGCACCGGCGCACAACAAATCATCGCCAACAATGGCTCTGTCAGGGCCCATGGCGACCATCAATAGCACCGAGGCCCGCAATGGCGCCGACTGACAGTTGAGGGCGGTACCGACTAGGGCCTTGCAGACCACGGGTCCGACACGGGAGCCTTCACCCCCGAAGGGGCAATTGCATGTGGTGATGCCTCCATAGCACCCCAAAAGGAGCAGGACGGGCCTCCTGCACCGTGAAGGAGCCTCGGCAATGGCCAGCCTACTAGTAGCAGAGGCTCCCTCCTCAACCCATGTAGAACCAGGAAGGACCGGAGGAAAGGCTGAGAGTCGTGGCTTGGCCCGGCAGTGCGCCCGACCCCAAAAGTCGGCAGACCTCGCTCCACGTTCTCAGCGTTGCTAAATGATCCAGCAGCCCATGGAGAAACAGGCATCACACGAATCCATGTTGTGAGGCAGGACCAAGACATGAAAGTAGCAGTCATGCTGGTGGAAACTGAATATTTTTTACCGCATGGGCACCGTCATGGGGAGACTGACCTGTCCTGCAAGTTTTCTTGCCTTCCGACCGAGACATGACCTACGAAAAAACCCACCAAACACAAACTCAACGTTGCCAAGAAATAAAACATGGAAAGAGCTTACCAGCGATGTCGGAGTAAGCAACTATAACTGGCAGGACCCGCACCGATTGCGGCATGGGAAATAGCGGTGAAAACAAACTGCATAGGCGGTAGGCCTCAAATCAGAGCTTGCTTCCCACAAGGTGACCTCTACAGCGGGATACGAAGAACTGGCAGCAGGCAGGTGGAGTCGACAGCCTAACTTCTATAAACCGCGGGCGCCACGCAATGTGTTGGCCCAGGGGCGCACTGATGGTAAAGTCCGGTCTCTATACAAAAGCTCCCGTGGGTCATTACTTCTGGCTATGTACCCAACAGTGATGCAAGTTGAAGACTGACGAGATAAGATCTATCAATTCATCTTGGGCTTTGCTCTTATTTGGTGGTCGATAATACAACCAAACAGTTTTTTTTGTTTTTTTTATGTTTGTGATATTTGTAATGTTATCCATAAAGATTCTCTCTCATCACTTTGCTTGTATTTTTTTTTTATATACTGTACTTTTTATTCCTTGCTTTATCTATACTGCAGTACCTCCTTTTTGTTATCTCTTTCCTTTGAAAACAATTGTACCCCTCCATCTCCCTAATCCATAATATTTCCTTATTCCACCAGGTCTCGGTAATGCAGCATATATCAATACTCTCCAATTTTAACACTCTCTCTAATTCTGATTTCTTTGTCATGTTTAAATTCCTTGCATTCAAAACCCATATTCTTAATCCACTATACAGTTTTGTATTACTTATTTTATGCTTGTGTTACTTTTATTTGATTTACTTTCAAAATTCTTTTGTCATCTTTTCTTTCCTGTCATCTTTTCTTTCCCCCTCGATTTCAGTTTAAATTGGTGTCCAGTATTTTTTTTTTTTTAAATCCTCCCCAACTTTCTACTACCTTTTTGCTCAAATGTAAGCAGTCACTACAAGAGAGTCCTGAATCATTTATGAACTGCTCCCAATGATAAATACATCCTACCCTTCCTGTAACATCCAACGTCTTAACCAATTATTTAAATTTTTTTATTAATTTATCTCAATTCTCTTTCGGTACTGGTAGAATTTCAGAAAAATAGATTTTGCATCGCAATCTACTAGCCTCCTCTCTATATTTCTGCATTTCTGTTTAATGTCACTTGTGTTTTGCTTTTTCATATTATTGACACCAAGATGTAAAATTAACACATTATTCCCAGTTTTATCTTCTATAATGTCAGGTAGCATTCCTGTATGTCCCTGACCTTTGCTCCAGAGAAGTAACTGGTTGTTATGTGTTTTTGTTCCCCCTCGATGTATACCTATCTGTATGTTTTAGTACAGTCACTCAAAACATAAGCATTTATTTCCCTGTTCCTTTGGGTTGCTGCACTAATATTTCCAGTTTCAGTATCTCCCAGCCTGCTAGTCTGCGTTCTATCATTTTGTAACTGCAACAACATTCTCTACTTGATTTACTGTGCTACTCTGTACATGGATGTCGTTCTCTATATTCTCCCATTATGCGATAAGTGACCTTCCACTGCTTCCGATTTCCCTATCCAAACTTTCAGAATCTCTCTCCTGTCTGGCTTTTGTGTCTAGCCCCTTATTATCCACTTGATAGTCCATATTACCTGTGGATTTCCTCTCGATTCGTATAACCCTAATACAGACATCCTCTGCTATATCAATATCATCTATAGCTGGATTTTCATCAATGTCCAGATCTATCAACGGTTAATATCTATTTGTGGTATCCAGGGTGAATCTCATAGCCTTCTACCTTTCTTGTATTTTCTCGCTTTGTACTTGCCAATCTTCCCTTCTGAATTTCTTTTCTTTTTTTTTTTTTTTTTTACTTCTTAGAACATCTGAACTATTATTTATTGCTTGTTTTTCTTTTCTATGGTCTCTTAATTTTCAGCCTGAATAATATTTTGTTGCTGTATGGATATCAATTTCATTTCTAATGCTAAGTTACTTTAATTCTTTTATAAGCAGGGGTCAAAATTGGCACCAGCCAGCTAGCCAAATGCTGGTAGGTTTTATATTGGGCTACTAAGATTTTCATTTAACTAGCCCTGCAGTCTTGCACTGGAGAAGGCAATACTCTAGTATGTACACCAACTGGGCCACAGGATTTTCCCAGTCACTAGCACAGCTGGCTAATGGCTGCAAAACTTAATTTCGACTCCTGATAAGTATACATTCTTCGAGTGAATTTATATTAACACTTCATCTGCTGCTTCAGTGGAGATTTTTTTTTTGTAATAAAAAAAAAAAACACGACATCTTAAACCCAATTTGACCCTCTAATTTGATCATATTTGTATCCATGGTTTTTCAGTTGTGCTTTTGTTATGTCTCTTACTCTCTATATCGTCCTTCATAGGGGAATGTCCATCTTCTGATGTAACTATCAGTATAAGACTATAAAACTCACTTCTGTGTTATGTATAAACTACCCTTTTGTCTTACTTACACTCATATTTCACGTTACTTCCTTATAGCTGCTGTCTCCCTCTTTCCTAAGCCTCTCTCTTATACGTATTTCTTGGGCTACTCAATCACTTATAACCCCTTTCCTTTCTTCCAAAGTACCTCCTTGTTCTACATTACCTGATCACTGCTCTTCTCTTCTATGCATTCTTTTCCTCTAGCGTCCTAGCCCTCTACGGTCTCAGACATACACGAGATCACGCGCCACCACGCACTGCGCCACTGCTATACCCCTGTTTTATCTGCAGCCGTGACCAGAAATACTGTGTGGTCACGGTCTGCTATCAGCCCCAAAGTGCACAACTTCAAAAATCAAGCAGCTCTTAGCAGCAAAAATAAAATTCAGCCCTCCAGTAAGGCTTAATACTGTAAATGTTTAGGGCTCTGAGGCTGTAATGAAGCTTGTCCATTCTGTTAGGCTCACATATGCTATGGAAGGAAGAAAAATTACTCACCTTAGTAATTATATTTCTTCTAGTGGAGTCTTGCTGTATTCTGACAATTGCAATTAGGTCCTGCCTTTTAACTGCCCGGAGAACACAGAGTTAACTTTTCTATGCATGACATAGAATGTTCATCTCGAGCTCGGTTGAAGCCTCTGCCTGTTATTCGAACGGCAACTATCAGATCTTTACGAGCAAAAACTCACTAGGTGTTGTGTGTGGAAACTGTAAAATTTTTACTAGCCAACTGGCAAAAATATAATGCTTTTGGTTCTCAAAGGAAGACTCAAGTCAGGAAACCCAAAAACAAACACATCAAATAAAACATTCCACCCAAAGAAAAAGAGAGGGTGTAAAGGGCACCCCTAGAGTGCCAACACTGCTTCTACTCACCCACATCCCAAAACTAGGTTCTGAGAGGGAAGTGGGGGAGGTCAGAATACAAGCAAGACTCCACCAGAAGAAACATAATTACTAAGGAGAGTTTTTTTTTTTCTTCAAACAGCATGAAGTCTTGCTGTATTCTGACAATTGCAGACTACTAGCAGTACCTCCATGGAGGAGGGACAGAACCTACTTGGAAACAGGCTCTGAAGTACTGTTGTGCCAAACCGAGCATCACTCCTAGCCTGGATATCCAGAGAGTAATGCTTGGTAAAGGTATGGACAGTTTTCCAGGTGGCTGCTTGACAAATTTCTAAGAGTGGAATATCCTGGCAGGAGCCAGGGAAGCAGCTGTACCTCTTGTGGAATGAGCCCTCAGGCCTGAGGGTGGAGTTCTACCAGTTTTCATAGCAGAATTGTATACAAGAAACAATCCACCTGGCAATAGACCTCTTAGTGGCAGGTTTGCCTCTACCAACTTCTCCATTAATGAGGAACAACTGGAGGCAGTCAAACCTGGGACCCTTGGTACGTTCTATGTAGTAGCTAAGGGCTCTTAACATCCAAACTGTGTAGCTCTCTCCCCAAGGAAAAATGATCAGTGAAGAAAACAGGTAGAGATATAGACTGGTTGAGGTGGAAATCTGAAACCACTTTAGGCAAGAACTTTCTGTTAGTTCCAAGGACCACTTTATCTCTGTGAAGAGATGAAATCAGATTCCACCGACAGGGGTTGCAATTCACTGATCGTCTAGCAGAAATGCGGCAACCAAAAACACAGTTTTACAAGTCAAATACTTAAGCTCTGCTGAGGACAAAGGCTCAAAAGGGGTTGCATAAGCTGAGCAATGCAAACATTAAATTCCCAAGCAGGAGCAGGATCCCTAAAGGGGGAGGACTGGTTTGAAGCAATCCCTTGAAAACTTACAGAATACAGGATGGGATGACGAGAGGAAGACTTGCCTACAGACAGGAAAGCAGAAACAGCTGCCAAGTTTACCTTGAGGGTAGCTGGTCTGAGACCTAGGCCATTAAGATGGACCATATAATCCAGAACTGTAGGCAATTCAGCAGAGTCTGGAGAAATATTCTTCTTAGAACACCAAATGCTGAATCTTTTCCATTTGGAGTTGTAAGTCTTTCTGGTGGAAGGCTTTAGAGAAGCCTTAAGGATATCCAGAACCCATTGGGAAAGATGCAGATCTGTAAACCCTAACTCTTCAAGAGCCAAGTCTTGTGATTGAGAGGCTGAAGATTTGGTACCAAATCCTCCCTGAGAGGATGTTAACAGGTTATAATTCCTGGGAAGAGACAGGGGAAGATGGACTGTTAGGGACAGCAACAAGGGATGCCATGGCTGCCTGGCCCAGTCTGGAGCAATCAGAATCGCTTGCATGCTTGTGACCTTATCTTGACTAACACTCTGAACAGAAGGTGGGGGAGCATACAGAAATTTCCCTCCCAGTTCAGAATCAGAGCATCCAGGGGACTGAGCCAAAGACTGGGTGTCTGCAACAAAAGAGAGGAAGTTGGTGATTTTCTGGGGCTGCAAAAGATCCATCTCTGAAGTACCCCATCTTGAGAAAATCACTTTCAACACCAGGGATCTAGGGTCCACTCGTGATGGCCCTGGGATATTCTGTTCAGTCCATCTGCTAGGACATTGTCCTTTCCTGGGAGGTGAACTGCTATCAGAGAGCTTTGTGAGGAATAGGCCAGGGACCACAACTTCATTGCTTCTGTGCCAAGGCCGTAGACAGAGTGCCTCCTTGCTTGTTGATGTACCACATGGTGGTGGTGATGTCTGTTCTGACCTGAACCACCTTGTTCTGTACAGATTTGGAAAAGCCTGCAGTGCCAGAAACACTGCTCTGAGTTCCAAGAGACTGATGTGAAGCAGAGATTTCTTAGGCGACCACAGTCCCTGGGTGGCAAGTTCCCAAATGGGCTCCCCAGCCCAGCAGGGAAGCATCTGTGGTGAGGACCACTGAATGAGACTGAATGACAAATGGAACCCCTTGCCTCAAATTGTCCTGATCCTGCCACCACTGCAGGGCTTGGATCAGAGTTCAAGTCACTGGAATTAGTTTGGTAAGGAATCCTTTCTTTGGGACCAAAAGCTCTTAAGTGGATCTGAATGTCCTCATTTGGAATCTTGCACCCTGGACCACTGCTGTGGAAGCTGCCATGTGGCCCAGTAGCTGAAGGAAATGCCTTGCTGGCTGAGACACCTGAAGGGTGAATGAAGAGGCCAGTTCCATGAGGTCCTTGCCCTTTCCAGGGAAGAAAGGCTCTTGATTTTATCGTATCCAGTTCTGCACCTATGAAGGTGAGAGCTGCACTGGTTCGAGAACTGACTTTGGTAGGCTGAGAAGGAATCCTAAAGAATTGAGCACTTGCTGGGTCACTTGCAGGTGTGACTTGACTTGGTCTGGAGACTGACCTACTATGAGCCAGTCGTCCAAGTATGGGAAAATGGAAATCTTGTCTTCTTAGGAAGGCAACAACTACTGCCAGGCACTTTGTGAAGACCCTTGGGGCTGATGTTGGGCCAAAGGGCATTGTCTGAACTGATAGTGGCCAGAGGGCAACCTCGAACCGGAGGTACTTTCTGTGGGAGATCCTGATGGGAATGTGAAAGTAGGCATCTTTGATGTCCAGGGAGGTTAGCCAGTCCCTGGCCTTAGAGAGGAGGATAATTCCCAGAGTTACCATTTTGAACTTTGGCTTTAAAAGATTTTTGTTCAGATATCTTAGGTCCAGGATGGGTCGCCACTCTCCTGTCTTTTGGGGGTTAGGAAGTACCTGGAGTACAATCCTTTGCCCCAGTGTAGGGTAGGAACTCATTCTCTGGCTGAGAGCTATGAGAGAAGAAACCTCTGCCTCTAGGGCAAGGTCCTCCAGATTGCAGGTGGAAAAGATCTGGCTCTCATCCTGGGAAATTTTTAGAAGCCAAGAACCAGTCCCTGGCTTACTACTTATAGGACCCACTTGTCAGATGTAAAAGACATCCAGTCCTGGACAAAGTAAGCCAGCCTGTCCCCTACTGGTATGGGAGAATCGACCAGGGCAGACCCATCAGGGTGTCTGCTTGGCAGGGCTTTAGGCTGAGGGGTGGATGCAGGCCTGCTCACCCCTTCTGCCTCTCCCTCTAAAGAACCCCTCTGCAAAAAGAAGAGGAGGCCTGTGCTTGGTAAAAGGCCTTTGGAAAGGCCTGCCCCTGGACTGCTGCCTTTGAGGAGTTGCTTGCCTTTCTTTGGCCTGAGCACTCCTGTAAGTGGTCCTGTAGTCATCCATTTCTTCATATAATTCTCTGTCTGCTCCCCAAACAGAGAATTACCCACTACAGGAAAATCCATGGCCTTAGCCTGGGTATCCTGGGGAGGCTAGTACATCTGAGCCAAGTCATTCTCAAGAGCCACAGATGTAGCCATGACTCTTGATACATCACTGGAGTATACAGCAGCATGAAAATACAGGTTACTCACCTGTAACAGGAGTTCTAGGAATGGTATATGTTGTTCATCCACACTGTCTGGCAGGTATCTTTGCTCCCAAACAGAGAATTACCCACTACAGGAAAATCCATGGCCTTAGCCTGGGTATCCTGGGAGGCTAGTACATCTGAGCCAAGTCATTCTCCGAAGAGCCACAGATGTAGCCATGACTCTTGATACATCACTGGGTATACAGCAGCATGAAAATACAGGTTACTCACCTGTAACAGGAGTTCTAGGAATGGTATATGTTGTTCATCCACACTGTCTGGCAGGTATCTTTGCCGCTTTAAATCTTGCGGAAGGTCTTCAGCTGGCTCCTCCCACCCACCGGGTGGTAAAACTCGGCTCCGCCCATGACGCCAGATCTGGCCGCTGGAAGCTCAGGTTGTGCGTCGAGCCGGGAGGTCGGTGGAGTCGTAGGATGAACAACATATACCATTCCTAGAACTCCTGTTACAGGTGAGTAACCTGTATTTCTAGGGACATGGATATGTTGTTCATCCACACTTATTGGCAGACTCCTAGCAGTTCTCCGGGAGGAGGGAGGCAAAGCACACCCCTACTTAGGAATAGAGACTGGAGAACCGAGGCCCCAAAACCAGCATCCCGGCGTGATTCAAGGTTGATGTGGTAATGGGTAATAAAGGTGTGTGCTGACTTCAGGTAGCAGCCCTGCAGATTTCCTGGATAGGGACGTCCCTGGAAGCAGCCACCCGATGCAGCAGTATGACTGGTAGAATGAGCTCTTATCCCTCTGGGAGGCTCCATGCCCACCAACTTATAGCAGAGATCTATGCAGGAGGTGACCCACCTGCCTATCGTCCGCTTGGCTGCAGGTCTGCCAGGTGCGGTTTCAGCGCAGGTGACAAACAGCTGGCGAACCTCTCCCGAATTTCAGCCGCAGGCTCCTTATAATAAGCGAGCGCCTTCTAGGGTCCAAAGTATGGAGCCTGTATTGGCCTCCGAGGTGTGATTGGGTAGAACACAGGCAGAGTCAACACCTGGTTAAGGTGAAACTCCACACCACCTTCGGAAGGAATTTCGGTGGGGGCAGGATGCCTTGTCCCTGTGGAAGACCAGGTAAGGAGACTCAATGCAGAGCGCCTGGAGTTCTCCCATCCTTCTGGCTGACGTGATAGCCACCAAGAAGGCGGTCTTCCACGACAGGTGAGAGAGATCACACCTGTGCATTGGTTCGAATGGCTTGCCCATGAGCTTTGCCATACCAGCAGTAAATCACGGAGGTGGAGGTTCTTATCGAACGGGAAATGTGATCAAGGCCTTGGAACGCACAGACCACCTTCTCCTGCGCCACCGACTGCCCCCGGCCCGCGCCTGGTAAGCAGAGATGGCTGCCAGGTGCACCTTAGGGTCGTCGACCTAAGCCCTTGACTAGAAAGGGACCATAAATAGTCCAAAATGCTTGCCACAGAACAGGAGGAAGGGTCCAAGCCCTTGCTCTGACACCAAATGGAAAATCTCTTCCATTTGAAGGCTAGCATTTTCTGGTCGACTCCTCACGGGACGCCTCAACAACATTGAGGACCTCGTCGGAAAGACCCAAGGCCTGGAACTCTAGCTGCTCAGGAACCAGGCCGTCAGGTGCAGGGATTGAAGGTCCGGATGGAACACCTTCCCTGATTGACTGAGAGCAGGTCCGGGCGAGCTGGAAGCTGCCTCGGGAGCCTGGAGCTGAGGCTGAGGAGATCTGGGTACCAGAACTGGCGGGGCCAGTCTGGGGCTATCAGAATCACCTGCGCCTTGTCCCTCCTTGCCTTGAGAAGCACCTTGTAAATCAAGGGAAATGGGAAGCGTAAAGAGGCCCGGAGTCCAGAGCCTCGAGAAGGTATCCCCTGCAGCGAGCCCTGCTGAGGGGGCGGCATGAAACAGCCTCAGCCTCGGTCTCTCCTGGAGGCAAACAGGTCCATCTGAGGTGTGCCCCAGTGGGAGAACAGATCTTGTACTACCTCCGCAGGAGAGACCACCGTGAGATGCAGCCCCTATCTGGCTCAGGGCATCCGCCAGGTGTTGGAGGCTCCTGCCACATGAATGGCTAGGAGATCCGCCTCCAGGCTGCGCACAAGTGACCAAATGCGGAGAGCTTCCTTGCATAGAAGCATGGAGGCGCCCCGCCCTGGCAGTTCAGGTAGTACATGGTCGTGGTATTGTCCGTCTGGACTCGGACCACTTGACCCCGGAGAAACAGAGCAAAGGTGGTGAGAGCTAGGCGGACCGCTCGGAGCTCCAGCAGGTTGATGTGGCATCGGGACTCCAGCGGGGACCAGAGGCTGTGCACTCGGTGTTCCCCAGATGGGCACCCCAATCCATCAGAGAGGCATCGGTCGATAGAGAGCCGTCGGCTCGAGCGGACAAGCAGGATGCCCTCCTGCAGATGAGATGGAACGGTCCACCACTGGAGAGCGTCCCATCCCCTGGGTCACTATCACTAGCTGGTCCAATGGATCGCAGTGTTGTGACCACTGGCTGGCCAGTCCCCACTGAAGGGGGCATGATGCCAGCGTGCCCAACGGACCACGCTGGTACAGGCTGCCATGAGACCCAGGGGCGCAGGAAGTACCGGCAGGGCGCGATTGCCCAACCAGAAATGACTGGGCAAAGGAGGTAGAACTCGGCCCTGTCCGCCGGAGCTGCTCTTTGCTCAAGAGAGTCGAGCTCTGCCCCGATGAACAGGATCACCTGCTTCGCTCGAGTTCCGACTTGGCCTCGCTTGATGAGAAGGCAGACTGAGAGCAAACCTGGAGGGCCAGATCTCTGGACCGCCTCCACCTCCTGTCTGGAGGGGCTGCTATCAGCCAATCGTCCAGGTAAGGGCACACCGGACCCCTTTGGCGCTGCAGGAATGCTGTCACCACAGCCATGCATTTGGTGAAGACCCTGGGAGCTGGAGATAAGCCGAAGGGCATGGCTTGGAATCAAGAGGGATCCTCTGCTCGAAAGCGAAGGAATCTCCGATGGTGACGGACGGATAGGGACGTGAAAGAACGCGTCCTGTAGGTCCAGAGAGCAGAACCACACGCTGTGTTCCAGAGATGGTATTATCTGCGCCACAGTGACCATCCTGAAGGTTCGAGACCTTAGGAACTTGTTCAGGTCGCAGATTGAGAATGGGCGCCAGCCCCCATCCGCTTCGAACCAGGAAATACCTGGACACAAACCCCAGGTCTGAGGGGGTCCTCTACCTCCCTGATCACCCTCCTTGGAGGAGGAGAGCGATGTCGGCTCGACGAGCCGCCAGTGAGGTTGCGGACTCCTGAGGCCCCCGAGGTGCGACGGCCTGAAGGGCGGGGCCTGCCGAACTCAGAGGCAGTCCTTTTCCCACCACCTCCAGTACCCACCTGTCCGTGGTAACAGCGGACCAGGCGGAAAGGACGTGTCGGAGCCGTCTCCATGGGGAACCAGGAGAGGAGACGGGATGGGGCACACCCTCAGCCCTCACTGGGCAGGCTTGGAGGAGAGACCGCCGAGGGACCTCCTGGGCCTTTTCCTCCCTGCTTCCTGTTGGAGGAAGCCGACGGCTTGGGTTTGGGATGCCAAGCTCGAGCCTGCTGGCCCTGGCGTTGCTGGGCCGGGCGGCGCCGCGGCGCAGAAGGGCGAAAGGGCTTAGGCTGTGGCTTGCGGCCTTTGTCCTTCTAGCAGAAGAGACAGAGTCCGTTGTAGCATTGCATCCTCTGCAGGTGACCTTCCACCCCAGGGTCAAGAGGTCAGTCCCAAAAAGGAACATCCGCCAACTTGTGCTGGGTATCCGGGTAAAGGTGGATATCCTCAGCCAAGCCCGACGGCGCGATGGCCACTGCGGCCGCCACCGATCACATGAGTCCCGGTGATGTCTAAAGCAGTCTGGAGCTGCTGTTTGGCCACTGCCCTGCCCTGGTCCCGCACCTGCCTGACCGTAGTCTGCAGATCCGGGAAGATGAGGGCGACCTCATCCAGGGAGCCCAACAGGGCATGAGAAAATGTGCCATGAGGACGGCCGAACTGGCCTGACGAAGGCCAGAGAGGACGCAGCATAGACTTTTCGCCCGGCATAATCCAATTTCTTGGATTCCTTGTCGGAGGTTTGTCCACATCCTGGCGCCGGCACGCGGAAAACGCTGTCGGTAACCAACTCCTCAGCAGAGGGGTGTTCAAAACGGACAGGGAACCGGTAGGGACCGCATACTTCTGGCCATTCTGGCGAAGGCACAGGGCAGGAAGCAGGACACTGCCAAAGCTCCAAGGCCGGACTCACTATGGCCTCGGCCACCGGAAAGGCCTCCGTAGAGAATCCCCTCGTCCAGAATCTCCGTGAGGGATACCTGGCCCATTTAGAACGGGTTCGAGCTTCATCCCGTGGACTCCGAGATGAGCCAAGCAACCCTAAGAAGGACGAAGGGCTATCGTCCACTGACTGTCCTCCCGAGGATTCCAAGTCCATGCGCTTGGAGAAAGGGAGGAATCATCCTCTGACCTCGAAGAGTCCTCGAAGAACTGCCTCGGGCCTGAGCCACCCTCCACCTGCCGGAGGTTTATCGGGAGTGAGGGTGACAGACAGCCTATGGGGCAAACCCATAGCCGACCGAGAATTTTGGTCGGAGCCCCAACTAACGGCTGTGGAGGCGGAGGTTCCACCAGAATCGTGGGGCAGCTGGATTCGAACAACCGCCTGGGAACAGGTCCTCGGCTACAACGAGGGGTTGTTTCAGCCGCTCCAGTGACAGCCACTTAATGGCGGGGAAGGCGACTGGGTGATATTCCGTCAAAGGAGCTGTTGCCACATGAGTTCCTCATACCTCCGGCGCAACTTGCGCTCAGCCTCCCTCATCCGAGGAGGAGGAAGAGCGGCTGCACCGCTGCCGGTGCCGAGCCATGATGGGCGGATCGCGGACCTGGACGAGATGTCTGAGACCGAGACTAAGAGTCTCGGCAGGTCGAGGTCGGGCGAGGAAGTGTCGGAATCGCACTCCCTCGGCTCGACGATTCCACCGCAAGGCTCCGGAACCGGAGGGCACCGGACGAGCCGACGGGACCCTCAACTCCCACCGGGAACCGGGAGAGGGGATTCTCAGCTTCTCAGCCGACAACCCATCTAACGGGTTGAGAAAAATCTCAACCGCGGCGACGGAGTCTCGGTCAACTGGCCTGACGGGACACCGTGAAGCCAGTGGCGAGCTGAGGGGTCGAACGAAGTAGACTGTCGACAAGAAGGGAGGGGATCTTTCCCGCCCAAGGCGTCGACGGAGACTTACTTTGCTCTTTTGGACCCGGAAAAGGTCCAGAAGAGTTGGACCCTCACCTTTCGTCGAGAGGGTCAGACAAAGCTCCTTAAAGAAGCAGAGTACGAGGCACCGAGAGAGAGCGGACAAATGCCGCAGCCGAGGT
Organism: Neoceratodus forsteri; assembly: GCA_016271365.2. NCBI lineage: Eukaryota > Metazoa > Chordata > Ceratodontiformes > Ceratodontidae > Neoceratodus > Neoceratodus forsteri. The sequence continues at coordinate 120,146,882 of CM028130.1, read as the reverse complement.
AGAAGCAGCCTCAAGGCCGCCTCCTCTTCGAGGGCTATCATCTGCTCGAGCTGATCCGCCGAGCCTCCGCCATGACACCACCAACCGGCCTCTTTAGATTTAACGAGTGGAATTCTTTTCTCGGGCGCCCAGTTGTAATCGGGCAGCACGGTCTTCAGGGACGAGGTCGAAAGGAAGAGCACAAGTCGCGAGGCCTGCGGGTCGTGCTCAAGGCCCAAGCAGTAGCACGACGTGGAGTGCGGATCCGCCCTAGACATCTCTTCTGCCCGCATGGGCACCTCCGGAAACCGGGAGTCGATTTGTCCATCGCAGCCGCGAGGAAAAGAAGACCAAGTCTTTTTAGCAAAAATTTTTGATTTCAATCTTCAAGAATTAGGAACCAGTCTTATACGCAGAGCGTTAAGGAGGGAACCTGAGCTTCCAAGCGGTAAGGAAGATCTGGCCATGGGGCGGAGCCGAGTTTTACCACCGGGTGGGTGGGAGGAGCCAGCTTGAAGACCTTCCGCAAGATTTAAAGCGGCAAGGATACCTGCCAGACAGTGTGGATGAACAACATATCCATGTCCCTAGAACTGAACTTTCGATGCCTCAATCCCATCTGCAGCCACCTGCTCCAGCTCCTTGCAAGCTGGGTAGGGGCTTGTTTAGCCAGTGCCAGTACAGTGTCCCACCTGGACTTCTAGTACCTGGCTGCATAGGCCATAATTAGCCTGCCTGAGTCCCAAAGATGCTGCCATGTACTGCTTCTTTGCCATGGCATCAATCTTCCTGGAGTCCTTGTCTGGGGTGTGTGATGCACGGGAATGTTTGGCCTTATCACAGGCAGCAGCCTGTACAACCCCAACATGGCTGTATTGCTGAAAAAGAACTCCGTATCTGAGCCTGAAAGAGTATACCTGTTGTCCATTCTTCTGTCCACAGGAGGTATGGAACTGGGAGACTTAAGAATTTTTGTGTCCCAAAAGATTTGTGGAGGGAATAGTCTCCTGGACTCTGGGATGTCCATCATCTCAACATAATCAGGGTCTTCCTGATCCTCTACTGCCTCCTCCACAAGAAGCTGGAGGTATCAGCCACCTTCTGTAAAACATGTAGTGTGACGGGACTCAGAAAGCCTAGGAGGAGAAACACCTGAAGGTCTGTCTGGGAGATGTCCGGTCAACAGGCACATTCAGACCGTCACGTCACCATAATCATCCTCATACTCCCTCCTCTTCAAACTCCGGTTCATAAAATTCTTCCAAGGTATAATCCGAACCGGGGAACCGGACGAACCTAGCCTCTGCCAAATGGTGCGGTTCAGTTGGAACCGATCTAAGCGATTCCATAATCCTAAATCGCTCTGGCTATTTCATCGGCGGTCGGATGTGAGATTCTGGATCTGAACGGTCGACTTGTCCTTCTTTTTCGGAATCGTTCCTCAGAATCGGCTCTCCTTTTGCCTGAAGAAGTATTGCCCTGGTCAGAGGGTACTCTCTTCTGGTTCGGTCGGAACCGAACTGGCTGGCCATCTGGGTCAACGGACTTCTCGCCTCCCTTTTCCTAAGTCTAATCTGTTTTCCAGGGTAGATTTTGGAAAAGTTTTGTAAATTTGGCAGTCTGAATAGAGGTGGTCAAACCCCAGACAATAAACATAGGTGGTGTGGGATCAGCCTTAGCAAAACCTCCCCACACACACTGCAGTGCTGAAACCCAGTGGGCCGGTTTTACTTGGGTTTCTCAGACATGGCCAACCTAACCAAACTTACTCTTTTTTCAATCTGCCAGGCAAGAGTCCCCTACTGGTCCCTGATCGTGTCAATGGGTCTTGGAAAAACATACTAAAACCTGTTTTTTATTATTTTTTTTTTTTTAGAACCGATAGGACCGGTAACCACACACTAAAGTAAAGTACAAATTTTACCTCAAAATGATTGGCTCAGCCAAACTCGATCCACAGTTTACAAGTTCCACACAGAAAACAGAACAAAAACCTATCTAGTACTCACGGTACCACAGACAGAGACTTGAACCGACTATGCGGAAACAATTCGAAAGAAAATCGACAAAAACAGACACTTCAACCGACTTTGAACCGAGCAGCAGGAGAAATATCCGCAGCGACTGTTCAGTGAGGCAGAGTAAAGAATCTGACGGTTGCACTTCGAACAACAGGCAGAGGCTTCAACCGAGCTCGAGATGAACATTCTATGCCATGCATTGAAAAGTTAACCCTATGGTCTCCGGGCAGCTGAAAGGCAGGACCTAACTGCATTGTCAGAATACAAGACTTCATGTTTGAAAGTGGAAAAGTTTCTATCTGTTGCCAGGATTGCTATAAAGAGGATCTCCACATTTGAGTTGCTGGTGAGATGCCCAATTCCCAAGTATTAATTGTCTGGCTACCCACTAGTGCAACCTCACCCATCTTGGATACATGTCCCAGTCACCTTCCCTCCGACCTTCACCCTGAACAGGGAGTGGTGAAAAATAAAAAAACTCCTCCGATTCCAAATGTGGGAGATCTCTGATGAAACATCCCTCCAGTTTAACTGTAGCATTGGACATGTCCAAAAGTAATGGAAGTATTGTGCCTTTGGTTATTTTGCACCTCCCACATATGTCCGAGATCCCCGGATAAAACTTGTGCACCACACTTGGTGGATAGAATAATCTGTGAATAAATTTGAATTGTGTTTCTTTAAATCTATTACGTAACAGCAGCCCCACATGGTAAGTCACCAGTGTGAGCCAATTCTCTGTTTTAGGGGATCCTAGATCAACTTCCTATTGGAATCTAGTTTTATTGGAGTAATCAGGAAAAAAATGTCAATTTGCAGCTCTCCTCCTTTCCCCATTTCTCAATTCCCTCAGCTATCTGCAGTTCCTTCTGAGCTATAGCCCAACTGACTACTTTACCACCTTACCTGAAAACTAGTCATCTTCAAGTAATGCTCGCTGCCGTCCTTCCTCTGGGTCCTCCTTAATTTCTTGTAGGCTGACCCTTATCCCTTACTGACTGGGTGACCTCAGTACTAAACCAGTTGGGTGCTTTGGCCTCGAGTTCTTCTCTTTAAGCTTGATGTACTCCCCTGTGACAAGCATTATTCCCTCTGATGATGGACCACCTTTGTCCACCACCATATCCACTCAGATGCTTGCCAGGTGGCTCCTTAACAGCTTGCCCATCCTTCTGAAGTCTGCTTTTCTAATGTCTTAGCAGTGGCCTTTTCCCTGCCCATGTCCAACAAAATCACACTGTGCAAATCTCACTCCCACCCAGAGGCTCCTCAACCTTTATATATCTGGCTATGGTGCCCGTTCGTCAACACCAGATCAAGGACTGCCCCCTCCCTTGTGGGTTCTATCACTCCAGAGTCTGGAACCTACTTTGCAGTGCATCAAGGATCACCCAACTCCTGGCGCAGAATGTGGCTGATACCCTCCAATCCACCTTGAACAGGCTGAAGTCTTCCACTTTTCACCTTTCCCTTCCTGCAGCAAACAATATCAAGGAGTTCAATTCCTCATCTCTTTCCTCCTCCTGGTTGCGTGGTCTGTTAAGCACCCCAACCTCAGCTTCCTTCCTCTATTAGACAGTAACTGAATCCGCATTGTTTCTGCCCACCCTTCTGATTCCTCCCTTGTAGCATATACCTTCCCTGATGTAAACCGCCACCCATCCCGTTTTCCTACCTCCCAGTCTCTCTTGTATAATTTATACACAGGATCGGCGGTCCCAGTCACAGTTAAGTGTGGCCTATGTCTGACCGCTCGATGTCCACTCCATCTCTGCCAACAATGTCTGCAGGTTATTTCTCTGTTTCAAGACTGTGCATTCAGGGACACCACATTCCACCTAGAGTCTGAGCCTCCTCCCTCCCAACTGCCTTTCTCGTTTCTCCACTTCACTTTGCCTATGCCCTCCACCCCTCCTGCTCCCCTTCACTCACCCACTGCTCTCTAGCCCCCAAATGGTATAGGTGGTGACCTTCTCCCCAAAATCTTAGGGCCTACAGGCCCGCTTCCCTCCCCAAACTACTTTAAATGAAGTGTTTGTATGTACTCACCAGCTTGTCCCAAAGTACCCTTGACACCCCCACTACTGAGGTACAGTCTGTCTGGTGCAAAAATCATTTTATCTATCCATGTCTCTCCCAGCTCACGAAACAGTGGACCCCTCTTCCTCACACCACTCCCTCAACCAGTCATTGAGCTCCTCCATCCTTTCCTTCCTGTGTTTGCTCTCAGTACCGGCAACACCTCTGAGAATGCCAGTGATCTAGCTACCCCCCACAGGTCCTCCCTACCACCGTGAATCTTTCCTATACCACCCCACCTCCTCCCAGATAGGTCATTGGTACAGAGTATATTTATGGCTGGTTTCTCCCAAACTCCCCAATTATTGGGCTACCCTCTCTGTTGTCATCCCTGCATGCAAACCATCTTCCTACCTGTATTTGGGCCCCAATTCTTTCCCAAGTGAATACCCTTAATTATGGATTACCACCCTTCCCTCCCTTCATCCTTCCATTCTGCAACTGCCATCAAGCTTCTCCCACACCCCGTGCTCCCCTCTGTCCTGGTTACCACCCCACCCTTATTCTCACCAATCCTGCTTGCCTGACCCCATCTGTTTTCCACCCCATGTCCTTCCCTTTCAGACAACCCACACACGCTTTGTCCCTTCACCTCTCCCCGTCATCCTCCCTCCCACCCTACTCCACTCTCCCATGTTCCCATTTCCCCACCCACCCTGACTACTTTTCTCGTTCTTACCCATATCCTACTTCCCGAACCCCACCGTCTTGTCTTAACCCTTCTCCCCACCTCCTGTTCTCCTCTCCTCACTTCCAGATAGTAGGAGAAATTTATTCCTTAAAGGCACCCCTTTGAGCGCCTCCCACTCCTGTTGCATCCTTTTCTCCTACTACTTGCCATTCTCCCTCCTGGGCTCCCCGTTCTGCAAGGAAGGGGTACTCCTGGAGCCTGGGTGATCCTCTCACCCCATTCCCTTGCTTGCCGACCTCCTCCTCTGGGCCTCCTCCATCAGTTTCTCTTCCTCCTGTCCTGCTCCTCTTACATTCCACCGTCTACCCCAACTCCCATCTGATCTACCTTACTTCTGCCCTTGGCTGTTCCAGACTCCCTACCGCGCTGGCCCTAGCAGAAGCTAAGGGAGCAGCATGCACACAGTCTACAAGAGCAGGGTGGAGGAGGGACAGATGTCTGGCTTGTAACCCACAGAGTGTGCATTGCACCACCACTGGCATCACTTCACGCCACTCCTCAAGAGGAAGAAACGTGAGAAAACCAGGTGCACGGCAGCAGGATGACTCCGGTCACCTTGCCTCTTCGGAAAGTAAGCTCTGGGAGAAGTCAGGGTTGAATGGCTCTGGGTGACCAGCATGAAAGTGGCTGCTGGTGCATGGGAGAAAGGGAAAGGGCATTATGGCAAAAAAAAAAAGTGGAATAGACAATAAAATGCTGGGATGCATAGGCGGGGTGGAATCAGCAGTAGGCAATGCTGCCCTTCACAAATCACTGGAGAAAGACCCCACTTACTGAGAGCAGTTTTGGAATCCTCACCTGAAAAGAATATGGTAGAGTGGGTCCAGGATAGGGATAAGGAGGAGTGAATCCAGATAAGCACCACCACCACCACGATGATGATTCAGGTGTCTATGAGGAAAAGCTGATGGACCTTAAGATACTTAAAGGAAACTAGGAGGGAGAGAGGGACCTAAGAAAAGTAACATCCCCACCCCCCCAATATTTGGTAAATGACAGAATTTGGCCAGGGCACTGAGGAAATTCCCCTACTCTTTAAAGAAGTGCTATGGTCGCCCACTCCCAGGAATTTCATTCCACTGGGTGACACCATATCCGTGGATATGATCTTCTCCCAATAGATTACTTGATTTTACTGTAATACAATCTGCATACAATTTGTCACATGTCCATTTCTTCACATATTTACAACTTTCCCAGGCTTTACAGTCTCACCTGGGACCCCCCAATGGTCTACTGGAAGACCCCTTATTTATAAGAATTGATTCAGGTCACTCATATAAATGTGCAGTCTCAAATCTACATAAATATTTCAAACACTAGACCACAAACACTAACTGCAACCTGTTAGAGGGATGTGAACCTATGACCAGCCTACTAGCGAGGACAGTGGTATGAACACATTGTAGTTCTCCAAAGATGCGCCTGTACAAATTCCTGCCAACCAAGGGAATCACAGGGTACCCTAAGTAGCATGGTGGAACTTCCTATATATTAGCACATTTCTGCACAGCATACATCTTAATTTCTGGTCATGAAGCAGGGACAGCATACTTTATGAACTTAGACCTAGAATACTAATCGAACCCTAATTACTGTACTTTTCTGTTACTATGCCAGTTGGAAAAAGAAAAGAACGGCTAAAGGGACACTGTCAACCCCTTAGGTCTCAAAGAGTTCCTAGTCCAACACATTTTATGATTGCCAACATTCTGTAAGACTGCTGATGTAGCAGTTAGATTCAGACTTTTTCACTAAGAAAAATTACTCACCTTAGTAATGTTGTTTCTTCTAATGGAGTCTTGCTATATTATGACATATGCAGTGAGTCCCAACCTTGAACTGCTCTGGAGGTGAAAGAGTTAACAGTCCATGCCAGGCATGGAACTTAGAGCTCGAGCTCGGTTGAAAACTCTATCTGTTGTTCTTCAAACTCAAACTGTCAGATCTTCTTACAAAAACTCACTAAGACTCTGTGTGAAGCTGTAAACCTACACTAGCCAACTGGCTACTAATTATATAAACACATTTTTGGTGCCAGAACGAAGACTCAAGTCAGGAGACCCAAAAATGACAAACACATCACAGATCACCCTAGAAAAGGAGGGGTGAAAACAAGGTGGCATCTAAAGTGCTGACACTGCCCTGCCCACCCACATCCCCAAAAGTAAGGTTCTGAGAGGGGCAGGCAGAGGGGAGGTCATAATATAGCAAGACTCCATTAGAAGAAACAACATTACTAAGGTGAGTAATTTTTCTTCAAACAACATGAAGTCTTGCTATATTATGACATATGCAGACTACAAAGCAGTACCTCCATGGAGGAGGGACAGAACCTACTTAGGAAATAGGCTCTGAAGCACAGCTGTGCCAAATCGAGCATCACTCCTAGCCTGGATGTCCAGGGAGTAATGCTTGGTAAAAGTGTGAACTGTTTTCCAGGTAGCTGCTTGACATATTTCTAGGATAGGGATGTCCCTGGCAGCAGCCAGAGACGCAGCTCTACCTCTGGTAGAGTGAGCCCTCAGGCCTGTGGGAGGAACTTTACCCAGTTTTTCATAGCAGAATTGGATACAAGAGCGATCCACCTGGCAATGGATCTTTCAGTGGCATGTTTCCCTTTGTCGACCACACCATAAGTGAGGAACAGTTGGATGGAGTCAAACCTGTGACCCTTGGTACGATCCTATGTAGTAGCTAAGGGATCTTTGACATCTAAACTGTGCAACCTCCTCTCACCAGAGGAGGAATTGTCAGTGAAGTACACAGGAGAGACATAGATTGATTACGGTGGAAATCTGAGACCACCTTAGGCAAGAACTTTCTGTTAGTCCTGAGGGCTACTTTATCTCTGTGAAGAGAGATAAAATCAGGCTCCACTGACAATAGCTTGTAACTCACTTATCGCCTGGCAGAAGTGATGGCTACAAAACACAATTTTCCAAGTCAAGTACTGAAGCTCTGCTGAAGACAAGGAGCTCAAGGGGTTGCATAAGCGGGCAATGCAAATATTAAGATCCCAGGCAGGGCAGGATCCCTTGAATGGGGGATTGGTGTGAAGCAACCCTTTGAAAAACTTGGAGAATATAGGATGAGCTGAAAGAGAAGAGGGTTTACCTGCTGATAAGAAAGCAGACACGGCTGCAAGGTGCACTTTTAGGGTAGCTGGTCTCAGCCCCAAAGTATTTAAATGGACCATACAATCCAGGACTGTGGGTAAGTCAGCAGATTCTGGGGAAATATGCTTTCAGAGCACCATATGGAAAATCTCTTCCATTTGGAATTATAAGTAGCTCTGGTGGAAGACTTCCTAGAAGCCTTCAGGATATCCAATACACCTTGGGAGAGGTGTGGGTCAGCAAACTCCAACTCTTCAAGAGCCAGGCCTTGAGATTGAGAGATTTGAGGTTGGTACAAACTCTCCCTGAGCACAGGATAACAGATTGTGATTCCTGGGAAGACACAGGGGAAGGTGGACTGCTAAGGACATAAGGAGTGGGTACCAGGGCTGTCTGGCCCAGTCTGGAGCAATCAGGATCATCTTGCAGGGTTGAGATCTGATTTTGACTAGCACTTTGAACAGGAGAGGGAAGGGGAAGGCATAGAGAAACTTCCATTCCTAACTGAGACGGAAGGCATCCAGGGGACTGAACCCAACACTGGGGCCTGCAACAAAAAGGGAAGTTGGTGATTGTCTGGGGCTGCAAAAGATCTATCTGGGGTGTGCCCCATCTGGCAAATACCACCTCCAGAACTAGGGGATCCAGAGCTCATTCGTGATGGCCCTGGGAAATCCTGCTGAGAGCATCTGCCAGGACATTGTCCTTGCCTGGGAGGTGAACTGCAACAAGGAGGTGTTCAGGGAATAAGCCAGAGACCACAACTTCATTGCTTCGTGCACAAAGCCGTAGACCAAGTGCCCCTTGTTGTTGATGTACCACATTGTGGTGGTGGTGTTGTCTGTCCTGACCTGTACCACTCTGTTCTGAACAGATGTGGAAGAACTTGAAGTGCTAGAAAACTGCCTGAGTTCCAACAGATTGCTGTGGAGCAGAGATTCCTGAGGGACCACAATCCCTGGGTGGTGAGGTCGCCCATGTGAGCTCCCCACCCCAAGAGGGATGCATCTGTAGTGAGGATCAAGGAGTAAGACTGAGGGATGAAGGAACCCCTTGTCTCAGATTGCTCTGATCCTGCCACCACTGCAGGGCCTGGATCAGGGTTCGAGTTACTGGGATCAATTTGGTTAGAGGATTTCTTTTGAGACCAGAAGGCTCTCAAATGGAACTGAATGTCCCTCATCTGAAATCTTGCTCCCTGCACTACTGCTGTGGAAGCAGCCATGTGCCCTAGGAGCTGCAGAAAATGCCTTGCTGGTTGAGAGACCTGCAGAGTGAAGGAGGAGGCCAGAGAAACCAGGGTCCTTGCTCTTTCTAGAGGAAGGAAGGCTCTGGACTGTTGAGTGTTCAGTTCTGCACCTATGAAGCTGAGTAGCTGAACAGGCTCTAGAACTGACTTTGGGGATTGAGAAGGAAATCTAGAGATGTAAGCAGCTGCTGAGTAACCTGAAGGTGTAATTGAGTTGTGCTGGAGACTGGCCCACAATCGAGTCAGTCGTCCAAGTAAGGAAAGATGGCAATCTTTGCCTTCTTAAATGAGCAACTGCTACTGCCAGGCATTTTGTGAATACCCTTGGGGCAGAGGTGAGGCCAAGGGCATTGCTCTGAATTGGTAATGGCCTGAGGGCAGTTAGAATCTGAGGTACTTTCGGTGGGAGCTTCTTATGAGAACATGGAAGTAGGCATCCTTGAGGTCCAGGGACACTAGCCAGTCCCCTGGCCTTAGAGAGGGTAAAATAATTCCCAGAGTCACCATTTTGAATCTTGGTTTTAAAAGGTGCTTGTTAAGTTATCCGAGATCCAGGATGGGCCGCCATTCTCCTGTCTTTTGGGGTATGGAAGTACCTGGAGTACAGTCCTTTGCCCTGGTGTAGGGGAGGAACCCTTTCCACAGCTCTGAGAGCCAGGAGGGTTGAAACTTCTGTTTCTAGGGCGAGAGCCTCCGATGGATTTGCAGGTGGAAAGGATCTGGTTCTCATCTTGAAATTTTTTGAAGCCGAGAATTCGGTCCCTGGCTTACTACCTCAGGACCCACTTGTCTGATGTTAAAGACTTCCAGTCCTGGACCCAGTAAGCCAGCCTTCCCCTACAGGCAATGGAGAATCAGCCCTGGTCATCCCACCAGGGAGCTTGTTTGGCAGGGGTTTAGGCTGGAGGGTGGGAGCAGGTCTGCTCGTGCCCGTCTGCCTCTCCCTCTGAAGAACCCCTCTGGGCATAGGCTGAAGAAGAGGCCGGGCTTGGTAAAAGGCCTGTGAAGAGCCTGCCCTGCAAGGCTGCCTCTGAGGAGTGGCCTGCCTTTCCTTAGCCTGTGCACTCCTATAGGTAGTTCTATACTGTCCATTTCTTCATGTAATTCTCTGTCTGCTCCCCAAACAGAGAGTTAGCCACAACAGGAAAATCCATGGCCTTAGCCTGGGTATCCTGTGACAGGCTAGTACACCTGAGCCAAGCCATTCTGCGAAAAGCCACAGATGTAGCCATGACTCTTGAAGATACATCATTAGAGTCCACTGCAGCATGGAATTGCACCTTGGATGCCTCAATACCATCAGCAGCCACCTGCTCCAGCTCCTGGCAAGCTGGCCAGGGACCTGTTTCGCTAGAGCCATAACAGTATCCCATCTGGATTTCTGGTATCTGCAACATAGGCCATATAATTTGCCTGTCTGAGTCCCAAGGATGCTGCCATGACTGCTTCTTTGCCATGGCATCAATCCTCCTGGAGTTCTTGTCAGGGGTGTGAAGCCAAGGGATATTTGCCTTATCACAGGCTGCAGCCTGCACTACTAACATGGCTGCATTGTTGTGAAAGGAACTCCAGATCAGAGCCTGACAATGTGTACCTCTTGTCCATTTTTTTTATTCACAGGAGGTATAGTGTGAGGAGCTTTTAAAATCTTTATTGTCTGTTTCCTAAAAGATTTATGTAAGGAACAGACAGTCTCCTGGACTCTGGGATATCCATCATTCCTACATAGTCAGGCTCCTCCTGTTCGTCCACAGCTTCTTCCAAAGGAAGCTGGAGGGTTTCAGCCACCTTTTTATAAAACATAAAATGAGAAGGGGACTCAGAAAGCCTAGGGGAGACACTCCTAAAGGTCTGTCTGGGGAGATGTCCGTTCAATGGGCACATCCAGACTTTCAAAATCACATTCACTCTCTTCATAATCTTTCCCCTCCTCCGGTTCATAAAATTCCTCTATATCATATTATTGAACTGGTGGCACCAACCGAACCGACTCGACTACTTGATGGTGCCGGTTCGGTCGGAACCGGGAAAGCGACTGGACAACTTCTGATCGCTTTGGCTATCTCTGCAGCGTTGGAGAAGGAAATTTGGCTCCACACCTGCTGATTTTCTAGTCCTTTTGCTGGGACTGACTCCTCCAAGTCAGCTCTCCGTTTGCCCGAGGAAGTCTCGCCTGGTCAGAGGGCACTCCTCCGTTCGGGTGGCACCGAACCGGGCTGGCCATCCAGGTCAGCGGACTTCTTGGCCTCTCGCCCTGAGCCTACCAACTCTCTTATCCAGGGTAGCTGCAGGGAAATTCGTGCAAATCTGGCAGTCTGCATTGAGGTGGTCAAACCCCAGACAATAAACACATAGGTGTGGGTCAGCCTTGGCAAAGGCTTCCCCACAGACACTACAGTGCTGAAACCCAGTGGGCCGGTTTTTCTTTTGGGTTTCTCAGACATAGTGCCAGCCTAACCAAAAACTTGCCGTTTACAGCAATCCGCAAGCAAGACACCCTTATCGGTTCCCAACCGTGTCACGGGTCATGGAAAAAAGGTAATGAAATCTGTTTTTTTTTTTTTTTAGAACCGATAAGAACTGGGAGCCACACTCTAAATGCAATTTAATAAAGTTTAACAACAACCTGATCGGTTCAAACCGAACCGATAATATCGCTTGCAAGTTCCCACAGAAATAATGTAAAACCTATCCATTACTTACGATACCACAGACAGCTTGAACCGACCGGTTGGTGTTTAAATATATAGACAAAATGCGGTTTAAAAACCGAGAAATTACACTTTTAACCGACAAAATGAACCGAGCAGCAGGAGAAATCTCGGAGCGACTGTTCAGTGAGGTGGAGTAAAGAATCTGACAGTTTGAGTTTGAAGAACAACAGACTTTTCAAGAGTTTCAAGAAGAGTTTTCAACCGAGTCGCTTAAGATTCCATGCCTGGCATGGAAGTTAACTCTTTCACCTCCGGAGCAGTTCTAAGGTTGGGACTCACTGCATATGCCATAATATCGCAAGACTTCATGTTGTTTGAAGGGGACCCCTTGTCTCAAATTGCCCTAGTCCTGCCACCACTGAAGGGCCTGGATCAGGGTTCAGTCACTGGAATTAATTTGGTTAGAGGGTCCCTTCTTTGAGACCAAAAGGCTCTTAAATGGAACTGGATGTCCCTCATCTGAAATCTGGCTCCTGCACTACTGCTGTCGAAGCAGCCATGTGTCCAGGAGCTGTAGAAAGTGCCTTGCTGGTCGAGAGCCTGCAGGAGGGAAGGAGGAAGCCAGAGAAATCAGGGTCCTTGCTCTTTCCAGAGGAAGGAAGGCTCTGGCTTCTTTTGTGTTCAGTTCTGCAACTATGAAGGTGAGAAGCTGGACAGGTTCTAGGACTGACTTTGGAAGACTGAGAAGGAAACCTAGAGAAGATAGCAGTTGCTGAGTTACTTGAAGATGTAACCTGACTTGGTCTGGGGACTGGCCTACAATGAGCCAGTCGTCCAGGTAAGGAAAGATGGCAATTTTCTGCCTTCTTAAATGGGCAACTGCTACTGCCAGGCATTTTGTGAATACCCTTGGGGCAGATGTGAGGCAAGGGCATTGCTCTGAATTGGTAATGGCCTGAGGGCAGTTAGAATCTGAGGTACTTCGATGGGAGCTTGATGAGAACATGAAAATGGCATCCTTGAGGTCCAAGGACACTAGCCAGTCCCCTGGCCTTAAAGAGGGTAAAATAATTCCCAGAGTCACCATTTTGAATTTTGGTTTTAAAAGGTGCTTGTTTAGATACCGAGATCCAGGATGGGCCGCCATTCTCCTGTCTTTGGGGTAAGGAAGTACCTGGAGTACAATCCTTTGCCTTGGTGTAGGGGTGGAACCCTTTCCACAGCTCTGAGAGCCAGGAGGTAGAGACTTCTGCTTCCAGGGCAAGAGCCTCTGAGGATTTGCAGGTGGAAAGGATCTGGTTCTCATCTTTGGAAATTTTCTGAAGCGAGAACCAGTCCCTGGCTTACTACTTCCAGGACCCACTTGTCTGATGTTAGAGACTCCCAGTCCTGGACAAAGTAAGCCAGCCTGCCTCCTACAGGTAGTGGAGAATCAGCCCTGGCCACCCCATCAGGGTGCCTGCTTGGCAGGGGCTTTAGGCTGAGGGGTGGAAGCAGGTCTGCTTGCACCCCGCCTGCCTCTCCTCTAAAGAACCCCCTCGTGCATAAGCTGAACAGGAGGTCTGGGCTTGGTAAAAGGCCTAAGAAAAGGCCTGCCCTGCCCCTGGGAGGCTGCCTTGGGGAGTGACTTGCCTTTCCTTGGCCTGTGCACTCCTATAGGTGGTCCTATATTCATCTATTTTCTTCATGTAATTCTCCATTTGCTCCCCAAACAGAGTGTAGCCCACAACAAGGAAATCCATTGCCTTAGTCTGGGTATCCTGTGACAGGCTAGTACATCTGAGCCAAGCCATTCTATGGAGAGCCACAGATGTAGCCACGACTCTAGATGATACATCATTAGAGTCCACTGCAGCGTGGAATTGCACCTTAGATGCCTCAATACCATCAGCGGCCACCTGCTCCAGCTCCTTTGCCAGCTGGCCAGGGACCTGCTTTGCTAGAGCCAAAACAGTATCCCATCTGGATTTTTGATATCTAGCAACATAAGCCATATAATTTGCCTGTCTGAGTCCTAAGGATGCTGCCATGTACTGTTTCTTTGCAATGGCATCTACTGCATCTTTCTGGAGTCCTTGTCAGGGGGTGAGAGGCTAAGGAATATTTGCCTTGTCACAGGCTGCAGCCTGCACCACCCCACGTGGCTGCATTGTTGTGTAAGGAACTCCTTATCAGAGCCTGATAATGCATACCTTTGTCCATTCTTTTATCAACAGGAGGCATGGTGTGAGGAGTTTTAAAATCTTTACTGTCTGTTTCCAAAAGATTTATGCAGAGGAATAGACAGTCTCCTAGACTCTGGGATATCCATCATTTCTACAAAATCAGGCTCTTCTTGATCATCCACAGCTTCCTCCATAGGGAGCTGGAGGGTTTCAGCCACTTTTTTTTTTTTTTTTTTTAATAAACCATGAAATGAGAGGGGACTCAGAAAGCCTAGGGGAGACACTCCTGAAGGTCTGTCTGGAGAGATGTCCAGTTCAATGGGCACATCCAGACTCTCAAAACCACATTCACTCTCCTCATACTCCTCTGATTCATAAAATTCCTCCAAATCATACTCTTGAACCGTGGAACCGATCAACTGAACGCTTACCTGATGCAGCCGGTTCGGTCGAACCGGGAGAGTGACCGAACAATTTTATTGCTTTAGTTATTTCTTCAGCGGTTGGAGAGAGAAGTGGCTCCACACCAGCTGATTTTCTAGTTCTCTTTGTGGGAACAGACTCTCAGAGTCGGCTCTCCTTTGCCCGAGGAAGTATCGCCTGGTCAGAGGGCACTCCTCCGTTCGGTTTCAACCGAACCGAGCTGGCCATCCGGATCAGCGGACTTTTGGCCTCCCGCTCCCGAGTCTACCAACCTCTTATCCAGGGTAGCTGCAGGAAAACTCTTACAAATCTGGCAGTCTGAATTGAGGTGGTCAAACCCCAAACACATGTGGTGTGGGGTCAGCCTTGGCAAAGGCTTCCCCACAGACAACACAGTGTTGAAACCCAGTGGGCCCGTTTTCTTTTGGGTTTCTCAGACATGGTGCCAGCCTAACCAAAAACTTGCCCGTTATGGCAATCTGCCAGCAGAGACTCCCTTATCGGTTCCCAAACCGTGTCACGGTCGTGGAAAACCGTAATGAAATCCGCTTTTTTAGAACCGATAAGAACCGAAACCACACTTCTAAAAGGCAGTAATGTAATAGAAATAACTTGATCAGTTCAAACCGAACCGATGAAACCGCTTACAAGTTCCACACAGAAAGTAAATGTAAAACCTATGTAGTACTTACAAATACCACAGATAGAGCTTGAACCGACCGGTTGGTTTAATTTTGGTCAAAAACTTTATACTTTAACCAACAAAATGAACCTGAGCAGAAGGAGAAATCTCCGGAGCGACTGTTCAGTGAGGCGGAGTAAAGAATCTGACAGTTTGAGTTTGAAGAACAACAGATAGAGTTTTCAACCGAGCTTGAGCTCCAAGTTCCATGCCTGGCATGGACTGTTAACTCTTTCACCTCCAGAGCAGTTCAGGTTGGGACTCACTGCATATGTCATAATATAGCAAGACTTCATGTTGTTTGAACACAGGTTTGTTTATGTTCCTTGATCAGCTCCAACTGCATCTTTCCTGGGCTTGGGAACACCCACTACACAGTCTAGCCCCTCATGATGCAGTGGGAGGTTAGGAGGCTACTGCCTCATGAGTTACTGCACTGTTTGGGTGTGTTTCTGTTGCTCAGGAAGTATGAAGAAAGAACAGATTCAGGATTATAAACAAAAAAAGGGTGTATATAACTATACATTAGCATGCATTTCAGTTCTACGAAACAAGGGGACAGACAAAAGCAGCAACATCACTGAATTTTAGAGAGGTAAGCAATCATAAAATGTAGATTAACGAGAAATAATATGATGAATAGATTTACAGTCTTTAAAAAAAAATTTTTTCATAACATTCCTATGTAATGTGTTATCTGTAGCCTCTAGAATGTTACAAAAGCTAATCTCAGCATAATTATTTTGAGGTATATTCTATAACTACTAATTTTGGTCCTGAAATGGAGTCATGATTCTTACTTATTCTGACAGTAACATCAACTAAATGAAAACACGGGCCTGCTGTTTCAAAGCATTGAGAATGATGCAGAGGTCGTGCATCAGAGAAATGACACAAGGGTCTCACTTTGTCACACCCTGCATCATTCCCAATTTTACAAGGTAGCCTGAGACAGTTGGGGGGGCACCAGCAGGACCTGCACAGTCCTTGCAACGGACGCACTGGTGTGCCATGGCACAAGAGGGCTTGCACCAGGGAAGCTGCAGCACCCCCTATGTGGGATTCTGTAACACCCCACCACCACTGGTGCTAAAGTTTGCAGAGTTAGACCAGCGAAGAGCTGGTCTAACTGCCCCAGGCGCCACCTCCTGCCACAGCAGTAGGTACTGGGAAGCAACAAGATCACCCCTTGTCTGTGGTGTCAGTGTGCCCAGAAGGGTCACCAGTGTATAGGTGACCAGGCATGCAGATAGCCAGCAAGGGTAGGTACATAGAGACTGGTTTACAGGGGTGGCACCTGTGACCATGAGCCATGCCCTGGTCAGGGACTGGTGGGGCAGCTAGATGCTAGAGTGTGCTGTTGTGCCCCATTACAGGTAATGTGGGATGACCGCACAAGACACAGGGACTGTTGGTTGGGGTTGTAGAGGGATGGGCATGCAGGCTTCGTGCTCTGTGGACGGCAGCGGGGGAGACAGCCTCTGTCAATCCTCTAGTGCGCCACCTGTTTGACACAGTGGACCACATAAGGCAACCATGGGGACTTTGGAGCCAGGACCCCATTCCTGCAAAATCCGGCACATGGTCCCTGGCAGACCCAAGTCTACTGCAACCAGGTGTGCACGCAGCTTGCGTCTCTCCATCAGGGTTTGCCCAGCTGTTGCTCCTGCATCTGTAATTCAGCAGAATTCTCTACTAAAATGTGGATGGATTATCAACATAGCATAATATTGGAATTACTCACTTTTGCTTGTTTTCCTTCCATAACAGCAACGCAGGAGTTGGTGGTGCCCAGATCAATGCCAATAACTGCCCCTTGATAGGTTCAGAGCTGCATAAGAGTAAACATTTCAAAATATTTCCCACAGTAAGGCATATTACAGTAATCTGGCAATATACCAGAGAAAAGCTGAGCTACAATTTATCAGACAAATGAATCAAATATTAAAAACAGCACGTAAGTGAACATCTCAAACTATACTCTTATTCCATTAAGATGTTAAAATACAGCAGAGAATGATAAAAATCAGAAGACGACTATAGTTAAAAGGAGTATTTTTTTAAATAATAAAAAAAAAGTGCCATGCAGCCAAACTGAGAGCAAAGTAATTTTATAAGACAAGAAATAAGTGGGCTGTCAATTAGAATACAAAAGTACAGGTTAAATTTTTCACCAGAACTATCACTTTTTTTTTTAAACAGCTAAAGATTTTTTGTGAGCATTTGGTACATGAGATTAACTACAAAACAATGGCATCTCATACTAACATACTAAAATGCCAGCAGAATAGGCCTAATGGTCTTTCGTGTCTGCTCGTTTGGTCAGCCCCACCCTGGGTGCTGACCTTGCTATCCTAGCCTTCTCTGGCTTCTCCCTTCCCAGTTCCGGATATTCTTGCTGCATTGGATTTTGCTTCCTGAACCCTTCCCTGTACCTGTCCCACCCCTCTTGAACCCCTCCACTGTCTCTGCCTCCACCAGCCCCTAGGTAGTGCATTCCATGGCTCCACCACCCTCTCAGTGAAGTAGCACCTCCTCCTTTCTCCCCTGAATCTTCCCCTCCAGCTTCCACCCATGCCCTCTAGTGGCCCTTCCTCCTTCCTTGAAGCACCCTGACTGTTCCTCCCCATTTACCCTCTTCATGTACCTGAAGACCTCTATCATGTCCCCCTGTCCCTCTCTCTTCCAATGTGTATATTTAGCTCTTCGAGCCTCTCCTCATAGGTCCTGTCCCCAAGCCCCAAATCATTTTGGTTGCCCTCCTCTGGACCCTCTCCAGGAGGTTAATGTCCCTCTTTAAGTGTGGCCTCCAAAACTGCACGCAGTACTCCAGGTGCGCCTCACCAAGCAGTTATACAGAGGGAGTATCACTTTCCTCCTTCTGGAGGTGATCCCCCTAGCGATGCATCCCAGCATCCTGTTGGCCTTGGCTGCTGCCCTCCTACAAGTCTCAGAGTTGTTCATCTTGACATCCACCACCACCCCAGGTCCCTCTCAGCCATTGAGACTTGTAGTATCCCCAGGGTGTACACTTGGCCTGGGTTTCTGGCCCCCAGGTGGAGTACCTTGCATTTCCCTGCACTGAACCTCAGCTTCCACTTTCTAGACCATCTTTCCAGAGCCTCCAGGTCCCCTGCAGGGCCACCCTCCCTCCTCCCCATCCACCACCGCCTCAGTTTCGAGTCATCTGCAAAGAGACTCATCTCACCCTGATTCTGTCCTTATGTCAGATCACGAGGCGTTGAACAGAAGGGGCCCAAGGACTGATCCCTGTGGGACCCACTAATGACCCTCCTTGGGGATGAGACTATCCCACCAACTACGACCCTCTGGGTCCAGTCCTGGAGCCAATTGCCATCCATCTGATCAACTGGTTTCCCCCCCATTTCTCCTAGCTTATCCAACACTCACATCTCACAGCATACTTTTGTTTGTTGAAGGCCAAATCAAACATTTGTGTTGCAAGTTCCACGGTTCCAGACAGGAACATCGTGGCACAAAAAGCAGGAAAAAAAAAAAAAAAAACAGTGCAGCCTCCAATGTCAGCAAACAAATCCATCGCCGGATGGAACCACGCATGCAGGTGGCAGGCAATATGCTGTAGACTCCTGGTGTTCACTGGGTCCCCATCCCACCCGCCTATACCCAGCTCCAGCAAACAGTAGGTGCATCACACCCTGTTGTGATCTCCAGTGCTGCCCCCGCCTCGATATGCTGTAATGTTATTAATTATAGGACTGTTAGTCCCTGGTGAACTAGCAGCTGCCCCTCCGATCCTCGATGCCCTTGATGTGCAATCATGGTACTGATATGCCATAAATATCGGTCTCTAGCTTCTGTACCCCCAGTATACCGTAAGCACACACCACAGCAGTCCCGGCGAACTAGTCTCTCCACTCCATTTCTTCCTGGTGGTCTAGTGGCCCACCCCACTGCCTCACCCATCCCATACCCCAATCAGGCAATCTGCACCTTTCCTCACACCACCATAGTTAACTGCCCAATGAACTGTAAGAGCACGTACTAAACTATTCACATGCTGACAGTTCATTGGGCAGACAGCCATGGTGGTGTGAGTAGGATCTGCCAGTCTATACCTGGTCTTGGTATAGTACAGAGACATCTGCAATCAAAACTGGAGCTACTAGAAATTGTCAGTATACATAAATGTAATGGAAGGACCCATGGTTGCTCCCTGCATGCTACGTCATTCTCGGACAGCCGTGGGTGGTTGTCGGAGCCTACTCTGGGCTACTATTCCTAAAGGAGAGGGAGGCAGGATCAACCGGATAGATTTTTAAAATTTAAAACATTACAGAAGGTAAAAATAACTACTTTTTCAGACACTCCTAATCGGGTCCTGCCTCACACTGAGGTGGGGTCCGTTTGAAATGGACATTTCCTTTTAAGGGTAGGCTCCCAAACTGCACACAATACCACAGGAGAGATGAAAAATTACTCACCACAGTAATGTTGTTTCTTCTAATGGAGTCTTGCTGTATTCAGACATAATACAGTTAGCCCCAGCACTTGAACTGCCCCAGAGAGAAAGAGTTAACTCTATGCAGAAGCATAGAACGTTGAGCTTGAGCTTGTTTTCAAACCTCTGTCCGTGGTACTTCCTAGTGTAACCGTCAGATTCTTACGAGCACACTAACATACTATAGTATGGACACTGTTCAACATATAGCCAAAGAGCAAAAGATTCTTTTTGGCCCAAAAGACTCAAGGTCAAGAACCCAAAGAAGAAAGGTAGTGACAATATTTAAGTATAAAACACCAGAAAAAACAACAAGATACACCCCACCAAGAGAGAGGGTACAAGGTACACCCCTTGAGGTGCAACACTGTACCTGCCAGCCCACTTGGGGTCTGAATACAGCAAGACTCCATTAGAACAACATTACTATGGTGAGTAATTTTTATTCAAACATCATGAAGTCTTCCTGTATTCAGACATAATGCAGACTACCAAGCAGTTCCCTATGGAGGAAGGAATGCAGAACCTACTTTGGGAAGAGGCTCTGCAGTACTGCTGTGCCAAACCTAGCATCACTCCTAGCCTGGATGTCCAAGGAGTAATGCTTGGTAAAAGTATGTACTGTTTTTCAGGTGGCTGCTTTATAGATCTCTAACAAAGGTATATCTCTGGCCGCAGCTAGAGAAGCAGCTATACCCCTAGTCAAGTGAGTCCTCAGGCCTGAAGGGGTGTTCTACCCAACTTGTCATAACAGAATTGTATACAAGAAACAATCCACCTGGCAATAGTTCTTTAGTGGCAGGCTTACCTTTCCCACTTCACCATAAGTAAGAAACAATTGATGACAGCCATTTCTATGTGCCTTAGTATGCTCAATGTAGTAGCTAAGGGCCCTCAACATCTAGACTGTGTAACCTTCTTTCACTTGAAAGAGAATGATTAGTGAAAAACACACAGAGAAATATAGACTAGTTCAGATGAAAATCAGATACCACTTTGGGCAAGAACCTCCTATTGGTTCTTAGGACTACTTTGTCCCTATGGAAGGAGATGAAGTCAGGTTCAACTGACAGAGCCTGTAACTCACTAATCCGCCTGGCAGAAGTAACAACTACCAGGAACACAGTTTTCCAAGTCAAGTACTGCAATTCGGCCGAAGCCAGAGGTTCAAAGGGTGGCTGCATAAGCTGAGCTATGCAGACATTAAGATCCAAAAGGCGGAGTGGGCTCCTAAAGGGAGGGTTAATGTGAACCAGCCCTTGAAAACTTTCTGAAACCAGGATGAGATGCCAGGAAGAGCCCTTCCCTGCTGAGAAGAATGCAGCGACAGCTGCTCGATGAACCTTCAGAGTGGCAGGCCTAAGGCCTAGACCATTCAGATGAACTAGATAGTCTAAAGTTGTGGAAATGTCTGCAGAATCAGGCAGGATGCCTTTCTGAGAGCACCAAATACTGAACCTTTTCCATTTTGTGTTGTAATTTTTCTAGTGGAAGGTTTCCTGGAGACCTTCAGAATATCCAGAACTCCCTGAGAGAGATGTAGTGCTGCATATTCTAACTCTTCAAGAGCCAGGCCTTGAGATTGAGAGACTGGAGATTGGGGTACCAGATCCAGCCCTGGGAGGAGGACAGGAGTTGTATATCCTGGGCAGAGACAGGGGACGCGACACTGACAAGGACAGCAGTAGAGGATACCAAGGCTGTCTGGCCCAATCTGAAGCCACCAGTATCACTGTGCAGGGTCGAGTCCTGATCTTGTCGAACTCTGAACAGCAGAGGGAAGAGAAGGAAGACATAGAAAACCTGCCCTTCCAGTCCAAAATGAGAGCATCCTGGGGAACCGCCCCAGGACTGGAGGTCTGCAACAAAACAGAGGAAGTTGATGATTGTCCGGTGCTGCAAAGAGATCTACCTCTGGAGGCCCCACCTGGAGAAGATGACCTTCAGGATGTGAGGATCCAGGACCATTCGTGATGTTCCTGTGAAATTCTGCTCAGAGCATCTGCTAGTACGCTGTCCTTCCCTGGAAGGTGAACTGGCATCATAGAAGTCTGAAGAGAATAGGCCAGAGACCACAGCTTCATGGCCTCTGTGCACAAGGCCGAGGACAGAGTGCCTCCTGTTTGTTGATGTACCACATTATGGTGGTGGTGTCTGTTCTGACTTGTACTACCTTGCCCTTGACTGAATCCGAGAAGCTCTGCAGGGCTAGGAAAACTGCCCCGAGTTCCAGAAGATTGATATGAAGGAGAGAGACTCTTGTGCAGACCAGACCCCTTGAGCTGTCAGGGCTCCCAGGTGGGCTCCCACCCTAGTAGAGAAGCATCCGTAGTTAGAACTACTGATGGGACTTGAGGGAGAATATGGAACCCTTGTCTGAGGTTGTCCTGGTCCAGCCACCACTGGAGAGCTTGGACCAGAGTTTGAGTCACTGGAATCACTTTGGTATGTGAATCCTTCTTTGAGACCAAAAACCTTAGATGAAACTGGATATCCCTCATCTGGAACCTTGCTCCCTGCACCACTGCCGTGTGGCCCAGGAGCTGGAGGAACTGTCTTGCTGAGGCGGAGACCTGAGGTCGAAAGGAGGAAGCAAGATCCACCAAGCCTCCTTGCCAGGGGAAGGAAGGCTTTTGCTTGTACAGTGTCCAACTCTATGCCAATAAGCGTGAGAAGCTGAACTAGTTCGAGGACAGACTTTGGAAGACTGAGAAGAAACCCCAGGAAGCCGAGTAGGTCCTGGGTAGTCTTAAGAGCCGACTTGACCTGTAAAGTTGACTGACCCATTAAGAGCCAGTCGGTCCAGATACGGGAAGATGGTGATACCCTGTCTTCTGAGGTAAGCCACCACTACTGCAAGGCACTCTGTGAACACCCTTGGAGCTGATGTTAGCCGAATAGCATAGCTCTGAATTGGTAATGGCCTGAAGGCAGCTCGAACCGAGGTATTTTTTGGGAGCACCTGATAGGAATATGGAAGTAGGCATCCTTGAGGTCCAGAGATGCTAGCCAATGCTCTGGCTTTAGAGAGGAAGGATTATTCCCAGAGTTACCATTTTGAATTTGGACTTTGAAAAGTGTTTGTTCAAATACTTTAGGTCTAGGATGGTCACCACTCCCTGTTTTCTTTGGGGTAAGGAAGTACCTGGAGTACAGTCCCTTTCCCCTTGTGCTGAGTAGGAACCTTCTCATAGCTCTGAGGCTAGAAGAGAAAACCTCTTCCTCTAGGGCAATGGTTTATGAGAGTGATGCAGGTGGAAAGACTTAGCCCTCTTTTTGGGAAATATTTTGAGGTCGAGGCCAGTCTCTTACTACTTCCAGGACCCACTTGTCTGAGGGTCACAGACTTCCAGGCCTGGAAGTAGTAAGCCAGCCTGCCTCCTACTGGAAATGGGGAGTCGAACCGGCCGACACATCAGGGTGTCTGCTTGGCAGGAGCCTTTAGACTGAAAGGAGGAGGGAGCAGCTCTGCTCATCCCCTCCTCTGAAGAACCCCTCTGTGGGAAGGGAGAGGAGGCCTGGGCTTGGTAAAAGACATTTGAAAGGGCCTGCTCCTAGACTGCTGCTTGTGCAGAGTGGCTTGCCTTTCTTTGGCCTGTGCACTCATGTACATGGTCTTGTATTCATCCATTTTCTTCATGTAAGCCTCTGTCTGCTCCCCAAACAGAGAGTTACCTACTACAGGAAAATCCATAGCCTTAGTCTGGGTATCCTGTGAAAGGCCAGTACATCTGAGCCAAGCATGTCTTCCGAGAGACACAGATGTAGCCATGACTCTAGATGCCACATCACTGGAGTCCACAGCAGCTTGAAATTGCATTTTGGATCCCTCAATTCCATCAGCAACCACCTCCTCCAGCTCCTTGGCTAGCTGGGGAAGGCCTGTTTAGCCAGTTCCAGAACAGTATCCCATCTGGATTTCTGGTACCTGGCTGTGTAGGCCATATAAGTAGCCTGCCTGAGTACCAAAGAGGATGCCAAACACTGTGTTTTGGCCATGGCATCCACTTTCCTGGAGTCCTTATCTGGGGGTGGAAGCCAAAGGAATGTTAGCCCTGTCACAGGCTGCAGCTCATCACCCTAATATGGCTGCAATGACTATAAAGGAACTCGAGTGAGCCTGATAAATACCTCCAGTCCATTCTTTTATTCACAGAAGGTATTGAATTAGGGGTTTGTAAAATTTTGTGTGTGTTTCCCAAGAATTTATGAAGAGGATGGACAGCCTTTTGGACTCTGGGCGTCCATCATTTCCACAAAATAAGGCTCTTCATCCTCCTCTGCAGCTTCAACCAAGGAAGCTGCAGGGTTTCTGCCACCTTTTGTAGAACACAAAATGTGAAGGGGACTTGGAGAGACACCCGAGGGCTGTCTGGGGAGATGTCCGATTCAATGGGCACATCCAGACCCGCCCTGGTGGTGATCGTCGTCATCGGGATAGTCTTAGTCTCCTCTCCACTCACAAGCGCCCAGATCATAATCTGGAGGAGACTGATCCGACCAAACCGACCGCCTAACCGGCGGTACTGGTTCAGATGGAACCGGTCTAAGCGACTGAACAATGCTAATCGCTTTGGCTATTTTGTCACGGTTGGAGAGTGCGATACCGAATCGAACTGGCAGACTTATGCTTCTTTTCTGATGGAACCGACCCTTGGGTGTCTCCTCCCCTTGCCTGAGGAGGTATCACCAGGTCAGTAGGCACCTCCTCAGGTTTGGCCACAACCGAACCGGGCTGGCCATCCGGATCTACGGACTTCTTGGCCTCCTTTCCTTCAGCCTACTCAGTCTTTTGTCTAGAGTGAATTTAGGAAAGTTTTACAGATTTGGCAGTCTGACTTGGTGCTCAAAACCCAGACAATAAACACAGATAAGGTGGGGTCAGCCTTAGTAAAGGCCTCCCCACACTCAGTACAGTGTTGAAACCCAGTGGGACCAGTTTTCTTGGGTTTCTCAGACATGTCCACGTAATAAATTACCCTACTGCAGCTTTCAAGCCAAGTAATACAATAACTGATTGGTTACAAACCGTGTCACGGGCTCTTTAAAAGAACCGCAAAGCGTCAGGTTCTTTTAAAACCTATCGGTACCGAACAGCACTCTAATCCCAGAAATAAAATTAAACAGAATGTGACAAGGTCAGTTCCAAATCAGACCGAACGGAAAGAAACCGAGAAAATAACAATTTCCACTTTTTCACAAAATAACAGTCACTACCTCACGGTGTCAGGACAGTGCCGACCCAGGTTTCCCAGCCCGAGGAAACGATACCAGGGAGCCTTCAACCCCAAAGGAGCGACTGCAAAGCGGTGCCTCCCGCCTGCTCCCAAGAGGAATGGACTAGGCCTCCTGCACCAAGGAAGGGGCTTCTGCGATGGTGAGGCTACTAGAAGCAGAAGCCCTCTCCTCTGATCCATACAGAACTGGGAGGGACCCAGAGGAAAGGTCGAGAGACCGTGGCTAGGCCTGAGTGCATGCCCATCCCCAAAAGTCGTCAGAGTTCGTCCAACTTTCCATGCGATGATGGATGGCACGACGGTCCATGGAAAAGCAGGTGCATGAATCCATGTCATAAGCGGGCCAAGACAACGATCATGCTGGTCGGTAATGAAGTACTGCGCCGCACGGCACTGACACATAGGGGCGCCCGCTGTCAGCGATTTTCTGCCCTCTGACCGAGACATGATCAACGGAAACGATTCAAAACAAACTCCATGTCGCTGAAAAATAATAATGGACAGTCTTAACAGCAACAAGCAGGCGAAATGGAACCGGCAGGTAAAACTTTTTCAGCATCAAAGACACGAAGGCGTTGTTGATTTCAGCTCCACACGAGGTGTGACCTATGCGGCGTGAGATAAAGAACTGGCGGGGCGGGGCGACGACCAATGGCAAACTCCACGAGCGCCATGCAGTGCGTCGGGCTCGAGGACAACACTGTCTATACGCCTACCTAGTCCATCCCCCCCACCAAAAAAAACACACTCCCCGCAGGGTCGTGCCTCCAGCCAGAACCCAAATGTGATGAATGGTGATTGACACAGATAAGATCTGCACTTTTCTCCAGTTCCAGGAGCCATAAGGCAGATAGTTTTCAAATGTTTCACTTTTTCTTGCCAACAAACTCATCTGCAAGGACTGGAACAGCATGCTGGGGTGTCTGATCTCTTCAGTGAGAAAAATCTGGCAATAAGCACTAGGAGCGTGACCACAGTGCAGTCTCTGAATTTCATTCTAAACTGCATTCAGCCTCCAGAGAAAACTGTACAACAGGAGATTATGTAGACATATAGGACATAGCTATTAAGCACCTGTCAGAAAGATGCTCTGCAGCCCCGGCTCAAGTGCAACAATGTGCTGGTAGTGTCTCGCGATTACCAACAACCTAACTGAAGGGAGAAAAGTGCAGAGACAGTTTGGTGTGTAAGACCCTACAAAAACATTTTAGAGGAGACAGCTCCCGTTCAGCCTTGGGTCTCAACCACCCAGAGGACAGAATCACAAATGTTTTAAAGAGCAGCTTCTTACTTTACCCCCCCTCCCCAATATAATATAAACATTGCCTGACCCCAAATGGACTGCACCAGGAATTAATCTGTCTGTATTTCCATTTGTAAAGATCATATTTTGGTCCGTGGAGACAACAGCCAGCTGCCACTTCTCATATTGCCAGACACGCCCTGCACATTTCATGACAGTAAATGGGAGAGCTTGGGGCATGCTCCACAGAATACAATACAAATCTTTTTAATTTTTTATCTTACGCTTTAGAGTTCTAGTCAGGAAGAAAAAAAATTACTCACATAATAATCTTTCTTCCAGGTGTCCTTTAGCATCAGTAACATAAAGCAGTTAGCTGACCAGGTAAGTACTGCCCCAAAGGAGTGGTTTATGCCAATTAATTAGCATCAGCCAATCAGATAAGACTTTGGGGTGTTCTAAGGAGAGACTGCCCGAGAAGACACCAGAATTTTCTCGAGGATAAATGGGCACATGCCCAGAGTTTTGAACCAACAGGAATAAAATCATGCAAAAGCATCCTCAACAATAAACCAGAAAAACTTTGCTTAAAACGAAGTTCCAAGTGTAACACAGCAAATCTGGAGGAAGACAAAGGCAGAGACCTCTGTAGTCAGGTTGCTGGGGAGGAACAGTGGGAGCTTACTGATGCTAAAGGACACCTTGAAAGAAAGAAGATTACTATGGTGAGTACTTTTTTCTTCTTGCCCCAGGGGGTCCTTAAGCATCAGTAACATGAAGCAGACTATGTAGCAGTGTAGTTAAGAGGAGGGCAGAGAATCTACTTAGGAAAGAGGCTCTGCAGCTCCCGCCCTTCAAATTGGCATCAGATCTAGACTGTACATCTAGGCAGTAGTGCTTAGTGAATGTGTGTATAGTCTTCCAAGTGGCTGCTTTACAGACATTCAATAAGGAAGGCCCCTTGCAGCTGCCACAGAGGCAGCAGTGCCCCTTGTAGAGTGGGCTCCGAGGACCTCAGGAGCTCATTTGCCAGCTTTTGTTATAAATCGAATACAAGATACTATCCAACAAGAAATAGTTCTCTTAGTGGCTGGTCTACTTCTATCCACTTCCCACAGGTAAAGAATAGTTGGTGGAGGAACCCTAACCTGCTCAGTAGGTTCCAAAGTAGTGAAGCAGGCGCTTTTGACATCCAGACTATAGAGTTTCTGTTCCCAGGAATGGACTTTTCAGTAAGAACATTAGTAGGGTAATGGACTGGATTAAGGTGGAACTCAGGAACCACCTTGGTAAGAACCGTATTTGTCCTAAGAGCAATCTTATCCCTGTGAGGGATAATCTAGTTGGGCGTGTACAGAGAGCTTGCAACTCTGAAATCCTCCTTGCACAAGTAATGGCTACCAGGAAGAGAGTTTTCCAGCTAACATACTTGAGAATGGGCCGTGGCCATGTGCTCAAAAGGAGACTCCATGATATTAGCAATGCAGAGATTCAGGCTCCAAGGAGGGACAGGCTCGCCGACAGAAGGCTGAAGATGTAAAGGCCTTTGAAAACTGCTGGGAAAAAACAGATTTGGACTTTCTCACAGAAAGATAGGCAAAGAATGCAGCCAAATGCAGTTTAAGCAAAGCAGACCTCAAGCTTGATGCCTGAGATGAACCAAGTAATCCAAAAAGATGGTGCCAAAGGCTAATAAGGGACTAATTTTCCTGCCTTTACACCAAACATAGAAACATAGACTTTGGCAGCAGGCAAGGACCACTTGGCCCATCTAGTCTGCCCATTTCCCCACCTACAGGATAGGCCGGATCCTAGTTAACCAACAGCCTATTTCTTCCTACCTCCACAAGAATTGCCTTATGTCTGTCCCATGCATTCTTGAATTCTCCCACAGTTTTAGATCCCACAACCTCCTCAGGAAGGCTGTTCCATGCATCCACTACCCTCTCTGTGAAATAATACTTCCTCACATTGCCCTGAACTGCCCACCTTCTATCTTTAAATTGTGTCCCCTTGTTCTTGCACGCTCTTTTTCTGAAAGATGCTACCCTCTTGGACTTTGTTGATTCACCAGATGGAGAATCTCTTTCATCTGGCTGCATAAGTGTTCTTTGTGTTAGGCTTTTAGCCATCCTCAGAATCTTAAGGACCTGTTCTGAATACTGAGAAGCAGAATGCTCTAACTCCTCAAAAGCCAAGTTTTGAGGTGAAGAGACTGAATATGGGAAGACACTGCAGGTCGGGATAAAGTAGCCTGAGTGGGGAAGAGTCAGGAGAGAGAGAGAGAGAGAGAGAGAGAGAGAGAGAGACACGGATGGAAGGCAAATAGGCCTGCTGCAAAAGTGTTAGCAGCAGGGGGCACCAACCTTGGCCAATCTGGTGCCACTACAATCATTAGAACTGGCTTAAGTCTTTCAGCAGGACCTTGAAAGTGAGAGGAAATGGAAGGAAGGCATATAGAATTTCCTGACCAGGGCATCTGGCTGGGAGAGTTCCCTGGACTGGTGGTCTGCAGCAGCATAGAGGAAGCTGGTGATCAAGAGGGAGACAAACAGATTCCTGGGTCTCACCTCCTGAACACTGTGGCTAGCACTTGCTTGTTGAGGCACCACTTGCTGTGTCCTTGACTGATGCAACTGAGGGCATCCTCCAGGGTGTTGCCTTTGCCAGAAGGTGAATAGCTGACAAAGTCACCTTGAGAGAATATGCCAGGGTCCAAATTTTCATGACCTCTGTACAAAGGACTCCTGACCTGGTGTCACCTGGTTTGTTTATGTACAACATGGCAGTGGTGTTGTCTGTCCAGACCTGCACCAAACAACCTTTGATGTGAGGGGCAAAGGATTTTAGTGCCAAATAGATGGCCCCCAAGTTCCAGAAGACTGATGTGACCCGACTCCTTGAGTCAAGTGCCACTGACAGAGAATTGTACAGATGAGCCCCCAATTCTAGCAGGAAGCATCTGTAGTGATGATTTTCTTAGGAGGAGCGATCTGGAAGGGGCACCCACTGACAGGTTGGCAGTGTCCAGTCCACCAGCACAGGGCTTGAAGAAAAGTCTGTGTTAGTGGTAGTAGTCAGGACAGAGCATTGCCCTTTTGGGACCAGTGGGAGCATAAGTGATAATATATGTCCCTCATCCTGTACTGGACTCCTGGGATCACAGCTGTCATGGATGCTCGTGCCCCAGGAGTTTTAGTGAGTGTCTGGCTGGCCCAGGACGAAAGAGTTTGCCACTGATAAAAAAAATTCTGAATTATTTCTGGTAGCAAGAAGGCCCTGCTCTGCTTTATGTCCAATTGTGCTCCTATAAATGCAAGGAGCTGGGCTGGCTCCAAGTGAGATTTCTTTAGGTTTATCGGAATCCCAAAAGACAGCAGGGTGCTTTTGTGATAGATAGGGACTCCTGGAACCAAGTTGGGGTTTTCCTCACTATCAGCCAGTCATCTAGGTAAGGACAGACAGATGCCCTTGTTTCCCCAAGATGTGCTGCCCACAACAGCCAGACATTTGGTAAACACCCTTGGCACAGATGTTAGGCTGAAGGGCATGGCTGTGAACTGGTAATGCCCAGAGGAAGCCTGAACCTCAGGAATCCTCTGTGAGACTGCCTTATGAGAATTTGAAAATGGGTGTCCTTGAGATCCAGCCAGTCTTCCTGCTGCAGAGACTGAATGACCATTTTTAGTGTCATCATCCTGAAGTTTGGTTTCAGGAGATGTTTGTTGACGTACCGAGGTCCAGAATAGGTCGCAACTCCCATATTTTTCTTTTGGGTGAGAAAGTACCAGGAGTAAAGACCTTTGTTACTCTGCAAGGCTGGTACTCTTTCCACCAATTGATGACAGAAGGTTTTGACTTCCAACTCCAGCAGGAGTTTTTCTGATGGGGTTTGGGGTTTTGAAACTAGAGTGCAACTTAAGGCTGGCATTTTCGGACTCCGTTCTGCCCTCCTCCTCATGCACACCTAGTAAATCGGAGATCCAACCCCAGGCTACTATATTACTAAATTTGGCCAATTCAGCGCTCATCGACCTCTCCCACCTAACAGAACAAAAGACTCTAAGAAACCATCTTCAAAAATGCCACCAAAAGGTCGCCCAAAGGAAAATTTATATGAATATTTAAAGCTAACTCCAGCACCGGACTTGCGAGGCCTTAAGCAGAAGGGTAAAATCAAGGCCCCAGACCTGCCTGCTACTGGGTTGTAGGGACGAAATGGAAGAGGAATTTACCATTTCTTCTCGAAGGTTATGACAAGAGCTGCAAAAAATAAATGTGACCATGCAGAAAATGGAGGAAAAAAAAAAAAAAAAACTGTATTGCAGACCAAGGCAGAAGTAGCAACAGTGACCAAACAAACCCAGGAGCTCGAAGTGGGCCTATCGAAGACAAATACCGAGGTACAAGAACATGAAGTACTCAGATGCCTATTAGAGATAGAGTGGATGGAAAAACTGGACGACTTGGAGCCAAGATTTCATGAGACAATATTTCAGATATACTGAGTCCCGAGATACTGAATAGGGGAGAAGATGGAAACTTTATAGAGAGTTTTCTAAAGGAGCTACTTGATCTACCTACAGACCAGCCTCTAAATATAGTTCACGCTCACAGAGCATTGGCAATAAAACCAGTGGGTCCAAAGGCTACCCCTCGATCTACTGTACTGAAATTCCTCGATTATCGCACCACAAAAATCGCTGCTTCAGGCAGCCTGGGCTAAAAAGACAGTGCTGTTTGGTGATAGACGCTTGTTTCTCGATCACAACAGAAACGGAGAGTTCTCCTGAGATAAAAAAAAAAAAAAAATTTTGGCGGTGAAGAACATTAAAATGCACCATATTGCTCCTGCGCAACTGAAAATTTTCCTGCCCAAGGGCCCAATGTTCTTCCGCTCACTTGCAGAGGCCCGCTCTGTCTTGTTAGAGCTGAATGTTCTCAGTGAGTTTCAAGCAGACCAGATTCTCTTTCACGGAGACCAGATGGAAGGAGACAGAGCCGTGGAAGAGAGAAGAAACTCAAAACAAGGGGAACAATCACAGACCCACAGAGACGAATGGGAAGGACTTGAACCTGAATATGGAGGAAGATACATCAGGACTACCCAGAGAAAGCAGCGATGCCGAGGGACCTGGCGGACATTTGATATTCTTTCCTGCCTAGACTCATTGTTCTCTTATCGGGATAGAAAGCCGATTTCTGACAGATGCAACTGTGAGAGCTTGGGGGATACGGATGGCGGCACACTATGGGGAAAAATTCACTGGGCGAGGGAGGGGACATTTGCTGGGGCGTCCATGCCAATGGGGAAAAACGAAATGGGGACTGTGACCACATTTTTCCATTTTGGTTATTGAGAGCAAATTGATGGGAACTGGGGGCTTAGGCTTTGTTCTGTGTGCTCTTTCTAAGTGGTGACGTGAGCCGAGTGAGATGGTTACGTCTAGGCCTGTGAACAGACCTTCCGTTTCTTGCACTCTTTTGGCAGGCCACTACAGAGAGAACATGATGTCATACTATAAAGTGGGCCATCCTTTATTCCGAAAATAAAAAGAAGCGGTGTTATATCTACGGGAAGAAGTTGGCGTGGATGCTCAGAGCAACCCCTCTTTCTTTATTTCTTTAAGTACTATTAGAGAAATGTCTCCCTCTCCAGATACATGTCTGTTCCTGGGGGAGGGACAAAACCCTATCAGCTTATATACTCACTGGACACAGACAGAAACAATCTGTGGTGGGGTCTCAACCAGAGGAGGTAGTTAATCAAAATGGGTTTGGCAAGCAGTAAAGCCAATTCCCTCAAAGCGCAGGATGTGCGCATGGCCCGATTGGCAGGGCCACACCCAGCTAACCTAACATCAACGAAGTGGGCAGGGTGTAAAGAATGTTGTAGTTCTGTACATAAGTTACATATAGTTCATTTTTGCTTAAGTTATGGTTACTCAGGGCAAAGCAGGGTGACTCCATGGCATGAATGTAAGGGATGATAAGGGAGATGGTTAAAATGATAGAAGGAATAGTTATAGCGTATAATGTTCGAGGATGGGTAGTCTAATTAAGAGGAAACAAGTTCTTAGTGAGTTCAAACAGGCTGGGGCAGGATAGCCCTCCTGCAAGAGACATCTAGACATCAGGGAGGTGCTAAGCTGAGGAGGCATGGGTGAGTCAGGTCTTGCAGCACCTCATCTATCTCACACCCATAGAAGAGGTGGCTATTCTAATGCATAAGGACTGTCCTTTCCAAATGGAGAGTTGTGATGCAGGCGAAGAGCATAGATTCATTATAGTAAGAGGCAAATACAGGGATCAGCCACGTACAATATTAAATGTTTATGCCCCCAACTCGGAGACTGAAAATCATGCCTTTCTGAAAAAAAATATTGCTTAGGCGGTCCCTCCCGGGGAGTTAGTAATAGGTGGGGACTTTAATTTAGTGTTGAACCCCTGCTGGGCAGGTCAAGTCTTAATCAAGGGCCACCCTCTAGAACAGCGAGAACTCTGTCCAAGCTCATGGGAGACCTGGGTCTTTTAGACATTTGGCTACCTACACCCAAGAGTGAGACTATTCCTGTTGGTTGTCCTCATGGTTCCTACTCTAGGATTGATAGGGTACTTATGCCTAGAGAATGGACACAGAGTGGAAGAGGCCAAAATCTATGCTCTGACACTTTCCAACCATGGTATGGTTTGGATAAAGTTACACATGACCCAAAAGTGAAGATTCAGGATGGAGACTGAAAGTCTCCTTACTAAATAAAGCTGAATTTAAAGAATGGGTGCAGGGTACGGTTGAGGAATACAGTCTCCATAACCGACACACTAAACTACACGCAGCTGTATGGTGGGATGGGCTTAAGGTTTACCTAACTGGGAAAATTATACAGCATGTCTCTCAATTGAAAAAAGGCAGCAAAGGAGATTACTGAGCTGGAAACTAAAATATGGGATCTAAAAGTAGAACATAAAATAGTTTTGAACCTAGAAATTAAAAGGAACTGGAAGACACCAGACAAAAGTTAAATAAGATATTAGATGGGAAAATAGAAGGCAGCTCAGATACTCCGGCCAGCGGTTTTATTAATCAGGAGGGAGGGCAGGCAAATTACTTGCCTGGCAAATCCGGAAGAAGCTGCCTCAGTAATATCCTTAAAGTTAAAACCACACAGGAAATTGGCAATCTCCTCTGGGCTGGAGGCCCATCAGTTTAAAGGTTTTATAAAGTTCTGTACTCTCAGGAACCGGTAGACTACTTTACATATCATCTTCTAGATAATTTCTTTGAGGACTAGACTCAGACGACTATCCCAGGAGGAGAAAGACTTTCTGGAGTCTCCTCTAGGGAATGATGAAGTTTTAACAAGCTTGCAGGCACTATGAGTTGGCAAGGCCCCTGGCCCAGATGGCATGCCAGCAAAGTTCTATAAAACATTTAAGGACCTGCTGGGTGGGGTATGCTGAGAGGTCCAGCAGAATGATATAACACCACTGAGCTGGCAATACACACAACTCACAGTAATACACAAAGAAGGCAAAGAACCATGGGAATGTAGGTCCTACAGACCGATCTCCTTGTTAAATGTTGATCAGAAGGTTTACATGTCGATTTTTATTTTAAACTTTATTTCTGCATCCACACTCGGGCATCCTTCAGGAGTGACCACATGGAGTCCGCCCTACTCCCTACCTGAACCCTGCATCTCCCCTCAATCCTCCCCGAATGACTCCAGGCAGGCTCAACCCACGGTACCATCCCGAGGCTGATTCCACCTCCCACGGTGGTAGCCTCTTAGCTATGAAATGCCTACCTTGGTGCCATGGAGGAAGATCCGAGCACACTGGGCGGCAGCTGGGATGTGGGCGAAGTCCCCAGGGCCACTGTCATCTCACCGACGTGTGAAGGTTTTCACTTGTTTGTAACCCTCCTCCTTCCCCACGGAGCCCTGCCAGCAAGGCAATATCATGCCATGGCTCCACCCCCAGGCATTACTCTGCGCTGCTACACTGGCGATCCCCAGCCACCGCCAGAGGTAACTTCAGGAAGGCGCTTCCCATACCCACCCCAGGAAGAGAGAGCAGTCAGCAGGCGCCAATCTCTGTCCCTCCCCTGCCGACCCCGGGTGGCTCTGGTTCGCTCGAACCCAGGTCACCAGTGTATAGCGCAGGTGGCGTCCAGCACCTCACCCTCAGCGCCACCGGGCTGGACCTATACATCGATCTTGGCCAAGAGGCTGCAAAGTGTGGTGGGACATATGGTTCACCCAGATCAAGCGGGGTTCATCAATGGGAGACTCTTGCATGATATTAGACGTCTTTTGAATTTGATTACCCATCAACAATCTTAATGAATGCACCCTGGCCATTTTATGGATCGGAAAAGGCCTCTGACAGGGTCAATTGGGGTTTTCTCAGCAGTACCCTGTTGGAGATGGGATTTGGGCAGGTTTAGAGAAAGTGTGGGGGCTCTCTATGCTGCCTCAGGCCGTGGTCCGGGTAAATGGGCTCACAACAGAGGCTTCACTTCACTGGGGAATGAGGCAGGGATGCCCCTTATCACCTCTATTATTTTCCTGTGCATAGAGCCATTGGCTCGAGAATTAAATCAGCACAAGACATCAAGGGTATTAGAGTAGGGGACAAAGAGCATAAAATCTCTCTATGCCGACGATTCCCTTTTACATCACTTCCCCAGATACATCTCTTGCTGAGCGTTAAGCGGAGCTAGAGACCTATGGAAGGGTATCGGGATATAAATTAAATGACAATAAATACGAGGCCATACGGTTTGGGGACGATCCTAGGAAGGTGATTGAGAATTTTCCTTACAAATGGGCCAAGGCTAACACAGTAAGGTATTTAGGAATTAAAATTACTCCACGCTTGTCTGCCCTGTTTGAGTTGAATTATGGGAAGATCTGGAGAGATTTCTGCCGATACTACATGCTGGAAGCTTCTTCTGCTTTCTCTCTCAAGAGGCAGAGTGGAAATAATAAAATGAACGTGCTGCCCCAACTCATGTTTCTATTCCAGGCTTTACCACTAGGGGTCCCGAGAGAGTTTGGTCAGGGTTTTAGGGATTTCTCTCTATTTTCTGGCAGGGTGGTCGATGCCAAGTTAGTATAGAGCTTCTCCCCAGCCTAAAGAGAGGGCCCTGGCCTATCCAGATTTCAAATTATATTATTTAGCAGCCCAGTTGGCCCAGATTATTTCCTGGCTGAAGCAAGAGGGAGAGAGGGCGGCAGGGATAGAAAGATTTCTTTCCACTCTGCTCTCCTTGGCCTCCCTGCCTCACGTACTAATTACCACTCTTGTCTGGCAGTCAATTAAAAGTCCTTTAACTAGACACTCTCAGAACTTTGGTTAGGGCCAGAAACGTCACTCAAACACCAGAAGGGTAGGCCCATTAACGTCCATTTTAGGAAGCCTAAATTTTACTCCAGCACAAGGGGACCTGGGATTTAAGGTATGGAACTGCAAAGCCCTGGTCAGGTTTAGTAATTTACTACAGGGTGAGGTTATGCTGTCCTTTGTGCAAGTACAACAAAATACCACCTCCATAAGTCCAACCTGTACAGATATCTTCAAGTAAGACATTACTTGAATCGTAGATTCCTAAAATTACAAGGGACCCGACAGGACTGGAGGAGTTTATGAACTGGGCAGCCAAATTAACTGGTCAAAGGAAAACAATATCATTGGGATATAGGGCTCTGCAAGGAAGTCTAAAGATTGCTTCTAGGCGCTTAGAGATAAATGGGAAAGGAGCTGGGTCACCAAATGCGGATATTCACTGGGAGGAAGCCTGGAAAAAGGATAGCGCTGGCATCCCCAACGTGGAGGGAGTTTCGATTGGAAGTGTCTTGCCAGGTTCTTCCACACACCCTCGGTCACGAGGTATTTCCAGGTGGGGAACACAGACCTATGTTGAGAGGATGTGGTCAGGTGGCTACACAAGCCCTTATTTTCTGGACATGCCAGGGGTGAAGAAGTTTTGGCAGGAGATAGCCCATACACTGGGAATGCTCTGGGAGTGGCTGTCCGTGTTCCTTTGACTCCCTTGCCCTGGGACTAGACCTTAGGGGCATTGGGGAGTGGGCAACAGTCAGTGATTAGGCTGCTCTGCCTGGCTGCACTTAAAGAAATCACAGCTAGATGGCTCACTGCTACCCACCCCAAAATCTGGGCTCCTGAAGATGCAGAGTAGAAGAACTAAGGTGTATGGAAGGCCTCACAGCCACACTGTGACTAACAGAAGAGAAATGTAGAGACCAGAGGAGAACCTGGGAGGGAGGATGATGGAAAAGGGCACAGAGATAAGGGACAGATCCATTCCTCTCTTTCCTTTTCTTCCTCCTGAAATGCTACAAGGGTTAGTTTCCACAATATGCCTGATGAGTAGCCCTGAAGAATTAAAAGTTAAGACTCTTGTTGAGCCTATGTTTGAGAAGTTTTGCCCCTAGAGTTTGCTTTCTTCTTTTTCTCCTTTTTCTTTTCCTCTTTTCTCCTTTATCTGAGAGGAAGGAGGAGAAAACATGGAAATGATTCTGTGTAAAATTAATGTTTTGCCTCATATACCAATGTAACAATAAGCAAAGTACAGTTACATAAGAACTTACTGTAACAACAGATCTTGAGAGGGGCTCTTGCAGTAGGTAATTACATATAGGACTGCATCGGCAGGACCCCACAGAAAAATTTCTAGCTAGCAGTTCTCAGGGACCCGCCTCTACGCCAGGTGACCGGCTTTAAGAGACATCAGTATAAAGGGCGGTCCCTTATGCCCGCCTTCCAGTTCTTTCCCTCCAAGGCCAAATGGCAAGACGAGAGAGAGAAGTGATATTTCCTTACTGGAAAAGGAGCTGAAAAGCTTAGGGATGGAGGAAGGCATACTATTGCAAGGCCTCTCAAGAAGTACTGTTATGGTAAGTTCTTAACTGTAGTATCTACCTCGAGGGCTCTTTTAGTAGGTAATTACATAGGACTGAGTCCCAAGCAGTCTGGAACAAGAAGAAGCACACGGAGAAGGAAAGCTACTCAAAGCAGATCCTCTAGCTGTGAAGGCCTTAAGAAAGGACACCTTGCAGAACAGCGAGCCGAAGCCTGCTCTACAGCGAGGCAATATCCAAACTGTAATGTTTTGTAAACGTATGGACAGAAGTCCAAGTGGCGGCAGCACAGATGTCTGCAGCCGACAAGTTCTTGAAACATGCCACCAAGGCAGCAACCCTCTGCTGGAGTGTCCTCTTACTTGACCGGAAGGGTCTTGTTGTACTTGTCATAACAAAATGTGATGCAATGAGCCAACCATTTAGACAGGCACTGCATGAAAACAGCATTGCCCTCTCTTTTGGAAGCCAAAGAGGCAAACAGTTGATCAGTCTTTCTGAGATCCTTTGTTCTGCTAGTGTAGTATCTCAGGATCCGTGAACGTCCATAGTGTGAAGTAGATACTCCCCTGATTGGAGTACTGCATAAAGAAAGCAGGTAACTATATGGACTGGTTCAATATAGATTCCGCTACCACCTTGGGAGAAACTTAGGATTGATGCGCAAAGCCACCGTTCCTTGTGAAAAATCAAGTATGGGATTTTACACATTAGGGCCTGAAGCTCGGAAATTCTCTGAGCAGAGGTAATGGCCACTAGAAGAGCGCTCTTCCATGAAAGGAACTTTATGTCTGCTGAGGCCGCCGGTTCAAGGAGGCAAAGTAAGTTTCTCAAGAACAAAGTTCAAATCCCAAGGAGGGTGGGAACTCGGATAGGGGGTCTCAAGTGAAGAACCCCTCTGAGGAAAGTCTTAGAGACTTCCAGTTGAGCAAAGTCCTATCTGCCAAGGGAACGTGGTAGGCCGAAATGGCCGCCATGTGTACCTTCTGAGAAGAGCTGCTAAGACCCAGGTCAAAGAGATGGTGCAGGTACTCCAGCAGTCGCCCAACCGAGCAGGAGAAAGGCTCGAAGCCTTCAAGCGGACCAGATTGAGAACAGTTTCCACTTCATGGCATAAGTAGACCTAGTGGAGGGTTTCTAGCCTCCACCAAGATCTCAAGCCACCTAGGGAGAAACCCCAAAGTGGGCTTGAGCTATGTCTGCAGGAGCCACGCATGTAGTTGAAGGGACTTGAGATCTGGATGTACCAGGGTCCCCTGATCCTGGGTCAGTAAAATTCGTGACAGCAGAAGAGGAAGAAGAGGTTCCTCCAGTATTGCTGCAGAAGAGAGAACCAAACTTGCCTGGGCCAGAAAGGAGCGATCAGAATCATTCATGCTCCTTCTGATCAGAGTTTCTGCAAGACACAGCTGGATCAGAGGAGGCGTAACGAATCTGTCCTTCCAATCTAGAGACAGTGTCTCTCTCCAGAAAATGCCTCGCTCTTGAACAAGTGAGCAGAAGTCGGGAAGCTTGTGTTTAGAGGTGAGGCAAACTGGTCCACCTGAGGTGTTCCCCTACATAGGAAGATATCGTCTAGGACCCCCTGATCCAGTTCCCACTTGTGAGCTTGAGCAGAGAAGCGACTTAGTTTGTCTGCTAAGAAGTTCTCGACCCCGGAACATGAACTGCCATGAGGTTAAGGTCGTGTGTGTTGCCCAATCCCAAACCTCATCGCTTCCTGCAAAAAGGGTAGGACCGAGTCCCGCCCTGTTTGTTGATGTACCATACCACACACATACTGTCCGCTCTGGACGGCTAGGTGGCCTGGAAGAAGATGCAGGTGGAGAGCCTGGAGAGCATAGAGCACTGCCGAAGCTTGACACATTGATGTGCAGGGATTGTTGAGCTTGGACCAAGAGCCCTGGGTCCCATGTGGATCGAGATGGGCTCCCCAACCTTCACCCGAGGCGTCTGGGGTCAGAGTCTGGGAGAGGAGGAAGGAAAATGGAACTCCAAGAAGGTTCTCTCAGACCATCCACCACTGCAAGTCTCGAACCGTGGGAGAGGAGACTAGATCAACTGGTCCAAGTAGTCTACCAACTGATCCCATGGAGCTGAAGTGTCCACTGAGAGACCCTCATGTGGAGCAGAGTACAAGGGACTGTTGGGATAGCAGCCGCCATAAGCCCGAGAAGGCGAAGAACCGACCTTGCACTGACCCATCTGCAGTCGGACAACAGGCTTACCAGAGTCTGGGTGTGGAGTGTGGCAGGAAGGCTCTGCCTAGGAGTCGTGTCCAGTATCGCCCCAATAAACTGCAGCCTCTGAGATGGGATCAAGTGAGACTTGGAATGGATGATGGTAATACCCAGACAGACAAAGACCTGCTGGGTGAGGGAGGCAGTGCAGGAGTTCCTCCTGGGCCGAGGCCGCTTGGGAGCCAATCGTCCAGATATGGGAAAACTTGTGCCCCGAAGACTGGTGGCCCCACCACCGCAAGGCATTTGGTAAATACCGGGAGCCGAGGATAGGCCAAATTGAAGTGCCTTGAACTGGTAGTGGTCCCCTGGAAAGCAAAACGGAGATATTTGCAGTGAGATGGGCGGATAGATACGTGCAGGTAAGTGTCCTGCATATCGAGAGCATAC
Organism: Neoceratodus forsteri; assembly: GCA_016271365.2. Classification (NCBI taxonomy): domain Eukaryota; kingdom Metazoa; phylum Chordata; order Ceratodontiformes; family Ceratodontidae; genus Neoceratodus; species Neoceratodus forsteri. The sequence goes on along the minus strand of CM028130.1, from coordinate 120,107,344 downwards.
AGCCACTGGCCCAAGCAGAGGAGTGGCAGAAGGCTCTGCAGTGAGAGCATTCTGAACCTCTTGTACTCCATGAAAATGTTCAGAGAACTGAGATCTAGAATAGGTCTTACATCTATCTCCTGTCTTCATCATGACCAGGAAGAAGTGGGAATAGTAACCTGTTCCTTGCAGGGAAGGGGACGGTTCTATTGCCTCTTTCAGCAAAAGTGCTGAAATTTCTTCCTGGACCAGAAATGTTCCCAAATCGACGACATTGGGGAGGGTGACGAGGTGGTTTCTGTAGAAACTCTATTGAGTGTCCTTCTGCGATTAGCTGGAGCACCCATGTATCTGATGTTATCTCTCCAAGCCTGGAAGGTGGAGGGAAAACTTCCTCCTACTGGTTCCTCGGAAGCCCGGAGGCTGTGGGAGAGGAAGGAGTCAGGTGTGTGTGGCAGAGCGCAGCTGAAGTTCCCGCTTTTTGTGCGGAGGGAGCTTGGCAGCTGAGGAGGCCCAGGCGTTTAGTGGCCCTCTTTCCTGTGGTCTCGCTTTGGGCAGATTCCATCTGCGAAAGGGATGGCGCTGCAGTTGATGGGAATGATACATAGAGTCTGCAGACTTTAGTGCCGTCCCCTTCTCCTGCAGGTCGGTGATTATGTCCTTGACATCACCCCGAACAGCACCAAACCCCTGAAGGCGCTTCCTGGATGGCAGACTGCACTTCCGGGACAAACCTCTGAGCCAAGCATGGCGCGCGTGAGCATACGGCAAAGCTGAGCTCCTACCAGCAGTGTCCACTGCATCGTAGGGTCGATGAAGAATGTGCCAACTGGCCGAACGTGCAGAGCGGACAAGGTCAGCCACTTCCTGCTCGACCTGAGAGTCGGAAGGGAGTGCAATTTAGATTCCACCTCACTGAGAATCGCCTTCTGATAATCCCCCATGTGGCCGAGCATAGTTCAGGGCCCTAATACCAAGAGTGGAAGAAGAAAAATCTTTTGCCACACTGGTCCAGAAGGCGGATTCTTTGTCAGGTGCAGACGAGCTAAGGTGTTTGGGTTGAGCTGACCAGCCATGAACGGCGCTAATCACAACAGAGTCAGCACGAGGGTGGGAGTCTAAAAAGTCAACACCCGGGAGCCTGGTATAGCCTGTTCGACTTCCTGGGAAGTGGGGCCAAGGCCAATGGCTGTTTCCATATAGTGGTAATAAGGTTGGCATGAGGCTCGATCCAGGGTGGCACCAAAGTGGGAGCTGTCACGGGCAGATCCAGATGCTTAGCGAGTTTTTATGCTGGGGTCTGGCTACAAAGATTGCCACTTATGTACTTCCTGGATCTTTCATAGCAACTCCGTGAAGGAAAGATTGTCCGGAGGAGTCCTTGGCCGGGCTTGGACGGAGAGCATGGCTCATCGCCTTGCACGGAACAACCATCGGAAGCATCCGAGGAAGAAGAAGAAGATGAGGAAGAGGTGACTCCTCTCCCAACGAGAGGAGGAACAGACCCTTGGGAAGCCCTCAGGGAAGCGTGTCCTGCCCCTCTCCGGACACAGAGGGTTTAGCCCTGGTGTGCAGAGGTAGAGGGTTGTCGTCGTGGACATGGGAACGGCACCAGCACCATCGTCGGGAAGACCTCTTCACCTCTCTGGTGAGCTGAGCCTTGGCTCAGCCCACCAGGAGGCCAGAGTCTCCTGCAGGTCCACCGTGGCGGGGGGTGGAGGAGAGGGGGATACGGGTATGGCTATACCTATATGGCGTGATCCATAACCAGACAGCGGGAAGCCCGGCATCTGGTATTGAGGCGCCGGATACCGCGGTCCCAGGTATGACAGCGCCAGATACCACGGGGTTGGGTACTGGGAACTGGGGCGCTGCTCGGCAAGCGCCCCAGCCGGAGGGCCCCACGGGCGGTTCTGGGGCAGAAGGCCCGAGGCGGAGGACCCGGTGTCAGGGCGGCATCGGAAGCGGGATGTCACCTGGAGTCGGCAACACTGGCATCGAGCCGCGGCCAGGACCCGGCGCCCAGGAGCTGACCTCAGATCGGTCGGACCAGCAGGTGGACGGTCTGACGGAGGAGGAACAGGAACCTCAGCATCACCCAGGATTTTGGGGATCCTCTGGGTCGGGATGAGGAGACTCGGGACCCAGGAGGGCAGCCGAAGGCTGCAGGGAGCTGGGAGCAGGCGGACATTGGGGGACGGGGTCTGGCGTTGGCTCATCCGCTGTCGTGACGTCGAGCGAACAGACATGCGACTTTAGCAGCGGGCCCGGCGAGCACTGGAGGGCGGCGCCTGACTTAACGGACCCATTGCCGGAGACAAGCCACGATGGAGGTGGCCTGGTCGGGCGGAATAGGGGCTGCACATCACCCAAAGGCTGGGCGACTTACCTACCTTCCATGCTGACGGAGGAGCAGACATCCAGCTTATCGGAGCCACTCGCACTCAGCAGGCCGCAGAAACCAGCTTTACCAGGAGCGGAGGCCTCCAAAGCCCAGAGGTGCCGGCGGCCCAAGCGTAAGCCAGTCGGACGTGGCCGATTGCCTTAGAAGCCTCTAAGATCTCTAAGATGGCCGCTCCTGAGCAGTTCCTCCGAGGGGACGTTACTCTGTAGCACGCAACTCCCGAGGAAGTCGCTGGTGGAGAGTAGCCCTGGTCCCAGGGCTTCTTTGTCCTTTTCTTGCAATGGCCTTCAGGGAAGTGGATGCCTGCGAAGCTTTTTCAGTTCTTTCTCCATGGAGCTCATTTTCTTTTTCAAAATATGGGCCTCCAGGGACTGCCGCCTTCTCCGGGTGGGCGCGTCAAAAACTAGGCAGTGCTGGCACTTCTCTACCCAATGGTGGGGCCCTGGGCAAAAAAGGCACAGGAAGTGGCAAATCCTTGTGCGGGAGTTGGGTGCGCGCCAATGAGTCGCACTTGTTTTGTGCTTGAGGGGTGTAGGGGACTTACATACACCATCTATCACCTAACGGATAGGAAAATAAAAAATAATCAAAAAATACTCTTTGTTAAAATACCGACAAGCAGGGAACTTTTCGGCGAGGCACTGGCATGAGCTAACAGCGGAAAGAAACGAGAAGGCGGGCATGAGGGACTGCCTCTTTATACCGATGTCTCTTGATGCCGTCACCTGACGTGGGCGGTCCTCGCCAGAGAGTGCTAGCTAGAAATTTTTTCCGTGGGGTCCTGCCACCTGCAGACGCCAGTCCTATATGTAATTACCTACTGTAAGAGCCCTCTCAAAGTAAGATCTGCCGATTAACAAGGCCATGTGGCCTCATCTTTTTCTAAAGACACAGATACCGGAGAAAACGTACAGCTCCTAGTTACCAGATTTTTGCTAAATAGATTATATTTTGCTTATGTCCGAGATCTAGATAGGCCAAAGTGATTACTGATGCATAAAATGCTATATCTTTCCCTCAAAGCTGTGTAAGGGGTGATATCAGAAAAAATATGTATACAGCCACTGGACGTCAAAGCATTTCCTGCAATATAATGTGTCTATGAGCTGTATATTTGATTTTGGAAATAAACTTTAAGTTTAAAAAAAAAGGCTGGCATTTTCTTGAGTAAAAGGCAGGCCCTTTTCCACTACCTCCAAGATCCACTTGTCTGAAGTTATGGGGTCCAGGCTTGGAGGTAGTGGGAGAGCCTGTCCACCCCTCCACCCCACTGGCAGAGGGAGGCAACCAAGACACTGAAGCAAGGGCTTGAACCTAGATGCAAGAGCCTGGGTAGTGGCAGGCTTTCTCTGGCCTTTCCTTACCCTAGAGTACTCTCTTGTCTGAGAGCAGTCTTACTGAAGGGAGGATTGGAGTAATAGGGTTTAGGAAAATAACCCATTCCTTTTCCTGCCTTAAGCGGAGACTTCTGGGTAGAAGCCCTTTGTTTGTCTGTATTGCTCTGACAAGTGGACTTGTACTCATCCACCTTTTTCATGTACTCTTCTGACCTGGTGTCGAACAGAATATTTTTATCACAGGGAAGTCCAGAGCTTTGGACTGAGTATCCCATGTCAGATTAGTGGTTCTCAGAAAGGCAACCTTCTGAGAGCTATGGCTCGAGCCATAACTCTAGATGCATCGCTGTTGCCTGCCACATGGAATGTATACATGGGTGCTTCCTGGGCAGTCAACTGTTTCTGTTAAGTCCGCAACCATAGACTCAAGACTCTTGTTGTGTGCTGGCCAGTACAGAGTTCCACAAAGCCTTCTGATACTTGTCTGTGCAGGCCAAGTAGGAAGACAGACTGAGAAGCAGAGAAGCAAACAAGCAGAAATAGAAGTTTTCTTTGAAATGTAATCCATCTTCCTGGAGTCTTTGTCAGGAAAGAAGACAAAGGCATTCCAGCATTATCAGGGCAGCTTGCTGCATGCACTACTCCCTCATGCCCAGGGTGGACAGACAGAAAGTTAACAGAGCTATGGAGAGCTAGTATTTCTTGTCAATGCGTTTAATGACCCCAGGTAAAGAGGATGGGGTCTGTAACAGCTTCATGGTGTTTCTCCTGAAAGCTTTGCAGATAGGGAGAACCATCTTTATAGGAGGAGTAAGGCTTTTCACCTCTCTATAGTCATCATCCTCTTGCTCCTGGCTGGACTCCTGGCAGGGTATGTCAAAAGTATCCACCAAGTGCTGGAGGAGGGTTAACAGAGAATTTTCCTCCTGATCCGAAGAGGAGCACCAAAAATCAGATCAGGAAATGTCAGGCTCCAGGGATTAATGCCTGAAAGGTTGACTGGAGCATAATAATCATCCTCACTCCCATAAGACCCTGCATCAGAGGGGCTGCAGAAGGGTTTGCTTGACAAGGCAGAAAATAAAAAATTAGTCACCGCAGTAATCTTCTTTCTTCCAAGGGTCTTTAGCATCAGTAACTTTTTGCACTTAGCTGGCTAGGTGAAACTGCCATGGAGGTGTGCCCTTAAGAGATATTTAAAATGAGCTTAGGCCAAGCCAACCCAAAGAGGGAAGGGGTGAGCTGAGTGAGAGCAGTTGAAGAAGGCTTCAGAATTTGAGGAAAATTAGGCAAATGCCCTGAAAAAAAAAATCAACACGATTCAAAAACATGCAAATGTCCACACAAGAGAAATAGAAACAGCAACACGAGCTAAAAACTCATCAATAAAACTGCAAATATGGTAAAGGTGACATAAAAAGCCCTTCTCGACAGGTGAACCGGGCAGGAAGGGTGGGAGCTACTGATGCTAAAGGACCCTTGAAAGAAAGAAGATTACTGCGGTGAGTAATTTTGGTGTGCACAGATTTCCAGGCAGGCACTTTGCAGACATCCAGTAGGGGAATGTCCCTGCTGCTGCAAGTTAGGCTGCAGTGCCCTTGGTGGAGTGGGCCCTGAGCCCTACTGGAGGTTGGTGCCCAGCTTGATAGCAGAATCAAATACAAGAGACCAACCAATGAGAAACAGTTCTCTTGGTAGCTTGGTCTTCTCCTACATCCCGTATGTGAGAACAACTGAGTTGAACAGCCTCTAGGCTCTTTGGACATCAAGCTGTGGAGCTTTTACTACTTAAGGAGTGGATGGCTCAATAAAGAAGACAGGCAGAGTAACGGACTGGTTCAAGTGAAACTCTAAACCACCTTTGGCAGACATTTCCTATTTGTCTTGAACTCAACTTTGTCATTGTGAGAGATGATGTAAATCTGCTCAGTGCACAGGGCCTATAGCTCTGAAACCCTCCTGGCAGGCGTAATGGCTACCAGGAGAGACCGTCTTCAAGTTACAATGTGGGCCTTGGACACAGGCACGAAGGGTGGTTATGAGTCCATCTATGCAAAGGTTCAGGCTCTAAGGAGGAGCAGGCTCCCTGGCTAGAGGCTGGAGATGCAAGAGGCCTTTGAAAAAGAAAAAAAATGTTTAAAAATGTCATGGGGAAAAAATTTTTTTTCTTTCCCACTGAAAGGTAGGCGAAATGCTGCCAGGTGTAGCTTAAGGAAGATGGTTTCAAGCCTGGCGCCTGTAGGTGTACCGGTAGTAAAGCAGCTGAGGCCTGAAACTGATAGGGTTTGACCTTTTCGCCTTGCACCAGAGGAAAACCTTTTCCATTTGGCTTATAAGTCTTCTTAGTGTTGCTTTTTCAGCCATCCTCAGTAACTTAAGGACCTGTTCAGAGTACTGTTAGGATGGAAACTAACTACTCAAGAATCGGGCCTCGAGTGAAGCGAGCATGTTTGGGTACTGCACTCCCATCTAAGGAAGGATCAGCAGGGAGAGAGAGTTGGACTTGGGCAAATGGGCCTGCTGCAGGACACAGAAAAGGAGATGATACCACACTTCCCTGGGCCAGTCCGGAGCCACTAGGATCATCGATGCAGGCTGCTGCCAGAGTTTCAGCAAAACCCTGACCATCACCGGAAAGGGAAGAAATGTATATTAGGAACCTCCTGACCAGTCTAGGATCCAGGCATCCAGAGGAAGTGTTCCCGGAACTAGGGGTCTGCAACACTACTGAGGAAGCTAAAACTGAGAGGAGAGGCAAACAGATCCACACCTGGTGTGCCCTGCTGCCTGAACACTGTGGCTAGCACATGCCTGTTCAGTGTCCATTCACTCTGGCCTTGACAAATGCGACTGAGTATCCATCCAGAGTACTGAGTTTGCCTGGGAGATGAATAGCAGAGGCTGACTCCCAGGAGAATGCTACACGTCACTGCTTCCAGAGTATTCCTGATGTAGTACCAGCCTGCTTGTTAATGTAGAACATTACAGTGGTGTCGTCTGTTCGAATTTGAACCGCCTGACCTATGCTGGGAGCAAAGCTTCGAGAACTAGGAAGACTGCTCTGAGTTCCAAAAGATTTATATGCAACTGTGACTTCTTGGGAGTCCAGTTGCCACTTACTGAGGCACTGTGCAAATGAGCTCCCAACCCAAAAGGGAGGCATATGTGGTGATCACCTTTGTGGGCAGAAGAGCTTGAAAGGAACCCTTGCCTGCAAATTTGCTGGGTTCTTCCACCACAGCAAGTTTTGGAGGAACTGCTCCGACACAGGTATCGACTCAGAAAGTGTGTTGCTTCTCCGAGACCAGCGAGCTCCGAGGTAGGCTTGTAGGAGTCATCCTGTACTGGACCCCTGGGACTACTGCAGTCATAGAGGCTATATGTCCCAGAAGTTTGAGAAAATGGCTGGCTGGTCTTGACTTTCCCTGGGCAAAAGAATCTGCCACAGAAGAAACTCTGAATTCTTTCCTGCGGGAGAAAGCATATCACTTCTGAGTGTCAGCTGGGCCCCTGAGGTGAGCAGCTGGGTGGGTTCGGTGATATTTCTTTATATTTACCAGGAAACCTAGAGACTCCAGAAGTGCGTTCTGTGAGGGAGAGATTCCTTGAACTGGCAAGGAGACTTTGCTACTATGAGCCAGCCATCCAGATAGAGGTAGAGAGTGAAACCCAGTCTCCTCAGATGTGCTGCTACCACTGCAAGACACTTGGTAAAGACTCTTGAGGCTGAGGACAGACTGAAGGGCATGCAGCAAACTGATAGTGACCTGAAGAACATTTGAACCGAGAAACTTCCTGTGAAATCTCCTTATGGGTATGTGGAAGTAGGCCTCCAAGTCTAGAGAGGCTAGCCAGTCTCCCACTGTAAGGACTGTATGACCAGTGACAGAGTGACCATTTTGAATTTTTTTTTCTGATGTTTAAATATCTGAGATCTAACATGAGTACGCCACTCCAAAGTTTTCTTTTGGGTCAGAAAATGCATGGAGTAGAGGCCCTTGCCCTTCTCATGAGTGGGGACCCTCTCCACTGCTCGTAAAACCAGAAGGTTTTGTACCTCCAATTTCAACAGCGGAATCTGTGTTGGGGACAGAGGTCTTGACACCTGGAGTGCGCTCGAGGTCTGGCATCTGCCAGAACTGTAATAGCAGACCTTTCTCCACTATCTCCAGCACCCACTTGTTTGGCGTGATGGGGAACAGTGTTGAAGATAGTGGAGAGTCTGCCTCCAACCAGAAGCAGGGAGGTGACCTGGAAACTCACATCAGGACTTACTGAGAAGCAGATGGCTGGGTAGAGGTGGCTCTTTGGCCCCTTCTGCCCCTGCCTCAAAGATACTCTGTACTAGCAGAAGTCAGACTGGGGATAGGGACTGTAAGGCCTGGGAATAAAACTTCCGTCCCTATTGCCCCAGGACTGGATCTCTAAGTGGTGGTGGGCTTAGGCTTGGATAAGTGGCTCTGCCAAGAGGCCTTGCTCATCGACCTTTTCATGTAGTCAGTGGTTCTATAATCAAACATCATATTTTGATCACATTTGATCACGGGAAAATCCATGGCCTTGTTCCGGCGTCTGTGGTCAAACTGGTTGTTCTAAGCCAAGCGAAGAGTCTCAGAGAGATGGCATGGGCCATCATGTAGAACTGAACCACTGTTGTCATCTGCCATGTGGAATTCATGCATAGTTGCTTCCAGGGCAGTTTTGATGTATCCACCAGCTCCTGCACCATAGAATCTAAACCACTCGGGTAATAGCCTGGACAGATTTCCAAAGGGTTTTCTGATATTTGGCTGTGAGCGTATGCAAGAAGAATGTCTGAGAAGCAGGGAAGTTCTGGCATACATTTTCTTTGCTGTAAAGTCAATTCTCTTGGAATTCTTGTCAGGGGCAGAGTGGGACAAGGAGACTCCAGCTTTCTCAAGCTGCCTACTGCACTATACTCTTGTGGCTGGGGTGTGCAGACAGGAACTCAGTTCAGTTTTAGGCAATTTATATTTTCTCTCCAAGCCACTTAACCCCTGATACTGAAGTGGGGTGCTGAAGTACCTTAACGTACTTTTCTAACTGCATTATAGACAGGGATGCCCAGGGTCTTTGAGGATGAAAAACCTCATCTCCTATAATCTTAGTCTTCACCAACATCCAGGTTGGGCTGTTAAGTGAGGAGGTCCAGGGTGTCCAGCATATTTGTATAAATGTAAACATACAGGAAGGATCCCGTGGTCACTGGGATCCCCAAGACGAGGGTCAGGGACTCCTGGGGCTCAAGGCCCTCAAAATCCTTGTCAGGGGCATCATAAAATTGATTTGAGTCACCCTCACAGCCCAAAGAACAGAGACCTGTGGAAGAGTGTTTGTCAACCCCAGTAAAGAGAGGACCCATCTTTTAAAGGTTTAAAACAGTTGCCATGCTTTTCCATTTCTTGCACTGACAGAACAACCTGCGCAGACTTGGTTTGTAAGGGTTTTGTTTTCTGTATGCTTTAAAGAGCCCCTGACACCGTTAGAAAAAACTTGGGAAAATGTGAGATTTAGGCAGTTCAGTTTATATTTCCAGTATTTCTATAATTATGTACCTTTTTCTTTATTACTGAGGACAGCAGTATGAAAGATGCTTACTGTCCCTTAGACTTTATTTGCTCTTTCTGCTATCCTACATATGACATCATAATCTGGTTGCACCTGGAAATCAGCTTCTGGTCATGGTGCTTTTCCCAGTTACCAGCATTTAAATAAATTAATTAAATAATCCTCCGTTTGTGGCATCATAATTATCTCACAGCAACAGACTGATGTCATAAACAGAACTGTGATGTCATATGTAGGCAAGCAGTCAAAACAGATAGGGCAATGATTATGTTTACATGCAGATGTCCTCAGTAATAAGGAAAAGTAAGAAATACAGAAACAACATCAAAATATAAGCTCATTTGTGCTAAATATTGCATTTTCTGGCAGTTGTCACAACGATGTCAGGGGCTCTTTAAGCTGCCTGTTGTCTACTTAGCTTTCCATAAGACCCGTGAACATTTTGTCTTGACAGTGTTTCTTTTGGCCACTTCAGAGAATTGTTCATGTTTCCCTTTTACATCACTCATTTTTAATTTCGAGGAACTTCATCTTTGGAAGCTTTATTTTTTGGCTGGGATCTGGAGGTTCTTCAGCACCTCTGCTTTTAGTATTAGTACTTTTGGATGGCCCTCGTCCGAATCCTTTGATTTATCCTCGCTATAACAAAGGTTTGTCTGCTCGTCTGCCAATTTAAGTAAATCAAACCAGTCCTGGATCTACGAACTGAGTGCAGGTTTCTGTGAAAAATGCCACCAGCTAGTCTACCCAGTTAATAAACTCTGTTACTAATGCTTTTTTGGGGGTTGTAGAACTGGGATATATACCAGTGCCAATCTTAATAGAAACCCAGTAATACTAGTCAACTGTGCACAGGTGGTTGCTGGACCCTTACGGACAGACCCGACACAGATGATACCAAGGTCAGTAATGTAGCAAAAAGCGGTTTCCTTGTAATTGCCAATCTAGAGAACACCCCGGCACTGTTTAATTTGAAATCCACTGCAAGTGCCTCGCATTAAACCCTGCAAGGTCAGAGGTAAAGAACAAGGCAACTGTCCCCAATTTAAACAGTTCCACAAAATTTGCCCAAAAATGAAGGGAACTGTAGAAAATAAGCACCATGATAAAATTAGATTTTAAAATGAGAATGTAGTGGTAAAAATAAAGTCAAAATAGCACTGTCGTGCTAAAATAAAACATCAACACCGCTAATAAAAATTAAAAAAAAAAAAAAAAAAAAAAAAACTTTCCTCAGCACACTAGTATAATTAATTTATGAAGAAAATTTTACCCAGATAAGCACTAGGAGACTGTCAATAAGGAAAGCCGAGACCCCAAGGGGCAATGTTGCTCAGTCCAGCAGAGAGAGAGAGAAGGAGAAAAAAAAGAAACTCTGAAACCTGCAACAGCTCTCACTCAGCTCACACCCCTTCCTTCTTTTGACTGGCTGGACCTAAGCTCTTTTAAATCTCTTAAAGGCACACACCTCCAGGGCAGCTGCACATAGCCAGCTAAGTGCAAAAAGTTACTGATGCTAAAGGACTCCTGGGGTAGAAAGGGGTTCCATACCTTGTAAGGTCTGGAAAACATGCCAAGCCTTTGCGTATCTTCAGCCAAGGACAGCTCCTTCTGAAAATCGGAAGACAGTTAGGCTGTGTGTCCTTGGACTTCTCTTTATGCTTTTTACCTCCTACCTGATCACCCTTTCCATTGCAGGGAGGAACAGGAGGCACTTCATCTTTACACAACTGTTTTGGTGCCACATCAGTGGCAGAATCTAGCTTCCTTTCTGATGCAGGTACTTCAACAGTACTCCGTTTCTATTTTTTTTTTTTTTTTTTTTTTTAAGGAACTCCTCATCAGCCCTTTTGGAAGCTACTGATTTTGAAAGCACTTCACCAGCACCGATTTATTTTTTTCTTTTAAAGACACCATCAGTGCCTCTTCTGGGCTTAGAGCTAATGGATGCTTCATCAGCACCCGTCTGAAGCCTGGGTCTTTGTTTTGAAACTGAAGGGATCCTTCCTCAGCCATTTCTCTAAGTCCCTTTGCTCGGTTTCTTTTTCTTTTTTTTTAGTTGCTTGCAGTTACATTATCACTATAGACCATGAATTAATATATTCTAATGCTCCTGACATAACATATTAATTAACGGAACAACTGATTCCCAACAGCATTTCTTTAAGTATTCTATTATTTTGATTAACTTCATTCATTTTTATTTTCAATCATCAATACAATGAATTAAAAGAAGGGTAATTCTTTATTGTGTAAGTTTATATACCCCAACCTAATTATTCAGTCATTGGGCTGTCCTCCACAACTCCCATCTTGTCCACCTTTGCATGTATATCTGAGCCTGTTGGTTTAGTTTAAAGGTAAGCTCCTCGAATTCTGAAATATTCTGAGCGGGTCAATATCCAGTCCTGTTTCGTAGGGATTCTGGGACATAACCAGGCTCTGGTTATGACCTTGTGAGCTGCAGCAATAAGAATCGCCCAGAGGTACCTGCAGTCTGCTCCTTTTAAGCCCCTCGTGGAATCTCCAGTATTGCTTCTTTCCAACCAAGTGTCTGGTCAAAGGAGAGGATTTCACTCGAGGTTTTACTAACCTCTTCCCAGAATGTCCGAATGCTCTGGCATGCCCAAAATATATGAAGATGATTTGCCCTCCTCCCCACAACCTCTCCAGCAGTGTGCTGGACTGTCAGGGTTACGTTTATTTAGTGCCTTGGGGGTAAGGAAGAAACGAACCCTAACCCTCCAAGAATTCCTGCCAAGAGGGAGAGCGAGTTGTTTTCTTAACTACTTCAAAGCTAGTATCCCACTCCTGAGCAGAGAGAGAGAGAGAGAGAGAGAGAGAGAGAGAGAGAGAGAGAGAGCCCAGACTCTTCCTGCCACCTGTTTTTATTCTCATTAGAGTGTCACCCTTCACCTCATCCAGAGACCTACAGAGACTAGATATCATGCCCTTTTGGTTAGGTGCGGTTTTAATTTCTTGAATAGTCCGGATGAGGGGATGGCGTTATTTGAGTTACTGTCTTTCTTTTGATGGGATAGGATATATGCTCTGACCTGCATAAACCTGAAATAGTCTGATCCTCTCAGATTGTATTTGTTCCTGAGCGATGCAAAGTCTAACATCAAATCTCCTGCATGAACTGGCCCAGACATTTCCAAGCCAGTTCTGCACCACAATCTATATGTGAGGTCTAGGCAGTTAGGTGTAAAGTCCTCAGCACAGGCTAGGCTTTTTAGTGGCCAAATTGATAGCTGTAACTTATATTTTTGCCATAACCTATGTACTGCTCGGATGGTGTCCTGTAGTATGTAGCTTGGGAATTGGGGCCCATAGGATGACAAGGTTATGACCAATCGGTCTATCAGGGCATCCTTCCCTCCCCTCCTCCTCACCCTCTCCATCTCCCTCCACCCAGCAGTGGCATTATGATTAGCCCATTGCAGGGCATTTTTGACTTGGACCATCAGGAAGTAGTCCTCCAATTCTGGTAGCGACCTACCCCTCTGTCTCAGTGAGTCTGTAGAATTTTAAACTTATTGGGGCCTTTTATTATTCCATATAAATTTTGAGATCATTTATGCACATCTGGAAATATGTTTTATGGATATATACCAGTAAACATTGGAATAGGTATAGAAACTTTGGTAATACATTCAGTGATATGGCATGAATTCTAGAGTACATGGATAAGTTGGATAAAGACCATCTCTCCATGTCCTTTTAAGACCCTATCAGGGGTGAATAATTAGTTTTAAATAGTTTAGAGAAATGTTTGGTGATATTTACCCTAGATATTTCATTAAGCTCTGCTGACCAGTTCAGCGGTAAAAGTCTTGATTTCTTCAGGAGAATTAGAAAAAGCTTAGGACCTCTGTTTTGTTTTGAGAGAGTATCCAGTGTTTCCCAATTCCTCAGTAAGAGCCATACCTGTTCTACAGACCGTCGAGGTTGGGTAAGATACAGCAGGACATCATCTCACGTACAACAAGTTTTTTTTTTTTTGATAACCTCCCACCTCAATTCCCGTCACATCCGATGCCCTCCTTACTGCCTCCGCCAAGGGCTCAATATAGAAGGGCAAACAGAAGGGGAGAGCAAGCAACCCTGCCTTGTACCCCTGCCCAGATTAAATCTGTTTGAAAGCCCTCCATTCACCCTGATGTAGGCCTGTGGCCCTGTATAGAGGGGCTTTATAGTGTCAAATATTTTAGGGAATCCCTATGTTCCAATACCATGAATAGAAAGTCCCAAGAGACCTTATCAAAGGCCTTTTTGGCGTCTAAACTCAAACATGGCAGAGTGTGGGAGCGTTGGATTTTATCTACCATGTTTAGAGCGGCACAGACTCCATCAGGGGCCTGTCGTCACAACAAAGCCAGATTGATCTCGTGAACCAAGTTCGGAGGATGAGGGTTTAACGGGAGGTTAAAATTGAGGTGAAAATCTTATAGTCAAGATTAAGCAGGGATATGGGCGGTATGATTCACATCTTGTTGGGTCCTTTCCTTCCTCATGAAGTACAGTTATGGTGGCGTATTGCCAGGAGGGTGGGACAAGCCCACCCTCCAACCATATATTTGAAAAACCTTGTGGAGGAGGGGCCGTCTCTAAAGCAAATGTTTTATAGAATTCAGCTGCAAAACCATCAGGGCCTGGACATTTGCTAGGTTTAAGTTTCTTGATTATGGTTAATATCTCTTGTTGTATAATAGGTCTAATTAACTCTTGCCCTACGCCTGGCGGGACCGGGAGGGGGACGGAGTAGAGATAATTTTGTTTATCCTGAAATTAGGTTTCTTCTTTAGGGCCATATAAATTAGTATAGTAATCAACAAAGGCCTCTGCTATCTGTGAGGCTTGATTAACCAGTTGTCCCGAGCAGGGAAACAATCTTAGTTATCGTGGCTTTGGCTACATGTTGTCGAAGCCTGTAGGCCAGGAGCTTAGTGCCCCTGGACCCCCTTCGTAACATCTTTGTTTTAGGTAAAAAAGGCCCTTTCCACCTCAGCTTTCTGAATGTTTTGTAATTTATTCTTACACTCCTCAACTCTCCCCGAGCCTCGTCCCCAGTTTTCTGGGCGTTTTCCAGGTCCCTGATCTGCAACATTAATTCTTGTTGTTTTGCTTTGCCAGCTTTTTTATGGGAAGCTATTGAGATTAATTTGCCTCTTAGCGAGGCTTTAATTGTATCCCACAGAATCTGTGGAGAAATCTCCATGTCATTATTCTCTTGTATGGTTATCTTCAAGTGCTTCTTAAGTTCCTCAACTACCTCTTTGTCCTGCAGGAGAGAGATATTCAGTCTCCATTGAGTAGCACGCCTGGGTATGCCCAGCTCTACCTCAAAAAAACGGACTATGATCCGAGAGAATAGTTGTGCCTACCCACATAGAAGGAAAATTTGACAAATCCCTGGAAAATGTAAAAACATGTCTAGCCTGGAAAAATTGAAATCTCAGCGAAAGCATGTATACTCTTTAAGCCTAGGGTATTTTCTCTCCAGATATCCACCATACCTGCATGTTCTAATTGCTGTTTTATGGAACCTGGCCTTAACAGCATCTAACCTCGAACTTGAGATGTTGTGTCCATCGCCTATTTAGGGCTATGTTCCAGTCTCCACCAAGATCAGCAGGCCTTTAGCCTTCTCAGTCACCAGACTAAGTATGAGCTAGTACAGCCGACAGTGGATCCCGGTGGGATATAGACATTGGTCATTGTGACCTGGGTATCCTGAATGGACCCAATAACTATAATATATCTTGCCTCGGGGTCTTCTATTACCTCCTGCATCTGGAAATGAAGGTTCTCCGAGAGGAGGACTGCCACCTCCCTCTTTCTGCCCCTGGTAAAGGCGGTGAAAAATCTGTAGGAAAGTCTTAGATTTAAGCTTCTGGGCCTCATGAGGAATAGGTGGGTCTCCTGCAGGATGATCGCATCACACTCTTGGGAGGCTATAAACTGTTGAATCCTCCTTCTTTTAATAGGGTTTGAAGAACCGCTTATGTTAAATGACATTACTTTTGCATTTCGATTAGCCATTACCCCAACAATTTGTATCAATTAACACCGCTTTAACACTGACATTCTGTGTTTGAGCAATTCAAACTTATAGTTATCCTGCAAGACAACAAATTTTCTAATGCAAACAACAACTAGTTTCAACACAATCATTAAAACCATCAAAACAAGAACAAATTACTCTGGCGTCGTCCTATTTAGTACCAGAGCTGGAGTCAGTTGGTGGCTAGACCAAGCCAAGACTTCTCGGCTAAGCTGCCTTTTTTCTTGTTAAGTTGACTTCAAGGGAATGCTGGTGGTATTCGCCAGCTGAAGGGTGTCTGAATATTCAGACCTAGAGAGCTAACTCAGAGGTGCAATGAGTATACCTTGTGGGCTCCCGAATTCTCCGTGGAAATGTACCCCTTCCTATCATCAGAGATCACTCGTGAGTATATTGTTTTCAGTTTTCTTCCCTTCCCAACCTTATATGAATAAAGTATATGAGCACCCTAAGATCGTTTCATTAACTACAACTTAAAATGTATGTTTTATTTATCTATCCCAGCCCATTTCTCTTGGCTGAGAGGCATAAATTGTCCAATTTCCCAAACTTTATAGGGCTACTTTATCGAGGAGGAGAAGCAGGAGAAAAAATAAAAAGCCTTCTCCCCAAGCGACCCCCCCTTCCCTCCCAGGAAGGCTTCACTAAAAGGCCAGCCCGGTGGCAGTGTCCCAGAGTTGAGTCTTCTCAGCGCAAAGGATGTCCTGTGCTGAACAGTGTGCCCATAAACCAAAGGTGTCATTTCAAAGCGTAAATGGAAGGTGTCTCCGGGTAGCCCACAGGTTCAAGTTCGTCTCCCAACCATCTATTCCCTATTACCTCCGGAGAGCCTGTCAGGTTTGGTATTCCATATAGCTTCTGTGGGACTCGTGGGCCGAGCTCCGTGTCCCACCTCCCCTCCCAACCATCCCATGATCAGCCCCGAGAAGAGGCTTTACTAAAAAGTCCAGGAGTCAAAAAAAATCGGATATTCTCCTCCGGATCATGCCTTAAAGAGAAACTGAAATTAGCTGAAAGAAAAATAACATTACAGGAGAGGTGAGGCGGAGCACATCGGCCGGCAGCCAGATTCTCCCAAGCCCCAGACTTCACATCCAAGTCCCAGAGCCATCCAGTGCCCCCCACTAGGTCTCACCAGCCTACATGCCCCATGCCAGAGACTGCCGGTTAAGTGAATCGACCCTCAGCTCCTTCCCTCCCCGGCCACGTATCAAGTTAGCTTGGCTTAAATCCCTTGCTAATATGGTGACAGAGGTGAGGAGAAAAAAAAAAAAAAGAAGGGGAGCAAGAGCCGAACTGCTGTGCAGTTTCAGCCAGACAGTCTTTGTCCCAGGTCACCGGGCAGCTAAGCGGTGGTCAAAGTACTCACTGTGACTTTTTACAGCTCTGGGTCAAAAGCGAAAGCAACACTGAGTGAGTAGCCCGATTGCTGGGCATGCAGGCCTAAAGAGGGGCCCAGTCGGGTCCAAATGTTGATAGCGTGTCACCAACTGCTGATCGTCTTCATGTTTGAGGGCGGGATCGCCTGCCTCGTGGGTCCAACCGTCTCGTTCATGGAGCTTCAGATGTGAGGCTCCTCTGTTAATTAGTGCGGGTCTCCGAGCTTCCGGCATTACGCCAATGTCTGCCCTCAGGAGGTCTGTGGTAACCGCTGAGATGTGCCTTCCTGACTGACCCTTCCGAGCCATGGAGCAAGCGGATGCCAGAAGATCTCGCCCAATCTCTCCTTTTGAAGTGGGGAGTATCGATTCCCAGTTCTTGAGGTATGGGGTAGCTGACAGTAGATCTTTGAAAACTCTTGTGCACTGATCTGTGGTTATTTTTAACCTCGCTGGGTACAGGGTTTGGACCTTGATGTTCTTTGCGGAGTTGTTTAATTATTGGCCATAGCATTTTCGTGCTTCCTGAACACTCGTTGTGTAGTCGTTATCGATCGTTATTTTATGGCCTTCACACAACAGGGGCCTTCTGCCATGCTTCGCTTCAGCGATTCCTCCTTACTGGTATAGAAGGTGAGCGAACTACAAAGGATCTAGGTCTAGCCTCAGGACTATTAGGTTTCAGAGCCAGGGACCGATGGGCACGGTCCATCCTTAAGTCGAAATCTTGTGGGAGTTCAAGGACTCTTAAGGAGGTTTTGCAAAATTCTATGCTGCTTGTTGCCCTGTCTTCCAGGTTTTCCGGAACCCCATATACACGTATATTTTGTCATCTACTTCTCCTTCCAGTTTCGTCAATTGACGAGTGAGTTCCAGTCTCTGCCAAGTAAAGCAGCAATCTATCATGTCTGTCTGCCTGCTCAGAGACTGTGGAAAGACATAATTCCATTTGTTCCGTCTTGTGCTCCATGCAATTAAAATCCACTTTAATTCAGACAGGTTCGGTCAATTTTAGTAACTATGCGGGCTGTTTGTATTATAGCTTCAACCAGCTCAAAGTCTTGTATACCCCCAGGCCCATGACCTGTTGCTTCTCTTCCGTGTCCTCCCCATCTTCGTTCTTTCTACATCTTCTACCTGTATTAATTTTTAAAGCTTCTGGGCAGGAGTTAAGTGGAGCTTCCATATTTGTTGTGCCGTTGTTTGGCTGGGGATGCTATTCTTAGATGGGTGACTGAGTTAGATTTTGGATGGTGGGAATGGAAGCGATCGTTTCAAGCTGCCATCATGGGCGCTGGCGTCACGGAAGTCTTTTGCTAAGTTTCTTAAAGTCTTGGAACAAAATTTTGAGCAAAGCGAACAGTAATGAGTCTAGACCCAAACACTTCAAGTACAGATCATGGGTGTCAGCTTTGGTCACAATCCTGTAACAATTTAAGTAATTTTTAAAACCTGTGGATCCAGTTCTCTTTTGGGGGTTTCTGACATGCCAATTCACAGAACCCATCTTAAATTCAAAAGTTCCACTACAGTTAGAATGCTGTCAGTTGCTGCGTGGTAAAGGACTGCTATTTGAGGTAAAATAAATAAAACACGGTTCCTGAAGAAAAAGTTAACCGTGATATAAGGTTTAAAAGGAACTGTCGAAATACACAAAAGTGGTTAAAATAAAGAAATAAAAATGGTTAAAATGGCAACTAAATAGCGAAAAATAGCAACTAGTATTTCATAGCGAATTTCCAAAATAGCGGCACAAGCACGTTATAACAGCGCCACACGTCATAATAGTGCCCGTATGTTCCCTCACAATCCCTGCTATGAAAAAGTCCTGAAAGAAGTTTCAGCTACTTACTCCTTTACTTCTCTATAGTCCACTGCTTTTCAGTATTGTCCTTCCATTTCCTGCCGTCATGGCAACTTGCAGCATTCTTAACAATGCTCTTTAAAAATCCTATTTAAGCCACACTACTAAATAGACAACCAGTAGTACCTATTATGCCTGCAATAACTTTTATCATTGCAGGCATTCACTGTCGCATTTCTTTTCACAGTGCAGGCCATAACACAGACCAGCCACACAGGTGTAGATAGTATGTATGGGTGCAACTACATATTCAACTGCTGGCCCTCTAGCCGTGCTCTGTTGCTCAGTTTGTAATCCTGCATTTCTGTCACAGTTGCTGAATGAGCTATATCCTGGAGTTTGTAACAAGCCAGAAAGGTAAGCCACTGTTTATTTATTTATAACAGTGGAATTACAATCAAGGAGGCATTGTTAGGTGCCTAACACAATAGTGAACAAAGAGGTAACTAACCCTTCATGGCGGAGAAGTGCATGCTGTCTTGGTAGAGACATCGTCAAGGGCAAGTTATGACATAGTGATAGGGCAGGGCTACCTACTGTATAATCGAAGAAGAACAAAGAGAGCAGACAAGGTATACTGGACTCTCAAAATTCAATTGCCTAGCCAGACTCCACACTGAGCAGACAGTGTTGTTGTTGAACTTAAAGAGCACAATCTTGTGCCTGATGCAGGGAGGTTGGTGCCAAGAAGAGTGATGGCAGACATTCGTTGTCGTACTAGTACCACTGTAGAAACTACATCACAGGTAGTTGTGGAGTGTACAGCATTAGCCCCTAAGCTGTAGCAGATGCGCTGCCAGACTTTAGTCTAATTAAAAGAACCAGTCAGCTTATATGGCAGACTGAAAGAAGGTACCCTGCTACACCTGCATCTGTGGAGAATTGCAGTTACGCAGAACTTACCGTAACAGTAGATCTTCGAGAAGTTCCTGCAGTAGGTCTTCACATATAAAGTGCGCCCCTTGGCGTCAAGTCCGCACAACAAACTTGCAGATAGCAATCAGCGGGGACCGCTCCCGACATCAGGCGTCGTGACATTAGCCAGACTATAAAAGGGCGGTCCGCGCCCACTCTCAGTTCTTTTCAACGGAGACCTAAAGATAGGCAAGAAGAAAAACCAGAGTGAACTCCAAAGACCCTGCTTCCACTCTAGTCTAGCCATACTAGATAGGATGGCAAGTAAAGCATCTAAAAACTGGGGAAGGAAGGAGGAAACTAGACCTACTGCAGGAACCTCTCTTGAAGATCTACTGTTACGGTAAGTTCTTAAGTAACTGCTATATCTTACTTTGAGAGGGTTCACCGTAATCTTCACATAAGACTGAATACCAAGCAGTCAAAAGAAAAATAAGGCACAGGTGCATCCGGGAGGAGGAGAAGTCACCAAGAGTAATCACGACAGAAGGCCTTGCAGGCCTGCAAGTCCAAAGCCAGTTCTGTGCTGAGAGGCAGTGTCAGACTGTAATACTTAGTGAAGGTGTGAACAGGCGACCAGGTGGCTGCAGCACAGATCTCTACCGTGGACACATTCCTGAAAAAGGCAGTAGAGATGCCACGCTACGGGTGGAGTGGCCTTTGACTGCCCTGGAGGGACTTCCCATATTTAGTGTCTGAAAAATGGATGCAAGTTAGCGAGCCATCCCAGGAGATGGTCTGCTTGGAAATAGCCTTGCCCTGGCATTGAGAGGCAAAGGCTACGAACAGCTAGTTAGATTTCCTAATCTCTTTAGTCCTGTTACGTGTAGTACCTCAGGATCCGGTGCACAACAAGCGTCTTGCAGGTGTCCCCGTTGGAATACTGCGGATGAGTATACTGGCAATTCACGCTCTAGTTCTAGTGTGGTTTCTGAAACAACTTTGGGCAAAAAAGAAGACTGAACGAAGGACTACTCAGTTGTTATGAAAAATCAAATAAGGTTCTTTACATACGAAGGCCTGTAATTGGAAATCCTTCTGGCGAAGTGACAGCGACTAAAAACAAAGTCTTCCAGGAAAGGCGTAAGTTGCAAGAAGGCGCTGGTCCAAGCGGTGGTAAGGTCAGCTTCTCGAGCATGAAATTCAGGTCCCAGGGAGGACAAAGGATTCCAGATTGGAGGTTTCAAATGAATAATGCCTTTCAAAGGTTTTCAACCTCCAGTTGAGCCAAGGTTTTGCCCTCCACGGGAGGTGGTAGGCAGACACCGCAGAGAGGTGGACCTTAATGGAGGAATAGCTAAGTCCTGCCTCAGACAGATGTGCGGTACTCTAGAACCTGGGATGCGAGCACAAAATGGATCCCGGCTCCTTGTGGCCCATATCGTGAATCTCTTCCATTTCATGCGCCAAATGGACCTAGTGGAGGGTTTTCTGGCCTCCACTAGAATCATAACCTGCAAAAGAGACCCATAGCGAGAAATCGCTATGTCCACAGGTGCCACGATGAAGGTGGAGGAACTGAAGGCTCGGATGTACCAGGTGCCCTGCTCGAGAGTCAGAAGGTCGTGAGAAATGGCAGAGGAACCAGAGGTTCCAGTGCCAAGTGTTGCATAGAGGAACCAAATTTGGAGTGGCCAAGAGCAGCAATCAGGATTGCGTGGGCCCTCTCTTGTCGACATTTCACCAGGGCCTTCTGAATTAGAGAAGGGAGGAAAGGCGTACAGAAACCTCCCTGTCCAGAAAGAACAGCCTTCTTGCCAAAAGCACCATGCGCAAGGAGCAGCTGAGCAAAAGACTGGCAGTTTTGCATTTTGCAATGTATGTGGAACGAACAGATCCATCTCCAGCCAACCCCATTGAAGAGAGTCTTCAACTACCTCTGACTTTAGCTCCCACTTGTGGGCCGGGCCACTGATGAGACAGAGACTGTCCGCCAGGAAGTTGGTGGCGCCAGGAATGTGAACTGCCGTCAGATAAAGACTGTGCTGATTCACCAGTACCACACCCTCATGGATTCTCGGCAAAGAGGGTATGATCTGGGTCCCCCCTGCTTGTTTATGTACCAGACAGTGGACATGTTGTCCATCTGTACCAAGACAGATCCCGGAACCAGCAGCGACTGGAATGCCTGGAGTGCGTAAGAACCACCCTGGTCTCCAGAACATTGATGTGGAGCATCAGCTCCTGATCGGACCAAGACCCTGAGTCTTGTGAGACCCCAGATGAGCACCCCAGTCCAGATCTGAGGTGTCCGTAGTGAGAATTTGAGTTGGAACTGCCAGAAGGAAAGGGCCCGTTAGAGCAAATTAGAGATCCTGCCACCAGCGTAGATCTCTCTGGAGGCTGTTGGAGATGATGACTTTTTGGTTCATGTCGTCCGTCCTCTGGTCCCATTGGACTCGAAGAGACCACTGGGTGATCCACATGTAAGCCTGGCCACTGGGACTGTCGAAATGATGGCCGCCATCACCCAATAAAGCGAAGCACCGAGTGTGCAGGGATCCATCAAGCCTGTGCCACCAGTGTGGCTTGAGAAGCAAGGGTCTTGGCCCAATCTGATGGAAGGAAAGCCTGTCCTGAACTGTGTCTAGTACAGCTTCAATGGAGTCTGTGAGAGTACTAGCTGGGACTTGGAAAAATTGACTTATGCCCAGTAAGGTCAACAAGCTCAGAGTGAAAGACAGCCTCTTTCAGGTTGGTAGGAAAGGGTGCTGAGAAGAGCCAGTCATCCAGGTGAGGAAGACACATGCCCTGGTGGCAGAGGAAGGCTGCCACTACGCTGAGGCAATTGGTGAACATTCGGGGGCGAAGAAAGACCAAATGGGAGTGCTCGGAACTGGAAAAGTTTCTCCAGGAAAACAAAGCGGAGACAGCGGTGGGCTGGGAGGATAGGGATATGCAGGTAAGCATCCTGCATGTCAGGGAGCACAACCAAAATTTTAATGGAGCAGGGAAGGAGCCCCTGAAGGTCAACATCTGAAACTTATTGTACTCGACAAAAATGTTTAGTGTGCTGAGGTCCAGGATTGGTCTCAGGTCACCAGTTTTCTTTTAAACCAGTAAGAAGTGGGAGTAGATCCCTTCTTATTTGGCTTAACGGGACAGACTATGGCTTTCTTTAGAAGTGCCTGAATCTCTTGAGAGACTATGGGGACTTGATCACAGGGATAGAAGGACCATCCTGGTGGCTGAGGAGTAGGAATTTCACTGAATTCTAATCGAGTGACCTCGCTGGATGAGCTAAAGCACCCAATTTTCTGTGGAGACTGACCTCCAGCCTTCCAGGTGCAGGCGAACCTCCTTCTGACTGGTTCCTCCTGATGTACTGGAGGTAGCGGAAGGAGAGGAAAAGTCAGGACTCGAGGGGGAGCTTTGCCCCAGAGCCTATTTTTGAAATCTGGCCTGTGGGGTTTGAGCTCCGATCCAGGTGCACATTCTTTGCCTGACGTTTAGCCTGGGATTTGTTCCACCTTCCTTGGTGGCGAAAAGGGCTGCTTTTTTCTGTCCCGTCCCTGTACAAGGAACGGACGCCCTGCAAAGAGCGCCCGCCTCCTGCAGCCTAGTAATGATGTCCTTCACGTCGCTGCTAAAGAGGACGGAACCCTGAAAGGGCATCCAACAGAGAGGACTGCCGTCCTGCACCAGTCCCGCCTACAGAGCCAGGAGGCGTGGGAGGCAGATCCTCTTGGCAGCTGCTCTCACCACTGAATCAAAGAGTCTAAGTATCCAGAAGGGTGTGGCGACACGAGATTTCCCCATCTGTACTTTATCCAAGAGCTTCCTCAGGGTTTCATCTTGAACATCCTAGAGGTTCCTTTCTAGATCCAGACCATGTGAGAAACATAATTAAGGCATGTACGCACAAGAAGAAGAAGAAATTTTGTACCCAAACTGGTAGTTCACGCGAGTCCTTGTCGGGGGGCTTGAAGAACTCATGTTTGGGCTGAGCTGAATGATCGTGAGCGCCGGATGACCACAGAGTCAGCCTTGGGATAGGAGTTCAGGTGAAAAATCCTTCCGGGATAACAGGTGCGGTCAGCTTTGCAGAAGACCACGGGAATGGAGGACAGTTGTTGCAAGACTGTGGTAACAAGGTTCTCATGAGGTCCCAGCCCGCAGCGGAATGGGAATAGGGTCCAAAGTGGCCAGATCCAGGTGTTCTGCAAGGCGTTTTCTTTGGGATCAACCTCTTTGGACAACCAACCACCAGCCGCCTGAATAGAGCGTAGCAGGTCTCGAAGCGAGGATCCTCTGAAGGGGACTTTGGGAAATCTTCAGGAGATCTGGGGTCCAACACGACAGTCGGAACTAGTGTCAGAGGAATCGGAGCCAGAAGGAGCGGAAGGGTCCAGTTTAGTAATGCCTACCACAATAGAGATAGAGGCTCTGGTAGCAGGAGGCGGTGGAGGGTCACCCTGACAGAGGGTGTCTCCCTCACCAGCTGTGCTCTAGCTTCTTTCCACCACCGAGGGCGGACTCAAGTTCCAGCACCAGAGGAGGAGGAGGTGGTGGTGGCTGATAACTCAGATAACCCGGGTACTGAGAATAGTGCCAGGATGGAGTATCTAGAGTACCTTGGGTAGCAGTGGATGTCCTGGAGTGAGACAACCGACCGTCGGGTAGCCTGACATCAGAAACCTGGCGCTGGGAAACCCAGCCAGAAGCATCTGGTCCGGCGTGGAGTTACTGAGTAACCGACGGAGGGGCGCCACAGGCAGAAAAGAAGATTCCTAGGCAATGAACCCAGACCAAGAACCCGTGAGGGGAGGTGCCGTGGAGCCCAAGGGGGCATCAGGGCCTGGAGCCGCCTTGAAGTACTGGGGGTGGAGGCTCCATACCCGGGTCCTCTGTCGGCAGCAGAATGAACCCAGCGACGAAGGAAGGCCTCGGCGGGAGAGACACAAGGCCTCTAACGGCAGGTTCGAACGCGACTTTGCTAAAGCAACAGCAAAGGGTCGGGTGGCGAGTCTCTAGGGTGAAGGGACCCTGGGAGATGACTGGTTGATTAGTCCCTCACTCTGTCCAATGTCGGGGCCAAGCGGGAGAGTGGACGGATATGCGGGTGGAGGAGCCGGTGTCCAAAGGAACAGATCCGGCCAGGCTAGAGGCGGCTGGAAGGCTGCCGCTAGTCTGATCGTCTGAGGCCGTGCGCCCGCCTCGCCAGAGACGAGGGTGACTTACGGCAGGATCAGTAGACAGAATTACCACCTTCAAGAGGCAACCCCGGCTGCCCGCTCACCTCAGCAGGAGGGAGAAGGGCCCGGCCAAAAGCGGACAGGGAGCCGAAAAAGTACTCACTGTTGCCAGCCTCTCAGATGGCGACGGACTCCTGTCCCGCCGCTTCTCCTTACTTTTCTTTCTTCGGGACGATGACGACCACCTTTCCCTGAGTTTTGTAGCTCCTTTCCATAGACGTCAAGCATTGGGTCAATAGATGGGCCTCTAGGAACTCTTGCGCCTGGTTCTGGTCGCCTGGTTGAAGGCCTGGCAGACTGAACACTCCTGGACACCGTGCTTGAAGCCGAGGCAGAGGAGGCAGTGGGAATGGTTGTCGCTAGGGCAGGATTTGAGCACCGCACTCTGAGCACTTTTTCTTCTGTCTAGAAGACATCAAACTGAAGAAAATCTTGAGAATTTTACAAGAAGCGAAGAAATACTTCAAAATATAATGCAGACATTAGTTGCTGTTCTGACACGAGCCAACGTGACTGAAATGACGGCAGGAAAGAACTGTAGGCGGATGGGACGCCCCTTTATGTCGGGCTGACATCACGGCCCCCCAATGTCGAGGCGATCTCCGCTGATGATTGCTATCAACAAGTTTACGTAGACATGACGCCAGGGCGCGTAGTCCTATATGTGAAGACCAACTGCAGGAACCCTCTCAAGTAAGATCTTGTTATTCCCAATGAATTTTCATTGATTAGTTTTGGGCACTGTTTCCTTGTTTTTGATAGTGGTAAGGAATTAGTTAGATTCTAATGTTTGCCACTGATGGAATTTAGGCTCTGCACTGTGATGACTGGATGCTCAATGGGACATTTAAATCTTCTCCTCCTCTCTTTAACCAGTTTTACACTGTGCATAGGCTGTGGTCTGGTAGTGATTACTACTACATATGTTCTCGTGTGTTCTCACAAAAGTGCATCATATGCCAGAGCACTTTCTGAGCTAAAAAAAACAAGTGGCTGATGTGTCACCATCCAATGCAATAACTGATTTTGAAAAGGCTTCATAGAAGCTTTCGTCAGTGTGTTCCCAGACACAACTGCAAGGCGTTTTCATTTTGCCCAAGCAATACGGCAGCAAATTCAGTATGCTATGATGTTGAAAATAGGTACTGCACTGACCCAGATTTCACTCTGCATTTAAGGTTGCTGTTCTTTTAAACTTTTGTGCCACAAAGCGATGTTGTGCAAACATTTGAGGAGCAAAAGAAATGGAATTTTTGCACCCCAAGAAGAACTGTTACAGCCTGTCAGATTATTTCGAACACGCATGGGTTGTTAGACAAAGGTCTGTCTAGATACAGACACGCTTGTTTCCCAACTGATCAATGGAACTGTCACACTGCCACACAGATGGGATTAGCAGAAACCAATAATGCAGTGGAAGGTTGGCACAGGGTTTAACTCCTGGCTTGCAGCATGCCACCCAAACATTTGGAAGCTTACGGATTGCTTCGAGATGAGCAATATCCAGGGCCACTGGAAAATTGTGCGGCAATTTTTGCGAATATGCAATTTACCATTCCTGCAAAAATGACATGTTCACAATTTCTTGCAATTTTTTAGTTTTTATATTGAACTGTATAAAAGTATTACCATTTTCATAGAACACTCTCCAATATATTGACAATTTTGCATGTAGACTTGGGTTTGGCCAAAATAATGCGGAGCAAGGTAGGGCAAGGGTTTTATGTGACACTGATTTCTTTTGAATCCTTGTCTTGTTTGGTTTCAAAATCCACTGGCCAAGCATAAGTACACGTAAAGACTTAACATTTGTTTTGTGTTGAAATAGTCTATCAGAAAACTTTTTATAGCCACACAAACTGAAACAAAAGATGGGGGAAAAAGGTGCAAATTATCCCATTCACTTAAATGGGGTGCTAACTATGAAGCCTTTTGTAAGTGGCAGAACAAGTTTTTCCTTGTGAGCATACTATCATTCTGACTAGTTCTGATATAAACAGCTGAGGATTTTTGGATGGCCTTGTCAATTTTAAAATTAAATAAGGTAGTTGCTAACAGTGATCTCACTCTTAGCAACTACCTCCTAGATCTCACATGCAAAGACTACAATAAAAGCCTGACTAAAGTCTAAAAACAAGCTTATAAACAGAGTCAGTCTGACTGTGACTTGTCTGTAAGCGGAGAACCTTGCTACACTGCAAAGAACAAACTAACTACATTTAGGACTTGGAAACCTGGTGAGGCATATTACTTGTAATGTAAGGAGCTCGCTTTCTACAAAAAGTTTCATTTTTTTTCCTTGTTGGCATTAAGCAGAAATTACAGGATTCCATTAAAAGTGTAGTAATTTTATAACCAGAGGGAGTGAGATACAACTGAATTTGCTTGATTGTTGTGGTTGAGACCTAGGATTTGGAAGGATATTTTGCAACATTTTAAAAGTGTCCTGCTGACTGAGAGCGAGTTCATTTTATCCCTGGACTCAGTTGAGTGATTTGTGCAGGAGGCGTGCTCTAGTAAATTGTGGGGTTAGTTGAAGTACTATAAAGGGCAATACTCACCAGGGTGGTGAAGCAGTTGTGTATTTGACTGTTTCTAACAGTCACCAGTGGCTATGGACTACCCACCCACCTACCACACACCGCCACCCACAGGTGTGGCATTTCCTTTATAGCCACAGTTCTGACATCACTTCCTCAACAGGTCTTGTGGCAGAACTGTCATATCCTTAATAACCCTGCACAGTGCAAAAGGGTAGATACAGACCACAAATAATAAAAAAATATATCTATATATCTATATCTATACCTATACCTATATATCTATACATATATACATATATACATATACCACACACACACACACACACAGTATATTATAAGGGAGAGGGACATGTGGGGAGTGGTGCAATGCACTGGCTGTGGGGCAGCAGTTTTCCAGGAGATATTCTGAAACTGCGTTGCTGTCTTATTTGCAGGCAATTGTCAGCTCTGAGGAGGAGGTTGCCCACCTCCAGGCTGAACTAGCAAGGACTAAGGAGGACTCCCCTTCCAAAGAGCACCACTGCCACAGCCACTGCCTCAGAGTTGCCAAGTATGAAGAGCAGTTGGACCACAGTGGGTTCTGGGAGGTGCGGGTGGTGGACCAGAGGCGAATCTCCTAGCTGTACCTCTAGACAAATCATATGCCATTCTGGCAGAGCAAGGTTCCTCTATGCCGGCACCCTCAGTTGAGACCCAGAAGAAAGCTGAGGACATCCACAAGGAGACCCACAAAAGGGTGGCAAGGGACACCACAGGGAAGGAAACAGCTTCTGATGAGGGGACTCTATTGTTAGGTGGGTAAACCTGAGAAAGGAGAGAGAAGGAAGTAAGGTGTCTGCCTGGTGCCATGGCTTGGAGGGACAAGAAGCGAATCCTCAGGATTGCAGAAGCAGCATCACAGGAGAGGGAACTCGATATCATAGTCCACCTTGGGACAAATGACCTAGCTAGGCATGGGATCAGTGCAGTGCAGAATGAATTTGTGGAGTTGGGGAGGGGCCTCAGGACGGGTAGCAAGCACTGTAACCTTCTCAGAGGTGCTACCAGTCCATGGCAGGAGTGAGGCTAGGGTACTGCACACCATGTAGTTTAATGAATGGTTGCAAAACTGGTGCAAAGCACAGGGCTTTGGCTTCATTGGGGACTGGGGGCCACCTGGAGAGATAAAGGTCTTTCTGGCATGATGGTCTGCATCTGTCCATGAGCGGAATCAAGCTCCTAGGTGATAGGTTTAAATGCTTCCTTGGCAAGCTTTTAAACTAGCCAAGGGAGGCTGATAAAGGCAGAAAATTTCAAGCCTCCCCACAAAACATGGCAGGTAGGAAGGTAAACACTGAGGTAGAGAGTTCAAAACAGGGCAGGACAGTGGTAAATGGAAAAACAGAGAAGGACAGTAAGAGCAGGGATGGGGAAAAAGGATAAAGCCAACATTAAATGGAGGGCAATGAGTACCAATGCCCGTAGTCTGGGAAACAAGCTTCCTGAACTAGTAGCCCTGATGGAAGATGAACAGTTGGATATTGTGGCAGTCACGAAACATGGTACACCGAGAACCGTGACTGGGATGTCAACATACCAGGGTACACAATCTACAGAAGGGACAGGGAAGGTAAAAGAGAGGTAGAGTAGCTCTATACATAAGGGAAGGGACCAAAGCTACAGAACTAAAAAGTAAAGGGGAGGACAAGAGGCACTCTGGGTCACCTTGGAGACAGGGAATGGCATCACAATCCGCACAGGAGTTGTATACAGACCCCATCACAAGGGATGAAATGGACAACAAAATAATAGAGGACATTCTCAAAATGGCTGAAAAAGGGAGATACTGTTGATGGGGACCTGAATATGCCAGATGTTAACTGGATAACAGGTACTGCAGCCACATCCAAGAGCAGGGTCATTCTCGATGCCTGCAAGAGACAGGCCTTAGACAGCTTGTGTTGGAACCCACTTGGGAGGAGCAATATTAGACCTGGTACTCTCAAATGGAGAGAGGATCACAAATTTAGAAGTCAGTAGACATCTGGGAACAAGCGACCACTGCACAGTGTGCTTCACAATGAGCACAACCATGGAGATAAGCCATACAAAACAAGGATACTGGACTTTAGAAGAGCTGATTTTGGCAAAATGGGTGAATACCTGAAAAATGCACTAGCAAATGACCAAAAAGGAGGGTGGAAAAACAATGGAGAAAAATCAAAACTGCCATCAGAGAGGCAACAAGCCTTTGTGTGAAGCAAGTAAAGAAAACAAAGCGGAGTAAAAACCACTATGGTTTTCAAAGCGAGGTGGCAGGGAAGGTTAAGGAGAAAAGGCTGCATTCAAAAAGTATAAGGAATCACAGAAGGAGCATGACAGGGAACTGTATCAATTAAAGCAGAAAGAAGTGGGTAAGGCAGTCAGACTAGCAAAGGCCCAAACCGAAGAAAAAATAGACAACTCAGTTAAAAAGGGATAAAACCTTTATAGGTACATTAGGGAGCATAGAAAGGTTAAGGGGAGGATAGTGAAGATTAATAAAGGACAGGGAGGTGGGCAGAGGGAGACAGTGAAACGCAGAGATACTGAATGAATACTTTTGCTCAGTATTCACAAAAGATGATGAGGAGGAGTTACCTAAACCAGACAATAGAAGCACTCTGGGTAGGGGTTGACACCAGTCCATTCACAGAAGAAAGAGTCCTGAAAGAACTCCTAAAACTCAAGGTGGACAAAGCAATGGGGCCTGACGGATTCACCTCAATACCTAAAAAACATGAACTAAGGAGGACCTAGTGACACCACTGACCACGCTTTTAACAGATCATGGCAGGATGGGCGGTACCTGAGGACTGGAGGAGGGCAGATGTGATTCCCTTCACAAAAGTGGGAGCAGGCAGAAGCGGGAAACTACAGACCTGTAAGTTTGACCTCAGTGGTAGGAAAATGATGGAATCACTTCTGAAAGAAAAGAACTGTTGAGTACCTAGAGGCCAGCCGGGGCTGGGACCCAAAGCAGCATGGATTTATAGCAGGAAGGTCATGTGAGGCGAATCTAATTGATTTCTTCGACTGGGTGACCAAAGTAATAGACCAGGGAGGGGCTGTGGATATGCCTACCTAGACTTTAGCAAGGCATCTGACAGTCCCACACAAAGATTAATAATCAAGTTAGCCAGCCTGGGAGTGGGTCCAAGGGTGGTAGCCTGGGTAACAAACTGGCTGCACAACGGGACACAGAAGGTAATAGTGAATGGAACACATTCCGAAGAAAGGGGTTACTAGTGGAGTACCTCAGGGCTCAGTACTGGGTCCAGTCCTCTAACATCTTTATAGGTGACATTGCAGAGGGTCTGAGGGAAAGGTATGCCTTTGCAGATGACACAAAGATCTGTAACAGAGTTGATACACAAGGGGGTTAGAAAAGATGAGAAGGGACTTGGCAAGGTTGGAGGAATGGTCAGACATATGGCAACTTAGATTCAATGCAAAGAAGTGCAAGTAATGCACCTGGGAAACAAAACCCAGGAGAAGAGTACACATTAGCTGGGGAGGTACTAATAACAACAAAAATGGAAAGGGACCTGGAGGTAGTCATATCAGATGACCTAAAGGTGGGTAAGCAATGTGAAAAGTCGGTAAGGAGAGCCAGGGGGATACTGGGATGCATGAAAGGGCATCACAAGTAGAAAGGAAGTGGTTATCCCTCTGTACAGACAGTTGGTGAGACCCCATCTGGAGTACTATGCAGTTTGTAGACCTCATCTACGCAAGGACATAGACAGGATGAAAGCAGTCCAGAGGAGGGCAACTAAATGGTGCAGGGTCGCTGCAGAAGCCATATGAAGAGAGACAGAGCTTAATATGTATACTCTTTGATGAAAGGAGGGACGGGGGACATGATAGAAATGTTTAAGTACCTCAAGGGAATCAACAAAGTCCAGGAGGGTAGCATCTTTCAGAAAAAGAGATGTGTAAGAACAAGGGCACAATTTAAGATAGAGGGGACGCTCAGGGTAATGTGAGAAATTTTTTTCACGGAGAGAGTGGTGGATACATGGAACAGCCTTCCTCAGGAGGTCGTTGGGTCTAAAACAGTGGGGAATTCAAACATGCATGGGACAGACACAGGCAATTATAGTTGGGGTTGCAGGAAGTAGGCTGTTGGTTAACTAGAATCTGCAGCTTATCCAGTAGGTAGGAAATAGGCAGACTGGTGGGCCAAGTGGTCCTTATCTGTCGTAAAGTCTATGTTTCTAAAATGTATCTGAACATTTATCTTTAACTAAACAAAATCTAAATAAAATAAATAAAATCACTGCAGCCAGAGTAACAAAGGTAAATTACACAGTGCTCTGACTACTATATGATGCAGATGCAGTAAAAATATATTGGTATTTTTGTACATTTTTGATAACTGCGTAAGGCCCACTAGGCAGAAAGAAAAATTACTCACCTTAGTAATTGCTTTTCTTCTCATGGAGTCTTGCTATATTATAACAATAGCAGCAGTCAGCCACTGCAGCTGAACTGCCCGAGAGCAAGGAGTTAACTCCAGAGGATCTGGAGTTCTACATGAGGCTGCCAGTTAAAGCTCATCTGGCCAGTTTCAAATGAAACTGTCAGATCTTTACGAAGCCAACACTACAACAAGTCTGTGTGGAAAGCTCTACACTAGCCAAATGGCTACCTACTAGTAGTAATAACAACAATATAAACAACAATAGAAACACCAATAACCATAACAACAATGAATAATGGTATTATTATTATTAGTTTTCCCTGACAAGCACTCATTAGGACCCCCTTCCCCAAAGACTCAAGTCCAGGAAGGGGCCAATATATTACCTAAACGAATAAACCTAGTTCCCAACCCAAAAAGAAAGAGGGTAAAGGGAAAACTAAACGGCATGACACAGTGCTTGCACTAATTTGCCACCCCTACCCAAGTAGAAGTTCTGAGAGGGGCAGGAGGGAGGTGTAAGAGATATAGCAAGACTCCATGAGAAGAAAAGCAATTACTAAGGTGAGTAATTTTTCTTCAAACACCATGAAGTCTTGCTATATTATAACAATAGCAGATTACACAGCAGTACCTCCATGGAGGAGGGTCAGGACCTACTTAGGAAATAGGCTCTGAAGCACAGCTGTACTCAAACCGAGCATCTCTCCTGGACTGGACATCCAGGGAATAATGCTTGCAAAAGTGTGAACTGTCTTCCAGGTAGCAGCTTGACAAATTTCCAGAATGGGAATGTCTCTAGCAGCCGCTAGAGACGCAGCTGTATCCCTGGTGGAGGGCCCTCAGTCCTGAGGGGTTCTCTACCTAGTTTTGGTAACAAAATTGGATACAAGAGACAATCCACCTTGCAATTGTCCTCTTAGTGGCAGGTTTATTATCCTGCCAACCTCGCCATAAGTAAGGAAGAGTTGGAGGATTCGAACCTGTGACCCTGGTGCGTTCCAAATAGTAGCTTAAGGCTCTTTGACGTCCAAGCTGTGCAGTTCCTCTCACCTGAGGAAGAATGCTCAGTGAAAAATGCTGGGAGAAAGATGGATTGGTTCAGGTGGAAATCTGAAACCACCTTAGGCAAAACTTTTATTAGTCCTGAGGACTACCTTATCTCTATGGAAAGAAATAAAATCTTCTTCCACTGACAGGGCCTGTAATTTACTTATGCGTCTGGCAGAAGTGATAGCTACTAGGAAAACAGTTTTCCAAGTTAGATACTTGAGTTCTGCTGAGGACAGAGGCTCAAAGGAGGTTGCATTAACTGAGCAATGCAAACATTCAGGTCCCAGGCAGGAGCTGGTTCCCAAAGGGGTTAGTATGAAGTAACCCTTTAAAAACTTGGAAAACACAGGGTGAGAAGAAAGGAGGCAGGCTTCCTGCTGACACAAAAGCAGAGACAGCTGCCAGATGAACCTTCAAGGTAGCTGGCCTAAGGCCTAGGGAATTTAAATGGACCAAATAGTCCAATAAAATGGGAAGATCAGCGGTTCTGGAATAATCTGCCTCTCAGAGCACCAGATGGAAAACCTCTTCCACTTAGAATTGTAAGTGGCCCTAGTGGAAGGCTTCCTTGAAGCCTTTAAAATATCCAGGACACCTTGAGAAAGGTGTAAATCAGCAAATTCTAACTCCTCAAGAGCCAGGCCTTGAGATGGAGGGATTTGAGGTCCAAATACACACTCTCCCTGTGCACAGGCCAGCAAGTCGGGACTCTGGGCAGGCTCAGGCAGGGTGGACAGTCAAGGACAGAAGCAGAGGGTACCAGGGCTGTATGGCCCAATCTGGGGCAATCAGAATCACTTTGCAGGGTTGAGATCTGATTTCACTAGTACCCTGAAAAGAAGAGGAAAGGGGGAAAGGCATACAGGAACTTCCTTTCCAGTCCAACAGAAAGGCGTCCAGGGGACTGAGCCCAGCACTGGAGGCCTGCAACAAAATAGAGGAAGTTGGTGGTTGTCTGGGGCTGCAAAAGATCTATCTGAGGGTGCCCCATCTGGCAAAGACAGACCCCAGCACCTGTGGATTCAGAGCCCATTCGTGATGGCCCTGAGAAATTCTGCTGAGGGCATCCATCAGGACATTGTCCTTCCCTGGGAGGTGAACTACTATCAGGGAGGTGTTCAGGAGTAGGCCAGAGACCACAACTTCATTGCTTCGGTGCACAAGGCTGATGACCGAGTGCCCCTTGCTTGTTGATGTACCACATTGTGGTGGTGTTGTCTGTCCCGACTTGAACCACTTTGTTCTGGACAGAAACTGAAAATACCTGAAGAGCTAAAAGACAGCTCTGAGTTCCAAAAGATTGATGTGGAGCAGAGATTCCTGAGGAGACCACACTCCTGAGTGGACAGGTCGCCAGTGAGCTCCCACCCTAACAGGGAGGCATCCGTGGTGAGGGTGAGGGAGTGGGAAATGGGAATGAAGGGAACCTCGCTTTAGAGAGCTCTGGTCCTGCCACCAGTGGAGAGCCAGGATCAGAGTTTGAGTCACTGGGACCAATTTGGAAAAGGGTCCTTCCTTTGAGACCAACAGACCTCAAATGGAACTGATGTCCCTCATCTGGAATCTTGCTCCTTGCACTACAGCTGTGGAAGCAGCCATGTGCCCCAGGAGTTGCAGAAAATGCCTTGCTGGTCGAAAGACTCGCGGGGGTAGGAGGATGCCAGGGCAATGAGTCTGTCTACCCTTCGAGGGAAGAAATGCCCTGGCTAACTTTGTGTTCAATTCTACACCTATGAAAGTTAGGACCTGAACTGGTTCCAGAACTGACTTTGGCAAATTTAGCAGGAATCCCAGGGAAGTGAGAAGCTGCTGGGTGACTTGCAAGTGGGATTTCTCCTGATCTGGAGACTGACCCACAATGAGCCAGTCGTCCAGGTAGGAAACACAGCAACCCCTGCCATCTTAAGTGAGCCACTACCACAGCTAGACATTTTGTGAATACCCTTGGCGCAGAGGTAGGCCGAAAGGCATTGCCCTGAACTGGTAGTGGCCTGAGGGCAGTTCAACCTGAGGTACTTCGTGAGAAGGCCTGATCAGAACATGAAAATAGGCATCCTTGAGGTCCAGGGAAGCTAGCCAGTCCCCTGGCCTTAGAGAAGGCAATATCATTGCCAGAGTCAACATTTGAACTTTGATTTCAAAAGATGCTTGTTCAGGTACCTTAAATCTAGAATGGGCCGCCATTCTCCTGTCTTTGGGTAAGAAAGTATCTTGAATATAGCCCTTGCCCTGATGGCAAGGAGGGACCCTTTCCACTGCTTTGCAGTCCAGAAGAGAAGAAATCTCTGCTTCCAAAGCAAGGGCTTCTGAAGGATTTGCAGGTGGAAAATGTCTGGCTCTCATCTTTGGAAACTGTTTGAAGCTGAGAACCAGACCCTGGCTTATACCTTCAGAACCCATCTGTCCGAAGTTAAGGACAGCCAGTTCTGGCTGAAATAAGCCAACCTGCCCCCACTGTACAGGAGAATCGGCCTGGGCACCCATCAGGGTGCCTGCTTGGCAACAGCCTTAGGCTGAGGGAGGGACGGTTTACTTGTGCCTCGTCTCACCCCTGCCTCTGAAGAAACCCCTCTGCTAAAGCAGAGGAGGCTTGAATGGTAAAAGGCCTGTGGAAAGGCCTGCCCCTACCTCTGGGGCGTTCCTTTGTGGAGTGGCATGCCTCTCCTTAGCCTGGGCACTTTTGTAGGTAGTTCTGTATTCATCCATCTTTTTCATATAGTTTTCTGTTTGTTCCCCAAACAAAGAATTTCCCACTACAGGAAAATCCATAGCCTTTGACTGAGTATCCTGGGACAGATTAGTGCATCTGAGCCATGCCAACCTACAGAAAGCTACAGAAGTGGCCATGACCCTAGAGGAGACATCATTAACATCAACAGCAGTATGAAATTGAACTTTAGAGGCTTCAATGCCATCAACAGCCACCTGTTCCAACTCACTAGCCAGCTGGCCATGGGCCTGCTTGGCTAACTGCAATATTTGTCCCATCTAGATTTCTGATATCTAGCTACATAGCTCATATAATTTGCCTGCCTGAGTCCCAAAGAAGCTGCCATATACTGTTTTTTCGCCATGGCATAAATCTTCCTGGAATCCTTATCAGGAGATGATGAGGCCAGGGAATATTAGCCTTGTCACAGGCTGCAGCTTGTACCACACACCTACATGACTACACTGTTCAGTGAGGAAGTCTGTATCAGAGCCTGACAAAGCATACCTTCTGTTTTTTTTTTTTTTTTTTTTTTTATCTACAGGAGGGACAGAATGAGGATTTTTAAAATCTTTGTTGTTTGCTTCCCAAATGACTTATGCAAAGGAATAGACAACCTCCTAGACTCTGGTATATCCATCATTTCTACATAATCAGGCTCCTCTTGCTCATCCACAGCCTCCTCTAAAAGGAAGCTGGAGGGTTTCTACAACCTTTTGTAAAACATAAAATGAGAAGGGCACTCAGACCGAATAGGAGATTCTAAAGGTCTGTCTGGAGAAATGTCCAGTTCAATGGGCACGCCCAGACCCTCCCAGCCACACATATATTGATCAAATTCCTCCTCCCTCTGTGGTTCATAAAATTCCTCAACATCATACTCCTGAACCACTGGAACTGAACGAACCAACCTTTACCAACTGTTGGTGGTTCGACAGGTCCCTGAGACAGTGACTGGACAATCTGAATGGCTTTAGCCATCTCTGCAGCAGTTGGAGAGACAATTTTGGACTCCAAACCTACTGATTTCTTTGCCTTTTTAACTGGGACTGGTTCATCTGAACCAGCCTTTCTTTGCCAAGGAAGTCTCGCCTGGTCAGAGGGCACCCTCTGGTCCAGTGGGTGCTGGACCAGGCTGGCCATCCGGGTCAGCGGACTTTTGGCCTCTCGCTCCCTGAGCTGGCCCAATCTCTTTCCAGGGTGGCTGCAGGAAATTTTTACACACCTGGCAGTCTGACAGGAGGTGGTCAGCCCCAGACAATAGACACAAGTGGTGTGTGGGTCAGCCTTGGCAAAGGCTTCCCCACAGACATCACAGTGTTGAAACCCAGTGGGCCGGTTCTTCTTTTGGGTTTCTCAGACATAATGCCAGCCTATCCAAAAACTTGCCCTTTTGATGGCAGTGCCAGGCAAGACACCCTTATCGGTTCCTAACCGTGTCACGGGTATTTGGAAAAACCTATTTAAAAAACAGGTTTTTTAGAACCGATAAGAACCGGAACCGCACTCTAAAAGCCAACCAAACACTTCAAACGTTAAAATCAGCAAACCGATCGGTTCAAAACCGAACCGATAATTGAATTTCCACACAGACTTTAAATTTGTACTTACGGTTTACCAGATAGAGCTTTTAACCGAAATGCGGTAAAATAAATACTTTTGCGGTTCAAATGAATCGAAAAATACTCGCTTGAACCGAGAATGAACCGAGCTGAAGGAGCTGATCTCCGAGCGACTGTTCAGTGGAGCGGAGTAAAGAATCTGACAGTTTCATTTGAAACTGGCCAGATAGAGTTTTGCACAGCCCTGGCTGTAGAACTCCAGATCCTCTGGAGTTAACCTTCCTCTCTCCGGGCAGTTCAGCTGCAGTGGCTGACTGCTGCTATTGTTATAATATAGCAAGACTTCATGGTGTTTGAATGCCCGCTTTCAGGTGCAACCCAGGAGCACTGAGGAGGTTAAGTGACTTGCTCAGAATCACAGTATGCAAGTGGAGGTTGGGAATCAAACCCAGGTCTGCTAGATGTCATCAGCTCATTCAGTTTGTTACTCTAACCTCTAGATTATACTGCCAGCCACAATAATCCCCAGATTTAATTTTAAATAACTGATGATTTCAAAATAGTGTACAGTACCTACAGTGCCTTCAGAAAGTATTCACCCCCTTGGATTTTGTCACATTTTGTGGTGTTACTACCAAAATTTGTAATGCATTGAAATGATTTTCCCCCTTGATTCACACAGCATACTCAACAAATTAAAGGGCAAAAATATTTTTATTGTGTAACAAAACTTATGAAACATTAAAAACTGAAATATCTTGTTTACGTAAGTATTCACCCCGAGTCAATACTTTGTAAGCGCGCCTTTGGCAGCAATTACAGCTTTGAGTCTTCTTGGGTATGTCTGTATCAGCTTTGCACATCTGGATTTGAGGATTTTCGCCCATTCTTCCTTGCAGATTTGCTCAAGCTCTGTCAAGCTGGATGGGAGTGTCAGTGAAGCACAATCTTTAAGTCTTCCACAAATTCTCAATGGGATTCAAGTCTGGGCTTTGGCTGGGCCACTCAAGGACATTCACCTTCTTGTTCTGAAGCCACTCCAGTGTTGCTTTGGCTGTATGCTTGGGGTAGTTGTCCTGTTGGAGCGTAAATCTTCGCCCCAGTCCAAGGTCTACTGCAGACTGATGCAGGTTCTCCTCAAGGATGTGCCTGTATTTGGCTCCATTCATTGTTCCCTCTATCCTGACAAGTGCCCAGTCCCTGCCACTGAAAAGCATCCCCATAAATGATGCTGCCACCACCATGCTTCATGGTAGGGATGGTGTTACATGGGTGATGAGCTGTGTTCGGTTTGCTCAGGCATAGCTTTGCATTCAGGCCAAAAGGTTCAATTTTTGTTCATCAGACCAGAGACACTTTTGCCATGCGGCTTCTTGCAAACCCAGGCATGCTAATATATGGCCTTTTCTCAGGAGTGACTCCGCCCAGCCACTCTCCCATAGAGGCTACATCTGTGAAGTGCTGCAGAGATTGTGCGTCCTCTGGACAGGTTCTCCCATCTCAGCCATGGAACTCTGTAGTTCTGTCAAGGTGGTCATTGGGTTCCTGGTCACCTCCTGACCAAGGTCCTTGTTGCCCGGTTGCTCAGTTTGGGAGGACGGCCTGCTCTAGGAAGAGTCTGGGTGGTTCCGTAATCTTTCCATTTCCTAATGATGGACTTGACTGTGCTCCTGGGAACCTTCAACACCCTAGAAATGTTTTTATACCCCTCCCCAGATCTATGCTTCCTCACAATTCTATCACGAGTTCTCGGACAGCTTCATGATCTTCATGCTAGAGTTTCTGCTCTGACATGCACTGTCAACAGTGGGACCTTATAGACAGGTGTATTTCCTCTGAAATCATGTCAACCATTTGAACTGACCACAGGTGGACTCCATTCAAGTTTTAGAGAGTGATCTCACAAGGAAATTGGATGCACCTCAGTTCAATTTGGAGTGTCATAGCAAAGGAGGTGAATACATGTCAAATCAAGACATTTCAGGTTTTATTTTAAATTACATATACAAAAATTCCAGAAGTTTCATTCCACTTTGACATTATAGAGTAATTTGTGTAGATATCGCACAAGAAATCCCATATAAATGTATTTAAATTTGAGTTTGCAACATCACAAAAGTGACAAAATCCAAGGGGTGAGTACTTTCTGAAGGCACTGTACAACACAAATTATGTCCATTAAACACTTCAACAACATTTTACTAAAACTCAATTATTCACCACTCTGCTTATTTTGTCTTGTACCAAAGTGGGTGAATAGCTGGCACAGCACTGTGAACAGCTGCTGATTAGGTTCATTATTCTACAGCCAGAAACAAAAAATATATTTCTTCTGGCTTAATTTAATATCGATTTGCTGTGGCTCACTTTATAGAATTTATTCAGCACTGTATAAGGCAGATGCTTTTAAATTTTGGAAGATAGGCAATGCTTACTATAGCTTATCAGTTTAGTATTCTTTTAGGAATATAAACTTTTCTTTATGTTTTAAACATATTCAGGTGTCAGTGTATTCATTTAGTAATTTATACTGACTAATATATGCCACAGAAAACGTTAAAAGCTTTATTGGAAACACTTGGGTCTATAGTAGAACCCCTGCAATTTACCATAATTTTGCAAAATGCTCCGCAATTTTGAGTAACCTCTTGAGCAATTTTCCAGTGGCCCTGGAAATATCTACTAACATGAAATTGAGCAGGTGATATCTGGTGCCAGTAATACAGGAACAAAAAAGAAAGTATAAAGACCTCAATCGCATATCAGCCTCCATTGTTTTGGAGTATGAAACACGCACAATCTATGAATATTTGAGAGGTCTTGCATATAATTTTCAGTTCTAAGTGTGAACAGTTGAAATTGACAGATTGCCTCACGAAAGTTTGAAGTCTGCAATGTGAAGTTTGCAGTGCCACAAGTGTGAAATAAAAAAAAAATTGTCTTCAATTGAAATGAAGGATCTGGCTTGACCAGTTTGTTTTATATTACATATATAATATTAAAAAGTCGCTATTACATTGGTTGCACTTTGAATTTACTTTATTTGAACTTATTTTATGTTATGTTATTTAACATAAATATAATCTAACTTAATTTAATGTAATGCAACTCTGTAGAACTTGAATGAAACATTGTGTGGAATGAAGTGAAGAGACTGATCTCTGCAGAATAT
This sequence comes from Neoceratodus forsteri, assembly GCA_016271365.2. NCBI lineage: Eukaryota > Metazoa > Chordata > Ceratodontiformes > Ceratodontidae > Neoceratodus > Neoceratodus forsteri. The sequence goes on along the minus strand of CM028130.1, from coordinate 120,067,131 downwards.
ATTGGCGACAGTTGGATGAATAAGTTATGTATTCGATCATATGTAGTAGCTTATTGAAAAAGCAAATAAAAATATTACACAAAAAAAGTCGTTATTTTGACTGTTTCCATTAAATGGAGCGTAACTAGTGCCAAGTTTCTTGCTGCTAGGAACTGTGGACTAAGAAGGAGAGGCAGGGCAGTTACTTTGGAGCAGTACCTACCATAAGCAAGAAACAGGAATCGGATACAACATCAACGCAGATATCACCATTTTAACTTTCTGCAAAGGAGTGAGTAGATGAAACTTTATCCATGACTTTTTGAGGGACAAAGTCTTTGTAGCAGTGGTTGGCACTATCTGAACTTTCTGCATTTTGATCTGGCACTCATTATCGTCGCCATCATTACACTCACTATAATGCGATCCCAGTTTTATTTTCGCTATTATAACATGGAACCATAAAAATATAGAAGGAACTGCGGAACTGACCAATGAACACGGTTCCGGGAACACTAAAAAGAAAAAAACTCAGCACAGTAAAAAAAAAAATATATAAAATTGAAAAGATGTTACCACAAAAGTTAAAGAAAAAACATTTTGTTGGCCAACTGAGTGGGAACACCTCAGAGACAGTGTTGCTCAGTTAGCGGAAAAAAAATTCTAGCATCTTCTCAGGCAGTCTCTCCTTAGCACACCCCAAAGTCTCATCGGATTGGCTGATGCTAATACAGGGTTTTAAATAATAGATTAGCAGTTTTTTCTTGGGACAATACTAACTGTTCAGAAAGTATTTATACAGGTTTTCTAGAAGTGTTATGTTTGTTAAACACAGTGAGGCAGGTGCTATGCATTTTTCACAATGTTTTAGCACTTTTATGAGCAAAACGCTAATCAATTTTTAGAGTAAATTAAAACCCTGTAATTAAGTAGCATAAACCACACTGCCGGGCAGTACTACCTAGTCAGCTAACTGCTTTATGTCACTAATGCTAAAGGACCCTGGGGTAAGAACCATAAGTTCCTGGTGCGGGCTAGAACCCACAATCTTCCAATCTTCAGGTCTCAAAAGCAAGTCTGCAACCTACTAAGCCAAAGGCACTGCTCTGCTAGTCAGCTAACAGCTGGTGGCCGATTCCGACTGGTTGACATTAGGATTATTACGGTTAGGTTTACAATGCCAAATGAAAAACACTCACCTGTAATTACAGCTTGGATACTGCTCTGAAGACATTCTGGTTATGGCCACCCAGAAGCTCTACAAGGGAAAAAAAAACTCCATTTTATGCATGCATTTGAAAACAATACTGCAATGAAATGCGAACATCTCAGAAAGCTCAGATTAGCTGCAATACAAAAAAAAATCAAAAGGACAAGGTCCTAGAGGTGCTACTCTAGTACAAGGTGTTCATGTCTCAGGTCTGTGAGCACTAAGAAAAATTACTCACCTTAGTAATGTTGTTTCTTCTAATGGAGTCTTGCTATATCATGACTAATGCAGTTTGTCCCACCATTAGAACTGCTCCGGAGGTGAAAGAGTTAACTTCCATGCAATGCGTGGAACTTAGAGCGCGAGCTCGGTTAAGAAAGCTCTGTCAGGGTTATTTCAAACCGAAACAGTCAGATCTTTACGAAGCAAAACTCACTAAGGCTCTGTGTGGAAGCTGTAACCTACACTAGCCAACTGGCTACTAAAATATTCACACATTTTTCTGGTCCCAACACCAAGACTCAAGTCAGGGACCAGAAAAATAAGATAAAATAAATAAAACACACACCCAAACACCCCAACAAGAAGGGGTGGAAAACATAAAAGGGGGCATCAATAAGTGCCAACAGTGGACTGCCCACCCATACCCAAAGTAGAAGTTCTGAGAGGGGCAGGCTGGGGGAGGTCATAATATAGCAAGACTCCATTAGAAGAAACAACATTACTAAGGTGAGTAATTTTTCTTCAAACAACATGAAATCTTGCTATTATGACTAATGCAGACTACACAGCAGTACCTCCAAGGAGGAGGGACAGAACCTACTTAGGGAACAGGCTCTGAAGCACAGCTGTAAAGCAAACCGAGCATCCCTCCTGGCCTGGATATCCAGGAGTAATGTTTGGTGAAAGTGTGTACTGTTTTCCAAGTAGCTGCCTCGACTATCTCTAAGATAGGATGTCTCTGCAGCAGCTAGAGACGCAGGCTGCACCTCTGGTAGAGTGAGCCTCAGGCCTGAAGGGGAACCTACCCAGTTTTCGACATAGCAAAATTGGATACAAGAGACAATCCACCTGGCAATGGATCTCTTAGTGGCAGGTCTCCTTCCCAACCTCACCATAAGTGAGAAATAGTTGGAGGAGTCAAACCTGTGACCCTTGGCACGCCTCTATGGTAACTTAGGGCCCTCTTAACATCTAAGCTGTGCAGCCTCCTCTCACCAGAGGAGGAATGGTCAGTGAAGAACACTGGAAGTGAAATAGATTGGTTAAGATGGAAATCCAAAACCACCTTAGGCAAAAACTTCCTGTTAGTCCTGAGGACTACCTTATCCCTGTGAAAGAAATAAAGTCAGTCTCCACTGATAAAGCCTGTAACTCATTTATGCGCCTGGCAGAAGTGATGGCTACTAGAAATACAGTTTTCCAAGTCAAATACTTAAGCTCTGCCAAAGACAGAGGTTCAAAGCGGGTTGCATCAGCTGAGCAATGCAAACATTAGGATCCCAGGCAGGGGCAGGGCAGGGTCCCTGAATGGAGGATTGGTATGAAGCAATCCCTTAAAAACTTGGAAAATACAGGGTGAGCAGAAAGAGAAGAGGGCTTCCCTGCTGAAATGAAAGCAGAGACAGCTGACAAATGCACTTTCAGGGTAGCTGGTCTCAGTCACAAAGAATTAAGATGGACCATATAGTCCAAAACTGTGGGTAATTCGGCAGATTCAGGGAATATGCTTCCCAGAACACCATATGGAAACCTTTTCCACTTGAAGTTATAGGTAGCCCTGGTGGAAGGCTTCCTAAAAGCTTTCAAGATTTCAAGAACACCCTGAGAAAGTTGTAGATCAGCAAACTAACTCCTCAAGAGCCAGGCCTTGAGGTTGAGGATTGAGATTGGATACCAGACTCTCCCTGAGCACAGGTTAACAGATTTGGTTCCTGGGGAGACACAGGGAAGATGGACTGCTAAGGACAGAAGGAGTGGGTACCAGAGCTGCCTGGCCCAGTCTGGAGCAATCAGGATCATCTTGCAGGGCTGAGACCTGATTTTGACTAGCACCTTGAACAGGAGAGGGAAGGGGAAGGCATAGAAACTTCCCTTCCCAATCGAGGAGAAAGGCATCCAGGGAACTGAGCCCAACACTGGGGCCTGCAACAAAAAGTGGAAGTTGATGATTGTCTGGGGCTGCAAAAGATCTATCTGAGGAGTGCCCCATCTGGCAAAAACTATCCCAGTACTAGGGGATCCAGTGACCATTCGTGATGGCCCTGGGAAATCCTGCTGAGAGCATCTGCCAAGACATTATCCTTGCCTGGGAGGTGAACTGCTATGAGGGAAGTGTTCAGGGAATAAGCCAGAGACCACAACTTCATCGCCTCGGTGCACAAGGCTCAAGACCGAGTGCCCCTTGTTTGTTGATGTACCACATTGTAGTGGTGTTGTCTGTTCTGACCTGTACCACCTTGTTCTGAACAGATGCAGAAAAACCTGAAATGCTAGAAAACAGCTCTGAGTTCCAACAGATTGATGTGGAGCAGATTCCTGAGGGACCATAACCCCTGGGTGGAGAGGTCGTCCATGTGAGCTCCCCATCCCAAGAGGGACGATCTGTAGTAAGGGTCAAGGAGTGGAGAGAGGGAGGGATGAAGGGCACCTTGTCTCAGATTGCTCTGATCCTGCCACCACTGAAGGGCCTGGATCAGGGTTCAAGTCACTGGGATTAACTTGGATAGGGAATCTCTTCTTTGAGACCAGAAGGCTCTCAAATAGAACTGAATGTCCCTCATCTGAAATCTTGCTCCTTGCACTACAGCTGTGGAAGCAGCCATGTGTCCTAGGAGCTGCAGGAAATGCCTTGCTGGTCGAGAGACCTGCAGAGTGAAGGGCGAGGCCAGGGCCACAGGGCCCTTACCCTTTCTAAGGAAGGAAGGCTCTGTCCTGCTGTGTGTCCAGTTCTGCACCTATAAAGGTGAGTACCTGGACAGGTTCCAGAATTGACTTTGGAAGATTGAAAGAAAGCCTAGAGAGGTAAGCAGCTGCTGGGTAACTGCAGGTGTGATCTGACCTGGTCTGGAGACTGACCCACAATGAGCCAGTCGTCCAGGTAGGGAAAGATGGCAATCTTTGCCTTCTTAAATGAGCAACTGCTACTGCCAGACATTTGTGAATACCCTTGGGGCAGAGGTAAGGCGAAGGGCATTGCTCTGAACTGATAATGGCCTGAGGGCAGTTCGAATCTGAGGTACTCGGTGGGAGCTTCTGATAAGAACATGGAAGTAGGCATCCTTGAGGTCCAGGGAAGCTAGCCAGTCCCCTGGCCTTAGGGAGGGTAAAATCATTCCCAGAGTCACCATTTTGAATTTTGGTTTTAAAAGGTGCTTGTTCAGATAACTTGGGTCCAGGATGGGCCGCCACTCTCCTGTCTTTTTGGGTGGGTAAGGAAGTACCTGGAGTAGAGACCCTTGCCCTGGTGTGAGGGAGAAACCCTTTCTACAGCTCTGAGAGCCAGGAGGGTTGAGACTTCTGTTTCAAGGCAAGAGTCTCTAAAGGGTTTGCAGGTGCAAAGGATCGGATTCTCATCTTTGGAAATTTTTGAAGCTGAGAACCAGACCCTGGCTCACTACTTCCAGGACCCACTTGTCTGATGTTAAAGACTCCCAGTCCTGGGCGAGTAAGCCAGCCTGCCCCCACAGGTAATGGAGAGCCGGCCCTGGGCATCCCATCAGGTGCCTGTTTGGCAGGGGCTTTAGGCTGAGGGGTGGGAGCAGGCCTGCTTGTACCCTGTCTGCCTCTCCCTCTGAAGAACCCCCTCTGAACACAGGCTTAAGAGGAGGCCTGGGTCTGTTAAAAAGGCTTCAGAAAAGGCTGCCCCTACCCTGGGGTTGCCTCTGAGGAGTGACTTGCCGCTCCTTGGCTTGTGCACTCCTATAAGTGGTTCTATATTCATCCATTTTCTTCATATAATTCTCTGTCTGCTCCCCAAACAGAGAATTTCCCACCACAGGAAAATCCATAGCCTTAGACTGGGTATCCTGTGACAAAGTAGTACACCTGAGCCAAGCCAATCTACTAAAAGCCACAGATGTAGCCATGACTCTAGAGGATACATCATTAGAATCCACTGCAGCATGAAATTGCACCTTAGATGCCTCAATACCATCAGCAGCCACCTGCTCCAGCTCCTTGGCAAGCTGGCCAGGGGCCTGTTTGGCTAAGGCCATGACAGTATCCCATCTAGATTTTTGGTATCTCGCAACATAAGCCATATAGTTTGCTTGTCTGAGTCCCAAAGGCGCTGCCATGTATTGTTTTTGGCCATGGCATCAATCTTCCTGGAGTTCTTGTCAGGAGGATGTGAAGCCAGGGAATATTAGCTTTATCACAGGCTGTAGCCTGAACTACTAACATGACTGCACTGCTGTGAAAGAAATTCTGTATCAGGACCTGACAAAGTGTACCTCCTGTCCATCTTTTATCCACAGGAGGCACAGAATTAGAGCTTTTAAAATTTTTATTGTTTGTTTCCTGAAAGATTTATGTAAGGGAATAGACAATCTCCTGGACTCTGGGATATCCATCATCTCTACAAAGTCAGGCTCCTCTTGCTCATCCAAAGCCTCCTCTAAAAGAAGCTGGAGGGTTTCAGCAACTTTTTATAAAACAGAAAATGAGAAGGGACTCAGCAAGCCTAGGGGAGATTCTCCTAAAGGTCTGTCTGGGGAGATGTCCGGTTCAATGGGTACATCCAGACTTTCAAAGTCACATTCACACTGATCATAATCATCCTCCCCTCCTCTGGTTCATAAAACTCCCTTTATATCATATTCTTGAACCAGTGGAACCGACTAAACCGACCTTTTGCCAGATAGTGGCAGTTCAGAGGAACCAGGAAAGTGACTGGACAATCTGTATTGCCCTGGCTATCTCTGCAGCAGTTGGAGAAGGGATTTTGACTCCACACCTGCTGACTTTCTAGTTCTCTTTGCTGGAACTGGCTCCTCAGAGTCAGCTTACGTTGCCGAGAAGTCTGGCCCTGGTCAGAGGGCACTCCCTCCGGTTTGGTTGGCACCGAATCGGGCTGGCCATCCCGGTCAGCGGACTTTTGGCCTCTCGTTCCCTGAGCCTACCAACTCTCTTATCTAGGGTAGCTGCAGGAAATTCCTGCAAATCTGGCAGTCTGCATTGAGGTGGTCAAACCCCAGACAATAAACACATGTGGTGTGTGGTCAGCCTTGGCAAAGGCTTCCCCACAGACACTACAGTGTTGAAACCAATGGGCGGGTTTTCTTTGGGTTTCTCAGACATAATGCCAGCCTCACCAAAACTTGCCCTTCTGTTGGCAGTGCCAGGCAAGACACCTTATGGGTTCCCAACCGTGTATGGTCATGGAAAAACGTAATGAATCTGCTTTTTTAGAACCGATAAGAACCGGAACCGCACTCTAACAAGCCTTTAAAACGCTCAGAATGAAGTTTAAATAAATCTGATCGGTTCAAACCGAACCGATAAACATTTTCAAGTTCCACACAGAAAACCTATCTATTACTTACAATACCACAGACAGAGCTTGAACCGTGTTTGGGTTAAAATAATGAAAATCAGTTGAATTTAACCGAGAAAACACTCTTTAAACCGAGAAAATGAACCGAGCAGCAGGAGGAATCACCGGAGCGACTGTTCAGTGAGGCGGAGTAAAGAATCTGACGGTTTCGGTTTGAAATAACCCTGACAGAGCTTTTCTTAACCGAGCTCGCGCCTAAGTTCCACACATTGCATGGAAGTTAACTCTTTCACCTCCGGAGCAGTTCTAATGGTGGGACAAACTGCATTAGTCATAATATAGCAAGACTTCATGTTGTTTGAAATGGACTACTTGCTCCCTCCTATTTGCTGTCCTAATGAATGCTATTTATGGTCATTATGTAGCTGAAGCTAGCATTCTAAGATATGGGTAGAGTGATGATGTATCTGATAAGGGGTTTGTTAAGGGCTCCAGACCTCAGGCTAGGTTTGTAAGAAATTAAATTTAATGGAAAATGTTCAACACCAACTGCTTGCACCCACCCTCTTGAAGTATCAGTAGAGCACCTGTTTCACGGAGCAACCCTCAATATTACTGGCCATCAAACACTACCTGCTGTAGGATTAACTGTTCTTCACTACTGCTATCAACTTACTTGTACAATAATTAACTGTATTTGCACATTTTCTAAAGTAACTCATGGATTCTACAGTAATACATTATTAAAGCATTGCTTTTACCCTGTTTTACCAAGAGACCTCAAGGAAATGAGATACATCTCATGTGGCCTTCCTACCACCCATGTGATGCAAACTGTGAATAAAGAATTTCAAAACAGCACTGAAGTCTAGCACTGCATCAGACCTGCTAGTCTTGACTGGCAGTACAGTTCAGGGTCAAAAACAATCAGTGATCTGATGCCAGTTACTGAGCCCTGCTAGTACACAGGAGTCACTAGGGGCAAATAAACTCGGGCCTCCCTCTACAATCTGTGACAAGTGGTTGTTGGAACCACAGGCAGCACATGCTACACACACACACACACACACACACACACACACACACACACACACACACACACACACACACACCCCATCTGTGGCACCTCAGTGGCCGTTGGGACTAAAGAACTCAACTCTCACACCATCTGTAACACAAAGTGGCGCTTGGGACCATATTGTCCCATCCTGGGGATTATGACCCTGGTGAGCTATGCTGCACTGCCTTAGGGGTGGTGGAAATCACAATTCTTCGCTAAGTTACAAAGGTTTCTGTATGACCATTAGGGAGGGTGCCATACAAGTAGCCCACAGGTCCATGTTAATTTAAGTCGATGCTCCAGATAGACTTATCCCTGAAGACTATTTGCTTTCTTGCACTTTACACCCTTTACTGTAGAATTACTTTTCCAATGCCACACCATCATGGATAAACACTTCTGTGAAATTTGCAATTAGAAGAATTTGAAAATAATCAGGATTTAAACCGGACCTCGGAGAAGACGAAAGGTTTGATACCTTTTACTGGACCAGCAAGTGTCTGGCCGCCCAGTGGCGTAGAGGGTTGAGGCGCTGGTGCCTTTACCCCTCGACCCACGCCGATGACCAAGGTTCAGGAACGGACTCAGGGGTCAGCAGGGATGGAAAGGATTGAGCATCCGGAGGACTGCTCTCCCTCCGGGTGGGACCGAAACATATCACTCAGCAGCAGCCCCAGTGGAGACTGGAGGCACTGTCTGAGCATGCACTAGGGACAGGAAAATGGAAAAAAAAAAATGGCGCCTGAAGCGAGCTTGATGGCCATCCGCAGTTTCGCAGCGGCACCCGTCTGGATCCATGCTCCGTGGGAGCTTGGGGCTCCCCGGCCCTGCCCAGAGCAAACGAGGAGTCTGGGTGTCCATGGTAGAAGCAGTCCACGACCAGATCTCCCCAAATCGGGAAGCAGCTCAGGGCGGCCAAAGGAAGGGAAAAACAGTCTGAAAACACGAGTGTCTTGTACAAAGATGGAATTATACACAAGCTTTGGGCCCACACAGGTCCCTTCTTCAGACCTCCAGGATTATAGCTTTGTGCACTAACTCACTAGGGTTATGTTGGCCGCCGCTTAGCAAGCTTGCTGTTAGACACATCAGTAGCACATCAGTAGCACATACTGGTCTCTCACACCAGTTCACCTAAGGAAAAGGGTCTCTGACCAGACTTTCAGGGAACCTCATCCTAGACCTTTAGTTGACAGCCTCACACTGACATTCACAGCCTTTGCAATCCCTCAGTCTATACAGCAGGTGCCCAGACAACAAGGTGTGGGGGAGAGAATTAGCATGTCTCAACTGGCAGCTCATCCTTCTTCTCTGGGCCAGAAGGTTGTGAGTGCTATTCCCAGACATTAATTGGGCTCATATCATGAGCACTAGCACCCAAGTACAGTAATAAGGGCAGTTCCACAGTAGCTGCTGCGACTCAAGCAGACAGGCTGGTGCTGTGTGAAAGCTGCAAACCCCACAATCGATAAAATACATACACACACAAACACACACACACAACACACACACACACACACACACACACACACACACAAACACACACACACACACACACACACACACACACACACACACACACACACACACACACACACACACACACACACACACACACACACACACACACACACAAACACACACACAAACACACACACAAACACACAACACACACACAAACACACACACAAACACACACACAACACACATAACACACATTTTAGAAGTCAGTGACATAGTACTAAGATAGTAATAGCAATGTAATTTATTACTGGTTTGGCTTCGATTCAAACCCCAGCGCTGAAGCGCTTGGGGTTCGAGTCGAGAGCCCAGGTTATGTAATAAATTACATTTGCTGCTACTTCTATCTGGTACTGCGTCACTGACTGCAGAGTGCTGTGTGTCTGGATTTTGCAGTAATAAGGGATGCTGTCCTGTGCCGTACTTGGATGAGACGTTAAACCAAGGTCCTGTCTGCTCTTCCTTGAGCTGTTCTGGTGGTGTCAAAGAGCCCATTGCAGTTTTCAAAGAGTAGAGAGTCCCCCATCAGTGTCCTAGACAAATTTCCCCATTCACTAATACTGTACCTCCAACATCTTAATCTGGTTCTGGTTTCAACTGCATTATATCTGTGTCCCCCTCCCCATACCAGCCTGAAAACAGAGCAATGTCAAGCTCTTCTTTCTCGTCAACAAATACTAACAGAATGGAAGACTGCCAGATGGCATCGCAGCATGAAACAGTGCCAGGTGACTGCCTTGTGCCACGTGGAAACTGTTGCAGTCGATCACCAGGTACAAGGCATAAAGATTTTGAAACCTGATGAGCAGTCTTGCTAATCAATATTTTGCTTAGCAAGCAGCAGTGTTTGAGGAGCAATTTCACTAAATGTTTAACATATTTCATCTCTCTCCATCTCTATATCATGGAGAATAACTAAAATTATGTACTTTGAACCACAATTTGGATGGGGGGTTACTGCAATGCAGAAATGTTTACTGAAATGCAACTTAAACATCTGCCAGGTGTCAAATAGCCACCTGTCTGCCCGTCCCAGACACCCCTTTATCCTCAGGGACAGCTGGTTTCATTTCTCTGCCTGTCCCTGGGATAGGCACCAAGTGAAAAAGCATAGTGGGCACTATGACCCAGGAGAATGTGGCCACCTGTATGGATGGACTGGAAATCAAGCAACATGGTGTCACATGTTGAAAGATGTCCATTCAACCAAATGTCCAGTGATGGGCTCTTGTGTGATCAGTGGTTTCTGCCAAGCTGTAGAAATTAAAACGGCTACCGCAGCAGGACTACACAGCACATATGTTGCTCTATCATTGTGCATGTTCCATTGCTGGACTTCCTTTTGCTTCATGCACTGCAAACTTCATTTCTCTCTGCTATACTTGCAGTAGCAGCCAAGACAAACTTGTTCACAGGGAGCAAGTTTTGGGGATGCAAATGAAAGACCATTTCCATGGCTGTCTATTAACCAAGAGGGCCCCGAGTAATGATAATTAAAACCATTGTAAGGGCTTCAAAAACAATATCTGAAAGTCCTTTTCAGGACAATCAAGGCAGGAAGAGGGTGAGACTCAGTATTTAGGGACTCTAAGAGGAACTTAAAGGAGTGAGACAACCAGTTAAAATCCTGTCAGGTCAGAAGGGCCTCAGAGGCAGGAGATGGGAAGGCTGGATAAATGCCCTTGACAGGGTTGCCAAGTAGGGGAGACTTTGGTGTTCAGACTGTACACAGGACCAGAGGAAGCGGATTGACTTACCAGGGCAGAGTAGAAATGAGTTAATGAAGGGCCCTTGTCAGAGTTTGTGTTGAGCAGGAGAGGGAAGTAAATTAAAAGCCCTTATAAGGGCAGTGAACTGGGGCACACTTGTTAAGTCCTTTTCAGGGCCATGTATCAGCCAGGATGTAATATTTAGCAGCTCTTTTAGGGTACCTTACAATGGGCGCCAGGGTTCGACAAATCCCACAGCCAGGCGTCCCAGGCTACCAGATTTAAAGCAGGGACAAGCAGTTGGTTAGGGTACTTGTCCGTGGACAAGTACCGCTTTGAACACCACAAAAATTATTTTCTGATGCAGTGCTAGGTTCCTCCATTAGGGAGCTCACTGGCTATGTCGGAGTCCGCCGTCATGCGACTCCACGCAGCCACACATCATCTTCAGTGGGGAGAGCGAGCAGTGCAAAGGGAATACATGCCAGGAGTGAGCCGTGGCCACGGGAACTTGAGGTGAAGCCAGTCGTTAGAATGACAGGTATGCCATCCAGTCAAAGAAGATCTGGCTGCCCGGTAAGGGACCTATTCATATCACTGGCAGCAGTAGTAAAACTTGGGGTAATCGAGGTGCTTCAGTGCTCTCACTTTTCATCTGATTTCGAGGAGAAAGGATGTGTGTGTGTCTCTGAGCTGATCATGCGCAAGGGCTACATGTTGTTAGAAGTTTGGAGTCGGGGACCACAGAAATCATTGTCTGCCACACGTGCTGTTGCATTGCCTGGGCTGCCAATAATTTATATAGAAAATACATTTTGAGCTGCTGGTGCAAAAAGGGAGATTGGGAGAGGGACAAGTACAATTAGGAGGGTGATTTGAGTGGTGTTGGTGAGCTGGGGAGCCGGGAGGAAGAAAAATTACTCACCTTAGTAATGTTGTTTCTTCTAATGGAGTCTTGCTATATTATAGACATTAGCAGTTTGATCCAGCTCTAGAACTGCCCCGAGTGAAATGGTTAAAACCATTCCAAAATAGAATTTTGGCACGAGAGCAGCTCTATCTGTGTCATTTCAAACTTGAACTGTCAGATCTTTACGAGCCAAACTCACTAAGATCTGTGTGGAAGCTGTAACCTACACTAGCCAAATGGCTACCTAAATAATAACAACCATTGATGGTCCCAACACCCAAGACTCAAGTCAGGGGACCAGAAATACTAACACCATTCTAATAATATGAAAAGGAACATAAGTATAATAAAACACACACACAGCATACACACACCCCAAAGTCCCAAAGGGGACAAAATGCTAACAGGGCATAAGTAGTGCCCACACTAAGTTGCCCGCACCCCACCAAGTAGAGGTTCTGAGAGGGCAGGTTGGGGAGGTCTATAATATAGCAAGACTCCATTAGAAGAAACAACATTACTAAGGTGAGTAATTTTTCTTCAAACAACATGAAGTCTTGCTATATTATAGACATTAGCAGAATACACAGCAGTACCTCCCTGAGGAGGAACAGAACCTACTTAGGAATAGGCTCTGAAGAACAGCTTGTGCCAAACCGGCATCTCTCCTGGCCTGGATATCCAGGGAGTAATGCTTTGTAAAGGTGTGTACCGCTTTCCAAGTAGCAGCCTGGCAAATCTCTAATAAAGGGATATCTCTGGCAGCAGCTAGAGACGCAGCTGTACCCCTGGTAGAATGAGCCCTCAAACCGGGGGCTCTGTCCACTTTCTGGTAACAAAATTGGATACAAGAGACAATCCACCTGGCTACTGATCTCTTAGTGGCAGGTTTGCCTTTCCCAACTTCACCATAGGTAAGGAAAAGTTGGAGGGATTCGAACCTGTGACCGCTGGTACACTCTATATAGTAACTAAGAGCTGTCTTAACATCCAGGTTGTGCAACCTCCTCTCACCGAAGAGGAGTGATCAGTGAAAAATACTGGAAGGGAGATAGATTGATTAAGATGGAAATCTGAAACCACCTTAGGCAAAAACTTCCTATTAGTCCTAAGGACTACCTTATCCCTGTGGAAAGAAATAAAGTCAGTCTCCACTGACAAGGCTTGCAATTCACTTATGCTCTGGCAGAAGTGATAGCCACTAGAAAAACAGTTTTCCAAGTTAGGAACTTAAGCTCTGCAGAAGACAGAGGTTCAAAAAGGGGTTGCATTAACTGGGCAATGCAAACATTAAGGTCCCAAGCAGGGGCGGTTCTCAAAGGGAGGATTAGTATGGAGTAATCCCTAAAAACTTGGAAAACACAGGATGAGAGGAAAGAGGGATGACTTTCCTTCTGACACAGCTGCCAAATGAACTCTCAAGGTAGCTGGTCTGAGACCCAAGGAATTAGGATGTACCATGTAATCTAACAAAATGGGCAATTCAGCAGATTCTGGGGAAATATTTTTTCCAGCACACCAAATGGAAAACCTTTCCATTTAGAACTATAAGTAGCCCTAGTGGAAGGCTTTCTGGAAGCCTTTAGGATCTCAAGAACACCCTGAGAGAGGTGTAAATCAGCAACTCTAACTCCTCAAGAGCCAGGCCTTGAGGTTGAGGGATTGAGGTCCGATACCAAACCCTTCCCTGGGCACAAGTCAACAGATTGTGATTCCTGGGGAGGCACAGGGGAAGATGGACTGTCAGAGACAGAAGGAGTGGGTACCAGGGCTGCCTGGCCTATCCGGGCAATCAGAATCACCCTGCAAGGCTGAGATCTGATTTTGACTAGTACTTTGAACAGGAGAGGAAAGGGGGAAAGCATAGAGGAACTTCCTCCCAATCCAGAAGAAGGGCATCCAGGGGAACTGAGCCCAGCACTGGAGGCCTGCAACAGAACAGAGGAAGTTTGTGATTGTCTGGGGCTGCAAAAGATCTATCTGAGGGATGCCCCACCTGGCAAAAACTATCCCCAGCACTTGAGGATCCAGGGACCATTCGTGATGGCCCTGGGAAATTCTGCTGAGGGTATCCGCTAGGACATTGTCCTTCCCTGGAAGATGAACTGCTATGAGGGAAGTGTTCAGGGAATAGGCCAGAGACCTGAACTTCATTGCCTCCGGCACAAGGTCGAAGACAGAGTGCCCCCTGTTTGTTGATGTACCACATTGTTGTGGTGTTGTCTGTTCTGACTTGTATCACCTTGTCGTGGACAGATGCAGAAAAGCTTAAAGAGCTAAAAAGACAGCTCTGAGTTCCAGCAAATTGATGTGGAGCAGAGATTCCTGGGGGACCAGACTCCCTGAGTGGAAAGGTCGCCCATGTGGGCTCCCCAACCCAGAAGGAAGCATCTGTAGTGAGAGTCAAGTCGTGAGAAGGGAAATGAAGGGACCCCGCTCTTAAATTGCTCTGATCCTGCCACCACTGGAGAGCTAGGATCAAGGTTCGAGTCACTGGGACCAACTTGAAAGTGGGTCTCTTCTCTGAGACCAAAAGGTTCTCAAGTGAAACTGAATGTCTCTCATCTGAAATCTGGCCCCTGCACAACAGCTGTGGATGCAGCCATGTGCCCCAGGAGCTGCAGAAAGTGTCTTGCTGGTCGAGAGACCTGCAGAGAGAAGGAGGAGGCCAGAGCCACTAAATTCCTTACCCTTTCTGGGGAAGAAAGGCTCTGGCTAGCTTTGTGTCCATTCTGCCCCTATAAAGGTGAGTACCTGGACTGGTTCCAGAACCGACTTTGGTAGGTTTAGCAGAAAACCCAGGGAGGTGAGAAGCTGCTGGGTGACCTGCAGGTGAGATTTACCTGTTCTGGGGACTGGCCTACAATGAGCCAGTCGTCTAGATAGGGGAAAAACAGCAATCCTCTGCCTCCTTAAGTGGGCCACTGCCACTGCTAGACACTTTGTGAATATCCTTGGAGCAGAGGTAAGGTCGAAGGGCATTGCTCTGAACTGGTAATGACCTGAGAGCAGTTCCAATCTGAGGTACTTTCATGGGATCTTCTGATTAGACATGGAAATAGGCATCCTTGAGGTCCAGGGAGGCTAGCCAGTCCCCTGGCCTTAGGAAGGTTCCTATATTCATCCATCTTCTTCATGTAATTCTCTGTCTGCTCTCCAAACAGAGAATTTCCCACCACAGGAAAATCCATAGCCTTAGTCTGGGTATCATGTGACAAACTAGTACACCTGAGCCAGGCCAACCACTGAAAAGCTACAGATGTGGCCATGACCCTAGAGGAAACATCATTAACATCCACAGCAGCATGAAACTGAACCTTAGAGGCTTCAATGCCATCAGCAGCCACCTGTTCTAGTTCACTAGCCAGCTGGCCATGGGCCTGCTTGGCCAATTGCATAACAGTATCCCATCTAGATTTCTGATACCTAGCTACATAAGCCATATAATTTGTTTGCCTGAGTCCCAGAGAGGCTGCCATATACTGTTTTTTGCCATGGCATCAATCTTCCTGGAATCCTTGTCAGGAGGATGTGAAGCCAAGGAATATTAGCTTTATCACAGGCAGCAGCCTGAACTACCCAACATGACTGCATTGCTGAGAAAGAAATTCTATATCAGGGCCTGACAATGTATACCTTCTGTCCATCTTTTATCTACAGGAGGCACAGAATTAGGAGCTTTTAAAATTTTAATTGTTTGTTTCCTAAAAGACTTATGTAAAGGAACAGACAATCTCCTAGACTCTGGAATATCCATCATTTCTACAAAATCAGGCTCCTCTTGCTCATCCACATCCTCTTCTAAAGGAAGCTGGAGGGTTTCAGCAACTTTTATAAAACATAAAATGAGATGGGGACTCAGACAGCATGGGGAGATTCTAAAGGTCTGTCTGGGAGATGTCCGGTTCAATGGGCACACCCAGACCTTCCAGCCACATTCATACTGTTCATAATCCTCCTCCCCTCCTCTGGTTCATAAAATTTCTCAATATCATAATCCTGAACCACTGGGACCGGACGAACCAACCTTTACCAAATAGTGGTGGTTCGGACGGACCCTGAGACAGTGACTGGACAATTTGTATGGCTTTTGTTATCTCTGCAGCAGTTGGAGAAGGAATTTTGGACTCCAGACCTGCTGATTTTCTTGTTTTCTTTACTGGAATTGGTTCCTCAGAACCAGCTTTTCTTTGCCGAGGAAGTCTGGCCCTGGTCAGAGGGCACTCCTCTGTCCGGTTGGCACCGAACCGGGCTGGCCATCCGGTCAGCGGACTTTTTAAGCCTCGCTCCCCTGAGCCTGCCCAATCTTTTTTCCAGGGTGGCTGCAGGAAATTCTTACATACCTGACAGTCTGACTGGAGATGGTCAAACCCCAGACAATAAACACATGGTTGTGTGGGTCAGCCTTGGCAAAGACTTCCCACAAACATCACAGTGCTGAAACCCAGTGGGCCCGTTTTCTTTTGGGTTTCTCAGACATAATGCCAGCCTAACCAAAAACTTGCCTTTTTAACGACAGTGCCAGGCGAAGACACCCTTTATCGGTTCCTAACCGTGTCACGGGTATTGGAAAAAAACGAATAAATCCGCTTTTTAGAACCGATAAGAACTGAACGCACTCTAAAATAGTAACTTTTAGTTTTAAATGAGTTTTAAACCCACTGATCGGTTCAAAACCGAACCAATAACTTACAAGTTCCACACAGACAAAACCTTCATTTACTTACGGTTACCACAGATAGAGCTTGAACCGAACGGTTTTGCGGTTAAAATAAAACTATTCTCGGTTAAATCCAACTGAGAAACACTTTTAAAATCGAGAAATGAACCGAGCAGAAGGAGAAATCTCCGGAGCGACTGTTCACTGAGGCGGAGTAAAGAATCTGACAGTTCAAGTTTGAAATGACACAGATAGAGCTGCTCTTCGTGCCAAAATTTATTTTGGAATGGTTTTAACCATTTCACTCCGGGGCAGTTCTAGAGCTGGATCAAACTGCTAATGTCTATAATATAGCAAGACTTCATGTTGTTTGAAAAGGCGGAAGCGAATGGGACCCACGACAAGTCATTTTGAATAAATCCGACTGCAAGAATTTGGCTAAAAACAACAAACAATGGTGACCTTGTGTGTGGTGTGGGAAATAAAATAATGTGATGATTCACGATTGCTGCACTGAGGGAGAAGAATAAAAGCTGAGGTGAAACCATAATACAGCTGAGAGGCTGAGCATATATAAGGAGGGATGTCTAACCTACCTAGAAAAAAAAAATGATACATTTTCATACTGTTAACCTATTAGTATTTAACTATCCCCCAAATACATACAACCAGTTTTTCTTTAATTTCTAATAATTTTCTTAAAATGTGCCTATTTTAACCGGACTACTAATTCGAGCACAAGGACTAGTACTTTTAGTCAAACCACTTGTCCTGGACAAGCAGTGAATTTTAAAATTTGTCGAACCCTGATGGGCGCCATCAGTTATTAAGCTCTTTTCAGGGCACTGCACCAACCAGGGACACACTAATTATTAGCCTGTATCTGGATACAGAAATGTAAAATTAGAAAGCAAACAAATCAACAAGACAGGTACAGTTTCTTTGGAATAGTCAAAATGAATACTGCATCTATTCCTTGGACAGCAGTCTACAGAAAATATTTCTAGCCCGACATCTGCTAATCAAGGCTGCACTTGGATCAGCAAATAGCATTTTAGGAAAGAACACTAATAATGCAAACCTGCTTATTGTATGCCTGGAGATATGCTATGATGTTTGCAGGCCTAGTCCTATTTGACACAATGAAACTTTGATTTTAAGTTATAATGGGGAAAAGGCACTCCTGCTCCCCTGCAACTGATTAGATTTTTTTTTTTTTATATATATAAAACACAGTACTGAAGGGTGGCAGCATAACGTCGGATAGAACACCATTTTACACCGCCATCTTTTGTGACTAAGAAAGTGGATTCAGAGAGGCAGTTCTGAGATGACCGAGAGTCAGAAGGGGAATCCTAAAACAGATTTTTTTAAATGAAATCTGTAACTTTTCTCACTGTCGGAGGGCAAGGGAGACTTAGGACATAAATAATTTCTAATTGACAGCTATTTAACAAAAGTTGTGATTCTCAGAAATATGCATGCTCCCAAATTATCTACGTTAAACTGCAGCTAAATAAAAGTGATGCAAAATATGAAAGTTACGCACTCTACCGTAATTCTTGATCTTCTTGAATGAAGTCTCCACCACTCATTCACACTGACAGGACTACATCGGAGGCGCTAGGACCGAGCGGGAGCCAAAATCTTCAGGAGGGTCTCTGCCTAGGTAGGGCCATGAGGAAGCCGAGCCATAAGATAGGCTCACCCCCTATAGGCCACCTCGGTGTCGACCTTCCAACCGCCTCAGTATCTTTTTGACCGAGGAGGTGTAGCGAAACTAACTTGGTGAAACTAACCTATGAAGGACAAGTTAGCCTGAATGACCTGTATAAGAAGGTCAACATAACAGAGTCTTCACAGCCCAGCCATCAAGAGAGTAAAGACCAAAACACATAAATGACCTCAGGAGATGGAGGGTGGGCATGTAAATGAGTGGTGGAGACTTTGTCCAAGATGATCAAGAATTACGGTAGAGTCGTAATTTTCATATCTTCCGACATAAAATCTCCACCACTCATTCATACTGATGGAAGAGTACCGAACTAAAATAATCCTCCCGAGAAAGGTGGCAGAGAGGAGCTCACTTAGGACAGAAGTCCATTCAGGACTGTCCTGCCACAGAATAGATGCGGTCTGGCATGCACATCCAAAGCGTGTGCTTCACAAAAAAGTGTCATAGAGCTCAAGTAGCTACATTGCAGATGTCTACAATGTGCACATTTTGAATTTCTGCCAGAGATGCCGCCACTGCCCTGGTAGAATGGGTGTATACTCTGCCTTCCAGATTTAACCTGGGCCATGGTGTAACACTGGTGAAGGCATGCTACCAGCCACACTGAAATGCATCTGATAGAGACATGCTGACCCAGCTGGGCCATGCTGAAGGAGACAAAGAGTTGCTCTGATTTGCAGATCTCTTTAGTTCTGTCTATAGAACCTGAAAACTCTAACATCCAAAGAATGGTGTACACTCTCCTTCATTCTGGAAGTTCGAGAAGTAGGTCGGAAAACTAAAGGCTGTTTGACAGAATTCCAAGACTACTTTGGGGAGAAACTTAGGAAGAGTTCTGAGAACCAGCCTGTCCTTGTGAAATACAGTAAACTGGGGGCTATGACCAGCACATGCATTTCGAAACTCAGTGTGCAGGCGGAGGTATGGCTACAAGGAAGGCAGCCTTCCAGGTCAGGAGCGACCAGCTCACATGTTGCTACAGACTCAAAAGGTTTACGGGTGAGCATGTCTACACGAGGTTAATATCTCAAGCAGCTACTGGTCTCCTGACTGGTGGCCTAGTGTGGAGTACACCTTTAGGAACCTCTTAACCAGGGGTAATTGAGCCAGGGACAGAGTGTACAGGCTCATGATGGGCTGAAATCACACAGACATGAACCTTCACAGTTAAATATTGTAGTCCTGTGTTTGACAGGTCTAGCAGGTACTCCAGGACTTTGTTAGGTGGGCAAAACAAGGGGTCCAGTAAAGATTTTGCACACCAGATGGAAAAATGTTTCCACTTTGCGTGTAAGTTTTCCTAGAAGCCAGTTTGTCTTCCACTATGAGAATGTCTGAGACTCTATGGGAGACATCAAATCTACTCACTTCTAACTCCTCAGGAGCCAAGCGTGAGATGAAGGGATCTCAGGTTGGGATAGGCCACTGGGCTCAGGGTCAGCAGGTCCGACTGAAATGGTAGTTGTCTAGGTGGAGTTTCGCAATTTGTAGATAGATGAAAACCAAATCTGGCGAGGCCAGAATGGGGCAATGACCCATCATTCTGCGCCCCAACACAGTGCCTCCAGCTTGAGCAGCACCCTCTGAACTAAGGGAAGAGGAGGAAATGCGTACAGAAAGTCTTCTCCACCGTATTAAATGCATCCTGACAAAGCACCAGGTTCTGGATTTCTGGAGCAGAATAGAGGCAGTTTTGCATTGAGTGGGGATGCAAAGGTAGAGGTCCGTGTGCCCCACTCTTCAAGAGCGACTAAGACTAGATGTTTACGCCCAGAGACCACTCATGAGGGTTCGCCTCTGTTCTGCTGAGGCGATCTACCAGATCATTCTGGACTACTGGTGGGTAGACCACTTGGATCAGGGCTTTGTGCTCTAGACACCATTTATTTTATTTATTTATTATACATATCGGAATTACAACCCTTAGAGTCAAGGACTCTTTTCCAAAGGCTCCACGTCAGTTCCAGTGGATTAAACACAGACAGCAACACAAATGAAATATGACAGACAGGAGGTTACAGAAGTTTTTGTTACATACCAAACAGTATTCATATATTTGCAGGTGTCCGAACAAACAACATAGAATCCTGAGCCACCCAGTGCCCAGATAAGTTAGTTTACAATAGCAGCACAGAGGTCTATACAGTGCTGAAGCTAGGCTCCAAGGACAAATACAGTAAATTCAGAATTACAGCCCGAGATAAGGAGATTGTTGTCAAGAGTCTAGAAAAGGAGCCGGGAGGAGCGGGGCACCTAGGCTAGGATCCCGCTTGTGGAGCACATTTGCGGCTGCAGGTGGAGAAAATGAGGCTCTTGAGAGCTGCCTTAAAAGGACCCATTTTAGTGAGTGAGGAGATAGAGAGGGAGGGCGTTGAACCAGTGTGGTGCCCTGTAACAAAAGGATCTCTGGGCAGGTGATGTCCGCACCTCGGGACTCTGAGAGCGGCCTTACTGGAGCCACGGGTAGAAGCAAAGGGCTAAGCAGGGTGGAGGGAGATGGACACCCGGGGACCTGGAAATATTTTAACCAGGAGGCAGGTCTGATATTGTAACTGCTCTTCCAGATTGAGTATGTTGCCTAGCGAGTATACAGTATACATGAGTCCATTTGTCTGCACTAGTGAGGAGCCTACAGGCTTTATTTAGGGATAGTTGCATTCTCCAGAGGGCGGTGGCATCAGCAGCAGCATAGACAGGGAGGTCGTAGTCTGCAAGAGATGGGACAGAGGAAGAGACAGCCAATCTGAGGGCATCCAGTGGAAGGCAGACCTTATGGCGGTAGAGAAGGCCTATGTACATGTTAATTGCTGAGATGAGCAGGTCGATATGCGAGGTGAAAGGAGAGGCAGAGTCGAAGGTAATGCCCAGGTATTTCTACCTGCTAACTTGTTCTAGTGGGTGGAGTGAGCTCGATAGTATATGGAGGGAGAGTTTGCCTTATTTTGATGATGGCCAAACAATATTTTTTTTTTTTTTTTTTTTTTTTTTAATGTTAATGACCAGCCGGTTGTTGAACCAGTTTCAATTTGACTGAAAGAGTGCTGGAGGAGGCCTAAAGAGAGATGGGGTCAGGGTGGGACGAGAGGAGAACCAGATCGCCTGCATATAGCAGGACCTTGATGGAGCAAGAGTTGGGTAGGGCATTTACATAGAGAGACCAAAAAAAAAAAAAATAAATTGAAAAAGAGGGCCCAGGATGGAGCCCTGTGGGACCCTGGAGCGGACGGGGTGGGTGCTGTTTATTTTGACACACTGGGACCTTGGAGATAGCTACAGAACCAGTCCAGCTGGCCTTTGGGAAAAGCCTAGTTGAAGGAGAGTGTCCAGCAGGAGTGGGTGACAGACCATATCAAAGGCCCTGGAGAGGTCATTGCAGACAGCCCTGCAAGGCGGCCTTGTCAAGGATTTCGTGAAGGAAGTTTGAGAACTCCGAGAGCAGTGGTCGTGATTATGACCTGGACAGAAACCATGCTGCTCTCTGCATAGGAGATTGTGGGAGGCAAGATATTCAGATAATTGGTCTACCACTACTTTTTTCAGGGTTTTAGAGAGAGGAGGAAGAATAGAGATCGGCTGATAGTTTCCAGGAGAGGAGGTGTCACCACTTTTGAAGATGGGGTGATCACAGCCTTTTTCCAAGCTAAAGGGAACTGGCCCAGGCAGAGGGAGCAGTTGAGTAAATCAGTCAGGGGGTTAAGTACTACGTCAAGGACCTGCTGTAGGATCCTAGTATCCAGGGGTCAGAGGAGGCTGGTAACACTGAGTGCTTTTGTTAGCTAGTGGCAAGAGTTTTGTATTAAGATGGTCCTCAGGTAGAAAGGTGGGTGAAGGAGGGTAGGGTCAAGAAGTTACTAGGAGAACTGCGCTGTGATCTGAGAAGGTGGTGTTTAGGCAGTCTTCAATATTCACAGGGTTAGTGATAGCGTTCCATTAAAGTTGAGTAGGACGGGGCGGGAGTGAGATTTCCATTTAGCTCCTTCCATGTTGTCCCAGAAGTTCCGGTAGACCCCAGGAGGAGGCTAGTGTGGATCAGTAGTACTTGCTTTAGCCTTACGAAGTGGCCCATGTACATCTGTTGCACTCAGCATTGTAGGACTGCCTGTCCCCAGGCTTGCCTGAGGAATTGGCTCTATGCCAGAGATTGACTCTGTGGTGGAGCTGTTTGAGCAGTGATGATGTGATCCATGGTGCACTATGTTGCTTAGTCCAGGTTTTGACCAGCGGGTAAAGATGTCACAGGCCTTATTGAAGGAGGGGTAAAGTAGTAGGGTGCTTCATCAATACTAGGAGCCCGCTGATTGGTGACCAGTCCCACTGGGCGAGATACTGCTTAAGCTTCCAGCGAGGTTACCTGGTCGGATAAGACGGCATGAGACCATGCTGGGCACAGGTTTTGGTAGACGGCAGGACCACATGAAAGTTACTGGCGAGTGATCACTCAGAGTTTGATGGACAACGGTGTCCACAATTCTGTGCGAGCGGTTGGCAAGGATGATGTCCAGAAATGTTTAAGAGTCACTGGATGGGTTCAGACAGGTAGGCTGGGTTACCTGCTGTGTTAGGTCCAGGGCTGCAAAAGCATCCTTGGCAAGAGCAGATGAACTGGCAAGCCAGCTGGTGTTGAGGTCACCCACTAGTATCTGCTTGCACTTATGCGGAGGCTGGACAGGTAGTTAGGATTGGATTGCTTGGGTTTGTTTCTACGGGGAATGTAGGCTACCGAGATAGTCAGAGGGGCCCTGGAGGGGTCTGGGGTGATTCTAAGTGAGTTGGCTTGGTTACCGTGGTTGAGCTTGGGAATTGAGAGCATGGCCCATTAAGCAGTCAAGCATATAGATTACTGCAGCTGCCCCCACATTTACCAACTCTATCTTCCCAAAAAGGAGTAGCCAGGAGGGCGACCACAGAGTCCGAGGCAGATTCAGACAGCCAGGTTTCCACAACTGCCAGACTGTCAGGTTGATGTCGTGCATCCAGCACTGGAGGGCAGTGTTTTTTTTTTTTTGTTTTGTTTTTAAAAAAGAGGCTACAGATATTCATAGAGGCTATGCATAGCCCGGCGTAGGAGGGTCTGAGTTTGGCAGGGAGGACACCGCCCAGGGCTGGGATGAATGTTGCCGGAGAGGAGTAGGAGCAGGGAGACAAACCTGAGGAGAGAGGACATACATAGTTTCTGTGAGCCTGTAGGTAGTAAGCTGAGCTAACAGGAAGAGAGCATGGGATGGGCAGAGCACATATGGTGGGAATAGCATGGTAAAACATTGGCAACGGTGAGTTGTGGGAGACCAGATGTAGATGGAACTGGGCAGGATGGGGTGGGGGGTCGGAGAGTGGATAGAGGAGTAGGGAGAACCTCAGTGGGTGTGAGGGTGGATAGAGGGTGGGAAAACCTCAGGGTTATTAGCACTCACGCCAGTGACAGAAAAAGGTGGGGAATAAAGACTGCTAGACCAGTAGAGGAACTGATAGATTTGGTCTTAGGAAGAGGCCCACGGTTGTCAGTGGGTGATGTGAGTTCATAAGGAATAAAGTTGGCAGAGAGCCACCTCAGATACTCCCTAGTACCATTCCCACACATCACTTCCCTGCACAGGGGTAAGTGTGCCCTGCCCTGTTTTTTGATGTAGTACATCAACACTTTGTTGTCCGCCTGAAGGAGAATTGCTTTGACACAGAGGAAGTCCTTCTGGGCTCGGATAGCATACAGAACAGCTCTCATTTCCAGGACATTTATGTGAAGTTGAGATTCATCCTGGTTCCATGGACCCTGGCCGGAGAGTCTGACAGCGAGCACCCCAGCCGACTAGAGATGCATCTGTGGTGATGGTGATGGTGATGGTGATCTGTGCTCCAATGGAGCAAAGGGACAGTCTTGAAGCAGACTGTCCTCTGGAGTCCACCAGGAGAGTGACCATTTAGAGGTTCCATCACCTTGATGTGAAAGGACTGTGGGGTGTGGTCGGGAACCACTGAGTACTGAGCATCCACAGAGTGGTCCTCATGTGCAGGAAAGCCAAGGGCACTGTGAACACCAATGATGCCATGAGACCCAGTATCCGCTGCATCGAGAGAGCTCAGATTGAGTAGTTTTCTTTGATGAAGTGAGCCATTTGTAGGATATGGTTTCTCCTGTCCTCCAGAAGGAAGGCCCTTGTTCTTGAGGTGTCCAAGAGAGCTCCCATGAAGAGGAGTGTGGCAGGACGATAAGACAGATTTTTTCTCTTCTCTCACTCTTTCCTGTCCTGTCTTTTCTTCTAACTATCTTTTACCCTTCATGTCAGGGTGGCCAACCTGACATCTCTTTAAAATCCTTAGCTGTACTATCCTTTCTCTTTATTTAAAGTAGCAGCAATTAGATATAAAGTGAAGTAATTCCCTTTGGGTTATGGAGCCCTGTTATTAAAGAATAAAACAAGGAACTCACTAGAGATAGTGGATAGTCCTCATGGTTATGTTGAGGAAATTCTGTCCACGATTGAAGATCCTTATGGAACTGATTTCTTTGACTGGGTGACCAAAGTAGTAGACCAGGGAGGTGCTGTGGACATGGCCTACCTAGAATTCAGCAAGGCATCTGACAGTCCCACACAAAATATTTCCAAGTTAGCCAGCCTGGGAGTGGGTCCCAGGGTGGTAGCCTGGGTAAAACACTGGCTGGACAAACAGGACACAGAAGGTAATTGTAAATGGGTACCGCACAGTTCAGTACTGGGTCCAGTCCTTTTTAATGTCTTTATAAGTGACACTGCAGAGGGAACGGAAGGAAAAGTATGCCTCCTTGCAGATGACACAAAGATCTGCAACAGGGTTGATATACAAGGAGGCGTGGAAAGGATGAGAAGGGACTTGGCAAGGTTGGAGGAATGGTCAGAAGTATGGCAGCTTGGATTTAATGCAAAGAAGTGCAAAATAATGCACCTGGGAAACAAAACCCAGGGAAGATTACACAGTTTGGGGGGTAGTAACAACAAAATGGAAAGGGACCTGGGGGTAATCATATCAGAGGACCTTAAGGTTGGCAAGCAATGTGAGAAGGCATAGGAGAGGCCTGGGGGATACTGGGATGTATAGGGACATCAGCAGCAGAAAAGAGGAAGTTGTTATCCCTCTGTACAGACAGTTGGTGAGACCCCATCTGGAGTACTGCATCCAGTTCTGGAGACCCCATCTCGCAAGGACAAAGAGAGAGAGAGAGAGAGAGAGAGAGAGAGATGGAGGTGATCCAGAGGAGGGCAACTAAGATTGTGCAGGGTCAGCAAGAGAAGCCATATGAGGAGAGACTAAAGGAGCTTAATATGTATACCCTTGAGAAAAGGAGGAAGAGGGGGACATGATAGAAACTTTTAAGTACCTCAGTGGAATCAACAAAGTCCAAAGGGTAGCATCTTTCAGAAAAGATGTGCAAGAACAAGGGGACACAATATGAAGATAGAGGGGTACTGCTCAGGAGCAATGTGAGGAAGTATTTTTTTCACAGAGGGTGGTGGACACATGGAACAGCCTTCCTGAGGAGGTTGTGAGGTCTAAAACTGTGGGAGAATTTAAGGATGCATGGGACAGACATAAGGCAATTCCTGTGGGGGGTAGGAAGAAATAGGCTGTTTGTTAACTAGGATCTGCAGCTTATCCTGTAGGTAGGGAAATGGGCAGACTAGGTGGGCCAAGCAGTCCTTATCTGCAGCCAAAGTCTATGTTTCTATGTGTGCACATTCATGAAGAATTGTGTGCAGCATTCTGCAAGTTCCTGTGCATATTCGCAGGAAACCCCTACTAAAAGAGCGCAGCGCTTTTTGGCACAACACCCTGGTTACCTGTTACACCTTCTGGTTCCTGCAGTCTCGGCTCAACCCCTCTGTTCCTCCTATGGAGGCTCCTAGCGGTACCCAGGTCAAGGCTGAAATCTGCTGGCGATAGGGCATTCAGCATCGCTGCCCCGGTCCTGTGGAACTCGCCTCCTTCTGGAGTTAAGGGGCCCCCACTTTGAGGTATTCAAGGCCCGCCTTAAGGCCCCTTATTCACCCAGGCATTTTCAGACTAAGCTATTGAGTGATGAACTCCGATTTCAGTAGAGTAAGGATAGTTGATCATTTTCTGCAATTTAATGTTTTATATAATTATGCATAATTGTTTTTATGTTATCTTTGATGTATTTTGAATATGTGTTCATTTATTGTACGGTGGCCAGAACCTCCAGGAACAGGCATCTTTAAATAGAATTTTACCTTACCTAACCATTTGCTGTGGTAGTGAGAAAATTGGCCGAAAAGAAAGCAGGGAGTGTCCGGAATGTGTACAGTTACCATGGAGCTTTCATGCTACTTGGATATAGGCCTGAGTGTTAGGTTAAATGTCCGCCCACGGACTGGTAAATGAACTGAAGATTAGGACACTATGGGCAGGATAAAGAAAACCTTGCAGTGTCCTTCAATAGAATAAAAAAATGTTTTTTTTTTCTTTAGAGAATCTACAGCCATGAGATAGCAAGGAGCTGTAGCACTCTGCTTCAGGCCAAAATGAAAAGTTCAACCGACGGCTTGACGAATAGCCGGCCAGGGACAAGCGAAGCGTAAAGACTATCTGTTTTGAACAAAGAAACAGCCCTAGCAGTACATAAATAAAGGTTCTAGGCGGGTTTGTTCACTTTATATGTTAAAAATTGATGTACTTATAAAACGAAGTAATAGCGACGCTTTAAGTTTTATATTGAAGCTGTGCCTGATAGAGAGAGAATGTATTTGGTTTCCTAACCTTGCAGGTAAGCTAGATACGGAGGCCGCCTCATCTACTTTCCCTGTCAAGGCTAGAGATTCCTCTGCTAAAAATGCACAATATTGATCTTACTGCAAAATA